>OY728145.1:893023617-894420279 GCA_963277665.1 Viscum album | reverse complement strand
ATTTTTTAAGGGTCGATATGTAATTAAATAACATTTTAACATAAACTCAAGCTCCTTAAGTAGATGATTATGTCTAATGTGTTGAGTTAATCGAGACTTGAGAATCATTACGCACAACATAATTCTCTCTTCATTCATTTTCCTCTCTTCCTTTCAAGAATGAGAAGTGCTAGAGAGATTGTTTCAAGATCGAGGGTGTAGAGCCCCAGACCAGATTGACTATTAAGAGAGAAGGGGTGAATCAGTGGTTTCTTTTTACGAATTCCCTTTCTTTTCAATTCAGCCTCTTGAACTTGTTAAGGTTCTCGATCCACTCAATATTATCCCTCAAACTCACCTCGTATGCAGTAATAACAACCGAAAGAGCAACACACAATATTTACAAGGTTTGTCATAAATACCTACTCCTTGCCATGTTGGTTATTCATCCCAACATGGATTTTGCCTTATAATTTCACTATCTCCACAAGTGATTACATTGGCTCCGACACCAATCGAGAGACTTTGTTTGCTTTTGGCTCCAACCAAAAGTCTTCTTGCTCTAGCTCCAACTGAGAGACTCATTCTACTCCTGGCTCCAACCAGAAGACTTCAACTGCTCCATGCTCTAACTGGAACGCTTCACCTCTGTTCAATGGCTTGATTCATTGCAGGATGGTTTTTTGATCTTCCTCCACGAGCTTGCAGGATCTAACTTGCTTGTGTACCTGTTCAAGTATCGCCAACAACCTTTGGTAGGGTATGTTGGCCTTGCTCAATAATTCTGATCACCTGTGATTGTCGAGTTGCCTCACTACAAGAATGTTGTAAGATCCCGACCTTTTTCTGGAGATGTCTCAGGCTCGTTAACATGTACTCTTTTATCTAATTTTGAGTACTTTTCATTTAAGTTTTACTTTGGAGTGTGTTGGGTGAAAATTGAGAATTTTGGAAGGAAAAAGGGCAGTGCACGGTTGGTGCACAGTTTGCCTAAACCGTGCGCCCTGGCCCAACAATTTCCGCAACTCTGGACATGGAGGTTTTGCACGGCTGGTGCACGGTTTGTCATACTGTGCACCCTAAAAGGAGAAACCATGCACCCCTTGAAAGAGGCACATAGTTAAGGCATAGAGTTAGGGGAAACCTTGCATCTCAGCCTAGCAAACCATGCACGAGAATTTAATTAGCCCGAAAATTAGTTTAAAAATTTACCGAGCCCCCATTTTAACCCCTATTCGACCCTAGCTCTACCATAATCCCTCTTTCACATTTTTGGAGCCCTATGGACAGATTCCAAGCCATTATGACTTTCATTCTTCGTGATTCAAAACTTGGATTGAAGATTTACACCCCTACCAGCAAGAGGATCTCATCCCGTGTAGTTTCCTTTATCTTTACTGTTCTTCTCCCATCCGTTGAAAGTTGTTCTTCCCTATTTTTGGTTGGATCTAGATCTATTATTGAGTCTAGATCTAGTAATTGTGGATCTAGATCTAGAATTAAGGGATCTTGATTTGTTTAATCTTGGATTTAGGTTTTAGATCTAGATCTCGCGCTACGTCGTTATTCCATTCAAATTGGGGATTTTCATTGCGCGATCACTCGTCAACAAATTAAGGTAGGTGGTCTATTATTCAAATCTCACAGTCATGATTTTAATTACATGTATGAAATTGTAGAATTACTAGGGCTTGCTTAGCAATCAAATTTATTAATTGAATTTCTTAATTGAAATAATTAATTTGGTGAATTAATTAATTAAGGGATTATGGAATTGGGGATAATTAATTGTTGAATTAATTATCAGAATATTGAAATTTTGGGGTTTGGATAATAATTAATTGTTGAGTTAATTATTGGAATTATTGACTTGATTCAGATGGAATAATTAATTTATGAATTAATCGGGGTTGTTGAGATTGTGAATTGAATAATTAATTGATGAATTAATTATGAGATATCAAAATTTCCAATTGAATAAATAATTGTTAAATTAATTATGGGATATTGGAATTGTGAATTGATTAATTAATTATTGGATTAATTAGTGAAATTTTTGTGATTTTACAATTGATTGAAATGAATTAATTACTTATTGAATTAATTAATTGGATGTTTGATTGTGAAATGTGATAAGAAGGATAATGTTGATTAGCCTTAATTGATATGATAAACTAATTTTTGAATTAGTATGAAATTGATGTGGAAAACTAATTTTTGAATTAGTATAAAATTGACGCGGATAACTAATTGTTGAATTAGTACCAAATAGATGTGGCTAATTAATTGTTAAATTAATTTATGGAAAGATGTGATTATGCAATTGTTGAGTTTGATTGATTAATTAATGAATTAATTAATGTGATATTATGACACATGTGAAATTGTGATATTTCCATGTGTGATAAATGTATGTGGTATAGGGACTGAGGCTCCAAATACCTATATGTGTGATAAATGTGTGTGAGATAGGGACTGGGGCTCCAAATACCCATTTATGAGATAATGTGTGTTGGACAGGGACTGAGGCTCTAAATACCCACATGAGACAGTAAGTGTGGGTGACTGCGTTGCCATGACACGTCAAATTGATTATATTTTTAAGGTTGATTTATAGTATAGGGAAGACCCTAGGTCATCTCTCAAGGAGCGTTGTTTGTTTAAAGTGTGTATTTTTAATAAGATTACTAAAAGAGGGGGTGGTTTTGGAAACTGTTTTAAAAACTAAAATGACTTAATTAAAGAGCTTAATAGTTGATAAATAAATGCGGTGATTTAAGAATTATGAGAGAGTGAGACCATTTCAAGTTCACTACACATCTTGGATAGTTCATTGTTCTGAAAATTTCACAACCTTTTGTTTAATTCTTTGGTTGAGGGTTGTCAAGATCTTGATTCCCCTCTTACCCCTTAAAACGATGCACACAGAAGCAACCCTTGATACAACAATCGTGTTGTCAAGGTTTGGTCCTCAATCATAGAACAAGGGATATCAAAGCATAATAAAATCTCATATAGAGAAAGGATGCTTGTGTGTTCTAATCGGAATAACCCAAGATTCCCACTTGAAATCTCAACCCAATCAATGTTAAAATAAAAAGTGTTTCACTTAATTATATCAAAAGAAATGAAATCAGGGGAGAAACATGTCAAGATAAAAGATAAGTGAAATATTTAACACACAAATTATACAAAACTAGTAGAATAATAAGTGATAGAGCTCCCTCCCAAGTGTGTCTAGCTCTCTCGAAATGATTGTCCATCGTTTAGCTCGCCATCGAGATGAGGAGGAAGCTCGGGTGGAACTCTTTATTAATTCTTGACCCTACTATGACGATAGAGGCCTTCAGAACTTCTAGGATGAGAAGGAGACTCCTCTAGGACTCCAAAATGGTAGAGCTTGGCCTCTGGTTTGAACTTTCAAATGAGGATCCCAAGGTTCCATTTTATAGGCAAAGTGGAAGATAGTTTTGGGAACACAAATTTCTTTAAACCACTTGGACCATGGTTTTTGATGGGTATAAAGCCTTATCTCTCTTTGAAAAAAAACTAAAAAGTTGTAGCCCCACCTCGTGACTATCTCCACTGAAATTTTGGCTTCATTTGGACACCTACAGCTCGATATATGGACATATCACAACACACCACTTTTGACTTCATGCAGATTCGGTGTGTTGGAAAGATCAGGTCGGTTGGGCCTCTTAGTAGATGAATTGGATTTGGGTTCCTTCAGATGAAATGTATCCCATTAAATTTTATACTAGCGCACAAAGTTCATTCCATTTGGATGCACATTTTAGTAGTAGGGTGCGGTTGAGTCCACTGGTATGTTTGGATCCTGCACAGTTTGACCCATTTTTCTTAGACTTCATCATGGGCCCTCCAAATCACATCCACCTACAATGAAATTATCAAAACAAGTAACATTGACCTTTTTAACAGTGATAAACACAAATTAATTGAATCAACCATGAATTGAAATTTGTTATTATTTTTATAATTTTTAATACAAAACTAGTTTAGCGGAGTGGTGTAAGGGTGAAAATGAAATAGTGAATTGTGATGCGATCAGTGAGATATGGACTGAGTGTAAGAACCCGGTTCTTATTCTTGAGGTATGAGTTTCTTCTTTTCCTTTTTCCTTAAGTGTTTTTGAGAAAATAAGGAAAATGAGAAAAAATCCCAAATTTTATTGGTACACGCCGTGTACTTTGGCCGTGTAGGATGAGTACACATGGCGTGTAGGCCTGTTGGCGATGAAGGGTGTAAAAACCAACTACATGTCGTGTATTAGGTATTTACATGCTGTGTAATCAATCGGCAGGTGAATAGTAAGGCGGCGGAGGCGGCTGCTAGCTGAGCGACGGTACACGCCGTGTATTCAAGAATACATGCCGTGTACTCATGTGGATAGATGAACAGTGCCGCGGTGGAAAGAAGCCGCCAGGGGAACGGTTTAAAAAATGAAAAGTACATGTCGTGTACTTGAGATTACACGCCGTGTAGTTTGTTTTTTTCGCTTAAAATAGGCAGTAGCCTCCTCTTTGAACAGAGGAAGCTTAGAACACCAGAGGAGCTTGGGAGAGGAGGCCGGATCTTGGGAGAGCCTCCAACCGCACACCGGGAATCAGATTCTTCTGCTGTCGATCTTGTTGGAACCACGAGGGTAAGAGCTTCCTTCTCCTTGATCCGTTCTTACCAATTTTTTCCCAAGGAGAAGTTATTTGAGGTTGATCATGTAGTTTTTTTTATCTCATATCTACGCCATTCTCGTGCGTTTCGAGAGGCGTCGTTCACGTATATCGATCAGTGGAGGTCGAGGTAGGTGGTATAGTGTTTATTTTCAACTATTAAGTTGAATTTGTGTACCATTGTGCTACGGACCCATGTTTGGGGTGTCGTATGGCTGTGGCCTTTGCTGATAGTTATCTAGAATTACATAAATAAACTTTTGATAAGTTAAAACTGCTGTTTGGGATCATTGCTTGGATCCAGGACCACCCCCGGGGGTGCGTTCCTTTGTTTAGCCATTTGGCCAGGATACCTATGGGTATACCGTGAATTTTAGCATGCTTTGAATTGCCTTAAGAGGAATTGTATATAATTGCTTGCTTATATGTTGGGCTCAACCCGGTTACTTGTATAGCCTGAGGGCAGTGTTTGTTTAGCCTGCGGACAACCTTTCTCATGCCTGTGGGTAGTAGTTTTCATGCCCGTCGGCAGTAGTTTCTATGCCTATGGGAGACACCTCATACGCCTGTGGGAAATATTCATTATGCCTATGGGAAGACACCTGTGGGTTTCGATTCTGATTACCTGAGAGTAAGGATGGTATGTCTGAGGACAATGTTATCCTGAATATTCACCATGGTGATTTCATATGTTACACCTTCCAAGTTAAAGCACAGGCTTAGCATGGTTAAATGAATATTAAAATGGAAATATAACTGGTTGAGTTAGTTACTTTTGAGTACTTCTTAGTTTATTGCATTTACTTTTGCACACTGATGTTGCACATTTTCTCTGACAGTTGGGCACGGGCCTTTGGTGGGTGCCTACTGAGATTTATTTCTCACACCTTGTTTGAGTCATGTCTTCGGCCCAAACAGACTATATTTCTGCAGGTGTCGACTGGGGAAAGGGCCCTTATACAGGTACATGATTGTAGCAGAGGAGTAGGAGAGCATGGGACCAAGCTTAGGCTTACAATGCTGCTGCGTTCTGTTTACTCTGCTTTTTTTGTTTGGCTATACCTTATACTTTGAGTTGTATTATATTGTATTGCAGTGTATCCTGTTCTAGCTGCTTTCATAGAATTAGTGACATGCTGCATCTTTGTATATATATGACTGCTGATTTTATTTTACTCAGTTGTCCATTTCAGTTGTATATTGTTACTGCTTCTGCTATTGTATGTTATATTTTTTTTCCGCTGCGTTACACTTTGACAAATGAGGGCATAATTTCCCCACTATCAGACTTGGCCCTCACTGCTAGTCGGCAGCCTCTGGCGTTTGGGGAAATGTGCTTGAGGTCATGTGACCAACCGGGTTCGGAGCACCCGTAGTGTGGCTTCCGGACCCGGGACGTTACACTAAGGATCCAAATACCCATGTGACATTGTGGTGTGGGATAGGGACAAAGGCAATAAATACTGATGAGGTTGTTAGACATAACATTCTACACCCTTGAGTTGGAATTGAGCTATGGTTCCAATTGGTTATGAAATGAATTGAGATGGTGGGTGGTAACAATGGAATTCTATTTTATGAATTCCCTTATAGATAGTTCAAAATCCAACATAGGGCGAAGTAGGTATTGAGGTTCGGGTGTCTTAGAGAACCCATAGATTTATGTGGTTAAATAAAGAGTAATAGAATAAATGTAAACTCTTTACTTTATTACTAGTATTTATTCTTTATACAACTACATACACTGTTTGACTGGATATTGTTTTAAACATCATTGGTGGTGGCCTATTGAGTTGTACCCACACTCTACTTGGGCTACCTGATTGGTACCTGAATAAATTTCTTTGTTGTAGGACAAGTTAAGGGAAAAGGCCCCGTGTTTGATGCCTGATTGGGATGAAGCATGGATGAGGGAACTAGACATGGTTCAAGACCTACTTGGGAGTCATCAATGTCTTTACTTTGGGGTTTTCATTTTGGAACTTGGCACACACTTTTACATGACATATTTATTTTTCAGTTTTGAAATTCTATTTCCTACTTCGGTTATCATGAGATATTGGTATTGTTTTGGTTATGTCATATCTTTTGGTTATTTTTATTATTTTTATTGGTGTATTAATCTGATAAAAATAGGCTATAGTCTCCCCATGATCAATATTATACCCTCGTTGCTAGTCGACAACCATTGGCGTATGAGGAGGCACACTTGATGTCATGTGACCGACCGGCTCGAGGAAACAACACATGACACCTGGACCGTGACATTAAAAAGTGGCATCAAATGAGTTTTATTTTCTTTTATTTTTTCTTACTATTTAGGAAAGGTAGACAAGAGACTAGGAAGAGTTGGGCCTTGGTTATGAGCTCGTTCATGAGAGTAGCTAACCCATGTATAATGGAAACCCAAGTACTTAGGGTGGGATTGTTATTATTGTTGTTTGTTGTTACAGTTGAATATTATTTCACCTTGGGTGATGCACTTGTTGTGTGATGTGATTATTTTTTGAAATATTTGTTGAGATTTGACTCATGTCCTAATATGGAATGATAGTTAAGTTTTCATGCATCATTCTAAGTACTTGGGATTTTTATGACATGCATTATTTTAGGCATGCATGAGAAAATGAGTTATGGGTAAGTTATTGAACTTGAACTATTTTCCTTGCTTGTGAAATTGAAATGAAAAATGTGACTAACATGAAATTGAGAAAGATTGTAAAATGATGCATGATGAGAATAAATGGGTTCTTAAATGAGAAACTTAAATAATGAGAATGTGTTTACCCTTGTTAACTAGGACCTAGGTGTAGGATGGTTAAGGGTAGTGATAGCGCCTCGGTTTTTATCGTGTGGCAGGGTTTAGGGAAATGACTTGTTGTGACTTATTATGTTTCTCGTAAATGTGTTAACTAGTGTTATGTGTCCTAAAGCGTGTGTTGGTAATTGTAGAGATATATTTCCATGATGATGTTTTTTTAGAGGATGGTAAGAGGTTATGGCTGAAGATAATCTACTAGCAGTAGAACCTGAGGCACCGATAGTGTCAGGTGAGGAAGAAGAAGATCAGTTCCATGAGAACTTTGATCGCCTAATCCAGATTATAGATAGAGACCCAAGGCGGTTTGAGAAAAGCATGTTTGATTTGACAAGGAAGTTTCAGCTACAATACCCTCTAACTTTTACTGGAGAGGGTGGACCTGAGCTAGTTGAGTTCTAGATTGAGTCTATAAAGACAATAATTGACCACTTAGAGACTACAACTAAGAAGAGGGTCAAGTTGGATGCTTATATTCTATGTGAATCAGCGAAGAGCTGGTGGGACATTCATACGTAGACTAGAAAGGCTGATGGTATGTTATGGAATGACTTCTTAGATAAGTTCTTGGAGCACTTCTATCCAGAGACACTAATGTAAGATAGAGAATCTGAGTTCATGTGGTTGAATCAGGGGAGCATGTCTGTGATGGACTATGATAAATTATTTACATACCTACAATGCTTTGCCCTGATGTTGTCAGGGGATGAGAAAACTACAACGAGATGATTTAAGGATGGGATTGAATGTGATATTAAGTCCCAAGTTAACCTCTTTCAGTTAAAGAAGTTTGATAAGGTGGTGGATCATGCTCTCATAGATGAGGGGAACCTAAAAGAGGCTTCCAGTGTAGAACTTACAGTTTCTTTTGGATGATCAGGAAGTTTGTATTCTGAGAGAAGGAAGCGTCGTTACGATAATGTTAATTAGTGAAGTAGAAAGAGGAGTGAACAAACAGAGGGATCAATTACCTAGGGCCTTACCTAAGTTCTTTTCCACTGATGCGGTAGGTCGGGCCACTTTTGTAAACATTATCCCCGACCACTAGTAGAGTGATGAGTTTGCAGAAAGATGAGACATATACAGAGGTTATGCAGGAACCCAAGATAGATAGGTAGCGATAGGGATACTAGATAAAACCAAAGTGTAGGAAAAGGATATTCTACATCATATCAGTCTAACAGTTAGAGTTCTACTGGATGAGGTAATAAAGGTAGTGGATATAGTCCTTCTGGGAAAGAGTGCCCATGATAGAAGAGTAGAGCAGCATTGGGGACTCAGACTACATTAAATGGAAGAGGGGCATGATAGTTACATACCATTCATCTCACACTTGTGGATAGCGAGGCTGGACCATCAACGAGAGGTACTATTCTTGTAGCTTCTACATTAGCTAGTTCCTTATTTGATACTGGTATCTCTCATTCCTTTATTTATGAACAACTTGTTAATGTTTTGAGCCTAGCGGTGGATTTCATGAGTGGATTTATGATGATAGATACACTGTTGGAAGTATGATATAGAGATATATGTTTGTGCAAGGGACGTTCTCTAGAGGTTGGGGAGTAATGCTTTCTTTGGTATCTCTATATTTTTGATATGTCAGGTTTTGAATTGATATTGAGTATAGATTGGTTAGTAGTATACCAAGCCCACATTGTCTGTTACCGTAGACGAGTGACTTTTACATCTCCTAAGAGTGACAACTATATCTACCATGGAGATTGGGAAATCTAGGGAGGATGAGCAGGGCCAATTACTTAGCAATTGGGAGATCTCACAGCCCAGGTTGCAAGTCTATTGCTAGATAACGGAGAAGTAAAGCATGGTGTCTTACCACCGGTAGTGAATTAGTTTCAAGATGTGTTTCCTAAAGATTACTCAGGACTACCACCTGAGATAGAGATGTGGAATTTACTATTGATCTCATGTCGGGAGCTGAGCCAGTTTCTATTACACCATATAGAATGACCCCAAAAAAACTTTAAGAGATCAAGACTTAACTAGAGGAGTCGGAGGATAAGGGGTTTATCTGCTCGAGTATGTTGCCTTGGGTTTCACCAGTGTTGTTTTCTAAGAAGGTTTATAAGACTCTGTACTTGTGTATTGACTACTGGAAGTTGAACTGGATGACAGTGAAGAATCGATATTCTCTTCTACATATCGATGATCTATTTGACTAGTTGAGGGGATCTTGCATATTTTCAAAGATTTACTTGTGATCAAGGTATCATCAGTTGAGAGTCCGACCTTATGATATAGCGAGGACTGCTTTCAGAATCCGGTATGACCTATATGAGTTCTTCTTAATGTCTTTTTTCTTGATGAATGCACCCATAGTATTTATGGCCTTAATGAATAGAATCTTTCATTTATACCTAGATCAATTTGTGGTAGTGTTTGTGGATGACATATTGGTGCACGCTAAAACTCATAATGATCATGACCAAAATCTTGACATCATCCTGAGTAAACCGAGATAGCATCAGCTATACACCAAGATATCAAAGTGTCAGTTTTGGATTGATCAGATACAATTATTTGGTCACATCATCTTGGAGGAAGGTGTGTCTGGGACCTAGAGAAGGTTCATGTAATGGTTTCTTGGGGGCATCCCAAGAACGTTTTTGATATCTGTAGCTTTCTAGGGTTAGCTGGATATTATCAGAGGTTCATCCAGTACTTTTACCATTTTATAGCACTACTTTCTTTTCTTGAATAAGAAGGGGATAAAGTTTGAATGGCCAGAATCATATGAGAATTCCTTTCAGGAACTTAAGAAGCATTTGACATCGGTAGAAATCTTGATCCTACCCAAGCCGAGTGAGGAGTATACAATGTATTATGATTCTTCTGGGATCAGACTCAAAGTAGTTTTGATGCAAGTAGATCAATTTGTGGTGTATGGGTCTCGATAATTGAGGCCAAATAAATGGAACCACCCTACGCACGACCTTGAGTTAATTGCAATGGTTTATTCTTTAAATTGTTGGAGAAATTATCCATTGGATGAAAAGTTTACTGTGTATACGGATCACAAGGTATTGAAGTAAATATTTTCACCGTAAGATTTAAATCTCTGACAATGGATGTGTGTCATGAACCAAACCTGGGTGCCATCCAACCCGACACCTGGCCCTATTTGTGGCATGGATTGAAGGGTGTTCCCGATCCTCACAGGCTAGAAACTAGTACCTGGGTATCATTAATATACTTTGGGAATGATTTTAACCAATTACATAAACATGATCAACCAAAAAAATATATATTTCAATAATGATTAACCAAAACCAAACAAGACATAACAATTTTCAGAATCAAGGTTTTACAACTTTAAACCAAAAACTAGAAATACTACAAGGAAATAAAAATACAAAACATCCCAAAAACCTCTCTGAAACATGAGGGACATCACCCTTAATCCACTACCACCACCACCTACAACAAGGAGCACTAGAAACCCAATCCCCCAACATCACCATGACACATATTTCTTTTACCTAGGTCATACATAACAAAGTATACATACACCCAAAGGTGTATGTAGGGTGTGATCCAAAGTCCATTAAGATACCACCTAAAAGAAATGGATTCCATGTTATAACTTTAAAAGAAAAATTAACATGAACTTCCATACCAAACTTTTGAAACATTTTTTTAAGAAGACATTTTAAGGAAACCCATTTTTAAGGAACCATTTTCAGAAATACACTTTTAGAGGAAACACTTTAAGGAAAACCATTTCTCAACAAACTTGCTTAAAAATAAAATACACTCAAAGTCCATCGTATATCAATGGATGGAACCACATCTCATAAGTCCCATTTAACACTATATCACTATGGGTAAATCCCTAGGGGTAATATAGCATGAGTGAGACACTAGAACCTCATACCTCGATGAAAGGTGGTATAATAACCACAACCATTAGCTTTCTCATGAATGAGCCACTAGAAGGGGACACCCCATGGGCCTAGTGGTCTGCAATCATCATCATAATTTATTTAGTGTTGTAATCATCAATCTAGCTAAGTGAAACTAGGACTTTCCACTTTCATATCACTATCATACTATATCTAGTCAATCCACCTAGATACCCAATATTCCCTTTGTGCTCAAACTCTTATTTCACATGTAACATAAAGAACCATTTTCACATACACATTCCAAGAATTATAAATACACTGTAAAATCACTATTTTCCATAAACCAAACCACTTTCCATTTTACACACACCAAAACCACCTTCAAATACGTTTAACACTTCTTATTCAATTCATAAATTCCCATTTTGAAAAACACAAGAAAAGCACACAATTAATCAACCAATTCCATGATCTAATCCCCTTTTAAATCCACACATAAACCAAGTTCATTTTTAAAACATGATTCTCATCATTTAAACAATTTACAATTCATACTAAATGTTTACAACAAGGAAACAAATTTGAAACAATTCTCATTTAGTTTAGAAAACTCATTCACACATCTAAATCCCTTTGAAATCCCAATTAACACTTTCCACCCAAAGCATAAAACCCTTTTTAAGAAACATCATAATAAAAAATACACAAACATAACCTTTCCCTTTATAAAATCTTCTTTCATCATGAATGCATTACAAAAAAATTCCAAAATATATTTCTCACAACATAATTGAACCATATAACATGTTTAAATACATAAACATGCATATTAAAATCATCTAAAAATGTTAGGTCATGGAACCACCTACCCCAAGTGCATAAACTTATGAAAATTAGTGAAAAACCACAACTACACCACCACAAGACCCTAGCAAGTAAAAATCCGACCAAAACCCTCAATATTGAGCCATAAAAATCAAGATTCAACCCAAAATAGGTCACCCAACCTGTTGGAGAACAAAACCTCAACGGAGGAAGAGAAACCCTAGAAAAGAGGGTAAATCAAGAATAAATGACACTTACTTGAATAATGTTGGAGAAATCACACCAAATCCACCAAGGAAATGGAGATCCAAGGGAGCTAAGGTAGGGGGAGGAGGTGCTTAGGGCTAGAGAGATCAAATGGGGAGAGCAAGGGTGGATTTGGGGTAAAATCCTGAGAGGAAAAAAAGAGAATTTTTATATTTTTAATGACCTAGAAATCATGTATAGTTTTCCAAACTGTGCAGCAACCATGCACCCCTCTTTGTCCAAGAGGCACCTACCACATGATTATCCCGCACGACCTGAATTACTATGTGAAATCTGTGCAGTAGCTACTACCCAAAAACCACCACCTACCACACAAATACCTGGGCAGGGGTGTACAATTTCCTTTAACCATACACCAATCGTGCATCACATGCTGTAGGGCCTAAAATTTCCATTTTTTTCTAAAAACACAAAGAAAACCCAAGGAAAAAAGATAGAATAAAAGTAGATAGAAAAATTACCTCAAAAATTCAGACTTGTCACACCCGGTTCTCGAGAGAAAAATAAAGACCCATAAATAAACCATATCCAAGAATGAAAAAAAACCCATGTGTTACAAGGTGGGTAGAATACATGCAGTCATTTCATTTTGAGCTATCATAGACACTCGAAAAGGGTAACAATGTTTATGATGATTTAAGTAGTAAAACTCAGACTCAGGCAGTTCAGGAGTCTAGTGTTGAGTGAAAGATGATTATTTTATTGGCTGGGATGCATGTTGTGGTTCAGGAGAGTTAGAAGTAGATGAATCTCATATCAATTTTAGTTGAGTCTATACTTTTGGGATAGATCAAGAACATAAAGTATTAGGATCTGGAGTGTTTTAACTTGAGGGAAATCCTTGAAGGCGGGGAGTCACCTTCCAGTTGAAGCATAGTTAAGGATGATATCATCTATCTCAGGAATTGAGTTATTGTTCCTACAAGTATACGAGATGATTTGATGAAATAATTTCATGCCTCGAAGTGGGTGATACATCTAGGTGTGACCAAAATGTACCATGACCTATGATGACAATTTTGGTGTCCAGACATGAAAAAAGATATAACAGGGTTCGGGACACGATGCTACACCTGTCAGCAAGTGAGGGCCGAGCATCAACGACCTGGTGGTTTACTATTGTCGTTTCCCATTCCAGAATGGAAGTGGGACATGACTATGGATTTTGTGGTGGGTATCCTGAGGATGATTTGGAATAATGATGCTATTTGGGTGATTGTGGTCCATTTGAAAAATGTAGCTCATTTATTACCAGTGTGGTAGACTTTCTCAGTGGAGAAGTTGGAAGAATCGTACATTTGGGAGATAGTCTTCCCACACGGCGTGCCGCAAACTATTGTTTCAGACTGTGATTCATGCTTTACCTCACGCTTTTGGAAGGGATTTCAAAATGTTCTTGGTATACAGGTCTTATTGAGTATGAAATTCCACCCACAGACATATGGGATGTAGGAACGTACTATTCAGGTACTTGAGGATATGCTATGAGCATGTGTAATTGACTTTAGTGGGTTTTGGGAGAAGCACCTAGCTTTAGTGGAGTTCACCTATAACAACAGTTATCAAGCTATGATACATATGAAACCATATGAGACACTTTATAGTAGGCCATTAAGATCACCTCTATATTGGATAGAGGTAGGTGAGTCAGAGTTACTAGGATCGAGTCTCGTGCAAGAGACATCAAAGAAGGTTCAGTTGATTTGGAAGAAGATGGATATGAATCATAGTAGAAATAATTAATTTGAAGATAATCTATGATGACCCCTAGAGTTTACAGAGCATGATCATGTATTCCTTCAGGTGTCATCTAGATTGGGTCACCATAGAATACAAAGGTAGGGCAAGTTGGGGCCCAGGTTTATTGGATCATTTGAGATCGTAGAGAGAATCAGGCTGGTGGTATACCGATTGGCTCTTCCACAGAGATATAGAGCTATGCATGATGCATTCCATGTGTCAAAACTATTTCGGTATCACCCCAAAACTTCTCATGTGATCGATGTGAATGATGTTGAGTTTGAGATAGATAAGTCCTTTGAGGGGCATCTGATACATGTGTTGGATCATAGTGAGAAAGTGTTGCGGGGAAAGACCATGCTGGTAGTTTGTGTATTGTGCCAACATGGATGTGTGAAGGAGGAAACTTTGGAGAGTGAAGCAGATATGCATGCTCAATAGAACAACCTTTTTGACTTATAATCTTAGAGATTCTTGGGAGTACCGCTTGAGGATGAGCTGTTATAAGGTGAGTATATTGTAAGATCTTAACCTTTTATAGAGATTTCACAGGCTCATTAATAGGTACTCTTTTATCTAATTTTTATTACTTTTCATTTGGGTTTTACTTTAGAGAGTGTTGGGTGAAAATTGAGAATTTTAGAAGGAAAATGGACAGTGCACGGTTGGCACACAGTTTTCCCAAACTATGCGCTCTGACCCAACAAACCGTGCAAACCTAAATAGAGAGGTTTTGCACGACTGGTGCATGCTTTGTCAAACTGTGCTTCCTAAAAAGAGAAATTGTGCACCCCCTGAAAGAGGTGCACATTTAAGGCATACAGTTCGGGGAAACAGTGCACCTCAACCCAAAAAATTGCACGTGAGAATTTAATTAGCTTTAAAATTAGTTTAAAAATATCTTGAGCCCCTATTTTAACCTCCATTTGACCCTAGCTCAACCATAACCTCTCTTTCACGTTTTTGGAACCCTCTAGATAGATTCCAAGCCATTCCAACCTCCGTTCTTTATATTTCCAAACTCGGATTGAAGATCTGCACCCCTACTGGTAAGAGGATCTCATCCCGTGTAGTTTTCTTTCTCTTTCCCATTTTTCTCCCATTCATTGAAAGTTGTTATTCCCTATTTTTGGTTGGATCTAGATCTATTGTTGGATCTAGATCTAGGAATTGTTGATCTAGATCTAGAATTAAGTGATCTTGATTTTTTCAATCATGGATTTAGGTTTTATATTCGGATCTCACGCTATGTCCTTATTTCGTTCAAATTGGGGATCTCCGTTGAGAAATCGATCATAAACGAATCAAGATAGGTGGTCTATTGTTCAAATATCATAGTCATGATTTCAATTATGTGTATGCAATTGTATAATTTCTAGGTTTTTCTTATCAATTGAATTTTTTAATTGAATTAATTAATTTGGTGAATTAATTAATTAAGGGATTGTGGAATTGGGGATGATTAATTGTTGAATTAATTATCATAATATTGAAATTGTGGGATTTAGGGAATAAATAATTATTAAGTTAATTATTGGAATTATTGAATTGATGTAAACTGAACAATTAATTGATGAATTAATTGGAGTTGTTGAGATTGTGAATTGAATAATTAATTAATTACTTGATTATGAGACATCGAGATTTCCAATTTAATAATTAATTGTTAAATTAATTATGGGATATTGGGATTGTGAATTGATTAATTAATTGTTGGATTAATTAACAGAATTTTTGTGATTTTACAATTGATTAAAATTAATTAATTAATTATTGAATTAATTAATTGGACGTTTGATTGTGAAATGTGATAAGAAGGATAATGTTGATTAGCCTTAATTGATGCGATAAACTAATTTTTGAATTAGTATGAAATTGATCTGGAAAACTAATTGTTGAATCATTATGAAATTTATGTGACTAATTAATTTTTGAATTAGTACCAAATTGATGTGGGTAATTAATTGTTGAATTAATTTATAGAAAGATGCGCTATGCAATTATTGACTTTGATTAATTAATTGATTAACTAATTAATTTGATATTGTGATGTATGTGAAATTGTGATATTTCCATGTGTGATAAATGTGTATGGGATAGGGAATGAGGCTTCAAATACCCATACATGTGATAGATGTGTGTGAGATAGGGATTGAGGCTCCAAATACCGATATATGAGATAACATGTATAGGACTGGGACTGAGACTCTAAATACCCATATGAGATAGTAAGCGTGTGACAGGGACTGAGGCTCCAAATGCCCATGTGACATTGTGGTGTGGGACAAGGACAGATGCTCCAAATACCCATGAGGTTGTTAGACATGACGTTCTACACCCATGAGTTGGAATTGAGATATGGTTCCAATTGGCCATGATATGAATTGAGATCATGAATGGTAACAATGGAATTATGTTTTATGAATTCCATTGTGGATAATTCAGACTCCAGCATGGGTGAAAGCAAGTATTGAGGTTTGGGTGTCCTAAGGTACCCGAAGATTTATGTGGTTAAATAAAGAGTAATAGAATAAATGTAAAATGTTTACTTTATTATTGATATTTATTATTTATACAACTGCATACACTGTTTGACTATATATTGTTTTAGACATCATTGGTGGTGGGTTATTGAGTTTTACTCACACCATACTCAGGCTACTTGATCGGTAAACGAATAAATTTCACGATTGTAGGACAAGTTAAGGGAAAATGCCCCGTCTTAGATAAATGATTGGGATGGAGCATGGATGAGGGAACCATAAGTGATTCAGGACCAACTTGGGAGTCTTTAGTATCTTTACTTCTGGGTTTACATTTTGGCACTTGGAATGTACTTTAACATGACATTTTTATTGTTTAGTTTTGACATTCTATTTCCTACTTTGGTTATCATGAGATATTGGTATTATTTTGGTTATGTCATATCTTTTGGTTATTTTTATTATTTATATTAGTGTATTACTCTAATAAAAAGAGGGTATAGTCTCTCCATGATTGATATTAGACCATCGCTGCTAGTCGACAACCTTTGACATATACAGGGAGGTGCGCTTGAGGTCATGTGATCGATCGGCTCAAGGCACCGGCGTATGACACTCGGGTCGGGACATTACAAATGCTCGGGATACACTTCCTTATGAATGAAGTCTCGACCTCACTAAGATGTGTGCAAAGGTGCACATAAATATTCTTCTATATTTTATGCAAGAAACAACACTTGCACAATCTTAATTACTTTTTCTTGAATTAAAAACTCAATTCAAATATACTTCATGCATGGATTGCATGGAATCCGAAATTCTTTGTTTCAGGTATCTCAAATGTTCTTCATGCATGCATATGTGTTGCACACCGCCTTTTCCCTTTCTTTTCACACTCAATTCACTTAAGTCTCATGCATGCATGTTATCACATGCATGTGAATTATATAGCATTCAAGTCCTTTGTTCAAGGGGTGTGTATACAGTATCCCTTGTGTTTCTTTATGCACACCTTGTATGCATACACACACACTGTTTGTGTTTGTTTAGTTTGACTTCAAACGATGTGTGTAATTCATGCATTGATCTTCTGCCTGTGTTCACTTCTACTTCACCCACACCCACTATGTACACACTGTTTCTCAATGCTTCTTGCGCACAAACAAACACAAACAAAATGCGCGATTGCACAGTCTTTGTGTCTCAACCAAAATGCGCGAGCCAGGAAGGCCTCGCAAATCTTGGTGCTACGCGCGATCCTAGGAGACGTGTTAAATCACTGTCCCAATTGGCTTCATGAAACAATGTTCTTCGAATTCTATGCATGCATGCGAGACATTAGATCGCATGTATGATTTCAGTTCGTTCTTACGATCCTCATGTTGTTGGTAGAATCCTCATACGGTGGCCATAAGATCGGCCATGGAGGTTTGGCCGTTGATCCGGCGTGCTGGAGCTAGGGGATGACATCCTTGCTTGATCGGACGACCGAGATCGGTTGATCGAGCGCCACCGTTTAATCTGTCTTTTAAGCGGACGAACAGTACCCCGCTCATCTTAGAATCCCACATCAAAATGTCCAAGTTTCTGGGTGCGGTATATCATTCAAGCTCCATGGGAATGGCTTAGGATTCTCATGATTTAATATTTAATTTTTCATGGCACATTCTCATTAATCTTCATCTCTCATTCATCATGTAATATATATTCATATTTTTCATGGTCATGTCTTCACATCCTCATGCATTAAAAACACAATGCATGAGAATTCTTCTTCATGCAATTTCTTCTTTCATGGTCACCACTTGTGGTTAACAATGTGCACACTCCTTTGCACATGTTGTCTTCACTTTTAAGATCACTTCAATAATCATCAGATTTAACAAGGAGAATTTTTCAAGCGTGACATTCAATGCCACGGCATGAATCCATAACATTTCTCTAGGCATCACCACTGCCTCATTATCAACTTACCAAATACATATTGACATGTCATTGACAATAAATGCAACACTAGGCCCAACATATGGAATTAGAAGCGATCAAGACGAACAGTGCAAGACGATTGATTCGTCGTGCTAGCACCCATAAATCAATTAGTGTCATTCATAGGTCAAATAAGAATGTATAGATCACCACTAAATGGATTCTACACTTCAATTCTCCCTATGAAATGAAGGTAATCCGATAAGGGTTTATGTACGATAAACATCATCCTCGAATAAAGTTCCACGACGAGGTAATATTTTCTTCCGATCATAAATAAATTATTTATGAATTTAACGTGAAAAGATACTATCTGGGTTCTAGGTTTTATTATGCCAATATTCGATGAAAAAATTTCATTAGTCATGATGTTTACGTCATGTACAAGGTACAAATGATCCAAAAAATTAACAAAACCTTTATGGTTATTCACCCTTCAAGGTGCTTTCGCTGCGCCCGGAACCTTTAAGTGGTAACAGAGTGACCATGTTTTAAATTCATAATTATTTATTTGATTTTTGATCTACATATGCAATAGTGGTTAGATATTCCACTTCAATAATATTCATTCTTTAATACATTTGATTAATTAACATGATTTCGTCAAATTAATCATAATCATTTAGTGTTTCATTTTCTTAAAGGACTAAGAATAGATGAAAAACGATTGAAGATACATCGGGAAGTGCCAATGATTATGGCTGGTTAGCATGGGATTACACGATGTGTAGTCGGATTACACACCGTGTCCCCAAGTGCACTGCACCTGGCCGTGTCGCGGGACACACGACGCGCCAAGCAATAACTACACAAGATGCATTTATTGTAGACTAGGCCAACCTAGCACACCACTTTTCAGATTACATGATGTGTAGCTGGCACACATGTCGTGTATTATACATGGTTTAATGATGAAATTCGCACAAACTATATGATCAAATACACGATCAAAACCACGTGAGACTGACAACTCAGAGAATTAATGAAATATACGATGTGTAGCAAGCATACACAACGTGTAGTTCATTATTTACCATGTCTGAAGTACACACTGATCCATTCAGCGAGTCAAACAAACACATGAGATAACAAGGGTGAGACATTTTCAGGACGGTCTTTACTATGAGATTAGGTCACAGGTGAATGTTTTTTGTTTGAGTAGTTTTGAGGATGCGATGAATCAAACACTCATCATGGAAGGGAATCTGAGAAAGTCCTCGAGTATCGGTTAGGCTGTTTCAGTAGGGCGAACTGAGAGCTCTTCTTCATGTAGCAATAAGTGCCTCTATGACAATTTCTGCTAAGGCATTAGTGGGAAGAGCAGTTAGGGCAGTGGAAAACCATCTCAGAACCGTGTTCTGTTGCAGTGCTATCAGTGTGGAAAGTTTGGACAAAATCACCCATGGTGTCCTTACACTGCAGTTGAGTGTTGTATCTATGGAATACCGGGCCATCTTTAGAGGTTTTATGAAAACTTTCCATAGAAGAACAGTTGGTTGGGAGTCATAAAATGCACCTGATTTAGGAAGGGGCTCAACAACCCCTTAGCAGGTTGGTAGTTAGAGTTCCACTGGTCATTCAAGCTGAGGTAGGGGACATGGTACCACAATGCATGAGCAGTGGTACCAGGCTAGGGAAATAGCTCAGGGTAGTCATACTGAAGCCTAGGACAGAGGGACAAGTCATCCAAACATTATATAGACTACTCTGACTATCATGGATGTAGGACCATCTACCACCAGAGGTACAATTCTTGTATCATCCACCTTAACTTGTGTTTTTTTTGGTATAAGAAAATCACATTCTTTTCTATTTTCTATTTTTGAGAACGGTTTGGGATTGGTTGTGGAAAAATTGGATGGGGATTTGACCATCGATACACCATTGGGAGTGCGATCAGAGAATATCAAACACTGCAAGGCATGTTCTCTAGAGATTGGTGGTTACTGATTTTTTTGGGAACTGTTCATGCTGGAAATGAAATACTTTGACTTGATTCTTGGTATGGACTGGCTAGTTCTATAATAGGCTCATATCAACTGTTATAGGAGGAGAGTTACCTCTCTATCTCCAGAAGGAGGCAACTTTCTTTTTCACCAAGGTGAGTGTGATCTTTAGGATGGTCGTGTAGGGCCAATTCAGTGTAGATTGAATTTTCTCACAACTCAGATAGCTAGTCTTGCTCTAGATGATAATGAAATGCAACAATATTCTTTTCCATCAGTAGTATACCATTTTCAAGATGTTTTTCCAGACAATTTCTACAGTTTTCCACTCGAGAGAGATACAAAGTTCACGATCGAGTTGGTGTTGGGAGTAGAGCCAGTTTCTATCCCGCCTTACAAAATAGAACCATCGGATCTTCAAGAGTTGAAAGTTCAATTGAAATATCTAGAATCTAAAGGCTTTAAATGTCTTAGTACATCTCCTTGGGGTTATAAAATTCTCTTTACCAAGAAGGCTGATGGGTCTTTGTTTCCGACGCTTTTTATGCCGGGGCGCGCGTATCCGTCTGCGGAGGACGCGCAGCTATAGCCCCGCATTCCCGCTTTCCAAAGGCGGGCGACATCCGTTCCTTGTTCACAGACGTTTTCTCCTTGATCGAAACCGAGATGATGGGATGTCGGTTCTTCCTTCCGTGGATTCCTCCTCGGAACTCGTCACCTAGTCCGGGTCTCCCTCATAGATTTAATACGTTGTTCGTGAAACTCTTCCCAGTGCCATGTTTTCATGGACGCCAGTTAATTACACTACTTCTGTCAGGACATTCCAAAGGGTCCGTTCAGGGCAGCAACCTTCAGTTGGGGGAGTAGTCACGTCGAGGCATCAGTAACGTGTCTGAACACTGGGGAATTGGCGCGTCTGTATTTTGTCCCTTGTCATAGGGCTTCTCGAGGGCGCGGAAGCCCGAGGCATCCCACATCGAGTGCGGGGAATCATATGCCATAGGCATGTATCTGAGGTTTTCCTCAGCTTCCCATGTTTAACACAGGGCATGCCGCAGGTTTAACGTCCAGTGGAGACGGTTACGCCAAAGGTGTGCCATCCGAGGTTTTCCTCAGGCATCTCATGTTTATCACGAGGTAGGCCGCGAGTTTAACTTCTAGCGGAGACGGATCAGCCTGATCAAAACACCAGCTGGAGTGGATCAGATTGATGAATTTTCCTTGAAGGGGTGTTGATGTCGGGATCAGCTCGTGGGCGGCTTCCCGGACGTTGTGGAGGGGAGTAGAGTGGCATGATCCCACCGGGATGTGGCAGCTCGGGTAAGAATCAGGGTAAATTATGGATGGGTGGATAGATGAAGTAGGGGGGGAATGAAATGGGACCATCGCAAGGGTGACAGCAAAGTTGGGCTTGAGCCTCAGGAAGGCTTCCTACGTACCGTGCCTTGACACGGATCAAAGTCCTCGTAGTTCAGATGGGATGTGGGACACAGTTTAACGTCATGCGGGACGAGGTGAACCGACGTGAATGGGGTCGGAATGACCAACGGGTGATGGGCTTGAACCTCAAGGAGGCTTCCTATGTACCATGCCTTGACATGGATCAAAGACCCCGTAGTTCAGAATGGTGCGCCGGAGGACCGATGTGAAGTTGGACCTTGGTCCGATGGGTGTTTTCAGTGAACCAACGTGAAGGTGGACCTTGGTCCGATGGGTATCGTCAGCAAACCGATGTGAATGAGGTCGGAACTACCGGGTGATGGGCTTGGACCTCAGGGAGGCTTCCTACGTACCATGCCTTGACATGGATCAAAGACCCCGTAGTTCAGGTGAGGTCACAACGGCTTACCGCTGGACTAGGATGCAGTTTAAAGTCATGCAGGACGGGGATAAACCCTGACGTGAATGAACGACAGGCGGTGGGATTGAACCTCATGGAGGCTTCCTACGTACCATGCCTTGGCATGCATCAAAGTCCTCATAGTTCGGGAAGGGTTTTTTCGGCGATCCGAAGTGAAGGTGAACCCGGGGGGGGGGGGGGTCCACTGGTGGTGGGATTGAACCTCGTGAGGCTTCCTACGTACCATGCCTTGACATGGATCAAAGTCCTCATAGTTCGGGATACAGTTTAACGTCATGCTGGACGGGGGCATACAGTTTAACTTCATGCTGGACGAGGGTGGAACTCGACGTGAAGGAATGACTGAGTGGTGGGATTGAACCTCATGGAGGCTTCCTACGTACCATGCCTTAACATGGATCAAATTCCTCGTAGTTCGCTTGAGGTGGGGGTCAGGGTCGGTGCTCACTCTAAGCTCACGTGAGTCATGATCGGTGTGAGAAACAAGAGGTTGCAGGGACCTGACGATCACGTCGTGAAGGATGCGTCCGTGGGAAACGAAGAGGGGGATTACACGTTGGACGACCCACGGTGCTGGGACTTACTCCAGGATGGAGGCCTGAAGTGCGAAAAAGCACAACGGGAGTGGGATTTGGGACCAAAGATGGAAGGTGCCTCGTTCCCTATCGCGCCCTCCACTAGCCTCGGTAGTGGGGAAGTACGGAGGTGCGTGGGTGCTACCTTCCGCTAGAGAGGCATGGGGGCTTATACCAAGGTGGTTTCCCTTCACCCCTAGACGTATGCTACTCCTAGAAGGAGGATATCATCCCTTGTGAGGGTGATTCCATTCCCGTTGAGACGAGCGACGTAAAGAATGTCCGAGCCGGGGGGGGGGGACCCCACGTGCGAGGCACGGGGTCTGATCACAGTTTAACGTCATGTGTTGAGGACGAGGTGCTTGGCAGTTTAACGTCCTGCAGCTCAGAAAAAGTGGGTTTACTCCTCACCCCTAGGACTTACATGACCGGTACCCTCTGCTCCTTAGGGGAGGGAAGGTACTGGCAAGGCCATGGTAAAGGGGGGTCGCAGAGCGAACCATCGAGGGGTCCACATTAGCGTGGCTATGCAAAGAAGCAATATCCGTTAGTGTGCCTATGCGAAGAAGCATCAGGTGAAGAAACGCTACAGGTGGTGTTGTCCATGGGACTTTGAAATCACATCGTGCAAACCTGGAGGGTCACACAGGAAGAGGAATTTCCAAGAAATGAAGTATGCTTCGCGAAGTGGAGTGCCTTGGCCTTAGCATGGGGCAGGGGTGTGAATGGGAGGTGCTTCGTGAAGTGGAGTAGTATTCGCGGAGCACTGCCTCATGAAGCATAGGTGCCTTGCGAAGCAAGGTGCTGTGAAGTAGTGTGCTTCGCGATGTACAACGACCCCGCCTTGGCATGCAGATCACTAGTATAGGATGGGTGTTTCGCGAAGCATAAACACTCCACGGCTGCCCGGGTTCCCTTGGGAATACCCTTCCTTCGTGAATGCCCTTAGGCTTCGTGAAGGGAATCCCTCTTGGAAGAGGGGCTCAAAACGGGACAAGGCGAAGGAATCTCGCGAAGTAGAAGTACCTCGCAGAGCTCATGATTCCCGGGGGCGAAGGGTTCTTCGCGATTCGGGAGCTGAGAAGCCGAAAGGTCGGATCGTCCTCCTTTTGGACTCAGGGGGAGGCCAGTATTTATAGGAAAGGGACGCCACGAAGCAGAGCTCACACGGCGTGAAGGGGCGGCAGGTGCTTCACGGCGGGCTCCCGAACGTCAGGCCGTTCGCGGAGCGTTACCGCTTCAGGAGCTTCATGGTGGGCTTGCGAACGTCAGGCCGTTCGCGGAGCGTTACCTCCTCCTTTGATTCGCGGTGGGCTCGCGAACGTCAGGCCGTTCACGGAGCGTTACCACCTTGGGAGTTTCGCGGCGGGCTCGCGAATGTCAGGCCGTTCGTGGAGCGTTACTGCCTCAGGAGCTTCGCGGCGTGCACGCGAACGTCAGGCTGGTCGTGGAGCGTTACCGCCTCAGGATCTTCGCGGATGGGGTGCACTCCGCGGATGCGCTTCGCAGGGTAGCGCGCATGCTTCTTTTAGCTCTTCCTTTTTCATCCAATATTTTGGAGCCAACAAATGCCCCCCCTCAGACTTGGAGCCGCGGAGGGATGAAGGGTCGAAGTCTGAGGGAAAATCGCCAAAATTATTGGTGGTTTGCGAAGCGGCCCCGCGAAGAGGGCACGCGGGGCGGCCAGCGGCCGCGCTGTCCGGACACGCCGTGATGCTCCGCGCGGGCGGGACGCGCTGCGAAGCTCCGGGGTCACCGCCTATAAATAGGGGGCTGACCTCTCTTTTGTCTTCTCGCGACTTTTTTCCTTTTGTGCTCTCGACTTCATGAAGCTCTGCATACTCCGCGTCTTATCTCCGCGAATTGAGCTTCATGGCGAACCGCAAGTCTCCGACTCCGCAACCGCGCTCAGCGACCTTCTGTTTGCCAGCCTAGGCCAGGCTCTACTACTTGGTTTTGCGTCCGAGCTTCGCGAGAGCTCTTTGCGAGCAACCTTCGCGACCTGACCTGAAATTTTTTCGAGTTCCGCAATCGAAATGGCCCATAGAGAAGCTGTGTTGGTGGTGCTTACAGACGCCAATCAGAGGGATGATATGTCTAACTGTCTGAGCCTTGGAGAGATGGTCCGAAGTCACTCAGACCATAATTATTTGATAGCACTGCTATCAGAGAGTCAGAATAACTACCCACAGTACAAGAAGCTGCCTTTGTATGGCTTCGGGCTGAGGGATGATGTCTTCATCCCTGAGGCGAGTAGGGACGAACCAGCTTGCTGGTTCAGGAGCACGCAATGCCAGCACTAGTGGTTCAGGGAGGCCGATGGTCATGCGCGGGAGGACTTCACACCCATCACCGCCGACTATCTCTACAACCATGTGAACAATATTGACGGGGAGCCACTGCAACCGGAGACGTCCCCTCCTCTGTACCGCACTATGTTGAAGGCGGCTTTGCAGGATTCGACGAAGGGGTGGTCTGATGAGTGGGAGCTGCACCAGGGCGGCAACTTCACCAATGAATAGGCATGTTCCTACTGGTTAGGCGCCTCATGCGAGGAGTTTGGGACCGATCTGAGGAGAGTGGGTTTGTATGAGGCAGCATGGGCCTCCCAATTCCACATTTACCAACTGAAACAGCTGATGCCGGAGCTGCTGAGCAGATGGTCGTCTAGGACCAATAATTTTCACCTGCACCATGGGGAGGTGGGAATCAGCCCGTGGGATGTCCACCAGATTTCAGGGGTTCCGATCTAGGGGGCCATGTATGATGAGTTCCTCCCCGTCATGAGCGTGTGGGAGGATACAGAGCAGATGCCGCGACTGGCGTCGGTGCTGATGACACTGGTCCTTGGAGAGGACAAGGAGGCAGTGAGTGATGTCCACTTTAAGAAGTGGTTCGAGCGGTTCCTGAACTTCCCGGAGAATCGAGAGTTCCCTCTGAGGCCTCGAACTTGTCCGAAGGCGGCTCAACGGGGCAAGGAGCACTCGTATTGGTGGGTCTTGGAGGACAGCCAATGGAAGACTTGGGGTTTCAGTGTCAGCACTGAACAACAACCGATAGTCAGGCTGGCGGCGTTCATCACGGCCCTTATCTGTGGTTGGATCCTACTGGTGAGAGATACTAGCATGGGGGTGCAGCCCAGCTCATTCATCATGGCTTCTATGCTGGCCATGGGGCAGCGGGTCAATCTGGGGATTCCAATGCTTGCCAAGTTATACAGGATGCTGCAACACGTTAGTGAGGTAAAGAAGCCACCAAGGATATGTGGGCCCTTCCACCTTCTGTATGGGTGGATTGCAGCGCACATCAGGGGAATTTATGAGTATCCAAACCCTATCTCACCGCCAGGATCAAACTTCCGCCCTTCTATTCTGAATGCGGCCGGGAGCTTCCCATTCAAACTAACCGTACCGATGGTGCTGAATCGGGTGTGGAGGGAAGATGAGTTCATCTTATACCCATTTCCATTGCTGACGGGGTACTCACGGACGACGGGCAGGGGACGGAAGAGCACCAGGCTTATCTCTTGGCCTTTCGAGGCGGAGTTTTGGTGGCACGAGTGGATCATGAGCTGCTCTGTGAACCGTACACCCCGCATCAGTTTGTGAGGCAGTTCCGGTGTCTCTAGAAGCTAACCCCGTAGGTCTACTGGGAGGTGCGTCACGAGGAGCACCTGTGTGTGATGAGGCAGTTGTGGCTCATGTTCACATGGGAAGATGGAAAGATGCGAATTACATTGCCTCCATCCACCGCCGCTTTCAGATTGGTGAGGGAGTATGCCATCAGTTGGGAGGCCGCTTATCCAGGGGAGATACTGAGGTAGCCAACCGTTCGAGTTGGTGACGGTGGGCCTCCCCTATCCCGAGGTCAGGGCCGGAGGGCAGCAAGGGCCTCTCGCGGTGGCAGGGCTGCCGTGGCGGCGAGGCCCGCACCGTCTGAGGGTGTGGCAGCAGCGGAAGATCCGGTGATTCCAGAAGAGCAGGGCCATTCGGAGGGGCGGCCGCCGAGGGGATTTTGTAGGATATCCACCCAGGCTCCGGGGAAGCGGCTGCGTCATATTGACATGGCATAGGATGCCGTCTTCCCGGAGGCCTGGGACATTTAGGATGTCAACCGACAATTCCTTAGTCCACCCGAGATGTGGGGGCACTTAAATCACCTCGGGATGGATTTAGGGCATAGGCCCAGTCCGAGCTAGTTTCACGGCGTCTCCGGTGGAGGCGGAGCAATACTTGGACGAGCTGGAGGACTACATTCACTCCAGTGGTGTCCCACGACCAATGACATACTGGGTGAGGGTACTGCTGGATCGGACGATTCCCCCACAGCTGTCAGCTGCCGATCTGAGGGAGCGCTTTCCCCTGCCGGAAGAATCAGAGGACTCCTCTCGGGAGGATGAGGCTAGCGGAGGGAGCCCATTGGAGGAGGGCGAAGTCGGAGACCAAGACTCAGATTCTGATGATTTCGCAGAGGCTCTCGAGGTAGCATTCCAAACTTCTTTCCTTATGGTCCATTCTCGAGCCATCACAGATTTCTCACCGATGTTTGAACCATGCAGGAGGAAATTGTACGCATGCCTCTCTCTCGCCCCTTGGCGGGTGATGATGCAGGACCTTCAGAACCCACGCCTATGGCTGCGTCCAGTTCTGTGTCTGGTGGGGACAGAGCACCTAAGGCGGCTCCTCCAGGATCTCCAGTCCTTCCAACAGTATATGGAGGGCCACACCCTGGGGTCCCGTCAGCATCGACTCAAGAGCAACACCAGAATTTCGATCTTCGTAAGTCTCCTCTACTAGATTCATTGCTGTCACATGTAGATTGCGCCAACTAACGTTTATGTCCCTCTCTATCGTACAGTTCTCCAACTAGCATGGGCTGCTGCGGCAAGGTTAGTCGGGATATCTGGTGGCATTCCTCCTAGGGGAATTCCAGTGATGGTGGAGATAGTTCCCCCATCTCCCCGAGATGCAACACACACCATCATTGGAGGGACCACCAGCAGGGCCGTGCCTGAGGTTATTAAGGTGGAATCTGATGAAGAGGATCAAACGGCCGACCCAAGTCTCGTCACGCCTGCTCCGGCGCCAGATGTCGCACCAGATTCAACACCATATGCAGATCCTGCCGAGGACTTCCTGCGGGCATATCCTGCATACGAGCCTACCAATCACGCAGAATGGGATGAAATGGCCTCCTACGAAGAAGAAAACATCATATTCCGCCGCCGATCATGGAAGCTAATCACGCGCTTCATCAAGGACACCCCCAAGCACTATGGCTGAATGAAATGGATAGACTTCGCTCGCGGCTATGCGAACTGTGCACTGGGGGAGTGGATTCCCAACGTCCTCATGATCTAATCTGCGATCTCATGGCCGAGAAGATCCGGGAGTATGATCGCGGGATCAGCGTGGGCTGGCAACAGAGGAAGGCAACAAACATCAAGAAGCTTCAGGAGGCAGAAAGTGAAGTCCAACAGCTACAGGCCCGGGCGAATGAGCACTCATCCTCTCTTAATACACAATCTGAGCTGATCTCACGATTAAAGGCCCAGCTGGCAGAGGCAGAAGAGCATATGAGGCAGTCTTCTGGAAAGAGGGCTTCCATTCAGGCTGGCATAGAGAGGGCCAGGGCCAAGGCTGATGAACTGCGCCCCGCCGCTGCTAAGGAGAAGCGGGAGCTGAGCCAACGACAACAATTTCTGGACGCCACAAGCCGAAGGGTGGCGGAGCTGCAACGCTCTTTTGACGGGGTCAACCTGTCCATGGGGAGAGTCGACCCCCGGGTACTGTAACAAATTACAAACCTTTTAATGGTACTTTAGCGCTTCAATTTTTCTTCTTTTGAATTCCGTAGCACGCATGGTTTCCACTGTTTTAATCGGTTCATTACATCCCTACAATGTTTGTGGGACGTCCGACAACAATTCCCCAAGCTCACGTGGGTCAAGCCCGATGTGAGAAACAGGAGATAGTTGCCTCATCGTCCCACCCAACATGGGAGTGGAAAACAAGCTTCGGGCATCCGGGGTTTGGATAACCATTCTGGATTTCTGGAAGATGTGAGAGGCCTGGCTGGAGAAGGAAGTTCTCAGAACAACCGAATTACCGTTTCTTTAGCATGCTCTTATGCACGAACGGTGCAACGCCAGGGGCGCTGAAATCGGTCCGAACAGATGGAAATGGGAAGTGTGGATCATGGTACCCAAGATTCGGAACACTGTGGGATGGCGTGACAATAAGGTACAAACGTTAACTATGGTGGAGAAACAATATCCTTACTACGTTAGCCTGATATGGGGACAACAAATGAGGGTCAACCGTTGACCATGTTCGAAACACGGGACCATGTCACAAATGTTGTTGATCAATCCTTCGGGACGTTGGCCCAGGACAGTAGGCGGACCCTAGGTCTAGCACCAATACTGTTAGGGGGTCCTTCCAAACATGACCAATCTTCCGGGACGTTAGCCCAGGATGGTAGGTGAGCCGATGCAGCATGAGACCGGGCTGTTAGGGGGTCCCCTTAGACATGAAAGGGGACAAGGGTCCGAATAAGGGGCACGCAAAGCGTGGAATATGGAGTGATGGTTTGTCCGAATAGAACTCAACACTCATGTAACTACACCACCGTGGTGGGAGTATGCCAGATGAGTGCATCGGTTTGATTGCGGATCCTTCCTTCTTTGGGACATCGACTCTCTGGCGAGGGGGTATGTTGCCTCCCAACGGGATCTTGGGGCATCCTGAACTTGTCCAGGGTAGAATCATAGTTACACGGTCCTCTACGAGGGGTCCGGCCAAGGGGCCGAAAAGGGGAAGAATAGGATTAATGATTCCTATAGGCTGGACCCTAGGCGAAATACCAGGGTGTCTCTACGTATCCAATGAGGATGGGAATCAAGCCATACGTAGTTCTGAAAGCGCAGTTTAATGTCATGCGGGATGATGAGAAGCCTGGCCGTGTTGGTACACATCCTGCCACAACTACTAAGCCCACGTGAGTCATGCTCGGTGTGGGAAACAAGAAGTAGTGGTGGGACTTTCCCAACACAGAAAGGGGGCAGGTTAGGGTGAGGGGATGCTCGGTGAATACCGGTCCCTTAATACTAACATGACTATGTGGTGCACCTAGATGCGCGAAGAGATAGAGCCGAGCATGTTGGAATTCCACTTGAACATGAGGAAGTGGAAATGTGTGAATCATGATGCTCAAAATTTGGATCACAATGATGGAGGCGTGATGATAGAGGATAACCATTAACCATGGAGGAAACGCAACACCCATATCGTGTTAGCCTAGAATGGGGACAGACAAATGAGGGTCGACTGTTGACCATGTTCGAAACACGGAACCATGTCACAAATGTTGTCAGAGATCCGTAGGGAAGTTGGCCCGAAACGATTGGAGGGCCCTTAGGTCCAACATCCATGGAGAGCCCTTAATCCTAGCATCCATGTCGTTCGAGGGTCCTTTTGGATGTGGAAGAGGATGAGGATCCAAATAGCGAGCTCATGAATCTTGGTCATGGGACGATGGGAATGTCCCCATGAAAATCCCACACTCCGGGCTCTTTGTCAAAACACATCTGAATACGACAACGAGACATATTAGATAGAGGGAGAAGAGTCCTTTCCCATAGATATATCTTAGTTTAGGGTCATAGAATTCTGACCACGGGTGGGAGGAAACACAGGAGGCACATGGTGGGGTAACTCAGACACTTGTCGTGAATGGGAATCGGGGGTTCCGACCACCATGTGCTTCTCGGACAGTTTTAGGTCGAGGGACCATAAAAGAGAGTTGATCTGGGCCTAAAGAAAAATTCAAAGGTGTTCCTACGTATCTCATGAGGATGATAATCAAGATGCACATAGTTCTTGAGAGAGTCTTAGTTTAATGTCTTGGAACTTGGACCATGAATGGGTAAGGGGAGCAGGGGACACATGGCAAGGTGGTTACAAAACCCGACGTGAATGAGGACCTAAGCCCTACTTAGCATGTGTTCTCTGGGGAAATGCTCGAGTCGAGGGACCAAACATGAAGGTTAGTCTGGGCCTGCGGGGAAGTGCCCGGGCGCTCCTATGTATCTCATGAGGATGAGAATCAATCCATACATAGTTTTGAAAGGTGGCACGATAAGGTATCAGTGCTGGGGAAAAAGGGGAGTGCGGGCGTGGCCCTTGCACTAAAAGAAGAGGAATTTGATAAATCTTGTTTGTCCTTTAAGGTGAGTAGTTTTTTTTTGTGAAGCGACAAGCCTAGGGTAGCAGGCCCTGGTGTCGCCATAAGAATCAAGCCGTGATAGGCATTGACAAATGGCATGGCACGTGACCAATACCCAACGTGATGTCCTCTACAACGAGGTCATCACAATGCGGTGTCGTTTTTTGTCGTGTGGCTAGGACGATAATGTCACAGTTTAGGGTTGTGTGATAGGACCAAACATTCATTTTAACGTCATGCAGCGCAGACGTAGCAGAGACGATGCTAGGCGGGTAATTTGTATGGTGTTGTGCAGCATAACCGACGTGAATGGGGACATAATCCCACATTATACCATACGCAGTCCCGAGAGAGGAACCTCAGTCCAAGGGGCCCACATAGAGGTGAAAGGTAACTGAGGAGAGACTAGATCCCAAATGAGATAGACCCGAAAACGAGACGTTTGGGCGGTCCTACGTATCCCATGAGGATGGGAATCAATCTGAACATAGTTCCAAGGAGATCTTAGTTTATGGTCTTAGAGCTCGGACCAGGGTTGGATGACAACTTTCCAGGTAAGTGCAGACCTCGAACCTATCCCTAAGCCCACGTGAGTTAAACTCAGTGTGGGAAACAAGAGGGTAAGATCCCTATCGCAATAACCAAAACATCCATCGAGGGGAATTTGGTGAAGAGCCCTGAAGGACACCTTTGACACAGCTTTTTTCCCCCAATGCACAGGCGTACACGGGGGAATAGTACCAAGAATTTAAAAACTCCACTTGGACATGATGAGAATGGAGAAGGATGTGAATCGTGTAACCAACATTTTGGACTTAATGGGGTTGGCGTGGCAATGGAGGATAACTGTTAACCATGGCGGAAAAATAGTATCCATATCGCGTTAGCCTGAGGTGGGAACAACAAACGAGCATCGACCACTGACCATATTCGCAACGTGGGTTTTTTATCGATTTTTTGTCTGAAACCCTCGGGGGCGTTGGCCCGTAACGGTAGGAGAGCCCTTGGGCGTGGTATCTAGGCCGTTCTTGGGGGTCCTTCTGGGTGTTAAAGATGATGGAATCCCTGATGGAGGGATACACAAAGCCTGAAAAGTGTGTGCGGACGTGTCCGAGTAAATTCCGACATTCCAGGTAATAAACTAGAGTACCTCTAGGCACATTGGTGAACCGCCGAAGAGGGTTGACGAAATAGATCAGGAGGGAGAGGTACATGGTGTGGTCATTACAAGACCATCGTGAATGAGGACATAATCCCACGCCACACCATATACTCCCCTTGTGGAGAAAGGGTAGGCCAAGGGGCCAAGGTGGGATGAAGATTTTCGATAGGTGGGGCTGGACCTGAAGCTTAGACATTCAGGTGATCCTACGTATCCCATAAGGATGGGAATCAAGCCACACATAGTTCTAGAAGATACCCAAGGGACAAGATACCCTATTGAGGGCATGTGCGGTGTAGAGAATAATGAGGAGATAACCCCACACCACTCTTCACAATCTCGTAGGAAAGAACCTGGTCCAGGGGGCCCGAAAAGGCCACGGGGCCTGATAGTTGGGTTCTGGTCAGGAAGGCCTGGCCTACTCGCAGTTTAACGTCTTGAAGTAAGGACGATGGTCGAGGAATATGAACCCCTAGATGGAGGAGGTGTGTGGTATGGAGAACAAACCGACGTGAATGCGGACATAATCCCTCACCACACCATACACTCTGGGTAAGAACTTGGGTTAGGGCCCAAGAAGGCCAAGGGGCCTAAGTTTAGGCATCGATCAGGAAGGCCCGACCAGTTTGCAGTTTAACGTCTTACATGAGGACGGGGAAAGAGATAACTGTATTTCATCTGGGGATGTGCACGACATGGAAATTAACCCGGCGTGAATGAGGACGTAATCCTTCACCCCACCGTACATCCCTTATAAGAGAGTCGGGGCCGTGGGCCCGACCGCTAGCACCACCCGAAGGGAAGTTTGTCACTTCAGGATGGGGCAGAACGAATCACTTCACTCGATGTTTGGGACATCTCGGGGTGGAACCGAAGATCCAGGACACTATTGACCATGTTCGAAACACAACGTCCTTATGGTGACCTGATATAGGAGCAACAAATGAGCATTGACCGTTGACCAAATTCTCAACGTGGGACTTATATCGGCTTGTTGCTCAGAAACCCTCAGGGGAATTGGCCCGTATCGGTAAGAGAGCCCTTGGGCATGGTATCCAGGCCATTCTTGAGGGTCCCTCCGGGTGAGGAAAGTGATGGAATCCTAGTCAAGGAGTGGGTGGAGCATAGCTGTACCCATCCACGGAAGAGGCGAACATCTCCAAGGGAGACGTGCAGCCGGGTCGAGGCTTGCTCGACGTGAGTTGGGGAAAAAGTGTGCACCTTGCCATATGTCTTGACCTGAGGGGAAGATTTTGGCTTTTGGGCTGGCCCAACAGACGAAATGTCCGGGCGTTCCTACGTATCCCATTAGGATGGGAATCAAGCCATACGTAGTTCTTGAAGTCCATGCAGTTTAACATCATGCGGTAAGGACGTGAGCGAATAGAAGAACGGGAGTGGGCATGTGGTGCGACCCTTATAATCCTTGTATAATCGGGGATAAGAATGCCTACTCCTCATCATGCAAGGATCCTCCAAGAAAACTATACATAGGGGGGACAGTGAAAGAGAATAGATTGGGGCTGGGCTCAAGATGAGACGTCTGAGCATTCCTATGTATCCCATGAAGGTGGGAATCAAGCCGCACATAGTTCTTGAAAGCGCAGTTTAATGTCATGCTGGATGAGATGCATCTCATTTGGGGATATGTACGGTACGGCGGGTAACCTGACATGAATGAGGATGTGTCCTGCACCACACCGTACAATCCCATAAGAGAGCCTGAGTCGACGAAGGCCAAGGGGCCTGAGGCTGAGCCTCGGTCAGGGAGGCCTGAACGGCTTGCAGTTTAACGTCTTACAGTAAGGACGGAGGCCAGGGGCCCGAAGAGGACAAGGGGCCTGAGGCTATGCCTCGGTCATGGAGGCCTGACCGGCTTGAAGTTTAACATCTTATAGTAAGGACGAGGGAGATCTTAGTTTAAGGTCATAGAGCTCGGACCATTTTGTAGTTTATCGTCTTGCAAGACGATGGTGTAGTTTAGGGTCGTGCGGGACCATACAATTTAAGGTCATGCTGGACCAAGGATGCTTAGGAAAAGTACTGCTTGAGGAACTTGGCATTGGTGGGAGGAGTTACACGCTCACCATCCGTGGTCACCAAGGAGTATTCGCTATTGGGGTAAACCTTATGGATGATATAAGGTCCTTCCCATTTGGGTTCTAGCTTGGGAGGTTTCCTACCAGGGATCATTGGTGCTTGAAGGGCCAACACTAGGTCGCCCTGCAGAAAAGAGAGAAGGCGAACCTTCTTGTTGAAGGCTCTGGCTATCTTATTCTGATGCCTTTACAGATTGTGCAGGGCACAAAGCCTGTTCTCGTCCAGTGCTTCCAATTCAGCTAGACGAATTTCAGCCACCCTATCTTGCGCCTGATGGTCATAAACCGCAGTGCATAATGATGGCAGCTGGATCTCAATGGGTAGGACGACCTCATCCCCATACACCAGGGAATATGGGGTCACTTGAGTGGAATTTTGAGTTGTCGTCCGATAAGCCCAGAGGGCGTTGGGGAGCTTGTCCGACCAACTTTTCTTGTTCTGACCAACCATCTTTTGCAGAATGTTAGAGAGGGTTTTATTGAATTCCTCGATCTGTACATTTTCCTGTACATTATAGCGAGAAGTATGGTTCGAACAGATATTGTACTTGACATACAACTTCTTCAGCTCGGCCGCTCGGAAGTTGGTGCTGTTATCGGTGAGGAAAACATGAGGGACCCCAAAATGGTGGATGATATTGGAGCTCACAAAGTCGACGATGGAACGGACCTTGAACTCTTTGAGTGGAACTGCCTCTGCCCACTTGGAGAAGAAATCTGTAGGAGTTAGGATGAACCTACACTGGCGAGCTATTGCCGGTGGATATGGTCCCACGACATCGAGTCCCCACACCACAATTGGCCAAGAATACTTGGTGGAGTGGAGAGGCTCTGGTGGCTGATGCAGGAAGTTAGCGTGAACTTGGCATGTGTGGAATCTCTTGGCCAACTCAATACAATCATGGATCATAGAGGGCCAGAAGTACCCCAACCTCCAGATTTGATGGGACAGCTTTGGCCCAGCTTGGTGGGCACCACAAGAACCAGCGTGAACCTCTTGCATAACCTGAGAAATCTCGACTCCTTGAATGAAACGGAGGAGAAACACCATCGAAGCTTCGCTTATAGAGGATCTGATCAAGACTGGGACCACTATGAAGGGTAAATTGCTGCACATGACGTCGGATTCGCTCGCGCTGGGCCCGATCGTTGGGGAGGCAACCATTTTGGAGATACTCGACAAAAGGTTCCCTTCAGTCGGGAGTGGCCTCAACCACTGCGTCTGACGAACCTGGGACCCCTGACGTAGAAGGTAAGGCGGTGAGATGACTTACCCACAGGCTGTCATTTTCCTCTGGGGTGACAGGGGAAATGACTCTCCGGTGTTCCACATGTATGATCAAATCATCTTGCTCAGGTTCTACGAGCGATGCAGCTAAGCCATCCAAAGTGTCTGCTCGACCGTTCTATGACCGGGGGACATGGGTAACCTCTGGTCGAGAAGGGAACTGAGCCATTAGATAGAGGGTGCACTCCAGCAATGGCACAAGCTCCGGATTTCTGACGACATAGTCACCATTGACCTGCTTGATGACCAGCTTGGAATCTCCTTTCACATATAGATGGGGCACATTGATCTCAAGGGCCAACTCAAGGTCGATGATGAGAGCCTGGTATTATGCCTCATTGTTCGTACAAACTTCTGACAATAGGAATGAGTATGGCAGGACGACTTGCGCTAGGGTGATGAAGACGATACCCAGATCCACTCTGTTGAGATTAAGATCATTGAGCCTCCTACCAGTGGGGCTCTGGGAGGCACCGTCAAAGTTCATTTTACAGTATGAGACGACATGATCGACTGAGAGGATCGTCTCATCAGGAAAATCCAGGTCCAGGGATTGATCTGCGGAGGTTGGATGAGCAGATAAGAAGCCTTCCAATGCCTGTCCCTTGATGTCCTTCTGAGGCACGAACCTGATGTCGAACTGCTGGAGGATCACCGCCCAACGCGCTAGTCGGCCGATCAACATGGGGCGGTTCAGGATGTACTTCAGTGGGTCTACCTGAGAGACCAACTATACCTCATGGTGCTGCAGGTAATGTCGCAACTTCTGTATGGAAAACACGAGCGTCAGTAAACTCTTTTCGATAGGGGATTATCTGATCTCCGTATCGAGAAGCATACGGCTGAGATAGTAGATACTGTTCTCCGTACCCTCGTTATTCTTCTGGGCGAGAAGTGCGCTGAGGGATCATTCCAGGGCGGTCACGTAAAGGACCAGCGGATTTCTGGAAACGGGTGGCATCAGAACTGGGGGTTGGAGTAGATACTGCTCGATTTCCTCAAAGGCGGTCCGACACTCTTCATCCCATTCGTAGGCGACACCTTTCTTCATGAGTCAGGAAAAGGGATTACACTTGCCGGCCAAATTCGCGATGAATTGGCGTATATAGGCTAAGTGGACTTGGAGACCTCGAAGTTCCCGAATATTGCTCGGGGGAGGCATGTGGCTAATGGCCTTGATCTTCTCTAGGTCGATCTCAATGCCCCGGTATCTAACAACAAATCCAAGAAACTTCCCAGAGGTGACCCCGAAGACACACTTTAACGGGTTCATCTTCAGGTGGTGGGAATGGAGGAATCCAAACACTTTATCAAGGTCTTTGAGATGGTCCTGACACTGGTGAGATTTGACCACTAGATTATCCACGTAGCATTCCACTAACGTCACAAGAATCGGCTTGAACATGAGATGCATGGCCCGCTAATAAGTGGCACCTACATTTTTTAGGCCGAAGGGCATAACCTGGTAACAAAAAGTACCTTGGGGAGCCCTGAAGGCAGTGGACTCCTCATCCTCAGGGGCCATCCGGATCTGGTTGTACCCGGAATACCCATCCATGAAAGAGAGGGCTTGGAACCCGGCCATGGAATCAATCAATAACTCGGTCACCGGAAGGGGAAAATCATCCTTTGGGCAGTGGAGATTGAGATCACAGAAGTCGATGCAGACTCTGATATGCCCGTTCTTCTTCCTGATTGGCACAATGTTGGCAAGCCACTTGTGGTACTAGACTTCTTTGACGATGTTGGCTTTGATAAGCTTATCAACCTCAGCCTCAACCATGGCATCGTGAGAAGGATGCATCTTTCTGGGAGGCTGCTTAAACCCACGATGGTTTGACGGGAGGCCCAATCGGTGAACGACTACTTGAGGATCTAGTCCTGGAATCTCACCGTAACTCCAGGTAAACACATCACGGTGTTGTTTGAGAAAGTCTACGTACCGCCGCTGCTCCTCGGGGGGACATGGCTACACTGATCAATGTGGGTCTCGGATCTGACTCGCTACCAAGGTTCACCTGTACCAATTCATCAATCGTGGTAGAGACGCCTTCCTCAAAGGAGGGGGAGCTTCTTCTAGGTCTTCCTCTCCACCCGTGGAGGGATTTACCGCAAGGGGAGCTGATTCTGAGATATCAAACCCTGACGGACAGCTGGTGCCGGCTTGGGTAGCAGTGGTCATCATATCAGGAGACCCATGCGCCACTGAGACCATAACAATGAAGGTAGTTGATCATATCCCATCTGGACTTCAGCCTAAGGGACCACGTTTGATGACATCAAAGTAGTGGTGACATGTCGGCCTGAGTCGGTTGATTCCAGCCCAGCAGAAGAGACATGTAGGACGTACCACCATCTCCATAAGCCTGACATTCCGATATCGCACAGGGGTAGGAGGTTCCGGAATCACCTAAGTCTGGTTGGTGTAGGAGTACGAGGTGATTTTCCGCCGTCGCTTGGACATGGGAATATGCCTTCCTTTCGTACTTGAAACAAAAAAACATTGCCCCATGTCGGGGGTCGTGGCCTCCAATCAGTGGATCGGGAAGATGTAGGCGTTATCTATGCTTTCCCAGGGATCACTTGTGACCGGGGCGGGTTCATCCTCACTTTCTAGGATTTTCTTATCCTTGCTCTTGTAATAGTCGGCGTCCAGATAGCGGGATTCACAAGAGGCGAAAGGAGATGCATCTCCTTGGAGCACGCCTACTCGACCATTGAGGAAGTATTTGAGGCATTGGTGATACGATGAAGGGACCACTGCGTGCAGATGGAGCCATGGCCTGCCCATCAATGCGTTGTAAGCGGTGTCCTGAGAGACAACCATGAACTCGGTGTTAGTAATTAGGCCACCAAACTGGGTCTTCAGGCGGATCTTGCCGAATGGGGATTTCTCGGTCCTGTCGTATCCTTGGATTCTGAGGTCGGAGGGAGTTAAATTATCTTCCGACAAACCTAGCTTTCACAGTGTCTGAGTTGGGATTAGGTTGATCCCAAAACCCGTGTCAACGAGGCAGTGACGGACTTCCACGCCATTAAACTGGCCAGTGACGTACAATGGGTGAATATGCCCCTATATGGGAGGGTCTTCATCTTCACCGGAGAATGAGATAACCGCCTGGCATTCGGCGTTCTCAATTGTCTTGGCGTGGAAGGCTTCCGCAGCTGCTACCTCCGTATCGAAATGAAGGGGGCTCCTTAGGGCCTCGGCAAGTGCTTCGCGCATTTCAGACGATAGGCGAAGAGCCTCAAGGATATAAAACCTTGTTGGAATGCTAGCCAGGTGCTTCAGGACATCGTACTTTCGTGCCAGACGTGAGCTTCTGCCTACAGGAGGTCACTCTACGGTTGGAGGCATAGCGGGTCCTGCCGGTTGAACCGGCAGCTGGCTAGTACTGGGTATATACCACTGCCTACTAGTTGAAGACTAGAGAATATCCAACAGATTATAATCGGACAACGGAGATTGGCCTTCAGCTGGGCAAGACTGACCATGATACGGATGAGGTAGCTCTTCCTGATCTAGTAACACAAATGGCGGTGGAGGTAGATCTGAGGGCATCAGATGAGATTGCGCATGCTGAGCTCTGCACTGAGCCTGCTGTCTAATTTCAGTAGCATGCAAGACTTAACTGAAAGCACCCGCTGACGTGCCTCGATGACCTGTGTGGTTGTAGTTCCACTGACGTTGGCGTCGTCTAGGGATGTTGGGAAGGTTCGCCTGGCGTTCCCCCTCGTCGGGAGCCATATAGGGCTTTACCAGCTCCACGGTGTTAACCTAAGCGTACCCCTGGCTGTCGTTAGATGAGTCATCCACCATCAGGAAGACTCTGGTAGGAATCCCCATTTCAGGGGGCATAAAGTCTCCAAGAGTGCGGGATGACGACGACAGAGGTGGAGCGCGTTGCTTCTTCTTGCGCCGTCGCTGCTTACCCTTTTGGGAAGAGGTCAGCTGTGATGACGATGCAGAGGTACTGGCTACTTCCTCCGAAGGCTCCGGCTATTTTAGGCATGCCCGAATGATACCATGGGCACGTGCGACGGTTTTTAGAGCCATCCTGTCATCGTATTTCTGGGACCCACGGCTGGGAACCTGCTGCCACTCGCCTTCGCTGTTGCTACCGATCTCTGACCCTACAAAGACACCCACTACTTGTGTCAGTGCTGGGCCCAATCTGACTATGTTGTTGTTGACTTGGTCTTGAAGCCAGTATTTAAACACATAGCATTTCTTTAGGGTGTGCCTCAGAATCCGATGATAGGGATAATAGTTGGGGAGATCGGTGAGATTCACCTCTGCCGGCCTTCTGCACTCGGTTAAGCGCACAATCCCTTGCTCTAGAGCACTTTGGAAGTAACTGGGGACCTAATTCTCGTTGAACGAGTAAGTCTGGTGACTTATTTCTGGATAGGGGGCCCTGGGATCCTGGCCCTGACGAGGGGCTGGAGGGGCCTGCCGAGGAGGCGGTGCCTGATTGTCTCACCTAGGAGGTGGTGGCGCATTGCGCGGGGGAACCTGTCGGTTCTGAGGCGGTCGCTGCTGGGTAGGAGCCTATGCTTGAGGCGGAGGACCTCTATGGGGTTGCGGGTCCGGTGCCGCTGGCAGTAATTCCAGCTGCCTGGGGGCTTCTATTTGGGCCACCGCGGTGGGTTCGGCCCTAGCAGCCCTCCTGGATGGGATCACAGGGGGCAGCAAACGTGCCTGACTAGCCTGTTGCAGAGCCTCCTCGAGGTGCTGAGCCTTATCTGAGAAATCTTGGAACCCTCCAGGGTAGTTCTGGGTGATCAAAGAAGGAACCAGCTCTATTTTGACGTTCCCTACACACATCGTCAGTAATTTCTCCTAATTCAGTGGCATGTCAAGGGAGTTTGTAAGTCCCTTCCACCGGGCGATGAAGTCCGCGACTCACTCATTAGGCCTTTGTTTTCACTTGAAGAGGTCTGCGATGATGGTCTTTCGCGTGGTGGAGATGAACTGGTATAGGAACTACCGACAGAGATCCTCCCAGCCGGTCACCGATCCGATAGGGAGCTGGCTGTAACAGATGAATGTGGGGCCCTCTAATGTCTGTACGAAACATCGGAGCTTGGCAGCTTCTTGCTGGGCCGGGGTCCCCAGCATGGGGCCACACCTGGAAGAAAAGTGGGCCAAGTGCTCTGGCAGGTCCCCTATCCCGTTGAAGGGAGAAAAAGTGGGGTTCCCAAAACCCGAGGGTGCGGGCATATCATCCACCCATGCGGGATATGGATTTCCATCCGGTGGGATTGCCACCTGCCGCATTTCCAATGCTTCGAGGCGGGCGATGAGTGCCACTATAAGATCATCCGGGTCGGGGTCCCTGTCTTGATGGGGATCCCTAATCACGAGTGCGTTTCCGGGTTATTCGACATAGTAGATGGCTTCAACAGCTCATGGAGCGACTGGTGGAACGACCTATGTGGCAGCTGGGGGGACTCGAGCTAGATTCCTCAGATAGCCCCATCGTTCCGGAGGGTTTGGCGAGACGTATCGTGCCCTATTGCCGTGAGTTCCGGCTTCTTCCCTATTTGCGGGAGTAGCATGATCAGGGTTGCCCGGAGGCATCTTGCCGGGGGGAAATTGTCCCTGCCCCTGCTGCCCCGGCATGGTATTACCGTAGTCGGGTCGCCGCTCTGCAGCGTGCTCGACCAGGAGTTTGTCAACCAGCCTCTTCTACTCAGCAAGCTATTGGCGTAACGCAGCCTTCTCAGGATCTTCGTCCATCTTCTGTACAGAGGCGGACGGGTCGGAGTGCTTGATGGTTCCGACATGATCCTTACCCTTACCGACATTTCGACTGAGTACCAGTGACTCGGTGGGTACAGGGAGGCCTATAAGGTTTCTCTACTGACGGGTAACCCTCCCTGATGGGTCCAGCAGTGGTGGTACACCCTCAGGGGGTAGGTCTCCATCGAGGAATTCAAGCTCGTCCTCCTTGTCTACTACGTCATCCATGTGGACCACGACCCTCCTTGGGGGCATGTCCTCAATGTCGCATAACGAATCGGACTGCCGTCGGATAGGACTGAAGAGGAGGGAGGCATACTGTCCCCAACCACAGACTTGCACATGGGGGGTAGCTTCCCTTATGATTCTTCAGAGTACTTTGATACTCTGAACGCATTTCCGTTGAAGGGTGCTCTGGCGGCCTGGCGACTCAGGGTGATGGGCCACAGGGAGTGCGGCCAAATCAATCAGGCAACATTGATTGCCAATTTCTTCGAAGTGCTATCGGATCCTGGGCTACACTACCCGCTCATAATGAAGGTGGAAGTGTGTCGCCCATAGGGTTCAGCGGAAGCACCCTACTTCCTCTGGGGTAAAGGATTCCGGCGCACAAAAGTTCTGCACTACCGTCGGCCAGAAATTCTCTGGGAAGTGATCCACTGCGAGAATGCTCCAGAATCTCCTGGTCTCAGACTCATGGTCCGGCCCTGTATTGCCCCACTAATCAACCAGAGGTGGCTGAGGGACCGGTAGCGGTACCGAGCAGGACCGCTGGGACAATAAATTGGGCGGCGGAGAATACGACGAACGAGCTGACTGACCGCTGAATTTCAGGCCATCCTCTGAAGAGTGAGGTGACCTGACCACAATATCACGATATAATGGGTTGATAGACACAGCCTCTGGCGCAAGAATTGTGTCCACCGGCGATGGATCACACCGTTTCTCTACCGTCGTTGGTCCCCAAAACAGATCTCCGTGATCTCTGGTAGAGGTAGAGGGATCTTCTGGTGACGACGGTGGTGATTGTGCGGTCGGGACCTGCGGAATTTCCACAATTTCTTCCTCCTGGATGTACCTACAGAGGGAGGTGGGAATCCGGTGGACCTCGCATTCTGGGAGAATGAGGCTGACGTGCCTGGTTCCAGCCCCAGTCCTTGACGCGGAGGAGCGGGGAGAAGGTTCCATCGCCGAGTCGCATTCCGCTTCAGAATCCGAAAAACAGGCCGGTTTGATCTCCACTCGGGACTTCCCAGGACTCTTCTTGTGGCGGCGACGACCCACTCTCCTGCCCCTAGATGGCTCTTCAGGACAAGGTTGATCCTTGACATGTGGTCTCAGAGCAGCGTCGGTGCCATGGCGGGGAGGACTCCCGCTTGAGATAGCCGGGGTGCGAGGGGCACCAGGGAAAATGTCAAAAGTTACATGGGGAGGACCTCCATGGACAACACCCATGTGGGAGAAACCTCTTTTGGAACCGGAAGGAGAACGGGGAGGACCTCCATGCTTGATGTGGGTGGAGCGAGGCCGACCTTCACTCCTCGGGTTGCCGGGGCGAGGAGGACCTTCGCCAGTTGCAGAGAGGACGTAGGGAGGACCCCCACATTGGAGAGGGACCGGATGGGAGGTGCCTTCAAATCGACGGTCGGGGGGAGGAGGAGGAACTCCATTCCCTGTATGGTGGGCGCGGGAGAGGCTTCCGCGCCGAGCGTCACTACCACGGGGCAGGTCTTCATTCGGGATGGGAGTGGCACGAGGCATACCCCCATAACGAGCTTCGGAGTGGGGGAGGACCACGCTCTATGGAATGGTGGTATGGAGAGGACCTCCGTATGGAGTGACGTTACCACTGATTGGTTCGCAACAATCACCGCTCGGGCCTGCGACCCCGAGAGTCAACCCAGCCTGCCCATGGGGCAGCTGAGGCCTCGATCCTGGTCGGGTGAAGGAGTGCCCCTGCTCAGTGTATGCAGGGACTCCATGATGCAAGTCGGCGGTGTCTCGGGCCACAGTAGATGTTGACGTCAACGCACCTTGACGAACGTCCTCAGCTCGGGCCCGGCGCTGACGTCGGGTCAGACGAGCTGGTGCAGGTGGTGCAGGGGCATAGCCTACCTTCTCTTCTGGAGAATCCGGACGGCGGTGCTGACGTGGCTGGATGGGAGCCCTTTCCTGGAGCCCTTGGATTGGGACTCTGACCGGGCTGAGCCGGACATCACCCGCCTCATCAGCATAAGGCAAGAAGTCGTCGAGGCGTTCCGGGGACAGGCTCCCGAAACGATTGAACGTTGGGGTGGGGAGAAGGGGCTCCCTATGCGGCCTTTGAGGGTGGCGTTGATGGCGGGGCCTGGATGCCTCCAGGTCTAGGCGGGCCATATCCTGAGTTGGGATAACCCCTTCCACCTTGTACCTGCGTACAAGGTTGTTGATCACCCTTCATTGGATGATCTCTAACGGGGAGAGGGGACGTGGGCGTCCCATATTCACGGATGTAGAGGCTGTTATGACGACAGTGGAGCCACGCGGAGCGGCTGTCCTGGTATTGCCCCCTCCCCTGCGTAGGTGAGCGGGCGGTGTTCGTGTCTCCATAGCATAAACCTAGTTCCTGGGAAGTAGGGAGGTTAACTCGTTAGCACTGCGAGGAAAACAATTTGACAACCAGTGCCCCAACGTTATTCCGTCTTTCGTGTCCGGTAAGAGGGATCCACACCGACAACGTTATAGAATGGAATGCCCCATGTTTTACTACCCCAACTTCCGGTGAGTTTCACGTCAGGACCGCTATTTGCTTGGCGGGACCCGGCGCTAGATATCTGGATCCGGTGACACGTCAATCTACTGGTGTCTCGAACGCTACTAATCTCCACATTTAGGAGAAGAGTTTCACGCTGGGTTCACCATTTCTGTTTCCAACGCTTTTTACGCTGGGGAACGTGCATTATTCTGCAGAGGACACGCAGTTGTAGCCCCTCATTCCCGCTTTCCAAAGGCGGGCGACATCCATTCCTTGTTCAGGGACGTTTGCTCCTTGATCGAAACCGGGATTATGGGATGTCCGGTCTTCCTTCCGTGGATTCCTCCTTGGAACTCGTCACCTAGTCCGGGTCTCCCTCATAGATTTACTACATTGTTCGTGAAACTCTTGTCAGCGCCATGTTTTCATGGACGCCAGTTAATTACACTGCTTCTGTCAGGACATTCCATAGGGCCCGTTCAGGGAAGCAACCTTCAGTCAGGGGAGTTGTCACGCCGAGGCATCAGTAGCGTGTACGAACGTTGGGGAATTGGCGTGTCTATATTTTGTCCCTTGTCATAGGGCTTCTCGAGGGTGCAGAAGCCCAAGGCATCCCACATCGAGCGTGAGGAATCATATGCCATAGGCATGTATCTGAGGTTTTCCTCAGCTTCCCATGTTTAACACAGGGTATGCCGCAGGTTTAACATCCAGCGGAGACGGTTACGCCAAAGGCGTGCCATCTGAGGTTTTCCTCAGGCATCTCATGTTTATTATGAGGTAGGCCGCAAGTTTAACGTCCAGCGGAGACGGATCGGCCTGATCAAAACACCATCTGGAGTGGATCAGATTGATGAATTTCCATTGAAGGGGTGTTGATGTCGGGATCATCTCGTGGGTGGATTCCCGGACTCTGTGGAGGAGAGTAGAGTGGCATGATCCCACCGGGATGTGGCGGCCCGGGTAAGAATCGGAGTGAATGATGAATGTGTGGATGGATGAAGTAGGGGGGAATAAAATGGGACCATCACAAGGGCGACATTAAAGTTGGGCTTGAGCCTTAGGAAGGCTTCCTACGTACCGTGCCTTGAAACGGATCAAAGTCCTCATAGTTCAGATGGGATGTGGGACACAGTTTAACATCATGCGGGATGGGGTGAACCGACGTGAATGGGGTCGGAATGACCAACGAGTGATGGGATTGAACCTCAGGGAGGCTTCCTACGTACCATGCCTTGACATGGATCAAAGACCCTGTAGTTCAGAATGGTGTGCCGAAGGACCGACGTGAAGGTGTACCTTGGTCCGATGGGTGTTGTCAGCGAACCGACGTGAAGGTGGAACTTGGTCCGATGGGTCTCGTCAGCGAACCGACGTGAATGAGGTTGGAACAACTGGGTGATAGACTTGAACCTTAGGGAGGATTCCTATGTACCATGCCTTGACATGGATCAAAGACCCCATAGTTCAGGTGAGGTCACAACGACTTACCGCTGGACTCGGATGCAGTTTAACGTCATGCGGGACGAGGATAAACCCTGACGTGAATGAACGACGGGTGGTGGGCTTGAACCTCGTGGAGGCTTCCTACATACCATGCCTTGGCATGGATCAAAGTCCTCATAGTTCCGGTAGGGTTTTGTCGGTGAGCCGACGTGAAGGTGAACCCGAGGGGTTCACTGGTGGTGGGCTTGAACCTCGTGAGGCTTCTTACGTACCATTCCTTGACATGGATCAAAGTCCTCGTAGTTCGGGATACAATTTAACGTCATGCTGGATGGGGGCATACAGTTTAACGTCATGCTGGACAAGGGTGGAACTCGACGTGAAGGAACGACTGAGTGGTGGGCTTGAACCTCGTGGAGGCTTCCTACATACCATGCCTTGACATGGATCAAAGTCCTCGTAGTTCGCTTGAGGTGGGGTTCAGGGTCAGTGCTCACTCTAAGATCACGTGAGTCATGCTCAGTATGAGAAACAAGAGGTTGCAGGGACCTAACGATCACGTCACGAAGGATGCGTCCGTGGGAAACGAAGAGGGGGCTTACGCGTTGGGCGGCCCACGGTGCTGGGACTTACTCCAGGATGGAGTCTTGAAGTGTGACAAAGCGCGGTGGGAGAGGGATTTGGGACCAAAGTTAGAAGGTGTATCGTTCCCTATCGCGCCCTCCACTAGCCTTGGCAGTGGGGAAGTACGGAGGTGCGTGGGTGCTACCTTATGCCAGAGAGGCTTGGGGGATTATACCAAGGTGTTTTCCCTTCTCCCATGGACGTACGCTACTCTGAGAAGGAGGATATCATCCCTTGTGAGGGTTATTCCATTCCCGTGGAGACGAGCGGCGTAAAGAATGTTCGATCAGGGGGGAGACCCCACGTGCGAGGCACGTGGTCTGATCACAGTTTAACGTCATTTGTTGAGGACAAGGTTCTTGGAAGTTTAACGTCCTGTAGCTCGGACAGAGTGGGTTTACTCCTCACCCCTAGGACTTACATGACCGGTACCCTCTGCTCCTTGGGGGAGGGAAGGTACTGGCAAGGCCATGGTTAATGGGGGTCACAGAGCGAACCATTGAGGGGTACACGTTAGCGTGGCTATGCGAAGAAGCAATAGCCGTTAGCGTGCCTATGCGAAGAAGCATCAGGAGAAGTAACGCTATGGGTGGTGTTGTCCATGGGAATTTGAAATCACATCGTGCAAACCTGGAGGGTCGTACGGGAAGAGGAATTGACAAACAATGGAGTATTCTTCGCGAAGTAGAGTGCCTTGGCCTTAGCATGGGGCAGGGGTGTGAATGGGAGGTGCTTCATGAAGTGGAATAGTATTCGCGGAGCACTGCCTTGCGAAGCATAGGTGCCTCACGAAGCAAGGTGCTGTGAAGTAGTGTGCTTCGCGATGTACAGTGACCCCGCCTTGGCATGCGAATCACTAGTACAGGATGGGTGTTTCGTGAAGCATAAATGCTCCTCGGCTTCCTGGGTTCCCTTGGGAATCCCCTTCCTTCACGAATTCCCTTAGGCTTCGTGAAGGGAATCCCTCTTGGAAGAGGGGCTCAAAACGAGACAAGGCGAAGGCATCTCACGAAGTAGAAGTACCTCACAGAGCTCATGATTCCCGGGGGCGAAGGGTGCTTCGCGATTCGGGAGCTGAGAAGCTGAAAGGTCGGATCGTCCTCCTTCTGGACTCTAGGGGAGCCCAGTATTTATAGGAAAGGGGCACCGTGAAGTAGAGCTCACGCGACGCGAAGGGGCGGCGGGTGCTTCGCGGCGGGATCGCGAACGTCAGAACGTTCACGGAGCGTTACCACCTCCTTTGCTTCGCGGTAGGCTCGCGAACATCAGGCCGTTCGTGGAGTGTTACCGCCTCAGGAGCTTCGCAGCGGGCTCGCGAACGTCAGGCCGTTCGCAGAGCGTTACCGCCTCAGGAGCTTTGCGGCGCGCTCGCGAACGTCAGGCCAGTCACGGAGCGTTACCGCCTCGGGAGCTTCGCGGCTAGGGTGCGCTCCGCGGCTGCGCTTCACGGGGCAGCGCGCGTGCTTATTTTACTTCTTCCTTTGTCATCCAATATTTTGGCGCCAACAGTCTTTTTGCTAATGTGTGGATCATTGGAGGTTGAACCGGATGACAGTCAAGAACCGATATCCCCTTCCACACATTGATGATATATTCAATAAGACAAGAGATTCTAAGATATTATTTAATATTGATTTTAGATCAAGATAGAATCAGTTGAGAGTGAGAATATTATACATACCCCAGACTAATTTTAGGAGCATATATGGCTTGCATTAATTTTTAGTCATACTATTTGGGTTTACTAATGCACCAGTGGTATTCATGGCCTTGATGAATATGATCTTTCATCCTTTTTTATTGGTTTTTGGTGGGTTTTTTTAAAGATATCTTGTGTACTCACAGTCAGTAGATGATCATGCCAAACATCTTGATATCATCCTGAGTACATTGAGAGAGCACCGACTTTACACCAAGCTAACCAAATATAGTTTCTGGATTAATAAAGTTCACTTATTAAGTCATATCATCTTAGATATAGGAGTTTTAGTGGAACCAGATAAGGTTGAAGTCTTGGTATCAAGAAAACAACCCAAGAATGTCTATGTGATTTGGACCTTTCTAAGTTCAGCAGGTTATTATTAGTTCTTTATCCAAGATTTCTCCCTTTCGATAGCACCAATGTATGGGATGATGAAGAAATGAGAAAATTTTGTTTGGTCTGATGCTTCCGAGATATATTTTCTAGAGATAAAGGGAAGGATAACCTCAACACTTATCCCCGCTTTACCTGTACTGGGTAAAGCATATACCATGTACTATGACATATCTAGAGTTGTACTTGGAGAAGTTATGATACTGGAGGATCAAGTAGTTTCTTATGGATCTAGACAACTAAGACCGCATGAGAGGAATTATCCTACTCATGATCTAGAGTTAGTAGCAGTGGTAAATTACCTAAGATTTTGAAGAAACTATCTCATGGATGATAGGTTTGTGGTATGCATAGACTACAAGAGCCTCAGGTACATATTTTCTCTATGAGACTCGAACCTTTGAAAGAGGAGGTGGGTCGAGTATCTGCAGTCTTTCAAATTTGAATTTGATTATACACCAGGAAAGGGAAACATCATTACTGACACTTTGATACAAAAGACACAGATAGAGGCAATACAAGAGTCTTTTTATGAGTGGTGGATAATAAAGCTCTTTGTAGAAATGCATCTGGATGTTCATGAGTCTTAGGTATGGGTAGCTCTGACCTCAACATCTTTTATACCCATGCTTTTGGAATAAATTAAGACCAAGAAGTTTTCTAATCGAGAGGGATTATTTTTGTGAGAAAAATTATATGGTGGGAAGAAACCATCAAGATGGTCTCTTAGAAGTGACAATTATTTTCTTTTTCATGTCTGAGTATGGGTTTCTACAGACTTATGCGAGGAGTTGATGAGGGAGTTTCATGATTCTTTATAGGTGGTGAATCCTAGGTTGATAAAGATGTATCATGATCTCCATAGATAGTACTGGTGGTCAGGAATGAATAATGTGGTGACAAGCTTCATGACTAGATGCTTCACTTTTTAGTAGGTTAAAGCTGAGCATCATAGGCCAGTTGGGATTTTGTAGCCTTTACCCATTCTTGAGTGGAAACGAGATGATGTCACAATGGATTTTTGTGTCAATATTACCCAAGAAAACTTGTAAGAATGATGTTGTATAGGTGGTTGTGGATCGACTAAATAAGGTATCCCACTTATTATCTATTAGGGAGACCTTCATAGTTGAGGATCTGTGCAGTATTTATGTACATGAGGTGGTTCAGTTGCATGGTGTTCTGAGGAGTATCATTTTAGAAAGAGATTCTCATTTCACATAATGTTTATGGAAGGGTCTTTAAAAGGATATGGTATCACAAGTTCTTTTGATCACAACCTATCATCCTTAGTCTAATGGTCAATCTGAGCAGACTATTCAAGTTCTGGAGGATATTTTACGTGCCTATGTTTTGTTTTTTTGTGGTTCATGGGAGAAACATATGGCACTAATGAAGTTTTCATATAATAATAGCTTCCAGACATTGATCCAAATGGAACCTTCTGATTCATTGTATGGTAGGCCGTTTCATTTTTCTACTTTGCTGGTTGGAGGTAGGTGATTCGGCACTTGTTGGGCCTAGTCTTATGTAGGAGACATCTGAGTATGTTCAGTTGATTAGACAGTTGTTGGTGACTGTGCATAGCAGGAAAAAATCATATGATGAACATCAGAGATGACCTATGAAATTCAAGGTTGGTCATTATATTTTCTATTAGGTGTCGAATAGATTGGGGAAACATCATATCAGGAAATAGGGAAAGATAGTGCTTAGGTTTTTTGGGCCATTTGATGTATTGGAAAGGGTCGTTCCTATGTAATACCATTTAACCCTTCCATAGTGCTATAATGCCACAAACGATGTGTTTCACATGTCACATATTTGAAAATATCATTCAGAACCTTACCATGTGGTAAACGTAGTAGATGTCGATATTTGTGCTGATGTGTCCTTTGAGGAGTATCCGATACGGGTTTTGGATCATAGTGGGAAATATCTTTGGGGTAAGACTATACTATTGGTTCGAGTGTAGTGGAAGCATGGACGAGTTCACGAGGAAACCTGGGTGAGAGAGTTTAACATGTGAACATAGTGGCCAAACTTGTTCACTGAGACCTTATATTGACACTTGGAGCATCTTAGGGATGAGTTGTTATATGGTGGGGAGGTTGTAAGTTCCTATCTTTTTCTAGGTACGTATCTCTCTAAGTTTTTCATTAAACTTCATTCATTTGAGTTTTTCCTCATCTTAAAACCTTTGTAGTTTTGTTTCTATCATGTATATCTATCATTTGAATAAAAAAAGTATTGGGTTGTGAGGAAACTTGAGAAAAACTAGAGAGGGTCCACGTAGAGAGCCTTTATTGGGGAAATGACTTAAATTATAGGGATGTATACTTGTTTGAATTAATGGAGTCTAGTATAAATGGTTCAAGTGTTACCATGGGTTCTTGGTAAGTTAAGAAGCTTTAAAGGGGATTTGGGCTATTTATAAAGAAAATGGGTTGAAAAATCATCTTCAGAACATTTACACTTAGTGTAAATGGATTACACGTCATGTAAATGGATTACACGCCGTGTAATTTTTGGGTGTTTTTAATAAAATAACCCGAGGTTATGTATTTTTAGGCATATTACATTAAAAATAATTACATGACATGTAACTAAATTACACACCATGTAATTCCCCAACCTTTTGTTTTAAATTATTTCATACAACAGATTTTTTTATTTAATCTCTTTATAGTCTTATCCTCTTGACCCTAGGGAATATTCTATGTTATTTTGGAGTGACAACCTACCTTATAGACATCCCGATAACACATTCAATCCATGGTAAGTGGTTTTGGTTAGGTTTACCCCTTCTCTCCCTTAGTTCTCCAACCATTGTGGTGAAATCCCTTGACTGTGTGCATTGTTGGTTTTAATCTTGATCAGTTTTGATCTAGGAACCTCTTTGCGATCATCTGCACCTTCTTCCTCTTGGGTGTTTGCTGTTGGAAGAATTGTTGGATCATCATTTAAAGGTAGGGGTATAAATCTTAACCATATGGTTTGATATTCTTCAATTATATGAAATATTGTGATTGTGGCAATGTAATTTTCACTTGAATTAAATAAATAATGAATGAGATTATCCCATGGAGTCCACTAATTCTAGTTGGTTTTTAACCTGGCTTATGGCTACCTGTTGGGTGAGAGAGCCTTGAATATAATTGAACTGAATAATGAGTTAAAGTGTGTTTATAATGACATGGAACATTAGGTGATTTCTTGATAAAGAATTCCTAAGTTATGTCTTACTAATTATTTATTTTACTATCGATCATTTGTGATATAAATGAAAGAGGTAGTTGAAAGAAAAATGGTAATTTACATAATTAAGCATTAAGGATTATGATGTGATATTGTGATATCCATGATGGTATGATATGACTGGTGATCCTTGATAAAATGATTATATATCATGCATGGCCCTATAACATGCACACTTATATTCTATAATTCTAATATTGACCAGGATTGACCCAGTTCCATTCTATAATGCTTATAGTGAGCGGGCTCAGCCCAGTCCCATGTTGAACTGCTTATAGGGATTTGACCCAAATGTTGTAATGCTTAGAGGGGTTTGACCTGGTTTTTTATGATTATACTATGGTTATATAGTGGTGGTTTTCATGGTTGTGAGACATGCTCAGAGATATTATGGCATGAAGCCGAAGTAGGCTGTTTATACATTGGTTATATTGTTGTGGTTGGCATGGTCATGAGACATGCTTAGAGATACTCCAGAATGAATCTAAAACTGGATGTTGTTGTATTTTATTAATTTTTGAATTAATTAATACACCATTTTATTGATTTATTACATACACTTCTTATCATATTGGTTATTTTAGACATAGTGGTGTTGAACTACTAAGTTATACTCATACCCTATTCAGGCCACCGTTTGGTACCCGAGTAGATTATGTGGATGTAGGTTTAGACAAGGGAAAATGACTTTGTTGTTGATTTTTGTTTATAGGATGGGCTAGAGTTTGGAGGTGGTACTGACATGGGGTTCAGGATCAGGGAATTTTGAGTTTTTATTTGAGTCCATAGGTCTTTTACTTGGATTGTTTCTAGCATGAAATTTAGTTACATTGCAGCATGTCATTACATTATTCCTTTATTATTGATTGTATTATTCAGCTATATTTTATTATTTGTTTCTTCTATGTCTATACTTTTATTTCTTTCATTTATATGGATTATTTCTACTACTATGAAACTTCATATGAGTGGGTATAGACTCCCCACTTTATATTTCACACCAACACTGGTAGTTGGAAGCATCTAGTATATGGGGAGGTGCGCTTGAGGTCTCATAACCAACCATTTTTGGCCACGCAAGAGAATGTGAGATTGGGGGACGTTACACTTCTTCTCATGAAGTTTTCACTTGGTAATATCTGAAATGAGAGATTATAATAATAGAGCCACCAGTAGGAAATCTGTATGTTTTGGTGTCATTGGATATTTCTATCTACAAATGTGTGAAATGGTCATTAGACTTTAAGATTATCATTAATGCATGTTATGGAGGATGAACTTAGATTTATTGATCAAAACCATGATGTCGTATGTTTTTGAGAAGTAGGGTATGTTGGATGCATCATGGATGAAATGTTATTAATGGATAAGTTGATGAAGTATTTTTACCTTCCATGTTTATGGAATTTAACTCAAACCTTTTATTAGAATAGAACCATCGTATTAAATTACATATTCATGGTGCAACCATGTGTTTATTTTAAATAGTCAAAGAAATTCATATCACGAATATAGGTTGATGACATAAATGTGAAAATTTCTTGGCGAGATATTATAACAAAGGGATTATATTACACAATGAGCATTTGTATGTGGCTATCAATGTTGTGGAATTAATTTTTTTATCTTGGGTTTCATGACCCATTTACATATAGTGATCTTGGACTTTAAGTAAGACCTCTTAATTTTAAAGAGAAATTATCCTAGAGGGTCACACACTAAGTGTTTTTTCTAATCTCAATTAAATTATTTTTGGATTTAATTAATAGAATAAATTTTATTCTCTTGATTGAGTAATATTTTATTCATGTTTTATAGATCACTAATATTTATTGATGAATGAAATATTTAATTAAATATTTATTCAGGTATTCAATAAATATCAAGGTGTTGGAGCATAACAAGATCATGTTCGGTGATGAATATTTATTTGTAATCTGATAAATAATATTTCTCATTGCATGAGTTAACATACCCCATAATATAATAACAATAATAATAATATTATTATATGTCATGGGGTTTGATTATGATTATTATATTATTTAGGGGCTGGATCATAATTAAATAATATTTTAACCTAAACCCTAACTCTATAAATAGATGGTCATGTCTATTGTGTAGGGTTAATTGAGACTTGAGAATCATTTCATACAAAAAAATTATCTCTCCAGTCACCCTCCTCTCTTTCTTTGAAGAAAAATAAGCACTGGAGAGATTCCTTCAAGATTGAGGAAATTATAAGTGATAAAGATGAACAATTTAAGATGACAGATTTACCATGTTATCACCAGAAAATAAATAGGCATCATTATAAGGTCAAAGGATCACATGCGGATCACCACTAGAGATATTATACACTTGGATCCTCTATATTCAACAAAATTAATATGACAAGAGTTTACGTATGATCAATATCATCCTCAAAGAAAGTTCCTTGGTGAGGAAATATTTTCATCTGATCATAAATTAATTAATTATTAATTATCATGAAAAATACTCATTGGGTTATGGGTTATATTATATCAATATTTGGTGGAAAAATTTCATTTGTCATGGTTTTTATGTCATGTACAATTTGTGAATGATCCACCGAATCAAAAAAACCTTTATGGTTATTCACCCTTCAAAGTACTTCCACTACACCCAAAACCTTTAAAATTTTACTTTACTTTACTTTTACTATTTTAGCTTGATTGTATTATTTTTTGTGTGAGAAATATTGGTAGACTTAATGTGGTGATTTAGGGTTCCATTAGATTCCCAAGTTTCGATATGCTAAGGTCACTAGAGAAAGTTCAAGTTTCAGGAGTCAATACACCAGAATGTCAACCACCAAAACTCACATGTAGTGAAACTTGAACTTTCTCTAGTGAGCTTAGCATATCGAAACTTGGGAATCTAATGGAACCCTAAATCACCACATTAAGTCTACCAATATTTCTCACACGAAAAATAATACAATCAAGCTAATGTATCTTCACTCCTAATTTCCTTGGTATTTATTTTATTTTTAGTGAGAGTTTACTATTATCAGAAGGAATAGCATCATATGATGGTAAGTTCTGGGTTAATAAGATTAATGAAATATACCATGGTTTCTGGAGGATACAAATAAAATATTATCTCATCCAAAAGGACTTGTAACTTCCACTGACTGGAATAAAACTATAGAATATAGATAAATAAAAATGGGAAAGATGGATAATAAGTCACTTGGACTCATCCAAATGTCTTTAGAATGGAATGTTTCCTTTAACATCTAGGAAATGAAAACTTCAGCTGATCTGATGAAGGTTTGATAGACATGTATAAAAAACCTACCACTTTGAGTAAAGTTTTCATGATATGAAGTTTTTTAGACATGAGGTTTTTAGAAGGAATACCAACATCATATCATATCAACGATTTTAACATGATTTAGATCTAACCTAATTTAGTGAACATAAAGTTCATAGAAGATGTATAGGTGTTACTCTTACTGGCATCACCACCAAAGAGTTGGGAGGCAATGGTAACTAATTTCAATAATTTTTGAGTAAAATCTAACTTAGTGTTTGAGAATTTTAGGAACTTAATCTAGAATGAGGATCCTATAAGGAGGAATGTTCTAGAACCTACTTGTAATCCATTAAATATAGAAGGTAGAGAAAGATCACCCAATCAGAAGTTAAGTAAAAAAATTTGGAAGACAAGTCGAGTGAAAATAATAGAGGTAAGTCTGCTCGATCTGAACCCACATACCGGTACTATGGGAAAAAGACAATCTTAATAAGTATTGTAAGGGTTTCATGATGAACTTTGTAAGGAAAGATTTTGGAAGTTCTAGTTCCATAAATTTAGTGGATGGGAGTAGTGGCTTGTTATTACGTGTCCATGTTCCAATGGAATCACAAGTAGTTGATTTGGGAGCATCATTTCATTCCACAATAGAGCAAGGGTGAATGGTGAATTATTTACCTAGAATATTCATAAATTTTAACTTAGTACATGATGAGGATCTTGATGTTATTGTAAAGGGTAGTGTTAATATTTAGATTCCTAATACAAATTTTCTGAAGTTGAAGGAAGTTTGACACATCACAGGGTTATAGATAAATCTAATTCCCATAGGAAAGATTAACAAAGAAGGATATGGAACAAACCTTAATAACTAAGTATGTAAATCTACTCATGGTTCCATAGTGGTGGCTAGAGGAGTAAAGGATGGTACCTTGTATTTGATCGAAAGGTCAGATAGTTTGATGATGGATGGAAAAAAATATTTTGGAAGTCAGGAGTCATGGAACTATTTACCTGGTCATCTCAATGAGAATAATATGAAGGTTATAGTGGAAAAGGATGTACTTAAGTTGGATCATATTAACTTATGAATTTTTTAAAGTTTTATACTAAGAAAGTATAGGAAAGTTTCATTTAATTTGAATGGAAGTAATCCTTAGAGCCTAAAATTAGAACTTGTTCATTCCGCCATCGAGGGACTAGACCTAGTAAGATCTCAAAGAGAATACATGTACATTGTCATATTTATTTATGATGTTTTAATACTTGAAGATTTTATGAAATATTTTTTAAAAATAAATTTAATTTCTTCTATAGCTTATGTTACATGCAAAACTGAGTTTAAATGAACCACGTTATATTATTAAAATATTATTATTTAATGTGATAGTTATAAACTAGTCATTAAATTAGAGGATATAAATAATACTAACTAAATTATGAAAATTATATGGTTTATATGTTTATAAAATAAATTTATTGGTTATCAGTTTATTAGAAATGAAAATAAAAATCATTTGAAAGTAAAAGAAATATTTTTCTGAAAAACTATTTTTATGCGCGAAATGTGTTTTTATCTTAATTAATTAAATTAATTAATATTAGTAAAATATTTTAATGAAATTTATAAATTATATATTTAATAAAATGTTTTATCATTCATCTAATATTTATTATAGGAATGAGATAAGAATAAATCTAGTTTTATACTTAAAAACTATATTTAAAAAAAAGTGGTTTTTATCACGCTTTACACACTTATTTTAAAATTATTTTTAACAAATTTTAGAAAATTTATTTGAAAAAATTAACTTATTTTTTGAAATCAACATGTAAATATTATCTTAGTGTGATTTTTTTTAGAATTTTATGAAAATATTAATTTTTCAATTTATAGTGAAAATACCGTTTTTTATTAAAAATGGTCTTTTGTTAAAGAATTTACAAAGTTCCATTTTATTTTAAAATGATTTTTAATTTAAAATTAGTTCAATTATATTAATATTAATACAATTTAAGTCATTGGAGTTAATTTTATGTTAAACTTTGATATAAAAACTTTTTATACCCATGAAAACTTTTTTTGGAAAACCACATTTTCGTCACGCTTGTGGGTTTGATTTTAAATTCAATCTAGAACTTCTATGAATTGAATATAGTAAAATGAATTCCATATTTTTAATAATATTAATTAATATTAGGTAATAAGTTCAACTTAATTTTTGTTCATAATAAATAGTAAAAATAGTAAAAATTAATTACCGTAGTTAAGGTTAAAGTAGGTTTAGCAGGGGTGGGGGTTAAACTAAAAGAAAAGAGTAATTTCTAAAATTAAATGTGTATAAATACTATTGTATGAACATATTTAAATATTATACTTTACCAAATTATAATATATGGTCATTTGGAATCATTTTTCTTGGGAATGAATTTATCATTTTGTATTCTTTTGGGAAATTTCCATGAGGTTTTGAAATGGGTCATATCCCCCACATATAAAAGGTAACCCCCTATCCACTCCTATCTACACTTAAATAACCTTTTGGTTCAGCCTATACTTACCAAAATACATTCCTTAATTCCCTTACCACATCCTAGATGCCTTGTTTTTATTAGTAAACCTTCCCAACAAGGCTTTTGGTGCAAACCTAAAGATATTGTCCAAAGAAGAGGTATCGTTCTTAACCGAGCATTTTTATTTTATTTCTTCTTCAACTTCCTTCAAATATTCTTAAACTATACTGAAATAATAATACCAGTATCTTAAATATAATTATATTTTATTATATTAATTTCTTAACCTATATCCATCTCCTCTTCCATCAAATGGGAAACGAAACCATCGATCATGTATACGGCAGACTACCACCTCGTGAATCGATGTAATTTGTTTTTCATCATTACATCTCATGACTGAGTATAATGATGGATTTAATTTATATGTATCATATTTATGAAATATTTATACTTATATAATTACAATATCACATATACCTTATTACCTTCCAATATATTGGAAAATGATAACATCGCCCATGTGTACGTGTGGACTACCGCCTCCACGCAACAATGTGATACATTTTTCATTTTATTTTTAAATAGATGGTAATAAGGATAGATTTAAGGATTATATATGATATATATATACGATATAAAAATTATTCTATAAAGTATAATTATTATCTACCTTTCTTTCATTCCATTTCTTAAGAAAATGGAAACAAAGTTCATGCGTACATATGACCTACCATCTCCTTGAATAGTGTAATTATTTTTTCTATCTCTAAATTTTATGGATGAATCTAAATATGTATATAATGAATATATATTATATTTATATCATGATTAAAATTATGTAGATAATGGAACCATAATCAAATTACAAGGAACAAAACTATTGAAACCAAAACATATATGAAAAACAAAGCAGTTATTACCCAAAATAGCAATTTTAGAAAAGAATTGTTAATAAATAGATAATAATCAGTTTTAAGTAAATAATATATGGTATGATATATATGATTATGGTTCTATAATAAATATATAATAAACCTATATTTATTATATAGGAGGCTTTAATACATATGAAGGAAGCCAAAACTTGAGGTAAGAGATTTTCATCTCACTTTTATTTTTGTGGGACACATGCCATATTCACCACTTGTTTCTTTTGTGTGGTGTATATACTACCTATGAATGAATTTTACGATTCTTATCATGAAAATTATGGTATATACATATCAATATAAGTTTATTTCCTTCATGGGTATTATGATTCAAAATTTTACAAAGTGGTAAGGGTTTTATGATACAATCTCATTGTTTATTGGGATTGTCTGTGATTATGTTTTTAATGACGAAATATTATGATCTATCTATCAATAAAATCATGAATTTTCTTATCCTATGGTTATTTATATAAATTAAATTTTTTCCTTTCATTTTCCTCTCTTTATGTACTCATTAATCCAAAAGAATGTTTTTAAGGAAAAATTACTTTATTTATCTCTTCAATCAAATATCCTTTCTCTTCATGTGAAGGTTCTAGGAGTAGCAGAAACATTAGATGGGGAATTACCAACATTAATTTTTTTCATGATCTAAGATTAATCCAAGATTTACATGATGATAAACTCCATGATCAAAAAAATTTAATCAATGAATATAGACAATGGACAAACACCATAACCAAAGAGCAGGATCATCATATATTATTTATAAATAATTTAAACAATTAAAGAATCACCTTGTGAGAAATTCTTTCTTCGTTGATGGATCTGAAAATTCATATTTGTTGTACCATCATTGTGTTGTAGAATTCAAGAGTATATTACCTCTATTGGTGATCCACACGTGTTCCACAAATCTCTGAATGTCATTGTAGGAATCTTTGGGTGCTAGCATGATAGATCCTATCGCTTGCATCGTTCACATTTGATTGCCCCAAGAATCACTTAAAGGAAGGGTTCTATTCGATCTCTCTAGACTTGAGAGTGGTGGTGGAGGAGGATCATTCTCTATTCTTGAGAGAGTTCTTAGTGAGGGATCCCTCCAAGACTTTGAGAGGATTCTCACCAGATATCGTTGTGCACAACACAAATAAATTGGCTCTATTAAGAAAATAATATAACAGAGTTTATAGACTACTAGGGTTAGAAAATAATAATTTCACATGTGCCCTTTATTATTTATATAATCCCCGAAAAGCCCCATGTCTATAATAATAATAATTTTATCATCATTTCTTTACATGTTCTAAACTCATGTATTAAATTAAATATTTTTTATTCAAATAATATTCAATATATATTATTTCTTACTGGACCATTAAACTTAGTATGAAATTCCTCCATAATATTTATCAGGCCTTGAATAATGATTATTTAATTAATAAATAAATATCAATGCATTATTCTCCAATAAATAAATAAATTTTATATTCACTAAATAACAAATAAATATTTATTAAATATTCCACTAACACAATATTATCTCAAATAACTAGTGATAGAATATATGCAATCAAGAAAACATGAATAATTATTAAACCATGTATGGTAATAATATTTATTCAACTTGTTAAATAATAAATAATAAAATATTATTTAATTGAAATTCTGGATACACTTAGTGTGTGACCCTCTAGGCCTATTTCATAGTGGCATTAGGTGAAGAAGACTAAAGTTCAAGGTTAACATCTAGAAACATACCAAAGAACCCATATAGAAAGAATTTAATTTCACAATGACATAATACCTGATACAGATGCTTACTTTGTAATACAATCCCTTTATCGTGATATCTCTAATCAAACAGGTTGCATGCTGGTACCATCAACCTATGTTCTTGATGTCACTTTATTTGAATTTCCAGAAATCAAAATTGCGTATAGAACACCATGACCATGGATTTATTTAGGCCATATAATTTCCATCAAAGGGCCTAAGATATCAATTTTTTAAAGAACAGAAGAGAAAAATACTTTCTTTCATTATTCATTAATGAAATATTATTCATGATACACCCAACACATCCTAACTTTCCGAAAATATATGTCATAATGGTTTTCATCAATACATAAATTACATGACTTATAATAATCATTAATAAAAATATTAAAGTCTAAGTATCAATACACATGTATACAGATAGGAACATCCAAAGACACATATAAACGTGGATTTCCTACTGGCGGTTCTTGTTCTCATAGTATCCTATATTGGATATTACCAAGGGAATACACAATGAGAAGGCGCCTCAAAGTCCTATGAGTCTCCACCCTTGATAACCTGTATCATTTATGTCCCTCAAATGATTTCATCTAGATATAGAACATATATTTAGGAATACTATCATGACACTTGTGGGTTCTTATCATAGCGGGGAACTACTATGACCTTTCAGTATGATAACAATTCTTATGACATTATCACATAACATGTTACGTATAAAAACAATCATAACATGATAATAAGTTTATTAATATTCACAACAATCAATAAAAGTTATCATAAAGTACACAAAATTTTTTTCTAGGGAACCAACTCCAACAAACTTTCACTTTCACCAGAGGCAACTACTAACAGCCTTCAGTCCACTAGCTCTCACATGATAGTCATACTTCTACTAAGATATTCCTTTAATAAAGGGGTCTATCATGTTTTATTATATGGGAACTCTACAACTACAACTTCACCCCTCTGAGAAAAATCCCTCAAGAGGTGATACTTTTGGACCATGTACTTTTTCCATTGGTGTGACCTTGTATCTTTTACAAGAGCCACCACTATAGTATTATCACAATACACAGTGACATGGTATTTACTACTAGGTACCAATATCCTGGACACATTTTCATATCCAAATGGCTTCCTTGGATATATCATAAGCTACTAGATACTCGGACACTTATATAGAATCAATGACAACTAGATGCTTTGAACTCTTCCATCTTATAGCTCCTCCAATGAGATAGAAAACATATCCTAACTATGAATTTAGATCATTCTAATTTATTTGAAAACAAGCATCAATATAACCCATGATGACCAGCTCCTCATCTTCTCTATACACTAAGAATATATCATGAGTTCTTCTCAGATACTTAAGGATCACCTTAACAACATACCAATTCTATTCTCCTGGACAAGCTTGATATCTTCCTACCATGCTCAATGCATATGCAACATCAATTTTAGTTCATAACATAGAATACATGATTGATACTATCACTGAAGCATGTGGGATCTTACTCATTCTATCTTTCTCTTTTTTTGTTTGAGGACACATTTTCTTAGAAAGATGTATACCATGTGATACTAGAACCAATCCTATCTTGGATTTCTCCATACTAAATATCTTTAATATCTGGTCAATGTATGCACCTTGACTTAGTCCAAGAAGCCTCTTGGATATATCATGAATGATCTTGATCCCTAGAATATAGGTTTCTTCACCCAAGTCTTTCACAAAGAAACGCTTTTTTAACTGGTTCTTAACAAACTGTAAGAATGGTATGCCATTTACAATAAGTAATATTTCATCAACATATACTACTAGGATAATTACCACATTACTAATAAACCTCTTGTAAACACATGGATCATATTCATTATTAATGAAACCATTGTTTTTATAGATTCATCCAATCGAATATTCCATGACCTGAATGATTTATTTAATCCATAAATGGATCTCTGCAACTTGAAAATCTTTTTAGAATCACCTATAGTTACAAACATTTCTGGTTGTGTCATATATAAATCTATTTAAAGGTTCCCATTAAGAAAATTAGTTTTGACTTCCATCTTCTAAATTTCATAGTCATGGAAAGCTACTACAGAAAGTAGAATTCTGATGGATTTGAACATGGAAACCGATGAAAAGGTTTCATCGTAGTCAATTCCTTGACACTGTTTAAACCCTTTATCCACTAGCCTTTATTTATAGGTATTTAATTTACCTTCCATGTCAATTTTTTTCCTTTAATACCCATTTGCACCCTATGGGATTTACATCAACTGGGGCATCGACCAGAACCCAAAATTGGTTTTGATACATGTAATCTATTTCCAAATTCATGGATTCTTTCCATCTTACAAATTTTGAGCTCTCTAATTCCTCTTTATAGAAGATAGGTTCATCATTGCCAACCAATAACGAGTCACCATATTTGGTGACCAGAAAACCCTATCTCTCTAGTTCTCTTACCTCTCTAGTCCTCTTATATAGTAATTGTTGTTGAGTCAAAACATGTTTCTACTTTTACATCAATCATTTGTTTTTGAAATCACGAATCACACATATCGTAATCACACATATTGTTTATCATGTATGTTGTTTTAACAATCGTAATCACTCACTTTTTTTTTCATGATTGATGTATCCTTATGAAAGTCATGTTTGTTGTTCATACACATTGTTTTACATGCTATTTTAGAATCATAACCAGATTTTGCATTGTATACTAGTTAGGAATCGTAACCTGGATGTGTATTGAATTGTAGTCAGAAATCGTAACCAGGTTAAGTACCACATTGTAATCATCTATCATAATCCAGATAAGTATAGTATCACAATCTCATGTATCATGCATCATAACCAGGTTAAGTATCACATCATATTTTTACATCGTAACCAGGTTAAGTACTAAATTGTAATCATGTATCATAATCACGATATCATAATTAGGTTATGCATCATCACCAGGTTATGCATCATACTCTTATTATGTTTTGTATCCAAGCATCATAACCCGATTAAATATCTTACATTGTAACCAAGTTAAGAATCATAACCAGGTTGTAATTTGTAATTGATATGCATTGTTATCATGATAATCCTAGAAAACAAGTTACGTATTGCACTTATGAAATGCATTACACTCTTATCATAACTTCAATACCGATTTCATGTATCTCATAATCATTGTTTTATACTTTTGTACTTACTACTTTCTAACTAAAACGATGTCGTTGAGTTGGTTATTTACCAATCAAAATGATGTCATGTGTTCTATTTTGTTTTGAACGTTGTAATTCCAGGTGTCCAAGTCCCTCCGAGTTTTTCAGATAAATATGACCGTTGGAGAAAACATGACCCTTGGAACCTGAAGCTTATAAATAGGAGGTCATTCAAACCAAAATATACAACTTTTTCTTCTATCAAGTTCTAGAGAGAGATGGTGTGACTTATCTCTTGCTTAATGTAAAATCCTTGAAGACACAAGAAGTGAATAGCTTGTTCCATGTTCTTGTATTTCTATAAGTGATTTGTTTTTTCTTTGTGCAACCAATCATTGTGATAATAATCTAGAGATTCTGGGGATAGGAAGACATGATGCCGATCATCGTGTCGAGGGATTTAAATTTCTTGAAAGATTGAGGTGCTGATTACCATCTTAATCGAGGAATTTCGAGGATAGGAAGACAGTCATACCGATCTTCATATCGAGGTATTACTAAGGTGGTGGAAAGACATAACTTTTATCCTAGGTAAAAGGATACCCTACACTTTGGGTTAAAAATAATTGTAATACATTTAAATTTTTGATTCTATTTGTATTAGAAAGGTAATTTTATTGTTTCCCCTTTCTTTTCATATTCAATTTAATTGTAATTGTTTCAATTATGATTCATATTTTATTAGTAAATTCTATACGCTGTATGGTAGAATCATTTACATTTGTATTACCTTTATTATTGTATTCATTTAAAATACAATGGTTTTTACATTACTTATAGTATTACATCATATCTTATCCATTGAATCCAAGTCTTGTATGATGAATTATATTGGTTATAAATTGTATTAGTTTAAGATCTCTTAAACTAAGTTCGTTCTTAAGTGTTTACATACAAAGTTTTTAAACATACAATTCACCCCCTCTTGTATTGTTCCATCTAATATACATATAAATCTATATTAAGATAAAAAAATTGTTATCAGAGGAGGTTTCCACTGTTTTTTATTACTTTCTTTACTTATTTTGGAAATACAATTATATATTTTTTACAAATATTTTGTTTATAACTATTTACTACACTAACATATGGAGTGTAAAGGCATTGTTTTATAAGATGGATGGAATGATTATTGTATCAATTGACAATCTAAATCCAACTAGACCACCTATATTTGATGGAAATGATTATGAGTAATGGAGATATCGAATGAAGACATTTGTTATTAATAATGGAGTGGACTACTTTATCATGCTTACTGGAGGTTATAAAATCCCAAACAAGGAAGTCAGTACCTTCACCAATCAATAGAAACAAAAATATCAAATGAATTACAAGGTATGAAATAATTTTTTGTTTTCCATGACCAGAAATATATATAGTCAGATATCATATTGTGAAGTAGACAATTGTATCTGGAATAAATTTTAAGTCACACATTTTGGTACATACAAAGTCATAGAAACAAGAATAGCAATGCTTCGAGCATAATATCATGGTTTTATTTTTTCCTTATGGAGAACCAATATATAAGGTTCAACAAAGGTTTATGACAATCTTCAATAATATAAAATATATGGGTGAAAAAGGGTCTTGATGATGAAGCACTTGTAGACAAGATTATTGATATTATGCCTAACGAGTGGGAATAAAAAAGAACATCTATTGATGAAAACAAGAAAGTTACTCAAATCACTCTTGATGAGTTATTTGGAACTCTACTTCAGTACGAGACTAGAATGAAAAGAGATGATGATTTAAATAAGAAGAATAATGGAAATGGGAGTATATCTTTTACTACTACTAAATCTAAGACACCAGAAAGGATAACAAGGTCTAAAGCTAAGAAAGCTGTTGATATATAAAAATCAAGTGTTAGTGATCAATTAGATAATGAGTTATCCAATATTGATCAAAGGATGAACAAGATTGTTAGAAATAAAGACTTTCAATACAGATTTAAAAAGAAAGATAGAAAAGAAAAGAAATATTTTGAGGTTACTTGTTATGAACACAAAAGAGCAGGTCATATTAGACTAGATTGTTCTTTACTAAAAAGAATAGACAGAAAGTATAAAAATTCTGAAAGAAATAAGAAAAAGTATTTCAAGTCAAAGACAAATAAAGTTTTAAAGGAAAATTTTACTTGGAGTGCAAGCAATGGTGATTCATCAGACTAATCCTCATATTACGAATCTTCTAGTCAGAGAAACATAGGACTCATAGCCAGACTACCAATTGAAAATCATTACTACATGGCTAAGGTACACAATGTTGAATCCCTTACAAATATATCTTTAAATGAAAATTATCCTAATGAGAAAAATTCTTACTCCTCGAATGAATAATCTTCCTCAGTAGAGGACAATTTACCTTCTTTTGAAGAAGTTTCCATATTTGCAAAATTATTTGAGAATAAAAATTCAAAACTAAAGAAAAATCTTGATAAGGAAAATTCTAGAATATGTATTCTTACAAAATAAGTATCAGATATGTCAAAAGATCTTGATCATAAAACTCTTGATTGTAAAAATATTTCAAATTATCTTAAGGAAGTATGTTCTAAAAAGGATAAAATTTCTAAAGACTTTGAACAAATTGTTTTAAAGAAAAATGTTTTTGAAACCAAAAATAATTCCAAAAAAAATTTCTTGTGAAGTGCATTGTGTTGCATTTGTTGTCAATGAGGCATGAAGTTGTCTTGGAATGAATGGAAGTCAAGGAATGTCAAGATGTGAATGACAAAGGTTGTGATGGTGTTGGTGATGAATGGAGAATGGCCATGGAACTTAGAGGAATGTCACTTAGGAGATTCACTAAGTGGCATTGGAGAATATGGTTGAAACATTCTCCATGTATATCAGACGATTGTTGAACTGATCTTTAAGTTCCAAGAACTTGTATCCTGATGATACAATGTCACAACAATGATAGAAGACCATGCATTGTAGTGACAATGCATGAGGAGTTGAAGAAGATCCATCCACAACTACTAAGTGGATGATGTGCATTAATGAAGTCCATGCACTATCACTTAGTGCATGTGAATTAGAAGATGATCCAATTGATCTCTGATTAGATCAATGAAGCACTTTGAATAATTTAAGTGATTCAGGAGTTCGGTTGAAGATGAAGAACCTTCGGGAATTCCATTACAAAGTGATGAATATTTGTTTAAGAAGTATGGAGGAATTCTAAGAAGAATAAGAATAGAGATGGGAAGAAGAATGGCTTGGAGTGGCACTTGGAATGTTACACTTGGTCACTTTGTTTAACAAAGGACTTAGTGTTTTTGTTGCAAAAAATTGGCCAGCCAAGGCCAGCCTTAAGGGTTCAACCCCCAAGGCACATGTGGGCCTAAGGCGCCACGCCCAAGGGGGGATCCCATGTGGCCAGCCCGGGCGGCAGAGGCAGAGGGGGCCGTGTGTAAGCCCCCGAGGGCACGCGGTGGTGAAACCCGCGCACCAGGAGAGCATAGTGGGCGCCAGAAGCGCGCCCGCAGGGAGCAAGGTGGGCGCAGAGCGCGCCCGCATAGAGAACCCGGTGCGGGGCGGCACCGGGAGGGAGGAAGTTCAATTGCCGAGTTGTGGGAGCGGTTGGGTAATAAACCGCGTGAAAAATGGCCGGCGTTTCGATGTGGGATGCGGATTTTCTCCGCGGGAGTGATCCTGGCCGCACGATTGATCGCGCGCCAGATCTGAGCCGCTCATCTAATCGCGCCGCTCCGGTTCAAATCCAGGCCGTCCGATGTCCTTCATTCGCCCGATCCAACGGCTGCGAATCCGTCTTCCTCCTCGAGCTCAGCCGAAGACCACCCGAAGCCACCCGCGAGCTCCGTCGAACCAGAGGCCCTCCGACGACCTGTTTTCGAGCTCCCGGCCACCATAGTTTGATCCGAAGGCTCCAATGAGTTCGTCCGGCCCTACTGAACACAACCATGTATAAAAATGGGAATGCATGCTATGTTTGGAAGAATTCGAAGAAGGCCGAGGCAAGAGAATCTGCCGAGGCTTTGAAGGGTTTATGGTTTTCATGGATTAGCCTAAACCGAAGGCCGTGCATGCGTTACAAGTCGCATGCACGTAGAGGAAATTAAAGAGGAAGATCCCGCGTGAAACAGAGGATAAAAATAAATCGTTTAAAGATTTCAAAGATCCGAAATCTTCGGGAATTTAAGTTGGAAACACGCGGATCATGTGAGGCATCTCTTGCCTATAAAAGGAGCATCCGAGGCTCTCAAAAAGCTTGCTGATGCGCTGAAATTTTGAGAAGTCCCGTGAGAGCTCTTGAGCCTCGCGAAGAACTGAGCTGCGCGCCCCCTGCGCGGCAGTAAAGCCCGGAGCCATCAGAGGCTCCGTGAAGTTCCTTTTGCGCATCCCTTGCGCGAAAGAAGTGAAGGGGAGTCCCCTGCGCGTATCCCTTGCGCGACAGGAAGGAGCTGAGCCGCATACTTGCGCGCTCGAGTCTCTTGCCACCCTCTCTGCCCGCACACTTGCGTGGCAGGAGGAAGGAGCCCGCGGTAGTGTTGCACCCTTGCACACTTGAGCCTTGCGCGGCTGCCCCTAGCACCCGAGGAGGTTTCACTTGCGCGGCCAAGTGATCCTTGTGCCTTGTGCTTGCGCGGACAAGAAGTAAATATATGCCTCACCTTGCATGCCCTTGTGCATCTTGAAGACCTATGCGGCAGTGGGAGAAGAAGAATTGGCTGCACCCTCTTGCATGGCTTGCTTGAGGCAGTAGGGGTTCGGGTTGTGTGTGCCAAAGAAGGCCGAGGCCTTGCCTCGTGTGTGTGCTAAGAGGAGAAGAAGAACCCGAGGCCTTGTGTGTGAGATCAAATGAAGAAGACCACCTACGGACAGTGGGTGTGTGCCAAGTGGAGAAGAGGACCCGAGGCATAGTGCCTTGTGTGCGCACCAAGTAGAGAAGGACACATTCAAGTGTGTGTGCAAGAAGGGAAGGAAAGGCCATAGCCTTGTGCATTTGAACAAAGAAGAACACACTTTAAGTGTGTGCATTTGAAGAGGCCGAGGGTTGTGACCTTGTGTGTGCACCAAGTGAAGACACATTTTGTATGTGCAAAATTGAAGAACAACCTACGGGTTAAGGGTGTGCAACAAGAAGTGGGAAAAGGCCAAAGTCAAGTGTGTGCAAAACAAAGAACAATTTATGTGTACATGAACAAGTAACAAAGAAGGCCGAACCTATGTGTGTGCTCTAAGTGGAGTGAACACACTTAGAAGAAGAAGAAGAAGAAGACTCACACAAAGTATAACACACATTTAAGTGTGTAAACACATTGAACAAAGTGTGAAGTTCAAGTGAGAAGGTGTGTGCTATAGTTGACTACACCCTCTGAGGGTTTATCACACCAAGAAGCAGGAAAGGAGAAGAGCATGCATGCATGCATACACGTGCACACGTGAACAGAGCCAAATCAGTGGTGTGCATTTGAGTTGTCCAAGACCAGGACTAAGACTGAGCCAGACTGAAGTTAAAGAGATTGGTTGTCTGAGTTTTCAGTAGATTGAGAAGACCCTGATCATCACAAGTGATCAGAGGTACAGAGCAAGGCCAACAGTCTTTATCCCAGACTGCTGAGGATACTTGAAGAAGCTTAAAGTGAAGAAGAGCTACTCGTGTGACTCGAGGAGCCAGGAGAAGACCCTGTGGGACTCAGGGAGAAGAAGTCTTCAGTGGGATTCTGGAGCAGGCCAGTGGGACTCTGGTAAAACTGTGGGACGCAGTATAAAGACCCTCCTGTGGGACTCAGGAGAGATACGGTGGGAAGCTGTATCGACCATTGTAATTCTAACAAGTTATAATGGGAGAATCCATGCTGAGAGAGCATGGCAAGGATGTAGGCCTTTGGTGCCGAACCTTGTAAATCCTTGTGTCCTGTGCCTTTTCATTACTGCATTATCCGGGAAAGGTTGAGAGATACAAGAAGAGTGGATCGAGGCTTTAACCAGCCATAGAGGTTTAATTGATAAGAATCAATTAGTAAAAAGTTTTAAGGGATCACTGATTCACCCCCTCCCCCTCTCAGTGATTCACACTGATCTGGGCACTTCAATTGGTATCAGAGGGAGGTTCCCTCTAAAAGATCCAAGAGAGTCTTTATGGAGTGCAGATTTTAGGAAATGAATGACCAGCCTCAAATGGAGATATCTGCCAAGACTCAGAAAAACAGAATGAAGAAACAGGCAAAGAAGATGAAGAAGAAGGCTGGTGCAATCAGAGAAACTCCTTCTATGGAAAGAAATGTGAAAGTCACATCAGATGACAATTCCTTTTATCATTCTTCTGATAAAGCCTGTCCTAGCTGTGATGAAGTTGAAACAATGAATGATCTTCAGAGTGCACTCAAATATCTTCAGAAGACAGTCCCCATGGAAGTGGCAAAGTGTATAGTTACAGGCATCCATGATCTTAGAGAAGAAAAATCACAGTTAGAAGAAGAAGCCAATGCTATGGAAGATCAGCTGGCTAAAAGGGTTGGCATAACCAACACTCTCAGAAAGCTGGTAAATGCCAAAGATGAAACAGTATCTCTTTGCAATGAAAGATATGAAGACACTGCTGAAGAATTGCAGAGAAGCCTTTCCGAGAAAGAATTATTTAAAGTAATAATCAAATATGTTTTCCATGCACTGGAAAAGAGGCACAAAGTGTCAATGAATGTCAGAGATGCTCAACTCGAAGACAAAGTCAAGATAGTGAAGGAGCTTGACAATTCATTGCTAGAATTGAAGAAGGTGCATGAAGACCAGATAAAACAGCTGGAAGAGAAATGGGAAGGAAGGCTAAGAACTGTTGAGGATGAGAAGAACTCCCTCAATATGAAATGCTTAGAACTAGAGGTGATATTGAAAAATCTGCAATCACCCAAAGCTGAAGCCTCCCAGTCAGCTGAAAGAAGACATGTTGCTACTCAAGTATGCTTTGAGCAGGATGATTCTAAGAGAAAGACATCCTCTAATAAAAGTGCAACATCTTTTAGAAAGAAGGTACCATCCATACCATCTTGTACTGATGCTTCTAATTGTGTTTCCACAAAAAGTGCAGGATGGAAGAATAATTCCAAACAAATATGGATGAAGACAGTAAAGAAGCAAAGCTCTCCTGAAACAGCACAACAGGTCAAGAAAAGTACCCTACAATCAGAAGGACTGAAGAGGTCAAGATTCGTGGGACAATGCTGGTGTTGTAACAAGTATGGGCATTGTGCAAAGGATTGTTGGTACAATCCACTGAATGTCAAAGCACAAAGGAAGCCCATGCCAAGGGGGAGCAAGCCAGAAGAAAAGAAGCAGCATCCACAGGTCCAGAGACATCTGTTTACTGCTAACAGATTTGGATTGCTTGACAACATCTGGGATGTTTGCAAAAGTGGTCAAAATGATACATGTCAATCTCCAACTGTATCCAGAGCTCAAAAGAAGAAAAGATCACAGAACCTGGCTCAGAAAGAATCCTTGGGAAGCAAGAAGAAAGTGGAAGATGCTCCCAAGAAGATTTTGAAAAAGGAAGAGAAGACCTTGGAGTCTAAATCCAAGAAGGGTGATGCATCCAGAAGGACCACCAAGAAGAAATGCTTCTACTGTGGAAAGAAAGGACATATCATGGATCTTTGTAAAGAAGCCATGAAATTCAATAGAGGCAGACTGGACTCAAACAGACAATCAATCCAGAAGAAGAAGAAGGGATTGATTGAAAACAAGTTGCCTAAGAAAGGTAGCTTGACAGCATCAAAAGAACCATGTGGAATATCCAGAACTGAGGCCACACTTCCAAGTGACTTACTAGTCATATGGCCAAATCAGTTGCAACTTGCCAAAGATCTACAAAGAGCTGAAGATAAAGTTCTGGCAATTGCTAGGGCAAAAGGGAAGAAGAATATTTCACATGAAGATGTATTAAGATCCACACCAGCACAATCATCAATGAAGATCAAATGTGCAAGTGTGAAGACTGGTGAAAATGGGACATCTCGGTTGAGAGAATCTTCTCAACCTTGTTGTTCACATTGATGAACCAAGGAGGTTCCATCTTATTCCCTAATCACTTGTATTTACATGTGCTGACATTGTAGGGAATTGAAGATGATGATCATTCTCAGCTGAAGGATGGTTTGGAAAGAATGGAGTGCACCCCTTGAGGGGGAGCTAATCTGAAGAAGATGGGATTCTTAGATTAATACCATCTTGAGAAAAGTGAAGGTATTCCAATCATACTTTCATCCCTTGTTTCTTAATTGAGTTTATCTTGTCAATTAAGGGGAAGTATGGATTGAAGACAAATGGATGAAAGGGGGAGCTTTATCTTTGCACTGAACTTTCTAATGAGTTTTGTGAAGTATGTGCAGGATTTAGCAATTCATTGGTATATCTGAAAAATTTCAAACCCCTGAAGCATGACCTCACATGTGTAGAGAATTATGGACAGCTTTGAATTCCTTGGTCATATCACTCTTGTTTTCTACACCGGGTTAGCCCAAGTAGACTTAGAGTTTATTTACTAAAGGTTCTTTGCTAAAGAAGAACATGTGGCATCATCCCTCTCTTAGTGATTTTCAAGAAGATGCTATTCAAAGGGAGGAAGATTTTTGTGAAAGAGAACCACACCACACCTTTGAATTTGATTGCCAATAAGGGGGAGAAAATATTGGCACACATATTGACCCATTCATATGTGCTGAAGGAGTGTATTGACAACAAATACAAAGGGGGAGATTGAAGTGCATTGTGTTGCATTTGTTGTCAATGAGGCATGAAGTTGTCTTGGAATGAATGGAAGTCAAGGAATGTCAAGATGTGAATGACAAAGGTTGTGATGGTGTTGGTGATGAATGGAGAATGGCCATGGAACTTAGAGGAATGTCACTTAGGAGATTCACTAAGTGGCATTGGAGAATATGGTTGAAACATTCTCCATGTATATCAGACGATTGTTGAACTGATCTTTAAGTTCCAAGAACTTGTATCCTGATGATACAATTTCACAACAATGATAGAAGACCATGCATTGTAGTGACAATGCATGAGGAGTTGAAGAAGATCCATCCACAACTACTAAGTGGATGATGTGCATTAATGAAGTCCATGCACTATCACTTAGTGCATGTGAATTAGAAGATGATCCAATTGATCTCTGATTAGATCAATGAAGCACTTTGAATAATTTAAGTGATTCAGGAGTTCGGTTGAAGATGAAGAACCTTCGGGAATTCCATTACAAAGTGATGAATATTTGTTTAAGAAGTATGGAGGAATTATAAGAAGAAGAAGAATAGAGATGGGAAGAAGAATGGCTTGGAGTGGCACTTGGCATGTTACACTTGGTCACTTTGTTTAACAAAGAACTTAGTGTTTTTGTTGCAAAAAATTGGCCAGCCAAGGCTAGCCTTAAGGGTTCAACCCCCAAGGCACATGTGGGCCTAAGGCGCCACGCCCAAGGGGGGATCCCATGTGGCCAGCCCGGGCGGCAGAGGCAGAGGGGGCCGTGTGTAAGCCCCCGAGGGCACGCGGTGGTGAAACCCGCGCACCAGGAGAGCATAGTGGGCGCCAGAAGCGCGCCCGCAGGGAGCAAGGTGGGCGCAGAGCGCGCCCGCAGAGAGAACCCGGTGCGGGGCGGCACCGGGAGGGAGGAAGTTCAATTGCCGAGTTGTGGGAGCGGCTGGGTAATAAACCGCGTGAAAAATGGCCGGCGTTTCGATGTGGGACGCGGATATTCTCCGCGGGAGTGATCCTGGCCGCACGATTGATCGCGCGCCAGATCTGAGCCGCTCATCTAATCACGCCGCTCCGGTTCAAATCCAGGCCGTCCGATGTCCTTCATTCGCCCGATCCAACGGCTGCGAATCCGTCTTCCTCCTCGAGCTCAGCCGAAGACCACCCGAAGCCACCCGCGAGCTCCGTCGAACCAGAGGCCCTCCGACGACCTGTTTTCGAGCTCCCGGCCACCATAGTTTGATCCGAAGGCTCCAATGAGTTTGTCCGGCCCTACTGAACACAACCATGTATAAAAATGGGAATGCATGCTATGTTTGGAAGAATTCGAAGAAGGCCGAGGCAAGAGAATCTGCCGAGGCTTTGAAGGGTTTATGGTTTGCATGGATTAGCCTAAACCGAAGGCCGTGCATGCGTTACAAGTCGCATGCACGTAGAGGAAATTAAAGAGGAAGATCCCGCGTGAAACAGAGGATAAAAATAAATCGTTTAAAGATTTCAAAGATCCGAAATCTTCGGGAATTTAAGTTGGAAACACGCGGATCATGTGAGGCATCTCTTGCCTATAAAAGGAGCATCCGAGGCTCTCAAAAAGCTTGCTGATGCGCTGAAATTTTGAGAAGTCCCGTGAGAGCTCTTGAGCCTCGCGAAGAACTGAGCTGCGCGCCCCCTGCGCGGCAGTAAAGCCCGGAGCCATCAGAGGCTCCGTGAAGTTCCTTTTGCGCATCCCTTGCGTGAAAGAAGTGAAGGGGAGTCCCCTGCGCGTATCCCTTGCGCGACAGGAAGGAGCCGAGCCGCATACTTGCGCGCTCGAGTCTCTTGCCACCCTCTCTGCCCGCACACTTGCGTGACAGGAGGAAGGAGCCCGCGGCAGTGTTGCACCCTTGCACACTTGAGCCTTGCGCGGCTGCCCCTAGCAATCGAGGAGGTTTCACTTGCGCGACCAAGTGATCCTTGTGCCTTGTGCTTGCGCGGACAAGAAGTAAAGATATGCCGCACTTTGCATGCCCTTGTGCATCTTGAAGACCTATGCGGCAGTGGGAGAAGAAGAATTGGCTGCACCCTCTTGCATGGCTTGCTTGAGGCAGTAGGGGTTCGGGTTGTGTGTGCCAAAGAAGGCCGAGGCCTTGCCTCGTGTGTGTGCTAAGAGGAGAATAAGAACCCGAGGCCTTGTGTGTGAGATCAAATGAAGAAGACCACCTACGGACAGTGGGTGTGTGCCAAGTGGAGAAGAGGACCCGAGGCATAGTGCCTTGTGTGCGCACCAAGTAGAGAAGGACACATTCAAGTGTGTGTGCAAGAAGGGAAGGAAAGGCCATAGCCTTGTGCATTTGAACAAAGAAGAACACACTTTAAGTGTGTGCATTTAAAGAGGCCGAGGGTTGTGACCTTGTGTGTGCACCAAGTGAAGACACATTTTGTATGTGCAAAATTGAAGAACAACCTACGGGTTAAGGGTGTGCAACAAGAAGTGGGAAAAGGCCAAAGTCAAGTGTGTGCAAAACAAAGAACAATTTATGTGTACATGAACAAGTAACAAAGAAGTCCGAACCTATGTGTGTGCTCTAAGTGGAGTGAACACACTTAGAATAAGAAGAAGAAGACTCACACAAAGTATAACACACATTTAAGTGTGTAAACACATTGAACAAAGTGTGAAGTTCAAGTGAGAAGGTGTGTGCTATAGTTGACTACACCCTCTGAGGGTTTATCACACCAAGAAGCAGGAAAGGAGAAGAGCATGCATGCATGCATACACGTGCACACGTGAACAGAGCCAAATCAGTGGTGTGCATTTGAGTTGTCCAAGACCAGGACTAAGACTGAGCCAGACTGAAGTTAAAGAGATTGGTTGTCTGAGTTTTCAGTAGATTGAGAAGACCCTGATCATCACAAGTGATCAGAGGTACAGAGCAAGGCCAGCAGTCTTTATCCCAGACTGCTAAGGATACTTGAAGAAGCTTAAAGTGAAGAAGAGCTACTCGTGCGACTCGAGGAGCCAGGAGAAGACCCTGTGGGACTCAGGGAGAAGAAGTCTTCAGTGGGACTCTGGTAACACTGTGGGACGCAGTATAAAGACCCTCCTGTGGGACTCAGGAGAGATACGGTGGGAAGCTGTATCGACCATTGTAATTCTAACAAGTTATAATGGGAGAATCCATGCTGAGAGAGCATGGCAAGGATGTAGGCCTTTGGTGCCGAACCTTGTAAATCCTTGTGTCCTGTGCCTTTTCATTACTGCATTATCCGGGAAAGGTTGAGAGATACAAGAAGAGTGGATCGAGGCTTTAACCAGCCATAGAGGTTTAATTGATAAAAATCAATTAGTAAAAAGTTTTAAGGGATCACTGATTCACCCCCTCCCCCTCTCAGTGATTCACACTGATCTGGGCACTTCATCTTGTGAGAATGATAATTTAGTCATTAGACTAAAATCATAAATATTTTCTCTTAAGAAACTTTTATTAAACTTTACCTGTGGTATGGACAACTTTGATAAGATGTATTCTCAAACTCTTCCTTTAAGGATACTTTTGGATTTGGATACACTCACTTAAATGTGATTTTTAGTAATAACTATCTTGTTCCTCAAAGTGCCCCATTTTGTATGAAACGTCAATATAGTGGACATTGGGAATGATGTTGTTCTCTTAATAAAAATCAATCTTTAGGATTTCACAAAGCCCATTTTTCAAAACAAAGGTGGATTCATAAAATCCTTTTATCTAACATTTCAAGATCCAAGCAAGTTTTAATTACAAAAAACTAATTGTTTCTTTTTTAGGAAAATAAGAAGTGTACAAACAACAAGAACATTTGGTACATGGATAGTGGTTGTTCTCGACATATAACAGGTAACAAAGATTTATTTGAAAATATTATTGAAATGAAAGGTGGAAGAGTGACCTTAAAAGATAATTATTAGGGAAATATCATTGGTATAGGTAATATTGTTCTTCTAGGAAAAGTTTTAATTTCAAATGTTTTGTTTTTCAAAGGTCTTAAGCACAACCTTATAAGCATAAGTCAATTATGTGATGAAGGTTACCTTGGGAATTTTAAGAATGATAAATGTTTAGTTCACAATTCCAAGGATGAATTCATTATTTCTTCCCATAGGCATGATAATGTATACACAATCAACTTATAAGATATTAGGATCCAAGACTTACCTTTCTTAAGTGCAATGTAAGACCAATCTTGGTTATGGCATAGAAGGTTAGGACACTGCAACCTAAGAAACCTTTGTAAACTCTCAAAGAAAATACTTTTTAAGGATTTATTAGATCTTAGATTTGATTCTTAAAAGGTTTGTGACCCTTGTCAATATAGAAAGAAACATAAAACTAGATTTAATACAATAAATGAAGTTTCAACTTCTAATGCATTACAGTTAGTGCACATGGATATTTCTGGTCCTACACAAACTGGAATCATTGGAGGAAAATACTATGTATTTGTTTTAGTTGATGACTATACTAGATTTACATGGGTATATTTTCTAGAAAAGAAATATGAAGCCTTCTTCTATTTCAAAAATTTTAGATCCCATGTTAAAAATGAGAAAAACCTATCATTGATAACTATACATAGTGATTATGGTGGAGAATTTCAAAATTCAGATTTGGAAACCTTTTGTAGTAAGAAAGGTATTACTCACAACTTTTCAGCTCTAAGAACCCCTCAGTAAAATGGTGTTGTTGGGAGAAGGAATCATATTATTTAGGAAATGACAAGAACCATGTTGAGTGAATACTCAATTGCTAAGAATTTCTGGGATGAAGCTATTAGTACTGTATGTTATACTATAAATCATGTTTTAACTAGAACTTTTCTTAATAAAAATACTTATGAATTATAGACTGGCTGAAAACCTAAAGTTTCATACTTCCGAATGTTTGGATGAAAATTATTTATATTGAATACAAAAGAAAATTTACATAAGTTTTCACCCAAATCTAATGAAGGAATCTTTCTAGGTTATTCCACAACTTCTAATGCTTATAGGGTTTTCAATAAAAACTCTTATACTGTTGAAGAAATAGTTCATGTTAAATTTGATGAAAATTAACCCTTTGTTTTTAAAAAATCCTTACCTACATCAATTGATGTATTTTCACAAACTAATTATCAAACTTTGATTGAAAACTCTTTTGATAAGGGAAATGCTCAAGAAAATGTTTCTGAAACATTTACCCCAGAATACTTTCTATCATATGTTGATGAACAGGTTTTACAAAACCCAAATAAGTTGTTTCTTAAGAATCATCCCAATGATAATATCATTGGAGATGTAAATCAACCAGTAAGGACCATAAATTCCATAAGAAATGAAATAGAAAATCTTTCTTTTCTATATCAATTTGAATCTAAAACCTATAATAAGGCCTTTGGTGATGGAGATTGGATTAAAGTAATGTAAGATGAACTAAATCAATTTGAAAGTAATTAGTTATGGACTTTGGTTGAAAGACCTAAAGAAACAACTGTAATTGCTGTAAAATGGGTTTTTATAAACAAGTGTGATGAAAATAGAGTCATCATAAGAAATATAACAAGACTTGTTGCTAAAGGCTATAATCAACAAGAGGGAATATACTATGAAGAAACCTATGCTCTAGTAGCTAGACTTGAATCTATTCAAATTCTATTAGCCTTTGTAGAATACTTCAATTTCAAAATTTTTCAAATGGATGTAAAATGTGCTTTTCCCAATGGTATTGTTCAATAAAAAGTTTTTCTTGATCAACCCCCTAGTTTTGTAGATCCAAAACATCCTGATCATGTTTTTAAACTTACCAAAGCGTTTTATGGACTTAAACAAGCCCCAAGTGCATGGTATGATAGAATCACAAGATTTATTTTAAAAATCAATTATGAAAAAGGTAATACTGACCCAACTCTTTTTATAAAAATGGAAAACAAAAATGTTTTGATTGTTTAAATTTATGGTGATGACATTATATTCAACTCAACTCAACAATACTTAACCGATTCTTTTGTGAATCTAATGAAATATGAGTTTGAAATGAGTATGATGGGTGAGTTAACATTCTTTTTAGGTTTTCAAATATCTAAAAAACCAGAAGGAACCTATGTATCCCAACATAAGTATATCAAATACCTACTCAAAAAGTATGGATACAACAATACTAAAATTATTAGTGCTATGATCAATACCTCAAATACACTTGATCTTGATGAAGTTGGGAAACTAGTGAATTGAAAAAATTTTAGAGGTATGATAGGAAGTTTTTTATACTTGAAGTATAGTCATCTAGACTTAATGTTTTCGGTATTCTTATGTGCAGGATACCAATATAATCCAAAATAAGCTCATTAAAAAGCAGTGAAAATATTTTTTTGCTACATAAAGGGAACTATAGATTTAGAACTATTCTATTCTTCTGGAAATGATTTTGTTTTGAAAAGTTTTTAAGATGCTAACTTTGGTGGATGTAGAATGGATAGAAAGAGTACATATGAAACATGTAATTTCTTAGGAGATTCTTTAGTTTCTTGGTCATGTAAAAAACAACACTCAGTATCACTTTCCACTGCTAAAGCTGAATATGTAGCAGCTGGATGTTGTTGTACTCATGTGTTGTGGATGCAACACACACTCACTGACTATGGCATGAGTTTTTCCAAAACTCAAATACTATGTGACAATACTAGTTCCATTTCTCCTAGTAAAAACCTTTCACACCACTCACGTGAAAAACACATAGATATTAGGCATCAATTTCTTAGGGATCACACACAAAAAGGAGATATTGTCTTACAATTTATCGGAATGCAAGAACAACTTGATGAAATTTTCACAAAACCATTATCTTCCAATAGATTTGAATACATTAAATAGAAACTAGGAATAATCACTGTAAAGTAATCATTCACATCTATTTATTTTTTAATCCATCTCCTTACATTCAGTTAATCCTTTTAAAAGGGGGAGTATATATTTCATTTCTTTACGTTTCTTATTTCATTGATTTTACTCTTTAGATTTAGCATGAATCAATTTAAATTTTGTTTTACAGTTAATTGGTTTCACTTTTGTTTTACAATTTATCGGTTTTACTTTTTTTTACAGATAATTGATTTTTTTCTTTAGTTTTCTTTTATAGGTGTATGAATTTTATCAGTTTTATGATTATATGAGTTTCATGTTTTGGTTTCAAATTTTTTTGATACTAGATTTAGACTATCGGTAATGAATTATCTAATCAGTTCTGAATTATCTATATTTCATCACTTTATTAGTATTGAACAATTGGTATTGGATTACCTTATCGGTACTGAAATATCGATATCGGTATTGGACTATCGTTGTGGATTATCCTATCAGTTCTGAATAATCGGTACCAGCCTATTTGATTTTATCAGTTTTAGACTCTTTATCAGTTTTTGTTTGTTTTGTTAAGAACAATATACTGAAACCATATATCTATCATATTACTCCGATAGGTAAATTTTATAAAACCTTAATTTGGTTGTTTTTAAATGGTTGTTTCTTATTTATTTCTTTTACTTCTAAATCAGTTTCACTCTGAATACGATTTTCTTTTAAAGAAAACCTCAAGAGTTCGAAATCATTCTTGACCATTGGATCTCTCAGATCTAATATTGACCGTTAATTTCTTTTTAAAAGAACCTATCCCACATCGAACTCATTTGTTTTTCTCTCAAGAATAGTTGTTCTATAAGTAGTCAGCATGGTTTGAAATTGGTTCTTACCTAATTTTTCATAATTAGATATCTTCTCAGCTTTCATAATCAGCAGGTCCTTCAGGGTGAAAGTTAGTATTTCATGACTGAATCTACTTCTTCATCTCTGAAAGAAATTCCTCGAAAGGATTTATCTTCCATGACTTTCTATGGTGAAAGGTTGGTCTTGAGATTTTTATGAGTCTTTTGATTATTCTTTGAAAAGAATTATAAGTTTTCTTGAATGGGAATCAATTTGTGTGGAAATAAAAGGTTCTGATCAGGATCATGTCTATCATAATGAGGTGTTACAATTTTACAAATCAGTCTAGATAGACAAGGATCTTAATATTTCTTTTAAGATGTATGACAGGACTTATACAACATCTTCAAAATAGGCAACTACGTTTCTAGATGTTCCATTTGAGGGAGATGCATTATGTCCTTCTTATAAGTTATCGGAAGCTGATGGAACTATTGATAGGTCTAAAGCTGAAGAAACTCTTTTTTAAATTCACGAGGACAAAAGAAAAGTGAGTCATCTATCAGGAGATAATAGACTCATAACCCTTGGGATGCAAGGGTTTTTGGTGCCGAGAAAAGGTGATAAGGAAAATTTGAAAGTTTCAGATTTGTATGTTCTTGACTACTTGGTGAACATGAGGAAGTTTACCCTTATAGGGTTTATTTTCCAAACAATTAAGAAGCTCAAATATGGTGGTATAAAATCTTTACTAATCATGTTTCCCACCATTATTAGTAATTTTCTAAAATATTGCTTGGGTTTGTGTAATATTTCAATTAAGTCAGATCCAAATTTCTTTAAATATCCCCTAATTAGTAAGGATACGATTAGGAGGATCAAATTACATTTCAATTGTGAATTGAAAAAGTTTTAGAAAGATCTGAATGTTGAGAAAAAAAGGAAGTTTCTGAAGGTAGTGAGCAACCTTCTAATCCATACAAGTCATCTTCGAACAAAAGAAAGGCAGTTAAGGATATAAATTCAAAACCCTCAAAGAAACAAAATGTTGTTTATGATGAGGTTGCTTCTGAATAGAGGAAGAAAAAGCAAGAAAGAAAAGAAGGGGATCCTCTGTTTGGATTGGACCAGGATGAAGCTTTGGATTTAAAAGTAAGGTCTGAAGATACTTTGAAAGAAGAATAGATAAATAAAAAATTGAAGAAAATAAAGGCCGATTCTATTGATATTGATATTCTTATAATAATAGCTTAGTAACTAAAATCTATAATTGAAATAAGGGATCCATCTGGTAAAACTCAATCGGTTCCAGTAGGGAAAGGCAAGTAAAAACAAGTTTCTGAAAAATCGGCTACACAATATATTGAAAAATAACATAAAGAAGAGGAATAAGAACAATAAGAATAATTCCAAGAAGAACACGATCAAGAATAATAGGGATAAGAGGAAATAGAAGTCGAAGAAAAAGAAGATACAAACAAGAAAATTCATACAGCAGAGTCATCAGAAGTACCATATTTTGTTTATCCATCTCTGGATCCTTAGACCTCCAATACAGTATCTCAAAATATTTCCTCCAAGAGAGTCATTAATAATTCCGATAAAGAATAATAATAATAAGAGGAAGAGGAAGAATCTGGTAAGAATCAGAATCAACCAGCTCAAGTAATCGGCATTGAGACTCATTTTGGTGATCTCCCACAATTCACTGAGGACACTGATTCTGAAAGGACAATCACTGTGAAATGGGTTCAGTAAATTGAATAGGCATTAAATAGATTAGAGAAGTTTCTACTGTTCATTCCTAAAGTTGAATCCAGGCTAGAAATTCTATCAAATCCCCATAATGATAGAATGGATTTTTTCAAGGTTTTGATGTACAAGTTTCTATGTCTTGAAGCCGATTTCAATATTTCAAGTAATGATCTACTGAGCATAGTAAGGAGTGCAATAAAGTTGTGAATTGGTCTTATAACGTTGATGAAATCCTAAAGAATCATTTGGACAAGTAGGAAGAATTGGTTCATTAGGTAAACAAACTCAACTCTCTCTATCTAAAGATGATTGATGATTTAAATGAAAATTTTGAAGAATTTGAAAGACCCGATTCCTCAAAAGAAGTAGCCTCAAAATATCTTGATAGTTTAAAGAAAAAGTTTAAAGAAAATAGTAATGAGTTTGTTTTAATCTTGAATAGAGTTTCTATCTTATAAAAAGTCTGTCAACTCAGGATGAATGATTTCAATAACCAAGAAGTAAGACTTAAAGCTTAGGAAGCTATGAATCGGTTTCATGAAGATCGGCTCCAGAAAAAAGAAAATATTATTGTTGAATAGGATGAGAAGCTAAAGGTTTATCAAGAAGCTATTGACAATCTCATGTAGGATAGAAAAGAGTTTAATAAGATGAAACTATCATTGTTTAATATTTTGGAAAAACAAAAGGGCAAAGAATGATGGTTGAAATCTTGTTGTAATAATTTTTTTTTCAAGTAACATTTATTGTTTCGTACTCTGTTTCTCTAACTTTTTGCAGGAAATAAATTCTTTACCTTATTATTTTTTAAAATCACAAAGGGGGAGAATGGATTTGAAAAGAATGTTTTTTTGAATGTATAATTAATGGGGATATGTCATAAGAAAAATTAAGAAGAATACGTTCCCTTGTGAGTTGTTTAAACTAAGGGTGGAACTAGTCTTATTCATTAGAGTTATTAATCTCATGGGAGATAAGTATTTGTTGTTGTTATCTTATTTGTTTTTGTTTTGTTTTGTGTTTTCCAAAAAGGGGGAGATTGTTGAGTCAAAATATGTTTTGAATTTTCCATCAATCATTTGTTTTGGAAATCACAAATCACACATATTGTAATCATATATATTGTTTATCATGTATGTTGTTTTAACAATCGTAATCACTCAATTTGTTTTTCATGATTGATGTATCCTTATGAAAGTTGTGTTTGTTGTTCATACACATTGTTTTATATGCTGTTTCAGAATCGTAACCAGATTATGCATTGCATCGTAGTCAGGAATCATAACCTAACTATGTATTACATTGTAGTTAGAAATCGTAACGAGGTTAAGTACTGCATCGTAATCATGTATTGTAATCAAGATAAGTATAGTATCACAATCTCTTGTATCATGCATCGTAACTAGGTTAAGTATCACATCGTATTTTTACATCGTAACAAGGTTAAAAACTGAATCTTAATAGTGTATCATAATCATGATATCATAACCAGGTTATGCATCATCACCAAGTTATGCATCATAATCTTATTATGTTTTGTATCCAAGCATCGTAACCAAATTAAATATCACGCATCGTAACTAAGTTAAGAATCGTAACCAATTTATAATTTTTAATTGATATGCATTATTATCATGATAAGCCTATCAGACAAGTTATGTATTGCACTTATGATATGCATTACACTCTTATCATAACTTCAATACTGATTACATGTATCTCATACTCATTGTTTTATACTTTTTTACTTACTACTTTCTAACTAAAATGATGTCGTTGAGTTGGTTATTTACCAATCAAAACGATGTCGTGTATTCTGTTTTGTTTTGACTGTTATAATGCTAGGTTTCCAAGTCCCACCAATTTTTTCGGAGAAATATGACCGTTGGAGAAAATATGACCATTTGAACCTGAAGCCTATAAATAGGAGGTCATTCAAACCAGAATATTCAACTTTTGCTTCTATCAAGTTCTAGAGAGAGATACTGTGACTTATCTCTTGCTTCGTGCGAAAGCCTTGAAGATACAAGAAGTGAATAGATTGTTCCATGTTCTTGTATTTATATAATTTATTTGTTTTTTATTTGTGTGACTGATCATTGTGATAACAATCAAGGGCTTCTGGGGATAAGAAGACGTGCTGCTGATCATCGTATCGAGGGCTTTAAATTTCTTGAAAGACAAAGGTGGCTATTACCTTCTTAATCAAGGAATTCCGGGGATAGAAAGACAGTCATACCGATCTTCATATCGAGGGATTACCAAGGTGGTGGTAAGAAAGACCTTTTATCCTAGGCGAAAGGATACCCTACTCTTTGGGTTAAAAAGAATTGTAATACTTATACATTTCCACTTCTATTTGTATTAGAAAGGGAATTGTATTGTTTCCCCTATCTTTTCATATTCAATCTAATTGTAATTGTTTCAATTATGATTCATATTGTATTATTCAATTATATACGTTGTATGGTAGAATCATTTACATTTGTATTACCTTGATCATCTTATTCATTTCAAATGAAATTGTTTTTGCATTACATATAGTATTACATCATATCTTATCCATTAGATCCAAGACTTTTATGATCAATTATATTGGTTGTAAATTGTATTAGTTTAAGATCTCTTAAACTAGGTTCTTTCTTAAGTGTTTACATACAAAATTTTTAAACATACAATTCACCATACTCTTGTATTGTGCCATCTAATATATATATACATCTATATTATGACCCAACACTTGTATTTTAGGAACTAATTCTTCCTTGGAGATATATAGAATATGTTCCTCTATTAACTCATGTGTATATTGAGTATCAAATCCATTAAAGTCAATCTTTATCCCACTATACATTTTGAGGATGTTCTTGTTCTCAAGAAATACAAATTTTCTATCGATAATAACTTTCTTGTCAGAGGGTTTGTATAGGTAGTATCAATTTTTTCCTTAGGATATCCTATAAAGATACACTTTGTGCCTCAGGGTGCTAGTTTTCTACCTGATAAGGACTTAAATTTTTTTATAAAACCCCATACTTGTGTATGTGAAAAAAAATGTTTCTTCCCACTCCATAACTCAAAGGGAATTCTATTTTCCTCTTTAGTTGGTACTCAGTTTAATGTATATTCCGCAATTTGTAATGCATATCCCCAAATGGATAATGGAATATTTGCATGAATCATCATTGACCTTACCATGTATAATAAGGTAAAATTCCTCCTTTCACTAACACCATTCCACTATGGTGTGTAAGGTAGAGTGATTTGAGATAGAATCCCTAACTCCCATTAAAATTTGATGAACACTTTCTTAAAATATTCAACACCTTGATCTGATCGAAGCTTCTTTATCTTATTTCCAAGTTGATTCACTACTTCATTATTGAATTCTTTGAATTTCTCAAAGTAATCATACTTATACCTCATCAATTAGACATATCCATATCTACTCAAGTCATCAATAAAAGTTATAAAGTAAGAATACTCACCTCTAGCTTCTATTAGAAATGGTTTACACACATTAGTGTGTACCAATCCTAAAATCTACGTGGGCCTTTCACCCTATCCACCAAATAGAGGTTTGGTCATTTTTCCTTGTAAACAAGCATGACATATTTCAAGTGGTTTTAGCTAAAAAGATTATAAATAACCATCATGATAGAGCTTTGTCAAATGATTCTTGTTTACATGACCAAGATGGTGATGTCATAGTTTGGTGTTCGATAAGTCATGTGAACTTGATTTTTTTATCTATTTCTAATAATTTCTTTTCATAATTTAATACACAAATACCATTATTCAAATGTTCCATACCATAAAATATGTTTTATTTATAAAAGAAACAACTTTTATTTCAAAATTTGAAAGTAAAACCATCTATATTAAGTCATGATACAAAAATTATGTTCTTGGTAATAGTTGGTATATAATAACAATCCCTTAAAACAAAAATAATTCATATTGGTAATGAAAGGTGGTAGTCACCAATGGTTATGTCATACAACCTCACACCATTGAAATCTATCAAATCCAACTCTTATTTATAATTTTTTTCATAATCTACTTGGTTCATGAATTTGGATACAGATGTGAGCACCACAATATGTATATAATACCCAATGTGTAGATATTTAAAGATGACACTCGATAACGAATGCACCTTTTGATTCCCCTTGATTCTATGTTCAGTTCCTCTTCTAGTGGACTTACTTTTCACATGAAAAACATACTACCTCCTTTTCCTTGCCCTGCCTCTGGATCTTTCTCTTCTTGGAAGAAAAATTATCGGGAGCTATAGACTTGTTATGAGTCTTGAGACCATTCTCCTTGTTATCAATTTTCATTTTCACCATAATGACCATGTTTTTTTCATTCACCATGTCCTTATCCACTTGGTAAATCAGAGTAAGAATTTATAAAAGGCTCTTCTCATTATTTCTCATGTTATAATTAACAATAAAACTAGAGAAGGCCTTGTGTAGTGAGGAAAGTGTGATATCCATAAGAAAATCATCTGGGAATTTAATCCTTAAGATGTCTGAGCATTTAATGTTTCTAATAATCTAGACTACATGAGGTCCAGTAAGCACAAACTCTCCAATATTAGTTGTAAACATAAAATTTGATATCTCATATCTCTCTTGTCTTGGTTTCTCTCAATAGAGATCCCGAAGGTGAGACATCATGTTATATGCATCCATGTCCTCATGTTTATTTAGAAGATCATTGGTCATGGATGATAGAATGAAACACTAAACATCCATGGAATAATTCAAATGTTTCTCATAGAGATATAACACTTCCTTACAAGCATCATTATTAGGTGCATTAGGAATTGGTTCTTCTATTACATACAATTTTATTTCACGACATAGAATAATGAGTAAGTGCCTTTTCCATTCTTGGAAATTTGTTATGGTGAGAAGGTTATCCTTCTAAAGTATGGATCATAGTGATATGTTTGAATTCATTTTTATTGTTGTTTCTACAAATAATATGTGTATATATTTATTACTTTATTTGATAAAATTTATAAAAATAAATAAATATTATATTTATTAATCTCCCATGATTTTATCAAAACCCAATAAACCTCACCGTTGGCTTCAGAATATTATGTTTCTTTGATATTCTAGTGGAAATGATCCATATTACCCTTATCATCTCCCCTATTTTGGTTGGTCAAGCAATTTTAAGGGTTTTAGGTAGGCATTCCAAATGCCAACTACATTAACTCACAGTTCCTAAATCTGTTGAGTGAACTCCCCAATCCTAAAATCCTTAAATTGCATTTCCTCAACCTTTTCCTCTCAGTTACACCAAGTCCTACTTTTCCAGTCAACCCTGGATGTGAACTCAGTTAGGTTAACCCAAAACATCAATTTATAATTTCTCAGAAATTGAAAGCACCTTAAAAATGGATGGTTAATCACATTGAACTATGGTTTAGTTTTTAACTGAAGTAGTGGAAGGCTATACCGAATTAATATATATAATTGAGGGATTTTATCTTTTGTAAGAGTTGGTGTCCTAGAACCATGTAGTTTTACTTTGATTACATGGATATTTAATGTATTATTACATATTGTTCATTGTTCTACATGACTATAATGTAATAATGTCCTAGAGTATTTGTTACATTGATAAGGTCCTGGCAGTTTCCCGCTATGATGAGAACCTTGAAATACTATAACAATATTCTTAAATATAGTTCTGTAGTTGGATGACATTCTATGATGGGACACATAGCATGCATATCGTCAGGTGTGAGTACTCGTAAGCAGATGAGACTTCCTCTCATGAAGTTTGTACTTGGTAATCTCCAAGATAAAAGATTATGAGAACATACCCGCTAGTAGGAATTTTGCATGTTTTGGTTTCATCAGATATTTCTATCTACGAGTGTGTGTAATGATCCTTGAACTTTAATATTATCATTAATACATGTCATGACTTAATAAATTTGATTTACTGACGAAAACTGTCACATAGACAGTTGGCAGGGAGTTGGGTATGTTGGGTGCATCATGAGTGGCATGTTATTAATGTATAAGTCAAGGAAGGATTTTCCCTTCCATTTATCTCAGCCCTTTGACTGAAATAGAACCATTGCGTGAAATTCCATGTCCATGGTGTAACGACGAGTTTATTTCAGGTAGTCAAAGAATGACGTATCAAGCATATAAGTTGATGACACAATCATGAAACCTGCTTGATGAGATATTGAGATAAAGGGATTATATTACATAGTGAGCGTTCGTATGTGGATGTCATTGTTGCGAATTTACGTTCTTTATCTTGGGTTCCTTGACCCATTTCTAGATAGTACTCTTGGACTTTAGGTAAGCCCACCTAATTCCAATGAGAAATAATCCTAAAGGGTCACTTACTTAGTGTTTTTGGTGGTCTCAGTTAAATTCTATTTGAATTTAATTAATGAAATAAATATTATTCTCAAGACCGTAGAATAATTTTATTCAAGTTAAGATGATCGCATAAATTAAATAAAATATATTTATTTATTTTATTGAACATTTAATAAATATTTATTTACTAGTTTGTAAATAAAATATTTATTTAAGAGAATAAATTATTTATTTTTTTATTCGGGTGTTCAATAAATGGAAGTGGAGTTCGAGCAGACCAAGGTCAGTCTAGTAGTAAAATAATTATTTTCAAGATGGTAAATAATTATTTAACTAGTTGGCGCAAATTAAAATAATGCTGCTATTATTTTGTAATGTGTAATTTTATTTATAATTCCATTTTGCGCAAGTTGGCACACTATAAATAATGAAGCAGTATTATTATTAAATGCATGTGTTTTCTCTAAGTTCATGAATGTATTTAATTGTTGCTATGCAATTAAATATTGTAACTGAAATTCCATGTATATAAATAGGAAAGTACCCCTATTGTGCCATACACCACACCACATGCCTGGTGAATTGAGAATTGTTGAGCCAAAAAATTTCTCTCTCAAATCCACTTCTCTCCCCTCTCAAGAATGAGAGACGTTATTCAAGGCTAAAGAACAAGAAACCAAGAATGACTGACACAAGACACTCGCTTCGCCCCGCTAGCTCTTGGAGAATGAGCGGTGTCGATCAGAGGCCATTGAAGCATGTGTGGATCACCTCTAGAGGTATTCTAGTTTGTATCCTTACAATCGCAACGAGATAATTCGGAAGGGTCAATCTGGAAGATCAACATCATCAATGAAAGAAAAATACCAAAGACATAGATATTATTTTTCTTTATGAAATTAATTAAATTAATTATAAACATGATATGCAAGATCTTATCTAAAGGTTTCAGGTCTCTTTTTTTCTTTATCTAAATCTTTGATTATATTTCATGGATACTGGCGTTCATCATCGTATTGATCCCAGAATAATCATTGATCATGGTAAAAATCAAAATTGGGTGCCATCCCAACCACACTTTTGCTGCGCCCAGAACCTTCATCTTTTATGTGTAAATTTCCAACTATTATCTTTATTATATGATTGTTAATATTAAGTGTATTTACTTAAGTGATTAACCATGTATTAGATAGTATTTATGCATAAGTTAATTTATTTTAGTTCTATATTTAATGATTGTTAATTCATTAATTCATGTGATCATGACAAGAAATCCATAATGAAATAACCATGAAACTTGATAGAAATAAAATAATAAAGTTGAATGATCATGATCTTTTATTATTGATTAGTTTATCTAGCAGATGATAAAATAACTATTGACCTAGGAGAAAAACACCTTGAACCATTTTTGGTTCATGTTGCATCTTTCCACCCGTCCACGTTTGTATCTAGCTTGGATTTGTTTTGCCTCAACTCCAAACTTAAACCACCTCCACTAGCTTGGGAACTCCATCCATTACATATTATTTTACTCACAATTTGGTGAGGGAAACCAAGGGACTGGTTAAAGAGTTTACATAAAATAAATCATGGGCACGCAAAACCTTACATAACGAGAGGAGGGATGACACATAGGACAAAAATTTAATTTAATAATAAATTAATAGAAACCAATCATATACAAAGGCCTAGTCTAGGCTCATGATCATCCACATGCATGCAACAAATTACACATTTAATAAAATTAGCATTCAATTTTAATAGTTATTATTTAAGATAAATCATGATCGAATTAATTAATTATATTATTTAATTAATCAATTATTTTATATTAATTCTTATCAAATTTTTCTTTTGATTATTATCCATCATAATTTTAAACAAATTAAATAAATTTATTTAAAATTAACTATATACAAAAAATGTACCTTGGAGGCAACACAATGAGTACCTGTCTAAACTGCCCAATGTGTATTATACTCGTATATTGTTTACTCTTGCGACATATGGCATACACGACTTATCATGTAATTTCATGTAATGTACTATCAACCTAATGACCACAAAAAACACATGGTATTTACATAGCATGTTATGCTTCAATGCATGTAGAGTAATAACTATAATATGACTGATGCACTATATACAGATCCGAACATTACATAGAAATTAATTAGAAATTTATATATATATATATATAAGACACCACATGGCATGTACTATCAACTTAATGACTATAAAGAACACATGTTGATAAGGTTTGAACAATATAATAAATTAATTTTTAATTATGTATAATTTAGTAAAAGAACACGGTGTGTACATTGTTGTTTACATGGAATGTATTATTCTCATCATCTATCTGTGACACATACCTAGGGATTCAACATGTAACTGTTCCATAGAAAATGTATGATTACATGGTGTGTACATGGGCTACACAACATGTGGTCTCTGAGTTACATAGTCACTAGTCATATTGGTCGTGTAAGAGTATACATGGTTGATATGTAACTAAAGGACTACACATTGTGTATGGAAGTTATATGGTGTGTACGCTGGATAACTGTGTGCTAGGTTGGCCCAGTCAATATGTGGTGTATAATTAAATTCGAAACATGTAATAAATGCACATATCTTGAATTAATTGAAGGTGCATTAAATATTAGTACACAACCTGTACCTATGGGTTACATGGAATGTACTGTAGGACTCCGGGACACCCTGAGAGGGGAGGGGTGAATCAGGCTGTCAACTTTTCTTTTAAACTGATGGATCTTGTTCTCACGCTAGTAGGAACTAGTCAAACCTATATGATAGATATGATCATAAATCAAACATTCACATGCAAAGAGATGATACAACATCTTTTACTTGGTTCACCACTAAGGGCTACGTCCAAGGACCATACGCCGACAGGTTGTTGGTCCTACCTAGTTCTACCATTCTTAATTGGTTGTGGATTACAATGGTTTGGGAATAGTCATTCTGTCCCAGGCTCACTACCTTTACAAATGTTTAGAGATAGCCCACTGCATCCCTCAGGTCACTCCCGTTGACTCCCCCTGGCTCACTGCCTTCGGTGAAGTCTCAGTCAGTTTATAGATGTTAAAGTCTCTTCAATAGATTCACATTGAAGTCTTTGCCTCTGATTAGCACGAGACTCTACTTCCATTGAATTATAGAATTGATGCTCTTGAATGCACTGAACCACTGAACCAGATGATCAGAACGCAAAAACAAGTTTCACTGATAATTTTTCACAACACAAAGTTTTATGCACAACCTCAAGTTTTTCGCACAACTTCTCTTTTTTTACGCAAGCCAGAGTTTTTCATGCAACTTGGAATTTTTTGCGCAAGCCGGAATATTTCGCGCAACTCTAAATTTTTCCACGCAAGCAAGAATTTTTTGTGCAAGTCCAAAATTTTTCACGCTGCTCTAAATTTTTCCGCTCGAGCCGGAATTTTTCGCACAAGCCTGAATTTTTAACGCAACCCCCTTTACGCGAACCTTTTACGCGCATCAAACCTTAGATATTATCTAAGTATTCAAACATATGGAATTATGGGGGCCACCGCTTATTTATAGGCGTCGTCGACCCCTACGCGCAAAACCCCTCTTGGTGCGAAAAACCTCTCAGTCTACGCGCAATACATTTCACGCTGGAACCATTTTTTGCGCACAACTCCATGTTTTTCGCACAGCCCATGCCTTTTCCATTTTTCGACATTCTGATTCCAAAACACCACTTGCGTGAAAAAAACTCTCTCCACTATTTCACGCACCACGCTGTTTTTCATGCACCACTTTGTTTTTTGTGCACGCCGCTATTTTTCGCGCACGCCGCTGTTTTTCGCGCACGCCGCTGTTTTTTGCACACGCCGCTGTTCTTCGCACACGCTGTTGTTTTTCGTGCACACTGCTATTTTTCATGCACGCCGTTGTTTTTTCGTGCATGCCTCTCTTATTTTACGCACCACTTCCTTTTTTCATGCACCTCCTCTTGTCAATAACCTATTTCTTCATTTTTCCGATTTTCAAGTCCAAAAAATTGGCAAACACTAGAAAATAGTGCCACCTTTAATACTGTTGTCTGCTTGAACTATATGATCAATTTGTTGGAACACATTCTGAACTTCCACTAAGGATTGAAAACAAACACAAACCATACTCCAATTAATATATATAATGATCATGGTTCCAACATGTACTTCAGAGTTACACAACATGTACTCTTGTGTTGTCCAGATAGGCTCCTCAACACCTCCAAATGAGTCCTTCAAATTTATTTCATTCATAAAATTAATCAATTTGATTATATTTTTGAGAAATGAAAATGTAAGAAATAATATCTCACAATTCAAATTAAAGAGAAATTAAAATAGAATTGAAAAATAATGACAAATGTGTAAATAAATCAGTGATATTTAAATAATTATAAATAATTATACAACTAATTCGATACCACATGAAGGTTCCACGTGTAGTAGAAGTGTCTAATGGGGCATGCCAAACATTTCTTTTTTTCATGATCGGTGATTAATCCAATATTTACCCAATGATAAACTCCCTGACCAACGAAATTGAATCAAAGAATATAAAAAAAACACTAGAATCAAAGTGCAAGATTGTCACATATTATTTATAATTAATTTATACAATTAAAGATTTACCTTTTGAGAAGTTATTTCTTCATTTATAGATATGACAACATCTCTATGTTGTACAATCATTGTGTTGTAGTAATCAAGAATAGATTCCCTACAACATTGATCCACATGTATTTCAGAAACTTCCAAATGTCGTGGTAGGAATCTCTAGGTGATAGCAAGATAGATCCTATTGTTTGTGTTGTTCTCATTTGATCACCCTGAGAACCGCTTCAAGAAAGGGTTCTCTTTGATCTCTTTATAATTGAGAGTGGATATGGAGGAGGATCACTCTCTGTTCTTGAGAGCATTTTTGGAGAGGGATCTCTCTAGGGATTTGAGAGGATTCTCTCTAGATCTCATTGTGTACAACACGAATGAATTGTATCTGTTAAGAAAATAATATAATTGAGTTTATAAACCACTAGGGTTAGAAACTAATAGTTTAACATGTACCCTTTATTTTTTATGTAATCCATGAAGAGCTTCATGTATATAATAATAAGAATTTTATTATTATTTCTTGACATGTGCTAAACTTGAAAATTAAATGAAATACTATTTAATAAAATAATATTCAATATATATTATTTCTTACCAGACCATTAAAATCATCCCTCCATTCATCCATAATGTTTATTCATCCTTGAATAAGGACTATTTATTTAATAAATAAATATTATATTCACTAAATGTCAAATAAAAATTGATTAAATATTTCGCTCACATAATTTTCTCTCAAATAAATAGTGATGAAATATATGCGATCAAGAAAACATGAATAATTATTAAACCATGTAAAAGAATAATATTTATCAAATTTTTTAAATAATAAATAAAAATATATTATTTAACTAAGATTTTGGATACACTTAGTGTGTGACCCACTAGGCCTCTTTCATAGTTGTATTAGACGAAGAAACCTAAAGTCTAAGGTTAGCATCTAGAAACATGACAAGAAACCCATAGAGAATGAAGTTAATACTGAAACAACATAATAACTCATACAAACACTTACTATGTAATATAATCCCTTTATTGTGATATCTATAATCAATTAGGTTGCATGCTGGTGCCATCAACCTATGTGCTCAATGTCTCTTTATTTGAATTTATAGAAATTGAACTTTCCTATAGAACACCATGTCCATGGATTTATTTAGGCTATATAATTTCCATCAAAGGGCCTATTATATCAACTTCCATTAAATAAAATAAGGGAAAAATATATTCTCACATTATTCATTAATGAAATATTACTTGTGACACGCCCACATATCCTACCTCATCACGAACATATGTCATCGCGATTTTCATTAATAAATCAAAGTACACGACTTATAATACTCATTAATAATAATATTAAATCCTAAAGATCGATACACATGTATGCTAATAGAAACATCTAATGACTCATATAAATGTGGATTTCCTACCAAAGGGTCTCGTTCTCATAATATTCTACACTGAATATTAATAAGGGAATACACCATGAGATGGCGCCTCAAAGTCCTATGTCTCTCCACCCTTGATATCATGTATCATTTGTGTTCCTTAAATGATTTCATCTGGCTATAAAACATATATTTAAGAATACTGTCTTGGAATTTATGGGTTCTCATCATAGTGGGGAACTGCTATGACCTTTCAGTGTGACAACTACTCTTAGGATATTATCACATAATATGTTATATAGAAGAACAACCACGATGTGATAAAGAGTTTATTAATATTCAAAACAATGAATTAAGGTTATCATAGAGTATAAAAAAGTTGGTTCTAGGGAATCAACTCAAACACCATGTGCATGTTTTCTAAAAATATTTTGAATATTGTTTTCACTTTTCACTAAAGATTATTTAAATTTATTTTTACCCATGTTTGAATTTTTAAAAAAGGATTTAAAATTAATTTTCTTGTCATTTTATAAATGAGGTACTTTTTAACCTTTTTACAGAAGGGTGAAAGGAATGTTTTCTTTTAACTTATATGACATTTATAGAATTTCCCATCATCATGAATTCTCAATGCTTTGAAGTTTCCTCTAAAAGTTTCCAAGGTTATTTTCAAAGAAAGTTTTTTCTTTAATATTTTTAATTTTTTTAAATTTTAAAGAAACAATTTCAAAATGGAAAAGATATTTTCCTCAAGAATGTTTTAATGATCTTTGTAAGATATTTTTATTCATTAATGAAAACAACCTCAAATGATGCTTATGATTTAATAGGGATATGATCTAATGATACCATCCTTATGAATTTTATGGATAATTTATGACCATAATGACAAGATTCTTATGAAACTAATTCTTTTTCCATGGGTTGTGATATGATAAACCAATGAAATTTTTATAAAACCAGTTTCTTTTCCACAGGTTATTCCATGATAAAATTATTTTGAAACCCATTTCTTTTCAAGGGATATGATATGTTCAATGTTTTGTGATCTTATAGAACACATATTTATGATTTTAATTTTGTGATGTGTGGGGCTAGAATTATATATCAATCCAATGCATTGGGTAAATATTGATATCTCATGAGATAAACCAGTCTAGATTGGGGAGTGAACCCAATTTAATAAGGGACTTTGTCTGCTATGATAGTCTTGATAGTGAAACTTGAGTACTATGATGGTTTTGGGAGTAAAAACATTCCACAATGATAGTATTGGCAATGAGTATTAAATACTAATGAAATTATTTTCTATACTTACGTGTATGCTAAAAATCTATGTATTATGCCAATGATATGAACTCATGGATTATATTATTTTTTTATTTTATGATTCATGACTTATGAACTACCAATATTTATTAAATGAATCAATTTTATGATATATGATATATAGGGTATGGTTTTAAATGTTATTATCATGTTCTCATACCCTTATTCTCATGTTATGTTGATATCTCCCTTTTTTACCCTTACTGAGCATCTAAGATTACCCTTTCTTATGTTTCATATCCTAGGGTTATGAATAAAGTTATTATGTATGATATGTATAATAAGGGTACTAATTATGAATAAATTAGTGTTATATGATGTAAATATCTTATAAATCATTTATTTATGTATCTAAGTTTCCAAATTCACTAGAACTATATGATTATGGCATAGATCGTTATGTTATGTAATGAATATTCATCTATTAAAATGTGATATCTATATATGAAAAGTATGGGACATTATAGTTAGTATCATATTAAGTGTCAGTTAACCTTTGGAAACTAGGATGAGAAAACTTTACTGAGAACCCTAGGAATAAGTCAAATTATAGGAAAATGTCATGTAATTTTGGTGAAGGATGGAGCAAGTGGTTTTCAAGAAATTAAACCCCTATCTGGATACCACAAGTGGATGTGGATCTAGAATATTTATACCTTGGTGTAATAACTTTGAAAAGGGTGCATTGGTATTTGACTCAATCATCACCTAGATCATGACAGTGAACCTTGTTGCACACCTAGGTTGATACTCCTGGGGGATATGTTTTGTAAATTCAAAAAATATTTATGAACCATCATGAAAAATTTGAATAAATTATGACCATCAATGAGCTAGGTTAAGTCTAAGGTGTCATATATTGAAAATAAGGTGTAGTGATTTATACATATTATAAATTATTTTTCATGATTATGTAGTTTCCCACTATGGTTGTTGTTACTCACACTATGATTTTTTTCTTTTAGTTAATGGATGGAACCTGAAGGAATAATGTTAATACTCAATGTGATGAATAATTAAATGATCATCCTATTGAGAAAACAAATGTTATAGAAGCTGGAATGAAAAATCTCATTTCTATGTTTAGATAACATTTTCAATATATGAATCACGCTGAACTTCCAAATGAGAAAAAGAGGAAACAATATTCTATTAAGTCCATCATGAGGAAACATCCACATTATTTTAATGGTTCCTCTAATACACTAGTTTTAAAGAAATGGATTAGTACCATTGAAAATATATTTTCCATTCTCTAGTGTTCAAAGCATGAAAAATTCATTTTGGCAGTCTATTATTTAGAAGTCGAAGTGGATCAATGGTGGACACTTATCACGAATACTTGGAAATAGGAAGAAATTGATTCCATAGAGTGGGATGATTTTAAGAGATTATTTTTTAATTAGTACTTTCCTTGTATTTTTTTATTTGAAAATAGATAATGAATTCTTTGATTTAAAGTAGAAGGATTATGAATCCATTTTTACCTATGAGGAAAAATTTTCAAGACTTGTGAGGTACACATATGATATTATTATTCAACCTGAACGTAAGGTTGATCGATTCTTCAATGGATTAAAAAAAAGTATCTAAAGGGATTTATCAATAAGGGACTTTAGTAGACATTAATAAATTTTTCAATGTGATATTAAGATATAAATAGAGAATATATTTAACCATAAATCTCATAATTTTGATAAGAACAAAAATATAGAATTCAAAGGAAATTATAAGAATCATAGAGAAAAGAAAATGATATTTCATTTATTCTCAAAGTTTGGAAGGAAACATGGAAGAAATTATCTTAATGGGACTGTTAAATGATTTAATTGTGGAAAGAAATATCATAAGGCAATCTAATGTTGAAGTAATGGGAAGAATTAAGCTAATGATATGAATATATAGAAATCCACACATAATACTCCACCCACACTCTAGTGTTTCAAATTTAGGGATTATATAAATTATGATAAATAGTTCTCAAATCCAAAGGATAATGATGATGATTGACGTAAACAACCTCTTAAGTCGATAAACAAAGGGAAATATCATGCAATCACTATTTCTGATGAGGGGTATGATAATAATGTGGTGAAAGATACACTTACCATCAAATCTAGAGATTTTAATGTATTTTTTACTATGGATCTAACCACTCTTTCATATATAAATAATTTTTTATGGGTATCATAGTACCACCTGAATAATTAGATATTTAATTACTAGGAAAAAATACTAATGGTATGATGATCGGATCTCAAGTCTATGATTCTTCTCTAGTTGAGGTTTTTGGGAATGTGCTTCCTTCAAATATAATTATTCTTCCTCTAGTTTAATTTGATGTTATCTTAGGAATATATTGACTTTATTTATATAAATATCACATCCATTGCTAAGGAAGTTAAGTCAAATTTGATACTCCAAAACCAACCTATGATCGCATATCAACACAATGATAAATATGAACTTATGATGAGAATCAAATCTATTGTATGGGCCTAGATTCCTATTATAAAGGGGTATTTATCTCATTTGGTTGAGAAAAAACTCAACATCAAATATATGCCTATTTTTTGAGAGTTTTTTTTAAAGTTTTTATGGAATAATTTCATATTATTTACTAAAATTGTGAAGTGTAGTTCTCAATAAAACTCCTACCTAGTGTTACACCTATTTCAAAGACTCCATATATAATGGCCTCGATTGAGTTGATGGAATTAAAGGATAAACTCTAAGAGAATATTAATAAGGGATTTATTCAAAAAAGTGTGTCACTATGGGGTGCACCTCTTATTTTTTGTTAATAAGAAATATGGATAGATGAAAATATGCATTGATTATCAAGAACTAAACAATATTACAATCAATAAAAAGTACCATCTACCGTGTATTGATGACTTGTTTGATCAACTACATGGAGATAAATAGTTTTCCAAGATTGAACTTCATTATGGATATCATAAATTGAGGTTTAAGAATAATGATATAACCAAGATAACATTCTATACAAGGTATGGTCACTATGGATATATAGTGATGCCATTTTCCTCCACTATCTTTAGGAATTTAATGAATAGAATCTTTAGATATTACCTTGATTAGTTTGTGTTTGTCTTTATAGATGATATTATTATCTATTCAAATAAAAAGGAATAAAATAAATATCACTTGAGAATGGTACTGAAGAACCTAAGGAAGAATAATTTTTATGAAAAAATTACCAAGTGTGAATTTTGGGTACTTATGGTTTCATTTTTGGGTCATATAATATCAAGAGAGGGTATATCGGTAAATCCATCAATGATAGAGGATATTGAACATTGTACAAGACAAAAAATTGTGATTGATATTTATAGTTTTCTTGGTTTGGATGGATATTATCAGTGCATCTTGGATAATTTTTGACATATGTATAATCCACTCTTTAAGTTAACTTGTAAGGGAGATAATTTCTTTTGGATAGATGATTGTGAGGAAAAATTTAAGGAACTGAAGTAAAGGTTAGTTAGAAAACCTATGTCTACATTAACATACATTGGAGGTTGATTTTTTTATCTATATTAATGCATTAAATAAGTTACAGGGATGAATTCTCAGGAATAATGATATGGTTATAGCTTATGCCTCATGAAAATTGAAGGTTCATGAGAAAAATTACCCAACTCATTATTTGGAGTTAACTGCTATAATTTTTAAATTAATGATATAAAGAAATTATATTTATGAATAAATGTGTCATATATATATTGATAATACAAGTTTAAAGTATATATTCAAATAGAAGTAGATGAACATGTTCCAGATAATATGGTTGGAGTTTATTAAAGATTATGACTACTCAATACATCAACACACTGGGAAAGCAAACATGGTGGTTGATACTTTGAGTTGAAAGGATAATGAATATTTATCTATGATGAGAATAAAATAAGATCAAATATTTATGGATTTACAAAGGATGGATATGGAAATCTTGAAGGAAGGGGAGAAATATTATATTTCTCAAATGATTGTTTAACTATCTATCAATGTGATAATTAAAGAGGTGTGAAAGGAAGATGTGGAACTATTGAAGAAGATGAAAAATGTTTATATGTTTAATTGTGATTATGATGGAATGATAAGGTTTAATAATTTTCTATGTGTTCCATCCATACCAAATTTGAAGAATGAGTTGTTAGAGGAAGCTCATAGTTCTTCATTCTCCATTTATCTTGGAAGTATAAAGATATATAGAGATCTGATAGAGTATTTCCAGTGAGATGACATGAAGAGAGATATTGAAAAGTTTGTTTCTTGATGCTTGGTATGTCATCAGTTTAAGGTTGAGATACAAAATTATAATGGGTTTTTACAACCATTACCCAAATCAGAATGGAAATGGTAAAACAACACCATTTATTTTGCCATTCGACTCCCCAAAACATCTAAAGGATATAATGCTATTTGGTTTATAGTCGATCATCTTACTAAGTTAGCACATTTCAATGCTATTAGATAGGATTTATATCTACATCATATTATAATTATATACATTAAGAAAGTGGTAAGCTTGCATGGAGTACCATATTCTATTGTATTTGATCAAGATCTAAGGTTTACCTCGAAATTCTGGTGAAGTATTCAGCAGGCTCTGGATATAGAGTTGAGTTTCTACACCACGTATAATACTTAGGCATATGGCTAGTCTAAGAGAACCATTTAAACCCTAGTGGATATTATATGATATTATTCTATGGACTTCAAATGTTGTGGGATCAATAGCTTCTTCTAGTTGTGTTTTCTTACAACAATAGTTTCCACACAAGCATTTAGATAGCTCTTTATGAATCCATTTATGAAAAAATTGTAGAAATCCAACAAGATATAATGAAATTGGAGAAATAAATCTATTTGGAATTGATATGGATAAGGAAATGGAGGAAAAAATTAATTCCATTCAGCAACACATCAAGATAGCTCAGAGTCAACAAAAAAGGTATGCTAACAATCATCGACCTGATTTGGAATTTGAAGTTAGTGATAAGGTATTTCTATAAATTTCCCAATGGAAGAAGTTTATGAGATTCAGAAATAATTAAAAGATAATCCATATGTATATTGACCCTTTTGATATTCTTGATTGAGTAGGGATGGTAGCTTATTTCTTGGCACTCCCAACAGATCTCTCTCATGTTCATGATGTGTTCCATGTATCTCTCCTGAGGAAGTATATAAATAATACTTCACATGTAATAAACTCATAGATCATACCATTATAGAAAGATATTTCTTAAAAGTAATAAATGGTAGAGATTTTGGAAGGTATAGATAAAGTGTTACAAAATAATACCACTCACTTGATCAAATTTTTATGGAGAAACCCCCAATTTAAGGCATCCACCTGGGAACTTCAGGATATAATGAGGTAAATGTAACCTTAGTTGTTTGTATCAGAGAAACAAAATTTTGAGTGAGGAATTTATTTTAAGTGGGGTATAATTTAACACCCTAAAATTTTATGAAATATTTATTTTCAAATAAATTTAATTTGTTTGATAGTTTTCAATACATGTAACACTAAGTTTAAACAAACGACATTATACTATTAAAATATTATTATTTAATGTGATAGTTATAACCTAGAAATTAAATCAGTGTGTATGCATATGACTAACTAAATTATGAAAATTATATGGTTTATACATGTATAAAATAAATTAATTGGTTATCAATTTGTTATAAATGAAAATAAAAATCATTTGAAAGTAAAATAAACATTTTTCTGAAAAAACTATTTTTATGGGCATAATGTGTTTTTATCTTAATAAATTAAATCAATCACTATTGGTGAATGATTTTAATGAAATTTCTATATCATATATTTGATAAAATATTTTATCATTCATATAATATTTTTGTTAGACATGAGATAAGAATAAATCCAGTTTTATACTTAAAAACTATATTTTTTTAAAAATCAATTTCGTCTCATTTTCTAAACTTATTTTAAAATTAAATTTTAAAAATTTTAGAAAATTTATTTGAAAAAATAAAATAATTTTTAAAATCAAAATTTCAAAATTATCTAAGAGTGAATTTTTTAGAATTTTCTAAAAAAATTATTTTTTCAATGAATAGTAAAAAATATTGATTTTTATTTAAAATAGTATTTTCATTAAAGTATTTACAGTTGTTTTTTGTTTTAAAATGGTTTTAAAAGTAAAATTAGTTTAATTATATTATTATTAATCCAATTTAGGTCATTTTAGTGAATTTTATGTTAAAATTTGATTTAAAATTTTTTTATACCTAATAAAACCTTTTCTTTGGAAAATCGCATTTTTGTCACACTTTCGGGTTTTATTTTAAATTAAATTATTCCAATTTTATGAATTGAATTTTTTAAAATTGATTAAATATTTGAAATTATCATAACTAATATTAGGTAATAAGTTCATCTTAATTTTTATTCTTAATGAACAGTAAAAATAGTAAGAATAATCCCCACAATTAAAGTTAAAACGAGTTAACTGGGGGAGGGGGGATTAAACTAGAAAATTAGGGAATTTTTTCGATCTAAAATTATCTAAATACTATTTTATGGAACTATTTTTACCTTATATAATCCCAACTTCAAATCTATGGTCATTTGGAAGCATATTTCTTAGGAACGACTTTATCATTTTTCATTCTTTTGGGAAATTTCCAAGTGGTTTCCAAGTGGGTCTTCTCCCCCACTTATAAAAGAGAACCCACTCTCATATCATATCTAAAATTTAATACCCTTTTGGTTGTAACAATACATATCAAAATACCTTCATTAATTCCCTTAAAATATCCTAGAGTCCTTAGTTTGATTAGGAAACCCTCCTAGGAGGGGTTTGGTGCAAACCTAAAGAGGCTGTTCATAGAAGAGGTATCGTTCTAAACTAAGAATTTTTGTTTTATTTATTCTTAAACCTCCTTAAAATATTTTAAAACTATGATGAAATAATAAAAATATAATATTAATTATAATTATATGTTATCATGTTAATAGAATAATGTATATCTATCTCCTCTTCCATCAAATGGGAAACAAAACCGTCGATCATGTGTACGACATGCTACCACCTCACGAACCAATGTAATTCATTTTCCATAATCACCTCTAATGGATGAATATAATTATATATTTAATATATATATATATATATATGTATGATATTTATTACATAATTAAACTTCTGTAATTATAATATAACATTTATCTTTTTACCTTTCGATCTATTGGATCGCTTGTGCGTACGTGTGGACTACCGCCTCCACGAAGCGATGTGTTATGATTTTTATTTTATTTTTAAATAGATGTTAATAATAATAGATTTAATTAATAGATAGGATATATATGATATAAATTTTTTTATTTAAATATTAATTAATATTGACCTTTCTTTCATACCCTTCATTGTGAAAATGGCAACATCGTTCATGCGTATGTACGACCTACCATCTCCATGAATGGTGTAATCCATTTTTCTATATCTAAATTGTATGAATGACTATAAATATTAATATAATGAATATATATGATATTTATATCATTAATAATATTCTTTATATAATGAGACCATAATTAAAGCATAAGGACAAAAACTACTGAACCCAAACATACATGAAAAACAAAGCAGTTATTTCCCAAAAAAGTGATTTTAACAAAGAATTGTTAATAAACTGGTGATAAAGGGTTATAAGTAAATCATATATGGTATGATATATATGATAATTTTTCTAGAATATATGTTTAATAAACCAATATATTTTATTTATGAGGTTCGAATACGTATGAAAGAAGTTGAGATTTGAGGTAAGAGATTTTTGTATCACTTTTATTTATGTGGGACACATGCCATATTCACTACTTGTTTATTTTGGGTGGTGTATATACTGCCCATGAATTTATTTTATGATTATTATCATAAAAATTATGGTCTATACATATCCATATAAGGTTCTTTCCTTCACGGGGATTACGATTCAAAATTTTCCAAAGTGGTAAGTGTTTTATGATTCAATCTCATTATTTATCAGGATTGTCTATGATTTTGATTTCGATGATGAAATATTATGATCTATATATCACTAAACTCATGAATTTTCTTATTATATTTTTATTTTTGTAAATTAAATATATTCCTTTCATTTTACTCTCTTTATTTACTCAAGAGTCCAAAATAATGTTTTTAAGGAAAACATGACTTTATTTCTCTCTTCAATCGAATAAAATTTCTCTTCCATGTCCATGTTTTATAAAAATATTTTGAATAATGTTTTTACTATTATCAAAATATTTTTTAAATTAATTTTTACCCATGTTTTACTTTTTACAAAATGGTTTAAAATGAATATTCTTTCCTTTTTCAAATGATGTACTTTTTTCCATTTTTTTTACAAAATAGTGAAAGGAATATTTTATTTTAACTTATATGTAAAGTATAAAATTTCATGCCATCATGAACACTAAATTATTTGAATCTTCCTCTACAAGTTTACAAGGTTATTTTCAAATAAAATGTTTTATTTAATATTTGGTATTTTTTTATATTTTAAAGAAGTGATTTAAAAATGGAAAGTATATTTTCCTCAAGAATGTTTTAATGATATTTTCATAGTATTTCTATTAATTAATGACAACAACCACATATGTTTCTTAATATTTATTAAGGATATGAGCTAATGATACCATCCTTATACTTTAACTAGATGTTTTATGATTATGATAAAAATATGTTTATGAAACATGTTCCTTTTCTATGGGTTATGATATGATGAACTAATGAAATGTTTATGAAACCCGTTTATTTTCCACAGGTTAAGTCATGATGAAATTATTATGAGACCCATTTCTTTTCATAAGTTATGATATGATGAATGTTTTATGATCTTATGGCGCACATATTTATAATTTTTTTTATGTCAAGGGTGGACTTAGAATTCTATATCCCTCCAATGAATTGGTTAAATATTGATATCTCATGAGATAAAGAGGAATAGAATGGGGAGTGAACCCAGTTCTGTAAGGGAATTTTTCCACTATGATAGTATTGAGAGTGAACCTTTACTACTATGAGGTTTGGGGAGTGAAACCATTCAAATATGATAGTCTTGGAAATGATCCTTGACTACCAAGAAAATAATTATCTATTCTTATGTGTATACCATAAATCTATGTCTTATCCTAATGTTATGCTATCATGGATTATGTTCTTTGATTCATTTTTGATTCATGTATTATTAACTTCCATGATTTATGACACGACTCGATTTTATGATCTATGATTTGTAGTATACGGTTTTCAAATTTTTTTATCATATTATTATACCCTTATGATCATGTTATGTTGATATCTACCTTGTTTATCCTTATTGAGAATATGAGAAAACTCTTTGTTATGTTTCCTTTTCTAGGGTTATGAATAAATTTATTATGTATGATATGTCTAGGAAGGGTTCTAATTATGAAGAACTTAGTGGGGGACAATGTAGATATCTTATGAACCAATTTTTTATGTATCCAAGTTTCCAAAGGCAATATAACTATATGATTATGGTGTGGATCATTATGTTATATAATGAATATTCATCTATAAATATGTGATATCTATATATGGAAATTATGGTCCACTATAGATGCAACTATGAAGGTGTGAGTATAATTATCGAAACAAAAAATCAATTTTGTTTGGTGCATTAATTTAGTGGAAAGGGGGGTTGGATGGAAGATAAAATGTCTAAGGTTTGATAATGGAGGTGAATATAGTGGAAGGGACATTAAGAACTACTATAAGAAGTTGGGAATCATAATGGAGAATATTGTTCCAAGAACACATGAACAAAATGATGTTTCTAAGAGGATGAATAGAATGTTGAATGAGAAGGCATTAAGTAGGAGGTTTCACTCTAGAATGTCCAAATAAATTTGGGTGTAAGAACTAAATTGTGCATGACACCTTAATAACTAAAGTCCATCGACACAAGTAGTGAAGGAGTTTCCTAAGCAGTCATGGTTCGATAAGATAGTAAAAATTAACTGCCTAAATTTTTTCAAAAGTCTGGTTTATGTCAATATTTTTTATGAGGAAAGGGACATGCTTGGGGATAATTCCCATGTATGTTTCTTTATGGTATATGTAGATTATAAATTTGGATTCTAGATCTGGGATGATGATCATAAAAAATAGTCAAATCATGAAACACTCTCTTCAATGAGAGGGTATTGTACAAAGATTAAAACTGGGAAGTGGAATAAGTGGATGAAAAAGTATTAGGAATCCATATTCAATTTTATTTGGATGGAATCTCCAAAGGTAGACATTGTCTGGAAGGTTCAGATGGTGGCACAAATTGTCTAGAAATTAAGCCAGTGGAAGATGTACATGAATTATCAAGGGCTGTAATGGTGTGGGGAAGAGTTCTGGAAGATATGACTCTGGAAGAAAGAGAATAATAAGATGCATCACCGTAAAGGGAATAATTTTAGGTTAAGTTATAAAAATATCCTAAATTCAGAAAACAGTACATAGGTTTAGTCATGAATTTCACTACTTACTTTTAATGGATGGGGGATAACCTAAAGGCCTAGAATAAGTAGCTACACTCAGCGATTTCAAAAAGTGGGAGTTAGCTAGGAAATACGACTTAGATTCACTACAATCTAATTAAAAATGAGAGTTAACAACTTTAACACAAGGAAATAAAATATTGGAGAATAAGTGGGTCATCTGATTAAAAGAAGTTGATAGAAGTAATATGCATAAATCTTGGATGATGGTGATAAGTTTACTGTAAAAGGAGGGAATAAATTTCTCAAAAATATTTTCATTGGTATTTAAACACACTACCATCTATACCATTCTTAGTATGGTTTCTATAGAAGATTTGTACTTATAGAAAATGGATTTGAAACTATATTTATTCATAGTGATTTAGTGTAATACATTTACATGAAGAAACCAATTGGTTTTTAATGATTCCAGGCACATTGGAAGTTCTTTTTTAGGCCGATCCTAACTGATTTTTTTTCAAATTTGATGGATCATTCACATATTGTACAAGACGTAAACATCATGATCGATGAAATTTTTCCAAGAATATTGAAAAAAGGTCACCTGAACGAAGATAAGTTCTTTTTTCATAATAAATTTATAATTAATTTAAATATATTAAAAGAAAGAATACCTCAGTCTTGAAATATTTCTTTGATGAAGATGTTGATCATCCAAAACCCTTTTCAGTCAAATGTCATTGCTTTTGTAGGATCTGAGTGTATAATCCCTCTACTGGTGATCCACATGTGTTCTTATGATCTCTGAATAACACCGATGGATTTTTGGGTGCAATATGATAAATCAATAATCTTGCAGTGTTCACCGTGATCGATATGATGATTCCTTTGATCTTGAATAATCATCCTTTAAATATCATTCTTGAGTTGATGGAGTAGGAAGGATAATATCTAGTGCATTATTTGGTCTTGAGAGAAAACTCTAGAATTTTTTGTGCACAATAATTCTCAATTTTGATTGATCTCTACACAATAGACATAGTCATCTATTTATAGAGATAGGGTTATGGTTATAATATTATTTAATTACCCATAGAACCTTAAATAATATATTATATCTCATATAACCCCATTCCATGTAATAATAATAATAATATTATTTTCTCATGGCGTGTGCTAACTGGCCCTATGAAATTTTTTATTTTATCAGCTTGTAAATTAATATTTATCACCGAACAAGATTTTTTTCTTCTAGTCCTCCTTGGAATCTATCATATATCTAAATAAAAATTTATTCATTAAATAAATAAATAAATAAATATTTTAAATATTCATATTATTAAATAATTTCTTTGCAAATAAATATTTATTTAATTTATACGATCAATAAAACCTCAATAAAATTATTCTTCGGTCTTGAGATTAATATTTATTTCAATAATTATATTTAAATATAATTTAATTGAGAACAAAAGAAAGACTTAGTGTATGAACCTATAGGCTTATTTGTTATTATAATTAGGAAGACTTTCCTAAAGTATAAGATTAATGTCTAAAAATGGGTCAAGGAACCCTAGTGAAAAAATTTAAAGTTGCAACATCGATAGCCAAAAATAAGTGGTCACTATGTAATATAATCCATTCAATAATGTTGAAAACCCATGTCATCAACCTATATGCTTGATGCATATTTTTTTACTATCTAAAATAAACTCACCATTACACCATGGCCATGGAATTTAATGAAAAGGTTATATTTCAATCAAAGTTTCGAGATATCAAATTCTATAAATATGAAAGGGGCATATCCTTCCTCAACTTATTCATTAATAACATATCATTTGTAACACACCCAAGATACCCTAATTCCCGTAAACATATGGCATCATAGTTTTGGTCTTTAAATCAAAGTACACTATTCATGACATGCATTAATAATATTAATAATCTTAAAGTCCAAGGATCATCACACACACTCACAAATAGAAAATTCCAATGATACACAAACATGTGGAATTTCTATAGGCAGTTATGTTATTATAATTTTCCATCTTATAGACCACCAAGTGAAAACTTCATGAGATAAAGTCTCATCTACTTATGATTACTCACATATGACCATAAAAATTTTATATTCCCCATTATAGAATTTTATCTAAATATAGAACTATATTTAAGAATATCATCATAAAATTTAAAGGTAATCATCATAACAGGGAACTGCTATGACCTTTTTTCAATGAAACACATAATCTAGGACATTATTACATTAAAGTAATGTAGAACAATGAAAAACATATAATAATATGTTTTTATTAATATTTAATTCTTTAAATATACATGTAATAAAAATACAAATAGTTGGTTCCAGAACACCAACTTCAATAGACTCCCACTTGGACTAGAGCCAATTACCTAGGAATTTTAGTCCACTAGATCTCATATGATGATCATGTTTTTTCTGAGTTAAGGATTTATTCAAGGGGTCCACCCTGTTGTCTTATGTGGAGACTCTACTCACTACAACTTCACCTCTCTGAGAAAAATTCATAGAGAGATGATATTTTTAAAGTATGTGATTCTTCCTATGATATGATCTTGGTTTCTTTATTAGAGCCACCATTACAATATTATCACAATATAGTGTGATGAAATTTTATTTCTAGGAATCTCATCAAGCTATTATATGAAGTTTAATTTATAAACTACTTCTTTAGTTTCCTCATAAGTTGTGATATACTCGAACTTTGCTATATAATTTATGACCAGGGCCTAATTTGATCTTTTTCATCCCACAACACTTTTATTGAGAGTGAATATATATCTTGAATTTGATTTTAGATCGTTTTGATCTATTTGGAAACTAGAATATGTATATTCCCTGATGATTAAGTCCCCATATCCTCCATGGATGAGGAAAATATCCTTAGTTCACCTTAGATACTTAAGGATATACTTTAATTCCATACAATAGAGGTTCCTTGGGTCAGTTTTATATCTTTATACTAAAATTAAGGCATAAGAAACATCTAGCCTAGTATATAACATAATATACATGACTGGACCAATTGCTGACATGTATAGAATCCTTTCTATCCTATATCTTTCCTCATGTGTATGGGGACAAATTTTATTGGAAAGATGAATGCCATGTGAAACTAGAAACAATACCATATTATCTTATTCCATACTAAATATTTTCAGTATTTTTTCAATATATATACTTTGAATTAGACTGACCAATCTCTTATATCTATCACAATGAATCTTTATCCCAAGTATATATGCTGCTTCACTTTAGTCCTTCATGGAGAAGCATGTGTTAAACCAAGATTTAACAAACTATAAGATTGGTATTTAATTTTATTGAGTAATATTCCATCAATATAAACTATTAGAAAAATGAATTCACTCCTACTAAACCTTTTATAGACACATGACTCATATTCATTCTTTATAAAACCAAATTCTGTTATGACTTCATCAAACCGAATGTTCTATGAAATGAATTATTTATTTAATCAATAAATGGATCTCTACAACTTGCATACCTTGTTTGTATCCTTTAGAGTCATAATACCTTTAGGTTGTGTCATATGGATATCTTCCTAAAGGTTCCTGTTAAGGAAGTCTATTTTGATATCCATCTCCCAATCTCATAACCATGGTAATCTATTATGGAAAGTATAACTCTAATGGATTTCAGTATAAAAACAAGTGAAAAGGTTTCATCATAATCTATTCCTTGTAATTTTTTGAACCCTTTTACAACCAATCATTCTTTATAAGTACCATCTTGTCCATCCATTTATAGTTTCTTCTTGAATACTTATTTATAACCAATGAGATTTACATCCACTATAGGATCTACCAAAACCCAAACTTAGTTTTGATACATGGAATTTATTTCATAATTCATAGCTTCTTACCAACTAACACATTATATGTCACCTACTACTTACTTTTAGGTCACATGATCATTATTTTCAACTATTAATTAGTAAAAATCCTTAGTGAATAGAAAACCATATCTTTAGGGTTCTCTAACCACTCTTTAACTCATACACGGTACTTATGTCTCTCGAACATCCTCTTTCATGGGGCTTTGTGGAATCTTTTATTGTGCCAACTCTTGTATACCTTGATCATAGTCTTCATCAAATTCTATCTCACTCCCACCATATATTTTAGATATGTGATCCCTCTCAAGGGATACAAAGTGTCTTTCCATAATTACATTTTTGTCTAAGGGGTCTTATTGGTAATATCCCATTTTTTCCTTAGGGTATCTAATAAAGGAACACTTTGTGCCTTGAGGTGCATTTTTATTACCTAAACAGGCCTTAAAAAAGGCTTCACAACCCCACACATGTAAATTTGACAATCACCACTAGAAATAATGGTATTAGTCCATCTAATGGCCTGAAGGCCTTCATTTTTTTATTAATTTTGATAATACAACTTTCAAGGGGTGAGGTGGAACCCTTACAAGGCTCATAGGCGTAAGTATTACATGGCCCATAGGCCTTAGAGGAATACATTGCCCATAGGCTTCAAACATTACATACAACCCAGACTCACTACTTGGAACTGCCTCTCCCCAGCATCTTCATCGTGAAATCAACTCTCCACCTTCGCATGGATATTTGGCTAGGCATTCCCATGCACGCACAAGAATTCCCTCTCATTCTTGCAATCCATTTAGCTTCTGCTGTAGTGAATGCTCCTTGTTCATCCTCCTTGTAGAGCTTGTTCCTTGTAGGTTGTCTGGCTTGTATTTGCACTTAAGGTGGCCTGAAGGCCTTGAGGTGGCCCGAAGGCCTTACTAACCCAAAGGCCTGGGTTGCCTGAAGGCCTTAAAGGACTCAGGGACCAAATCGGTGGCCCGAAGGCCCAAACAGGGTCATATTCCTGGATGCTACAATGCCAAATAGTACCTACTACAGTTCTCACTACAGTACTGCTGCAGTTCCTGCTACAGTACCTGCTACAGTTCTGCGGACATTTTTGTCTTGTTGCTAGAGCCTTTAGAATTCACCGTTTGGCAGACACTAAAGATCCACCACAAAAACCTATTATTTTTGGTCTTGGATGTAGTGGGTGATGCGGGTAACACGATGAGACGGGGGAGGTTTGCTACAACCTTGCTTCTCCAGCCATGGAAGATGCACGGAGGCCAGAGTGTGTCCAGGCACATTAATGGCAGTTGGGGTGTGGTTAGGGGATGTTGGGGAGAGAGTGGAGGGCTATGGGATGGTAGCCATGGTGTGTATGTGTTTACCATCGGTGACTAGGGTGGAGCTGGGGGCGGTGGCGGGCAGCGGGATGTGTTGCAAAGTACTGCTGTGAAGAATACAAGCGGGAAGGAGGGAAAAATCCCGCTATTTTTAATTTTAGTATTAGAGACTGCCAATTTGCAGTCACTAATACACACTTTAGTGACTTCCAAATGGCGGTCCCTAATACTAAAACAAAAAACCATCGGGATTTTTCCTGCCTTCCCACTTCTTTACTAGCGATGGCTAAATGGTGGTCGCTAATACACCCTTTAGTGACCATCAAAAGCGGTCTCTAATACTCCTCCGCTCCACCGTGCGCAAATGCTCCAAATTCTAGTAGTGAATTCAAATTTCCTTTAATACCAAAGTTCGTACGAAATATCATTTGTTACTTTAGTTGGAACTTGGTTTAGTATACATGGTGCTATCTATAACATGTATCCCCAAAAGGATAATGGGATAATAATATGACTCATAATTTCTCTCACAAAGTCTAATATGGTAAAATTACTCCTTTCTCTTACACCATTCCATTATAGTGTGTATGGAGGAGTGAGTTGGTATAGAATCCCAAAATCATGTAAATAATTAATGAAGTCTTGATTGAGATATTCTCTACCATGGTTGGAGTGGTGTTTCTTAATCTTTTTTCCAAACTGGTTCTCAAATTTATTCTTATATTCCCTGAATCTATCAAAGGAATCTGACTTATACTCATTAAGCAGACATATCCATATCTATTAAAGTTGTCGGTAAAAGTTATAAAGTATGAGTACCCACCACTTAAATCAACTAGAAATGGTCTACACACATCAGTATGAACTAATTAAATAACCTTATCATCCCTTTTACCTTTTACACTAAATGTAGATTTGGTCATTTTTACTTTTAAACATGTGTGATATACACCAAGTGGTTTTAGTGCAAAAGAATCCAAATATCCATCTTGGAGTAATTTGGTCAAAAAAATTTCATTTACATGACCTCCCCGATGATGGAATAATTGGGTGTGGTACGAGTCAAGTAAACTATTTTCAATATCAATTTCCATTACTTGGTTCATTTAATCCAACACATAAATATTGTTATTTAAACATTACTTACCATAAAAAATTATTTTCTTATAAAATAAGAAATATTTATTCACAAATTTGATATTAAATCCAATTGTATCAAGTATGGATACATAAATAATGTTTTTGGTGACTAAGGCACATGATAAAAATATTTTAAAATCATAATCATTCCCATCAACAATGTGAGTTGGTAGTCCAAAATAGCCAAAACAGCAAGTCTGGCTCTGTTTTCCACTTGTAGATCCACTTCCCCTTAGGAAATATCCTAAAACATGCATGGTTCTTGTATTAGAATACATATGTGAGCACCAAATGTTGTATTGAATACAGAATTTGTTGAAATACATATATTATACTCAACAAAAAACTCACCGGAATATTCCTCTTGCTTCTTTACTTGGGTGTATTTTTTATTCTAATGACCCTTCTTTCCATATAAGAAATAGAGAAAATATTATTCCCTTTCTTGTCCCTTAATTCTTCTCATATTAGAAGAGATTTCAAAAAATCTTTATACTTATATCTCTTCGTTTGGATTTTTCTTTTATTAACCATATGGATAGAAGGATTTTTTCACATCATATCCTTATCAACTTGGAAAAGTAGAGTGAGAATATCTAGGAGAGACTTATCTATATTATTCAAATTGAAATTAACAAAAAAATATAGAGAAACTCTGAGGGAGTGTTGAAAGAATGAGATCAATGTATATTTATTCAAGTTAATTAAGTGGGGCCCAGCTGGTGTGCCTTCTCTATGTTTTTTTCTGAAAGAGTTCATTGGATATATCAAATTGTTCCTATCTTTATCTCTCATAATAAATACCACAGAGATGATGGATCATGATATAATAATCCATGTCTTCATATGACTTCATGATTTCATTATACTTGGATGAAAGCATTAAAGATTTAACATAAACCTCATCAATTAGTTTTTTTATCATAAACATAAAACTTATTATCACTTTCCTCTTTTTATATGTGGATCAGTAATTGAGGATTCTAACACGTAATACTTCCGTTCATAGCATAAAACTACCTGTAGGCATCTGAACCATCCCTAGAAGTTACTATCAGTTAAGAGATGGAATTTTTCTATAATTGACCACATGGATAAGGCCATTTAAAAACTTATCATTATTCCATAATAAAAGATAATATTATTAGTACTTTACATGATAACAATATATGTGAGACATAATAATATTTTTTTTTAATTTTATTAAGTATCCCACTATTTTATCAAGTCTCAACAGCCCTCACCGTTGGAATCAAAATATCTAGTTTCATGGACATTATAGTGGAAAGGATCCATATATCCTTATCATAACCCAAGAAAGTTCTTGACCAATTACTTGGAGTTATTTTGGTAGGAAGGTTTTTTCCAAACGTGGGCTATAGCTCCTTGATCCATTGAGTGGACTCCCCAATCTATAAATCCTTACTGAGGTTTCCTCAACAATTGCCTCTAAGTTACATCAAGTCTAGAAAGGGATACTCCTCTTGATTTAAAATGGTTAACTCGAATAATTTTTTTTATAAGAACTCCCTAATAAAATTTAGTGTCCAAAAAATGGTTGGTCAAACACTTAGTTATATGGTTTTATTCTTAATCAAGTAATGAAAGGTTTAGTCTGAATTAATATTCATTTGAGGGATTTTATTTATTATGTGTAAATATTTCTTGTTTTATCATTTACATGTCTTGTTAATATTAAGTATATTTTAATTAAGGGATTGACCATGTTATGATAAAATATTTATTCATAAAATAATTATTTTAATTCTATCTTTTCATATTAGTCCATTTATTTAGGTGATTGCTGTCTTGCATCCATAAAATAAATCATGCATAGGAAATTAATAAATAAATGATGTGATCATGATCTTATCTAGTGGTTGATTAATTGAGAAAATAATTAATAAACCTATAACCATAGAGTAAAAAATCCTTGTGTCAATCTTGGAATGAGTTGTAGCATTCCATCTATCCACCTATATATCACATGTGTTGGTTTCATCTCAGTTCCCTCTTGAACCACCTCCACCTTAGATCCATCTTGGGATGAATCCATATTTCTTTAGATACTCCTTTTATTACATATGTTTTATAAATCACATATATGTGATAGTAATCAAAGGATTGGTTAAAGTGAATTATATAAAACAACCTTGGACACATAGGTCTTACATAATAAAGGAGGAAGAAATAACACACATACCATCAAATTTAATTTAATGCTAAATAATTATAAAACCATGAAATAAATTAAATTAAATAAAACTAGCATATACATAGGTCTGATAATTTCTCATAATTAGTCATGCACATGCAATGATTATATATTTAAAACAACTAGCTATCATTCATTTAATTTCATTCTTCAATAAGTTAAAACACACTCGAATTAATCTGATTAATTGTCTTATTAGTCAATTAATTAATTTTATATTATTCCATCCAATAATATTGAAATTCCCATCCATTTTTATTTTAAATCAAATAAATAATTTAATTTAATTTAAAACTTAATAAAATAGTACATAACTTTGTACTTGGAAGAAACTCAGTGAGTACCAGTCTGAACTACTTAGTGTGGTTTTAATTTTATACATGAATATCATGTTTCGTTGAGGTCTGTCATCTCCCAATCTACTCTAGATTTTATATCCATTTCTCCTTCCTAGGTCAGTAGGGTGATATGGTTCGAAGGAGGATTTGGGAGGTGTTTGTTGGAGTGGTAGGATGTTCTAGCAGTCAGGACATGTGTTCAGGCGATGACGGCGAGGTTCTTCGAAGGTGCACTGGTGTTTCTACTTTGGTGGTTCCAATGTTGGCCAACATTTTATTCTGGTAATCATGGATTGAGGTTCCATCTTCTTGGATAGTTTGAGTTTTTTTGTTAACCTAGGTGTTGGTGGCAGTAGTTTGTCTAGAATATACAATTCGAATATTTAATTCTTGTAAGTTGGTATGTGGCTCGATCTGATTTTGTGGTGGGATCGAGGCATATGCATGCTATCTATGCGCATTTATTGTTTTATATTTGCGAAGTTTGAATTTGGTTTTTTTATGTGTGAAGTTTGAATTTTTTTTGGACTCATTTTTTATGTTTGAATTTTGATTGCGGGTTCCCAATCAACCAAAAAGTAGTTCAGAAAATGGAAAAAATGGATTTGGAATGATGATACATCAATTAAAGTTTTGAATATTACACAAAATTAATAAATCATTTAATATAATTCAAAACATGATGAAAAATGTGTACTATCAATTTAATGACTCACAAAACTTAGGTCGATGGGATTTAGTGGAGTAATTAATTAAATTTAATATTTCCACATAAATAAGAAAAGTACACAAAATGTGTAAACTAGCCACACATTGTGAACATCGCTTCACCAAATATATGTAGTACATACCTAGGGACTCAATGTGTACTTATTACAAACATTTATGAAGTACATGATGTGTAGAAAGGATACATGATGTGTAATTCAAGTTACATGGATGCTAGAATATATTCACCATGTATTAAATACACATGGTGTATTAATATTATGCATATTAACCCCATGTTTTCCACATTGAAATCACATGGATTACACAACGTGTATGCAACCTACATGATGTGTAGTTTGGAAAATCCATATTCTACCCTAACTAGTCAATACACAATGTATTTAATGCATGCAGTGTGTATTCATTACATGATAACCTGAAGTCCACACAGGTGTCCTAGTGAAATGAATAAGGGTACATAATTTGTGAAAAAGGAGTACATATTGTGAAACCCTATGTTATCCAACCAGAGTTCTCAGCACCAATGGATGGTTTTTTAGAAGCATTATTTGTTAATTATTAATCGATCTTGGTTATGTGAGTGAGAAACAGATACAAGGAAGAAAATATTTCAACGACGGATAAAGAGTGAATTATAAATTTAAATTAATTCTAATTTTTAAATATGTAATGAACAATAATTAAATAAATAATTAAAAATTTGAAAGTGACTACTCTGATACCACTTCATGGTAATGAGCACAACCGAAGAACTTATCGAGGCCAATACCTACACAATAATTTTCAGATTCAATGGATCATTCATATATTGTAAAATACATAATCTTCATGACTATAGAAAATTTTCTAAGAATATTGAAAAATAATGCCTTCAGAACCAAGATAAGATCTTTTCCATGTTAAATTTATAATTAATTTAAATAAATTATAAAAAATAATACATTATTCTTGAGATCTTTCTTTAATAAAGATATTGATCATTTCAAACCCTTTTCATTCATCAATCATTGGTTTTGTAGGATCCAAGTGTAGAATCTCTCTATAGGTGATTTGCATGTGTTCATATAACCTCCGAACAATGCTGATGGATTGCTGGGTGATAACATGGTGGATCGATCATCTTGCAATGTTTGTCTTGATCGATTCGATGATTCCTTCAGGAATGAAGAATCATCCTTCTAATATTATTCTTGAGAAGATGTTGGAGGAAGGAGAACCTATAGATCATTTTTAGGTATTGAGAGAAAACTCTAGATTTCACTGTGCATAATAATTCTCAATTTTGATCAATCACTACACAATAGACATACTTGTCTATTTATAGAGATAGTTTTAGTGTTAAAATCTTATTTAATTACACAAATTCCCTCAAATAATATATTAAAACTTAATTAATTCCATTCCATGTAATAATAATAATAATAATAATAATAATAATAATTTCTCATGGTGTGAACTATATGGAACAATGATAAATATTATTTTACCAACTTACAAATTAATATTTATCACCAGACACGATCCTGATCCAGTAGTCCTCCACAACATTAAACAAATACCCAAATAAATATTTATTCAATAAATAAATAAATATTTTATATATTTGTGTGATTAAATAATTACCTTGAGAATAAATATTTATTTAATTTATGCGACCAATAAAACTTGAATAAAATTAATACTCACTCATAAGAAAAATATTTATTCTAAAAAATAAATTCAAATAGAATTTAATTGAAATCAATAGAAATGATTAGTATGTGACCCACTAGGCTTCTATCTCATTACCATTAGATGGGCATGCGTAAAGTCCAATATTACTGTCTATAAATGGGTCAAGACATCCAAGAAAAATAAGTTAATGTAAAAATGTCGACAACCACACATGAGCACTTGCTGTGTAATATAATCCTTTTATTATGATATCTCATCAAGTAGGTTTCACACCCATGTCATCAACCTATATGCTTGATATGTATTTATTTTACTATCTGAAATAAAATCATCATTACACCATGGACATAGAATTTAATGTGATAGTTTTATTTCAATCAAAGGGATGAGATATCAACTTCCATAAATAGGGAAGGGAAAAACCTTCCTATAATTATTCTTTAATAAAATTTCATTTGTGAAACACCAAACGTACCCTACTTCTTATGAACATATGGCATTAGATTTTTGGTCAGTATATAATGCCCTGACACCAGTTACCTAGAGATGATGAATTATTACATAACATTGAGATGATACAAGGAATCATGTCCCAAAAGTCTGATTAGTTTAGTAGCCTTGGAAGTAATTGGTACATACATAAGTCTTACATTACATTATAAAATAAAAAAAACATCGTGTCTTTGTAGAACACACTCATATAACTTATCCTATCCCTGTAGGTCAGTCATAATATACTTCTTCACATCCTGGGAAAAATAAAACATACGAAAGGGGTGAGCTCAGATGCTCAGTAAGGATAACATTATAGCAGAAACATTCATAAATAAGCACAAACATTTAAGGCAATGTATAAGACTAAAAAAATTCTTTTAAACATAAACTTCATCATAATATGGAAAAGATAAATCAAATAATTCCATTTACTAATTCACATGGATATTCTACTAGTTGAATAATCACATGCAACATCAATAGCCAATTTCACAATGATGGAATGCAAAATGCCAGATATCATAACCACATAGTCAAGGCCCCGTGCCAAGACTAAAAATAATATTTTGTAAAGGATTTATTACAAGACACTAGTTTGTCTCATGAGACCTACCGATGCATCAAGGAGCTATAGTGGACTCCACCCATCACTTACTAAGTCCAATGTATTCCTCATATGAAAAGGTTGAAACATAACATAAACATTCGTATTAAAACTAGCATACAAAATGTCAATACTTTAACCATAAACCATGAATGGTATAAAAATATCACATCCAGAGTAAAACATATCACAAAACCTTCAATAAAATATGGAATATTTTATCATAATAAATTGACTTCAAACAAGCATAAAATCCAACAAAGGATGTTGACATAGATGAAATCAAAACTATTTGAGAGAAATATATCTTTCTATTTTTAAATCATTTAAAAGTCATGAAATTTTAAAAGAAAACATTTATTTTGAAAATATTATTATAAGATTGTAAGGGAATCTTTGAAGGTATTATAACGGTGGAAAATAGCTGCACCCGCCGTTGTATAAGTTAAACAAACATTATTTCCTTAATTTTTTTCGAAAAGGTCGTAAATGAACTTATTTGGAAAATGATAGAAAGATTCATTTATAAAAATATAATAAAAAGTAAAAACAGGGTATAAATTACTTTAAACCATAGTATATGAAATATTATAAATATTTTGAAATACATTTTTAAGAAACACAGATGTGGATGATAAAGAGGTCCCAGTAGATACTCACGTATAAACAACCTCGGATAATGAAGAGATTGCAGAATTAAATCTTACCATGTACTTTTCCTTGGTTGATGGTAAGTTAAACTCTTGTATAATAGTTAAATAATTGTTATTAAATTATACAAGAACCACATACATAAATATGATATCGTATATGATCTTCTAATATTGCTTTGTTAATAATATTTCAGTAGTATCATTGTTTCAGGTATTAACTGATTCATTTTATTTTATATGTTTTGTTACGTAAGTCATGTTTGTTATGGATATGATGTATTTGATTAATATGCAAAATTATATTAAGTTCTTAATCATTATTTTCAATCATAAAATGAAGATTATTCTTGAATGGTTATGATAGGGAATGAATTTCATCACGTTCATGGAGACAGTAATTCGTACGTATGCACGAACAACAATATCATTGTATTGATGGTGATATAATATGTAATTGGATGTTATATAATATATACAGAATCCTTAACATATTATATTTATAATTTACGTCAGTTATACTCATTATTATACACATCCAAATAATGAATTGTTTGAATAACAAACTACACCACGACGTGGAGACGGTAAGCCATACGTACGCACATATGTTGACTTGTCATTCATAGGATGGATAGAATAATTAATATTGTTGTACCAAGTTTATAATAAAATCATAGTATGTATAAGGTATTGGAGTTATTATTTTGGTAGGGAAACAACAAAGAAATAGGAAGTGGAAGAAGAAAAGAACTTTGAAAGAGGTGGTGAAATTATAACCTCTTCTTAGGGTGTTTCCTTTTGAGTTGATCAAATGGGATCCTTAGATTGGATTTATGATCAAATTAAGGCCTCTATGTTTAAGTGAGGGTAGTTGAGAGGATATTTGATCAAGTTTTTTTCGATCCAAATGGCTATGGAGGTGTGATTTTGAGAGAAGAGAAAGTACCCTTTTATAAAAGAGGTGAGGGTCACTTTAGGAAAAGCTGGAAATAGTATTTTATTATACAATCATATTCGGTTTCTAATGACTCCAAAAAGATTTATTTTAAGTATAAGGTGGGGATGGGTCAAAAAATCCTCAACCAATAGGTTTTAGACAGGTTTAGGTCACTATATTAACCTTATCTTTTAGATTTAACTCTTAGTTAAATAGTTTAACTTTTACAATGTCTTCTTGTATTTTTATAATAGATGGTTAATAAACGTACTATAAAAAATAAAGAGAACCCCAAGTAGTTAATTATTGATATATAGAACCTTATATAAGTTTTTTTATGCACATTATATTTTTATAAATATTATATCAATTAATAATATAGTATTTTTTTAAAAACTCATTTATGTCAATTTTGACATTGTTTGGTATTTTGTTTTTCTAAAAGTCACAAGAACTTTATCAATTTGAAAAAATTTATTTAATCAAACCTGAAATGTCATATTAACCTTCAAAATTAGTTTAATTCATCATAAGTCTCAATTTACATTTATTTGGATATTTATAATATCAATTATTTTAATCTTTCATTAATAAGGTAATTACTGCATCATTATTGTGTCATAAATAAATTTCATTATTTGATGTATAAAAATTATAAATAAAAAACCATTATGTAGTAAATATTTTTATATTTCTAATTAATATTTATAGTTGAATTTATCTTATGTATAGCCCTATATTAAAAATGTTTTAGTTATTAAACTTTGAATTTAAAACTTTTAACTCTTCTTTAAAGAAAATAATAATAAATGTACTAATCTAATCAAAGTGGACCAAAAGGATAATATTTTATTCATAATGTTTCTTTTGGTCGAAATACACTTATCAAATAGAATTAGGACATGTGTTAGGGTAATTACAATATCATTTTTACCTTTAATTACCCTATTTACTTTTAACTGTGGTAAATAAAAGTCAAAAGTTATTATTCACCAAAAATTATTTTCATCTTATTGAACCACATTTTACTTAATGATATCAACTGTGTCTCTTGGATTTTTTAAATTCAATTCACAGAAGCGGTAAAATTACGTTTTATGAAAATTTTCAAATGGACCTAGAAGGCGGGTAAAAGACGGTAAAAAGTTCAACAAAATTTTATATATCTAATATTATTATAAAATAAATCTAATGAATTACATTGAGCATATATAGGTATTACGTATCTATTTTTACCTAAAATAAATTTAAATAAAATAACTAATTTTTTAAATAAAAATTCAGTTTTAAATAATAAAACTGTGTTTTTCGATATTCATCAAAAATTGAATGTTTTCAGAAAAAATACCAAAAATTAACTCTAAGATAATTTTGATATTATGAATCCAAAAATGAAGTCCATTTTGAAAAATAAGATTTATAAAATTTCAAAGAGTGGGTATTACTATTCATAACGACCAGTTTGATTGGTCGTGGTTTGTTAGAACTCAAAGTTGCGTACAATGCAAACTATTGTTTTATTCAAAGAGAAGCATACCGTGGAAGTTTGGGGTGTTACAAAGTACATCAAAGTACATGATTCATGACATGAATTAATAATAATATAGAAGTTTAATGATCATCACACATGATCATAGATATAAAATTCTAATGATACGTAAACACATGAAATTACTACAAGTGGTTCTGATCTCATAATCTTCCATCTTAAAGATTACCAAGTGTAAAATTTATGAGGTAAAGTATCATATGATTATGAGTACTCAAACCTGACAGTCAACATATTGGAACTAAGGCTTTTCATTATTGGAAACAGAGTCATTTTTTTCTTTATTGTCAATCCAAAGTGGGTTGATCAGGGAGTTGTAAATGCAGGTGGTCTTATGGTTCAAGCTGACTACAGTTTTCAAGTTAGCATTGTTTACCAGTGTTTTTCAAAATTTTGGGACTAAAAATAGGATAATGGAGAAATGTGTTTTTAGAATAGGAAGTTTCACACAAGTTTGAAGGTGAATCTGAATGTTGTATGCAAGTTAAGTTTTAGGATTGTCTCATCAAAATAAAAAAAAGGAACGATTTGTGTGAAAAATATGAAATTGAATGAAATAATCTTACATGCCAAATATGATGTCAAAATGGAGTTATGCACAAGTGGAGTTTTGAGATTGACACATCAAAATATAGTAAAGGCATGTGCTTTTAAAAAAATATGAAATTGTGTGAAAGGATATTATGCTTCAAATATGACATCAAAATCCATCTTACATGTATGGGGGAAGGAATTCAAGGAAATTTCATACAGGGTCTTCGAGGTATATAAATATGCGGCCACCCCCTACATTCAAAGTAAAATTTTCAAAGTAAGAAATGATGTCTCTACTGCATGAAAGAGTTGCATGAAAAAGAGTTGTGTGCAGTAAATCTTGCATAAAGAGTGTTCCTTGTGTCTATTAAGACCAAGTGAAACTCATGGTATAGTTGCGTGAAAGATAAGAGTTGCGTGAAAGACATCTTTTGTGACAATCCCAAAGATTGCGCCTAAGAACTGGTGTTGTGCGCAAGTGCTTGAGTTGAGCTACTAGCAGCTTTCAAATATCTAGTTTGTTTATAAGTGCTTTCAAGTGCATTAATTTAGAACTATGATGTAAGAAGAGTCTCATTCAAGCTAGAGTCAAATAATTAAACTCCAATATACTAAATCAACCTTCAAATCATTAAAACTGGGTAAGATTTCACCCAAAAAAGTTAGCTAAGGGGATTCGATGGAAGTGTTCCAAGGGCGACAGTGTGTTATTCCTAAAATCTTATAAAGGAAGTGTTTCTGGAACAAAGTGACTATGTCTGAACTTTTGTATTCCACAAATAGTGAAGATTAGTGAATTTTGGTATGATCGACACACTGTCGGCATATTCTCCTTGGATTATCCCTTAGTGGTGAACCAAGTAAAATTTTTGTGTTATCTCTTTTCTCATGATTGTTTTTTTACATTTTCATCAGACAATTTTAACAAGTTCCTACCAATGTGGGATCAAGATCCATCACTTTAAAAGAAAACGTTGACACCCTGATTCACCCCTCCCCTCTCAGGGTGTTCTGCGGTCCTACAAAAAATTCTATATGCCCCATCATAGAATATCATCTGACTATAGAACTATATTTAGGAATATAAAAATGGAATTTCAAGGTTTCCATCATAGAAAAGAACTTATATAACCTTTTTCAATGCGATAGATACTCTAATACATTATTACGTAAGGTCATATAGAACAATGAACAATATTTAATAAGTTGTTTTTATTAATATTGAATTATGTAAAAATAAATGTAATCCAAAGTACGAACAATTGGTTCTAAAAAAACAACTCTAATAGTTTTGAGGTTGATCAGAACAAAGACTTGATGTGTAAGCTAAAACATACTCTCTATAGCTTGAAATAAGAACCAAAACAATAGAACTAGAAATTCAACACTTTTATGGATGATAAGGGTTTCATGTGAAGCAAATATGATCATTGTTGCTATTGTAAAGTGTTTTATGATGACTAATTTATCATCATGATTCTTTATGTTGATGAAATTATATTGGTAAGACTGGACATTCAATGGATTTAGGGATTGAAATGTGATTTTTCCCGAAGTTTCAAAATGAATGATCTCAAAACTGTTAAGAAGATTATTGAGATATGGATTGAAGGAGACAAGATAGTTGGTTGTTCAGTTTTGGATCAAAGTGATTACATTTATAAGGTCATAAAATTATTTTCAATGACCAAATGTAAAGAAGTTTCAAATCCTATGGTTGGAAATTTCAAACTATTAAAGGGGAAAACACTGTGATTGGAAGGTGAGGTGAGATACATGAGAAAAGTTCCATTTATTTTATTAGTCAACATTTTGATGTATTCTATGGCATGAAATCACCTAGAAATTACCTATTCCATGGGATTCATCATCCAGTACATGAAAAATATAAGGAATAAACACTAGGATGTTGTGAAATAGATTGTTCGATATCTTAAAGGCATGAAAGATGCAACCTTATGATTTAGGTTTTAAAAACCATTTAAATTTTATGTAGGTGCTGATTGGGGGGGGGGGGGGTTGATACTCATAAGATTACAAATATATATGTTTTTACATTTAGAGGGATTAAAACAATCTAGATTTTAAGGCTTCAGTCAGTGGTTACACTACCTATCATAGAAGATGAATATGTTGTAGTAAAAAAAGTGGGAAATGTGTTGGTTTGGTTGATTCATCTTTTGGAGGAACTTTCAAAGGTATTGGAAAGTTGGATACTCTACTGTGATGGTAAGAGTGCAACTCACTTGGAAAAAATCCATTATTTCATTCAAGGAAGAAACATATCTATACAAAATACCACCATATTCAGAAATTTATAGAGAATGGAGAGTTAGAGATGTGAAATATATATAAGAAGTATAATCCCATATAATATGTTCACTAAGGTATTGGTCTAAGAAATCTCGAAGAAACACTCTACTTGAGTAGGATTGGGGTGATTCTTAGGTGGTGTAGATCACAACATGTCACGAAAGGAGAGTGGATGTTTGAACTTGCCTTATTGTTAGAGGTTTCCAGGATTCCTTGAAAAATAATATTCAAGTGGAAGATTGTTAGGAGTTGTGAAGATTGTTTTCAAGTATTTACTTAATGTTACTATAAGTAGAGATACTAGAGACTAAATAATTATTGCTATGTAGTCAATGACAATAGGGAAATTTAGTGGGGAGGCATTCTGGTCATAATTTAGTAACTTTTGATGGATGTGTGTAGAATGATAAATTTATTATAAGGGTTCAATATAAGTGAAAAAATTAGAAAAAAGGAGTGGAACTTTCTTTTACTAGTTATCAGAGGTGAATTTGAGGAATTTATAGAAAATTTACCATCTTCGCAATTCAATGGAAGGACCCTTGTGAATGTCAAAGGTCACCACCATCAGAAGACTAGCTGGACTTTTCCATAAAGAGAGGTGAGACTACATGCATGATTATAATGAAATAACTTGAAGTTTAGTGATCTTGATATTGGTAAATTCATAGTGATTGTAAACTCTTGTATATTATAGAGAATAATAATTAACATTTAGTAGTGTTGAACTATGGATATAGTACTTATTGTTTGAATCATGTAAAATCAAAGTTTCCTTTAATTTTTTTTATTTTCTTGATTTTATTCTTGTGTGTGTGAGAAATGTTGGTTGAATTAGTGTGGTAATTTAGGGTTCCATTAGCTTCTTATGCTTCGATATTCTTATCTTGGTGGATATGGTTTGAGTTCCGCTGTGTGCGAATTCCAGTGGTTGATTTACCATTGGATTGACATATCCTATTCTGGTGAAGTTAATTTTATAGTGGCCTCACAGTTTTGTTTTTATTTGGTTTCTCCCTAGGATAAATTTTATGAATCTAGTTTAAAACAACCCTTTATTCATTTGGTTTTCTATTATTACCATGGAACTATCATTAATCCCTAAATTTATCTTCTATTTAGATTTCTAAAGGATTCTTATCATTTTTTTCATTCCTCCTTTAAGTTGTAGAATGAGTTTGTATTTGTAATTAATGAGGAAGGACAATTATTATCACTCCTAATTTATAATCTTCTTAAAATAGTGACCTAAATCCCTAATTTCTTCAAACCAAGGTTTCTTTAACATGAAAAGAAGTGAAATATTCTCTCTATATCTATTTCAGTTTGGGATTTTAACAAATAATTTGGTAGTTCACCCCTCCTTTTATCTCATAATTTTATAATAGTTATGATAGCAACAACATGAGATAGAGTGAGGAATGTCCAAAAAATATTATCTTAAAAATTATTTCTGAAAACAATTTTTTTAAACCTAATTTAAATAATTAATTTTTCTTCCATGAAATATTGAATGAACAAAATAAAGACAAACTCAATCAATAACTACAATAATATTTTTTCAAGAACACTTCCTAGATCATTCCAACATATAATACTACAAGTATTTCAATTCTAGTTGTGGTTCCTTTACTAGAATCAGATCATAGACTACTAACCATGAACATGAATGCAATCCCTTTGATTTTTGAGATCATTAATATATAATAAGGGAACATAGACTCCTTTATTAATGATTTATGAATATTGTTTCATCATTTCCTACCAAGGTTGAAGAAAGCACATACACCTTGGCTGAATCTTCTTAGCATGAATCAGTAAAGCTGATAAGTGTGACAGAAAGTGCAGAAGTGTATCTCCCTAAGGGTTGAAACCCTTCTGATAATAACCAGGATGAGGTCGAGACATATTTATATATTTTTGTTTTTATAATGGTTGATGTTAACATTGAAGTTAAAACTCCATGTTAGAATTCATTGAATTCACCGGTTTGTTGAAGCGAATGTTCCAGAATGACTTACTGAATTATTTCCATAAGAGGATGATCTAACCTCTATTTTTTTACTTTAAATAAGGATAAATTGGGTAATAAATGAGTATAATATTTGGTAAATAGGAATTTTAAAATATAAAATAAATATGGAAAATGATCACTAGTCAAATGGTTTACTATTAAAATTGTATGGAAAACCCATCGATGAAGAAAAAACACTCAATCTCATAGAACTATGTTCACAAAATCAAAATATTATTTTTTTGATTTATCACCAATAATTATTAAAGCATATAATAATTTTGGAAACTCTAAAAATCAAGATTACAAGATATCCACTAATACAAATGTGTTTTTGATCGAGGAGGAAAAACAAAACAAAAATGATCCATTGTGATTCATTAGAGAACTTTGTAGGAAGATATCACTGGATGAATATATTACAATGATATATTTTTTTTCAAAAGAGTAGTAAAACACATCAACGATGATACTTTTTCTAATGTTTTGGACCTTAAATAAAAAATTATGTTTATACTTGTTATTCTCATATCTGATTGGATCACTGAGTGGGGTAGATGGTGAATCAGTGATCTCTTTTCTTTTTACAAATTATTCTCTTTTAACCCAACCTATAGAACTTGTTAAGGTTCTCGATCCACTAAATGATTATTCATAACCTCAAATTGGTATATAGTAATAGAAATAAATATAGAAACACACAATATTTACAATATTTTAGTAAAAGGCCTACTATTTTATATTTGTTTATACCCCCAACATGGATTATGCACTATCTTCAACAATCATTTACAACATAGAGTCACTGTGATATGTAACACCCCGAGATTTTGTGAAATATATATTTTTGAATTAATTTATCTTTTTTATATTTTTCAATTTACTTGACACTGGAAATAGTTATATATATATATATATATATATATATATATTAAAACACTAAGTCAAACATTCCTTTCACACAAAATCAACTTGGATTGCACTACACGCAACAATGACTTGGATTGCGCTACACGCAACACCGACCTAACATGAATTACACATCACAAAATTGGAATATGATACACATAACATCAATTAATAATATATTATATGCAACCACCACTTGGTGTATGTTACACACAACACTGACTTGGAATATGTTACACGCAACATTGATGTTTCTACGAGACACCATTTTACAGTTATAATTATTTAAATAAGATAATTATAACCTAACCATAAAACTTAGTAATATGAATAGTAATAACTAATTTTCAAATATTATTTATAATGGTCTTATGGAAATAAAACATATTGATAATGGAAGATATAATTTTTGGTAGATGCTATATGTTTAAAAATATTATTTTCTCAAATGAACTACATTTCACGTCCTTCTTTGAAAAAACAATAAATTTAATTATAGAATAATTTAGTAATTTATTTTTATAAAATAAACTTAATTACTTAATTTATAATTCCAAAATTATCTTAGAGTGAATTTTTGGGATTTTTCTAAGAAACTTCATTTTTTGATAAATAGTGAAAAATACTGCATTTTAGTTAATAATTAATTTTTTATTTAAATACTTATTAATGTTAAATTATACTTTAAATTTGTTTTAAGGTCAAATTAGATCAATTATACATATATTAATACAATTTAGGTGTTTATAAACAATTTAACTTAGAAATTGGAAATAAAAACTTAATAAACTTTTGAACATTTTTTCTACTTTTAAAATCCGTTATTTTTTCCCATCTACGGGATTAGCATTAATCTAAATTTTTTCGATTATGTGGATTGAATTTTGAAAATCCCAAATAAACCATTTTAATAATTATAATATTTATAGTCTAATAATATCAACTTTTTTTACCAAAAAGATTAGTAAAAGTGTTTAAAATTAATCACAACTATTAAGGTCAAATTAAGCTTGATTAGGGACTAAACCTTAATCTTAGGGGGCTAAATGAACTATCCACCTGTCCAAAAACCATTTCATGGCCATTAGTTTCCATAAACCTTACATTATTGATTTATTTTGGTTTTTTATGACCTTTTTTAGGTAAGAACACATGCAAACTTAACTTTTTTTCCAAAATTCCAAGTGAGTACTTTTCCTTCACTATAAAAGGCCACCACATCCCCCAATTCTTCACACACCTAAAATCTCTTAATTTCTTACAATAACTGCCCAATAAAATTCCCAAAAATACTACTTTCCTCCTAGAATTCTTCCCCTGGGTATAATTCAATCTAAGGAAACCTTTAGGCACAAACCAAAAGTAGTTACCTGATTAAGAGGCAATGTTTTCTCTCAAGTCCTTTCTTTTATTTTCTTTCTCCACCCCTCCACTCTATTAATTCCATTATTGTATAAAAAATCAGTATACTCAATATACTAGTATTTTTTTATGCTAAGGGTTCAACCTACACTTATACACACCTCCATCTAATAGGTAACGAACATACTATTTACATGTATGGTGAACTACCACCTCACTAAACGATGATTATTCAATTTTCATTACTGACTCTCATGGTGGAAATTATGATGGTCAATATATTTATATAAGTAATATATTATATTTATTATGTATTTAGTATTCTTTATTCCTTTTAAAACCCATATATTTTTACTTTCCAATTGGTGTTAATAAGATAATTTCGTTTGAGGAAGTGTGGACTAATGCCCCCTCAAAGCGATATGATTCATTCAAACACTACATGGATTGTATTAAGAATGGTTTTAGTAAATATATATGATATATATGATATCATAAATCTCTTTTAATAATGATATATATATATATACACATATATATACATATATGTATTTTACTTTCTTTCAATACGATAATTAAACAGAAATAGCATTCATACGTACGTACGACCTATCGTCTCCATGAACGGTGTATTAATTTTCATACTTATATATTATATAGATTATTATAATAAATATATATTGTATATAAATGATATTTATATTATTTTTTAAATTATTTAAATCATAATATAAGTATAAGGACCAAAGATATAACAAATTAAGACAAATGTGAAAAACAAAGCGAATATTACCCAAAGCGTAACCTTAAAATGAAATTTATAACAAGAGGGTAATATAAAGTCATAATAAAAAAATATGTGGTATTATATATAAGAATAAATTTTTTTAAAATATGTATAATAAATTTATATTTATTATACCGGAGGTTTGAACGAGTACGATGAGAGTAAAGACAAAAGGTAAGGGGATTTCATCTCATTTTTTATTTTCGTGAGATACATTCTATGTTCGCCACTCTTTACTTTTAGTGTGGTGTATGTATGGCCGATGATTTTATTCCATTTATTTTATAATGAAATTTATGGTTTTTTATATATCCATTTATTATATTTATTTCATGGGGTATAAGTTTAAAAGTTACCCAATCGATGAAATAGATTTTCCTCAATTTGGATTATTTGAGACTCATGTTTTGTTATGCACCTAAGTTATATTTTGAGGTGTATATACTTAAATTTTATATGTTATATATTGAAATAAATTATTTTCATTATATTTTAAGCTTTATGCAATTTCATTTTCTTACATGGAGATTATGATCCCATGTTACCAAGTTATAAGAGTTTATTGATACAATCTTATCGCTTTTCCAGATTGTTTATGTTTATACTTCCTTTGATGAAATATTATAATCCATATATCAAGAACATTCATGAATTTTATTATCCTATGGTTATTAATTATTTATTCATATATTTTCACCATTTCTTTTATTCTTTGGTACATAATATAGTTAAGAAAGTGTTTTTAAGAAAGCTCAAATTTACCCTCTCTTCGGTTGAAAATATATGTTCCTTTAAAACCATGTTTTCTAAAAAGGGTTCCCAAGAATATTATACTAATAACCAATGATAATTAAAATAAATTTTTACCCTTTTTTTCTTTTATAATATTTTCAAAGGAATATTCTTCTCTCTTTCTGAATAAGACATTTTTCTAACCTTTTTACCGTGAAAAAAAAATATTCTTTTTACCTTGTACAACATGCATAGGTTTATCCGATGTCAATCCTTTGAAGCTTTATTTTCATTTTTAAAGGCTAATATTTAATAAAAAAATTAAAATGAATTTTCAAATAAATTATTTTCAAAAGGTTTTTAAGCTTCTTTTTAAGTTTTTAAGGAAAATGGGTTTCAAATGATTTTATGTTTTAAAGATCCTTTTTTCAAAGAATAAATGATATTTACCTTAAGAAATGTTTTAAAAATATAATTCCAAGTTATTTTCCATCTAATATAACATCTGTTTATGTTACTCATACCCTTATAATAAATTATTCAAAGGTTCCATTCACATTCTTTCTTGAATGGTTTATGTTTTGAGGGAATGATGCTTAAGACACCTGTTTCACTTCAACAGGTTTTATGATTTTAAAACCAACTTATTATCATGGGTTATGATTTCATGAAGTGATTATTAAACCTATATTTTTTCATAGGTTATGATGTGATAAAATTTTAATGATACCCATTTCATTTCATGGGTTCTGATTAGATTTTTATAAAACCTATCTCTTTTTATGGGTTATGATATGATGATTGTTTTATTACCTTGTTTCACATGTATGAATGATTTTATTATGATATGGGTGGGACCAATATATCCATCCAATGCATTGGGGAATGATAAGTTTTATATGAGCTCAAAGGGTACATGGGTTGTAGCCAATGCCCCAAAAAAAGAAGGTACATGGGTTGTATCCCAAGCCTAAAAGAAAGGGGATACACAAGTTGTAGGCCAAGCTCGAAAACAAGAAGGTACATGAGTTATAGCCCAAGCATAAAAGAAAGATGTAAAATAGATTGTAGAAAAATATCAAAAACAATAAGGTACATGGGTTGTAGCTGAAGACTAAAAGAAAGAGGGTACATAGGTTGTAGTCCAAGCCCTAAAACAAGAAGGTACATGGGTTGTATCCCAAACCCAAAAACAAGAAGGTACATGGGTTGTAGCCTAAGCCCAAAAAATAATAAGGTACATGGGTTATAGAACAAACCTAAAATTAAGAGGGTACACAAGTTGTTATCCCAATCCCACAGCAGGTACATGGGTCATAGCTCAAGCCTAACATGTTATAAAAGTCTTGGTAGGTATCCTTTACATAAAATTTTATTTTCTAATATGCATGACACAAATCCTTTGTCTTATTCCTCTATTATGATTTCATGGATCATGATGTTTATTTACTTATTATTCATGCCTTATGAAATACTAGGATTTATCCCATATATCATGTTTATGATCCTTGAAATGTAGGGTATGCTATCTTAATGCTACGATCACATTCTCATACCCCTATGTTCATGTTTATACTTACATGTCTCCCTTGTTTACCCTTATTGAGCATCTGATCTCACCCCTTTTTTATGTTTCCTTTCCCCGAGTTATGAATAAAAGGTTTAAGGTAGAATTACTAAAGGTGTATATCTTTATGGGAGATGTTGAAGATCTTTCACCATGACAAAATATCTTATTTTCCAAGTTTTTAAAGACACTAAACTATCACGGTCCATGGGAATGTATTGTTTGTAATATACTGAATATCCATATAAAATGATGCAATATATATGTATTTAAATCCTAGGTCACTATGTGATATCCATGACTTCTAGAGTTAACTAGAAGATACAACAACTCTTCACAAAGATGATTCATCAAAGAAAGATCTTTAGCTAGATCTTGATGTTCTCTAAACCACTAGATGTTAATCCTTATTTATATACAGATAGATCATTAGGAATGCATGTGCACTCCCTAAATAACTTCATAAATACTACTAGTCTTGAGACTTCCTCTAAATATTGAGTGATCTATATCTTCCACATCCTTCAAAAATACTCTGGTGCACACCAGATCTCGTTTTTCTTCAATGAATCTTTACATCGACACCTCTCTCCTCGATAATAATGTATCAGACTCACAGAATTATCAAGGTTCGAAAACCTTCTTCATCACATGTCATTTAATTTTATAATAATAATAATAATAATAATATCATGAATATTATCCTCACAATATTATAGTTATTATCCCATAATTAAAATATAAAAACTCCATGATATTCAGGTGTAGGTGTGATATCCACATTTAAATCGATAAAAAATATTATTTATTTATTAATTAATTAAAAATATTTTAAATAACCATTAAAATATTTATTTAAATATTCTTAAGACTCATGAATTATTTCTCTATGCAATATTCAATTATCTCAACCTCAGTATCCTCAAAATTCACTACATTTATTCTTTTGAATATTTCCATGTGCATGGAAGCATGCTCCTATGTGACGTGGCATATATAACTTATAACATGGAACTCATCTTAGCTTCCTTCGATCTTAATTGTATCACAATCCATGATTATGATATATAATACCTGATTAATAGATTGTGAACCCCATCTGATTCATTTCTTCAAAATATCCAAAATCTAGAAACTCATATTTTCACTGAGAAGAATTCCTTAAAAATTCGATAAGTATATGACCGATTGTGAGGTAGAATACCGAGCATATGAAGCAACCTTCTAGAATCGACCACAATGTCTTGATCGAAAGTGTGGATTGAACACATAAAGTAGTCTGAATTGAAAAGAGTGTATATCGATCGTATGTATTAGCCTAGATCGACCATGTCAATTGATTCTATAAACAAACAATTGACCATGTCAGTCAATCACATATACAACCAAGAGACTGTGAATGGATAGAACACATGAATAGACAATCAACCACATGAACAAATTATCGACCACACAAATCCTTTGATCAAATCTTCATCCAAATCTATTCATAATTTCTTCTAATTATCTCCAAAGATTCCCAACCACTCAAAGTCTCTTCCAAGATATTAAAAATAATGTCTCTACACCCACCAAAAAATTCCTTTAGTTTATTTTAAGTTAAACACATCAATAATCACATTAATGTATCTTAAGTATGTAATCATAAAAATCCTCCAAGGAACACCACTTCCATCACCGAACACATATTAACATATTGTCAAAAAAATCAATCAAATACATTGTTCACAACACTATTGAATACACTTGATCTTATGAAAAATAGGTAGGGGTAAGGTGGTGACCTCCTATTGGATATGATGTACTCACACCCAAAATGTTCTCCTTTGGAATGTGTCTATAACTTATTGTACATGGCTTTCACGAACCAACCTGGGTTAACTCTGAACTGGTCACCCAAGCCAATCTGTGGTAAGGCCTGAGAGGCATTCCCAATCCTCCTGAGCTAGCGATAAGCACCAAGGTCATTAACAGATTATCAAAGGGAACAATTTCTCCCAATATATATAAAAAGTAAAGTAGTAGAATAATAAAAGAACAAAACAAAATAAATATGATTACCAATATGAACTTTATTTATATTGAAACTAAAAATACAATAAACATGATAACAAAAATATACAGAAAAATGAGAAAATGAACCCGACATCTACAAAATTTCCATGTTACCCTGAGGGTCACTCTGTAACCCATAATAAACCATTTCTCATGGCAATCAAACCTAAGTTGGAACCTACAAAAAAAACTAAAAACAAGAAAGATCTATAGGCGTGAGTATTAAAACTCAGAAGGTAAGCCCAAATAAATATATTCCCAATTAATTTACTTTAAACAAATAAATATTGATTTTAGGTTTGACATAAATTATATAAATCTAGGGTTTTCTACACTTTTCGTTTTAAAGAAAACAAATCACAATCCATTTCCCTCACAATTTGAAACATCTTCCTTTTATAAAGGGTAATTAGGTTCTTAGGGAAGAAGGGGAAAGGGGACCTTATAGAAAAGTTCATTTTTCATTAAAGTGAGAAAGGGGGGAAATTTTTTTCTTTAAAAACATCTTCTTGAATTTTTTTAACAAAAACCACACATTCTCTATTACCAAGAAGATGAAAAAACCAAGAACAAGAAATATGGTCTCACAGTGAGGGAAATAGGCTAACAATACTAGTGCCGGAGAAACACGAGAATACCTAGGAACTCATAGGAGAACCAGAAAATACTATACATGTGACTCATCCTAAATAAATTCCCTACCTAATGACATTATAATGCCCAAACACCCGATTGTTACCCTAGCTAGCCTGACTGAGGGGCCCAATCCCATAGCAATAATAACAAAATATCCCCCTTCTATAGGCCACTAGCTAGTGCATAAACTAAACTAGTGAAACAATAATTCTTAGAAATCCTTGTATCTATGTTAGGTTCCCATGTCAAGTTCACAAAGGGGTGTACCAAACAAAACAAGCATTAAGCCATACATACATTCTATCATATAAGTCACACAACTCGCACCACACTGACCTCCTCAAGGACTAGTCCCTTAACTTAAAATAATCATCACACAATTGGAGTCCCAAAATGAGGAATTTACCACAAATTTATCAACAAACAAGGCAAGTGACTTAATCCAAGAATGTTTTTCCAATAAAACCATTTCAGAATTTCCAATCAGACCTCACAATACTTTCCCATATCAAACCTTTTTTTGAAAAACTACACACAATCTACTTTCAAGCCCCAAATAATTTATAAATACATTTGGGAAGTACCAACCAAAATTTTAGATATCACAAATACATTTAAAAAACCAAACCATGCTTTTAAAAACCACAAACCACTTGGAAAATCCAACTAGGCAATTTTAAAAACACTTGGCATGCATAAGTCAACAAATCCACACCATATATTTAAAACAATTGAGAAAACCACCTCATTTCTCATAAAAAAATTATTCTAAAAATAATAATCACTATTTAACAATCAAAGAAGGTGAGAAAATTAAGTAATCAATGAAATATTGAATTTAAAGGAGACATTCAAAGGTATCCTACCTAAAAATGCTCCTGCTTCAACAAAGCCTAACCGAGAAGACTCCTCAATGATTTTAGGAAGGAATAACAACCCCAAGGAACCCTAAGAAGAAACAAAACCAATTTCAAACAACCCTAGGCATGAAAACATGGACATTAGGGTTATAGGAAAAGGTGATAAAGGAAGAAAAGAAAAGGAGAAAGATTAGGGATCCCTAACCTTTTAATCTGAGTGAAGAATCACCAAGAAATCACCTTGAATGCCACTTGGAGGGGCTTATAGGTGCCAAAAAAACACCATGGAAGTCATCTAGGTCAGGGGATTTTGAATGGGAGGTCCAAGGGGAGAAACCCCAATTAAAAAGAAGGAAAAAACCCAAAAATACCCTTTCCTGAGTGGGTTGCGTGGTTAGCTCGAACAGTTTAACAAACTGTGTGAAAACCGTGCAATTTGTCACTGTCTAGTGCTAGATGGGATGCTAATTTTGGCTACATGGTTACTTAAACCATGCAAAAACCGTGTGACCCCCTACTTACTTCATGGTTAAACTAATTGTGTGACCCAGAAAAAGTCCCCAAAAAACACCATTTTCACCCCAAAACTCATCTTAATCAAGGGGATAAACCATCCAACAAATACACCCCATAAAAAGGTGCCATTATGAGTACTGAAAACTCAATTTTCAAGCCAAATAATCCCTATACCTTCTCTCTAACAGTGGTTAAGGCCAAATACCCCCCAAAACTTCAAAGAATTAAAATTCAAATCAAGAACACTCAAGAAACCAAATTTAAACTCGGAACACCTGAAATCCAATAGAAAAACCAAGATCCAAAAGAAGATTCAAAACAAAGGATGGAATTGAAAATTCAGGTGTCAAAATTTTCCCAATCATTATGATTTCTACCCTTAGAAATACACAACATCTTCTAGTTGATTGATTAAAGACTAAGGATTTCCACATCTACATAATCCAACCTATCGAACTAAGAACACCTCAACTGCAGCCCAATGGAACTCACACATATTTACTAAAATAACAAAACAAATCAAAACCATTTCATGTTAGATCAACATCTGAAATTAAATTGCATCCTCAACATGGGAGGCTGGAATGGACTCCCCACCATTAGGAAAGAACTAACACTGATCATCTCGGAAGAAACTTCATCAAGACCCGCAATGGTTCTCCCCGCCATTTAGAACTAACTAGCTTGAACTAATAACATGAGTCAACATGAAAATTACAATATGAGCCAACATAAGAACTCTCCCATGTGGTCCAAAAACCCCCACCACAAGGGGAGGATGGGAGAGGAAAACAAAAGAAACACCAATACAGACAACAACCAAAACCCAACCGATCTACAAGGAGGAAATTTCCATAATAAATAAAACTAAAATAAGAACATTTAGAATATTTTCACCCCAATAAAGTAGACAAGAAATAATCCAAATCTCCCCGCACCCCTGGAAGTTTCTTGACTACATGAAAAGATTCACTCTAAGACCTATGGATGGAGCCCTGATGTTTGAATCATCTGATGCCCCACAGTCAAGAGATAAAAATCTCCGATTACCAATAAAATAATTTAAGAGATACATATGGAAGATAAATCTATTTAGAATAGAATAAATTCAAGGTTTATGAAAGAAAACATGATTCCATTAAAATAGGATTTCTTGGAAAAGTCACAACATCCATTCTTACAATTAAAAGAGAACGAAAAACCAAAAAACACCACCCGAAACAACTCTTTCAATAAAGAAACATTACAAAAAGAGAGAATCTAATATGATCCCAAGCAGTGCCCTACTCTTGCAAATGGGCTGGGGTTTCTTTCAAAGTGTTGGATCTGGCTCTAAGACGCTTCCTAAAAACACCCAAACAGAACTGTTGTAAGTGACCTAGGAACCCACAAGCATGTTAGGTCTTTAGTGCACTTGGAAATGATGGATTTTTAGGACCATTCTTATCACGCTGATTACATATGAGAATATTGCACCCTGAATAGGTTGATGAGAGGTCTGAAGGACTCTTAATTCCCCTACCAGCACCACTAGCTTCCGGCTACTTTCCACTCCTCTTACTGGAATTCCCTTCACCATTACTAGAGACTAGAGGAAGGTCATCCATCTCAAACACAACTACTAGAAAAACTTTTTCATGAATGTATTTCCTCGCCACATTAGAAAAAGTGGTTAAGTTGAGCTCTAAAACCTTCAACTGTAGATCATGATGGACCCCATAGTCAAAATGTCAAGCCTTCAAGGGATCGTTCGCAACATACCCCAAATAATATGGAACTAGATCTTCAAAATGATGGTAGAACTCCAACACCTATCCAACACCCTACTAAATAGAGAACATCTCCATATTATTCCTCACCTCCATCATCTCAAAAAAGTATTGTTGGGTGAACGAAGACTTGAAGAACTCCCAAGTAAGATCTTCCGAAGGCTTGTTTTGGGACACTGAATTCCACCATTTCCAACTTAGAACTTAAAGCATAAAAATATAAAAATTTACCTTTAATGACTCAGGAAACTCCAGGAAACTAAAATTTCTCTCAGTCCTTCGCATTCACTCTTCTACTTCGAGAGGATTCTCTTGACCATAAAAGAGAGGAGGAATTAACTTCTAAAATTCAAGAACATAGTCTATGGGTTGATCAACAGGAAAGTTTACTAATGGTGTACTACCTGAAGCTACACCTTGGGTATCCATCAAATCTTTATGGGGGTAGAAACTAAGAAATAATAAAACAATGACCTTAATCAAGGCCAATCCATTAATGAGGGAGCCCTGAACTTTTGATATGGGCGAACAATCACCAAGAAATCACCTTGAATCCAACTTGGAGGGGATTAGAGGTGCTAAAAACCCCCATGGAAGGCGTTTAGGTTGGGGGAGTTCAAATGGGGGGTCTAAGTGGAGAAACCCCAATTAAAACTGAGGAAAAAACAAAAAATACCCTTTCCTGAGTGGCTTGCATGGTTAGCTCACACAGTTTAACAAAACGTGTGAAAATCGTGAAATTCGCCATTGTCTAGTGCTAGATGGGTTGAGAACTTTGGCTGCATAATTAGTTAAGCCATGCACAAACCGTGTGACCCTCTGCACACTTACTGCATGGTTAAACTAACAGCGTTCCTTAACCGCGTGACCTATAAAAAGTCCCCAAAAAACACCCTTTTCACCCCAAAACTCATTTAACTCAAGGGGATAAACCATCCAAAAAACATAACCCATAAAAAGGTTCCACTAGGAGTGTTACGAACTCAATTTCTAAGCCACCTCCTCCCCATACCTTCTCTCTAACAATGGGCAGGGCCAAATACGACCCAAAACTTCCAAGACTAAAAATTTAAATCAAGAACACCCGAGACACCGAATTTAAACCCAGAACACATAGAAACCAATAAAAAAACCAAGATAACAAAAGAAGAATTGAAATAAAGGATGTAATTAAAAAAATGGGTGTGACGGTTCTCCCCACCATTATGCTTTCTACCCCCATAAAGCCATAAAATCTTCCAATTGATCGATCAAAGACAAATGATTTACACATCTACACAATCCAACCTCTCAAACCAAGAAAACCTCTACCATATCTTAACAAAACTCACACCTCTTTCCCAAAACAAAAAAAACAAAGCAAAACCATTTTATGTTTGTCCAACATCTAAAATTAAACCGCATCCTCAACATGGGAGGTCAGAACGGACTCCCCAAAATTAGAAAGGAACTAACATTGATCACCTCAGAAGACACTTCAACGAGACCCGTGGTGGGTCTCACTAACATTAAGAACCAACTAGATTGAACCAATAACATGATCCAACATGGAAATTACAATATGATCTAGCACAAGAACTCTTCCACATGGGCCAAAACCCCCCCACAATAAGGGGAGGAGGAGGAGGGAAACAAAAGAAACACTAATCCAAACAAAAAACCAAAACCCAAATGATCCACAAGGAGGAAATTTACACAATACAAAAAACTAAAACAAGAAAATTTAGACCTTATACTCCCAAATTTAGGAGATAAGAACTAATCCAAATCTCCCCACACCTCTAGTGGTTTCCTAACTGTGTGAAAATATTCACTCTGAGACCTATGGCTAGAGCCTTGATGTTTGAAGCATCTTCTAACCTATAGTTAGGAGCTAAAAATCTCTGATTACCAAGAAAATAATTTAAGAGATACACATGGAAGACACCTCCATTTAGAACATAAGAAATTACAAGTTTTTGAAAGAAATCACAATTCTATAAAAATATGAGTTCTCAGAAAAGTCATAACATCCATTCTTACAATTCAAAGATAACAAAACAATAAAAAACACCACTAGATACAAAAATTTCAATAAAGAAACATTATATTGAGAGAGACTCTAATATGATCCCAAATAGTGCCTTACTCTTGCAAATAGGTTGGGGTTTATTTTGAAGTGTTGGATCTACTCCACGACGCTTCTTGGAAATACCTCAACAAAACAGTTTCAAGTTACCTAGGAACCCACAAGCATGGATGGTATTCGGTGTACTAGGATGTGATGAATTTTTATGACCATTCTTACCACACTGATTACACATCCGGATATTATATCCTGAAGAGGTTGACGATAGGTCTGAAGGAATCTAAATTATCCTACCAACACCACTAGCTTTAGGCTGCTTCCCACTCATCTTACTGGAATTCCCTTCACCACTCCCAGATTCTGGAGGAAGGTCAGCCATATCAAGCACACCAGCTATCATAGATTCATCATGAATGGATTTCCTCACCACATCAGAAAAAATGGTTAAGTTGAGCTATGACACATTCAACTGTAGATCAGGACAAATCCCATACTCAAAATGTTGATCCTTCAAGAGATCATTCGCAACATACCCCAGATCATATAGAACTAGATCTACAAAGCAATGATAAAACTCCAACACTGATCCAACACCCTGCTGAAGACAGTACATCTACATCTTCTTCCTCACCTTCGCCATCTCAAAAAAGTACTGTTGGATGAATGAAGACTTGAAGAAATCCCAAGTAAGATATACCCAAGGATTGTTTTGAGAGACCAAATTCCACCATTTCCAGGTTGGTATTTGATCATAAAGGTATCAAACTTTACCTTTAATGACTTAGGAAACTCAAAAAACTGATGTTTCTCTCAATCTTTTGTATCCACTCTTCTTGTTTTAGAGGATCCACTTGACCATAAAAGAGAAGTGGATTTAATGTGAATCTGGTTCTTCTTTTCAGGTGTAGATCTTTTCATTTCGGTTTGTATTTTAGAAAAAGGAGGAAAATAGGTAGAGTACTGGTTTTAGGCATGTCACATTATGTGACTAGGGGTCACACTCTGTGTAATCCCAGTACATATTGTGTATGGATGTCGGCATGGCCTTTTTATGATGTGTAAGTCATGTCAGAATAAGAAGGGAAAAACTACCATATACACGACATGTGTTCTCAAATACATGTTGTGTACTTTTTTTTGGATAAAATGGGAAATAGCCTCATGTTTTGTCAGATAGATAGAAGGGCTCACCCAGGTATCCTGAACAACAGTGCTAGAGGAAGAATTACCTTATGTTTCTTTGTCCGAACTCTGATTCAAACATTGGTGGATGCATTGGAATCCCATCAGTGAGTTCTCGATTCCACTTGATCTGTTCTTCATGATTTCTTCACTCAGACTAGTTATCGAGGTTTGATCATTTATGCTCATTTTGTAGATATACTATGTTCTAGGTTGAATTAGAGTCCAACGTTGGATGAGAAGATTCGTATGAGTATGAGGTAGGTGGTCTCATGCCTTTCACTAATTGTCAAGTTGATTATATGTTCCGGAGTTCCGAATTCCCATTTTTGGGTGTCGCCTTGATTTAGAATTGGACCTTGTTATTTCCAATTGATTTTTAGGTAACTGAACATGTGTTTCTTATTATGTGAATTGTTCCCACGTTAGTTATTATTGTTTAATCCATGTAATAGTGTAATTTATAGGTGTTTCTTATTATGTGAATTGTTCCCACGCGAGTTATTATTGTTTAAGCCATGAAATAGTGTAATTTTCATGTGTTTATTATTATGTGAATTGTTCCCACATGATTTATTATTGTTTAATCCATGTAATAGTGTAATTTACAGGTGTTTCTTTTTATGTGAATTGTTCCCATGTGAGTTATTATTGTTTAAGCCGTGTAATAGTGTAATTTATAGGTGTTGCTTATTATGTGAATTATGACCACATGAGTTTCTAATGATTAAGCCATAGGATAGTTTAATTTACATTTGTTCTTATTATATAAATTTCCCATGTGAGTAACTGAAAGGCCAAGCCTTATGAGGTTGGTTCTTTCTAGAGATTATATTGGATGCTTTTGGTTTTGACCTTTGCATGCCTAATGAAATTTTTAATTGAATCTTAAATGATAAGAAGGTAAATAGAAATGGGTGAACTATGGATTCAGATTAGAATGTCATGGACATGTTCATATGACTATTGTACATTATTCCTTGGGTGAATCATGGATCCGTTGAGGGATTCCTCGAACAGACTCAAAGAGGATATTATTATGTTAAGTCGTGAGTGAGCCATGAATGTAGTGGTCAAGATCATGGAGACTTTGTTTAAAGTACGAACGAGTCATGGAATGAGGGATACCATGGATGGGTTCTATTAAAAATGTTTATATTTCTTAGGATATACTTGGGTTTTATTTATAGGATCCAAGGAAGGCTTAGTTGACATATACTCGCACCACACCTAGAGTGAGACCGGATTCCTAAGAGGATCATACGAATAGGATCGTAGTATGTAGTTGGTTTTACACTATGATTAATACTTGAATTCCAACTTAATAATATCAAGGAAAGACTCTAATTTAGTTTGAATAGTTAAATGGAATGAATTATGATGCATCTGCCAAGTCGAATCACAAGCTTGGATTCGGTCTTCACTTTACTTGTTTAGATAACCTTCTGAGGTATCTACTGTGGTTACTTTTATACGGGGGTTTCTAGGCTTAGGATAGATCCCAAGACTTATATAATTCAATTTAATTGAACTATTAAAGAACAAGAAATGATTTTAAATGGAAACTAGTTCTTGTAGGACTATTTACTTTTGAGTACTTCCTAGCTTACTACTTTCACTATTGTACACTACTTGTTATGTATATTCACTGATATATTGGCACAGATCTTGGGTGGTTTCCTACTAGGATTTAGTCTCACCCCCTATTTGGGTCATGTTTTTGGGCCCAAATAGATTATATTGTTGTAGGTGTTGATAAGGGTAAGATCCCTTCTACAGGTACTTGATATACTACTTAGAAACAGGAAAGCATGGGACCAAGCCGAGGCTTGTGATACTTCTAAGATTCTTAGTTCTGTTTTTTTACTTTTGGTACTTTTATCTTGTGTTACTGTAGTGTAACATGTTTTTTCTGTTTTCCTAAAATATTCAATATACAACATCATCCTTGGTATGATATGAAATCTGGTTATTTATATTATCAGTCTTCCACTATTTATTTCTGTTGTATGGTATTAATTCTTCAATTGTTGATTTATTATTGTATTCTTTTGTGTCATACTTTTCTAATGAGGGAATAGTTTCCCCACTATCACACCTAGGACCTCGTTGCTAGTCAGCAGCCTCTGGCATTTGAGGAAATGCACTTGAGGCCATGTGGTCAACCGGGTACGGGGCACCTTTGATTTGCATTCGGATCCAGGACTTTGCAAAGTGGTATCAAAGGCACGGTCTTTTCTAGTTTTCCTTACTGTTTGGTGATATTTTATAGGGATAGGAAGGAAATGGAATTTGGTAATTATTTGTGCCCGGAGTAGCTACCCCACGTATAAGGAAAAGACAAATTTCCTAGAATTGAATTGCGATTTTTTTGGGTTTGGAGCTATTACAATTGATTTTATTTCACCATTGGGTGATACACTTGTATTGTGTTGTTATTATTGATATTATTTTGGTTCTATTTTGTTGAATCCTGATGAGATAAGGGTATTCCATCTCACGCATCATATATACACTTGCTAGATATCACATTTCATGTATTCTTTTCCATGCCATTTAGAAGCATTACTGATTACATGCTATTGTGATAAGTACCGTGATAGATATGCCTACTATTGTGATAGTTGTATTGGTACATGTTATGGTTCAAATTGGATGGATGCCAAGATTTGGTCCCAGAGTTTTATGGGCCCTCTTGGATCAGGATTTGGAAGATCATGTTTCTTTCTTATATTGAACTATGATACTTTTTTTTATACTTAGATGCAAAGATTTGATTAGTGGGGTGTATGGTCCCCCACAGATCAGAATTCGATATACCATTAGGATAGCCTTTGAGAAGAGAAGGTTATAAATTTTAAATGAGTATAAATTATGGATATGAATGTGAAATTAGATGAATAACGAGGGTTCTAATGAAGTTCCAGAGATTTCAAACTCTAAAACCCAGACAACATGGCGTGTGGTTTTATGAACACATGCCATGTGTTCTTCTGTTCGGGAAGGAGGAATTTTCTTAAGAACATGTCATGTACTCTGAGTACCTATCGTGTGTTGTATGTCCATATGTCCGGTCATGTGAGATAGAACATGGAATGATAGGTTTTGAAAGTTCACACCATGTACTTTAGGTACACACCATGTAGTTTTACACAGGTAGACCCCATGTGGCTCTAGCCATGTAAAGGTACATGGCCAGGAGGGGAGACTTGAGTACATACTATGTACCATCCTAAAATGTTGTGTACCTGGGACTATTTACACACCTAGTCTAGAGAAAGTACACACCCATGTGATAGATTGAGGGTACATGCCGTGTATGGTGTCTACACTCCGTGTACTCTTTTTTGGTACCCTTTGAGGTTCTTTTCTAGTTTTATCCCCCTTTATCTTTTTTAGACCTAAGAGTAGTCCTTTATGAGTGTTTTTCCACATAGATCACGATGGTGAAACTCATGGAGCATTATGAGGACTCTTAATGGGTGTTTTGGGGCTTATATCTAAATGGATAGGTTCTTACTCTAGTTATTGTTTTCAGTTGTCTCCTGAGAGTGTGACTTGGTGTGGATGATCGATTGGGTGTTCAGACCAACCTAGTTGATACCTTTGATCTGAGATAAGTGGTGAACTATCTCTCATGACCTATGATTTGAGGAAGCCTCCCTTTAAAGATGTTCCCCTATAGCCTATGAGGACATGAGACCAGATATTATCGAGGATTCCCTATATAATTCCTCTACTTATGTTTTGGACAAGAGGATCCCTATTATAGGATGCCTCTTTTGTTTATCAATCAAGGAGCCCATTTTAGATTCCTCCTTTTCCTTTCATCTAAGGATACCAAGTAGGATTCCTTTGCTCGTGTTTACCCAGAGGATCCCAAGTAGGATTCCTATCAGTTTTTGACTTGACCAGACCATACCTTAGTAGTGGGCTTTTGGTAGTATCTTTTTTTGTTTGAAACATAGACCCGACCCATGGGACATACATAGGGGTGAGTGATTAGAGGAAGGTGTTGACCTATCCTATTTTGATATTTTTTCTTTTGATCTGTGAGCTTTGGTTGTATCTAAAAACCCTCATAGGTCACCTTGTTTGTTAAAAAAGGAACTTTCATGCTAATTTTTCGTTGTCCCTGGTAGGATATTTTTTATTTTTAAAGAGGGAAACCTTGTTCATATGGGTGATATTGTATCTTGTACCTTTATATGGGAATGAGCATTTAGTATTGCTTGGTTCAACAGGTTTGACATGCCTCAAGCATGGTCATCCATTTAGGAGGTTGTGTAAATCTCTCTTTCCTTAAGTGATGAGAAAATTTGTATGTTGTCATATGTGTAAATGGTTGTGTAGATGATGTGATTTTGATCCAGTTCCTACGTGATCCACCTAGTAATAGGATGCGTAGGATGGACATCCTATGAATAGTACACATAGTGTTCCATTTTCTCTTGTAAAATTAGGGTATGATATGTTAACATACATAGAACCCGTCGAGTGTTAAATGATAAAATGATCCATTGATTTTAGTTAAATCATTGAGCTTTGAGTTGTTGTGTATGTTCTTGGGTTATCTTTATAGTAGAGTGACCTGATAATTTCAGAACCAAGTTTGTTACACTTCCCAGGAGGAATTTATAGGACATAGGTGTTTTAACACACTGGTCGGTTTAATTTCGGCTTTCATGCCAAGTTATATGACGTGGTAATCGTGGTTCATGGAATGACACTTGTGCATTTAAGTTGGTTATAAACTAGTGTATTGAGAGCATATGGTCCTTTTTCTCTACATCTAAGACACTCCTAGGTGTGGAGAATCATGTCGGTTCTGTTTAAATATGTCCTTCCATGTATAAGGATCACAATCAAGGACCATTCAGAAATGGTCGATTCTACTTGAATGCCTTTGAGACTTTCAAGTCTTGTTTCATGTTGATACTTTCTTGTAAGCATGACGTTGTTGTGGTTGATTGTGTGTGTATCCCTTGTGAGTCATCGATGGTCATGGATGGACCTTGGTGGTTAAGCGTGAGATATGAAGAAATTGACTTGGGATAAATGAATTGTGGTCGATTAAATGAAAATGCATCAGCAAGTGAAATCGAGTTTCTTTTAGAAGGTTGGATAATAATGTCCAGTTATCCTTTTCTAGTAATCCTTGAGATCCTCTTATTGTGTTATTCCTTATGAGATGATCATGCCCCATATCTTGAATTTGTCCTAGATGAACTAAGAGAGTGTTGGTTATACATCACGCTACAATTGAAATCCATTGGGCTAGTTCATGATATTTTATGTGTTGTGCACTGGATGCATGGTTTTAGATGAGGCTTGGTTAATCCTGAGTGATTCTTGGTTTTATGTGTATGAATGCCTTGGATGGAATCTATATGCCTTCCGTTTTCCTTGATATGACCTCTAGGGGAATGCCGCTCTGGGTTCTGTTTGTGTTCTTATGTGGAATTTTGGCCCTGTACCAACGTCTCACTTGTAAAGTGGAGTATAGACCACCTTGTTGAGTTCCTTGGACTCCGAGTTGATGAATTTGAGGCTATCTTAGACTTGTAGTTAGACTCATATTTGATGCTTTAAAATGGGTAATTATTCTAGTTGTATGGATCTAGTTTACACGTTTTCTCATGTTGTGTCATGACCCTTTTTAAATGATAAGTGGATGGTTTGATAAAGGAGCGTCACCGAGAGATAGGTATGGAATTTGTTGAATGGGATATTTCTTTGAACATGGTGCCTTGGGAGAAGGTTTTTTGTTTCTATTGTGACATTTCGGCCTCCTAAGCGAATAATTTTATAGATAATTCATCCAGTGATAGTTTTACTTGTTATCCTTCTTGTTCCTCATGTATAGTTCGAGTGAACTAGTTTGAACACTCCTCTAGTTTAAGGTGGGTATGGTGTGAAAGTCAGCAATGTATTTTGAGGGAAGATTGTGTGACCAGTTTTGATGAGGTCGATCAGGGTTCAACCATTCTTTGTTGTGAGGCCACAATTATGACCTCAGTTGTGTTTGGGTTCTCCTAGATAAAGGAAATCACGCCAGTGGCATTGTTGGAATGTTCAGGGGCATGATTTGTGGGGTTTTATGATGGTGGAGGTTTCATGATAATGATTCAATGTGGGTTGTTGTTGATAGACTCATGAAGGTTTCACTTTTCCTACCGATCAAGGAAACCTTCTGTGTTGATGAGTTTAGAAGGTTGTAAATCCATGTGATTGTGCATTTACACAGGGCCCCACATTCTACCACTTTAGATTGGGATGATCAGTTTAATTATCATTTCTGGAAAGGGATATAAAGGGTGCTGGGTATACAGGTGCTTCTAAGCAAAACTTACCACCCCCAGACAGATGGCCAGTCAGAGCACACGATTCAGGTGTTGGAGGACATGCTCTAGGCATACGTCTTAGATTTCGGGGGTTCTTGGGAGAGACACATACCCATAGTTGAGTTTTCCTATAACAATATATTTCATGATACTTTTCAGATGGAACCATATGAGGCTTTGTACGGTATGCCATGTTTATCACCCCTATGTTGGATGGAGGTAGGAGAGGTAGCTATGCTGGGACCTCATCTTGTCCAAGAGACCACTAAGCAGGAGCAGTTGATTCAGAAGTGGATGGCTACTATGAAGTCTCATCATAAATCTTACGTTGATTTTCATAGAAGACCTTTGGAGTTCGAGGTCAGGGATGAAGTTTTCCTACATGTTGCACTAAGTTTGGGATACAATAGGATCAGGAGACCGAGTATACTTTCATTGAGATATGTCAGGCCATTCAAGATTTTAAAGAGGGCTAGACATGTTGCCTATTGGTTGTAGTTACCTCAGAGGTACTAAGCTATGTATGACAACTTCCATGATTCTCAGTTGCGACATTACTTTTCAGACTCGTCTCATGATTTTCAACCCGATGAGGTTGAGTTATAGACAGATGCGTCATTTGAGAAGCATCCTATATGAATTGTGGATCGTAGCACGAAGGTTCTACATGACTAGTCTATTCCTTTAGAACGGGTGCTATGACATCACAATTGAGTACATGATAAGACTTGGGAGAGGGAGGCTGATGTATGATCGCAGTGGATGAAGTTGTTCTCATATTTTTCTTCACCACCCATGGAAGGGAAATTCAAGGACGAATTACTTTAAGGGGGTAAGTTTGTAAGAACCCAGTTCTTCCTTTCAGGTACAGATCTTTTCATTTAAGTTTGTATTTGAGAAAATGGAGGAAAATAGGTCGAGTACCTGCTATAGGCCTGTTACATGATGTGACTAGGGGTTACAAAATGTGTAATCCCAATACACATCATGTATTGATGTTGGTAGGGACTTTTTATGATGTGTAAGGCATGTTGGCAGAATAAGGGAAAAACTTCCATATACACAGTGTGTATTCTCAAGTACATGTTGTGTATTTTTCTTTTTTGGGGGCTAAAACTAGCAGTTTCCTTGTGTTTTGTCAGACAAATAGAAGGGCTCACCCAACTATCATGAACAACAGTGAGGAAGAACTACCTCCCATTTCTTTATCCGAACTCTGATTTGAACACCGTTAGATGCATTGGAATCCCATTGGTGAGTTATCGATTCCTCTTGAGCTGTTATTCATGATTTATTCTCTTTACCTAGTTATCAAGGGTTTATAATTTATGATCATATTGTAGATTTACTCCATTCTAGGTCAAATTAGAGGCCGACGCTGGATGAGGAGAGTCGTACGAGTACGAGGTATGTGGTGTCATGCCTTTTGCTAATTGTCAAGTTGATTATATGTGTTGGAGTGTCGCGCGCCCATTTTTGGGTGTCACCTTGATTTAGAATTAGACCTTGTTATTTCCTATCGATGTTTAGGTAATTGAAAATGTGTTTTTTATTATGTGAATTGTGCCCACATGAGTTATTATTGTTTAATCCATGTAATAGTTTAATTTACAGGTGTTGCTTATTATGTGAATTGTACCCACTTGAGTTATTATTGTTTAAGCCATGTAATAGTGTAATTTACATGTGTTTCTTATTATGTGAATTTTTCCCATGTGAGTTATTATTGTTTAATCCATATAATAGTGTAATTTACACGTGTTTCTTATTATGTGAATTGTTCCCATGTGATTTATTATTTCTTAATCCGTGTAATAGTGTAATTTATAGGTGTTTCTTATTATATGAATTGTTACCATGTGAGTTTTTAATGATTAATCCATGTAATAGTTTAATTTAATTGTGTTTCTTGTTATATAAATTTCCCATGTGATTAATTTAAAGGCCAATACTTATGAGGTTGGTTCTTTCTTGAGATTATATTGGATGCTTTTGGTTTTGACCTTTTCATGCCTAATGAAATGTTTAATTGAATATTAAAAGATAAAAAGGTAAATAACAATGGGTGAACCATGGATTCAGATTAGAATGTCATGGATGGGGTTTATGTGACTATTATACCTTATGCCTTGGGTGAATCACAAATCCATTGAGGGATTCCACAGGCAGGCTCAAAGAGGATATTATTATGTTAAGTCATGAGCGAGCCAGGAATGTAGTGGGAAGGCTCATAGAGAATTTTTTTAAAGGTCGAACGAGTCATGGAATGAGGGATACCATGGACGGGTTCTATTGGAAATTTTTATATGTCTTAGGAGATACTTGGGACTTATTAATAGGATCCAAGGAAGGCTCAGTTGACATATACTCGCACCACGCCTAGAGTGAGACCGGGTTCCTAAGAGGATCATACGGACATGCTCATAGGATGTAGGTGGTTTTACACTTGGAGTAATACTTGAATCCCAACTTAGGAATGTCAAGGAAAAACTCATATTTAATTTGAATAATTAAATTGAATGACTTATGATGCGTCTTCCAATCCAAAGGACAAGATTGGATTCTGTCTTCACTTTTCTTGTTTAGATAGCCTTCTGAGGTATCTTTTGTGATTGTTTTTATATGGGAGTTTTCGAGCTTAGGATGGATCCCGAGAATTATATAATTCAATGTAATTGAACTATTAAATACCGGGAAATGATTGTAAATGGAAACTAGTGCTTGTAGGATAGTTTACTTTTTAGTAATTTTTAGCTTACTAATTTCACTATTGTACACTTCCTGTTATGTATATTCACTGATATATTGGCACAAATCTTGGGTGGTTTCCTACTAGGATTTAGTCTCACACCTTGTTTGGGTCATGTTTTTGGGACCAAATAGATTATATTATTGCAAGTGTTTATAAGGGAAAACACCATTCTACAGGTACTTGATATGCTAATTAGGAGCAAGAGAGCATGAGACCAAGATGAGGCTTGCGATGGTTCTGATTTTCTTAGTTCTCTATTGTAATTTTGGTACTTGCATCCTGTATTACTGCAGTGTAACATATTTTGGCTATTTTTCTAGAACATAAAATATGAAACAACATACTTGGTATGATATGACATCTGGTTATTTATATTCTTAGTCTTCCACTGCTTATTGCTATTTTATTGTATTACTACTTCTGTTGTTGATTTATTATTCCATTCTGCTGGGTTATACTCTACCAATGAGGGCATAGTTTCCCCAATATCACACATAGGCCCTCACTGCTAGTTGAAAACCTTTGGAATTTGGGGAAAAGTTCTAGAGGCCATGTGGCCAACTGGGTATGGGGTACCTTTGAGTGGTATCCATATCCAGGACATTACATTCAACTTCCAAAATTCAAGAATGTAGTCTATGGGTTGATCAAATGGAAATTTTTCTAATGGTGCCCCACCCAAAGTTGCACCTTGGGTATCCATCAAATCTTTGTGTGGGTAGACACTAATAAACAAGAAAACAACTAACCCAATCAAGACCAATCCATCAATGAGAATTTATAAATCTCAAAACACTGTATAAGAAACATCATTCCCAAAACACAAGAATACCAAAGGCAAACCTCAACTTCATTTCCAATATCAAAATATAGTATTCAACCCAAGTTTTCATATTTTTAAGACACCTGGTAACTATGCACGGTTTACCAAACCATGCGCTTTCCGTGTGCCCCTTACTGGATAACACGGTCACATGCACGATTTGGATGCACAGTTTAAGAAATCGTGCTCCAACCATGTGATATGGTTCTATCCCGGGGTAGTGGATTACCACATGCTTTAAACATAGTTTGACTAACCGTGTGTATGCTCTTCACCCTCAACTAGAAGCAAAACAAAGCTCACACGATTACCTGGAGTAAGTCGCATGATTTTCCCAAACCGTGTGTTGAACGCGCGTCAATGGAAATCACCAAAAAACTGAAAATTTAAATCTGAATCTCACCAAACTCAAAATAGAAACCAAGAAAAAAAGAATGAATCATAATAAAACCAATCCATCTCATTCAAAAAATTACCACTAATTCCAGAAACCTCATTTCATCAAGAATTCTTTGACTAAAAACTCATTTCTTCTTGTTTAGAATGAATTCCGAATCTCTATTCAAAAAAAATTCCTATTTTTTTCCAAATAAAATATTTCAATAAATTATGTATTTAGGTTAAAAAAATCCAATCCCATTAAACAATTTTTGTATCGCCCCAAAAATAATTTTACAAAAACCCACTTTTCTAATCCTTCCTTAAAGTATATTATGAAAATCTATTTTCCACTTTCCAAAAAAAAGTCATTACCACTTTAAATTCATCTTTTCACAATTCCAAAATAATTTTTTTCGAAAAAAGAATCATAATTAAGGAAGACCCAAAAAAACTCACAAGGGGAAACTAGTGTCGATGGGTGACTTAGCTATATGGTTGGTGTCCATATTCCAATCATGCCATAACCATGGGGAGTCCTTTAAGACCATGTAGCCGACTCCACATGGCTTTCTAGGCCTTTAAAGCTCACGGAGGCCACTTTCTCAACTCCCTTTTCATTTCCCAACACCAAACAATCCACAATAACCCTGAAAAACCAACAAAACTGGACTTCCCATGGAAACCCGATGATCAGAATGAGCAAGGGTTCATGACATCTTTCCCATTTCTACATTTAGAGCCCCAACAATCCTACTCCTTTTTCCTTGATATCCCCAAATAACAAAGGGATCTCTGAAAAAAAGGTCCTCTAAAAATAAAACCTCTTTTGATACCTTTTTGTTACGAACCAACCCAGGTCGACCCAGAACCGGTCACCCGAGCCGATCCATTGTAAGGCCTGAGAGGCATTCCCAATCCTTCCGGGCTAGTGAAAAGCACCAAGGGAATCAATATAGTATCAATGGAAATGATTTATCCTTATATATATATATATATATATATATAAAGGAAAGCAGTAGAATAATAAAAGAGTGACCCAAAATAAATATGATTACCAATATGAACTTCATTTACACTGAAACTAAAAATACAAAAATATGGAGAAAAAAAATACCAACACAAAATAGAAACTAAATCTGGCATCTACAACATCTCTATGTGACCCCAAGGGTCACTCTCCAACTCATAACCAACCATTGCTTGAGGCGATCAAACCTGAGTTGGAACCAGCAACATAAACTAAAAACAAGAAAGAGCTATAGGCGTGAGTATTAAAATTTAGTAGGTAAGCTTGAATAAATCTATTCTCAATTAATTTCCTTTAAATGAAGAAACATTTATGTTAGGTTTGAAATAAATTATATAAATCTAGGTTTTACAAACTTTTCATTTTAATGAAAAAAACCACAATCCATTACCCTCACAATTTAAAACTACTACCTTTCATAAAGGGGAATTAGGTTCTTAGTGAAGAAGGGGAAAGGGGTCCCAATGGAAAAGTTCATTTTTTATTAAAGTGAGAAAGGTGAGAACATTTGTTATTTAAAAACATCTTCTTGAAAACTTTTCAACAAAAACCACACATTCTCTATTACCAAGAAAACACCAAAACCCAGAATAAGGAATATAGTCTCATAATGAGGGCAATAGGATGATGATACTAGTGTTATAGAAACACAAGAATACCTAGGAACTTAGAGGTGAATCGTAACATACTATACATGTGACTCATCTCGAAGGCATTCCCTACCTAATGACATCATAACGCTCGAACACCCGATCATCACCCTACCTGGACCTACCGTGGGGCCCAATATCATAGCCAATAATAACAAAATATTCCTCTACTATGGGCCACTAGCTAGTGCGTAAACTAAAATAGTGCAACAATATTTCTCAGAAATCCTTGTATCTATGCTAGGTTCTAATGTCATGTTCACAAAGGGGTGTTCCAAACAAACCAATCAACAAGCCATACATACATTCTATCGTATAAGTCACACAACCAGCACCACCCTGACCCCCTCAAGGAGTAGTCCCTTTACTTAAAACAATTATCACACAATTGGAGTCCCAAACCGAGGAAATTCCCATATATTTACCAACAAACAAGGAAAGTGACTTAATTCAAAGAAGGGTTTTTCAATAAAACCATTTCAAAAGTTTCAATCAGGCCTCACAATACTTTCTCATATCAAACATTTTCTTGAAAAACTACACACAATACACTTTCAAGCCCCAAACAATTTAGAAATTCATTTGGGAAACACCAAACACCATTTTAGATATCACAAATATATTTAGGAAACCAAAACATGCTTTTAAAAACCACAAACCACTTGGAAAAGCCAACTGGGCAATTTAACAAACACTTGGCATGCAAAAGTCATCAAATTCACACCATATATTCAAAACAATTGAGCAAACCACCTCATTTCACATAGAACAATTATTCTAAAAATCATAAATCAGTATTTAACAATCGAGGAAGGTGTGAAAATAAAGAAATCAATGAAATCGTGAATTTAAAAGAGATATGCAAAGGGATCCTACCTTAAAACACTTCTGATTTAACAACGCCTAACTGGAAAGACTCTTAAAGGTTTCTGGGAAGCAAGAACAACCTCAAGGAACCCTAAAAAAACAAAAAACCCCAATTTTAAACAACCCTAGGTAAGAAAATCGGCCAAACATGGCCACTAGGGTTAGAGGATAAGGGGAGAAAGGAAGAAAAGAAAAGGAGAAAGATGAGGGAGCCCTAACCTTTCTATTCGGGTTAAGAATCACCAAGAAATCACCTTGAATCCCATTTGGAGGGGCTTGGAGGTGCCAAAAAACCCCATGGAAGGCATCTAGGTCGGGGGAGTTTGAATGGGGGGTCCAAGGGGAGAAACCTCAATTAAAAAGAAAAAAACCCCAAAAAACCCTTTCTCGAGTGGGTTGCACGGTTATCCAGCACGGTTTAACCAACCGTGCGCAAATCGTGTGCAAACTGTGCGACCCCCTGCACACTTACTTCATGGTTAAACTAACTGCATGCCTTAACTGTGTGACCTAGAAAAAGTCCCCCAAAACACCATTTTCACCGCAAAACTCATCTAACTCAAGAGGACGAACCATCCAACAAACATACCCCATAAAAATGTTCCACTAGGAGTGTTGCAAAATCATTTTTCAAGCCACCCTCCCCACCCCTTCTCTCTAGAAATGGGCAAGGCCAAATACCACCAAAAAATTCCAAGGCTGAAAATTTAATTCAAGAAAACCTGAGACACCAGATTTAAACCCAGAACACCCGAAACCCAAGAGAAAAACCAATATCCAAAATAAGATTCAAAACAAAGGATGGAATTGAAAATCCAGGTGTTACAATGACCTAGGTAAGGTAAAACTACCTATTCATGAGGGATGATGGGTACATGAGCTTGGAGTCTTGGTATTTTAGAGTGGAAAATGATCATCTTGTACAAAGATGGTTTTGTGTGGTTTTTGATACTTATTTCGATGTATTGTATTAGGACGCTAATACCTACATCTAAGACTAGTTTATCCTTTATTTTTGGATCTTTCATATATTGTGGGTTGTTTATGGTCTTATCTGATTAATGTTCAGTATGTGTTTGGTTTGTGGTGTTCTTGGAACCTTTATATATATATACTATGATTTATATTATTATATTGGTTAGATAGATACCCTTTGGAAAACAGGTTCCATTCCTATGACATAAAAATCTTATCTTAATTTTAAAATCTCATATGCATGTATGTGTCATTTTGGTTTTTCAGCTGGATATTCTAATGTTTTCATTGAATTCAATAGAGGGTAAATCAATTCCCAATATAACCTAACTTATCTATTTGTGTTTACGAAAGATTTGGTGATTAAAAATCACACCTAAGATTTTGTGTGTGTGTGTGGGGGGGGGGGGTGGGGTGGGTCAGTGAGTGATCTAGGGTGATTCATTATAAAATTATATTAGATCATTGTCTAGGGTTGTCACAACCCCCTCCCCACAAAGTGTACCCCTCTTGGGCTGGTAATGTGAGAAGAGAGATAATGACCCCCGAGTCCCGCCTCTAGTAGGCCCCGGGTTGGCGACTAGCACCGAGGGTATAGTAAGACACAAAATGGGAGGCATTACCCTCTAAGAGAGCACATGCTGAAGGGAGAGATAAGATAGACACCAACCAACTCCAAATCAGAATTGAAATATAAAATAAAACCCAAGTGCACATATGTAATGTCATGTAAAAGTACTACAACTAAAAGGAGAAAACTACAAGTACCCAAAAGAAAGTAAAAACAACAGCAACCACAAGCCCAAACAGCTCCTGCAACGACAAGCTAGTAGAAACCAGCTTGATCTCCAACCTGCTCCAAGTGACCTGAAAAATAGTTTATATATACATAGCATGAGTATAACTATATACTCAGGAGGATCTTCCCCAAAGCCTCTCGTGCAAAAGTAAAGAGAGCATGCTAAAGCACAGTGAACAACAAGTGATACTAAATCGTCACCTAAAGAGGTATACTAAGTTCCCAACCTCACCATGGCTACTCTCACTAAGTAACGCATACAAGAATATAACATATAGAAAATAATATCAAGGGTACCCCACTACTACTTCCCCACTGGTTTGCTGCTTTGCCCCAACGTCGCACGTCCTGAGCATCTCTCTCAAAAAGGATTGCCCGCAGACACCTGGGCAAAGCACCACAATATGCACCTCGTTCAACACAAATGCTTGCCCGAAGACACCTGGGTGAAGCACCACACCATACTCACAACCAAAAGTAACCAGGTAGGTTCCGAGAGCCACCACAGCTCGCATAACGTGTATCATATGTCGGGTCTTTTACCTCAAGCCATTACAGCCCATACACCAAGTAAGGATCCTCAATCCATCACAACCTATACACGTTACACCTATAGTAGTCCATAGGATACTATATCCAGAATATATGTGTGTGAATAACCACAAGCCATTACATACCTCTACACAAATATATGGGAAAAACTAACTGCTGTGCCTAACAGCACAAGTATCTACCAATAGAAGAGAGCGGGGCCAAAGGGGGTAGTCATCCATTCATCCTCCCACCAGAATGTTGGGGAAAACACCCCCCAGGGCTCAGAATCCCCGGGTGTCAGTTGACATTACTAACTGGGTGGAGTAGCGTATAGAAACACAAAAAGTACAGAATATATTATATCTCACAACCACACTATGGGCATAACCTAGTCTTAGACACAACTGCAGCTAACGTCTCTCTGACTCCGGGCTGCTATTTCTAAGACTAGGTATCCTATAAGCACACAACCATTTAAAGATCTTTATTAGATTCTTCATTCCCTTTTTATCAGTTCCACTATATGTTAATTAATTCTTTAAACATTAATTAACCATGAATGATTCTACATTAAGTTTCATTAGTATCACACCCAAAGTCAATTGTTCCTTCAAAAATTACAACCTCATCATTATGTTCTAGCAAAATACAACCCAAGGTTTAACACCATTTAATCAAACATTCATTACAGAAACACTTTCCCATATTCCCAAGAATTCTAGAAAAGCATTCTATGCTACTAACACAAGGGGGATCAACACGGTGAGTAAATTTACTACCCGTTGAGTCTTTTCCGCCTATAGCAAGAGCGTAGACCCATTCTCCCTTGAGAAGATAAACACGGAAATCATGTGACATACCCTGCGTGTCTTCACCTCTTTCGCAAGAAGGGTAACCAAGACCAACTGCCTTGAGCTGTGGGGAAAATTAAAGCAGATAATCAACCAATCAAAATCACCAAGCATCCAAAAATCACATCCATCCCATTCCATCATCCCCAGTGTCCTCCCCGACACCCATATGCATAAACCAATGCATCTTGCCACTCTAGGCGTCATCCGCTGCCACAACCAAAAGTCCTCTATGCCCCCACATATCACAACACCCCTCCAGGGTCACGTCTCAACATAAGCAGCAGGAAAAACAACCATCACATCAATTGGGCTATGGACCTTTAACAATCAAGAGGGTAACTCAGAACCCTTCAAGGAATTTCAAACAATCAAATTATTTAATCCATCTTGAATTAACAGATTTATAATCCGCTAGTTCCAACATTAGGAAACCTAACCCGTACGTTATCACAAAAGATTAAACATGCTTACTATGAAAATTTGATTAACATCAAATTAAAAAAAGAACCAGATTCGTTTTCATGCCTCTTTATCTTTATCCAAACAATGATCAATTAATCCCGGTTTACGTTCTTTACCGATTTCCATCAAGAACAACTGCTAAGTAAAGCAAGCATAGATATCACACTATCTAGCAAAACAAAAGGCAATAACATACGATCAATATAATTTCTTTATTCGGTTCAAAATATTTATTATGTCAATTCCATTGTTATCCAGTGGGATTAAACATGCTAAAAATACTGTTGCACGTAAAAGAAAGAGAATCAACGAATCCACTACCTCAAAGGTTTTTGATGAAAACCCCAACAAATGAAGAACACACCAGAAATATGGGTTGATTCTCCAAGAATCCTCCTTAGATCTCTTCTCTTAACATTACCAGACCAAATATCAGCATATTTGGCATCCACAGACTTTGATCTACCCATAACGGGCATAGATATAAGAAACCGAGAGAAGAGGATAAGTAGATCTAAGTAGATCTAAGAAACCAAACAAGAACAATCACATACCACAAGAAAACGGCTTCGATTCTCCTAGAGAAGCCTTCAGATCTCCTCCAAAACACTTGGGAGAGGTTCTCCTACCTTCAAGGGAGTGTAATCCCGAGTTATGGCCGCTTAGGGGCTTAAACGAACCATTTATAGGCAAAACAAGTTAGATCCACAATTTTAGGATCTAATTTAAGTGCCCGCATAGTTTGCTCACACGGTTAGACAAACCATGCACTAACCGTGCAGTCTCTACTGCCTCGTCAAGCACTCCTCACACAGTTAGGCCGCACGGTTAGACAAACTGTGCGCTAGCCGTGCGTTAGCCACTGCCTCCAACATTAACTACGCACGGTATGGCCGTACGGTTTAGACAATCCGTGCACAACCTGTGTGAAAGCTACCGCCCTTTAGTTTTCCTTAAAAGTCCACCCAAATGCACCACCAAGTCACTACTCCAAACCGAAGGTAGTTAGAAACATCAAAAGTACCTGAAATCGTAATGTGACGTTACAATTCACAATTGTATACCGTTGAATTGGTTCATCGAAATGAAAGATTTTGGAAAAGCGTTGGGGATAAGAAACATTGACCTCCCGGAACGCCTCAAACACCGCATTTTCACAAAGTAGTGGATCAGAGAGGTCAGGGCCATTACATTAGATACCTCTCAAAACATTCTCATCCTTGAGAATCCAAAATCCACATAAAGTGAAAATGAAACAGGGTGTGAACATCCACCCATCAAGATACCTCTCAAAAGAGAGAAAGCCACCAAAACAACAAAATAAATTCATAAAAAAACATGACAGGTCTAACCACAAAGGGTACATCATTACATGAAAATAGTTAAACATCAAACAACTCTGGGTACTATGCACATATTTGTGACTCACGTTCCTAGGTACTCTCCTCTATGCCACTGTGTCGCCACAAGACAAAAACTAAAGGAATAGAAAACCACACAACACCTTATCCTTGCGGTCTTGGATCTTCACAGGTCGCTCCTCAAAGGTTGCATCATCATCAACATCGATCTCTCCCCAATCGATGATGTGAGAGTCATCATGAAGATAACGACGGAGCTGTGATACATGGAAAACATCATGTATCCGACTCATCTGTGGGTGGAGTGCTACTCGATACGCCACAGCTCCAACACGAGATAACACCTCGAAAGGCCCAAAAAACTTGGGAGAAAGTTACTTCCACAACCAATCCTTCACTGCCCACGATGGGGAGTCACCTTCAGAAACACATGATCCCCAACATTAAACTCTAAGGGTATCCTTTGATCAGCATATGATTTCTGACGATCTTGTGCTGTCTTCATCCTCTCATGAATCACCTGAACCATCTCTATTGTATTCTGCATAGCTCTGGTCCAAGAATTGCTGACTCTCTGACCCTAGTATAGCACAACAGAGAATGGAAAGGCCAGCCATACAAGGCTTCAAATGGCTCCATACCAATGGTGGAGTGAAAAATATTATTGTAAGTGAACTCCACCAAGGGTAAGTGCCTCATCCATGAACCTAAGAAATCAAGAACACAAGAGTGTAACATGTCTTCAAGAGTCTGGATGGTTCACTATGTCTGACCATCCGTTTGAGGATGAAAAACAGTGCTAAGGCATAGCTGAGAACCAAAAGCATGTTGGAGACCTATCCACACTCTGGAGGTAAAATGAGGATCTCGATCAGAAATGATCTTCCTAGGGACTCCATGAAGTCTCACCACCTCCTCTAGATACTTCTCCAACAAAACTTCCACTGAGCTTGAATCCTTGATTGATATAAAGTGGGCCAATTTTTTTACACGATCCACTACCACCCAAATAGCATCATGTCCTCTCGGAGCTCGAGGTAGACCAGTAACAAAGTCTATTGAGATATCATCCCACTTACACTGATGAATCTCTAATGGCTAGAGAAGACCACCAAGAACACGGTGTTCAGCCTTCAACTTCTGGAAGACTAAACATCGAGACACAAACTCCACAACCGTATGATTTAGCCAAGGCCACAAAACTGAATCTTTAAGGATCAGTACATCTTTGTCACGCCAGGATGTACCACTAAAGGTGAACTATGGAACTCTCTAAGGACTGTATCGCACATTATCAAAGGAATAAAAATCATTCCATGATGCAACACTCAGTGTTGTTCATCTTCAGTCCAACCATCAGGGGCCTCACCACAAACAACTTGGTCTCTTCAAACCTATACCTCAAGATCCCCCAACTGGGACTCTTCCACCTTCTGCACCAGGGATGACTATACCGTCATCTGAAAAAGACAACCTCTACCCCGAAATTATCCCATATCAATATGCAATAATGAAAGTTCTTCCATTCCTCTCTAGGAATCACCAGATTCATGCACAGCATCACTACGTGAATTTAGGCTCAGCGCATCAGCTACAACATTCCCTTTTCTAGGTGTATACGATATTTTGAAGTCGTATTCCTACAAGAACTCCATCCACCAACGCTGTTGTAAGTTCAAGTCATGTTGGGAGAAAACATACCTCAAACTCTTATGATCAGTGAAAACCACAATGCGCTTACCAATGAGGTAATGTCTCCACAACTTTAGAGCAAACACCACAGCTGCCAACTCAAGATCATGAGTGGCATAGTTGTGTTCATGGGGACGTAACTGCCGAGACCCATAAGAAACGACTAACCTCTGCTGCATGAGAACATAGCCAAACCCCAGATGTGAAGCAATGCAGAAAACATCAAACTGAACTCCTTTAGCTGGAAGACAAAGGACTGGAGCACTTACTAACTTCTCCTTTAGATACTCGAAGGTTGCCTGGCACTGATCAGTCTATATGAATTCCTAATCCTTCCTAGTCGAAGCTATTAGAGGAGCCGCAACCCATGCGAAATTTTCTATGAACATCCTGTAGTATCCTGTGAGACCAAGGAAACTTTGCACCTCTGACACTATCTTGGGGGATGCCCAAGACACAAATGCTTCAATCTTCGATGGATCCACAACTACTCCCTGTTGGGACACAACATTCCCCAAGAAACGGACTTCTCGAGTCCAAAACTCACACTTCGACAACTTCCCAAACAACTGATGTCGATGAAGAACTCCCAAAATGGCTTGTAGATGCTCTGTATGCTCCTCTTCAGATGTAGAGCACACAAGGATGTCATCGATGAAAACTACCACGAACTTGTGCAGGAAATCTCAGAACACAACATTCATCAATCCCATGAATACAACTGGATCATTCGTCATAACAAACGACATTACATCGAACTCATAATTCCCACGACGATAATGGAAAGCAGTATTTGGGATATCCTCATCCTTCACATGAATCTGATGATATCCTGACCGCAAGTAGATCTTTGAGAACCAACTTGCACCCTTTAGTTGATTGAATAACTCATCAATCCGCGAAAGAGGATAGAGATTATTTATTGTAACTTTGTTTAAGCGACGATAATCGACACACAACCACAAACTGTCGTAGGCCTTCTTCATGAAAAAAACTAGTGCACCCCACGGTGACACACTTGGCCAAACAAAACTGCACTTTAATAGACCATCAAGCTGTATACATAGCTCTCGTAAGTTAGAAGGGGCTATCCTTTATGAATACATAGAGATAGGAGATGCACCTGGCTGTAGTTTGATCCCAAACTCAATCTCTCATCGAGGGGGTAATGCTACAACCTCTTCTGGAAAGACATCAGGGTACTCCCCTACGACCCTAGGAAACACCAACTGCTGAACCTCTGAATAACTCAGCATCATCTCAGCCATCATGGACGATAAGGATGGAACGCGCCTATGACCCATCTGAGGATCTCGCTCACCAAAAAACACCACTTTCTCTCCATCCGCACCAAGGAAAACGACCTTATTCCTGAAGCAATCTATGATAGCCTGCACCGAATACAACCAATCCATGCTGAGGATGAAATCATATGGTTGTATTCATAAACATAGGAAATCTACCCAAATGCGGTGTTGCCCCAACACAAGCTCACAGTTTCTACATACTTCAAACAAGTCACCTCAACCTCCAACTGGCGTAGTCAACACCAAGGACACTGGAAGCCTCTCTACCTCATGTCCCAAAGAATGAAAAAGTGTAGGTGATATGAAGGAGTGCGTCGCTCCTGAATTAGACAAGGAATACACCAAGGTAGAAAACAAGTAAAGGGTACCTCGAACGACATCTGGATCACCTGGAGCTGGCAACGCTAGAGCATGAAGCTGACCACGACCTCCTCCACGGCCTCTCTGACCCTGAGGACAACCACCACCACAGCTGCACTCTGCTCTCTGAGGAAGGGGATCATCATGGGGCTGTCCTCTACCTACCCCATATACCCTCTGGTGATATAAAGCTGGTGCAACCAGCTGCTGCTGCCTCTAATGGAACTGTCTCAACGGAGGAACCTGGAGTGTAGAACCTGGTGCATGATGACCGATCTAAAAGGTCGTGTACTCCCGCTACTGATGGACATGACCACCATAAGAAAAACAAGCACCTGATCCATTGGAATAGGCCTGAGGGTTTCTTCCTCTGAAGAAACGAGATGTGAAGGGTTGGGACCTACCCCCGGCTGAACGAAAACTCTTCTGCCCTAAAAACTGGGAACCCCGGACCACAGCTCTCCTTCATGAGGAATCATGCCGATTTCCCTCTTGTGATGACCCTGTCCTGGACAAATTCCTCTCGACAACCTATTCCCTTTCTAGTACCTCAAGATATGTTTTCAGCATAAATGGGGTGACTTGAAGTTGGATCTATGGACGCAAAGCCTCCTCAAAATGCCTCTCCCTAGCCTCCTCATCTGGCAGTAGGTCAGAAGCATATCGTAAAAGGTTCTTGAAATGGATTCCAAACTCTCAAACAGTAGATCTCCCCTGTCGAAGGGTAAGAAGCTCCTGGAAACTGGACACCTTCGCTGTCAAAGAAAGGAACTAGACTCTAAACTTGTCTCGGAACTCCTCCCATGAGATCGTTGACTCCTCACGATCCCCGAGGTACAAGAACAACCACTGCCTTGCTGCTCCACACAACATCATCGCAACTAAGGACACCCAATGCTCCTTCCGATCACAGATCGAATTGAAGACTATCTCGACCTCCTCCAACTAGTCTTCCGTGACTGCATCTGAAACTGAGCCCTCGTACTTCTTCAGACTCTGGCGCTGAAACTCTCAGAGTGTCTTCCTCCAAGTTTTGTCGTCATCAACCTCTACCCTACGACAACCTGCTGGAAATTTTCTGTGCAAACCTGATGAGGGCATTGACCTGGAGTCATACCTGTAAAATAACAAAATGTTAGAGCTCCTAAACGTGGAATATGGAAGAATCAACATTAATTAATTAATTGTTTTCTTCTATTCATTTTAAGTTAACCTATCCCAAGGTCTACTCATTAAAACATGGGAAAAAAGAAGAATGATGCATGATCCTTTCCTAGGTCTCTACCCTGCAACTAGTATCACCTTGTTCAATAGCCATTGTAAACTTAAAGGTCCGTACATCAAATCATAGGGGGCCCGAAATGCCTAGTCTCAGCCGGTCTCCAGTGTTTACCTCACTTGATAAACATGAATGACACCATTTCCCTACCAACCCATGCAACCTCACCTATGCCTAACTCCAAACTCCATCCTATAACTAAACCAGACCTCTGATACCACTATGTCACAACCCCCTACCCACAAAGTGTACCCCTACTGGGCTGGCAATGTGAGAAGAGAGATAATGACCCTGAGTCCCGCCTCCAGTAGGCCCCGGGTTGGCGACTATCACTGAGGGTATAGTAAAACACAAAATGGGAGGCATTACCCTCTAAGAGAACACATGCGGAATAGAGAGATGAGATAGACACCAACCAACTCCAACTCAGAACTAAAATATAAGAGAAAACCCAAGTGAACATATGTAATGTAATGAAAAAGTACTATAACTGAAAGGGGAAAACTAAAAGTACCCGAAATAAAGTAAAAACAGCAGCAACCACAAGCCCGAACAGCTCCAGCAACCACAAGCTAGTAGAAACCATCTTGATCTCCAACCTTCTCCAAGTGACATGAAAAACAGTTTATATATACATAGGGTGAGTATAACAGTATACTCATTAGGATCCTCCCTGAACCCTCTCATGCAAAAGTAAAGAGAGCATGCTAAAGCACAGTGAACAACAAGTGAAACTAACTCGTCACCTAAACATGATTAATAAGTTCCAAACCTCACTATGGCTACTCTCACCAAATAACGCATACAAGAATATAGAATATAGAAAATAATATCAAGGGTACCCCACTACTAATTTTCCACTGGTTTTCCGCTTTTCCCCAACATCACACATCCTGAGCATCTCTCTCCAAAAAGGCTTTCTCACAGACACCTGGGTGAAGCACCACAATATGCACCTCGTTCAACACAAATGATTGCCCACAGAAACCTGGGTGAAGCACCACACCATCCTCACAACCAAAAGTAACCAGGTAGGTTCCGGGAGCCACCACAGCTCACATAACATGTATCATACGTCAGGTATTTTACCTCAAGCCATTACAACCCATACAATGAGTAAGGATCCTCAAGCCATCACAGCCTATACACGTTATACCTATAGTAGTCCATAGGATACTATATCCATAATATATGTGTGTGAATAACCACAATCCATTACATCCCTCTACACACATATATGGAGAAAACTAACCTCTATGCCTAATAGCACAAGTATCTACCAAGAGAAGAGAGTGGGGCCAAAGGGGGTAGTCAGCCATTCATCCTCCCACCAGAATGTTGGGGAAAACACCCCCTAGGGCTCAGAATCCCTGTGGTGCTAGTTGAACTTACTGACAGGGTGGAGTATCATATAGAAACACAAAAAGTACAGATTATATTATATCTCACAACCACACTATGGGCATAACCTAGTCTTAGACACAACTGCAGATAACGTCTCTCAGACTCCGGCCTGCTATTTCTAAGACTAGGTATCCTATACACACACAACCATTTAAAGAGATTTATTAGATTCTTTATTCCTTTTTTATCAGTTCCACTGTACGTTAATTAATTATTTAAACATTAATTAACCATGAACGATTCCACATTAAGTTTCATTAGCATCACACCAAAATTCAATTGTTCCTTAAAAAATTACAACCTCATTATTATGTTCCAGCGAACTCCAACCCCAAGGGTTAACACCATTTAATCAAACATTCATTACAGAAACACTTTCCCATATTCCCAGGTATTCTATAAAAGCAATATATGCTACTAACACAATGAGGCTTAACACGGTGAGTAGATGTACTACCCGTCGAGTCTTTACCGCCTATAGCAAGAGCGTAGACCCATTATCCCTTGAGAAGCTAAACACTGAAAGCAAGTGTCATACCCCATGTGTCCTCACATCTTTCGGAAGAAGGGTAAGCAAGACCAACTGCCTTGAGCAGTGGGGAAAAGTAAAGCAGATAATCAACCAATCAAAATCACCGAGCATCCAAAAATTACATCCATCCCATTCCATCATCCCCGGTGTCCTCCCCGACACCCATATGCATTAACCAGTGCATCTTTCCACTCTAGGTGTCATCCGCTGCCACAACCAAAAGGCCTCTATTCCCCCACATATCACAACACCCCTCTAGGGTCACGTCTCAACACAAGCATCAGGAAAAAAAACCATCACATAAATTGGGCTATGGCCCTTTAACAATCAAGAGGGTAACTTAGAACCCTTAAAGGAATTTCAAACAATCAAATTCTTTAATCCATCTTGAATTAACAGATTTATAATCTATTGTTTCCAACATCGGGAAACCTAACCAATAAGCTATCACAAAAGATTAAACATGCTTACTAAGCCGATTTTATTAACACTAAATTACAACAAGAACTAGATTCATTTTTATGCCTCTTTATCTTTAGCCAAAAAATCATCAATTAATCCCTATTTACGTTCTTTACTGATTTCCATTAAGAACAACAACTAAGCAAAGCAAGCATAGATATCACACTATCTAGAAAAACAAGAGGTAATAACATATAATCGATACAATTTCTTTATCCAGTTCCAAATATTTTTTATGTCAATTCCATTGTCATCCGGTGGGATTAAACATACTAACAATACCATTGCACGTAAAATAAAGAGAAGCAACAAATCCCCTACCTCAAAGGTTTTTGACGAAAATCCCAACAAACGAAGAATGCACAAGAAAGCCGGGTTGATTCTCCAAGAATCCTCCTTAGATCTCTTCTCCTAACACAACCAAGGACAAATATCATCATATTTTGCATCCACACACTTAGATCTACCCATAACAAGCGTAGATCTAAGAAACTGAGAGAAGAGGAGAAGTAGATCTAAGTAGATCTAAGAAACCAAACAAGAACGATCACATAGCTCAAGAAACCGACTTTGATTCTCCAATAGAAGCCTTCGAATCGCCTCCAAAACACTTGGGAGAGGTTCTTCTACCTTCAAGGGAGGGAAATCCCGAGTTATGGCCGCTTAAGGGCTTAAACGAACCATTTAGAGAAAAAATGAGTTAGATCTAATATTTTAGGATCTAATTTAAGTGCCTTCACGGTTTTCTTACACGGTTAGAAAAACCGTACGCTAACCATGCATTCTCTACTGCCTCGTCAAGCACTCATCGTATGGTTTGGCTGCACGGTTAGACAAACTGTGCACTAACCTTGCATTTGCCACTGCCTCCAACATTAACTACACAAGGTATGGCCACACAGTTTAGAAAAACCGTGCACAACCCTTGTGAAAGATACTACCCTTTAGTTTTCCTTAAAAGTCCTCCCAAATTCACCCCCAAGTCACTAATCCAAACCAAAGGTAGTTAGAAACATCGAAAGTACCTGAAAATGTAACGTGACGTTACAGTTCACAATTTTCTACCATTGAAATGGTTTATCGAAATGGAAGATTTTGTAAAAGCGTTGGGGATAAGATACCTTGACCTCTCGGAACGCCTCTAACACTGCATTTTCACAAAGTAGTGGATTAGATAGGTCCGAGCCATTACATCATGTACCTCTCAAAAAATTATCGTCCTCAAATATCCAAAACCCACATAAAGAGAAAACGAAACAGGGTCTAAACAACCACCCATCGAGATACCTCTCAAAAGAGAGAAAGCCACCAAAACAACAAAATAAATTCATAAAAAAAACATGAATGGTCTAACCGCAAAGGGTACATCGTTACATGAAAAGAGTTAAACAAAAAAAAACTCTGGGTACTGAGCATGTATCTGTGACTCAAGTTCCCAGGTACTCTCCTCCATGCCACTATGTCGCCACACGACACGAACTAAAGGAATAGAACACCGGCGCAACACCTTATCCTTGTGGTCTTGGATCTCCACAGGTCGCTCCTCAAAGGTTGCAGCATCATCAACATCGATCTCTCCCCAATCGATGATATGAGAGTCATCATGAATATAACGACGGAGCTGTGATACATGGAAAACATCATGTATCTAACTCATATGTGGGGGAAGTGCTACTCGATACGCCACAGCTCCAACACGATCTAACACCTCAAAAGGCCCAACAAACCGAGGAGAAATCTTACTTCCACAACCAAACCATCACTGCCCACGATGGGGAGTCACCTTCAGAAACACATGATCCCCAACATTAAACTCTTAGGGTATCCTTCTTTGATCAGTATATGATTTCTGATGATCTTTCATTGTCTTCATCCTCTCACAAATCACCTGAACCATCTCTGTTGTATTCTTCACTAGTTCCGGTCCAAGAATTGCTAACTCTCCGACCCCAGTCTAGCACAATGAAGAATGGAAAGGCCAGCCATAAACGGATTCAAACGGTGCCATACCAATGGTGGAGTGAAAACTATTATTGTAAGCGAACTCCACGAAGGGTAAGTGCCTCATCCATGAACCTCTGAAATCAAGAACACAAGAGCGTAACTTGTCTTCAAGAGTCTAGATGGTTCGCTCTGTCTGACCATCCGTTTGAGGATGAAAAGAAGTTCTAAGGCATAACTGAGAACCAAAAGCATGTTGGAGACCTCTCCACACTCTAGAGGTGAAACGAGGATCTCAATCAGAAATTATCGTCCTAGGGACTCCATGATGTCTCACCACCTCCTATAGATACCGCCTCGACAAAAATTCCACTGAGCTTGACTCATTGATTGCTATAAAGTGGGCCGATTTTGTTAAACGATCCACTACCACCCAAATAGCATCATGTCCTCCCGGAGCTCAAGGTGGACTAGTAACAAAGTCCATTGAGATATCCTCCCACTTCCACTGATGAATCTCTAATGGCTGGAGAAGACCACCAGGAACACGGCGTTTGGACTTCACCTTCTGGAAGACTAAACATCGAGACACAAACTCCACAACTGCACGCTTCATCCCATTCCACCAAAACTGATTATTCAAGGATAGGTACATATTTTTCATGCCAGGATGTACCGCTAAAGGTGAACTATGGAACTCTCTGAGGACCGTATCGCACATCATCAAATGAACAAAAAGCCTTCCATGATGTAACACTCGGTGTTGTTCATCTTCAGTCCAACCATCAGGGGACTCACCACAAACAACTCGGTCTCACCAAACCTCCACCTCTAGATCCCCCAACTGGGGCTCTTCCACCTTCTGCACCATGGATGACTATACCTTCATCTTAAAAAGAAAACCTATAACCAAAACTTCTCCCATATCAAGATGCAATGCTGGAATTTCTTCTATTACACTCTAGGAGTCACTGGATTCACACACAGCATCACTACGTGACTTTCGGCTCAGCGCATCTTCTACAACATTCCCTTTTCCAGGTTTATACGATATTTCGAAGTTGTGTTCCTATAAGAACTCCATCCACCGACGCTGTCGTAAGTTCAAGTCACTCTAGGAGAAAACATACCTCAAACTCTTATGATCGGTGAAAAACAAAAAGCACTCACAAATGAGGTAATTTCTCCACAACTTCAGAGAAAACACCACATCTACCAACTCAAGATCATGAGTGGAATATCTACATTCATGGGGACGTAACTACCGATACCCATAAGAAACAACCAACCTCTACTGCATGAGAACACAACCTAACCCTAGATGTGAAGCATCACAGAAAACATCAAACTAAACTCCTTCAGCTGGAAGACAAAGGACTGGAGCACTTACTAACTTCTCCTTTAGATACTCGAAGGCTGCCTGTCACTGATCAGTCCATACGAATGCCTTATCATTCCTGGTCAAAGCTGTTAGAGGTGCTGCAACCCATGAGAAATTGTCTACGAACCTCTTGTAGTAGCCTGCGAGACCAAGGAAACTTCGCACCTCTGACACTGTCTTGGGGTCTTCCTAACACACAACTGCTTCAATCTTTGATGGATCCACAACTACTCCCAGTTGGGACACAACATGCCCCAAGAAACGGACTTCTCGAGTCCAAAACGCACACTTCGAAAACTTACCAAATAGCCGATGTTGACAAAGAACTCCCAAAATGGATTTTAGATGCTCTACATGCTCCTCTTAAGATGTGGAGTACACAAGGATGTCATCGATGAAAACTACCAAGAACTTGTCCAGAAACTCTCAGAACATAGCATTCATAAATCCCATGAATAAAGCTGGAGAATTCGTTATGCAAAACGAAATTACAATGGACTCATAATGCCCATGATGACAATAGAAAGCAGTCTTCGGGATATCCTCATACTTCACATGCATCTGATGATATCTTGACGACAAGTCGATCTTTGAGAACCAACTTTCACCCTTCAGTTAATCGAATAAGTCATCAATACACGGAAGAGGATATAGATTCTTTATTGTCACTTTGTTTAAGCGACAATAATCGACACACAACCACAAACTGTCGTCGGCATTCTTCACGAACAAAACTGGTGCACCCCACAGTGACACACTTGGCCGAACAAAACCACACTTTAACAGACCATCATGTTGTATACGTAGCTCTCATAACTCATAAGGGGCCATTCTATATGAATACATAGAGATAGGAGATGCACCTGGCTGTAGTTTGATCCCAAACTCGATCTCTCGTCAATGGGGTAATGCTACAACCTCTTCTGAAAATACATCAAGGTACTCCTCTATGACCCTAAGAAACACCAAATGATGAACCTATGAAGAACTCAGCATCATCTTAGCCATCATGGACGATAAGGACGGAACACACCTATGACCCATCTGAGGATCTCGCTCACCAACAAACACCACTTGCTCTCCATCCACACCATGGAAAACGACCTTCTTCCTGAAGCAATACACGATAGCCTGCACCTAATACAACCAATCCATGATGAGGATGACATCATATGGTTGTATTCATAAACATAGGAAATCTCCCCAAGAGAGGTGTTTCCCCAAAACTAGCTCACAGTCTCTACATACTTCAAACAAGTCAGCTCGACCTCCAACTGGCGTAGTCAACGCCAAGGGCACTGGAAGCCTCTCTACCTCAAGTACCAAAGCATGGAAAAGGGTAGGTGATATGAAGGAGTGCGTCGCTCCTGAATCAAACAAGGCATACACCAAGGTAGAAAACAAGCAAAGGGTACCTCAAATGACATCTGGCTCACCTGGAGCTAGTAACGTTAGAGCATGAAGCTTACCATGACCTCCTCTACATCCTCTCTGACCCTGAGGAAGACCACCACCATGGCCATGATCTGCTCTCTAAGGAAGGGGAGTATCATGGGGATGTCCTCTGCCTTCCCCATCTACCCTCTGGTGATCTAAAGCTGGTGCAACCGGCTGCTGCTGCCTCGGCTGGAAATGTCTCAACAGAGGAACCTGGAGCGTAGCACCTGGTGCACGATGACTGCTCTGAAATGTCGGGCACTCCCACTACTGATGGACATGAACACCACAAGACAAACAAGCACCTGATCCCTTGGCATAGGCCTGAGGGTTGTTTCCTATGAAGAAACGAGATGTGAAGGGATGGGGCATTCCCTCGGCTGAATGAAAACTCTTCTGCCCTGAAAACTGGGAACCCCAGACCACAGGTCTTCTTCATGAGGAATCATGCTGATTAACCTCTCGCGATGATCCTGTCCTGGAAAAAGTCCTCTCAATAACCTCTACCCTCTCCAGTACCTCTAGATATGTTTTTATCATAAATGGGGTGACCTAGAGCTGGATCTGTGGAGGAAAAACCTCCTCAAAATGTCTCACCCTGGCCTCCTCATCTGGCAGTATGTCTGAAGCATATCATAAAAAGTTCCTGAAACAGATTCCAAACTCTCGAACAGTAGAGCTCCCCTATTGAAGGGTAAGAAGCTCCTGGTGACTGGATTCCTTTGTAGTCGAAGAAAGGAACTCAACTCTATACTTGTCTCGGAACTCCTCCCATGAGATCGCTGACTCTTCATGATCCCCAATGTACAAGAACCACCACTGCCTTACTGCTCCATGCAGCATCGTCACAGCTAAGGACACCCAGTGCTCCTTCCGAGCATGGATCGAACTGAATCCTATCTCGACCTCCTCCAACCAGTCTTTCGTGACTGCATCTAAAACTGAGCCCTCGTACTTCTGCAGACTCTGGCGCTGAAACTCTCGGAGTGTCTTCCTCTAGGTGTCGTCATCATCAACCTCTACCCTGCAGTGACCTACTGGAATAGCCTGCTGGACATTTTCTACATAAACCTGATGAGTACTTCGACCTGGAGTCATACCTGTAAAATAACAAACCGTTAGATATCCTAAACTTGGAATATGGAAGACTCAACATTAATTAATTAATTGTTTTCTTCTATTAATTTTAAGTTAACCTATCCCAAGGTCTACCCATTAAAACACAAGAACAAAGAAGAATGATGCATGATCCTTTCCTAGGTCTCTACCCTACAACTAGTATCACCTTGTTCAGTAGCCATTGTAATCTTAAAGGTCCGTACATCAGATCATAGGGGGCCTTAAACACCTATGTCTCAGCCAGTATCCAGTGTTTACCTCACTTGATAAACATGAATGACACCGTTTCCATACCAACCCATGCAACATCACCTGTTCATAACTCCAAACTCCATTCTATCCCTCAACCAGACCTCTGATACCACTCTGTCACAACCCCCTCCCCACAAAGTGTACCCCTCCTGGGCCGAAAATGTGAGAAGAGAGACAATGACCCCCAAGTCCCACCTTCAGTAGGCCCCGGGTTGGCGAATAGAACCGAGGGTATAATAACACACAAAATGGGAGGCATTACCCTCTAATAGAACACATGAGGAAGAGAGGGATAAGATAGACACCAACCAAATCCAACTCAGAACTGAAATATAAAAGAAAACCCAAGTGCACATATGTATTGTCGTGTGGTTGCTACTGCCTCATCAAGCACTCCTTGCACGGTTAGGCCGCACTGTTAGACAAACCGTGCGCTAACTGTGTGTTATCCACTGCCTCCAACATTAACTACGCATGGTATGGCCACACGGTTTAGAAAAATCATGCACAACCCATGTGAAAGATACTGCCCTTTAGTTTTCCTTAAAAGTCCACCCAAACTCACCCTCAAGTCACTACTCCAAACCAAAGGTAGTTAGAAACATCAAAAGTACCTGAAAATGTAACATGACGTTACAGTTCACAATTGTCTATCGTTTAAACGATTCATCGAAATGGAAGATTTTGGAAAAGCGTTGGGGATAAGATACCTTGACCTTCCAGAACGCCTCTAACACCGCATTTTCACAATGTAGTGGATCAGAGAGGTCCGGTCTATTACAAGGGTAGTGAGATTGCGACTTTTTAGAAGATAGGATTGTTGGGATTGAGGATGTAAGCTATGAATACCCACAGTTAGTATAATTATGGTGCACGCTTGAGTTACAATTGGTAGTTTGAGTTTGGATTGATCTATTTTTTACTTAAAAGTGTTTATCTTTTGTCTCATGCATCATGAGTCTTTAAAATAGACACTTATAGGGAAACATTATATATTATCTGGTTGTGTGTGTGTGTTAATATACGACAAAAATCTTTTAAAGCTTTATATTATTTGAAGCTCAATAATAAATAAATAGTTTATTTTTTATTATTTATTGGTGATGACTAGATCAATATAAAACTTTAATTAATTTTTTTTACTATTCTTTCTAGCTGGATATTTATGCTTATACTGGGATTTAAAAAAAACCCCTTTAGGTTTATGTTTAGGCTACTCCTATTGGTGGGATTTTTTTTGAAGAAATTGGAAAGGGAAACAGAATAGAAAAGGGAATGAGAAATGAAATGGGAACTATGATTAGAAATCATGTTTTGAAGGGTTGATTTTTTTTGGATGGAATAGAAATTGATTTTTGTGGATGGAATAGAAATTGAAAATTTGTGGATGGAATAGAAATAACCTTATCTCCTTCCGTGAACTCCCAGCTATCTCAGGACCCTCCTCTGTCGTCAAAGGCTTCTGCAGCCCCGTCCTGGCAGCATTGTCCCACAACCTCCCTCACCAATTACAGTCCCTCTCCACTGCTGCTTTCCAGAGCCTCTCACTGTTATCAAATAATTGCAGCCCCACGTCAATGAAAATACCTATCTCATAGGAAGTCACCTACAACAAGTCACAAATGGGATGAGGAATGCACAATCACAGGTCTCTAATGGTGGATCGCAGTGAGCTGTTGCGGGGTGCGGAAATAGCAGCATGATTATAGGGTGGGAGGAGGAGGGCGTGGTTGTAGGGCTTCAACAGTTCCATGATACCAAATGTATCCTTGTTTTTTTTTATGAAAACCTGATATATAGCATAAATTAGAGAGCAGCGATGGGGTTTTAGCCTAACATTTGTTTCTCTATCCTTAAATTTGATATATTTTTTATCCATAGAAGGAGAATCTGATGCAATTATCTACTTTAATGTAGAATATTCCACTTCGATAGCCACTTACACTTATGAAAGAAGGGGCTGACAAGCATTCTCCTCCTACTAGGCTTATAGTTGATCCACAAATCATTAAGGGGATTTATCTACTTCTTTAGGCTGCAAAGTAGGGTGTATCTCAATTGGAACCTTCAACTGCCAATGTCATGTGAGATTTTCATTTCCATCACACCCCCACTTTTCAAGGTGATGTCTCCCTGTAGGGAATACCAGAATGAGTTAAATGCATTCATCGTATCTTTGAGAGAATATAAACCCTAAAACAACACAGGGTGAGATTTTTGACCTTTATTCTTGAAGGGTAAACTCGTAGATGGTGGGATATTCTGATAGAAGTGAAGAAAGACCAGGGTTTGAATTGGAATTGGTTTTCAAGATCTTTTCATTAAGCAATTCTATGTTGTTACCCTTATTCATATCAAAACATAGGAGTTCATCAAACTGAAGTAGGGGAAGATGGAAGTGATGGAGCACACACCCAAGTTTAGCGATTTGTTCTATTTCACACCCTACTTGAGTGGGCATGAGGATTTGAAGGACATATTCTTTGATTTGGGGTTGAAAGATCAAGCTCTTTACTTTATAAAATGTTTTAAAGAAGGTAGTGTTGGATGAGACCGGTTCTAAGGGAATTTAGGAGTTGGTGGTTTGCCTTCTGGTTGGCACACTAGCGGAGGATCATCTAGTGGATTGAAGTTACACAGGGAAGAGATGAGATGAGGTGGATATGTATAGGGCAATCAAGGTGGGAGTGATTTTATTTCTCTTAGTTTTGGGAGATCTCAAATTTGATCGGTGTGGAAATTCTAGATACACTGGGATGAATTTACCTTCAAATCCAAAGCAGTGTCATTTATATGGTCAGTGAAACTATCTTAATAGATTCTATAGGGATACTCCTTTAGAGAGTGTGGACCAATGAACATAGCAGAATCAGACCTCTCATGTCCAGACTGATGGATAGATTATGATTAGGGGAAATTGATTTTTTTCAAGTAGATTTGGTCGAAGAAATAAGGTGGGAGGCTAGAGTCAGTAATCCATGACACCTCCTTCTAGACTTGAATTTTAGTCATTGGGCCATTAGGATGGTACATGTTTCATGGTCGAGCATTATATCATTGATGCTGAGGATGGTCCTGCTACAGTGAGAGGACTATCTTAGTAGGCTCAGTATAGGTTCACAGAGGGTGGGGGGGGGGATCAGTGAACAATATTCCAATTTTACTTTTTATCATTTCATATGAATTCAACATTCATTTTAAGTGAGCAATTGCATTGTTGAACACACACACACCGAGGAAAGCAACAAACAAAGGAAACTCGATATACAAGGTTCGCTACTCAAAAATGAGTACTAATCCTTACAATTATCCGGAATAACCCAAGACCATATAATCCACTAGAATCACCATTTCTGATTATAAACAAGATGGGTTTAACTTTGAACTCATGTTCATAAGAATATCAACAATGTTGTTTCCTGACGAGCCTTCTGAAACATTTCACTACTGTCTTGTTCTTCAATGAGGCAGGGATTATCATTTTACTATGAGTAGATTGTCTCCCAATAATATTATAGTGATCTATCACTTCTTCACTATGTAGAACATGCATGACTTATTCCTTATTCTACTTGAACTAGTGCAAGTATTCTCCCTATGTGCACTGTAGTGCACATAGACTTCTTTCATTGCACTCCCCCCAAACAATCTTCTTGATTATTCCCTTCGATAAATATAATGTATGAAAGATCCCTATTCGATTTTTATCTTTCACAATAGCAGCATATTATTTATGTTCAAATTTGAAATTCAAATTCAAATTAAAACTACTAACATCCTTCAATCACTTTTATTTTCTTCTTTAACTTCTACAACTTCTGTTTTTGAAATTGCTCAGGTCATCATGGCATGACTTCTTACCTTATAATGTGATATACTACTTCCTTTAAATTATTCTTCCTCTGTGACATGAGAAACCTTTACAAGACACAAGTATTCTTTCCACCTAAAAACATCATGGAACATAACTTCCACGACTTCATATAACGATGTGACTCTATCTTGCAAACCAAACTTTATTCCGTACCATGGCTTTGACCAAGATGTGTACGAACCTCACAGATTCTCGTTGGGAAACTTCTCAACTAAAATTCATTCTGAAATACTCATTTCAATGATGATATCTCTATTTACTCAGTATTCCATTTTCTTCACTGTACCATGGTGAAATCAGACATGAACAACCCATCACTTCTTCCACTACAGGTCTATATGAACATGACGTGACAATCATCTTCCCAACATGAATATTATCCCCCAATAAATTGTATCATGATTTCCATTTGTGATATTTATTCCATAAAATAATAGTTTCACTATTTCTATATTTAAAATCACTAGAAATTATCACACTTTGATTTGTCTATATTACAAATGTCTAAGAGGGAGAATTACAAAGCTACAAAGAAAATACACCCCTACACACACACACACAGGAAGAAAGGGAGACTTGAACTCAAGACCTCCCCGACACCCCACACGGTCTTCTACCACTGAGCTGCACCCTGGAAACTTTGATCTGTCTATATAGTTTAGTATAAAATTATGCTATCATACCTTATGGGTGTCTTAACTCTCAGAAAACTTTCTACAGAAACTCCAAGACAACATCTGGGAATCTAACTTTTTGAAAAAGAAAAATATCTTATATATGAGATAAATTTATTATGTATCAGATATAAATTCTTTCTTCTGAAATTTATTATGTATGAAAATCTAACTTATCAATCTTGTGTTCAAGGACTTTTCCAATTTTCTACTCCCAGACAAAATCTTACGTATCCAAAAAATATCTTACGTATGAAACCTATTGTAATGGCCTGAACCTCCTTGGTACATTAATTTTTCAAAATGTAGTGTTTAAGGTGTTCTAGGAGGCAACGGTAACTCATTTCAAGAGTTTTTCAAATTTCCAATTTTTTTATTGGTGAGTTAGGGCGTTGGTGAGTTGGGGCATTGGTGAGTCGGGGCATCGGTGATTCGGGGAGTCAGTGAGTCAGGGAATCGGTGAGTCAGAGCTTCAGTGAGTCGCGTCAGTGGTTCAACATCGGTGGGTCACTGTCGGTGGCTTGCCCTTTGGTGACTCACTCATCAGTGACTCTCCCATCAGTGACTCACCCATTAGTGACTCACCCATCAGTGACTCATTTTCAGTTTTTCCAGTTTTTCTAGTTTTGTTCCTCTTACATTTTATTTGACATAAATAAAATTTAAAGCCTTATTTGGGCATTTTAAAGGATATTAATTATATCTTTAATATCCTAATTCTCGGGGAACTTTGATATAGTCAAATTGTGTGATCTTGGCCACGATTTGAATTTAATGGCCTTTGGAACTGTTTTCTTATGTTGATATAGGATCTAGATTTTTATAAAGATGAGGTCCTCTCTTCTTTTTTCTCTTAGTGTGCTGAGACCCTTTCTTCCCCAAACGAGCTATGCGCTTGTGCTTTAGCCCCACTCTTCAGTTTTCCTTGGAGTCTCCTACTCGTGCAACCCCTCTGTTTTGGCGTTAGGAGGAGTTTTGGTCGCCTATTGTTCCAAGTAGGGATTCTACTCTCTCTTTAATTATGTATCATGCAGGGTGGGTGTAGTAAGGTTCTTTTGTGAAAGAAACTTCCGAATCCAACTTTTAACAAAGATACATGCTAATGATGAAATACAGACTTGATAACGAGATGAGAGTAGATTGATGTTGATCGCTTGTTTTATTTGTTATCTTTGTTTATGATGTGATCTGTTGTGAGTGTGTGGTCTCTGAAAATCATTTCCGTTGGTGGTTTTTTCCTGTGCATGGGATGCTTTATAACTGTTGTTGTTTCCCTGTGAATAATTGTTGTAAATATAAATCTGATTAATCGCGTACACTTGATTAAATAAATGGATGCCCCAGGATAAAAACCCTTGTGTGATCACCCTTGCTTATCAAAGTGGAATTTAAAGAACAGTTTTGACCAAATCTAAATACACCATGTTTGATTGGTGTCGCTGTGTGCTATGTTATTTTGGGTTTTGTGCCTTGTGTGGGTGTTGGTGGTGGTAGCTGTGTGATTTTGTGTGTGAGGCGGTGTGATGGTATCTCAGACTAAGAGATTGATTGATTGTGGAATGGATGGACTTGTTATGCAGTGAGACTGCATTTGAGAAGTGGATGGGAAGTGAGGCTGCATGACTGAGTTGTGTCATGATTTCATGTTTATGGGTGTGCTGGGTGTGGTGTTGTTGTGTAGCGGGACTACCGATTTTAGTTGTGAGAGGATGATTGAGCGAGATAACTTTGAAGAATGACAGTTGGCAGTGGTTGAACGAGTGTCCAGGAAAGGGGAGTGTGCAGCGGGTTGTTTTACCTTGGTCCTTCTTCCTGGTGTGTTATGGCTAACTATGTGGATATTTCTTGTTCTGTGTTTGGTAGTTTCTTGGGTAAGGATGGAATAAATAAATAAATAAATGAATTTACAATGCAGAATGATGAATGGTTAAATGAATTCACTGGGGGTATGTTTCGAGTCGTGGCATGTGGTGAAGCGATGTTCATTTATCGACTTACGGAAGTGACTGTTTTTTGTGGGGGTATGTGCATGTAGGGGTAGAAACAAAGGTGGTTTTGGGTGGGATGGTTGTATGTTTTAAATCCCATAGGATGGGTTGAGTGTTTGTAAACAATATGTATAACTTTTAGTTCTTTATGTTTTCTATACGCACCCCACCCGTGTTGAGCACTATATGCCGAACACCCCATTGTTATAGGGGAGAGCATCTTTCCCAACATCCCGATGGGAGGATGAATGACTGGTTACTGAATTTACCATGTTCCCTCTTCTAGGAATTTATCACCCAAGACATTCCGGGCAGGTTGTAATGGTTTTAGGTTTATTACCAGATTTATGGTATTGGCTGTGTGAGAGGTGGTTTGTTTCCCAAGTGTATTTGGGATGATTCCCAAGTGTTTTCGGGTAGGGTGTGGTATGTGTGAGGCCCAGGTGTCTGCGGGTAGGAACGTGGTGTGGTTTGTGGCCCATGTGTGTGCAGGCAGGTTGTGATAGTGAGGCTTATGGAAGAGCGTGGTAGCATCTAGACATTTGCTGTTAGGGATGAGCAGTTAACTGGTGATAAGTGGTTCATGGTACCCAAATATCGATGTGCTTATTATATTACATTACTTCTTTTGAATTACTTAGTGAGTGTGCCTTGGTGAGGTTGGGTTGTTAGTATTCCTTGATAGATGTTGTTGGTTTCTGTTGTTTTCTCACAGGGGCATTAGTATGTTTCTCCCACTTGTGCACGAATGACTTTAGTTTTTCCTATTGAGTATACTTGTATGCTCACCCTACGTATATAGAACTATTTTCAGGTTTTTAGGGAGATTACGCGGACCGTGCGGGACCTTACTAGCTCGAATGTTGGGGACAGTTGTTGCATCGCTGCTTAGTTTTATTTCAGTACTTTGGAGTTTTCTTTTTATTTATAGCAATTTTACTTAAAAATGCATGTGTGATGGATTTTGGGTTCTTTATATATATATCTTCCTTGGAGTTTTTTGAGGTTGATACATCTTATCTCTCGATCTTGGTTACTATAAAAAGGTTAATGCCTCTCACTTTTGTGATATTTCTATACCTCTGGTGCTGGTCTCCACCTCGGGGCTTATTGGAGGTGGGACTCGGGGGTCACCATCTCTCCTTCATCTTGAGGAAGGAAGGTCTTGACATCTTGCTATCCGTTCCCTCATCTTGGAGAAGGCGGGTCATGATAGAATGGTATCAGATGCAATGATTGTGACATATAATGAAGTTTGGAGTTAGGCACTGTGAGGATTACATGGGTTGGTAGGGAAACAATGTTAGGTGATCTTGATGGGTGACATAGGCCAGGGAAGACTGACTAAGACACAATATTTAGGCCCCCCCTATGATCTGATGTAAGAACTTTGAGCTTACTGAACGACCAAGCGAGGCTACACCGTTTGCGGGGTAGACACCCAAAGAAAGGTACATGCATCATGATGACTTGTGTTTTTGTTTGTTTTGAGAGTTTTTGGGAAATTAAAATAAATAAAGAGTTAAAATGGATCTTAAGAGAGAATTCCATACTACCTAGGCTTATGAGTTCATTGTTTTCCTTTCAGCTATGGTTCTCGGACGTCGCCCCTGTGTGGTACGAGCAGTAGTGGGTCAGCAGGCTGACCCAATTGACCGGTGGATGGTCAATCCAGTGGAGGAGGATGATCAATGGTAGAAGAAAATTTGTGCTTTCCAGTGGAAGACTCTAGGAAAGTACAAGGGCAGTGTCTCAGACATGGAGAGAGAGTTGGCTCGAGAAGCTGGTGATCACTTTTAGCTTGATCCGGGCTCTGACAGAGAACTGGGTTCCTCTAGAAATGAGCCAGATGAGGGGAGAAACACGTCAGTGGTGGACGCTTTACCTCGAGGAGAGGAAGGAGACTAATTTTTCATGGGCTAACTTTGAGAAGAGGTTCTTAGCGGAATTCCTTTCTTCCATGATGAAAGCTGAGAAGAGGCTAGAGCTACTCTCCCTCTAGTAGGAGAGTATGTTGGCGAGGGAATTGAGGATCAAGTTCAAGAATCTACTACGTTTCGCTCCGAATCTATTTTCGGATGAGGAGTCTTGGGCGAGGTGCTTAGAAGAGGCGCTCCGTCATTCTATTCAGTACGTGGTTACTCCCTTCACCCTACCGACATACTTAGAGGTTCAAAAGAAGGTTGAAGTTGTGGAGAGGATGCACTCGCGAGGAGGTTTGCTGCAGGATGAGAGTCAGCTGAGTTATTTAAATGGGAATGCCATTAGCAGCAAGTCTCCGATGTTAGGTAGTAATGAAAAATGGGAAGTCTAGGGCGGGGAGGGCCATGTTCGCACGGGTTTGAGCCCGTGCGGGTTTGTCCAAAAAAGCTAACATATAATGCGAACAAAAAAATTTCAAGCCCGCCCCACCCCACATAAACCCGTGGGTTTCCCATGGGCTTACCCACATTTACAAAAAAATATACTATTTATAATCATTTAAATACTATATTTTTTTATCATTATTAATGGTATTTATGGGGAGAAGTATGAATTAACAATAACTAGAATTTTAAGGGATGCGATGGAATATCTTTCTGTGGGTTAATGGTGCCATGTGGCAATGCCGATGTTGTGGTGAACTGTTGTGATAGAAAGTAGGTGAGTGATCAGTGAGGGGTGATGAATGATAATGTTGGTTTTCTGGTGATGTGAAAAACTAAATATGTGAATGAACAAAGTCTCTCCAGGCAACGATTAGTTTTAGATGAAGCTATTAGGGTTTCCATGAGGTTCTATCCTATTCAATTAATGAAAAAATGAAATTAAATAATAAAAAAATTAAATCATCCTAAAAAGTATTATGATTATAATAACTCTTATAGAATTGAAACAATATGCAAGGGCGATGAGTTCCATTTTTTGAGAGATGGGTTGACACACCATGTGAATATGGTTGATAATTACTATATAAATAATATAATATCATATTTAAATAATAAATATAGACCTATTTAAAATTCACATGTGAATAAATGGTGAATTAGTATGATCATTACGGTGAGAAATCATATGTCACCTTTTAACCATGATTTTTTATTAAAAAAAGATGAAATGTTAAGAAAATATATATTGTAATAATAATATTTTTTTAAATCAGGCCCACGGGCAAGCTTGCACCGGCGTGGGCTCAACCCGCATTGGCCCGCACCCGCGCAGGCTAAACCCGCATTGGACCGCACTCTAAATGGTCAAATTTTTTAAGCCCGCCCTACCCCACATACACCCATAAATGCAAATCCCGTGGGCCGAAGCCCCGCTTTGCATCATTAGTGTTAGGGCCTTCCAGGTTTCGACTAGCAGGGAGCCGACCCCAGCAATTTCAGTTCCGACCGTTTGGTCATCGCCCTTTTCCCACGGGCCTGGGGATGAGGTGTTTTTCTTGCAGAGGTTGTGGGAACCTCTAGGGATAGTGCTCGACTCGAGCTCAGTATGGTGGAGGAGGACAGGTTCAGTGCCTGCCTCAACAACAGTTGCTAGCCAGGCCTTTCTAGCAGCTGGGACAGTAGGCCCCTGCTCCACCAAGGACGGGCGGTGCAGGAGGAGGCCAACCTCAGGGTGCTCCTCAGGGACCTCAACCAGGGCATGGTTGGGGAGGCGACTGATAACCGAGGGGCAAAGGAGCCGGGCATGGAGAGTTACACGTCACAGAGGCCACATTTCCAGCGGGACCAGAGATCGTTCAAGGTACGATCAGTTTGTTTAGTATGCTTGTTTGCACCTTGTTTGATTCAGTAGCTTCACACTACTTCATTGCACCCAGTCTAGCCTATGCATCGAAACTATACATATAGAGAATTTCTGTGCCCCTGGTGTTGAGTACACTAGTCGGAGGTCAGACCAACTTGATTTATGTTTTCCGAGGATGTAGACTGATGTAGAGGCCATATTGGTCTAACAAGGATATATTTCTGCTACAGATGCAGCCGTACAATGTCATCCTTGACATTGACTGGTTTTTTTCGGTGCATGTTGTTATCGACTGCTTCCAGAGAAGAGTTGTGTTTTCAAACGTGAAAGGCCAATGTATAGCTTTAATTTGCGAGTGGAGCTATCAGGTGGGAAGCCGGCGTATGAAGCCACTCTTTTCTTGTTACCCGAGATGTTAGTGGGATCGATGGATGCTGAGATGGTGGAGGTTTCGAGAGTTTTTGGAGAGTTTCTGGATGTTTTCCCCAATTAGATTTTGAATCTACCCCCTCGACGTGATGTTGAGTTTGGGATAGACTTACAACCCGATGATAGAACAATTTTGATGACTCCTTATCGGATGGAACCTTATAAGTTACCGGAGTTTCAGATCCAAATTGACGACCTGATGAGAAAGGGTTTCATCCGACCCAGTGCGTCGCCGTGGTGTGCTCCTGTCTTATTTTTGAAGAAGGCAAATAGTGGTTTGAGGCTATTCATAGACTACCAGAGACTGAATCAGGTAACGGTCAAGAACCGTTACCCTCTCCTGAGGATAGATGATCTTTTCAAATAGATGAGGGGAGCGAGTTGGTTTTCCAAGATCCATCTTTGGTATGTATATCATCAGTTGAGGGTGAAGGAAGGTGACTTCCCAAAGACTGCTTTTAGGTGCAGGTATGAGCACTTTGAGTTCATGGTTATGTCGTTCGGTGTTACGTACACACCAGTCGTGTTCATGGGGCTTATGATATCCATCTTTATTGAGTTACTGTACTGGTTCATCGTCGTATTCATCAATAAAATCCTGGTCTACTCGAAGTCAGATGAGAAGCATACCGATCATCTCAATACTGTCATAGATGTCCTTCGGCACCACCAGCTCTATGAAAAGTTGTCAAAGTGAAAGTTTTGGACATGGGAGGTCCACTTACTTAGACATGTGGTGTCTTAGCATGGTGTAACAGTAGACCCGTCGAAGGTCAAGGTAGTCGTTTCTTGGGAAACACCCAACAATGTGGCAGATGTTTGCATTTTTCTTGGTCTGACAGGATACTACTGGAGATTCGTACCAGATTTCTCCCGAGTAGAAGATTCATTGACGGATTTGACCAGAAAAGGGAAAGATTTTTTGTGGAGAGAGTAGTTCCAGACAACGTTCGACTATCTTAAGGGGAAGCTGGTCAATGCTCTAGTGCTCAGGCTGCTAGAGGAAGGGGTGATGTTCGAGGTGTTTTGTGATTCTTACCGTCTAGGCTTGGGGTGTGCGTTGATGCAACAATAAGGAGTGATCTCCTATGGGTCTAGGAAGTTACGTCCCGATGAGAATAAATATATCACCCATGATCTAGAACTAGCAGCAGTCGTGTTCTCACTAAAGCTGTTGTAAAATTACCTCATTGGGGAGTGTTTGTGGTCTTCACGGATCACAAGAGCTTGGGGTACATCTTTTCCCAATAAAATTTGAACTTGCGGCAATGGATGTGGATGACGTTTCTCTAGGATTACGATTTTGAGATCTCTTACACCTCATAGAAGGGAAATGTGGTGGGTGATGCTTTGAGCAGGAAGTCACAGAAGGAGGTAGTTCGGCCATACGCAAACACTTGGAGAGTAATGGAGGAGTTGGATGCCTTTCACTTAGATGCATGAATGGATGGCGGAAAATTCTGTATGTTTCAGATGAAAGTACAGTCATCTCTGAGGCAGAAGGTGGAGGAGTCTCAATCGGGAGACTCAGAGGTGGAGGTGATTAATGATCGCTTTGACTAGGCTGATGCTCCGGAGGGATGACCAGAGAATGGTCAGAATTAGATGTTGTCTCGTGAGAAGATGTTTGTTCCAGTGGCAATGTGCAAGGAAGTTCTCCGTGATTTTCATAGCTCACCCATAGCGGTACACCCAGGAGTTTCCAAGATGTACTAAGGCTTGAGGGAACAGTTCTGGTGGCCCATGATGAACCAGGCAGTGGTGGAGTTTGTGGTAAAGTGCTTAGTGTTCCAATAAGTGAAGGCCAAGCACTATGTTCCCGACAGTTTATTGTATCCCCTAGATGTCCCTAAGTAGAAGTAATATGACATCTCGATGGATTTTTTCATAGGATTACCCAAGGCTCAGGGAGGATGCAATGCTATTTGGGTAGTAGTGGATCAATTAAGGAAACCAGCTCACTTTTTAGCGATCAAGGAGTTGAGCATAGTGGATGCCTTAGAAGGATGGTATGTGGATGAGGTGGTGTAGTTGCATGGAGTTCCAAGATCCATCATCTCAGATCGAGATACACATTTTACATTGCTAATCTGTAGGGGATTGCATCATACATTTGGCACTCATCTACGCCTCAGTACCACTTTCTATCTTCATATGGATGAAAAAATAGATAGGACCATAGAGATGTTGGAGGACATGTTACAGGTATGTATGCGGACTTTAGTGGGTTTTGGGTGTGATATTTTCCCTTGGAAGAGTTTTCTTACAATAATAGGTATCACTCTTCCATTGGTATGGATCCGTTCGAAGATCTATATGGGAGGCCGTGTCGTTCACCCTTGTGCTGGACAAAAGTTGGGGAGGCTACTGTTCTTGGTCCAGATGTGGTGCAGAGTATGACAGAGAAGGTACAACTTGTCTGTGAGAGGATGAAGGCAGCACATGACCAACAGAAATTGTATGCCGATCATAGGAGAAGACCTTTGGAGTTCAAGGTTGGGGACCACATATTCTTTAAGGCTTCCCCTCGACGTGGGCAGCAGAGGTTCGATAGAGTGAGTCATCTTTCTTCTAGGTTCATAAGACCTTTCGAGGTGTTTGGACAAGTTGGCGTGGTGGCATATCAGATGCCGTTGCCATCATAGTTAGGGAGGGTCCATGACATCTTTCATGTCTCCCAGCTTCTTTGGTATCTTTCAGATGACTCCTATGTCATTGATTGAGGAGAGTTGGATATTGATAAAGACACAACATTCATGGAGAGACCAGTGGAGATCCAAGATCATCAAGATAAGGTACCATGCAGAAGAACCATTCCCTTAGTTCGCGTGTTGTGGAGGCATGGTGGCCTGGAGGATAATTCTTGGGAGCGAAATATGCAGATGCGCACCCAGTACCTGGAGTTTTTTTTGAGTTTTGATCGTGTTTTTTTTCTTTATGATGTAATGATTGAACCATATTTTCTATGAGATGAGTTGTCTCCTTGTTATGTGACGTACGACAAATTCCTAATGTATGAGGCGGGGAGGACATGATCCCTAATCAAGACACATTAATGCAGATGCGATTAAACCCAAGAGGAAGAGTCAGTATGACCCAAAGAGGATAATATCTTGACATGGGGGAAGTAATTAATGGATTCATATGTTCGGGCGGTGTGAATTTTGGTGCTTGTGTTGTATGTATTGCGATTTTTGGGTTGACAATTCTCAAAGGAGGTGTTCTTGGATGTTGAGGTTTCACTCCCACGAGGTGGTTTATCCTTGAGAGGTATCTTATGGGGTGATTGTTCAGACACCTCTTTATTTTGGGTTTGGTTTTGAATTCTAAAGGGTGAGAATAGTTTGAGAGGTATCTGATGTAATGGAACAGACCTCTGTGGTCCCTTAATTTGTCAAAATCTAGTGTTTGGTGAGTTCTAGGAGGAAACAATGGCTCATTTCAAGAGTTTTTCAAATTTTCAGTTTTTCTATCGATGAGTCAGGGATTCGTTGAGTCGGGGCGTCCGTGAGTTGGGGTGTTGGTGAGTCTGGAATCAATGAGTCATGTCGGTGGCTCAGTGTCGATGGCTTTGTGTGGGTGGCTCGCTGTCAGTGGCTTGATGTCGATGACTCACCCATCTGTGACTCACCCATCGGTGACTCATTTCCAGTTTTTCCAAGTTTTTCCAGTTTCACCCCTCTTACATTTTATTTGACTCAAATCGAGTTTAAAGCCTTGTTTGAGTGTTTCTAAGATAATTTTAAAAGATATTAATTATATCTTTAATATCCTAATGCTCGGGGGACTTTGAAATAGTCAAACTGCGTGATCTTGACCACAATCCGACTTTAATGGCATTTGGAACCGTTTCCATCCGTTGATATAGAATCTGGGTTTTTCTAAAACCGAGGTCCTCTATTCTCTTTTCTCTTGGTTTGTCGAGACCCTTTCTTCCCCAAACGATCCATGCGCCTGTGTTGTAGCTCCCCCTCTTCAGTTTTTTTGGAGTCTCCTGCTCGTGTGACCCCTCTATTTTGGCGCATGGAGGAGTTTTGGTTGCTTGTTGTTCCAGGTAGGGATTTTACTTCTCTCTTTAATTATGTATCATGTGGGGTGGGCGTAGTAAGGTTTTTTTGTGAAAGAAACTGCCGAATACAACTTTTAACAAATATAAATTCTAATGATGAAATACGGACTTGATAACGGGTTGGGAGTGGATTGATATTGATCGCTTGTTTTATTTGTTATTTTTTTATGATGTGATATGTTGTTTCCTTGTGGTCTTTGAAAATCAAGGAAGTTGGTGGTATTTTCTTGCGTATGGGTGATTCTTTATAACTGTTGTTGTTTCCCTGTGAATAATTGCTGTAAATATCAATATGATTAATCACATACACTTGGTTAAATAAATGGATGCCCTAGGATGAAAACCCTCATGTGATCACCCATACTTATCAAAGTGTAATTTAAAGAACAATGTTGGCCAAATATAAATACACCCTGTTTGATAGGTGTGGATGTGTGCTGTGCTCTTTTGGGTTTTGTGCATTGTGTGGGAGTTGGTGGTGGTAGCTCTGTGATTGTGTGTATGAGGTGGTGTAATGGTATCTCAGGCTGAGAGATTGATTGATTATGGAATGGATGGACTTGTTATGCAGTGGGATTACATCTGGGCAGTGGTTGGGTAGTGGGGCTACGAGACTGGGTTGTGTCATGATTTCATGTTTATAGGTGTGTTGGGTGTGGTGTTGTTTTACAGCGGGGCTACCGAGTTTAGTTGTGAGAGGATGATTGGATGAGATAACTTTAACAAATGAAAATTGACAGTGGTTGAATGATCGTTTAGGAAGGGGAGTGTGCAGCGGGTTGTTTTACATTGGTCTTTCTTCCGAGTGTGTTTTGGATGACTATGTGGCTATTTCTTGTGTTGTGTTTGGTAGTTTACCGGGTAGGGATGAAATAAATGAATAAATAAATGAATTTACTAGGGAGATTGACGAATGGTTAAATGAATTGGCTGGGGTATGTTTCAAGTTGTGGATTGTGGTGAATCAGCGTTCATTTATTGACTTAAGGAAGTGACCGTCGTTTGTGGTGGTATGTGTATGTAGGGGTAGCAAAAAAGGTGGTTTTTGGTGGACTGGTTATATGTTTGGAATCCCACAGGATGGGTTGAGTGTTTTTTACCTACATATATAACTTGTAGTTATGTTTTCTATATGCACCCCGCCCATGTTGAGCACTATGTTCCGAACACCCTCATTGTTATGGGGGAGGGTGTCTTTCACAACATCCCGGTGGGAGGATGGATGACTGGTTACTGACTTTACCTTGCTCCATCTTATAGGCATTTATCACCCAAGACTTTTCGGGCTGGCTGTAATGTCTTGAGGTTTATTACCAGATTTATGGTATTGTCTATGTGAGAGGTGGTTTGTTTTCTAGGTCTCTTCGGGATAAGGTCCAAGTGTTTTTGGGAAGGCTGTGAAATGTCTGAGGCCCAGATGTCTATGGGAAAGAATGTGATGTGGTTTTTGGCCTAGGTGTGTGCAAGTAGGTTGTGACAGTGGGGTTTGTGGAAGATCATGGTAGCGTTAGGATGTTCGTCATTAGGGATGAGCAGTTAACCAGTGGGAAGTGGTGCAGAGTACGCAAATATCTATGTGATTATTATATCACATTACTTGTTTTGCGTTACTTGCTGAGTGCCCTGGTGAGGCTGGGTGGCTAGTATTCCTTGATAGGTACTGTTGGTTTCTACTATTTTCTCACAAGGACATTAGTATGTTCCTCCCACTTGTGCACAAGTGACTTTGAATTTTCCTACTGAGTATACTTGTATGCTCACCATACGTATATAAAACTATTTTTAGGTTTCTAGGGAGATTACGTGATTCTTGCTGGACCTTACTAGCTCGGATGTTGGGGACAGTTGTTGTGTCACTGCTTAGTTTTATTTTGATACTTACTTTGGTGTTTTCATTGTATTTCTAGCAGTTTTACTTAAACATGCTTGTGGGATGAATTTTTCTTTCTTTATATATATATGTATTGGAGTTGTTTGTGGTTGATACATCTTATCTTCCAATCTTGGTTACTATAAAAAGGGCAATGCTTCCAACTTTTATGATATTTCTATACCCTTGGTGCTGGTCGCCACCTCAGGCCTATTGGAGGCGGGACTTGGGGGTCTTCATCTCTTCTTCATTTTGAGGAAGGAAAGTATCAACATCTTGCTATTCCTTCCCTCATTTTGAAGAAGGCGGGCCGTGACACCTATATTGAGGATTTTTACAATTTTTTCCCATAAATAAAAATATTTTGCACATAAAATAAAATATTACATATCAGCGTAAGATTTATACCTTTTTTGATTTTTATATCTTCTAAATATACACCTTACATATCATAGTATAGAGAATGCCTTTTCAAATTTTCCAACTCCAGTCCACTCAGATATAGAAATATTATGTATTGAGTATGGTTTGTGCCTTTTTTTTCTATTCATCATGTATGATCAACTCCAAAAACTCTTCCAAACAACTCCAAACTTATCCAAGATTTATTCAAACACCTCTAAACTCTCTAGAACCTTTCAATGAACTTCAACTTAAATTAAACACAATGTAACACTATATTTTGAACACGATTTATATGTTGAAAACATAAGATGACACAACAATAACATCCACTCCTCTTATTCACTTCTTATTCTTCAAATTTTCAACACCATCTTCATTCTTAGGCTCATCAATCTACCCCTTTTAAATTTTATTTTTAACCATTGAACATAAATCACTTTTCAAACTCAACACACTTAGCAATGAATCATTATTTAATAATTCTAAGCCAACATGATCAAAATTGATGTAATAAATAAGAACATTGAACAATAAAATCTTGTTTTACATTAAAGTGACTTACATCTACTTATTCATATATTTTTATACCACTTGATACAAATGAAGAATAAATCTTCTTAAACTTTTGAAAAAACATATTCCACTTTATAAAATAGTTCCTTATACCTTTTTATAAAAAGTTCTTGTATACACGCTCACAAAAAATGTTGAACAATTCAAAAATCACACAAACATGATGGTTTCATAGATAACCCCTTTCAGAAACTCCCTCTAACTATATACTCCCCCTGAATAAGAGATCTATCCCCCATTAGTTAAATACACACCTTTGAATTCTCCCCTTATATAATTTTATTCCCTCATTGTAAATACATTAAGGGATTGAACATAAAGGGATTTATGTTTTATTTCAACCCCTTTGAAAATAATAATCCAAAGAACAAGTGTGATAGGGGACTGATCACCATACCATAGTTTTTGATAAGGGAAGACTGTGATTTCTTATTTAACCATCAGGGCTTGGTAGTAATATCTCCCTTTTAACTGACAACTACTTTGATCAACTAATTTTTTTTTCAAATCCCATTTCAGATTGGGAGAAATCATATTCTTCTTTACTTGAGTAGTATGACAATCTAGTGATTCATTCTTCATGATTCTCTTCACTTCTTTATTTTTAGAATGGTGACACTGTTGTCTTGAAATGATAACACATTCTTTTATTCTTCGTTTTATGATATCTTCTTCTCAAGATCCCCCCTCTAGGATTCTTTTTATGTAGACTTGTTTGTATACCCTTTCTAGAGACAATAATCTCCAAAGTATTCTTAACATCCTCCATTATTTTTGTGAGGAATCTTCTTTTTCATTGTTTCACTAACCTAAAATAAGTTTCCTTGTAACGAACCGACTTGGGTTACCCTCAAAACTAGCACCCGACACGATCCGTCACATATCTGAAGGGCATTCCTGATCCCCATGGGATGACAACAAGCACCCAGACATCAATCAACAAACCAGAGGGAACAATTTCACCCAATTTGTACAAACACATGACATATATATACACATGGAAAGAAAGAAACAACAGAATACTAATAAATATATTCCATAACTGTAAGAAGATAGTGGAAAAAAACAACTGTAGAAGTGGTTAAAACTCAAAAAAAGCCCAACTGTAAAGGACCAAAATGAAATAGCTACTCCAAGCAATGGCATAGACGAACTCCCACCATATCACCACCAACTACCCAACCCAGCTAACACAAAACCTCGCCACCTCACTGCGACGCATTGACTTTCCCTATAATGGAATACATACAAAGGTCTATGCACCACTGAAGAGGTGTGCAAGGTGTGAGCTAACAGGCTCAGTAGGATCCCACCTAGGTGTTCCATAACCAGTATCTGTATAAAAAATTCTATGTGCTCATTTTAATTTTAAAACATGACACGATAAGCAGTAATTTTTTTATAGAAAATATGGTAAACATTTCCCTTTTATCACAATTTTAAAACAAAATCATATATATCAATTTCAAATCACATTTTCCCATATCATATTTTACAATCATAAACATGAATATCAAGGCAAAAACAATACAAAGTCGAGCAATACAAAAACAACATTAGCGACAGAGGTTTCACAACACCAAGGAATACAAAAGGTTAGGCAACAAAATACTTGTACCCAAAATCTATGAAACAGTGCACTGCGGTATCTGAAGTTAATGCTCTACACTTCAAGACCAGGAAGACATCCCAGAAAGTGAAACCACAATATCATATATGTACCTAGAGCCAATTAATCTACACTATAGGATAAGAGGAATACCCCAAAACGTGAACCCTCATAATGGATGACGACCTTAAGCTAAACCTTCCACCTTGTACCTATGGTAACCTATATTCTCATTTTCACGATCATTTCAATGTTTCAAAAATAAATTCAAAACCATTTCACAAAACCATTTTAAATGCTTTGAAAATACCCTTTTTATTTCTATTTATCAATAATCCAAGAAAACCCATTTTTCTTTTAAAACTCTTTTCAACATACACAAATCAATAATGCCAATTCCTTATATAAATCAATTTATAAAGCAGGAACAACAAGGTTCATCAACATAGGACAGAGACAGAACCACCATCTCAAAACTCCGGTCGCACATGCTTGCAATGAGATCCACCAACAAAGAAAACCCAACAATGTCTACGAAGATCCTAGAATCCAATCCACACATCTTAGGATTGATTCAATTGAGAAAGAGGGTTGACAGAGAGTAGGAAACACCACATACCTTGAGAACTAACGTCCGTCACACCACAACCAATAAAGTAACAACCTTCAGAATGAGATCTCACAACAAATCAAGAAGAAGATGAGAGAAAAAAATATAGAGAAAAAGATCAGATAACACAGCCCAAGGGAACTACGGGGATCAAGGACAATGAAGAAGCAAAAAGATCATTTACTTGGAGAGATGCACCATAACTACAATGAATATCGAACATCAAACAGATCAATCTAGAAGGATTGGAGTCTCCCCAAATTGTCTGATAATTTCCCTAGGTCGAGATAAAAATATTTTGGAGAAGGAACTGAAACAAAATAGTCACATGCTTTTTTTTAAAAACAGTATGTGGGACGTTGCATGAAGTGTAACTACCAAAGTCCTAAATTTTATGGAAAACCCATCACCTCAGATTAAAATCCATTATTTAAAACATTTATGACATAAAACACCTCTTCACAATTTTTATCCTTTCATAGCATGAATCCCTTCATGACTTACCTCCACCAACTCTTACATGTCATGTAACCTAGTTACACAGCGTGAAATCCTCCTACAGCCTATAGAAAAGTTAGTTCAAGCTAAGAGTCCAACAAATCTCTAACTTCACTATTATAGGTATCCTCCCAATTCCTTCTTATCCCCATAAATACAATGAGAAAAAGGAAAACCATGATGAGGTTAAATATGTACCTGATAGATTAGTAACGGGATGTTACATGTCTCGAGTACAATGCCCTCTCATTATAACACATCCTATTTTAAATTCTTCACAACATATTCATTCTTATAAAATACCTCTTAATGGTTTTCATCATATATTTGAGACACTTATTAAATTATGTTTCAACCCATTAATAAATTACGCATTCTTCAATTACAACTTACATTCACTAATAATTATTGATAAAGTTTCTCTAATTTTTAGTGACCCATAATTTTCAAAGGCCATAAATCCTTTTGAACTTCTTAACATCATTTATAAGTTTAATATCTCTTTTTATATGATAGGATCATCCACTATCTAAGATCCATAGTTGTCTTATTTGTAATGTTTTGTGTGCAACTTCAACCATCAAAGCCTTCTCCTTTCCTTTCAATTTACTCTCATGATACTTTTGAGTATTATAATTCATACTTAACTAGGTAGGTAAAATGGTGATACATTATTTAGAAAGATGACCCAATTTGTCACATATTCTAAATTCCTCTTCCAATGGTTAAAACTTTTTCTCAACCTTCAGCCCATATTTTTCTGACTGCTTCTAAAATTTTTGCCTTTGAGTGGACCAAATCCCCCACAAACTTTGTCTCCTAAATCATCTAGCCTTATAGAAATATTTTCAATTAAACCAAAATCTCCATGCTATGTGCCCAAATATTCCAAAATTCCAATAGTATCCATAAAATGGATACTCACCTCTAAAATAATCATATTGTACATATTTTGACACTTTTCTTGCAACTTTTAACCATCATATTTGGCCTTTTTTTGAATAAAAATTCTGACATACTACCAAAAATTTCTTATTTATTATAAAATTATTTCTAGTCTGTTTCAAATTACTATTCATAGTAGTTTTCACTTCCAAATTAATGTTTTTATATTTTTTTATATTTCTAAGAATCATTTTATTTTTCCCTAAATTTTCCTTTCTTTACTTATAACTTTGAATCCAAATTTTCCCCAACATTTCCAACATATTTTCAAAACTTTTAATGTGATCTTTATTGGCCAACTTGAATTTCATCATTTTGTGAAACTTAAAGTCTTCCCATAGTCTTCTTCTTTGAGAATTTTCCAACTTCATGAATGGAATTATGAAAGTCACACTTGTACTTGTCCAATTCCTTTGTCTCTTGATTTTTTTTGAATGAGTTCAAGATCTATCACATTTTCTGAAAACTTCTCTCATAGTCTTCTTCTCTTTATCTAGATACTAATTCAAATTTTCAATCAATTTTTCAACTTTGAAACTTTATCAACATGTAAGCTCTCATTAATTATAGACAATAGAAAATCCTTATTTAAACCATCTCCCTCCTTTTCCAATTAAGAAATATTCAAGATACACTCTTAGCTATCTCTTTAGCATGGGATCTATTTCTATCTCTTCCTCACTTTCATCATTTCTTCTCTCAAAACTTGTGAATTCTTCTTCATTCACATTTGAAATTATCAACCTTTCCAAAGATTTATTGGTCATATCCACTTCATCTTTATCTTCACTATTTTCATTGTCTTTAACCTTATGTAATAAGTTTCTCTTATTGAATTTATAAAAACTATTAATTTTCCCCTTTGAAGAATATTTCAATGCTTTCTTCTTAAAGGAATAGTTTGGATTATCATCATCATCATCACTAAATTCATCTTCTTTTAAACTTGTATAATTGTAAGAAAAATGTTCAGTAGTTCCACTCTCAAAAAATGTAAGTAGAAGTTATTCCCAAAACATTTCTACACCTCTTCTTACACTTCTTGAAATAAATGACATATGTTCATCAAATTTCATTTCAATATCTTATTCAGAATCTTCCTCATCATCCTTAATAAAATTTCCCACTCCTCTCTTTCTTAAAATATTTTTAGGAAATTTACCTATCATCCCTGATCTTCTTTTTGAATACTTATCCCTTCCATGTTTCAAAAGATAAAAAAAAATTATATACAGATCATCTAATGAAAGTGTAACTAGATCATGATCTTAAAGCACTGATACCTTAGCATTAAAAATGTACATAAAAATGCACAATATTTTTTAGACAATCGAAGAATCCTGAAATTTGTCACCAAAACCACTGACGATGCTCACAATTTCATTCACTCTAACGAAGAAGTCATCCACTATTTCATCATCATTTATCTTGAGATCTTCATATTTCAATCTCCAAACTTGTAGCCTATCTTGCTTCACTTTATAATTTCATTCATATATATTTAATAATTTATCCAAAATACCATTTGTTGCCTTGATCCATTTAACCTTGAGAAATTAATTCTCTAAAAGAGATGACACGATGATAATCGAAGAACAACCATCATTCTAAATATTATTCCTATCCACTTTTTTTTATAGAAGAACCTTTAGCCTGAGGAGTAAATCCACCAGTAGTAGCTTCCAAAACATCCCCATTAATAGATAAAAAGTATAGAAACATTTGATCTTTATATATATAATAATTCTTCCCATAAAAAGAAGGAATCCCATTTTTATTAACTAAATTCATTCTATCCATCTTCACAACATAAATTCAGAGATGATTAATTTAACCAACGAGTAAGTATTTCTTTGATAAAAAGAGAGAGATAAAATTCAAACACTATCTGAGTTAAAAAACTTTCACAATAGAAAATTACAAACTTTTTATCTTTAAATGAAACTTGGATTGCTTTTATAACACTTATTGTGTCCCTAGTCACAGTGTAAGTTCATTAGGTGGGTGGGGGTGGATTAATGAACAATATTACATTTTTTATGATTTCTTATGAAATCAACCTTCATCACTTTATATAGTGAGAAATATCACTATTAAATGAATACACATTTTTGAAATAAAAAAATAAAGGAAACTCGATGATCCAGAATCACATGAGAAAATACAATCCATTAGAATCACCATTAAAAATTACAATTGAGAAAGTTTTATCCTTAAACTCATGTTTGTAAGAATATCAACAATTCTATCTTCCAACAAGTCACCTAACAGGTTTCACTTTCGTCTTATTCTTCAATGAAGTAGAGATTATCCTATACCCATAAGTAGATTATCTCTCTAAAATATTATAGTGATCTCACTCTTCTTTACTATATAGTTTAGCTTTTCCTTCTTCCTTATTCATCACCACATGACACAACTATTATGATTACATGAAAACCAATGTGTTTTATTCTCTTCTTATTCTACTTGTACTAATGCATGTATTCTCTCTATGTTCACCACAATACACACATACTTTTCTACCACACTGTCTCTCTCTTGAAAAATCCTCTTTATTTTTCTCTTTGATACATCTAATACATGAAATATCCATATTCATTTTTTATCTTTTATAATAATATCCCATTCTTAATGTTCAAATTTGAATTTGAATCCCAAATTCAAACTACCAAATTCATTAAACCAATATTAACTTATTATTAAACTTATACTACTTATTCTTTTGTTTTTGTAACTGTCCAGGTCATTATAGTGTGATTTTATAACTCATAGTGTCACATACTGATTCCTCTAACTTCTTCTTTTATGGTGTGAAAAAACTCTACATGGAAGAAGTCTTATTTCCACTTTAAAAAAACATGGAACTTAAATTACATGGATTTATATCATGCAGTGAATCCATCTTTCAAACCACACTTTATTTTATACCACATCTTTGACTATGGTGTATACGAGGCTCACCATTTCTCATAGGAAAACTTCTCAATTGAAACACCTTATAAAATGCTCATTTAAAATACAATCTCTGCATTTCTTTTCTTAGTCATGTTATTCACTACACCACGACATAATCAGAAATGACCAACCCATCCCTTCTCCTCCTTTAGGTATGCATGAGCACGGTTTGAAAATTATCTTCATGACATGATCATTATTCCCCAACAACTTGTATCATGATTTCACTTCATGATATTTATTCCATAAAATAATAGCTTCAACATCATTATATTTAAAATCCCTAAAAATTTTCAAACTTTGATCTATCCATATAATTTAGTATGACATTTAGATATCATACCTCAATACTACCTTAAATTTTAGAAATCATTATTTATAAGCTCCCTGGTAGCTTTTGGAAATCTCACATTTTGGAAAAGAAAAACATCTCACATATCATAGAAATTTATCATGTATCAGATATAGAATATTATATATGAAAATTCTTATGTATGAAAACCTTACGTATCAACCATGTGTTCAAGTAATTATCCTATTTTCTACTTGGAGAAACAATCTTATGTTTCCAAAAAATATCTTATATATTAACCCCGTACTCAGGAATTTTCCAAATTTTAATCCATTGATGAAAATATTATATATTGAAAATAAAATCCTACTTTTCTAAGTAAAATTTATGCCTTTTTCAAAATTTCACCTCTTCTAAATATAAACCTTATATATCAGAGTAAGGAGGATGATTTTTCTATTTTTCTAACTTTATACTACTCAGATATAAAAATATTACGCATTGAGTATGTTTTGGGCCCTTTTCAATTTTCATCATGTCTATTCAACTCCAAAGACACTTCCAAACAACTCTAAAATTCATTTAAACACCTCTAAACTCTCTATAATATTGAAATTAACATTACCTCAAATGAATATTCATATAACACTTGATTTTGAATATGATTTATGTGTTGAAAACAAAAGAAAATACAACAATCATTTCCTCTCCTTATTTTATTCACTTCTTCTTCAACTTCTCAACACCATCCTAATTTAGGGGATCAACACTATACTTTCTTGTGATTTATTTGATATATGATATTATCATTCCTTTATCATAGAGTAACTTATATCTTGTATATGGTTAGGGGTAAAGTTATCTCAGTGGCTTATGAGTATTGATACTACTTTGGTTAAGTGATTATAAATGAGTAAAAGATATTCTTGCTATCCTATTATGGATGTCTCATTCAAGAATCTATATGAATTTTACACTCTCAACATTATGATATTTTATATTATATTATGCATTGAATTTCCAAGGATTTAATAACAATTAAGAGGGGGGGGGGGGTTGAATCAGTTGTTCACTCTTTATAAGTTTCAAAACTTTTAGAAACTTAACCCCTCCAACTTGTTAAGATTTATATCCTTACCAACCTTTAGTAAATACTTATGAATAAAAAGGTAGGAAAGAAAGAAAAGAACACAAGATTTACAAGGTTTTGCCTTAGTGTGAGAACATATGCCCTTGTCATAGCCACTCCCATGGGTCTATGGAAATCCACTATTTTGAAGAAGTGAATACAACTTGTGCCAACTCTTGTTAGACACATTCTATATTCTGATAGGAAATATTATACTGACTCTCGTTATTTTAAATAAATTTTCTTATAAAACAATTGATCCAAAAATAATAATAAAAACTTTGTTGAATATTCTCCACAAATGCTCAGACCGAATCCTTAGTAATGATGGTTCCGATTTTTTACTACTAAAAAAATCAATAAAAATATTCTTCAACCAGGTGGGAAATTTTCTCTTTGAAATCTTCAGTGCTCTAACTTTTGGACAGATGTAAAATTTACAAATGAACGAATAATCTGAGCAAGAATTTATAGGCAACTCGAAAAACCAAAGGTGAGAAACTTGAAAATTTTCTCGCTTCCTTAAATCTCAAAATCTCCAAAAATATTTTGCATTTAATATTCAATATTTGACTTATTATAACAACATTATATTTCCCTGAGATTTATACAAAATTTAAATTCGAGTTTGAATTATTCAACTATTCATATCTTTCTTAGTGGATCTTGGTTATGATTTTCTCAGAATATTGGTTCTTATTTTTATATAAAATTGTTTCTAATTTACTCAAAATCTTGGTTATGATTTTATTAGAAAACTGGTTCTGATTTACTCAGAATCTTGCTTATGATTTTCTCAAAATCTTGGTTTTTATTTTCTCAAAAAACTGGTTCCGATTTTTTCAGAATCTTGGTTCTTATTTTCTCATAATCTCTGTTTTGATTTTCTCAAAAAATGGTTCTGATTTTGTCAGAAACTTGGTTTTGATTTTCTCAGAATATTGGTTTTGATTTTCTTAGAAAACTGGTTTTGATTCGATCAGAATCATGGTTTCGATTTTCTCAGAATCTTGGTTCTGTTTTTCTTAGAAAACTGGTTCTGATTTTCTCAGAATCTTGGTTTCTATTTTCTGAGAATATTGGTTCTGATTTTCTTATATAACCAGTTCCAATTTACTTAGAATATTTGTTATGATTTTCTAAAAATCTTAGTTTCAATTTTCTTAGAAAACTAGTTTCGATTTTTTCAGAAACTTGGTTCCAATTTTCTCAAAATCCTGGTTCTGATTTGTTCAGAAAACTGGTTTTGATTTTCTCAGAATCTTGGTTCTTATTTTCTTAGAAACTTGGTTCTGATTTTCAGATCAATAAAGCTGGATCTGATTTTTTTACTTTTTTAGTGATTCTGATTTCTTCAAACTTCTCCACCATTTCTTCAAAATATTTTATCATGAAAGTTTTAATGATTTGTGAGAACTTCTTGATCAGTAAAGAATTGTATTATTTGTTTATAAAGTTTGAAAAACTTTCTAACTTCCGACTTCTCTATCTTTATCAACGCCCTCTTTAAAAAACTCTTCAGAAACAAAAAGAATTCTTTATTCAGAAGCTTTTGTATTCAACAACTTCTTTATTTCTAACTCAACAACTTCATTCTTCCTAGATGACAAAAACATTCTTATAAAAAAAAGTTTAGTTGTCAAAAAATACAAAAAAAATTGTTGAAACAATTTATCACAAAGGTACTTCAATCTCACCCTTTGGATTTGTTGACAACCCTCATTAACAACTTTTATAACTCTTAGATTTTTTCACAACTCACATTTTCCAAACAACTCAGGTTTCTTTTTTTTACTTTTATCAAAACATATCCTTTATAAAAAAGAGAGTTTCTTGACAGAAAACTACTGGATAAAGTAATTTTTTTGAAGGAATTCCATCCCTTAGTGGAAAGAAAATTTTGTAGCCATGTAAATATAACTCTTCCTCAATTTTCTTCTTCTCTCAATTTTATCTTTTCCTTTCTCACCTTTATTTTTCTCTCACCCATTATACGATAACCATAGCTTCTGATTCAAAAAATGTAAAACTTCTTAAAAATAATAAAGTTTTTACTTTCTATCCCCCTTTGTCAACATAATTCAAATCATGGTTGGGGGAATTCCTGATGAGGTTTAGGAGGACATTGTAGGAGGCTGAACGTGAAGTTGCTGCCTCAATTCTATAAACCTTTCCTTTGATATTTGTTTTTTAATGATATTAGCAATATGATACTTTGTTAAAATGTATTCTAGAAAAACATCTCCAGCAACAACTTTCTCTTTTATAAAGTGAAACTATATATCAATGTGTTTTGATCTTGAATGTTGGACACGATTCTTAGAAAGATCAATTGCACTCTGATCATCACAAAGTTTCTTCAATGGTTGAGAAACTTTTACTTTAAAATCTTCCAACTGAACTTTCATCCACAACATTAGATAACAAGCTTTAGTGTCTATGACATATTCATATTTTACTATGCACAAAGTTACTAAACATTGTTTCTTACTATGCCAACTCACACAACATTCACCCAGAAAAAGTGTTCCTCCTAAGGTCGACTTTCTATCATTATAATTTCTATCCCGATCGGCATTAGTATAACCAAGAAACCTCATCTCATAATTTATTTTGTATAACAACCCATGTAAAGATGTTTCTTTGACATATCTTGGAATCCTCTTTGCTGCAAACACATGTGATTCTTTAAGATTACTTTGATAATTAGCACATAAAGTCATAGCATAAACAATATCATGCCTTGAAGATGTAAGGTAAATAAAACTTCCTATCATATTTTGAAAGTATTTTTGATTCACACTTATTCTAGATTCCTATTTACTCAACTTTATGCTCACTGAAATAGGAGTTGAAATTTATTTGGATTCAGCCATCCCAAACTTCTTTAAAAATTCCATAGCATACTTTTCCTAAGATAAGAAAAATAAAATTTCCCTTTTGTTGAACTTGACAGCCAAGGGAAAAAGTTAATTCTCACAACCTTGAAATTTAAAAATTATTATTCATTCCTTAAGAAATCTCTTCAGAAACATTTTATTCATCCCCAGGAAAAATTATACCATCCACATAAACAATTACAATTAAAGTTACAGAGTCAACATATTTCACATACAATTTGCTATCAAATTTTCCTTTAGAAAAGTTCATCATTCTCAAACAATTTTCAATCTTTGAATACCAAGAATTTAGAGCTTGTTTCAGCCCATACAAAGAATTATTGAATTTAAAAAGTTTGTTTTCATCTTCATCATGTAGAAAACTACAAGGTTTTTCAATGTAAAATTCTTCCTCAATCTCACCATTTAAGAAATATGAGTTTACATCCATCTAATAAACTTTGTAATTACGATGATAATCCAATGTAAGAAACATTTGAATTGTTTCTAGACTTGAAATAGGGAAAAATATTTCATAAAAATCCACACCTTCCAACCATGCATATCCTTTTAAATAATTCTTTCTTTGTTTTTTGGAAATTCTCCATGCTCATTCAATTTTTTTTCTATAGACCCACTTAGTTCCGATAGATTTTTTGTTTGCTGGTCTTGGAACAAGTTCCCATGTTTCATTTTTCCCAATCTAATCCATATATTCATTCATAGTATCCACCCATTATTTATATTTAATAGCCTCTGAAACTGATTATGGTTCAACTTTTGAGATAAGTGAAGTTTGATTTTCTAATCTCAACTTCCTTCTAGTATAAACTAGAGCATTCTGACTTGCAATAATGTTTTAAGATTCAACATGTTTTCATAAGGTACTAAATTTCAAAATTTCTTTCCCAACTGAAATTTAATCATTACATGATTCTTATTAATCTTGACAAGAATGTTTTTAATTACTTTCAGTATTTTTGGAAATATCCAATTTTTCCTCCTCAGTATTCTCAACAATATTTTTTAAGGAAATTTTATTTTCAATTACCTTCACATCATATGATTCAAAAAACTTTTGTAAACATTTGTTTCAACATTTTTAACTTCTATAATTTAGTGAATAACCCATGAAAGTTCCTTCCCCAGCTTTCTCATCAAACTTTCCCAAATCCTGATTTTTGACCTTGTGAAAAATGGACTACCAAAAAATTTAAAGTATTTAAATGAAGGTTTTTTGTTATACCAAATTTCATAATGAGTCATGTTGGTTTCTGGTATCAACAAGCATTTATTTTGAACATGTACAATATTACTAATAGCTTCTCTCTAAAAGAATTTTTAAAGTTTATATTCTACTAAAATACTTATTCCCATTTCTACCAGGATTCTATTTTTTATTTCTGCTGGGCCATTTTTTTGTGGAGTATATGGAGCACTATACTGATATTTGATAAAAATTTTTCTCATATAATATTCAAAATAATTGTTTGTAAATTTAGTACAATTATATGCTCTCAAATTCTTGATGGAAACCCCCAATTATTTCTCAACATCTTTTTTCTGAAGAATTTGAACATTTGAATAACCTCTGACTTGTGCTTCATTAACATTATGTTTTTCATCTAAGTGAAAATAAAAGTGATAAAGTATAAGTATCCTTTGGTTGATTGATGTATCATCGGTCCACATAAATTAGAATGAATAAGCTTAAGTGGTCTCGTAGATTGAATCTCAGCTCTTTTATGACTTTTGTAAGTCATCTTTCCTTTTTATCAAGTAATATAAACATCTTCGTATCTTCTTTTCAATTTTGGAAAATTCCTGAAAACATAAAATTTAGAAAGTTTAATCATGTTTTTTTATCCAAGGTGGAAAAGTATTTAGTTCCACAACTTGTTTTCATCTTCATCACTCAAGTAATAAGAGTTATTGAATTATCCTATTTGAAAGATATTCCCACTGGTTCATTCTCTCTTTTTAATGTCCTTTCCATATTTAATACTTTTGATGATACAAGAATCCTTTCTATTGATTACTTCTTTTTCATCACCACAAAGTTTACTTACACTAATTAAGTTATGTTTCATCCCATAAACAAGTAAAAATTCCTTAAATTTCAATTTCTATGCTTCAATATCTACGATTCTGATTCCACTAATTTTTAAGAAACTATCATTACCAAAAGAAACTACTCCTCCATCACAACTTTCAACATGTTTCAAGATTTTTGTATCACCTATCATATGTGAAGAACAACCACTACGAAGTATCCCTGGTTTGTTCTTCTTACTTGCTTTCAAAGCTGTCTCAACAAAAAAAGATCTTTCCTCAACCATCTTATTTTCATCTTTCTTTTCTTTTCTATCATAAGAAAATTGATCTAGAAGTAGTGTCATACTTCTTTTGGAATGATTAATAGACTGATCAAATATTCCAAAAAAATATTCCAAACATTTAAATTGATTATTTGTTGGAATGTTTCTAACATCTTGAGAATTCACCTTTTCAATTTTCTATAAGTTAGGAAAGTTACTCATTATTATTCCACTATTTATTCCATTTTTCTCAAACCTTATTCTAGGTAAAGATAAGTTGTGCCAACAATTACTAGATCTGTGCCTATAGGTTCTACAACGTCAACAATACCCATCAAATATGTCTTTTTTATTCAAGAAATATCTTTCTCTATAGACACTTTGTTGAGGTTGGTAACTTCTTTCAACTCTAGCATGATCAGGATGTGGATCATCTTTTCTTTTGAATGAGTTTTATAATTTTTTAGAATTGACATGTTTCTCACTTCCATTCTCCACCCAAGCTTTCCCAATACTTTTTTAGAACCTAAAATGTTAAAAGAATAAGATGAAACATTATTTTTAGTAAGAAAACATTTCACCTAATTCTCATATTGAGCCTTCTCATCAACTTTAGAAGTCTCAACTATTACTTATGAAGCTTTGTTGAAGTTTTCATTCATCTTCTTCAAGGTAATTTATGACTTAATAAGATTTTATTTCAACTGGTTAACCTCTTCTATATTTGCTTCCAGCTTCTTTCTAAGATCTTTAATTATCTTTCCCTGTTCAAAAATTCTAAGTTTATAACTTAAAATCTTCTGAATGTATTTATCCTCTTACTTAATGAAATATTTTATTCCATCAACAAATTCTTCACGATATTTCTTCATTACTCTAATTTATTTCTTGAGAGTTTTTTTTCTCAAGACATGCAACAAGTTCGGTTCTGAGATGAAACTCTCTATAAGATTATTCACCACCTTCTTCACTATCCGAGGATTCTTTTTTTTCCAAAAATTTTTCAATGAAGGTTCTGAATTTTTCATAACTTTCATCTTTAGATGAATTGTTGTCAGTTGAGTTTGATTCAAATTTCTTACTCAACATAATTATTTGGTTTCTAGTAAACATATTATTGTATCTATTGGAAGAATTTTTATCTTTATCATTTTTGTTCCACTTGTTCCATTGAGTGTTTTCATCAGAATATTATTGATATTATCTAATTTTATTCATGGGAAAATTAATTAATAAGTGTCCAATTCCCCCACACTCAAAATTTTTTGAGAAATTTTAACTCCATACTTTTCTCTTCCTCTTTGATAGTTCTTGGATATAACAGACATGATGTTTTCATTCATCTCATCATCCTCTTAATCTTCAAACTCACAAGGATCTGCTTCTTCAATATCTTTGATTTTCATCTTTCTCATAGCTTCAAAATCCATTTCATCTTTCATATTATTTTTAAATATTGGGGATTTCTTCATTTCATAAGAAACAATAAAGTAATGCAATTCATTAAGAGATAAATCATCCTTATATTCTAAAGAATAAATTTTAGAATCAAACTTATCTTCAAATTTTCTCATAAGTTTTTTCACAATTGCAGAATCTTCCAGGACATCTCTGAATCCTCTAATGCTTCAAACAATTTCATTTAATCTAGAAAATTATTCATCAATTTTTTTTCATCTCTCATTCTATTGTATTCATTCTTACTACGCCGGATTTTTAGATTTGCTTCCTTGACTTTAGTATTCCCTTTGAAAAAATTTTCTAGCTTATCCCACATACTTTTTAACGTTTTGAGGCCCATCACCTTCTGATAAATATTTTATGATAAGGACATAAGGATTTCTTTTCTATCCTTTCCATAAACTTCTATTTTTATCCTATCAACAAACTTCATAGGAGAATCTTTTTTAATAGGTGGAAAACCAATACTAGCAACATCAACATATTCTAGGTTAAAAGATAGGAGATAAGGAATCATCCTATTTTTCTATCTATACTAATTTTTCCATCAAATATAGGAATTCCTCTACTGTTGACAGAATTGATTTTATCCATGATAAGGATTAAACAAGGGAACCATCCCTATGATACCAATTTAAGTTCTAAAGATCGAATAACAACTGAGATGGGGTGGGGGATTGAATCAGTTGTTCACTTTTTATAAGTTTTAAAACTTTTAGATACTTAACCCCTTCAACCTGTTAATATTTATATCCTTATAAAACTTTAGTAAATAATTATGCCTGAAAAGGTAGGAAAGTAATAAAATCACACAAGATTTATATGGTTCGACCTCATTGTGATTACCTACACCCTTTACATAGCCCCTCTTATAGGTTTATAGAAATCCACTACAATAAAGAAGTGAATACAACTTGTGACAACTCCCATTATACACCTTCTATCTCCCAATAGAAAAGATTATACTGAATCCTGTCAATTTACAATGTTTTATTATGAAATAATTTATCCAAATGAAAGAATAAAAACTTCTTTAAATCTTCTCCACAAAATCTCAGTCCTAATCCTCAGTTTGATTTGGATAAGTCTGATTTTCTCAGTATGGTAATGATGGTTTTGATTTTTCTCTGCTCAAAAACTCAATACAAATCTTCTTCAATCAGGTGTGAAATTTTCTCTTTGAATTCTATAGTTCTCCACTTTCTTTACATATGTAAAATTCAAAAATGAACAAATTATCTGAGAAAGTATTTATAGGAAACTCAAAAAACCAAAAGCAGAAAACTTAAATTTTTCCCACTTTTTTAAATCTTAAAATCTCTAAAAATATTTCTTGTTTAATAATAAATATTTTACTTGTTCAAACCTATTTATATTTCTTCAATATTTATGCCAAATTGAAATTTATGTTTAACTTCTTCAACTCTTCATATATTTATCAGTGGATCTTGGTTCTGATTTTCTCGGAATCTTTGTTCTGATTTAATCATAAAACTAGTTTTGATTTACTCATATTCTTGGTTACGATTTTCTCATAAAACTTGTTTTTATTTTCTCATAATCTTGGTTATAATTTTTTTAGAATCTTGTTTCTGATTTTCTTAGAAAACTAGTTTTGATTTACTCAGAATCTTGGTTCCAATTTTCTCAGAATCTTGGTTTCAATTTTCTGAAAAAACTGGTTCCAATTTTTTCAAAAACTTGATTTCGATTTTCCCAAAATCTTGGTTCCGATTTTCTCATAAAATTGGTTCCTATTTTATCTGAATCATTATTCTGATTTTCTCTGAATATCAATTCTAATTTTCTTAGAAAACTTGTTCCAATTTTCTCAGAATATTGGTTTTTATTTTCTCAAAATATCAGTTCTGATTTTCTCAAAAAAATAGTTCTTATTTTCTCATAATCTTGGTTATGATTTTCTCAGAATCTTGGTTCTGATTTTCTCAGAAAACTAGTTACTATTTTTTCAAAAACTTGGTTCTAATTTCCTTGGAATCATGGTTTTTATTTTCTCATAAAACTGGTTTTGATTTACTCAGAATCTTGGCTCCAATTTTCTCAGAAACTTGGTTCCTATTTTCAAATCAATAATGCTCGATATGATTTTTTGAATATTTTTAGTGATTCAGATTTCTTAAAACCTCACCAAAATTTCTTCAAAAGCCTTTATCATGAAAGTTTTCATGAGTTGTGAGAAATTCTTGATCAGAAAATATTTTTATGATTTGTTTAGAAAGTTTGAAAAAATTCCTAACTTCTAAATTCTGAACCTTTATCAACATCCTCTTTCAAAAACTATTCAACAACAAAAAGACTTCTTCATTTAAAAACTTATATCTTTAGAAACATATTTCTTTCTTACTCAGCAACTTCATTCTTCCTAGATAACAAAAACATTCTTATAATATTTTTTGTTTTCAACAAATAAAAAAACCTTGTTAAAACAATTTATCAAAAAGGTATTTCAAGTATAGACTTGTTAATCAAGTTCAAATCCCATATCAGTTCCTATAGAGGGAAAGTTTCCTTTTCCTCTCTATATGGTTCTCAGTATACTTTTATTGGAGTATAGAAAATATAAGTAAGTAAATCTAGACCATATTAGAGTCATATTGAAATAATCACCTATCATATAGAAATTTTTACTCTTTGGGAAGTCAAAATCGAGAAAAAAAATGCATTACCCAATGTGCGAGGCTCCTTTCCTGATTTATTTTTTGAAAATTTTTAAGGTTCTCATTTTAAAATTTAGGTGGATTTCTTGACCTAGTTGGTGCATGAAACTAAATCAATATCTATTCCGTTATATTTTATGGATCCAAAAAATCCAAGGGAATTGAAAATTTAGATTTAGGAGCTTGATTCTAAAGGTTTTATCATACCTAACACATCTCATTAGGGTGATACCATTCTTTTTTATAATAAAGAAAATGAAAACCTATGATTGTATATGGACTATCAAAAATTAAATAATATAACCGTAAAAAATAATTATAAATTACCTCAGATTTATGATTTATTTTATAAATTTAATGGGGATAAATTCATTTCAAATATTAACTTGTGATTGGGTTATCATCAAATTCATGTTAGAATAGAGGATATTCCTAAGATATATTTTCAGATCCAAAATGTTCATTTTGAGTATCTACTCATGCCTTTTGGAAAAATAAATACTCATATTGTCTTTATGAATTTAATGAAAATTATTTTTATCCATTCTTATACTCTTTTATGGTGGTATTTATAGATGAAATCCTTGTATAACCGAGGCCTTATAAAGAGAATTTTAAACATATTCAAGTTATATTGGGAACATTACTTGATTATATATTTTTTGATAAGATTTTTAAATAATCTTAGTTTTAGGAAATTAAATTGCTCAGGTTTGTTTCACTAGATGATGTAATTTTAGTGGATCTTGAGAAATTAGAGGTGGAAATATCTTAGTATGTACCCAAAAATGTATTTGAGATTTGGAGTCTCTTTAGACCTATCCAATATTATTTTTTCTTTATTCAAGAATTATCTTGTATAGTTACTTCTATGACAACTCTGATGAATAAAGGGGAAACATTCATTGGTATAACAAAGGCTAATTATCTTTTTATAATTTGAAAAAGGGGATCTCCACAACTCCCATATATATCTTACCAGAGTTATGTAAGGGGTTTGAAGTTTATTTTGAAGATTATATTATGGGTATTTACTATTTATTATTGTAAGATCATTGGGTGGTAGCCTATGACTCTTAGAAACTATGAACACATGAAAGGAACTATATAACCCATGCACTTGAGTTAATAATGGTAGTTTATGTCTTAAAGTGCTGGATGAACTATTTTTTAGTGAGTGATTAATGGTATACACCAACTATAACAACCTCATGTATATCTATTCTCAGTGGAATCAAAATATGAGGTAGTTTAAATTGGTCAAAGAATTGTAATCTATTGATTTTGAGATTCTCTGTGCTCCTTGGAAGGGAAACCTTATAGCTTATACCCTCAATAGGAAATATCAATGTTAGACAATGTAAACACTAATGGATCAAAAACATCATTGGAATCTATCTCTCATGAAAATTTATCTAAATAAAATTAAACTTCATCTTTATAAATATAAATTCATGGGTATATATTTGTGTGGATATGATCCTCTTAAATGGGGATTGTTGTATGCATGAAACTTTTTTATAGGGATGATTTCATAGTTCTTCTTAACTCTTAATTTTTTTATTATAAAAAAGGTAAACATGATAAAGTCAATTTCAAAGGGGTCTGAAGTGGTGCATCCTATAGGAATTATCATGAATAATTATATTATGGAATATATGATAAAAAATATTCATATAGTGACACTTGGATAACCTTTGGAGGCCACTAGATCAGTCTCATTGTTTACCTCATGTCAAGTATGATTAATCTCCACATCTACACCCCTTAATTTCTTTAATTTCATAATATGGTAGATGATGGGATTGTGGATGGGGTTTCTCCCCCAAAAAAATTTAACAAGTAACGCCGAATCAAATTCCACACAAAAAGAGAGACGTTCTAAACGGTTTAGAGAAGAATCCCGCTAAGCATAACTCATGATTTTGCAATAAGTTGGTTACCCTCCCCAAAGAAGGTTCAAAATGGAAACATAACATATCCCAAAGCACAAAAAATGTTACCACCACCACTCGGGATGTCGTTTGTGCATGTTTCATTAAAAGTTTACTTTATTCACTCTGGTTCACTTCGAATAGTAACTAGACTGGAGAGCTACATGACCATAGCCATGACGCCATGTATGCTATAGGTTTCCAACTAGCAGTGGGGGTATATGATAGTAACGTGGGTACACTATACCCCCATATCATAGTGCACAATAATAGAAAAAATAAATAAAACATCATCTATAATAATAAACATCCATCAAAGTATGCAAAAATAATAAAAATAACATGCTATATCAAATGAAAATGCATGAGAATATAGTTAGAAAAACTAATGGCCATTCTACTTTAAGATAATACTGATCACCCAATAGGTCGATCACTTGTAAAGAATAAATAAAATAATAAAAATACCTTTTGGATCTACCACTACCACCAAGACTCACCTCATCCTAGTCTCCAATCTCGTATGAGTTATCTCACTCAATCATGTTTTATTAAGCCTCTTCCCAACTTGAACCTATAATCATTGAAGTTTTCTTGGGTACCCAAGTGTCATGATGCCCTAATTAGAGTGTGAGTACACATCATTAGGGAACCACCAATGTGGAACCATACATAACCAATAAATATTGGGTGCACATGTGTGATATGCTTAGATGAAGAAATAAATATAGTGTGGAAGAAAAAATAAATAACCATATTTGATCCTTAGGTTCTAACGTGAAACCCTAGATCAAACCAAACCTACTTCATCTAGTGATGGGGTATCTCTAAGAACATCACATAAGCGTTCCAACCAATATTAGGCCCATGAATTATTTGTAGAATCAAGTCCTAGGAAATCCAGAAGTATCAATCTTAATAATTGATTCCTATGAGCATGTCCTAGGTAATCCAAATCAAGCCTAAAGGCCACATGGTAAAGTTGCACCCCCTACCTTGATTCCAAAGAAAAAGTCCAAGGAAACCTAAATACATCCCAGAGGCTATCTGGGAAGGTTATATCCCATACCCTGATTCTGAGGAGAATGTACAAGGCAATCCATTCTCAAACTCAATAGCTAAATCATAAAAAACCACCCTAGTAATTCCATAGTAGTGAGCATGAGGAATCCTAGGAGAACACTGAGGAATCCCATGTATCTCAATACATCTCAGTGGAAAATTAATCCCTCCAAAAATATCTCATATCATATTTAACAAAACCTCCTCAATCTCACATCATTGATTTGAGTTCTAAGGTGACACCTATGATTATAACTACCCATCTCTGCATGCACCATCTCAGGGTTTAGTGCATCACCGGGGAACCCACTAGGATCCCCTAGGTCACATCACAACACATACACCCTACTAGGGTTCTTCTATCTCATTCCCATTACACATGTCCATTCCCAACAATTAGAGGGAATAACCTCCCTTATCATAGTCATAGTCATATAAAACCTTCATTGACCTCAAAGTAATTGACACATAAGGGAGATGGACTCAAGCCCATTCCCTTCCCAAGTCACCCTAGGTCAGTCCTCACACCCAACCTATCCATAAATCTCCATAGGTTCTATCCACCCAGGTAATAAAATCATAGTGGGGGTGGAACACTCACCCTATGGTCATCACATATATCCATCAGGATATAATGCATCTCACAACTCCACCCTTCCCTACATGGGCCAGCCATCCCAGTCCAATACTCTTCTATACAAGGGGTTTCTAAGGATACTACACTAGGGTCACTATGTTATGTTCACTTTATATTATTTATTTTATTCCCTTAAAGCCCCATACACCTAAAGGAATGCATTTATAATCAATTCCTTAACCATCGATGATCAAGGAAATCAAGCCAGTGCACAATGGTCCATTGTGGCCCCTGGCACTTTATTCAGTTCATTGGAATCTTTGTTTAATTTAAAAAATTTATTTTAATAAATTTTATGTGTCCATTAGTGGAAAGTCCAAACATCACATGCATATATAAAAAAATGTATATTTCAATGGGGTAAAATCCAAGGATGACCTACCTCAAATTTGGGCCCACTTCTTTTTAGTGCAACCTGAAAAATCTCACATGAGCTTGTCCAATTCTTGGATCATATCTTGATAACCTCTCTCAATTCACAATGAAAAATAATTAATTACAAACCAATAATTATTAATTATTTAATTTAATTATAATAATTTATAATTTATTTCAAATTTAAAACAACTAGTCATGAATTCCAATTTACTCACTGGGTTCCCTCATCACATAGAAACAATGACAGACCATCCGCAGAAGGTCTATGGTATACTCCTAACACCACCATTAGAAAACTCCCTAACACACGATATTAATTCAATAATAAATTTCACTTTATTTAATAAAAAACCCTAAATAAAATAACATGATGACACACATCCATCAAAACAATGAGAAATGATAGAAGAGACCATCTCGGGATGTCCCCTTGCTACACCATATGCAATCCTCATGATAATGGGATGATTCCACCATGTTCAGATGATATTATCTCAATAAACCTAACCCAAATCATTAGAATTAGTAGGGGATACAAGAGGAGAGATAAGGGAGAAGTAAGAGGATATATCACCACATTCTTCCATGAAATTACACAAAAATACTACTTGATCTAAAGGGATCAAAGGAAATGAGAGGGGAAGAAGACCCACTAGTTTGTTTGCATGAGGGAGAGGGAGGATGAGGGGGAAGGCTTAATGCTTTAGGGAGAAAACATCCAACCCACCTTATATTAATGAAATATGGTAAGACACATGGTTTTTCTGTAGATGTTTTTTTTAAATTATGTGCTAACCGTGTGACCTTCACTGTCCAAGGCCACACACACCTTGAATGGTTTATAAAACCATGCACCAACTATGAAAAACACCTCTAAATTTGAAATGTAGTTTTTTCATAGTTTATTTACAACCATGTTCCAATCCCTAAGATAATCTAAGTCCACACAGTTTTCAATGAAATATATATGCTTCCACTTTAAATATGTGTTAACTATATAGGATAACTTTGTAGTATACAAATTGAGTGGAAAAGCGCCCCATGCCCAGGATGCTACACAGTTTCCCCAAAACCATGTACACCAAACTATGAACCCAAGTTAAAATCCTTCCAAAACCTATGAAATTAACCCCAATGATCCTAAGACATGAACGAGAAGCTGAGTAAACTATCAATACTCAATATATACAAAACAAAATCAACTTGGGATGCTCCAAGTCTTATATTCTTAATCTGAAACTTAGTTCTCAAAATGAATCGCTCACCAAACTCAGAAATTAAAATTCCCTTAGTAATTCACAATTTGAAAAGGGAATGTGGTTTTGAAACCTCCCCCACCATATCACTTATCATATTCAAGAAGTATTGATGGTATTACACCATTAATCTCACCCCATCATCATCTCAAACTCACACTCAATTTTCCACATTATATCCCTGAATTCCAAATGAGTTAACGCTATGAAACTCTAAACACAAGTCACACTATTCATCAAATAACAAGACACCAATTTTCAATATCCCTAAAATACTAATATGATTCTTATCCATGACCATCTATCCCAATACACCATGGTTTCATCAATAAATTCATCCACAAGATCATGGTGATCCCCACCATAAGACTTATCTTATAAAGGCTGATTCTAATCCATGAAGCTTCCCACCATTAGAATCAACTACCAAAACATAGTTTCAATTATTCAATGACTCACTCAGGGTGATTTACGTCTTGCTGCACCCAATTATATATGAAAACATTAGTTATTCCTCCTCTGGCCGACTATTCCCAAGAACACTTGGATGCACTCACTAACACACTGTCTCAATCACTTGATCACGATACCTTAATTATCAGAGGCATATTACAATAATACATGCACACACACCATGTACTGAATGTGACACTCGGTGAAATTCCATAATTAGATCACCGACTAATCAAAACAAGCATCACACTCTCACCCAAAGTGTCGATGTACCCTCAATTTGACACGCACTCAAATCAAATAAAGACTATACCAAGTCCGATTAGAATGAAAGGAATCCTTCCAAAAATACATTTAAATCCCAAATATGGTATTTTCACAATACCAAGTAAAATAAGATTCACATGATCACCAACATCCAAGAACAAAATTTTCCATCTAATGACCAATCTCAATACACCCATGACCCTACCCACATGAGTTTATTCCTTCATGACCCATTCTCCATACAATAACACATATAATTACTTGACCTGACCATTTTACTCATACCATATCACCAAATTGAAACATTAAATGGCACTATTTCTTAGCTCATCAGGAATGCCATCATCAAAAACACCCATATTTCTATCCATAATGAGGGTCACACCCTCCAATGAAAAATGGTGCACTCCCCACCACATGGATTTATATATACCACTCCTCAAGCACAACCTTAACAGGTTCCATCAAACATGTGCATCACTCCTCATAATCCATTCTCATCTACACTTTCAAATCCTGATACCACATCATCCATAGTTCCATAATTATCACAAAGGAGACACTATTCATTCTCATCAAAACTTGAGGATTCTATGCTTGAAAAAATTCCATTATGACCATTATCCCACATCCCGCACATGACAGCTCACCAATCCACAATTCAAATGAGCACCACATGTAATGAGTAAGTTCTATTTCAATTTCATCCAAATCAATTGGTGTACACTTTAGTAAAACCTAGTTGAAATCCAACTCAAGCTACCATGATCTACAAATCCTTGAACCCAATATCAAATGCCTAAACTACTAACCATGACCATAATATTTCAATCCTATATATCTAGGAGCATCCTCAGTGTTCCTCTTAAAAAAAGTAATTTCACTCATGCTAAGGTCTATCACACAATCACCCACCAACCAACATTATTTCTAATATCAGTAGCATCTACCCACACTCTTAGCACAGTCTTGATGCACATCTTGAATAAACAGAGTTAGGAACTAGACTAATCATACCCTTCAAAATGAAACTTTCATACCAAAATAATCTTAAGTGATTTTCATCACGAAAGGTTAAGGCATCCCTATTCATATTCCAACCACATGGTAATAACTTCTATGAAGCAATCTCATAACCAGAAGGATCTATCAATGCTTCCCACATTTAAGACACTCACAAGCCCAATTCAACCCCTCTATTGGGTTACCCTCACACATATTACAACTCATATCAAATATAATACCTGAATCACTAATATCTTGAGATGTTTCTCAAAACAATAGGCTCTCCCACCTAACCCATATGTCTTATCTAATATAAATCATAACTCATAGGAAAAAAAATCTCTGTCCCTATTTCAACACCACCTAAAAACTCACATGCCAACCTAACCATTCTAGGGTCTCACATGTATGTGAAATATACTAGGAATAACATGAAAAAGCATCAGCCTACTCATGGTCACCGATTCTCCTCAGGTATCCACATTTGGGACTGCCCCTTAAGAATCTAAAATCTCAGACTGATCCTCACTAGGCCTACACATATGGGATTTACCTTCTCAAGTATCACATTCTCACTTATCAACATATAATGACATTACCCATAAAAATACTTATCAATTATACCATAGTCATATGGTTCAGTTAAGTAAAATTCCACCAAGAATCTATATGGGAAAACACTATATAGGTTGTTTTTGACACTTTAAATAATCAATCCAATTTATATCAGAATAAGAACTGGTATCACTATCGATCACATGTGTTCATCACAAAGGTATCCAGTGCCTATAACAACCCTTTAAGGGTAACCATAAATACATTATGTTGTGGTACTATATAAATTTCATCAAGGATCATCCCAATATAGAATCCAAATGACCTATCATCAAAAGAAAATATTCTTTGGATTAGCTAAGTAGAACGATACTAAAAAGTTATAGGGGAAAACTCTATATAAGTTATTATTAATACTTTAAATATTTAGAACCTCTGTCTTTAGTGATACCAATCACTATAAAGTATATGTATGTCATGTGAATCCTATGTGCCAAATATAATGCATGAAAACTGACCTATTACCAACGATCTAAGAGTAAAAAACATAATGAATCAAAATTGAAAAACCCAAGTGTTCCACACTAGGCGAAAATCATAAAATAATAAAATTAATAACCAAGAAGAAAAATCCCATATCCTTGGTAACTTGGGATTCCTATTGGGAAGGGTGTTGAGGACACACCAGTCCAATATCCACCATAAGCTATGATGCATTCCTATGAAACCTTTATACCATCTCTGTAAACTATAAGAAAAAAAATACTCTGATACACTCTATGTTATCATCCATCTAAAAGATATAATACCACATTGTAATGTCCCAACACCAGTTCAACCTAAATAGTAATCAGACTAGAGAGACACATAAACTATGGTACACCTCCCCATATACATGAGGCTGCCAACTAGAAGTGGGTTTCGGGTAGTACTATGGGGATATTGTACCCTATATAAGAGTTCACAATAACATAAAAAATAAACCAAACATCATCCATAATAATAAAATTTCATCTGATCACATAGAAAAAATAAAAATAACACGCAATATCAAATTAATATGTAGGAGCATAGATTTATACATTCTCACAGTCATGATAGTATACAACAATACTGATCTCCCACTAAGACAATAAAATATACAAAATAAATAAAAGAAGAAAAATAAACCGAGACTCTAGTGTTATCCCAAAGCCTTAAATCATAAAAATATCCAATCCCATCTAATCTATCCACTCATTCATGCTAAAATAGACCTCTTACCAACCTAAACATGTGATCGGTGAAGTACACTCAGGTACCTAGGTTCCATGGTCTCCCGAGATGGGCTCGAGTACAACTCATTAGATAGTCACCAACATGGTCCCTTGTATAACCAGTAAATATAGGGTATAAACATGCAATATTCTCACATGAATAAATAAATACAATGCAAAAGTGTAAATAAATTACCCCTTTCAATCCTCAAATTCCAACATGAAACCTGTGATCGACCCAAACCTCCTTTGGTCAGTGCTGATGTGCCTCTGAGTACATATTGTAACCAATCCAACTAGTATCAGGCCCATGATTGATTCTTAGGAGAAATTCCTAGGAAATACAATGTTATCATGCTCAAAAACCAATTATAAGGAGCATGTATAAGGAAACCCAAATCATTCATAGAGTCCACCTAGGAGGTTCACATCCACTAACTCGATTCCAAAGAAAAATTCCAAATCATTCCAAATAAATCCCAAAGGACACCTAGGAAGGTCACATCCCCTACCTTGATTCCAAGGAGCAAGTATAAGGATATCTAATCTTAGGATCGACATATGAATCCTCGAAGACCAAACTTAGGTATTACATTCACTTTATATCATTTAGTTTAAACCCCTTGGGGTTTATACACCCTAAGGAACACATTTACAATCAATCCCTCGATCATTGATGTCTGATGCAATCATGCTAGTGTAGAAGGGTCTAATGTAATGACAAAATTTTAAAATTAAATTTTGTTATTGAATAAATTTGTGTTATATTATATAATATTATACACATACAACACATAGAGAAAATAAAATAAATTTATTTTATTAATGGAGATCATTAAATTACTTAACAACTAAACCCATGGAAATGAAAAATATTACAATGGGGAGAAAATTAAATAGAAAAAGTAGAGTGGGAAAAATTGGATCATTCCAATCTATTAAAATTATCACCCCCATGAATAAAACTATAGAAAAACTCAAAATATTAGTAAACCAATCAACATATTAGAAAAGTAAAACATAAAACCTTTGTAGGAATTATGGTGAATAATGTTTAAAGAAATAAAGAGGTATTTATATGAGGTAATGTGACCGTTGTAATAGTATTGTGACCATTGTAATAGTAACCTGACCATTGGAATAATAATTTTATTGAAGTTGGTTCCCCAGAAATAAATTTCTTATTACTTGATTATATTTTTTCATTATTAATGAATTTTATTATCACATCATGATTGTTCCCCTACATGAAATTTACATGTGATAATATCATAAGAATATACATGATGCACTAAAAGGTCATAACAATTCCTCCCTATGTTGAGAACTGGGAGGGTCCACGACATCATTCTTGAATATTGTTCTATGGTCGGATGATATTGTTTGAAAAACATAAATTATACAGGCTATCAGTGATAGGATGCTTATAAGACATCGAGACACTTTCTCATGGTGTTTTGTCTTGGTAATATCCAAGATAGTAGGTTATAATAATATACCCATCAATAGGAAATCCACATTTCCATGTGTCACTTGATGTTCCTGTTAGAAAGTGTATGTATTGATCCTTATAATTTAATATTATTAGTAATGGATTTCATGACTTGTGTTCTTTGATGTATTGATTAAAACTATGGATGCAAATGATCATGGTGAAGTAGGTTATGCTGGGTGTGTCACGAGTGATATTGAATTAATGGATAATGCGAGAAATGATTTATCCCTTCCATAACTTAATGAAAGTTGATATTTTAGTTCATTTTATGGGAATGATAATTCTTTCATAAATCCATGTTCATGGTGTTCAGTGGGACATTTTATTCATGAAAATTAAATGAAAGATACATTGAGCACATAGGCTAATAGCACTAGCTCACAACCTACTTTATTTGAGATATCATGATAAATGGATTGTATTATATAATAATCATTTATAGGAGGTTGGATGTTTTTATGAAATTAAATTATTTCTCTATAAGAGCCTTAGTGTGTTTCTAGAGGATAACCTTGGACTTTAGATGGTTATGTATAATGCTACTAAGAAATAGTACTAGATAATCAAACGCCAAGTGTAATCACAATCTCAGTTAAATTAAAGTATTGAATTTAACAAGTTAGAATAAATAATATTTATTTGGGTTCAGTTTATCACCATAATTTAATCACAAGTTATTATAAAGAATAATTTATTTAAATAATAATAAATGTTTATTTTCAAGGTTTGGTAAATACATTATTTATTATATTATATTTATCAATGAATAATAAAATGAAATTTATTTATTAAATAAATAATCATTATTCATGGATTAGAAAATGTAGATGAGGGAAAGAGGAATGAGCTTAATGGTCTAATTGAGAATGGTATAAAAGATATTTTTTACATTATCAAAGTGTTTTTCATGTCAAGAGATTAATAATAATAATAATAATAATATTGGAAATGGGTTCAATTAACCATTATTTAGTTGTAGATAGGACCGTGTGTGATTTTCCCACCCTAAACCCACCATAATAAATATCTAATTATATCACTTTCCATAATCACTCTTCTTGTGAAAAATGAATAGAGAGTGAATCTCTCAAGACTTAGAGAGAGATCTAGAGATCTAGAATGTGCTCTATTCCTCCTCTATCAATCCATCAAGAGAAAATCAAGATTTCTTTCTCCTTAAGAATAATTATTCTGTGATCAACTACAAACAAAAAAAGAGATCAAGATCATCCATGATAGAACTCAAATATTCTACAATGACATTCAGAGATTATGGTGCACATGCAAATCACTATTAGAGGGATTATACACTTGGAGCCTATAACACAATGGTGGTATAAAAATATCTAGTTAACTAGATCATCAATGAAGATATAATTACAATTTGAAGTAATTCTATATCTTCTAATAAATCAATTATAAATTATATGTAAAGACCCCACTCTAATAGTTATAGTGTTAATTTTTAGTAAAGTAATCTGTGGTTTTAATTAGAAATGATGCTATTTTTCATGTGAAAAAATGATTACTCATAAATTAGTACTAAAAGATGAGTTGGCTATGCCACTATTGTGTTTCCTGTCTGCCTAGAACCTATAAGTGGAATTAGAGTGGCCACATGTTTAATTTATAGTTTTTATTATTAGTTGATTGTTTGAATTAGTTTGTGTTTCTTTTAATCACATTGATTATTTTTAATATCAAAAAATCATTACCACTTACCTTCTTCATTATCTTTAACTTAACCAATAAATGGTTGTGATTAAAAAATAAACATCTGATGAACACCTTCTGGAGGTGCTAAAGTTCTTCCTAGAAAAAACTAGAGTACACAATTTGTAATTCCTAAATGCAACATGTGTATTAATGTTTTCTTGTCTATATATCATGAAAAAGATGGTTAGATTTGATGAAATTAGATATAAGATTAGAAAAAAGAAGATCAGTGTGTAGATCTGGACAGACTGCCACATAGATTAAAGAACTACAAGTCATGTAACTATTGTACATGACATGAAATACTTAGTTTCTCATGGTTGAGAAGAATAGGTGTCCCATTGTATTGTGTATTGGATACATAAAATGTGGACTGATGATCCGTTAAACTCTAAGGTTACACTCCATCTATTTTGAGTAAACCCCATGTACCTTGAACTCGTCCATGTAAAAAAATACACCCAGCCCCAAGGAGTGTATTATGGAAACATGTAAGAGATATTATATGCCGTGTAACATAGTACGCACTAGTATTCTACTATAGAAAATGTTCCCAATTTTTCATAGAGAAAAATTTAATATACAATTAAACCTATTCACATGTGTTTAGTGTGTCACTTATCTGACATCACATTCCATGTCCTAGGATTGATAATTATATATTTAATCAATTTCTATGTTAAAATTTTAGATTATAATACATAGTTTTATGTATATAAACTTGTGTACTTAATTTATTTTACATGAAATTAAATTTGTTTAAAATTATAGATGATGATAAGTTAAGGATAATTGGATGGAATTAAGCAAAATTTAATTAATTAGATTTATTCATGGTGCATTATCTCAATTAATGAAAAAATAAAATTAATTGATAAAAATATTGAAAATTTATGATTGCTTCCTATTATATAGTTGATCATGATATTAGATCAACCCTTTTTATGAGATTGGTTTCTTTAATTTATTATCATTAAATTAAAATTGATGGCCTGCGTGTCGTCCCCTCCTCCTTATTATGCAAGGACTGAATGCTCATGGTTTATTTTATGTAAACCCTTTTTATCCAATACATTGGATCCCGTCACCTACATGTGAGTAAAAGTTTATGTAAGGATGGATCTCCCAGACAAGAGGAGGCAGTCCAAGTACAAAATCCAAATCAAAACTAATCAAGGTGTTACATAGGAGCAAATGAGGAATGCTACAATAGGAACTCAGCTACACATTAAGGTGTTCCCCTAGGATCAAGTCTTAGTTTATCATATGATAGATAGACTGAAAATTATATAATCTCATGATAATTCCACTTATATTTTATTCATATCAGTTTCATGGTTAATTATTTATGTTTGTGGATGCTTTATAATCACTTAATAAATGAACTAAAAAGAATGCAACATGGAAGAAAATATAAATGGATTATGAGTGAATGATTTATGAGACATGGTTAGTAAATTATGTAAAATACACTTAATATTAATAAGGAATGTGAAAAGATAAAAATGGGTTCTTATGAATAAATATAAAAATTCCTCAACTAAAATATTATTTTGGTATATCCTTCTACTATTGGAGTTAGAATCGACCTCATAGTTCAAAGTGATTAACCAATCCAAGTTGGGGTGATTTAAATTATTGTGTAACTTTTAACTTAAAGTTTTAGGTTGACTTAACTTGGTTCACATCAAGGGTTGACAACCCAAGTAAGACTTGGTGTAACTAAGATGTAAAAGTTGATAAAATCTTAATTTAGGATTTCAGGATTGGGGAGTCTACACAATAGATCAAGGAACTGTGAGTTAACATAGTTGGAAAGTTACACCCACATAAAACCCTACAAAATATATTGTCAGGACCAAGTATGGATTTTGAGAAAGGGAATATGGATCCTTGATAATATAATATCTAAACTAAAAGATTTTGAAACTGATGGAGATGGATATTAAGATTCAAAAAAATAGTGCGATATTAATGGAATTTAATTTAATTTAAATATATTAATCTGTTTTGTAAGAAAAAAGTACTAATTATCTACTCTTAATGTATAGAAATATAAAATCAAAAAACTAATAAAATATCATGACAATAAATACTAGAGAATGATAATATTATCACCGGTGTGAATTTCCAAGAATGACATAGGTGCTTTTGAATTATACTATGCCATGAATAGAAATTATATGTGATGGAAAACCCACTTCCTGAGTCACTTTCTAAAGAGGCCAATGAGGAATAATTATCTCTCTATTTAATTCACGTGGAAGACATAGTGAATGTACAATTTTTCATTATATCCTCTATGTCCACTAAGATTCTAAAGCAATACGAGGATATGGATGCATATAACATAATTTATCTCCTTCAATATATCTATTTAGAGAAGGTGAGATCAGAGAAGTATTAGGTCACCAATGAACTATTCATGTGCAAGAATAGAGATTCAACGCTAGTTGAGACTCATGTGTTAAAGATGACTGGCCACATTGAGCACCTGTACATCTTGGGGTTTTAGATCCCTGATGAGTTTCACACTGATCTCATTCTTTTCTCACCACTCAAAAATTTCTCCAATTTTATTGTGAATTATAATATGAGAAATAGTGAAAAGAAACTATCATAACTTATTAATCTTATTAAAAAAGTTTTTAAAGACATGAGGTGTGATATAATATGGTCTTTATAGTGAATAAGAAGAGGAGGAACAAGGAAAATGGGTCAAAGAATCATTCCAATTATAAGTCTATAGAGCACCATTCTTCCAAGAAGAATAAGATCTAAAGGAAAGGAAAGTAACATAATGCAATATGTTTTACATTTGTCAAGTACAGCCATTGGAAGAGGAATTTTTCCAATCCAATTAATCAAGGGGAAACTTTAGGTAAATTCATTATTGAGTGTAATCTTTAGTTGGGTATTAGATACTGCCAACGGTTCTCACATTTTCACCCAAATAAAAAAACTAAGTAGATTTTTTTAGGTTTCTTGAGTTTTGAAGGATCTACAGGCTACTAATGGAGTAAGTATGACTGATCTAGCCATTGGAGACTACCATATCACATTGATAACATGATTAATTTTGGTTTTAAAGAATATTTTTTATGTTCATAGTTTTACCAAAAACATTATTTCAATTTATTGTTTAGAAACAGATGGATTTATTTTCATCTTTAGAGATAATGGTTGCTACTTTTATAAATATAACATATGTTATGGTATGACATAGTTGAATAATTATCTTTATGTATTAAATTAAAAAAACCAAATATTATTAATTGATAACAAAAAAAAATTTCATAAATTATTTAACACCCAGATATGGAATAATAATCTTGGTTACACAAAGAGAATCATTTGAAAAATTTCTATCAAGATGGTTACTTATACTCTTTTGAGCTTAAAAAACTTAAAATATGTCACACTTGTTTACAAGGTAAGATTACCAAACCACCATTTGGTGATCAAGGTGAAAGGGCCATAAATCTTCCAGATTTGGTATATAATGATGTGTGTAGAACTTTTCAAGTAGAATATACGTGGGTTCTCATAATTTATTACTTTTACTGATGACTTGAGAAGTTATTGTTATATTACTTGATGAGGTATAATTGTAAAACCTTTGAGAGGTTCAAATAGTTCAAGAATATAGTTTATAATCATCTTGGTAAGAAGATAAATAAACTTTGATCAAATCAAGGAGGTGAATATCTTAACAAGGACTTTATTGACTTTCTATGGGAGTATAGGATTTTATCTCAACTCACTCCACCTTACACACCATAGTGGAATGGTGTTAGTGAGAGGAGGAATCATACATTACCGGATATTGTAAGGTTAATTATGAGTCACACAAACCTTCCATTATCCTTTTAGGGATATTAATTATAGAGAAAATCATACTTACTAAATTGAGTACCAACTAAAATGGAAAATAGTATACCCTTTGAGTTATATAGTGGAAAGAAAATCATTTTGTCACATGTTTGTGCTTGGGGTTATGATGAATTTGTTAAGGCTATCTCAATAATCAAACTAGAACCTTGAGGCATGAGGTTTATCTTTATGGTGCATCCTAAGAAAAAATGGGATAATATATATACAAACCTTTATATAAGAAAGTAAATATCGAAAGATACGACTTCTTTATTGAGAGGGAGAACATACTCAAAGAGGATAATGGAAGAAAGATTTAATTTGATGAAGTTGATGCTCAAGATACACAAGAGTTGATATAAGAATAAATTCCTAAAGTACCCATGGAATAATTGTTTCCTGAAACACAAGTAGTCACCGATGATGGTGGATCATTATTGGTTGAAAAAAATAATCCTCTCTCCTACAAGATGGAAGAAAACCATGAATTCTAAAATGGATTCCATATAAGAAACCCAATTTTGGGTTTTGATTGATTCACCAGTTGATGTAAACCCCATTACGTGTAAATTGGTATTCAAATGAAAAATAGACATAAAAGTTAAGGTAAATACCAATATATCATGAATAATGGATAAAGGGTTTATATAACTCCAAGGTATTGACTATGATGAAACCTTTTCTCCAGTTTCTATGTTTAAATCAATCAGAATTTTTCTTTCCATAATAACTTTCTATGACTATGATATTTAAAAAATGGACATTAAAACTAATTTCTTTAATAATAACCTTCAGAAAGATGTATATATAACACAACCAGAAGGGTTTGTGACTCCAAGAAATGCCAAAAAGGTATGAATGTTTCAAAGATATATTTATGGATTAAAGTAAGCATCCATGTCATGGAATATTCAGTTTGATGAATCTATTAAAGAATTTAATTTCATTAAGAATAAATGTGACCCATGTGTTTAAAATATATTTAGTTGGAGTAATTTTTTTTATATTAGTATGTGTTAATGACATATTAATAATTGGATACGATATTATATATTTACAAGTGGTTAATCCATGGATGAACAAGTTCTTCTCTATGAAGGAATTAGGTAAAGTATCCTATATTCTAGAGATCAAGATTATGTGTGATATATCCAAGAGTATTCTTGGAATAATTCAATATAAATATATTTATTATATACTAAAGAGGTCCTGTGTGGAACAATCCAATATGGGGTTGGTTCTAGTGTCACATGGTATACATATTTACAAGAAAATGTGTCCTAAAACACAATAGGAAAGAGAGAGAATGAGTAAGACCCCAAAACTTATGTGGTATGATATATCATTTATTCTATGTTATATATGTGGATTTATGTTGGATATACTTTGAGCATGGTAAGTAAATATCATGCAGATCCAGGTGAACAAAATTGGATAATAGTTAAGGCTATCCTTAAGTATCTGAGAAAAAAAAGATATATTACTGGTGTATATTGGAGATGAATATCTATTAATCAAGGTTTATACATATTATATCCTTTATATAGATCATAATGATATAAATTTATAATCTAAATATGTATTTTAACTCAATGGATGTGTGTTGTAAGAGTTCAAAGCATCCAGTTATCACTAATTCTATAGCGGAGTCTGAGTATTTTTTAGCTTTTGATGTAGACAAGGAAGATATTTGGATTCAATTTTTTTCCAAGATCATTATTTGGTACCTATAAATCAAGACCCTATCATAGTTTACTGTGATAACACTTCAACGATGGATTTCTCCAAAGAGTCAAGGTCACATCAAAGAAAAAAGCACATACTTTGTACATTTCATCTCTTGAGGGATTTTTTTAAATGAGGTGATGTTTTGGTGAGTAGAGTATCCATATAAGAAAACAAGTATTATCCCTTAGTTAAGGATATATCACATTAGAGGCATGAGTATCCTGTGATCACTAGTGGACCAAAGGTTGTTGTGAGTTGTTTTTAGTGAAAGTGAGAGTCTGTTGGAGTTGGTTCCCTAGAACCGAATTTCTTGTTACTTGATTACATGTTTTTATTATTAATGAATTTTACGATCACATCATTATTGTTTCTCTACACGAAATTTTAATGTGATAACTTCCTAAGAATACATATTTTTCACTAAAGGGTCATAACAGTTTAATGCTATGATGAGAAATAGGAGGTTCAATGACATCATTGTTAAATATTGTTCTATGGATGAATGATATTATCTAAAAAAATAGACGATACATTATATCAAGGGTAGGATGATCATAATAAATTTATAAACCTTCTAATGGTTTTCTATCTTGGTAATATCCAATATATGAGGTTAAGAGTGTTGTACCTCTCGTACCCCTCGTGTTTAATTTTCATGATCACAATCACTCTCCTTTTTATCTAATCTTGTTTTCAAGTGTTTTTGTTAATAGGCATGATTTCGGGAGCAAGAAGTGGCAAAGGAAGAACAGTGGACTGTCTTTCAGTCCACCGGCCAACCGGTGGCTTCACCACCGGCCAGCCGATGGACCCTGGGCAGAAGGGACACCCACTGCCTTCTCACCGGCCAACCGGTGGCCTCCTCACCGGCCGACCGGTGGCACCCAGACAGAAGGCTGAGCCACTGCCTCAGCACCGGCCAACCGGTGGCCTCAGCACCGGCCAGCCGGTGGCACCCAGCCAGAACAATGTTTGCTACTGCCTCAGCACCGGCCAACCGGTGGCCTCCCCACCGGCCAGCCGGTGGTGCCAGAGCCCGAGCCTTCTCCTTTTCCCAAACACCGGCCAACCGGTGGCACTGCACCGGTCAGCCGGTGGAGCCAGTCAAACTAGCCGTTGGGCGTTTGACCAGACCTGTCCACTTGCCTCCCAATGGCTCCGAAGGCCTCTCCAACGGCTCCGAAGCCTCCCAAAGGCCATTTTAGGGTTCCCCCTCTATAAATAAAGGACTAGGAAGCCCCGGAACACAAGCGAAACATACGGAAGCCCACTGGACACATTTTACATCATTTGACGAACCTCCAGCGGATTGCTTCAAAGAACCCTCACTTGCTCCAACCTTCTTCCACATCCAAGGAGCACCACCATAGAAGCTTGGGAGCGCTCTTCATCAACTCCTTCAATCCATTGGCGCCCAAGACTTCTCCACATTACGGTTTTTATTGCTTTATTTATTTTGAGCATCAAATTGGGTTTGTGCCTACAAACCCCAACTCTTTCTCTCATCCTCTCATTTGGGTTCTCACACCACCTTCAAGGTGTGAATAGGTTAGTCAAGCCTTACCTTTTAAAAGGCTTGAATCAAAGGTGAGCTAGCCTTCACCTGTAAGAAGGCTAGTGGGTTCTTTCTCAACCATTGAAAGCAAGTGGGTTCTTGCTCAACCATTAAAAGCAAGCTGTAATAGGTTCTAGACTAACCTTAAAGTCTAGTGGGTTTCTTGCTAAAACCATTAAAAATCAAGCGGTAGTAAATCTCTCAACGGTTAAGTTGGGAGCGGAGACGTAGGCTTGGGTTTAAGCCGAACTCCGTTATCAAGTTGTGTGTTTTTCCTCTTTTATTTCCGCTGCACTTTCACTCTGATTTTAAATTGTTAATTAATTTTTAAAAGGCAATTCACCCCCCTCTTGCCATCACTTCCTTCTTTTCTCCACCCAACAATTGGTATCAGAGGAAAATTTTAGTAATACCCTAACCGGTTTCAAATTTAAGATCCTTTATGATGGCTTCAACTTCTTTCGCCCCCGAAGGCTATTCTTTGGGTCGTGCTCCATTCTTTGATGGAACCGACTATACATATTGGAAAACCCGCATGACCACTTTTCTTAGAAGTATAGGTTATCCTATTTATAAAATTGTCATGCATGGTTATTCTCTTTCTTCTCTCGATGAATCCAAATGGACCCAAGCCGATATTAAAAATTTCGAGCTTGATGGAAAAGCCATGAACGCTCTTCATTGCGGCCTTAATCGTAATGAATTCAATCGAGTTTCCACATGCACTACATCTCATGAAATCTGGAAACTATTGAAGGTTACCCATGAGGGGACCAACAAAGTAAAGGACACTCGATTGGACATGTACCGTCAAGATTTTGAGTCTTTCACCATGCACCCACATGAAAATATTACTGAAATGTTTACTCGATTTACTGACGTTTGCAACGGTAGAAAGTCTCTTGGAGATGATGTTTCTGCAGAGACGATGGTCAAGAAGATCCTATGGATCCTACCAAGCTCATGGGCACCAAAGGTGACGGCAATCCAAGAAGCAAAAGACATCAAGAACATGCCGGTCGAAGAGCTCATCGGATCCCTCATGACCTATGAGATCACCATGAGGAGGCAAGCTGAAAAGGAAGGAAAACCGATCAAAGTTCCAAAAAACATCGCCTTCAAAGTTCAAAAAGAAGAAAGCTACTCCTCCTCATCATCTTCCTCTTCAAGCGGTGATTCAGAAATGGAGAATCTTGCCCGCAAAATGCACAAGTTCATGAAGAAGCACAAGAAGAAGAAATCCCGCAAGGCTCAAACCAACTAAAAATCCGAGCCCAAGGTAACATGTTACGGGTGTGGCAAGAAAGGCCATTACAAGCCCGATTGCCCACTCAACAAAAAAAAGGCCAAGCAAAAGGAAAAGAAGAAGGCTTTCAAGGCCACTTGGAGTGATAGCTCCACATCCTCCTCCTCCTCCTCCTCCTCAAGTGACAACGGTAACAAATGCCTAATGGCATTTCATGAGGTAACCTCTTCCGACTCCTCTTCCTCTAGTTCTTCAAATTCTTTCAATCATTTGTCTTATGAGGATCTCCAACATGCGAGAGATCAATTGGAGGAAGGTTTTCACGAACTTTCTTCCAAATTTGTTGCTTTAAAAAAGAATTTCAAAAAACTCTCTTCCGAAAAGGAACAAATTCTCAAAGAAAAGGAGGAGTTGTCCCTCAAAATCCAAAACCTTCCCGATGTTGATTCCATGGAATCAACAATCAAGGATTTAAGGGAATCCCTAGCTAAGTTCACCCAAGGGGAACAAAATTTGACCAAATTGCTAGGTTCCCAACGCGTATCTAGAACCACCGAAGGGCTTGGCTATTCCAAGCAAGCTTCCTCTTCCCATGCTCCAACTATTTTTGTAAGGGGGAGCTCCCAATTTAAATATTGCAATTATTGTAAAAAACCCGGGCACTTAATCTATGAGTGCAATTGCAAAAATGACCGGTATGGTAGGCCCAAAACCATTTTCCTTAACGATGAATTTTATAGTAGAAGACCCGCCACTAGACAAGTATGGATTGAAAAATCCCTTTTAGCGAGTCTTTCCGGACCAAAATTTGTCTCGGTTTCAAAAACCTCTCCCCGGTGATTTGTTGTTTTTATTTAGGGGGAGTTAGGATCGTTTAAGCCTTTTTGATTTCATTTTTAAAACCTTCATTTCAAAATTTTCGATTCAAAACTTTCAATTCAAAATTTTCAATTCAAAACTTTCAATTTCAAATTCAAAACTTTCAATTCAATTCAAAACTTTCAATTCAAATTTCAAAAATTTCAATTGGTTTGAAATTCTATCTCGTTTTTCAACGTTTCCCTCAATAAAGTTTTATGCCCCGTGCTATTTTGATAATCACAAAGGGGGAGAAATTCTTGGTTGATTGGGGGAAAAATCTTTTAAAGCATGCCTCTCATTTCAGTCATTTTACATTACTTGTTTTGGTGATTGTGATCATCAAAATAGGGAGAGATTGTTGTACCTCTCGTACCCCTCGTGTTTAATTTTCATGATCATAATCACTCTCCTTTTTATCTAATCTTGTTTTCAAGTGTTTTTGTTAATAGGCATGATTTCAGGAGCAAGAAGTGGCAAAGGAAGAACAGTGGACTGTCTTTCAGTCCACCGGCCAACCGGTGGCTTCACCACCGGCCAGCCGATGGACCCTGGGAAGAAGGGACACCCACTGCCTTCTCACCGACCAACCGGTGGCCTCCTCAACTGCCGACCGGTGGCACCCAAACAGAAGGCTGAGCCACTGCCTCAGCACCGGCCAACCGGTGGCCTCAGTACCGGCCAGCCGGTGGCACCCAGCCAGAACAGTGTTTGCTACTGCCTCAGCACCGGCCAACCGGTGGCCTCCTCACCGGCCAGCCGGTGGTGCCTGAGCCCAAGCCTTCTCCTTTTTCCAAACACCGGCCAACCGGTGGCACTGCACCGGTCAGCCGGTGGAGCCAGTCAAACTAGTCGTTGGGCCTTTGACCAGACCTGTCCACTTGCCTCCCAACGGCTCCGAAGGCCTCTCCAACGGCTCCGAAGCCTCCCAAAGGCCATTTGAGGGTTCCCCCTCTATAAATAAAAGACTAGGAAGCCTCGGAACACAAGAAAAACATACGGAAGCCCACCGGACACATTTTACATCATTTGGAGAACCTTCGGCGGATTGCTTCAAAGAACCCTCACTTGCTCCAACCTTCTTCCACATCCAAGGAGCACCACCATAGAAGCTTGGGAGCGCTCTTCATCAAATCCTTCAATCCATTGGTGCCCAAGACTTCTCCACATTATGGTTTTTATTGCTTTATTTATTTTGAGCATTAAATTGGGTTTGTGCCTACAAACCCCAACTCTTTCTCTCATCCTCTCATTTGAGTTCTCACACCACCTTCAAGGTGTGAAGAGGTTAGTCAAGCCTTACCTTTTAAAAGGCTTGAATCAAAGGTGAGCTAGCCTTCACCTGTAAGAAGGCTACTGGGTTCTTGCTCAACCATTGAAAGCAAGTGGGTTCTTGCTCAACCATTAAAAGCAAGCTGTAATAGGTTCTAGACTAACCTTAAAGTCTAGTGGGTTTCTTGCTAAAACCATTAAAAAGCAAGCGGTAGTAAATCTCTCAACGGTTAAGTTGGGAGCAGAGACGTAGGCTTGGGTTTAAGCCGAACTCCGTTATCAAGTTGTGTGTTTTGCCTCTTTTATTTCCGCTGCACTTTCACTCTGATTTTAAATTGTTAATTAATTTTTAAAAGGCAATTCACCCCCCCTCTTTCCATCACTTCCTTCTTTTCTCCGCCCAACAATTGGTATCAGAGGAAAATTTGAGTAATACCCTAACCGGTTTCAAATTTAAGATCCTTTATGATGGCTTCAACTTCTTTCGCCCCCGAAGGCTATTCTTTGGGTCGTGCTCCATTCTTTGATGGAACCGACTATACATATTGGAAAACCCGCATGACCACTTTTCTTAGAAGTATAGGTTATCCTATTTATAAAATTGTCATGCATGGTTATTCTCTTTCTTCTCCCGATGAATCCAAATGGACCCAAGCTGATATTAAAAATTTCGAGCTTGATGGCAAAGCCATGAACGCTCTTCATTGCAGCCTTGATCGTAATGAATTCAATCGAGTTTCCACATGCACTACATCTCATGAAATCTGGAAACTATTGGAGGTTACCCATGAGGGGACCAACAAAGTAAAGGACACTTGATTGGACATGTACCGTCAAGATTTTGAGTCTTTCACCATGCACCCACATGAAAATATTACTGAAATGTTTACTCGATTTACTGACGTTTGCAATGGTAGAAAGTCTCTTGGAGATGATGTTTCTGCAGAGACGATGGTCAAGAAGATCCTATGAATCCTACCAAGCTCATGGGCACCAAAGGTGACGACAATCCAAGAAGCAAAAGACATCAAGAACATGCCGGTCGAAGAGCTCATCGGATCCCTCATGACCTATGAGATCACCATGAGGAGGCAAGCTGAAAAGGAAGGCAAACCGATCAAAGTTCCAAAAAACATCGCCTTCAAAGTTCAAAAAGAAGAAAGCTCCTCCTCCTCATCATCTTCCTCTTCAAGCGGCGATTCAGAAATGGAGAATCTTGCCCGCAAAATGCACAAGTTCATGAAGAATCACAAGAAGAAGAAATCCCGCAAGGCTCAAACCAACGAAAAATCCGAGCCCAAGGTAACATGTTACGGGTGTGGCAAGAAAGGCCATTACAAGCCTGATTGCCCACTCAACAAAAAAAAGGCCAAGAAAAAGGAAAAGAAGAAGGCTTTCAAGGCCACTTGAAGTGATAGCTCCACATCCTCCTCCTCCTCCTCCTCCTACTCAAGTGACAACGGTAACAAATGCCTAATGACATTTCATGAGGTAACCTCTTCCGACTCCTCTTCCTCTAGTTCTTCAAATTCTTTCAATCATTTGTCTTATGAGGATCTCCAACATGCGAGAGATCAATTGGAGGAAGGTTTTCACAAACTTTCTTCCAAATTTGTTGCTTTAAAAAAGAATTTCAAAAAACTCTCTTCCGAAAAGGAACAACTTCTCAAAGAAAAGGAGGGGTTGTTCCTCAAAATCCAAAACCTTCCCGATGTTGATTCCATGGAATCAACAATCAAGGATTTAAGGGAATCCCTAGCTAATTTCACCCAAGGGGAACAAAATTTGACCAAATTGATAGGTTCCCAACGCGTATCTAGAACCACCGAAGGGCTTGGCTATTCCAATCAAGCTTCCTCTTCCCATGCTCCAACTATTTTTGTAAGGGGGAGCTCCCAATTTAAATTTTGCAATTATTGTAAAAAACCCGGGCACTTAATCTATGAGTGCAATTGCAAAAATGCCCGGTATGGTAGGCCCAAAACCATTTTCCTTAACGATGAATTTTATAGTAGAAGACCCGCCACTAGACAAGTATGGATTGAAAAATCCCTTTTAGCGAGTCTTACCAGACCAAAATTTGTCTCGGTTTCAAAAACCTCTCCCCGTTGATTTGTTGTTTTTATTTAGGGGGAGTTAGGATCGTTTAAGCCTTTTTGATTTCATTTTTAAAACCTTCATTTCAAAATTTTCGATTCAAAACTTTCAATTCAAAATTTTCAATTCAAAACTTTCAATTTCAAATTCAAAACTTTCAATTCAATTCAAAACTTTCAATTCAAATTTCAAAAATTTCAATTGGTTTAAAATTCTATCTCGTTTTTCAACGTTTCCCTCAATCAAGTTTTATGCCCCGTGCTATTTTGATAATCAAAAAGGGGGAGAAATTCTTGGTTGATTGGGGGAAAAATCTTTTAAAGCATGCCTCTCATTTCATTCTTTTTACATTACTTGTTTTGGTGATTGTGATCATGAAAATAGGGGGAGATTGTTGTACCTCTCGTACCCCTCGTGTTTAATTTTCATGATCACAATCACTCTCCTTTTTATCTAATCTTGTTTTCATGTGTTTTTGTTAATAGGCATGATTTTAGGAGCAAGAAGTGGCAAAGGAAGAACAGTGGACTGTCTTTCAGTCCACCGGCCAACCGATGGCTTCACCACCGGCCAGCCGATGGACCCTGGGCAGAAGGGACACCCACTGCCTTCTCACCGGCCAACCGGTGGCCTCCTCACCGGCCAACCGGTGGCACCCAGACAGAAGGCTGAGCCACTGCCTCAGCACTGGCCAACCGGTGGCCTCAGCACCGGCCAGCCGGTGGCACCCAGCCAGAACAGTGTTTGCTACTGCCTCAGCACCGGCCAACCGGTGGCCTCCTCACCGGCCAGCCGGTGGTGCCTGAGCCCGAGCCTTCTCCTTTTTCCAAACACCGGCCAACCGGTGGCACTGCACCGGTCAGCCGGTGGAGCCAGTCAAACTAGCCGTTGGGCCTTTGACCAGACCTGTCCACTTGCCTCCCAACGGCTCCGAAGGCCTCTCCAATGGCTCCGAAGCCTCCCAAAGGCCATTTGAGGGTTCCCCCTCTATAAATAAAGGACTAGGAAGCCCCAGAACACAAGCGAAACATACGGAAGCCCACGGGACACATTTTACATCATTTGGCGAACCTCCGGCGGATTGCTTCAAAGAAACCTCACTTGCTCCAAACTTCTTCCACATCCAAGGAGCACCTCCATAGAAGCTTGGGAGCGCTCTTCATCAACTCCTTCAATCCATTGGCGCCCAAGACTTCTCCACATTACAGTTTTTATTGCTTTATTTATTTTGATCATCAAATTGGGTTTGTGCCTACAAACCCCAACTCTTTCTCTCATCCTCTCATTTGGGTTCTCACACCACCTTCAAGGTGTGAAGAGGTTAGTCAAGCCTTACCTTTTAAAAGGCTTGAATCAAAGGTGATCTAGCCTTCACCTGTAAGAAGGCTAGTGGGTTCTTGCTCAACCATTGAAAGCAAGTGGGTTCTTTCTCAACCATTAAAAGCAAGCTGTAATAGGTTCTAGACTAACCTTAAAGTCTAGTGGGTTTCTTGCTAAAACCATTAAAAAGCAAGCGGTAGTAAATCTCTCAACGGTTAAGTTGGGAGCGGAGACGTAGGCTTGGGTTTAAGCCGAACTCCGTTATCAAGTTGTGTGTTTTGCCTCTTTTATTTCCGCTGAACTTTCACTCTGATTTTAAATTGTTAATTAATTTTTAAAAGGCAATTCACCCCCCCTCTTTCCATCACTTCCTTCTTTTCTCCGCCCAACAAAGAGAACAGACCCATTAATAGGAAATCCACATTTCCATATGTCATTGGATGTTCCTATTAGAGGATGTATGTATTGATACATAGACATTAGGATTATTATTAATGGATATAATGACTCATAAATTTTTATGTATTAATAAAAACCATGATGACATATGCTTAAAGGATGGTAGGATATGTTGGGTGCATTACAAGTGATATTGAGTTAATGGATAATACAAGAAAAGATTTATCCATTACATCCCTTGATGAAAGTTGATATCTTAGTCCCTTTGATGGGAATGAAACTAATTGAATAAATCCATGTACATGGTGTTTTTTTGGGTGAGTTAATTTTAAAAAATTCAACGAATGAGACATAAAACATATAGGTTGATGGAATCAGCATGCAACCTGCCTGATTTGAGATATCACAATAAAGGAATTGTATTACATAATAAGTGTTTGTATGAGGTTGAATGTCATTTTAAAATTAACTTATTTCTATATTGGAGCATTGAAATGTTCCTATATTAAAACCTTTTACTTTTAGGTAGTTATGCCTAATGCCACTAACAAAGAGTCCTAGAGGATCAGACACCAAGTGTATCCACAATATTAGTGAAATTCAATTATTGAATTTAACAACTTTGAATAAATAATATTTATGTTGGTTTGGTTGATTTCTATAATTTAATCAAAATTTATTCTATATAATAAGTTATTTAAATAATAATAAATATTTCTTTTGAAGGATTGAAAAATATTATATTTATTATATTATTTTTATCAATGGATAATGTATTGACATTTATTTGTTAAACAAATAGTCATTACTCAAAGATAAAAAAACACTGATCCGGGAAAGTGGACCAAGCTTTATGGTCCAATTGGGAATGTTATAAATGATATTTATTTACATTATTAAAGTTTTTTTCATGTAAATAGATTAATGATAATAATAATAATATTATTGGACATGGTTTCAATTAATAATTATTAAGTTAGAGAGGGGATTGTGTGCGATTTTTCATCGCTAAATCTTCCATAATAGATATCCAATTATATAACTTTCCATAATAACTATTTTTGTACACAATAGATAGAGAGAGACTCTCTAAATCCCCATAGAGAGATCTAGATATCTAGAACACACACTCACTTCCTACTCTCTCAAGCCACTGAGAGAGCTTAAAGAGTTCCTCCACCTTAAGTAGAATTCTATTGTGATCAAGCATGAATAATGCAAGCAATCAAGATTGGATATAATAATACTCATTTATTATATGATGATGTTTAGAGATTGTGGTGAACGTGTGGATATCCACTAGAGGGATTCTGTACTTGGATATTATAATGCGACGATAATACAATGATATCAGTTAATTGGATCATCAATGAAAAAACAATTAAAAGTTGTGGTAATTATATATCTTCTCATAAATTTATTATAAACTACATGTGAATATCATCCTCTTCTAGTTCTAAATTTTTTATTTATTCAAGTAATATTTGGTTTTCAATGGACATGACAATATTTTTTATGTGTGGTAATGATTACTTGAAAATTAAGAATAAAATCTGAGTTGGGCATGCCACCAAGGAGGTTCCACTATGCCCAGAACCAACAAATTTAGCCTCAAAAAAATAAAAAGTAATATAGATAATATTTATAATGATCAATTTAAGAAAATATAAATATTATAATACCATAAAATAAATAATAATATTAAAAAACTCAAAGAAATTATACACATTTTTTAATAAACTATATTTTAATTCCTTTCATAAAAATCATAAATTTATATTAATAATTTTAATTATCCATGATATAAAATTATTTTGATAAAATAAATTTTATTTTTAGAATTATCATGTTGAAATTTTACAAGGGTGAATTTTTTATAATTTTCCAAGAAACTTCAATTTTTACGTGAAAAGAAAAACTATTGTTTTTCAAATACCACATATTTTATGACAAATGATGATGTAATAATGGATTAAGAAATGTTAAACTAGTTATTTCATCCCAAAATCAATTTAATAAGATAAATTAGTCATTTAAGGATAATAAACTCAATTTACAAACCTAAAAAGTATTTTCCAAAGCCTAAAAATATTAAGTGTCCCTTTAATTTTTTTTTCATTTTTCTATTTTCATTAGGATTAAACTAATATATTTGAATTATAAAGTGATTCAATGCCTAAAAATCATGTTATATTATTCAAATATATTTCATAATGTCAAAAATATTACTTTTTAAAGGTTTAGTTTCACGACCCGTCCCCCGGGGCCCGTGTTGTGACTACCCCAAGCCCGTCTTCCATAGGCCAGGGGTTGGAGACTAGAACCAGAAAGGAATATCCCTAAAACAGGATGAAATTTCCTTTAAACCTATACACACACAGATTAGGTACAAAAAAAAAGTAAACCGCGTAGTAAAACTACTGAAGTAAAAGTGTGATATGAAAGTAAGGGGACAGTATACAAGCCCAACTGAAAGAGATAATACAACAGAAATAGAAAATAGCTCATGAGATTTTCTACCTAGGATCCTACTTGAAGGGTAGGTACAACTTGTCCCTACAAATATCCACGTCAACTGGTCACCTCTATGTACCGTCTAGTCCTATCTCTCTAACCTCGGTCGAAGATGTTCGTCATTGGCACAAGACACAACAAGGTGAGGGTGAAGCCCATGCATTGGTGAGTATAACAATACCCAGTAGGGACCTCAAGACCCCCAAAGGTCTCCAAGAATTCGAAAAAGGAAAAACCACATAGCATGATCCAATCACAAAGCACTAGTAAAGACTCAGATCAAACCAGGTATACAGCTTAAAGAACAAGAATAATGATGATTAGTCATGAAGCTAAATCATCTTAGTCTATTGAGAGGATTTTCTGATAACCCACACATGATCGATAGATGCTAACCCACATAGGATCACTAGATGATAACCCACAGAGGATATCTTGGTTCTTACCAACCCAAGATCTCAAGTCGTCGATCCAAACAGGGCCATAAGTCTCTGATCGACGATGGGCTACTCTAAGGCTGGTCCTCTGTGGGTCGCGCTACTGCTGATCCACACATGGTCTTAAGTTGTTTATCCACACAGGTTCTTAAGTCATCGATCCACACAGGGTCATAAGTCGTCAATCCACACATGTTTATAAGTCATTGATCCACATAGGTTTATAAGTTGTCAATCCACACAAGGTTGTAAGTCACCAATCCACACAAGGTTGTAATTTACAAGATAACTAGCCACATGATTCCCACACTAAGCACTCTTGATTTCCAGAGGATCTAATCCACAAGATATTAGCCATATTTTAAGCACCATGATTTCCCGTGAAGATTTATCTCGAAGAACCACCATGGAAAAAGGGTTCCAATGGAATAGATGGCGCATCAATCAGATGCCTGGTCTATAAGTTATAGACATTTTAGTTCCAAAGCCTCAGTTAGATTCGATTCTGATCCATCCTGTCCGTACTCAAACCTTCTCCAAAACCCAAGTGGAGTATCTCAAAAGGACCACCTCATTCTAAGGGTTCCAACATCATAGATGATTCATCAAATAGACATCTGGTTTAGAAGATATGCCTTCTTTAAGTGAAACTAGGCCATAAGTGGGTCCAGGTCCGGTCCAACCCGGCCCGCTGGGTCCGGACCAAAGGGGTAGGGCTCGGCCCATTCTAGCCCACTGGTCACGAGCTCAGACCGCTGGGTCGCAGATGCGGCCCGATCTATCCCTCTGGGCACGACTAGATGGGCCGTGGAACCGCTCAGCCCGCTGGATGGTGCGGGGGTCTGCTCCCCTACCAAACAGCTCGACCTTTCGGGTCTTTCAATTAGCAGCGCTAGTGGGTTTCTCTCCACCTAGCCGGTCCGCATGGACCGGTCATCTGCAGAACCCGTGGGGCATGGGTCCGCCCTCCACCATGGCTTGGAGCCATGGCCCTCCTCCACGGCGCGCCGTTGCCGTCAACACGGATGGCATCGGCTAGACACCCTTGTCCGCCGCGACCCTTTGAGCCGGCCGCTGCCTTCTCTGGTCATCAGTTCCACCACGCTGGTGGGGCTTTTGTGGGCCTCCAATGAAGCTTTAGAGGCCTGTTTTCTTTTTTGATTGTGCCGAAGGGCCTCCCGGTGTGTTTCCATCACTGCGTGGATCCCGATTTTTCCTTTCCGTCGTGTTTCTCGATCGACCAAAAAGAACGCTTAAAGAACAAGTTCGGCGGAGGTTTGGGCCTTGTTTCATTCAGCCTATGCCCTCCAAATTAGCAATATAACATAAGAAGCAATATTATTCATTAAAACCCCATAAATAAACCCCACATCATCCTCATGTATTCAAGAACAAAACCCATATCAGCCCCTTGGATTGTTGGTCTGCGTTCTTGATAATATTCTAGAACAGAAAAGAGAGAGGAATTAATCACATAAATCCCCCTACCTCGAATACATTGGTAGACAATGCAGATTAGGAAGATGAGTATGCATTTTAAGCGTGTTCATTGGCATTCATTGCTTTCCATATTGAATCCTCAAAGGCGTTGAAGCTCCATTCTATGATGGTGGAAGACATCGCCAATAGTTTATTAAAAATTCTCCCGTGGGTTCCCAAAACCCATACCAACCTCTTGTTTAAATAAAAGAAAGTGGAGTTTAACTTATCTCACAATTAATGTGTTTCATTAATGAGTTTAATTAATCAACCCATTAATATCCCAATGGTGTTGTTACACAACCAAGTGTAACTGGCCATTAAATGATCTAACAACCCAACGGTCCCGCCACCATTGCTCATCAGTTACAAAGAAAGAAATAAAATAACTCATGGAGTTATTTTATTATTTTTTTGTAAAGTCCAAAAATTAAATTTTTCATCTTACCATTGCTGATCAAAGTTAAGCTTTTCCTAAGTGAATCCTGGTGATACAAATTCAATGGTGCTATCAGAGTTTCAATCCGTGCACAGATTCAAAAGATTGAAATTACCACTCGCAAATTTACTGAACATACTTTATAACAAGGTCAAAAATTATTAAAAGTCACCCTCGACACCCACCGTTCAAGGTTAGGCTCTGCCTAAGAAAAAACCACCCTCATGAGCTCAACAGTACTCTCATATTTCCAATCTGAGTTACCATTTTGGAGTTAAATAATTTACCAATAAAATAATGGTTACTTAATTATTTTATTTACGACCAAAAACTAACTTCCGCTGTTGGCCTGTGCTAGCCAATGTTAGGATCTGCCTAAGGAAATCATACCCCCATTAGCTCAACGGTGGTATTATATTTTTAATCTGAGTCACTGTTCGTGTGTTATAAGCATTTGAAAAATAAAATAATTTTATTTAGTAATTTTATTTACGATTATGCCATTTTTGGGTTCTCTCACTGGAGGCCTACACCGAATAAACTTAAGCTTCTCCTAGGGTAAACCCACAATCCTAAACACAACGATGCCATCATATTTCTTATCTGGGAACCCGTTTAAAAGTTATTCCAATTTTTTAAGGAAAGTCCTCACACACTCTATTTAATGCTTAACATTTTTTTGACGGATCATTCCGGGCACTCTGGGTCTCAGAATCCCGTGCTGTCAATTTTCAAAGTCTCTTAATAATACCATATAATTAAAAAAAATTATATGAAAATTCTGGGTCTTTACATCCTCCCCACCTTAGGTATTTACATCCCTGAAATATATAACAATTCTAGGGAAACAAATGGGGGTACTGAGAATGTATCTGAGCCTCTCGCTCCTATGTACTCTCCTGGAGATTCCTGTGCTACGACATAACTTGCACTAGAGGAATCTACCAGCCATGAAGGTCCCACTCTTGTCAATTCTCTATCTCCACCAGGAACTTCGTGAATGTTTCCCCAACTTCAATGTCCAGCTCACCCCAGTTGATAACGTGTGATGGATCATGAACGTATCTCCTCAGCTACGACACATGGAAAACATTATGCACCTGGTGCATCTATGGGGGAAGAGATAGGCAGTATGCCGCTTCCCCTACTCTCTTGAGGATTTTGAAAGGTCCTATGAACCTCAGAGATAGCTTGCCGCCCTAGCCAAATCTCCACAATCCTTGTCGGGGTGAGACCCGTAGGAAGACATGGTCTCCCTCCTCAAACTCCAAGGGTCTCCCTCTCCTGTCAGCATAAGACTTATAATGGATTTGTGTAGTCTTCATCCACTCCTGGATGATCTGCACCTTCTCAGTGGTAGCCCATACCAACTCTGGACTTATAATTGTTGACTCCCCTGGGTCTGTCTAGCATAGAGGTGATCTGCATGGTTGCCCGTACAAAGCCTCAAACAAGGACATGCCGATGGTGTACTGGTAATTTTTGTTGTATGCGAAATCCACTAGGGGAAAGTTATCCTCCCAACTACGGCCAAAATCAAGGACACAAGCACGGAGCATTTCCTCAGACTTCTATATGGTCCGCTCCGTATGACCATCTGTCTGATGGTGAAAGGCAGTGCTCAAGTGTAGATAAGTCCCAAATGCCTCATGTAATCCATTCCACAATTGGGATGTAAAACAAGCGTCATGATCTGAGACGGTCTTCAATGGGACCCTGTGAATCCGTACTCTCTCATGTACATAGAGGCACATCACAATCCCTCTACTGATCCCTACTCTCAGATGGGTAGGAAGTGGTACAGCTTGGTGTATTGCTCAACAATCACCCAGATGGAATCATGGACCCTGGAAATACATGGTAGCCCTATCACGAAGTCCATGAAGATTCCATCCCGCTTCCATTCTGGAACCTCAAGTGGATGAGTCAAGATTCCTGGAATCTGGTGATCAGCCTTCAATTGCTGACAAGTGAGGGATCGTAAAATGAAATCTGCCACTACTTTCTTCATCACTGGCCACCAGTACTGATGCTAGAGGTCCTGGTACATCTTTTCCTCACCATGATGTACCGCCAAATGGGATGTGTGGAACTCACTCAACACATCCCCATGCTGTATCACTAGTACCATGGTGCATCCTCTAAAGAGGATGACATGCTCCCCACCTTTAGAAAATCCTTCAGGATCCTGTCTTGAGGATATCTGAGCACGTCAGGTCTTGCAGTCAACGTCCTCAAGCTGTGCCTCCCTGACTCGCTGAAGAAGTGGGGGAGTGAATTTTATAGAATAGAGGGAAGCTACTCCATCACTATCCCAGAAGGATAACTACAACGTACCTAATTTCTTTGTCACCTCACTCAGTAGGTGAAGACCTGACCTCACACTGAGTGCGTCTGCTACTAAGTTTACCTTCCCAGGAGTGTAGACCATCACAAAGTCATAGTCCTCGAGGAACTCCAGCTATCTCCACTATCTCAGGTTCTGGTCCTTCTATAAGAAGATATATCTGAGACTCTTGTGATCATAGTAGACAGTATACCATTCTCCGAACTATACACTCAGCTCTCGGAGCTCTGCAGGTCCATCCAATATGAAGTTGTAGATATTGGTGTTGTCCTTGGGTACAAGCCAATATAGAAGTCCCTCTCCCTATGGTGAGGTAATATTAGAAAAATATTTTGAAAGGATGTTTTATAACTCTTCCACTATGTTTGGGAACTGAAAACTCAAAACACCTACTGCCACAAGGGTAAGGCTGGCTGACTCAAGATTGATCGACTGCAACCTCTTATGAAGAAGTTTATCCTGTGCTGCCTAGGTTTCCTTTTTTTTTTGACCAAGGAAAACCCCATTACAATTATATAGATATACCACAACCTTTTTTAATAAAACAGTCAATCTATGCATGAACTATGGATGACCAGTCCATACCCAAACTATCATCATAAGGGCTCGATGCTGCCACTAAGAGGTTCCAACCAAAAATCTTGCCTCGAGGGTCAGATCACACCGTCAGTATAAGTGTGATTATAGAGTCTCCTCTCATAGGTATCTCTAGATGTAAGGGTCAAGTAAATAGTTTAATTGGAATCTCTAGGTCTTGAAGAAGATTCATGATAAGAAGGAATGATTAGTACCTATGTATATTAATTACGGTAGCTAGTAGTAGACACATACCATACCTCAAACCATTCATGGAGCCCTTGGGTCACATTCCTTGACCATATGTAGCTACTCCCTTCCCCTATACTCTAGCTCCCAAAGGCTGGTGGGGACCACATTGGGGTGGTGGTTATAACATGTCCAAATGTACACTTTTAGAGTTGGTGTCTTGAGAACCAACTGTTTTTACTTGGATTACATGAATGTACACTTATTATATATTGTTCATTGCTCTGCATGAATATAATATAATAATATCATGGAATATTTGTTTGATTAATAAGGTCATAGAAGATCCCCGATATGATTAGGACCTTGAATTGATATAAAAATATTCTTAAATAAAGTTCTACCATTGGATGGCATACTATGATAGGACACATAGTATACAGACCGTCATGTGTGAGTACTCGTAAGAAGACAAGACTCTCTTTCAGGGAGTTCAAAAAGATGAGAGATTATGAGAAGAGACCTGCCAGTAGTAATTATGCATGTCTTAGTTTCATTGGAAATTTCTATCTACGAGTGTGTGTAATGGTCCTTAGACTGGAAGATTATCATTAACTCATGTCATTACTCACACACTTAGATTTGCTGATGAAAACCATCATGAAGATAGTTGGCGGGAAGTAGGGTGCGTTGGGAGCGTCATGAATGACATGTTTTTAATGGATAAGTCGAGGAAGGATTTTTACATTCCATATTTATGGAAGTAGATATCTCAATCCCTTTGATTGAAATGGAACTGTCGCCCAAATTCCATGGCCATGGTGTCACGACGAGTTTATTTCTGGAATTCAAAGAATGACGAATCAAGCATATAGGTTTATGACACTGCCATAAAACCTGCTTGATGAAATATTAAGAAAAAGGTATTAAATTACATGGTAAGCATGTGTATGAGGTGACATGTCAATGCGGAGTCAACTTCTTTCTCTTGGGTTCCTTGACCCATTTCTAGACAGTAATCTTGGACTTTAGGAAAGCCCGCTTAATGCCAATGAGAAAGAGGCCTAGAGGGTCACACACTAAGTGTATCCAAGTATCTCAAGTAGAATAAATATTATTACCATATGTGGTTTAATAATTATTCAAGTAAGCCTAAATCATTTTAATGTTAGCAGAATAATAAAATGAAAACAATATATACACACCGTTTACATTGAATGTACACGCCGTGTAGTTTTCATTTTTGAAGAATAAAATGAAAAAAAGATATACACACCATATACATTGAATGTACACACCATGTAGTTTTCATTTTGAAGAATAAAATGAAAACAAGATATACATGCCGTGTACATTTAATGTACATTCCGTGTAGTTTTCATTTTGGAAATGAAATGAAAAATGAGTACACACTGTGTATTAATGATTACACACCATGTAGTTATTCCAGTCGGGATTTTGAGGAAATAATATCGTTTTATTAAATTATATTTATTATAATCATCATGGGAACATGTCAAGGAATTAATGATTTGACATGGGGGTTTTGCATAAGAGTTAACAAAATAAATTAAATACCTAACACATTTATTTATTTTCATAACTCTATAACCTCAAACCCAATTATAAATATCATCACAACCTCAACACTTTCCCCTAATTGTTGTGCACAACAATTCTAGAGAATTCTCTCAATAATGAAATAACTCCTTCCTCCAAGAACTCTCTCAAGACCGAGAGAGATCCTCCTCCATCAGATCAAGGCGATCTAAGGCGGACAACACAAGCAAAGCCTTCTCCACGCTAGTACCCGGAGATTTCTTTGGTGACGTCTAGAGATACGTGGTGCACGTGTGGATCACCACTAGAGGAAGTCTACACATGGATTCTATGACACAATGATGAATCACATTAGGACGTGATCAGAAAAATCAATAAAGAAATAACACCATAAAAGATACTTCTTGTTAATTAATTAAATTAATTATAATCAACCCGTGATGATCCTCCTTTGTGGTTTCAGGACTATTCTTCTTCTTTGTCTATTTCTGTGATTCGATCCCTGGAGTATGGGGTTTATCATCATATTAATCCTGGATTGATCATTTCCAATGACAAAAATTCAAGTGGGCACATCCAACCATGAGCTTCCACTGTGCCCCGGACCTTTAAGTGGTATCAGAGGGGTCACAACGTTGATTATAGTTATTGAATTTTCATTGATAATTTGCAAATTTATATTTGATTCAATTCAAGATAAATCATTCTATAAAACCGAATGAGAGAGATCTATTCTTCCTCCTTCGTTTCTCGATTCACATCACAGAAACAACATTTTAATTTTAATTTTGATTAAAATAAAAACAAGGAACTCATCCGGAGGAGACGCTCATTCTGTCTGTAAAACACATGAATACACGGCGTGTAGTGAAATATATACGCCGTGTACTTAGGTTCAATGAACCGGTACTAGTCCGCCAAACCATGCTATGTGAATTGAGCATACCTAAGTTTTTTAATACACCGTGTAGACCAAAACTGAACGACGTGTAGAAACCGGAATACACGACGTGTATGTTGAATCAACATGCCATGTAGTCCGATCCGACCCAGGTGAAATCGTGCACAAGGAGAATCCGTGTAACCGCGTACATGGGATTTCCAGGCTGGTAACCACATAACAAGGAAGTACATGCCATGTTAAATTAATTTACATGCCATGTACTCCAAAATTTTCCAAGTACATAAAACACTGCAAAGCCCCCGACGTGTACTTTGGATAAAGGGTGAAAATAAATACACGCTGTGTAATATAGCCTACACGCCGTGCACTTTCCAAAAATGGAATTTCACCAGGTTTCCTTGAAAGTAAAAATACATGTACAAGGAATATGGATTAGAATAATCTCAAAGAAATTCAAAAAGGAATTTAAGATAAAGAATTTATTATTTATAATGTCATAATTAATTGAATTCAAGCGTGACTTATCTTGAATAAAAGAACGATTAAAATAATTTTAATACTAAATATGCGTAAATGTAGTTGCATGCTATTTATGATCATGATCTAGACCAAAGACCCTTTGTGTGTGTATGATTTCATTTAAATTTATTTAATTTAAATCCATTGGCATGCGAGCCTTCTTCCAATTAAATGTAGGGATTACTTCCCCATGGTTTCTTTAATGTAAACCCCATGTAATGGAAGATATCCCAAGCTAGAGGAGACAGTTCAAAATCCAAAGCTCAGGCGAAACCAACCCAAGAAGATAAAAAGGTGGATAGGTGGGAGCTACAAACCACAAACCATCGGGTTCAAAGTGTTTTTCCCTAGGTCAGGGTTAGCTTATCAAAACCGCTAGATAAGTTAACCAATAGAAGCTCATGATCGTGCCATCTTATTTTATTTCTGTCTGATTGCATGGTTTATTTATTATGTATGTGTTGTCGCAATCACATAGTTAATGAAATAAAAAAGCATGCAAAGATGGAATAAAATAAAAACTGGACTATGCGTAAACATTATCAGAACATGGTTAATCACTTAAGCAAGCATCACTTAATATTAATAAGCATGTGATAATGAGAAACTATACATAAAGGATTGAAATCCATTAAATACCATATTATGTCAGACCAAGCCTTACATTACTTGATTAAGGGAAAGACTCAATAAAACTATGTGTTTGACCAACCCTTGTTGGGACACTTACTTTTATAAAGAAATATCTTATGAAAGTTTTGGGTTGATTTAAACATTTTACATCAAGAGGAGTAGCCCTTACTAGACATTATGTAAAATGGAGGCAAGTGTTGAGGAAATACAAGTCAGGATTTCATGATTGGGGAGTCCACTCAATAGTTCAAGGAACTATAAGCTCACAGTTGGCAAAGACCTGCCTACCTTAATACTTTTAAATAGCTTGACCAAATTTTTTGGGGTTATGCGAAGGGGAATATGGATCCTTTCCATTAGAATGTCATAGAAACTAGGCATTCCAAGTTCAATGGTGGGGGACATTGGGACATGATAAAATAGTAGGATAATTAATAAATTCATTTATTATTTTTCATAAAATGTAATAAAAAAGAACAGATTAATTCACTCTTTTAATTTGTAGTATAAATATGAAAAACTCGTCAACCACATTTTCTCTGTGATCAATTCCAGATAAAGACAATATCCTCACCGGCAATAATTTCAGGAATGGTTTAGGCACCTTCAGGTTATCCTACTCCATGAATGAAAGTTTTACGTGATGGAGTCCTCACTTCCTGATTCACCTGCCCAAGGGGCGAGTGATGAAGATTTCATGGTCTATGATCAACATTTGAACGATGCACTCGATGTTCATTGTTTGATGCTGTAATCAATGCCTAGTGAGCTCATGAAGTCTCATGAAGACAGGGATTCCTATAGCATGCTCGAGCACCTCCATGGTCTATACTAGGAGAGAACAAGATAGGAAAGGTTTGAGATCTCCAAGGATCTATTTCAAAGCATGCTTGGAGAGGGTGCCCCAGCAGGGCCTAATGTAGTCAAGCTCATTGGATACATTGAGCGCTTAAAGGTTCTAGGGTTTTAACTCCCCGAAGAACTGGGTACCGATCTCATTCCTACATCACTCCCCCAGTTATTCTCTAACTTTTTTGTAAATTTCAATATGAACAACATTCAGAAGTCTCTATCTAATCTTCTTGTCCTCATTATCCAAGTGGACAATGATATGAAGCGTGAAAAGCCTTCTATACTTATGGTGAATAAAAGGAAAAGAAAGGTGAAGAGATTTAAGTCCAAAGCTTCTTCAAGGCCTTCCAAGAAAAGGAAGATCAAATAAGAGGCAACAGAATATGTGGCTATTTGTTTCGCATGTGGCGAGAAGGGCCATTGGAAGAAAAACTACACCCAGCCAAGGAAACAAGGGGAAGCTTCAAGTGAATTTGTTATCGAATGAAATCTATCTATTTCTACCAATTGGGTATTAGATACAGATTTTGGTCCTCACATATGTATCCAAATACAGGAACCAAGTAGATTCAAAAATATTGACCGAGGTGATGTTGATATGCGAGCAGCCAACAAAGCCATACTCGCTATTGTAGCTGTCAGAGACTACCACCTCACATTGCCTACTGGGATGGTCATGGTATTAAAAGAATGTTATTATGTACCCTCTATAACCAAAAACATTATTTCAGTATCTAGATTAGATACTGATGGATTCATATTCAAGTTTGGAAATGAATGTTGCTAATTTTATAAAGATATATTTTGTTTTGGTAGGGAAGATTTATATAACAACCTTTATGTGTTATACAACACAAACCAAGTAATGGAAATCGATGAAAAAGTTAATTCACATTACTCAAACCACACTCAACTTTTCCATCACTGGATAGGTCATGTCAATGAGAAATGTTTGAAAAAATTACATCAAGATGAGTATTTAGATTCTTTAAAACTAAAACCACTTTGTGTATGTCATGCGTGTCTACAAGGAAAAATGACCAAATCCCCATTTAGTAGGAAAGGTGAAAGGGCTAAAGAGATTCTAGAATTAGTTCACACAAATGTGTGTGGACCATTTCCAGTTGAAGCAAGGGGTGGGTACTTGTACTTTATAACTTTTAATGATGATTTTAGCAGATATGGATATATTTACATAATGAGGTATAAGTAAGATTCTTTTGATCGGTTCAAAGAATAAAAGAATTAAGTTGAGAATCATCTTGTTAAGAAGATTAAGAAACTCCGCTCAGATAGAGGAGGAGAATATCTTAATCAGGACTTCATTGATTTCTTACTGGGATTTGGGATTCTATATCAACTCACTCCTCCTTACACGCCTTAGTGGAATGATGTAAGTGAAAGGAGGAACCACACCCTGTTGGACATGGTGAGATCAATGATGAGTCATGAAAGTCTTCCATTATCCTTTTGGGAATATTCATTACAAACAGAAGAAGACATACTAAACCAAGAACCAACTAAATCGATAAATGGTATTCCATATGAGTTATGGAGTGGACACAAATCCATGATATCAAATTTACATGTGTGGGGTAGCGAAGAATTTGTTAAGGCCTCTTCAAGTAACAAACTTGCACACCAAGGCACAAAGTTTACCTTTATATGATATCCCAAGGAAACAAGGGGATATTACCTATACAACCCCTCAGATAAAAAGGTTATAGTGGAAAGACACGCCATAATCCTTGAGAGGGAGAACATCTCCAAAAGAGATAGTGGGAGCGAGATAGACCTCGATGAAGTCGAGGCTCAAGATACACAAGAGTTTGTACAAGAACAGATTCCACAATGCCCCGTGGAAGAGAAATCTGTTCTAGAGACACAAGAACCACGTATGAGCATGAGAGAGGTAAGAGAACCAAAATGATATGGTTTTCTTGTCACTGAGGATGGTGACCAATTATTGGTTGACAATGATGACCCTCTTACGTATAAGGAAGCAGTTGAAGGAAAATATATTACCAAGTGGAAAAAAGCCATGAATTTTGAAATGGATTCCATGTACCAAAACCAAGTCTGGATTTTGGTAGATCCTCTAGTTTATGTAAACCCTGTTGGTAATAAATGGGTATTCAAGAAGAAACTGAACATGGAGGGGCAAGTGAGCACCTATAAGGCATGAATTTTTGCAATAGGTTTTAGACAACATTAAGGAATTGACTATGATGAAACCTTTTCACCGGTTGCGATGCTAAAATCCATCAGAATTATATTGTCCATTGTCGCTTACAATGACTATGAAATTTGGAAAATGGATGTCAAAACATCATTACTTAATGGGAACCTCCAGGAAGATGTCTACATGACACAACCAGAAGGGTTTGTAACTCCAAAGGATGCTAACAAGGTAAGCAAGTTGTAGAAATCCATTTATGGATTAAATCAAGCATGAAGGTCATGGAACATTCGTTTTGATGAAGCTGTAACAAAATTTATATTTGTTAAGAACGAATGTGAGCCTTGTGTCTATAAAAGGTTTAGAGTAAGTGAAATCGTTTTTCTAATAGTATATGTTGATGACATATTACTAATTGGAAATAAAGTACCTGTCTTACAGTTAGTTAAGGAATGGTTGGATAGATTATTCTATATGAAAGACTTGGGTGAGGTAGCATATATTCCTGGGATCAAGATCCATCCTGATAGATCCAAGAGAATGCTAGGCCTGAGTCAAAGTACATATATTGACATGATACTGAATAGATTCAGTATGGAATAGTCCAAGAGGGGACTGTTTCCAGTGTTACATGGCATTCATCTTTCCAAGAAAATGTATCCTCAAACACATGAGGAAAGAAAGAAAATGGAAAGGATCCCTTGTAAATCTCTGATTTGGTCAGTTATGTATGCTTTGATATGTACAATGATATATTCTTCTTACTCATTAAGTGTGGTAGGAAGATATCAAGCTGATCCAGAAGACCACCATTGGATGGAATTCAAGACTATCCTTAAGTATTTGAGGCGTACTAAGGATATATTCCTGGTTTATGGAGGAGATAAGGAACTAATCATCAGAGGAAATTTAGATTCTAGTTTTGATACTAATCAAGATTACATGAAGTCGTAGACTGGATACATATTTAGTTTTAAAGGAGGTGCATTGAGTTGGAAAAGCTCAAAGAAAGGTGTGGTTGCAGATTCTACAATAGATTCTGAGTATATTGCAGCTTCTGAGGCACCTAAAGAAGCAGTATGGATGTGAAGCTTCATCCAAGAGCTGGATGTAGTACCTAGTAATAAAGATCCTATCACACTCTATTGTGATAACACTACAGTTGTGGCACTTGTAATAGATCCAAGGTCATATCAGCGGACAAAACTCATACTTTATAAGTATCATCTCTTGATGGATTTTTCTCAGAGAGGTGAAGTTGCAGTGAGCAGTATTTCCACAGAAGACAATGTGGTAGACCCCTTAACTAAAGCTTGGACTCAGCAGAAACATGATCATCATGTGAGGTCTAGCGGACTAAAAGTCATAGGAAGTTGGCTCTAGTCTAAGTGGGAGTTTGTTAGAGTTGGTTTGCTGATAACCAACTGTTTTTACTTTGATTACATGAATGTAAACTTATTATATATTGTTCATTGTTCTGCATGACTATAATATAATAATTTCCGGGAATATTTGTTGCATTAATAAGGTCATGGAAGATCCCTGCTATGATGAGAACCTTGAAATGCTATAACAATATTCTTAAATAAAGTTCTATTGTTGGATGACATACTATGATGTACACATAGTATACATACCTTCATGTGCGAGTACTTGTAATAAGATGAGACTCTATCACATGGAGTTCGTACTTAGTAATCTCTAAGATGGGAGATTAGGAGAACAGACCCACCAATAGTAATTTCACATGTCTTGGTGTCATCAGACATTGCTATCCACGAGCGTGTGTAATAGAACTTAAACAAGAAGATTATCATTAACTCATGTCATAACTCACGCACTTATATTTTCTGACGAAAACCATCATGAAGACAGTTGGCAGGAAGTAGGGTACGTTGGGCACATCATGAATGACATGTTGTTAATGGATAAGTTGAGGAAGGATTTGTCCCTTCCATATTTATGGAAGTATATATCTTGGGCCCTTTGATTTAAATAGAACTATCACCCAAATTATATGTCCATGGTGTCACGACGAGTTTATTTCTGGAAGTCAAAGAATGACGGATCAAACATATAGGTTTGTGACACTGCCATGAAACCTAATTGATGAGATATTGAGACAAAGGAATTAAATTACACGGTAATAGTTTTTATGAGGTGGCACGTCAATGCGGAGTTAACTTGTTTCTCTTGGGTGCCTTGACTCATTTCTAGACTATAATCTTGGACTTTAGGAAAGCCCACTTAATGCCAACAAGAAAGAGGCCTAGAGGGTCACATACTAAGTGTATCCAAGTATCTCAAGTAGAATAAAGATTACTCCTGTATGTGGTTTAATAATTTTTCAAGAAAGTGTAAATTATTTTAATGTTGGAGGAAGAATAAAATAAAATCAAGATATACACATCGTGTACATTGAATGTACACACCGTGTAGTTTTCATTTTTGAAGAATAAAATGAAAACATGATATACACACTATGTACGTTGAATGTACATGCCGTGTAGTTTTCATTTTGAAGAATGAAATGAAAAAAAGATATAAACGATGTGTACATTGAATGTACACGCCGTGTAGTTTTCATTTTGGAAAGGAAATGAAAAACGAGTACACGCCGTGTATTAATGATTACACGTCATGTAGTTTTTCCAATTGGGATTTTGAGGAAATAATATCATTTTATTAAATGATATTTATTATAATTATCATGGGTGCAAGTCAAGGAATTAATGATTCGACATGGGGGCTTTCAATAAGAGTTAATGAAATAAATAAAATGCGTAACACCTTTATTTATTGTCATAACTCTATAATCTCAAAACCGATTATAAATATCCTCACAACCCCAAAACTTTTCCCTAATAGTTGTGCACAAAAATTCTAGATAATTCTCTCAAGACCAAAATAACTCCTTCCTCCAAGAACACTCTCAAGACTTAGAGAGATCCTACTCCATCAGATCAAGGCGATCTAAGGCGGACTATGCAAGCAAAGGATTCTGTACACTAGCACCCAGATATTATTTTGGCGACGTCTAGAGATAGGTGGTGCATGTGTGGATCACCACTAGAGGAAGTCTACACTTGGATTTTGCAACGCAATAATGAATCACATCATAACGTGATCAGAAATATCAATGAAGAAAGAACGCCATAAAATGTACTTCTTGTCAATTAATTATATTAATTATAACCAAACTTTGATGATCATCCTTTGTGGTTTCAGGACTATTCTTCTTCTTTGTCTATTTCTATGATTCGATCCATGGAGTCTGGAATTTATCATCATATTGATCCTGGATTGATCATTGTTAATGACAAAAAGTCATGTGAGAACATCCACCCACGAGCTTCCGCTATGCCTGAGACCTTCATACACCACCTCCTTCCACTCTTCTAGGTCACCTTCTACATCTTCTACCCTATAGATTCATCTATCCCAATCACCTCCTCTTCCCGAAACATTTTACATGTTTAAGTCTCTGAGATTGACATTAGTTTCCTACTTTCCCACTAATGACATCCATTGGATGCATCTACTCAGCCCAATAAATTTCAACTACAATCTTTCTCTCTAGCACCCTAACATAGGTAAGAATGCACATAAGAATAGTGCTAGCTCAGATTTCCCTAAACACATCTCGCTCGGAGGTATGAGACATGAAGCACTGGTTGTATCGTATTTATTGAGTACCTGGAGTGGTCGGTACACCTCGATGAATACTCAATTAATGACATGTCCTCCTTTCAAAACTATAGAATCTCTTGGGAACACAAACCCCTTAGCTTTTCATGGTAAGAGACCCCCTTCTACGAGGAATGACATCAAGATTTGTCCATGGAAAAAGTCACCTCATCGTAAGATAGCGGTAATTTAAACCCTATTATCACCCTGCTGAGCCACATATAATTCTCACTACCAGGACCACCATCTGATCTAATGGTGCGCTGGCTAGATGGAAACTCAGTCACCACCTCAAGCCAGTCCTTAACCGCCTGTGAGTTAGGCTCACCTTGGAACCTGAGGGGTATCTATCACTGAAACTCATGTAAGGCACTGGGAATATATGTGTCCTCTACTGGTAGTTCCAGTAGTAACCGCTAACCAAAAGGTAGTGGTATCACTAGGACACTGCCCGAAGGTACCATCTCAGGCAACATTTCTTGTACTGAAGCCTCATCACTTTGTGGACCATCCTCATGGTCACACATTGGAATCCTGGCTGGCTATCTTCATGGAGGAATCTTTAAAGATAATCAAGATGAGCCTTGATCAATAAGTTATACCTGGTTAGCTGACTCAAAAGAGATCAAAATAAAAACATTTCAAAAACACATGCAATCTGTGCTTTCGTGTATCAAGTTGGAAATCAGAACTCAGGGTCCTAGTGTATGGATAAATCGAATGCCTCACCAACACTGAACTCTCCAAACTAAAAACCGCACTCAAAACACATAACACTATTACCCTATTGAAAAGATAAGAGTCTTAGTTCTTTGTTATAACTGACCCCTTTGGTACCACTTTGTCACAACCCATCCCTCGGGGCCCGTTTCATGGCTAACCCAAGCCCGGTTTCCATAGGCTCGGGGTTGGCGACTAGAACCAGAAAGGTGTATCCCTAAAATGGGAAGTCATTTCCTTTAAACCTGTACACACACAGATTAGGAACACAAAAAAAGTAAACCACATAGTAAAACTGATGAAGTAAAAGTTTGAACTGAAAGTAAGGGGTCATTATACAAGCCCAACTAAAATAGATAATACAACAGAAATAGAAAAAAACTCCCGAGATCATCCACCAAGGATCCTACCTGAAGGGTAGGTACATCTCGTCACTTCCACTCTCCATGTCAACCGATCACCTCCATTCATGATCTAGTCCGGGCTCCCTAACCTTGATCAAAGCTACCCTTCATCTACATAAGACACAATAAGGTGTGGGTTAAGCCGGTGCTGGGGTAAATATAACAATACCAGGTAGGGACCCCGAGACCCCAAAAGGTCTCCCAGAATTCTGAAAAGGAAAAACCACAAAGCATGATCCGAATCACAAAACACAAGTAAATACTCATCTTAACCCAGGTATACAACTTAAAGAACAGGAATGATGATGATTAGTCATGAAGCTAAATCATATTATTCTGTTGAGAGGATTTTTTGCTGACCCACACATGATCTATACTTACTAACCCCCACTTTATTGATAGATGATGACCCACATAGGATCTCTAGGAGATGATCCACCCAGGATCTCAAGCTGTCGATCCACACAGGGTCATAAATCACTGATCTATGACGGGACACTCTAAGGCTGGTCCTCATCGGTTCGCGCTACTGCTGATCCAAATAGGGTCATAAGTTGTCGATCCATACATGGTTATAAGTCTTCGATCTACACTAGGTTGTAAGTCATCCATCCACACAGAGTCGTAATTTGTCGATCCACACAGGGTCCTAAGTTGCCGATCCACACAGGGTCGTAAGTTACATGATATCCAGCCACATGATTCCCATACTAAGCACGCTTGATTTCCAGAAGATCCTCTCCACAATCCATCATCCATATTTCAACCACCAAGAATTCCCATGAAGAAGTATCCCGAAGAACCACCATGTGAAAAGTCTTCCAACGCAACCCACGGTGTGTTAATCGGATGCTCGATCTGTATGTTATAGGAATTTTAGTGCCAGGGTCCCGGTTGGATTTGATTCTGATCCAACCTGACCATAATATAACCTTATCCAAAACCCAAGTGGAGTATCTCAAAAGGACCGCCTCTTCCTAAGGGTTTAGGCACTGTAAACAGTTCATCAAACGAGCATCTAGTTTAGGAGATATGCCTTCTTTAAGAGAAAATGTGCTGTAAGTTGGTCCGAGTCTGGTCCGACCTGACCCCGCCCACTGGGCCTGGCCTAAAGGGGCTGGGCACTACCTGAGTAGGCTGGGCCAAGTCTGGCTCATTGGGTCACGGGCTCGGATTAGTGGTTTGTGGGCTCGGCCCACTAGCTGTTCCGCGTGGACCAGTCATCTATGGAACCCGTGGGGTGCGGGTCCGCCCTCCACTACGACTCGAAGCCACATCCCTCCTCCGCAGTGCACTACTGCAGTGCACTGCTTCCGTCAACATGGTCGTCATCATCCAATCTCCCTAGTCCTCCACAGCACCTTCGAGCACCACCTCCTCCGGTCGCCGCGTGTCTCCAGGGAAGCTCTGGAGGTCTGTTTTCTTTTCCAACTACAACAATTGGCCTCCCAGGATGCTTCCATCACTGTGTGGCTCCAAATTTTGTCTTGCTGTCATGTTTCTCAGTCACCCACGAAGAACACATCAAGAAAAAGTTTGACAGAGGGTTTAATCCTTGTTCGGTTCAGTCCGAGCCCTCCGCATTAGCATTATAACATGGGAAGGAATATTATTCATTAAAACCCGATAAAGAAACCTCACATCATCCTCCCACATTCAAGAATTAAACACAGATAAACTCTTTGGATGGTTGGTCCGTGTTCTTGATAATATTCAAGAATGGAAAAGAGGGATAAATTAAGAACATAAATCCCCCTACCTCAAATATGTTGGTAGACAGTGCGGATGAGGAAGACGGGTCCACATTCGAAGCATGTTCGTTGGCATTCGTTTCTTTACAGATTGAATCCTCAAAGGTGTCAAAGCTCCATTCTATAATGGAGGAAGACTTCACCAGAACTTCGTTAAGAATTATTCTGTGGGTTCCCAAAACCCACGCCAACCTCTTGTTTAAATAAAAGAAAGGGGAGTTTAACTTATCACAGAATTAATGTGGTTCATTAATGAGTTTAATTAATGAACCCATTAATATCCCGATGGTACAGTTACACAAAAAAGTGTAACTCACCATTAAATGATCTGATAACCCAATGGTCCCACCACCGTTGCTCATTGGTTACAAATAAATAAATAAAATAACTCATAGAGTTATTTTATTATTTTTTTGTAAAGTACAAAAATTAACCTTTTCGTCCGACACTTGTCGGTCAAAGTTAAGATTTTCCTAGGTGAAGCCTGGCACTATGAATTCAATGGTGCACTCATATTTTCAATCAATGCACCGGTTCAAAATATAGAAATCACCGGTCGCACGTTTACTAAATGTACCTTAAAAAAAGTTCTAAAATTTTTAATAGTCACCCTCAACAAGTGCTGGTCGAGGTTAGGCTCTACCTAAAAGAGACACACCCTCACGATCTTAACAGTACTCTCGGATTTCCAATCCGAGTTACCGTTTAGGAGTTAAATAATTTAACAATAAAATAATTGTTACTTAATTATTTTATGTACAACAAAAAACTGACTTCCACTGTTGGCCTAAACTGTCCAATGTTAGGATATATCTAAGGAAATTATACCCTCATGAGATCAATGGTGGTCTCAGATTTTTAATCCAAGCCACTGTTTTTGAGTTATAATCATTTGAAAAATAAAATAATTTTATTTAATTATTTTATTTACAGTTATTCCATTTTTGGTTTTTCTCATTGGAGGCCTGCACCAATGAAACTTAAGTCAAGACTAGGGTAAACCTTCCATCCGGAATGCAACAGTGCCCTCATATTTTTGATCAAGGAACCCATTTAATAGTTATTCCACTTTTTCAGGAAAACTACTCACACACCCAATTTAAAGCTTAACATTTTTTTTCGATGGATCATTAGGGGCACTCCAGGTCTCGGAATCACGTGCCGTCGATTTTCAAAGTCTCATAATAATCCCATATAATAAAAAAAATTATACAAAAATTATGGGTCCTTACATTTACCTTTTATGTAATAATTTATTCAATATTGTTTCCTTAACATTCCCCTCTCCTCAAGTATAGATAACCCCTCACCCCTCCCTTAGAAAACTACTTACCTTTCACTTACTGAAGAAAAAGATATTCCCAAATACCCTCTATTAATCCCATGGAAATCCTTTGGATTTTTTGGAATCCACTCAACTAAAATTAATCTAGGAGTTTAGTGCTGTAGAAAAGAAATAACACCAAGAAGAGGGTAAGTTTTCATCCACTTCTCTTCTTATTTTCCTCCTCTTCCTCGTTTTATCTATTCCTTTAAAACCCAAATATTATAATATTAATCAATTAGTATGTTAAAATTATATTAATTAATTTATTTTACTTTAATTATTATATCTACTATGTATTTATATTTTATACTTATATTTCTTCTTCTCTTGACAATGTCTCGTTAACGGTTGGTTAACCGTTAGGAAGGACATTACCAATTATTTTCTTATTTCCACCCTTATGGATGGTTATAATAAATTATTTATAATATATTAATGTATAAATATAAGTATCTGTATTATTATATTGTTAACCTTAATAATTTATAAATAAAAATAAAGTAATACCATTAAATGAAAGCAAGATGGGATATTTTAAGAAAAATATGATATCAAAACGTTTCACCTTTAACAAAGAGAATCAATTAATAAAATCCAATGATTATAATTGATCAAGAGTGAAAAAAATATACATAATTCACTTATAGTTTCATTTTTTAATAAACCTAATTTTATTATTTAGGTGTTAGAGAAGTGAAAAAATAAAGCGAGATTTATGGTAAGGGGTTTCTTGAACCCAATTCCTTATTTTTTGAGTTATATTATCTTTCACATTATTGACAATATGGATATTCCAAAATTTTTTGTAATGTATCCTTTCACAATTATTTACCTTTTATTTATGGGATATACATGTTTTTTCCTTATTCAATAGACTTTTAATCCAATTATAAATATTTTTCTAAAAGACTTTTATTTTTGAAAACATACATTTGACTCATATTAAGTTGTTTCTTATTCAAATAAAAATGATATTTTTTGCTAAAATATGATCTATTTTATTAATTTGAGAACCCCAATCGTTATTCCTTAAATAATTATTTATGAAACCCTTATGAAACTCATTCCTTTCCATGGGTATATTTCATAATTATGATTTCTATATATTCTCTTTACATGTGGCATGCATGATTATGAGAATTTTAGGATGTGATGAGTGGGAAAAAAATTATATATCCCTCCAATGAATTGGTTAATGTGAAAAATGTCATGATATTATGTGTATTTTTAATGAACATTATGCTTTAATTATTCACAAATATTATTTTATTATGTATAAAAATATATTATGCGTGAACATGATGCTAGCCCTGTTCACAACCATGAATGGTATTTGACCCCTATGTTATCATGTCTCATTATTATGCATATGAAACATTCAATATCTTGATAAAATGTTTCCCTCTTTATTATTATGATTATTATATACTTATTATATGACAATATTGATTATTCTCACCCATGTACTATTGATTTATTCCCCTTATTCATCCCCTCATCGGGCTTTTAGCTCACCCATTTCTTTGATGTACATCCTAAGGTTATCACATGTAATAAAGGAGAACATGAGATATTTTAATAGGATAAAGAAGAATGATTTAAATAATTATTATGTTTTATTATATATAAGTTATGTATAATCCTAATTTTCCCAAGATACTAAATCTTTCGATACATGAATGTATTTCTATTATCTTGTTTATCTTAAAAATGATGAAAAATCATGTAACAAAAATTTGGGTGACTATAGTTGGTATCATAGGTATGATTTAGTTAATTTGGTGATTAGTACTAGGAAACATTAGTGAAAACCCTGGGGATAAATTTGAATTTTAATGGAAACATTTTGATATTTTGGTAAAGTATAAGTGCATGTGATTTTTGAGAAATAAAATCTCTATCTAGATACTAAAGTAGATGTGGCTCTATCAAAAATATACCTAGGATTAATAACCTTGAAAATGGAGGATCAGGTATTAGATTAATCATCACCTAGTGCATGACAAAGAGGCCTTACTGCACGCCTAGTTTGACACTCATAGGGGATATTTTTTAGTTAATCACAAGATATTTATAAACCATTATGATGGATATATAAATTAACTAATTATACCTCTTAATAATTAGAAAAGGATTAAAGTACATGATCCTAGGAGCATATTTTGAGAAAAAAATCTAAAAATAGGGATTCCATAAGAAATGAATTTATAATTAATTTTCACATAATAATAAAAAATTTCTTCATTATTTGTTGACTTATGTTTGTTCAAACCTTTTCTATTTCAAAAAATGGTGAGAACTATGAGAAACTAGGATAACAACCAATGTGAGGAAAAATGAAAATATTTACAAAACAACATTCACAATGAAATGGTAGGTGGAGTTCAAAACTTCATGAAAATTATTACCATGCTATCTTAGGATATGAAAAATAACCAAAACCATGTAGAATGTCTACCATCACCCAAGAAGGTGCAACTAGTGATCGAGTCTTTTATGTGGTAGTGACCATAAATGTTTAGTGGTTCTTCTCATCCACATGTCATGGAATACTGGGTTAACTCAATGGAGAAGATTTTTTTTGTGATTGATTATTCTAAGAAGGAGAAATTCACCTTGGATGTCTGTCATTTATATGAAGAGGCTGATCAATGGAAGGTATTGATAAATAATACAAAGATGACGGATGAAATGGAAGAAATGGAGTGATAATACTTTAGGAATCTATTTCTTAATAATTATTTCCCTCAAAATCTTCAAATAAATATTGAGAGACAATTACTTGATTTTAAGAAAAATGAGGGCGAATCTATCAATAATTATAAGGACAATTTCACAAGTATTTCAAGATATGACTCAATATTTGTTATCATAGTGATTAAAAAATATATAGATTATTTAGTAGTTTAAAACCACACTTCTGAAAATCTCTCTCCATATGAGAATTTGGGATTTATGAAGAAGTAGTTCAATGTGATCTTAAAGTAGATATAGAGTTTTGGTAATGGACCCATGGATATGGAGATAAGAAGAGAAGAATGTACCTTCAAGCTGGTGGATCAGATGAAAATGGAGGAAAAAAGATTCAACCAACCACATGTCAAATATATGGGAATAGAAATTATGGGAATTTACTCAAATGGATATTTAAATGATTCAAGTGTGAGAGAGAAGGTCACCAAACTCATGAATGTTGAAGAGACATGAAGAAGACGACCAACACGATAGAGGAAAACAATGAACCTCCCAATGCACCACCCATGGTATAAGGATTCAATTATAAGGACAAATGGAAATATGGAAAATATTCTACTAAAACATTTTCCTTTGAGAGTAATCAACATAAACAACCACCAAATCATAAATAGAAAGGGAAATATTATTCCATCACTACAACTGAGGTAGAACATGAAAATGATTTCATACAAGGTGAACTTCTTATTCAATCAAGAATGGTAAATTTTTTATTTTATTTTAGTTATATTAATTCCTTTATATCCATCAAGTTTACTAGAACTGTTAAATAACAATCCTAATTCCTTTAGATATATCCATAAAAACACCTAGTGATGTAATCATTGAAACAAAAATGTTGTAATCTTATCCTGTTACTGTCTATGGGAATATTATTCTAGAGAATATAATAATCCTTCCCTTGGTAGAATTTGATACTATAACAGGCATGGATTGGTTATCATTATATAGATATCATATCCTCCATTATGTAAGGGAAATCACTTTATATATTTCAAACCTTCCCATGATCCTATATAAATTCAACTAAGATCATGAATCTCCTTTGGATAATTCCTCAATGGTGTGGGAGATGGTACCCTATAAAAAAGCATATCTTTCCCAAATTTTGATTCCAAAGGAATGTACTAACTCTGGGGAAATTCCCATTATAATGGAATATAATGATATATTTCTCAAAGAGTTACCCAACCATTCCCCATATTTTGAGGTATAGTTATTAATAAATCTTATAACCATATCCAATACTATACCCAAACTCCACTGTAGGATATCCCCAATCAAACTGGAGGAGTTAAAGAATAAAATTTAAGATCATTTGGAGAAGGGTTCATATTACCTAGTGTATTTCCTTAGGGTGTTCTGGTACTCTTTGTCAAGAAAAAGGATGGATCAATGTGACTATATATCAATTATTAGGTGCTCAACAAGACCACCATAAAGAAAATTTATCCCATTCTAGGATTGATGACTTGTGAAATCAACTAAGAGGAGCTCATTACTTCTCAAAGGTGGATATTTATTCTAGATATATTTAAATGAAGGTAAATAAGAAAGATATTCATAATACAACCTTCCGTATAAGGTATGGAAACTATGAGTTCATAGGGATTCCCTTAAGACTTATTGATTCCCTTGAAATATTCATGGATTTTATGAATAGAGTTTTTTGAGACTACCTTGACAAATTTTGGTTGTATTTATTGACAATATTCTCATTTACTCCAATATAAAGGTATAACATGAAGAAAATCTATGTATTGTGATGGTGGCATTAGGAAATGATAAAATTTATGATAAGTTTAGAATGTGTGACCTTTGGATGCATCAAGTCACATTCTTGGGGCATGTGATCATAAGTGAGTGAATTTCTATAGACCCTTTAAAGAAAAAGGAAATTGAGGAATGGGAAAAAACCTCAAGTGTCATGAAAATATACAGTTTTATTGGATTATATGGGTACTATCAATATTTTTTGAGAAATTTATTATTATGGTTTAGCCAAAAACTGAGTTAACATAGAGATATGAAAAGTATATCTAGATGAAAGAATGTTAGGGAATCTTTAAAAAGCTCAAGGAGAGGCTAATCACTATGCATGTACTCAAACTACCATCAAGTGGAGAAAATTTTGTTATATAAAATGATTATTCAAATAAATTATTGGGTTTTGTACTCATATAGAATAATAAAGTGATAGATTATGCCTCATGAAAGTGAAAGATACAAGAATTGAACCACCTGATGCATGATCTAGAGTTAGAAACTGTGGTCTTTACCATGAATATTTTGTGGAACAACCTCTATGATGATAATTTTGACATATATATATATATATTAAAATATTAAATAGTTACATTCACATAGAAATAGATTAACATGATTAATTAAAGTTTATTAGAACTAATCAATGACTAAAATTTCTCCATTCACTACCATCCTAGAAAGTTGAACAAGTTTATGATGCTCTTAGTAAAAAAGAATCTCCTTCACTATCCGTAATGTGGATTGAGAAAGAACTTATATTTATGGATTTGAAAAGGATGGATCTAAAAATCATAACATCATGGAATACACCCAACCTTTACCAAAATACTTCACAACTATCTATATAAGAGAATATCAAGGTTGAATAAAGGGATGATCTAGAGATTCAAAAGAAGGTGGAAGCAGTAAAGGCAGGGAAGCTTCATGAATTAATCATCAATAAAGATGCTGTCATTTGATTTGGAACCAGACATTGTGTGCCTATATCACTTTAGATAAACAAATAGCTATTGGATAATGAACATATCTTATCTTTCTTCATCTATCCTAAAATTAACAAGATGTACTGTGATATTTGAGAGGACTTTGGGTGGGAAAAAATGAAGAAGAAGATCACTGAGTACACCTCAAAGTTCTTAGTATGTCAGAAAGTTAAAGTAGAGTGATAGAAATCTAAGGGGATGATGAAACCATTACCCATACCACACAAAATTGGAATAAAATCATCATGGAATTGGTCACTGGTCTCCTAAAGAAATCCATATAATGCAATGTGATATGGGTTTTAGTGGATCGACTCACCAAGACTTCCCACTTAAACACTATTTAGGAAGATTTCCCTCTTGAAAAAATTTCTTATATATATATAAATAAAGTGATGAGGCTTCATGGGGTACCACTTTAAATAATCTATGATCATGATCCAAGATTAACTTCTAAATTCTATAGAAGTCATTGATACGATCAAAATACTAAATTGAATTTTAGTATGGTGTATCACCCAAAAATTGATTCCTAATACAAAAGGACCATTAAAACACTTGAGGATATGATTAGATCTTGTTCAATGGAATTTAAAGGTGGAAAGGATCAACATCTCCAATTATTTGTGTTCTCATACAAAAATAACTTATACTCGAGTCTTCAAATGGATCCATATAAAGCTCTTTATGGAAAAAATATATAACTACTACAATTTGGGATAAGGTTGGTGAAAAAATCTATATTTACCCTACTTAAGAAAGGGATTACCTAGAAGGTTCAATCCATATAACAACATATAAAAGGTACTCAGATTTAGAAGGAGAGCTATTTTGGAAACCGTCAAAGGGACTTGAAGATTGAAGTGACAAAGTTTTCCTTTGAATATATCCCTAGAAGAGAATCATGTGGGTTTGAAAGAAAGGAAAGATTATCCCTAGGTTAATTGGTTCCTTTGAGATCCTTGATATCATAGGAGTAATGGCCTATAAAATAACACTTCCACTTACCAAGGCTCAAGGTTATGAGGTTTGCCATGTATCTCTTATATGGAAGTACATATCTAATCCCTCACTTGTACTGAATCCAATGGTGATACAACCGGAGCATGAAATCTCTTATGAGGATAATCCAATGAAGATCTTGTACCATGAATACAAACTTATATGAAATAAGAAAACTCACCTTGTTAAAGTGCTATAGTGGAACTATAAATGTGAAGATGCGATATGGGAACCAAAGAAAATAATGAAATTGATGTAAATTCATATATTATAAACTTTGAATATGAGTTGAAATTTTAGGGATAAAATTTATAAAGTGGGGAATAATGTAATGAACCAGACTTTATAAATGACATTTGTTTCATAAATATCTATATGTTATATTATACAACATTATAAATATACAGAATAAAGAGAAACTAATAACAATTTAGTTCATTAATATATATTGTTACATTAGTTAGAAACAAAACCCATGAAAATTAAAAATTTTACAATAGAAAAAATATTAAACAGAAAAAGTAGAATGAGAAAACTTGGATCAATCCAATTTTCTAGAATTATCACCCCCATGAATAATACTATATAAAAGAAAGAGAATATTAGTAAAATGATTGAATTCCTAGAAAAGAAAAATATAGAACCTTGAAAATAATTATTATGAATAATGTATGAAGGAATTAAGAGGTATTTATAAGAGGTAACATGACTATTGAAATAGTAATGTGACTATTGGAATAGTAACCTTACCATTAGGAATAGTAACCCAACCATTGGGAATAGTAACCTAATAGCTGGAATAGTAATTTGACCTTAAAATAATAAACTGTAATATAAATAATATTTATAATGATTAATTTAAGAAAATATAAATATTATAATACCATAAAATAAATAACAAGATTAAAAAAATCAAAGAAATCATAAACAATTTTTATTAAACTGTATTTTAATGTATTTCATAAAAAACCTAAAATTTATGTTAATAATTATAATTATATATGATTGAAAATTATTTTTTTATAATTAATTTAAATTTTAGAATTAGAATGTAATAATTTCCCTAGGATGAATTTTTGATAATTTTCTGAGAAACTTCCATGTTCACATGAATAATAAAAATAATATTTTTCAAATATGACATATTTTATCACATAATGATGATGTAATAATGAATTAATAAATTTTAAATTGGTTATTTCAGACCAAAATAGATTTCATAACATGAATTTTAAATTTAAAAACAATAAACTTAATTTTCAAGCCTAAAAAGCATTTTCAAAATCTTAAAAGTCTGAAGTGTCCCTATAAATAAAGAATTTTTCATTTTTCTCATTTCATTATAATAAAACTAATAAATTAGAATTATAAAGTGATTAAATTATTAAAATCATGATAATTTATTTAAATATATTTCATAATGTAAACAATATCCCTATTTAAAGGTTTACATTGGATATTATAATTTATTCAATATTTTATCCTTAAAATGACTCTCTCCTCAAGTATAAATAACCCCTCACTCATCACTTGGAAAAAAAACTAACATTACACTTAACAAATCCAAGGATCCACCTACATTACCTCTATTAAGAACCTTATCATCCTTAAGGACATTATAGATCCACTCAACTCCAATAACCCATGGATTTTAATGCCATAGAAAGGAAGAAACACTGAGAAATGGGTAAGTATTCATCTACGTCTCTTCTCATTTTCCTCTTCTCTTACTATTTTTATATATTTCTTTCAAACCCAAATGTAATAATATTAGTTGAGTGTTATTTTAACATTATATTAATTCATACTATAATTATTATATTTATGATTTATTTATTTTTTATACTTCTCTTTCTTATTCTTTTGACAACGTCTCTTTAACGGTCGACTAATCACCAACAGGGACTTTTCCAATTCTTTTATCATCGCCATGCTTATGAATGGTTATAAAAAATTATTAATAATGTATAAATGTATAAATATAATTATTTCTATTCTTCTAGAGTTAAAATTAATAATTTATAAATATAATTAAACAATTCTCATTAAATTGAAGCAATAAAAGATATTTTAAGAAAAATATGTTATCAAAACGTTTTACCTTTAACAAAGGGAATTAAGGAATGGTATCTAATGATTATAATTGAACAAGAGTAAAAAAATGAATATAATTCACTTATGTTTCCATGTTTTAATAATATTATATTTATTATTTAAGAGGCATAAAAGCGATGAAATAAAGCGATATTTAAGGTAAGGGGATTCTCAAAACTAATTTATTTTTTTGGGTTATCTTCTATTTCACATTATACTTAGTATAGATGATAATATATTTTACTTAAAGTTTCATTTAACAATTATTTACCTTTTATTTTTGGGGCTATACATGTTTTTACCTTACCCAAAGGGATTTTAAGCCAATTATAAATATTTTTTGAAAAGGACTTTATTTTTGCAAACAACAGTTTTACTTCTATTGATTTGTTACTTATTCAAATAAAAATTAACTTTTATTCCAAAGTATAATCTCCCTTATTAATTTGGGAACCCCAATGGTTATTAATTTAAGTATGATTTATGATACCCTTATGAAACCCATTCTTTTCTATGGGTTTATTTTAGGATTATAATTTTTATATATTCTATTTCCATGTGGAATGCATGATTATGAGAATTTTATGTTGTGAAAGGTGGTACTAGAATTATATAGGCCTCTAATGAATTGGTTAATGTGTTAAATACTGTAATATTATGTGTATTATGTGTGAACATGATTATATCTTTATTCATAATTATGATTTTATGATTTATGCACATATGTTATGCATGAAAATGGTGTTATCTTTGTTCAAAAATATGTGTGGTATTTGAACACTATGCTATAATGTCTCATTATTATGCATATTACACAGTCCTTACTATTATTAAATGTTTCCCTCTTGATTATGATGACGATCCTGTGATTATGATATAATGATGTTGATTATTCTCACCAATATACTATTGATTCATGTCCATTATTCCTCCCCTTAGTGAGATTTTAGCTCACCCATTTCATTGAAATATTTCCTTAGGTGATTAATATACTAAGGATAAGAAAAGAGATTTTAGGATTATAAATAAGGATTTAAATAATGTTTTTGTTTTATTATGTACAAGTTATGTATGATCCTAATTCTCCCAATATATGAAATCTTTTGTTCCCTGAATGTATTACTAAGATATTTTTTTATGTTAAAAATGATATAATAGTCACTTAATTAAAAGTTAGGTAGATATATCCATCATGGAACTTGTATCTTTATTAAGTATGTAGGAATTATCATTTAATTAAAAAAATTAATTTAAATAAAGGGTAGGTTGACCCCAATGGTAAGACCACTAATCACATAAATGCTTAAAATATTTTATATACCAAAGGGGTATACTCCAAGGATCAACTACCTAAAATTTAGATTCACTTCCTTTAAGCGCATCATGAAAACTCTTTCTCAAGCTCATACAAGCCACAAATTATTTTTTGAGCACCTATCTCAAGTAACAACACCGAATATTTAATTATAAACCATTCATAATTAATTATTGAATTTAATTATAAAAATTTATAATTTATTTTAATTTATTTTAATTTAAAATAATCAGGAATAATTTAATATTAGCTCACTAAACACCCTCATTACACCGAAATAATGACCAGACACTCATAGAAAGTCCATATAATACTTACAACACCGTGGTGAGAAAAAAAATCCTAACATAAAAAATAAATTCAATCGTTAATTTCACTTAATTTTGGAAGAAACCCAAAATAAAATCACACAATGATATTCCATTATTGAAAAATTGAGCTATGATGTGTAAACATCATCAAAGGATATTATCTTACTATAACATATGAAAGCCGCTGATAACAGAATGATTCTATTTTAAGTCACCCGCTTAGGTGCATTTATTGATAAAAAAACCCCAAATGTGTTCATAACCATTTAATTTCATGAATTTTAGTACTTTTGTTTTAGAAAATTTTCCAATACGTTTTTGGACCAAACAAAGGGCTTAATAAAAGTTTGGAGGACTTTATTAAAGTCCTCCACCTATATATACAAACTGCTACCTAGTAGAGTACACCATATGGCCAGTGGTATATAGAAAAAATAATTATTTCTATGTGACACTAGCTATAAATTGATCCATACTATCTATACAAAGATATTTAAATAGAATACATATTATTACTAAGTGCCATCAACTTTCTGGTGACACCCGTTGGATATCCGGTGGTATTCTTGTGAAAAAATACATTTTTGGTAGACCTTGACACCATAATTTGACTCCCAATGGATATATTTTACCCCCAACATCTACTTAATGATCCTAAAACCATTGGAGGATACAAATACACCCCTAGGGGTTCTTGGATGCATATAAATACCCTTAAGATCATTTTATATCTCTATCACTTTGCTTTATTATAAATATCTCTTATACAATTGTCTCTCTTCCTCCCACTCAATCTTGTCATATTATTTTTGGGGGATTTAGAGTGTTATTTAAAGGGATTTAATATATAAATTATATTCTCTTATTATTTTCTTAGGTGATCACTACCATTGAGTGTGGGGGGATTTGATTCTCATAGGCATAAATGAGGTAGATTGGGTGCTCACTACCATTTGTGTGTGAGGGGTTGGTGAACACTACCATTAAAAGTGCGGGGATTAGGTTTCTGGCCACAACCACTAAAAGTCTAGTCGGTTTCATGATACAAATACTGAAAATAAATGGAGATTTTTTTTTGTTATAACCAATAAAAACTAAGGGTCTTAGTTTGGTAAATTAGTTTCTTTCTACAACTACTAAAAAGAAAGGGAGATTGAGTTTATTACAACAACTATTGAAAAGAAAGGGTTTAATGTGAAATCTGTCATGGATATTGAGGGGATGATAGATAGGGATCCCTTAGTGGATTATTACTGAACACTTTTATCAAAGTATTTTGGATTGTATTTTATTTTATATTTCCATTGTTCTTAAATCTCTTAATTTTAGTCTATAGCTTTAATTATTTCAATTCAAACATTATATGTTTTGATTGATAAATATTTATTAAAAATAAATACACCACCTCTTTACGTCTTTACTCAAACCAATAATTGTTAGTAGATACAACCTTGATTTCAAAATCTTAACTAGTTTTAAGGAATGATCAATTAAATATGGACTCTACCTAAAATTCCCTAGATGCCACGGAAGGAAAATCAATAGGTAAAGCTCAATTCTTTGATTGATCAAATGATGATTGTTGGAAAAAAGAATGTATACATTTCTTAAAAGTATTATTTATCCCAATTGGAAGATAATCATCCATGGTTACACTTCCTCTAAAAATTCAGAGGAAAAATTGAATTCCATCGATATAGAAACCTATGAGATTAATGGAAAAGTCATGAATTCTCTTCATAGTGGGTTAGACCATAATAAATTTAATCACATTTATTCTTTTAATAATCCTCATGAAATCTATAAATTATTAGAATTAAATCACAAGTTACACGTTTAATTGGAATTCCCCTCTCTCAAAAATAAGGATAATATGGAATGTATCAAGGCCTTAAAAGCATTAAAATGGAGTTAAAGGGAAGAATCCATCTCATCCTCCTCCTTAAGTGATGGAAGCCCCAAATGTCACATGGCCCATTGTGAGGTAAATAATGAGGTAAATTCTCCCACTTTATCTTATTCCTGTAATTTTTCTTATTCCACCAATCATTTAAATTTTGAATATCTTAGATATTATAGAGAATAATTATAAGATGGTTTTTGAAAACTTTCCATAAAATCAATTATCTCATAAAGAAATATAGTCATGTTTTTTTGAAAAAGGTAAAAGTATCAAATTAAATGAGAAACTAAATTAGAAACATGAAAATCAAAAATATCTTCTTTAAAAAAATGAAGATAAATAAAGAATATTCAATTTGTTATTAGAGGAAAATTAAAGATTAAAAAATGTGTTAAATAAAGTTAAAAATAAAAGGGTTTGTTTAAAATACCAACCTAATGTTGAAAAATTAGAGAATACTATAAAATAGCTTAAGTAATCCCTTGTTAAGACCCCCAAGGTAAGAATAATTTGAATTTAATTTTGGGTTACTAAAAATAAGGGAAAGGTATTTACAGGCTTGGTTAGTCTAATAAATAAATAAACTAAATAAATACCAAAAAGAAAAATTTTGTAAGAGGTATCCACCAATAAAAATATTATAATTGTTTTATAAAAAATGGTAACTTGATTTATGAGTGTAATTTCAAAAATTATGGATATGGTAGACCCAAATATATCCACATTTCTTAAAATATTTTGTCTATAAAACCTCACATTTCTTATAAAAATTGATATTTTAAGAAAATGTGGGTTCCTAAGACTTTATTAGCTAACATTTGTAGTCCCAGATTTTGGGTACCAAAATCTCTAGATTCTTAATTATTTTGTTAGAAAAATATCTTATGATAAATTCCTGATGAACTACATTGTACTCGGATGAAGGGTGCTTGAGACACTTGTGAGGTAACATTTCAAAATTATTTATATAACACCTTAACTTCAGAAACCCAAAGTTGATGATTACTTTATAAATTTGGTATAAGATACAAAGAATCTCACCATAGAGGATCAATTTATTTGGTAGTCTTGGAAAACTAAATACATACAAGGCTCCAATATTACATCATATATATAAAAACATAGCATAGGAAAGTTTTTTGAATCCTTTAAATAATTTATGATATCCATCTCCATATCTTAGGGAAAGGAACACAAAAAAAGGGTGGGATCAGATTCTTATTAAGAGTTATATATATTAGAAGCTATCAAGAATAAATAAGGCATAATCAATATAGAATAGTGGATAATAAAAACCCATTCCATTCAATCAAAAAATTGAGTCCAATGAATATCCATGGTAATATTAATATAAAAATCACATGGATAATGTAAACTAAATTCTTAATAAAGGGAATGCATAAGTCTAGACATTCATGATAAAGGCCTCTTAAACAATATATTATGAATCTTATCTTCAATTCCACTATACCGAGATATCATTCATAATAAATGGGTAGGTTTAAACCACATACCCATCAAATATAGCATTTCATTTGTTTTTTCTCATGAGACCCATCAATGCATCGATGTGGTATCTATAACCATACCCCACCTATCACTTTTAAATTCTATAAATTTCTCATATTTTGAATGATCAATGTAATTAATTATCAAAATTTCTTATAATTCAACAATTATTCATATTGAATCAATAATATGAAATTTAACATTTTCCCTGATAAATCAAATAACTTACTTAGTAAGATTCCTTAAATTGATACCATTTATTGAAATGGTATATGATTAAAACATCATAAAAAATAATAGAAATTATTTTGAATTCATACTTGAAATTAAAAATATTGATATGAAGGAGAAAAATAATTTCCTAGGAATAATGGAGAGTTTTTGAGAACTTGATCATAAGAAAATAAATAATCTCAAAATACTATATAATCCATTTTCAGTAAAGGATAATAGAAGTACAAATATTCATTAAAAATGAAGGTTTTATAGTAAAACCGACTTTTTAGAAAAGAAAAGAGGAGCAATAAATTAAAATTAACTTCATTGCAACTTTGTGTAATAATGGTGTTATAAATCACTTTTCAAAATTCATTTTATTCCTTTAAGAAAATAATACCCTTTTATATTAATAACATTTTAAATAAAAATTCCCAAATTATTGAGAAAAATATTTTCCTTACAAATAACCATCGAAAAATTTAAAATGTAACACCCCAAGATTTAAAAAAATAGAACTATGTTCAATATAATATACAACACGCAACACCGAACCTAAACGAACAATGAAATATTATTATTTAAATATGACCCTGATAACCTAGCCATTAAATCAGTGAGCATGAATATGATTAACTAATTTATGAAATATATATAAATTTCTTACTGAATATAAATTTATTTGAAAATTAATAGTAAATAATCAGTCAATTTTTAGTAAAGTCATTTTATTCATAAAAAATATGCTTTCTTCACATATGGTTTTTATTCAATTTTTGAGAAAATATTATAATTAGTTTATGAAAATTTTAGAAATTCTATTTGATAAAAATTATACCATTTTTTTAAATCAGCATATCAAAATTAACTTGTTGTGAAATTTTTAGATTTTTCTAAAAAGTTTTATTTTTCAATGAATAGTGAAAATAAATTTTTTTGTTGAAAACTGTTTTTTATTTTAAATTATTTGAAAAGTAAAATTATATTTTAGATTAGTTTTAAAATTTAAAAAGATAATTTTTATTAAATAAAATAAAATTATATTTCTTTTAATTAATTTTTTAATTGAATTTGATATAAAAATATTTTTGTACTTAAAATGGCATTTTTATGAAAAACCATTTTTTTCTTGTTTTTCTTATTTAATTTTAAATTAAACTCTTACAATTCTATAATTTGAATATTGAAAAATGGATTATGTATTTGGAATCAGGAGTTCATTTTTTTTAAATATTTCTCTTTTTATTTTTTGTCATTATGAATACTTATCATAGTAAATTTTTTTACGATGATAAAGGTGAAATCAATTAAGCAAGGGTAAAAATAATGTGATAAAGACTGAAAAGTAACCATAAAACTTGCCTTAATTTTATTGTATGAGTATATTTAATCCATAATCATCCAAAATTAAAATATTTAATATCTTTTTCTAGTTAGCGATTTTTTTACCTCTATAACATTTCATGTATTGAGAAGTAAAAAAATGTCATTCTATTTGTTTTATTATCTTTCAATTTTTGAAATTGGGATAACAAGATGGTACATTCAGTTATAAATAATAATTTTAAATATAATTTTTTTATTATGGTAATTTATTTATAATATTTTGTAATGATATAATTACCTTAAATTCCTACACAACCCCGACATAATATTCATTTAATTAAAAGGAAAATAAAATGAATGATTTTAAAAATATTAAAAGTAATACAATTTGAATGGATTATTATGTTCCATAAATTTTATATTTAAATATAACATTTTATGTATGTGTTAAAGGATTATATTTCAATTCCTTTTCTACCATGATATTTTCAAAGTCAAATTAATTGAATAGTTCCCAAAATGACATTAATGATATTTTATAATAAATTATATTATATTAAATGATTTAAAATTCATAAAAATATTATATTAGGACAAGTGATTTTTATATGGTTTTAAATATCATATATGATCTATTTATGGGCCAATTGGTCTTTTATAGTAACTATTTTGACCCCTAAAGAGTAACCAACATTGATATCACTATAATGGTCAAAAGGGTTAATGTGGGGGTGAGGGTTAAAATAAAAATATAATGGTAAAAAAATAATTAAAACTTGTAAAAATTATATTGGATGGTATTATATCAACTCATTATTATCTGAGATTTGAATATTATCAATTTTTGAGTGATTTTGAATTTGAAAATTAATTTATATTGATTAAATATTTTATGAAATTTAAAGAGTGCCAATCCCCTCTCTTTTAAAATAAAACCTCATCTACTATTTACTTCACACTTAAAAGAAATTTTCCCACCAATTAATACCCAAATAAATTTATTAAATCCCACATCATGTCATAGAGGCAATTTTTTGATCATAAAACCTACCTAGGAAATATTTTGTTGTAAAACTTAAGAGGTTTCCTGAAGAAGAGAAATAATTTTTAATCTATAATTTTTATTTTATTTCATCTTATAACTCATTAGAACATTAATAAAACATGAGGAAATAAAAAACCAATATATTCCATATGCTTAGATATTTTTATGTTGAGGAAGCGACCAATATCCATCTCCACTTCCACCAAATGGGAAACAAAATCATCGTTTGTGTGTGTGATGGACTACCGCCTTGCAACCGATGTAGTCAATTTTCTATCACCACCTCTCATGGATGGTTATAATTATGGATTTAATGTTTATATATATATATAATATAAATTAAATATTAATTATTATATTTAATTAATATATCATCTATTTTATTAACTTTTCATTCAATGAAAAATGATAATGTCATTTGTGGGTATATTTGTACTATCTCCTCAACAAAGTGACGTGATTCATTTTTCATTAACACATCACATGGATGATATATATAAGTATATTTAAAGAAATAATATTATATTTATGATATTATTATCATTATGTAAATATAAAATAATACCTAATTTGTTTCCATAATGATATTTGAAAAATGGAAATGTAACCCATGCGTACGTACAACCTACCATCTCCATGATTGTAACTATAATGGCCCACCCAATCTAATTGGTTTTAGAGTACAATGAGTCATTACTTGGCCTTAAGTAACATCCCCAAGACGTCAATGGCTGGAAATAAATGCTGAAGGGTTTCAAAATCAAGTTTTGGATGATTTACACTTTAAGAAACAAACCAAAAAATACACAACCACAACCAAACAACCACTATATGATGCATGATGAAAAACAAGGCAATTCAAACACATTATTAAAACAATTAAACTAATGTGCACAACAATGGAAGATAACCAAACATCAAAGTACATGGAGGAAAACAACTATATACTCTAGGAGGACCACAAGACTCCCTGATCCACCAACTACAAGCTCCAACATCACCAACCATCCCAAGTCTCATGAAGTGGTACTAAAAATGTGAGTCATGTTACCTTTTCCCCTATCCCAGAAGATAGCATCTACAAAAGCACCAAAGTACTAAAGCAGGGGTGAGTATAAAACTCATTATGTTTTTTCCAATGACTTACCTACTCACACCACAAGGATAAAAGTGTTTATAAAATTAATATAAAATAATTTATATAAAACAATTTCTCAAAACAGTTTATAACTAAATATAAACAAGTTTCCAAAAACCATTTATAAACAAAAGCATACAATTACGATTGAATCAAAATTTTTTCCAGCAAGTTACTTTTCCATAAAAATAATTAAACAATCTTTAAAACCATTTCACAATATATCTTTTTGGCATACCAAACCATTCAACAAACCTATGCAACCAACCGTGCAAGCTGCGTTATGATAGTTCCATACTCATGAGTGGTTTATCATCGATATACCAAGTTGTCACAAGGTAATTATATACCACATTCCATTAACCCTTTGGAACCAATCGAAAGTACATATTTCAATCAAGCCTCATTTATGCAATATGAATACACACACCAACATGCCTAAGGATCATGCGAAAACACCTTTTATATAAAAACATATTTTTATTGAAAACCATTTTCCATCAAAATCATTTCAATGATCAACCATTTCAATAAAACGACATTTTTTTTGAATTCCACTTTCCATTAAAACCATTTATAAATTCTATCAAATCAATAATTTTAAACCATCATTTTAAATTCAAGAAGCTAAATCACTTTGCACAACAATTCACCAGGATTTCACAATTTCACTACAACCATAAATCATCACTAAAGATGATTTATTCCACACTTTTCACAATAAATTCCACTCAAATAAACCAATTTGAAACTAAGACAATCAATTATAACAATAGGAGTTGAGAGTGAATCCACTTACCTTGAAGGTTTTGATGAAATCCCAACGAACGAAGAACACACAAGGAAAACAGGTCGATTCTCCAAGAACCCGCCTTAGATCTATTCTCCTAGAAGGATAAAGAACAAATATAATAATATTTGGAATCGACACATCTACCCATAAATTGAATAGATCTAAGAAAACAATAGGAGAGGAGAAGTAGATCTAAGTAGATCTAAGAAACCGATCAAGAATGATGAAGAAAAATCATATACATTTAGAATTCGGCTTCGATTCACCAAGGAAAGCCTTCGAATCGCCTCCAAAATGCTTTGGAGAGCTTCTCTTACCTTTAAGGAAGAGAAATCCCGAGTTATAGATACTTAAAATAAAAAATGGGCCACTCAGACCCAAAAATGCATGAGATCCAATTTTTTAGGATCTCACTTAAACCATCCGCATGGTTAGTTCACATAGTTAGGAAAACTATGCACTAATCGTGTGTTAGATACTACCTAGGGAGACCCCACATAGTTTCCTTGCATGTTATCCATAACTGTGCTCCAACCATGCTGGAGCCACTGCCTCAAGAGGACCAATTACGCACGGTTTGGCCGCACTGTTAGACAAACTGTGTGCCGCCCATGCGATTTCAATTTTACCTCAAAACTCCTTCCAAAGTTATCAGAAATACCCCATTAATCACCCTTAAACTTTATAACCTTGAAAAGCATCAAGTAAGGGTTAAATACCAGAAACTGGGGGTACTAAATTCTCCCCACCATTGGTCTTTCTGTCCTTGTAAAGTATAAAACATTAGCTATTGTGAAAGAGTTATGGCCACTGTGCTTTCATTTACTTCTCGCGTTCCCAATTCTCTTACTGGATCTGACCATGCTGCCATAAAACTTGAACTAGACTGATGATTTTTCCACACAAGACTTTCTCTCTCCTATCCACAATCCATACCGAGATATGTATCAAAGAAGCATCCAACTCTAGGTCAACGGGATCCCATTTGATCACATGTCCAGGATCAGGATGATACTTTTTCAACTGAGATACATGAAACACATTATGCACCGAACTGAACAGTGGTGGTAATACCAACTGATATGCCACCTCTCCAACCCGCTCTGGTATCTCAAAAGGGCCAATATATCTAGGAGATAACTTTCCTTTCTTCCTGAAATGATGATGTCCAAGCCTTGGAGATATCCTCAAGAAGACATGATCACCCACAACGAAAGACAATGGTCTTTAATGGTGATCTGCATAAGATTTCTGATGACTCTGATTTGTCTCCATCCTTTTTATAATCAATTGGATCTTGTGAGTTTTTTGCCAGAAAAGGATCATCCCAAATAGTGAAGTTTCACATATTTCCTCCCAATAGAGTAGATAATGACAAGGACACCCATACAATGCTTCAAATAGATCCTTATGTATCATGGTTCGATAACTGTTATTGTATGAGAAATCCACCAAAGATATATTCTCCTCCCATGAGCCACTGAAATCCATTACAAAAGCTCATGAAATTTATTACAATGTCTGTATTGACCTCTTAGAGTAGCCATCTGTCTGATGATGATATGCCATGCGAATAGTCAACTGAGTCCAAAGGGATTTCTATAAGGATTTCCAAAAACAAGATGTGAACCTTGGATCTCTGTCTGAGACGATTGACACTGGTACACCTTGACTTTTTACCACCTATTGGATATATATTTTAGATAGATCCTCCACCATATGAGTTTCATAAATTGGAATGAAATGGGCCGACTTGGTAAGAGGATCCACTATCACCCATATGGAATCATGTTTTCGGACCATTCTTGGAAGACATATAACAAAATCCATTGATATCTACTCTTATTTCTACACTAGGATAGGTAATGACTGCAAAATTCATACTGGTCTCTGATGCTCTGCTTTAACTTGATGGTAATTTAAGTACCGTGAGTCGAACTCGGCCACCTTCATTTTCATGTCGCTCTACCAAAACTATGCCTTTAACACCTTATACATTTTTTGTGTACCTAGATATACAACCCATCTCTAATAGTGATAAGCATGAAGAAGTTGTTACTGACAAGTCATAGGTACAACCATCCATTCTCTAAAGCACAAAACTGAACTCCCATCAAGTTTCCAGCCCTCAATGGTCTCCCCACTATTGAGTTTTGAACTCATAACCATAAATTCTGCATTAGTTGTTTGTGCCTCTTTGACCACATTTACCAAATTTGGAACAAGTGTATCTAAGAAGAAATACTCAACATCACCTCAGCTTTCACATTCCACATGCATGTCATATAGGACCGACATCAACTGCCATTCATCTGAATCTTCTTTCACCAACTGAGCATATGACATTCTACTCAATGTATCTACCATAGAGTTCCCTTTCCCTGGTGTATACATCAATTCAAATTCAAACTTATAGAGGTACATCATCCATATCCTTTGCGTCACGTTCAAATCTCACTGTGAGAAAATGTGTTTCAATATTTTGTGGTCTGTAAACATGGTGAATTTCTCACCAAAGAGATAATGTCTCCAAGTATTCAAAGAATGGATGAATACAGCTAACTCCAAATCATTTGTTGGGTAATTTTTCTCATGAACCCTCTACTTCCTTGAACCATAATCCACGACATGGTCTCCTTGTATGAGAACAAAGCCCAACCCTGATCCCAAACCATCACATAACATAACATACCCCTATCCTGATTCTGGAAAAATAAAGATAGGTGCTGATGTAAGCCAAAATTTCAGCTCCTGGAAATACTTCTCGCATTCTATTTTCCATTGGAATGAAGCATTATTCTTTTTCAGAGGTTTCATTGGAGAAGATAGTTGTGAGAAGTCACGCACAAAGCATTAGAAGTAACCCACTAGCCAAGAAAACTTCATATATCGAAGGCATTCTTCGGTGGTTTCCATTAGATAACAACTTTTATCTTTTCAGGATCACTAGAAATTCCTTTCTTAGAAATGTCATGGCCAAGAAAACGAACTTATTGTATAAAAAAACCACACTTTGATAATTTTTCATACCAATGGTGATCTCTCATGATTTGTAACACTATTTCCAGGTGTTCCTCATAGCCATCCCGTATCTATGAATACACCAAGATGTCATCCACAGACACCGCCAGAAAAAGAATTCAAATATTGATAAAATATTTGATTCATCAAATCCATGAAGACCACTAGTGTATTCATTAGACCGAAAGGCATGAATACATATTCCCAGTGGCCATATCTGCTTCTGAAAGCTGTATTTGGAATATCCTCCTTCTGAACTCGTAATTAGTTATATCTAGGTTGCAAGTCAATCTTGGCAAACCACTAAGCTCCCCTTAATTGATCGAACAAATCATCAATGCATGGAAGTGGGTATTTGTTCTTTATCGCAACTTGTTTAAGCTTACGATAATCAACACACAATCGAAGAGCTCCATCTACTTTCTTCATGGACAAAACCAGTGCTTCCCACATTTATGTACTTGTTTTAATAAAACCCTTGATTTCCAACTCGTTTATCTATACTTTCAATTCCCTTAATTCTGTTGGTGGCATCCTGTAATACAGAAGGGAAATAAGACTGGTCTTCAGAAATAGATCAATCATAAACTCCACTTCCCTTATAGGTGGTAACCCTAAGACGTTCTTGGTATAAACATTTGGAAATTGATCCACAACTACTAGAAAACTATTTTCCGTGATCTCTTCTATTGATTCCAAATTCAATTCCGCCAACTGGTAAAAGGTCTTTCCCACCGTTGGTTCCAACAAGATCTTTTCACCTTCCTTTACCATCCTCTCTCCTCTGAAGAGATGTTTGATGCCATCCTTAGTCATGAAACTAACTTTTATCCTATAATAGTTGATGTGATGCTTGAACATTTTCAACCAATCCATACCCAAGATTATATCATATACATACATTTCCAACATAAAGAAGTCCCATTTCAGCTCAGCTACACCAACCGTTATAGCACATGCTCAACACACAAAGGCTTGACATTCTCTTTCACTGATCAGAGTTTGGAGTTTTACAACATAAGACATCATTTACAACTTTAAACATTGCAATTCAACAACACGAGAAGCAATGAAATAATGATATTCATGAGTATCGAATAACACTTTCACAAGGGTATAATTCAAAATAATTGTACCTCTCACCGTATATGGTCCAACCTGATTATCCACGATCATCTGCTCAGCTTCATAAAACAGCTTCATTGCTGCACTCTGATCCTTGTAGCCTTGATGATATTGTGCTCCTTCTATTGAAGAAAACAATGTTTTCAATGCCTGAGAAGTGCCTCGAGCACCGAACCCCGAGGCACTTTGAAAAAAGCGCTTAATATGTCCCATCTTGTTGCAATTATGTCATGCTCTTTGTGGTGCTAAACACCCCCACTTGATGTGACTTAAAGAACCGCACTGAAAACATCCACGCTTGCTCTTAGGCATTGGATTAAGGTTAGTTTCTCATATGTTTTGATTTCAATTTGTTCTACCTCCTTGAGAAAAGGTGTCCCGCTTCCTCTTCATCTTAGTGATAGAGTTACCAACTCCTCTAGTGAAGACAACCGTACTTCCTCAACATGTATTTTTAGTTGTGACATATATCATATATAGGGTATCTGGTTGTAGTCTCAACTCAATGGTTTAAAAATCCTGAGAGATGCATTGGATCAAATGTTGGTCCACCTATGGCTCAGGTGAAACCACATTCTCACTAGCCACTTCCAATTGGTTTCTACGACACCTACTAGGTGCCATTTTCTAAATAAACGACAACTTATTAAGTCTCACTCTTTAGAAATTGATGGCTTATCATTTCAAATTCTATCACATCAACTATCACCACAATGTTTTCTAAAAACAACCTTTTTCATGTTAAACAATTTTTAAAAAGAACCACTATTGCTTTTGAAAATAAAACCATTTTCAAAATACACCAAATATCCACTTTTCAAAATATTTTATTTGAAAACAATTAAGAATTTTTAAAAAATTTACCACTATGCACAAAATCATAAATCATTACTCACAATGAGATATGAAATACTAGTGGTAATTCATTCCTATAATGCATGTCATACTCATCTCACTTCCTAAACCCATGAAAATGATATTTTCAACATTCTAGAAGTGTTTCCAAAACACTTATGTACCCAAAACCCTGGTAACTTGAAGTTCAACATAAAAGGGTTAGCTACATCCTTTTATGCTATAAATTTCACTGACAATACTACTCCTTTATAAAATTCCAACCCAAGGAATATACAAGAAATAATTTCAACTCCAAGACCAAGAACACTGATGACTACTTGTTAGGAAAGGACTGAACAAGCGGATAACATTTGTACCTCAAAGGAACGACCATACTAATACCATTTTTAATTACCCACCCAATCTCATTGGATTGAGAGTACAACGAGTCATTACATGGCCTTAAGAAAATCCCCCAAGATGCCAAAGGCTAGAAATAAATTCTGAAGTGTTTCAAAATAAAGTGGGGGACAATTTACCCTTTAAGAAACAAATCAAAAAACACACAACCAAAACTAGACAACCACTATATGATGCATGATGAAAAACAAGGAAATTCAAACACATTATTAAAACAAGTCAACCAAAGTTTACAATAACGGAAGATAACTGAACATCAAAGTATATGAAGGAAAACAACTATAGACTCCGGGAGGACCACAAGACTCCATTCTCCACCAGATCCAAGCTCCAACATCACCAAACATCCCAAGTCTCATGAAGTGGTACTAAAAATGTGAGACACATTAACTTTTCCCCTATATTGTAAGATAGCATCTTCAAAAGCACCAAAGCGCCAAAGCAGGGGTGAGTATAAAATTCAATATATTTTCCCCAATGGCTTCCATACTCATGCCACTAGGATAAAATAGTTAGTAACATTTATATAAAATAGTTTATATAAAACAATTTCTCAAAATAATTTATAACTAAATATAAATAAGTTTCCAAAACCATTTACAATAAAAGGCATACAAGTGAGATTAAAACCATTTTTTTTCAAGAAAGTTATTTTTCCATAAATATAACTAAACAAGCTTTAAAACCATTTCAATATATCCCTTTTTGGCATACCCAACCATTCTACAAACCCATGAAAGCAACCATGCATGCTACGTTATGACAGTTCCATAATCATGAGCTATTTTCGTCGATCTACCAAGTCATTGCAAGGTAATTATATCCCATGCACCATTAACCCTTTGGCGCTGAGAAAAAGGTCATATTTCAACCAAGCCTCTTTTATTCAATATGAATACACACACCAACATGCCCAAGGATCATGCCAAAACACCTTTTCAATAAAAAAATCTGTTTATTGAAAACCATTGTCCATAAAAATAATTTCAATGATCAACCATTTCAATAAAAAAACCATTTTTATTGAAATAAACTTTCTACTAAAACCATTTATAAATTCTAGAAAATTAGTAATTTTAAATCATCATTTTAAATTCAAGAAACTAAATCACTTTTCACGATAATTCACCAAGATTTCACAATTTCACTACAACCATAAATCATCACTAAATATGATTTATTCAATGATTTTCATGATCAATTACATTCAAATAAACCAATTTAAAACTAATATAATCAATTATAACAAGAGTATCCAATATTTAATCCACCTACCTCGAAGGTTTTGACGAAAACCCCAAAAAACGAAGAACGTACAAGGAAACTGGTTCAATTATCCAATAACCCACCTTAGATCTATTCTCCTAGAAATATAAAGACAAAATATCATAATATTTGGCATCTACATGCCTAGATCTAGCCATAAAAGGGTGTATATCTAAGAAACCAAGAGAAGAGGAGATATAGATCTAAGTAGATCTAAAAAATAGATCAAGAACGATGAAGAATGATCACATACCTCAAGAATCCAGCTTAGATTCACCAAGGAAAGCTGTAATATCACCTAGAAAATGATTGGGAGAGGTTATCCTACCTTCAAGGAGGATATATACTGAGTTATGTCCACTTAGGATAAAAAAATATCACTTAAACCATCTGCATGGTTAGTTCGCACTGTTAGACAAACTATGTGCTAACTGTGCATTAGCTACTTCCTCGACAGACCCTCACATAGTTTCCTCGCATGGTCTCCATAACCATGCTCCAACCATATTGGAGACACTAACTAAAAAGGACCAATTACACATGGTTTGGCCACATGGTTAGAAAAACTGTGCACCGCCCGTGCGACTTCCATTTTACCTCAAAACTCCTTCCAAAGTTCTCCCAACTCTCCCATTCGTCACCCTGAAACTTAATGACCATTAAAAACATCAATTAAGGGTTACATACTTGAAACCGGGGGTACTACAGTAACATAGTTAATTTTTCATAACCACATTTCATTGTCGGTTTTAAAATTATAATTGATGTATAAAGATGATAATGATTTCATGATTATTATTCTACAAAATTTTAAATAATGACCTATATGACCATTATAAACCTACCAAAGTCATTTTGGACATATAAGAAAAATATAATCAAACCATTTGGCATAAAAATAAATGATTATGTAATTGAATATAAAATGGTAATAAATAAAATAAAAATGAATAAAAAACCAAAAAATGTTCATTAAAAAATTAAATAATTAGCATATGTTTGTTATTTAGGAATATAGAAATGCATGTGACAAGTTAGACTCAAGGTATGAGACACTTTACTTTAAAATATTCATTTTAAATGTTTTAAAGTTTTATTTCATAAATCTTTTTATTACATATACACATTCTTAAAATTATTTTATATATGTATTTATATAGACATTAATTAATTATAAAGGATATTTTTGTCTCTTTTGACCTACTTTAAAAGGTCTTCAAAAGGAATGTTTTTACATATTTTATATAGAATATTTTGACTTTCATTACAAAAGGAAAAAGATTTTTTTTATTTTAATGTATATGGTTTCAATGGTCTTTTCTGCCATTGTAATGGTTATTTTATGTTTTTATTCCTTTAAAATATTTTATGTTTTCTTTTTTTTTCAAAGAAAAATACTCTATTCCCTTTGTTTTGGGTATTTTATTTTTGAAAATGGGTTTTAAAAGGAAAAGTTATTTCAATATCTGAATGTGTTTTTCATATGTTTAAAAAGAATTTTTGAAAGGTTTTATTATGAAAAGGGGAAGGAATAAAATGTTTTATTCATGATATGGTACTTGAGAATTATATTTGAGAAACATATGATCCCAATAAATCTCACAAGATGGATTGATCCCCATTATAGGTCATGATGAAAGGTGATCCTGATATATATTATACGAATGGTGAGACCCACTATAGCTCTCCAATGAAATAGGTAATGTTACTTGTGTTGAAATACAAGAAGGATGGAGTTAACTTGTGGGGTTTCTACTATAGATTTAACTAGGTCCTAGTTATTTCGTACATGGGTTGGAACATGTTATGAATATGATTCTCTAAGTCACCTAAAATTATTATGAGTTTTATAGTTTTATTTGATATAAAATGTGTGTTTATTATGTAGAAATGATTTATTTCATGTTATCAAAGAATAATGTGATAAAGGTAAGTATTGTATGAGTTATCAGGTTTTTCACTAGTATAACTTCTTTCTTCTCTTTATGTCCCTTAGTAAGATTTTTTTCTCATATATAATTTTAAAATGTTTTTCACAGGGTTTAATTATGTATAAGAACAAAGAAGATGTCAAGTTGAAAGTCATGAAGATTTTCCATGAAAATAAAATGTGTTTATTTTTAAAAAAATTATATTATGAGAAAAATGGATATTGATCAGAGGTGTCCACTTTATAAAATATGGTTTAATTATGTATCAGTTATGTCTAAATTATTTAAAACTCTAAATTGTAAAGATACTTGGGTATGTGATAAAGTGAATTCTAGTCTAAATTCACTAGAATATGTAATGTTTAAGGTTGGATCCTTACATTATCATCAGAGGAAGCGTTTAGATAACTTTAAAGTTTAGGATATTTTTATATGTTTATAATTAAATTATTTAAAACACTTCAGGGGTTTGGATTTGAATCATAATTTATTATTCTCATATATCCTTATGTGTTAGTATGTTATGGAGAAATATTTTAATTTTGGGAGATTCGATTTAGAAGGATAACTCACTTAGACATAAAGGGTTTTAAGTATTAGAGAATTATAAAATTTATATGCTATTTTTTACCCTTCTGGATTATTTTCCCTTTAATAATTAATTAATATTTAAGTGATTTTACTTTCAAAAGAATAAATATATATTGTCAAGATGTAATGAAATCAAGGTTTCACAACCTTATTATCCATTACAGATGATTTAATCATCCCTATAATTATAAAGGATTATTCAAATTATTTTTAAAGCTTCTTGAGTATTCAAATAATATTCAATAAAATATTTGACTTATCCAACACCGTTTCATTTCTACAAAATATTTATAGGCCATGGTATATTTTTCATTCGATTTCATAGTTTCAAAAATTCCAACTCTCTAATGAAGGGAAATACCACAAAGTAATTGACCATTTACTTTCTAGAAGGTGGGCATCATGATAGAAGATAAATCCAATATCAATAAAATACTAAATTCAGGATTTATGGTATGAATTATTTTCTTATTTTGAAATTATGAAACATGATTGGGTTGATATTGATGAATCATAAGGACATAATTAATATATTTTATTATAGGAATGAAGTGTTAAGGAATAATGTGACAAATAATTTTTAATGTTTTAAGAAGGAATTTAAACAAATGATGTGTTTATGTATTGTGTTTTCATAATTAAAATGTAGTGGTATTTCATCAATGATATTATGATATATTATAAAATCATGAAAATTCTAAGGATTATTCTATAGTAGGTTTGGTTTTCAATATTTGGAAACATATATTGGATGGAATTGATACCTTTTAAAAGTTGTATAGGAAAAGTTGATAATTTTTGGAGATATTCATTTAAGGACATATGATTGAGGGATAAATAAACTGTTGGATTAATATATGATTGATATTAAGGAAACAGTAATCAATTAAGATTATTTTATTTTGTGTAAAAAATATGCTATATATAAAACCTTAAAGGTTAACAAGTGACTTCATTATCGATGTTATTTTTGAAGTGATTAATGATACTTTGGGTTACATTTAATGAGTTTTGATTGATGTTTGAGATATATATAACCCTTAGGTTTAACATGAAGAATTATTTGAGGAAGAATGACTTTACATTTTTGTGATATAAGTTTAAAGTTATTGATAAATTTCAGGATTTTATATGATATTTGATATTGAGGTAGTTATGGGTTATTTTAATTTGGGAACATATGTTTTATTATATAGATAAGAAAGAGAATGAAAATTTATTTTGTGATTAATTGATTAATGTTATCTCAGAAAATGATCACTATAATTTTGGGGAATATTATATGATATTAAAGGATTTTATTTGATAAATCAAGGTTGAGTTATTTTTGAAATTATTTATGATTTTAAAATGGATTTATAATAATTCAGGTTATTTATGGAATTAATTATCATATTTTTGAGATTAATGTTGTATTTCATCATATGAAGGTTTATTAGTTTTGGGAATTATATTAAACTGTGCTAAACATGATGGTTTTAGTACATGTCTAAATATAGAATGAATATATTGTTATCCTTTTATGTAATTATTTGATCTATTAGAAGTTGATTTTAGTGATTCAGGTCAGAAATATTCTTCTTGAATTCTCATCATTTGGATAAAAAGAGGAGATTGTGGTGAAATTTTATTAAAGGATAAAATTATACTTATCAAGTAAGTATATTTACTCATGTTATTAATATAGATATTATAGGAATTCCTCAACTCTTGGAAAATGATCTTGAAACAAAAATGTTATCATATTACATTCATTTTCGACGAACAATGATTTTTTTCACACCTCCTTGGTTTATAGTTTTGTGGTCATTGAATTTCTCATGATCATTCACATTATTATGATCAATATTCTCTATTACTATCCAAAATTAATTTTTTTTCTCTTTTCCTATATTTTCACTTATGACTAATCTTCTCATATTTGGAAACCTTGTATTTTTTATTCCAGATGACCTTATTATTTCCCCTGTTATCTTTTCAACAGGAAGTTTTATTAACCTTTTTTATAATGTAGTATTTTAACAAAGAAATTTTATGCTATTAAAACATTTATTACATAGATCAAGTTAAAATTTAAAATATTTAATTTATTAAATTCATGGTGGGATAATGTAACACCCCGGGATTAAAAAAAGAGAACTATGTTCGATATCATATACGACACTCAAAACTAAGCCGAAATAAACCATAAAATATTATTATTTAAAGATGTCTATTATAACCTAGACATTAAATTAGAGAGAATGAATAGGATTAACTACTTTGTGACATATATATAAAGTTATTAATTAATATAAATTTAGTGATAAATTTTTAGTAAATAATCAATAAATTTTTAGTAAAGTAATTTTATTCATCAAAGATACATTTTCTTCAAAAATGAGTTTTATTGATTTTTTTAGAAAATATTGTAATTAATTTATGGATATTTTAGAAATTTTATTTTACAATAATTATATAATTTTTGAAATCATATTATCAAAATTATCTTATGATGAAATTTTTAGATTAATCTGAAATGTTTGATTTTTCAATGAATGGTGAAAAATACTGATTTTTATTGAAAAATATATTTTTATTTAAAGTATTTTTAAAGTAAAATTAAAATTAAAATTTGTTTTAAAATTTAAATATATAATTTTGAGTAATAAAAAAAATTATAGTCTTTTTAATTAATTTTACACATGAATTTGGTATAAAAATATTTTTATAATTAAAATGCATTTATCTGGAAAACCGTTTTTCATCGTGTTTTATTGGTTTAATTTTTAATTAAATGCTTCAAATTATATGTTTGAATATTGAAAAATGTATTTCATATTTGGAATAAGTAGGTCCAAATATGTATGATAGTTACCTTTTTATTTCTAGTCACTATTAATGGAAATCATAGTAAATTTGTTTACCACAGTAAAGGTAAAATGGGTTAATCAAGGGTAAAAATAATGAGATAAAGACTAAAAATTAAGTATAAAACTTGAATTAATTTAATTTTTTGAGTATATTTCATCCATAATCATAAAAAAAAAATGAGAAAATGATTTTTCCCATATGGCTATGATTTTGACCGTTATAATATTTTATGTAAATAAAAGTAAAAAATGAAATTCTCTTTGTTTTATTATTTTTAATTTTTGACATAGGGATAAAAAAGAAGGTATCATAAGATCCTATATTTTTTCATGTATATTATTCTTTAATTTTAAAGTTCTATCATTTTAGTTTGGACCTTGGAAAATGGTTCTTATAACCCTTTTGGGGTAGATCTATAATAAATTAAGAAGTGAGTGTGTAGAAAATTTGTACTATAAATTATGTATTTACAGTGTAAATTGCCAATTTACATTACAAATTACCCATAGGAAGAATCCATAAGTCCAGGAAGACCCCGTAAAAGGGGAATTTATGTTGTAAATCCCATTTTTATGCCATCAATACATTAATGATTGTAAAAAGGAGGGATTTCATTTTTATCCCTGTTAATATATCCTTATTTTTTTATTCCCTCCCTCATTTATCATGCACAAAAACCCCCTAGTTAGAGAGATCTCTTCTTACACACTCAATCTAGTCATTAATCTAGTATCTCTATTTGGTTTCTTATTCAAGTACCATTTGTTATGTTGGATAGCCAATGGTAATTCTATGAATACTCTTGATTATTTTTTTCATTTCACTCATCATATTCATTGTTATATCTATGCGATCTAATATGCCATATTTTTAGGGTGTGTGTATATTTATTCAATTTCTCTCATTTTAGACCAAGATAGAGGCTGATACAAGATGATTAGTCTTTTACCCTTCTAAGGTAGTTGGTCTATACCTTTTCTGTAAAGTTAAGTGTTTATATGATGCATCAATAGTGAAACACAACAGTTCTTCTAATAATTTTTCCTAAAATTTAAAGTACCTTAAATTGAACACTTAGACCTTGAATTTGTCTTTCTATGTGACCATGATAACTAGTTGGAGGTTGAAATCATAAATCTGAACCATTCCATTGGATGGGTTTGATTAAATTCCATGAAAAATTATTTTTCTTCTTTGTTTCCAAAACACCACTAAGGTTTGTTTGGATTAACCTTAGATAGAGGGATGTATTAAATTACCATAATGAGTAGAAATATAGTATAGACCTACCCATGGATTACATGATTACTTATAAAAGAATTAAATAAAATGTGAATGGTAAGAACATGTCAATTAAACCTTATTAAATGATGTAGTGACAAGTAGATCACACTTGGACCTTCTTATTACCCTTAGTAGTATGAATTAAATGATTGATTTAATTTATTAAATGAAAAATAAGTGATGAAATCATGATTACCTTTCATAATGGACAAATTTTCCCTATTTATTATATGAAATTTATGGACATCATGTTCCTACATTATTATTTGGAATTTATATGCATGATGTTCCTTATTTTTTATTCTAAATTAACGGACATGAAGTTCCTTTTTGTTACTTAGAATTTATATACATGACTCTCCTTATTTTTATGAATATTAAATTCCATATTGTTTATATGTAATTTATGGTCATGAAGTTCCTTATTGTTTATAAAAATGATGTTACTTATGTTTTATATGGAATTAATGTATATGATGATCCTTAATATTTATTAAATAATAAATGTTTAGAGACATTCCAGATTCATCCAAAGCAGATAGTTTCGGATGGGTATCCCATAGAGAACATGAGATGATAGGCATTACTTATTTTGGTTGTTTCTTTATTATTATTACCTATAGATTTATTCATTATATACGTAAATACTAGATAAATTATAAACATCATTGGTGGTCACCTACTAAGTTTTACTCACACCCTATTTGGGTCATAGATTGGTACCCGAACTAACTTCATGGATGCAGGTGTGGATAAGGGAAAGTGACTTGCTATGGAGACTTACTTTTATGTACTAGGATATAGTATATGAGTAGAGGACTGAGCTAGTTCTCATAATACAGTAGAGACAAATTTTTTTATTTTTGTAATTTTTATAGCATATACTATTTATGTATGCTTATCTATTCCATTTATTCACATTTTGTATAGAATCATGAGATCATCATTTTTTATATAGAACTACTTATAAATTTTGGATATTTATTATTTCCTTTAAGTTTACTTACACTACCATATTATTTTCTTCTATTTCCAATTATATCTCCTCTTTTGATTTATATATTATTCACCACTATAATCCACTCTGAAAAGAGGGTATTGGCTTCCCACTTTACCATCATAGGACCTTACTACTAGTCGGTAGACTCTAGTGTTTGAGGAGGCATGCTTGAGGCCTTGTAACCAAATGTGTTCAGTTACTTATGAGTGAATCAATTTAGGTATGTTATAAAGTGGTATTAGAGGAATTTATTTTCCTTTTATTATTATTTTGGGTTGGTATATTAGAGATTATGAAGTGTTGGAATTTGGTAATGAACCCATTTCTAAGAGTAGCTAACCCACATACAAGAAAAATCCATGTTTCGTGGGATGTGATTTTATATTCTAGTATTTTTCCTATTATAGTTATACTAATTTCACTATTGGGTGACACACATGATTTCTAGAATTAATTATCATTATGGATTTTCTTTTACCCTTGGTCTGGCATGAAAAAGAGGAATTATTCATGCATTATTATAGGTACTTGGGGATTGATATTGAGAGGACCAGTTTGGGATATACCTAACACTGGGAGGGGGGTGAATCAGTGTTGGGGACTTTTTTCAACAAATTATAACTTTTTATCCCTGTACCTATTAACCTATTAGAATCTTGATTCTCTTGTTATCTTTTTACTATCAGATGCAATAATTTAAAGAAGTAAAAATACACACACAATATTTTTAAAAGGTTCAATACTCAATAAGAGAAGCTATATCCTTGGCATGTATAATGATGACCAATACATGGATTATCTAATATAATGCGATAAATGTTATTGTGGTTTGTCTAGGGAAACAATCCTTTAGCTAGCGTGAGTCCCTATACTTTGGAGGGGGAAGGGAAATAATCCTCTTTCTGAATGGGTGATGACTTAGTCCAACTTGATGCTTCCTTGATAGTTCTTTATACTTCCTATGGAGACAGTCTTCTTCATTCTTAAAAAGGGTTTGCAACACCAATAGAGTCTTCAATATTTTGATCCCTATTGGATGTCACACTACTACTTTGTTCTTCCTCTTATTATTCTCCTTGTTAATTGCTTAGTAGCATTCAAGTAACCAATCTCTTCTTATCTATTCTTCAGTGCATAATCAATTGCACACTTCTTCTTCTTCTTTAGTGAAACAACCGAATGACCTAACACTTCTTACTTTTCTTGGATAGAATCAAAAACACCTTTATGATTATTCAAACACTAAAAATCATCTAACTTGGAATCCTCATAATCAAACTTCCCTAATTTATTTTCAATTAAGTTGAGAACACTCTTCCTTCTCCTTATTATTCTATTCTCTTCTTCTTAGTGTAATTAAGGTTTGTTCAACTGAATTTCACCATTTTTTTATGTATTCATGAAAGCATTCATAGCCTCTTCTATTCTTCTATTTTTTATTCTTCCCTTTGCACTTGGTTTGGGTGTTCTTAATTTATGAGTGAATTTGTATATATAATTCCCACCTTTGTGAAAATTTTTCTTCACTTTGGTGAAAGAATACATGTCTTTATGAATTCTTCTCATTTAAAAACAAACCCATAAAAACAATTTGTGGATAGGAGGGTGTTCACCGTCATGTGAGTAGATATATCGAAAGATATTTTACACACTGTATGTGTGATTATTCTTCATGAAACCAGGATGGTCATGGGTCTTTCTCTTCATACAAGGGATGCACGGTTTAGGTGTCTTAGAAAAGCATAGTGGGAGTGAAAAAATATAACACTAGATCACGGTGACATAGACTTTATAAAGAAAAATGGGGGGTTTGAGAAAAACTATCATGTGTTTGTGGTAACTAGTTCATGATAAGTACAAAACTTATTCACAATGATCTTTGAGAGTGTGTGGCCCTTGTCGAAGGCTTGCATGATCTCCTCTTCTCAAAGCCATAAAGTCCTATGAGTCTCCTTGATCCTTGATGATGAAAAACGAATCAATGAGTGATATATTTTTGAACAGGAGCACTCAAATATGTAGAGGGAAGCAACAACCATCCTTGTCTTGGTGTGGATATATTTATAAGAGAGGATCATATATTTTCTACATTCAAATTTTTCACGGTATTCCATAAAATTTTTCCATTGAATTAGATAATATCTATGGTTATTTATAACTTTCAAACCCGATTACGAGATAAGCTGAGAATTGTGGGTGTTTTATTTTCAAGCTCGTGGACTTCTACCTTTCTTATCACATACATTCATTCAATACTGCATGAAGTCTTTATTTTTAAATCAAGAATGAATCATTCCATGTGGCCTCTCAACTTCGTTTTCCTCATCCTTCTTGGAACTTCACCATTTCATTGCATGCATGAAAATGAAATTACATGCATGATATCATAACTATAAAATGACCATAATTTAGTTTATTGAATCATAATGGTGGTTGGGAGCTCAATCATGGCGGTTCAGCTGCTACTCTGGCAAGCTGTGGCATTGGCGAGCACTGGAGGAGGAAGACGATGACACTGGGATTCCTAAAACCGTGGGGGAAAATCAGATGGACCTCATTCAAACATGTATGGTGTGGAGTGATGGATGGTGGAAATTGGATTTCTGGACATGGATGGTATGGACGGTGAGGATCACTTCCATGTTTTTTAAGTGATGAAAATAAGTCACAGTTCTCTGTCCCACATCGAATCCAATACACTGGTGGAGAACAGTATATCAATCAAGCTCTATCAAAGGTTCTTCATAATTATCTCTCCCCCTCACCGGTACCAGATCATACCGGTTCTCTGTGGGTGTGATCTATTCCCACCCTCTATGGTATTTGGCCCAAAACTCGACGTGTGTGCTCTCCACCCACCCTGTTCCACTTGCAAGCAGGCCTGGACGACTTCCCAATGGGCGCGATTGACTCTTGTCCTGCATGAGCCTCGGGTTAAGGCTAGTTAGATAATTAAAGGGTTGGACCATTTTTTTAAGCAAGGCCATAAAAAATAGTGTTAACAAAAATTTTAACATATAATTAAATGCATGGACATGTAGTAAATCAAATTTCATGCATGTATACCCTTCTTCTTCTCTTTATTCTTTTATCTTCTCCAAATCATGAAAATCACATAATTCTTTTCCTTTTTTCATAATCACACTTTATAATCTTCAATCATCCTCAATGGATAATACTTCAATGTTATAAACACTATGTCACCTTTGACACAGGTTCTTTGAACTTAAGATCAATGCATCAATCGTCTGATTTAAACAACATGGAGAATTTCCCATGCATGGAAAAAATGCTATGAATCTATAAAAATTCTTCAAGCATCATCACTTCAACTGATATCCTTTCAATTTGAAGTTCCTTCTTCATTTTGACCATTATTGAAAACTAATTACAACAAATAAGACTTATACACAAAGTGGTTCCAATGATCTCCCCCTTTTTATTTGTTGGAAATACTTCAAATTTCTCTTAAATGAATGTGTTAGTATCAAAATGTGAATCTTCTCTCCACCCTTCAATTTTTTCTCTCCCCAAAACTTTCATTTCACTTTTCTCATCCTTATTGACAAGTAATAAAAATTTTATGGTAGAGAGGGTGTCAGTTCATACTTAAGAAAGGTTCCATAAATCATTTTACTCTAATTCTACTTGAGAAATACTCAGTGTATAAAACAATAGGATTTGATTTATACAAAAAGGTTGTCCATTATCAACTGATCATGATACCTCATGAGATAAGAACTCTTATACTTGTCTTTAAGGGTTTTACACTTTCATTCCTGGATGAGGATAAAAAATGTGATATGAAATAATCAACTTGAAACTCCTACACTCAATTCAAAAAATGTATAAAAAACATTCAAGTGAAATAGGCAGGATGAATGACCTTGGGGCACTTCCATTCTTCTTATGTCACTGATTAATTCTGTTACTCCCCCTTTGTAGAATGATATTTATTTTGAGTAACCAAGTATGAGAGATTAATAAATAACATACCTTTTCCAATGACATGATATTCAAACAATCTTCAGAGTAATTAAATTTGATACCAACTGAAGTTGATACTGATTGAAATAATAACTCCCAAAACTTATTCATTTGTCTCCCCCTCAAGGGGAACACTTATCATCACTATTTCTCAGGATCCCCCATTAAGAAATTTACTCACCTTCAATTCCATGTATTATCATATCAAATACAATACACAAACATTTAAGGGAATAAGTTGGATCCTCCTTACATAATCAGTGTGAACAACAAGGTTGAGATGATTTTCTAAACCTAGATTCTCCATTCTTCACACTTGCACATTTGATCTTCAATTCTGACTATGGTTTTGTAGATCTTACCACTTCTTCCATCTCTTTGTGTGCGCTACTTCTTTCCTCAAGAGATTTTAAATCACTATAATATTGTAGTACAACTTTCATATTCTTAAGATATTATTCTTGAGTTGGAATGAATGAAATTAAGTTTCTAATAGTATGACCGACCTTGTTGTACCTCACACATAAATTTTTTTATCATATGGAATATTTCAATTTCCTTTTTCAATATCCTTAGCTTGTGCATCTTCAAATTTCATCATCATTTCCAAATATTCTAGTCAGATAACTAATATATCATTAGGAACTGTGGAATCAATTTTGGATTTTCCACATGGATTATTTTGAGTATCATCCCTTTTAGAAGTTCTTTTAGATGAACTGCCCTTCACCTTCTTGGATTTAGAATCCAATGTCTTTTCACCTTTCTTTCTTGGAATCTTCTTGGGAGAATTTATTTTTATAACATTCTTATGATTAATTCCCAAGGATTATTCTTCATTCCTAGCCAAATTTTGTGGTCTTATTTTTTTATCATCTTTGAATACATGTTGAGATGGGAATCCACTAACCTTGTGACCACTGCAATTACATACATCACAAACATTATCAATCATTTCAAATTTGATTGCAGTGTACAAATGCTTCTGGATATGTTGATGTTTCTTCTTCCTCTTTATCTTTATACCCCTTGAGATGTGATTCCTTTTTTTCCTTTTCATTTTTAGGATTGTTACAACAATTTAGCACACAATTCCTAAACCTGTTGCAACACCAACATTGAACAAAAAATCTTTACTTCTTGATACCTTCTGTATTAGATTGTTAAAACTTATTCTTGACGTGTTGTTCTCTCTGTGGGTAACCATATTCTAATTTCTTATTTATATCCACCTTAGTCATGGTGGTAGGTTCCTTATCACTTTTCTTCATTTATACATGTTTAGAGTTTTTCTTCCACCCTGAAATGTTTTGTAGAAACAAATTTAGAAACATTAGTACAATATGGTGTGGATCACACCTTATTATTCTCAACTACTTGTGATAGATCATTGAGTGAATCCATGATATTTTTATCACATTTTGGAGTTATTTGACTCTTAAAATCCCCCAATTAACGTTTCATACTAGTAGAAACTGTTTCAATATTTTGTTAAGTCTTAATATGTGTCTTATCAAGTTTGGGAAAATGAGATTCCATTTTTAGACATTCCATATTGAGGATGATTTTATGATATTAAATCATAGTCATATTTTCTTCACAATCTTTATTCAATATTTCAAATTCCTCTTCATGCATTAGAACTTGGTTTTTTAACGAAGAGTCAAGTTCTTTGATCTTCTTGGAATTTTATTCTATGTATAAACCCTTGACTTAAGTGCTCTTCTTCAGTTTATCTTCAAGTTAATGGATATTTTATTCCAGATTTTTATTGACTCCCTCTTTCCCTTGAACATCATTGAGCCATTTTGAGGAACCCATTTCAAGTTACCTATTTGTTTCTTCAAAGGATCCAACTTGTATGGAGAGCTTTAAACATTCACAATTTTTTTATTTAAAGCCTTTATCTAAAACACTAGTCTCTTATTCCAGCTGGGTGAATTCTTCCTGCATACATTGAAATACTCCAAAAAACAAGGGATGCACTTTCTTCAAGGATATAATTCATAATAGATATTAATCTTTCAACTGATAATTATCAAGAGGTTGAAGATTGATAATCACCAATTGTGCTAGAATTTTCATCATGAGAATAATTTCCAAATGTACTAACACATACATCCTGACCACTTGAGGTAGGAAGGTTATCCATCTTCTTGGTGGAAATTTGAGACACCAGATTATTACTTTTCAAGTCTGATATGTCTTCATTGTCAGTGAGGGAAGGAGAAACAAGTACTTCATCTTCTTATATTAAAGGGACTTCTTCTTCTTGAGCTTTATATTATCCTCCTTTTTCCTATTTATCATAGTATTGGTAGATATATAATTCATCTTAGAGATAAATAAATCTTCACCAAAACTACACTTCATTTTTAACTTAGGAATGAAATTAAAGTCTTTAAAAGAGAATATATTCAATGTATATAATCTAATAGAGGTGAACCTGGCCCTATAATACCAATTGAGAGGACCATTTTTTTGATATACCTAACATAGGGAGGGGGGGGTGAATCAGTTTTGGGGACTTTTTAAACCAATTCCAACCTTTTATCTCTGTACCTCTTGACCTGTTATAATCTTGATTATCTTATTCTCTTTTTACCTTTCGGATGCAATAAAAAAGCAATAAAAATATGCACACAATATTTTTACAAGGTTCACTACTCAATAAGAGAAGCTACCTCCTTGAAATGTATGGTGATGAATAATACCTAGTTTCCACGCTATATTATGACTACTGTTATAGTGGTTTCTCTAGGGAAGCAATCCTTTATCCTGTGTGAGTCCATAAACTTTATAGGGGGAAGGGAACCAATCATATTCCTAAGCTGGTGATGACCTAGTCCAACTTGTATCTTCCTTGCTGGTTCTTTATAATTCCTTTAGAGACATTCTTTTTCCTTATTCAAAAGGTATTGTGAAACCAATAGAGTATTCAATCTTTTGATACCTATTGGATGTCACACTACTTCTTTTCTCTTCCTTTTATACTTCTCATTGTTATTTACTTTACAGCATGCATGTAACCAACCTCTTCTTCTCTATTCTTCAGTGAAAGACCAATTTCACACTTATTCTTCTTCTTTATTCTTCTTCAGTGAAAAAATAGAATGCAATATCACTTATTTCTTTTATTAGATATAATCACAAACACCTTTGCGATTATTCAAATATTGAATATCAGCTTACTTGGAATCATAAGAATCAAACTTACCTAAATTATTGTCAATTAAGTTAGGCACACTCTTACTTATCCTTATTATTATCTTCTCTTATTTTTGGTGTAATTAATGTTTGTTAAACTAAATTTCACCCTTTTTATGCATGCATTAAAGCATGTATAGGCTCTTATCTTCTTCCCTTTTCTCTTCTTCCCTTTTCACTTGATTTGGGTGTCTTTAGTTTATGAGTGCATGAGTATATATACTTTCCACCTTCTTGCAAACTTCTTCTTCGCTTTGGTTCAAGCATGCAAATTCAAATGCATTCTTCTCCTTAAAAAAACTGTACAAACAGTATGCACATTCTTAATGTGTAGAAAAGAGGGTTTTTACCTTCATGTGAGCAGGGAGCTCCACATATCTTCTACACACTATATGTTTAATTCTTCTTCGTGAAAGTTGGGTGGTCACGGGTCTTCTTCTTTGTGCAAGGGATGCACGGTTCGAGTGTCTTCACAAAGTATAATTGGAGTTCAAGGCGCAAACACTGGCTCATGGTGACATGGCCTTCTCAAAGCACAATGAGGGGTTGAGAAAATCGATTGCGTGTTTGTGGTAACCAGTTTGGGATAAGCACAAAATTTCTTTGCAAATATGTTTGAGAGTGCGTGTCACTTGTCGAAGGCTTGAAAAATATCCTCTTTCCAAATCTATAAAATCCTATAGGTCTCCTTGCTCTTTCGTGAATACCAAAAAACTAGAGAGTGATCCTTTTTTAAACAGGAGCACTCAAATATGCAGAGGGCACAAAAACCATCCTCGTATTATTGTGGCTCTATTTTTTAGGCAAGGATAATATATTTTCCTCATTTAAATTATGCACGATATTCCATGAATTATTTCCTTTTAATTATCCAAGATCTATGGAGATTTAAAACATTCCAAACCATTTATGAGATATATTGAGAATTTTGGGTGCTTCCTTTTCAAGATCATTGCCTTCTCCATTTATTATCGTGTGTATTCATTCAAGATTGCATGCAATCATTAGTTTTAAATTAATCACAAATCATTCCATATGGCCTCGCTACTTCGTTTGCCTTAGCATTATTCACACTTCACCATTTTTTTTCTTGTATACAAATTCAATTGCCTGAATGACCTCACGACTCTCATATGACCATAATGCAGTGTATTGGATCATCATGGTGGCCAAGAGCTCAATCATGGTGGTTCGGCTATAACTTTGGCGAGCTGTGGCATTGGTGAGTGTTGGAGGTGGAAGATGACGGTGCTAGGATTTCTGAAACTGTAGGGGAAATCGTATGGACCTCATTCAAAAATGAATGGTGTGGAGTTATGGACGTTAGAGATCAGATCTCATGACACATATGGTATGGACGACGAGGGTCACTACCATGTTTTTTAAGTGATGAGTAGTATCCATAGTTTTCTATCCCACATCGAATCCAACACGTGGGTGGAGCACAGTATATCAATCAAGATCTATCAACGATTCTTCATAATTATCTCTCCCCTCCCCGATATTGCCCAATACTGTTTCTATGTAGGAACTCTCTACACCCACCATTTGTGGGAATTAACTCAAAACTCTACAGGCGTGCTCTGCGGCCACTCTCTGCCACTTTCGGTTTGGCTTAGCTAGCTTACACATGGGTGTGGTTGACTCCTACTATGACAACCCTACTCTATATTACACACTTAGACTAATTTATTACATAAAAAATTCACTTGATAAAACATAGAATATTGATAGGTATAGTGTCTTTGGGGATTAGAAACATTACATAACAACTTAAAACACAAAATGCAATATCTTATTGAAAACTTCCTTTACATGACCACTACATTCCATCGTACTTAGTATTGCATGGGATAACCTAAGGAAATGCATAAGAAAAGGGTGAGATATAAATCCCAGTAAGGGTGTAAACAATTAATAACATGAATATTACAATAAATTTTAGTTAATAGTCATATCAATGGAGCGCAAGAGAAACATAAACATAATGGCATGATATAGCATGATTATCATAACATGGAAATGTAGCAACAACAATTAACATGGTATTAGCATGATCTAAGGATCATTTCACATGGAGAATGATTAAACCATAATTTCACTTGAATTATCATGATTAAACCCTAATTGCACTTGATTTATCATGATAATAATCTTTACCCAATGCATTGGAGTGCTACGAAGGCACACCCTTCTTAAACATTTCATTTCATGCATAAGTGTGCCATATGGATTACATAACATGGAATAAATCAACATCATAAGTTTTTACACGATTAAGTAATGTGGAATAAATACATGAAAGTACCATTAAATATGTATATGTGCCTAAAGGTGAATAACATCGATAGAGATATTGGTATGTTATTCACTAAACAATGATCTTGGCTCAAAAAAACGTGGTGCAATTTTGGCAGCATAACTGCATGACAAAAGAATTCATAAAAATGGTTGATGAGAGAGAAATGGGTATCTAATCATATGTTCATGAAATGGAATGTTATAGGGGTCATATAGATACACGTCCCAACAAATTTAATGGAATTTAGATATGTAATACAAAAGAATTGCTTGAATGTAAATGAGGAGAGAGAAATTCCTTACAGAATTTCGGCATGGTAACAGGTGTACATGAGATGAATTAATGAGAGAGAAAGGGGATATCTCATTATTTAAAAATTAATAGGTCCATATAGAAGAGGTGGAATATCATACCCCATCATTTATAATTTAAAATAAACGGGCATAGCAATATAAAGAAACTTGGAGATAAATAAGTAAAGTGAAAATACCTTACGTGGAAGTGTGATTCCAAAGGCTTGGGAGGGGAATGAGAGAGACTTATTGGGGGATTGGGGTGCCGTGGGAGGATTTTATAGAGAGGAGGGAATATGTTTGAAGAAATACAAAGGCTTTGAGTGTAGAGGAAGTGAGATCTTGGGTGGTTTATATAGGAAAGGAGAGGGAATTCTTTTTCATTTATCTTTGGGACAAGACACACTAAACTAATCAAAACTACAAACCAGACCATGGTTTTTTACCATGTTTTTTTCCAAATGGGATTGTAAAATAATATTTTATAAGTCTAATAGACTAAATTCTTAAAATAATAGGATTGCTTATGTGGAGGTGAGTCACACTCTCAAGGAAATCAATTTAAAAATATAAAATGTTTTATAAGTCTTTGAGGGTCCACTAAAGCTTTGAAAAATAAATCAAATAAACCTAAAATCATATTATTTTAATGTTAAAACATATAATGTCCGAACATAGTGTTTATAGTATTTTATTAAATCACTATTTGGTCATTAAGATGTCATAAAAAACATTTTATAATTAAACGGTATTTGATTTTTACCCAAAAATTCAATTGTCTCAGAAAATTATGAAAAATTAACCGTTGGATAATTTCAACATCCAGATTACAAATATAATATTCATTTTATATAAATATTTTTTTATATATGTGAATTTTTACTTTTAAAATAAAAACTAACATTTATCAAATAATCATGGGTTTTTACAAAAACAACTTTCAAACCTTAATAAAAATTACAATTGCATTCAAAAAATTATACAATCATTTATATTTAATAAAAATAAATTTAATAATAATAATAATATTTTATTAAAATATTATTTAATTCCAAAATCCATTAATTCATCAAAATATATTTTTTAGTTGAATACTAACTAAAAATACCATTTTCACTTTAAAAAATAGTTATAGAGTAAGAATAATAAAATGAATGTATATTCTCTATAAAAAAATAGTGTACATAATCATAGAAATAGGTTCTCATTACATAAACCGTTATAACACCCACATAAGACCAAATGGTAAGGTGTGTGATGGTGACATACTCTTTGGGTGACTCAGATAACATCGCTTGGGTGGTAATCTCTATCAACTTTCACTTCTCGCATAAGAGTCTCTTCTTCGAGCTTGACATGTTGAAGCTCGACTTGGGCTTGGTGAAGAGAAAAACCCAATGACACAACCTCCTTTCCGAGATCCAACAAATGGGCTTCATACAGGGCAAGTCTACTGGATGAGGCCATCACTTCCTTTATCTGAGTAAATAGGATTTGTTAAAGCCCTATATTTATAATAATCATGTGATCACTATTCAATAGATATATTAGAAACGATCACAATTCTTAATAGTATTTTAAAATCCAAAACATAAAACAAAATAAGTGCATAAGTTTTACACAACCATAATAAGGTATTTAAATATACCAAGAGGAATTTTCATTAATAAAAGTTTGGGTCATTACAATCTTCCCCCCTTAAGAAATTTCACCCTTGAAATTTTCTTTTCCCACTATAAAATAGACACGGGTAACTCTGCTTCATCACTTCCTCTGATTCTCACATCGCTTCTTCAAACTTGTGGTTTTTCCCCAACACCTTGATGAGGGGAATTATCTTATTTTGTAGAACTTTTTCTCTACGATCTAAGATCTTCACTAGTTTCTCCATGTAAGAATGATCATCCTCTAACTATACTACCTCTGAAGAGAGTACATGTTAAGGGTATGGTATATACTTATTTAAGAGGGATACATGAAATACATCATGTACTTTGGCCATAGTAGGTGGAAGTGCTAGTCGATAGTCCAGAGCCGCGACATGATCAAGAATATCAAAGGGGCCAATGTACTTAGGAATTAAATTCCATTTCTTTACAAACCTCACGACCTTCTTCCATGAAGATATTCATAGAAACACCATGTCCCCAACTTTGAACTCAATGTCTCGTCGATGGTTATCCGCATAAATCTTCTATAGAATTTGGGCTCCCTTGATATGCTGCTGAATGGTTTTCACCTTCTCCACCATTTCTTCGACCATTTCAGGTCTTAGTAGCTTACGTTCACTGAATTCATCCCAACACACCGGTGTTCTACACCTTTTCCCATAAAGATCTTCATATGGTTCCATTCAGATGCTCGAGTGGAAACTTTTATTATAAGAGAATTCAACCAGTGGAAGATATTAGTCCCATCATCCTTTTAAGTCCATAGAACATGATCTTAGCATATCTTCCAGTGTATGAATAGTTTTCTCAGATTGGCCATCAGTTAGAGGATGATAGGCCGTACTGAAGATCAGTTTAGTGTTTAGAGCATGTTGGAGACTTTTCTATAACTTCGAGGTGAATCTTAGATCATGACCGGATACAATAGATAGTGGTACTCTATGCATCCTTACCACTTATTTGATTTAAATCCATACAAGTTGATCTAATGAGAAGTCCTCTCAAATCGTGATAAAGTGAGTTGTCTTCGTAAGAAGATCCAAAACGACCCATATAGCATTTTTTCCTCTGGATCTCCTTGGAAGTCAAGTGACAAAGTCCATGGTAATGTTTTCCCACTACCATGTTTTTATGGGTAGTGGTTGAATCATCCCCTTAGACTTTTTCCTCTTAGCCTTCACTTGCTGTCATACCGGGCACTTTGATGTATATTCAACAATCTCCCTTTTCATATTGTCCCACCAAATGTTTTCTCGGAGATCTCGATACATCTTTGTGCTCACCAGGTGAATAGAGAAGGTTGAGCTATGTGCGTCATTCAGAAACTCCTTCTTTATCTCTGGATCAGATGGTACATATAATAGTGACCCAAATCTCACAATTCCATCCCTTTTAACAATAAAATTTAAGGATTTACCATTTTTTATTTCTTCCACCATTTTTAGAATTTCCACATCCTTTATTTGAGCATATTTTATTTTCTCCAAGAGGGATGATTGAGAAATCATTTGAGAAAGGATTGATGATGTTCCTCCCTTAATGATTCCCATGTCTCTCCTATGCAAATCTAAGAAGATTGGATCCTTCTCAATTCTCACCAACGACAGAATCGCTGAATCATTTCTACTTATAGAATATTCCACCTTGTTCCCTTTCCCAGGGTGGTAATAGATTGAGCATTCATAATCGTTGATGAGTTCTATCCATATTAGTTGGTTCATATTCAACTCTTTCTGTGTGAATATATACTTGATACTTTTATTATCTGTGTATATTTTACACTTCCCCCCAAAGAGGTAATGCCACCAAATTTTTAAAGTGAAGATCACCGCAACCAACTCTAGATCATTTGTTGGATAATTATGATCATGAACTTTCAATTGACTTGAAGCATAGGCAATGAATTTGTCATTATGCATCAACACACAACCCAGGACCATCTTCAAAGCATCCCTAAATACAACAAACAGTTCTCCCCTTGTGGGTAATGTGAGCACGAGTTCGGTGATAAGCTTCTTTTTTCAACTCCTTGAAGCTTTCTTCACATTCATCACTCCAAGAAAACTTTACTCCCTTACGAGTAAGCTTGGTAAGAGGGTTGGAAAATCATGAGAAATTTCTCACAAATCAACAATAATATCCATCTATCCCCAAGAAGCTATGGATATACAGTACCAATGTTGGCCACATATATCCCTCAATTGCAGCTGTCTTGGAGGGATCCATAGATATCCCATTTCTTGTGAGGATATGACCCAAGAATGAGACCTACTTCAATCATAACTCACACTAGCTATACATTGCATAGAGATTATCCTTTCACATGGTCTCTAGTACATTTCTTAGATGCTCCTCATGATCCTCCATGGTTTTGGAGTATATTAGAATATCATCTATAAAGACTACCATAAATTTGTCGAGGTAATCTCTAAAGACTCTATTAATAAAGTACATGAACATTGCTGGAGCATTAGTGAGTCTGAAAGGCCTTACTATGAATCTATAGTGCCCTTACCTTGTACAAAAATTAGTCATAGGGATATACTCCTTCACCATTACTTGGTAATATCCTGACCACAAATCCACCTTGGAAAATTATTGTGCTCCACAAAGCTGATCGAACAAGTCATCAATTCGTGGAAGAGGATAATTTTTCTTTATCGTGATTTTTTTGAACTCACGATAATCAATGAAAAGGTGCATTGACCCATCCTTCTTCTTGAAAAAGAAGACTGGTTCACCCCATGGTGAAGCACTTGGGAATATAAAACCTCTATCTAGATTATCCTGTAGTTGTTTATTCAGCTCCTCTATCTCCACAACAACCATTCTATATGGAGTCTGAGATATTTTCAACACCTCAAGTATAAGGTCAGTTGAGAATTCAACATCTCTTTTATAATGGAGACCAGACAATTCCTCGAGAAACACTTCAATGAATTCCTTCACAATAGGCATGTCTTCAGGGATGGTTGCTTCCTTGGACTCAATCATCTGATATAGATACGTATGCTCATAGGGAAATAATATCCATGCTTGAGATGATGGAACTAAAGAATATTCATCATCCTCTTTTCAATTTTACAGAATAGGGGTTGATTCTCCACATAGAGAGTGATTTACCTCTCACAACATTTTATGTTGGCTCTATATAAGGAAAGTAAATCCATGCTAAGAATTGCATAAAATTCCATCATAGGGAGTATTATGAGGTTCTTCATGAAGTTCAATCCACAAATTATGATAGGGGATGAGTTATATTCATGGGATGCAATGATTTCCCCATTTTCCTTACTTACTAACATCTTTACTTCCATGATTTGTGGTGGCATTGGGACTGTTCTACTAAACTTTCAGGATATAAAAGAATGCGTGGAACCATGAATGATAAACCTATCTTTAAATTTTTTATTTTGGTTCTACCTTATCCGATATAGACACAGGATGAGTACTTTAAACTATTAAACACCTAAAGTGGAATCCAAAGACAAAAACAGATGACTTATAAATAAATTTTAATTCTTTAACTTATGAATCTATAGGCTTAAATATATGTTGTCCATGATCTAATTTCTAACATATAATCTTAGGGGAGTTTTTTAATTCCCTTAATAATGGTTCATAATAATCTTGTGAATTTACCAAAGAATATCCCCCGGGAGTGTCGTAACCAAGAGTGCACAAAGGCCCGTTGTCATGTACCAGGATAACCTGGGTCAAGCCTGAAACTCCTTATTAGAGTTTTTACTCCTAGGTACGTTTGTGCCAGAGCTGCCTCTACCTGATCGTATCCAAACAATGATTTATTTTCTTGATAAACCACTTACTCAATACTCACGAAAACTTAGGGATGTTTTTTATTATACTTAGTCTAGTCTCTAAGGCCTCACTAGGGTTTTCTAATCCTAATTCCAAAAATAACTAAACCTATCCTCTAATAGAAACTATGAAAACCCTGATCTTTATTACAGACTCAAGATAATTTATTACCTAAAAAATTCACTTGATACAACATATAAGATCAAGAGTTAAATGTCTTTGGGGCTTAGGAACATTACATAGAAACTTAAAACACAAAACGCAACATCTTATTGAAAACTTCCTTTACATGACCATTACATTCCTTCATACTTAGCATTGCATGGGATAACCTGAGGACATGCATTAGAAAAGGGTGAGCTATAAATCCCAGTAAGGGAATAAAAAAATAATAACATAAATATTACAATACTTTTTAGTCAATAGGAATATCAATGGAGTGCAAGAGAAATATAAACATAAAGGCATGATATAGCATGACTATGATAACATGGAAATGTGGCAATAACACTTAGCATGGTATTATCCTGAGCCAAGGATCATTGAAAATGGAGAATGAGTAAACCCTCATTGAAATTGAATTATCATGAGAAAACCCTAATTGAACTTTACGTATCATGATACTAATCATTACACAATGCACTGGAGTGTTATCAGGGTGCACCCTTCTTAAACATTTCATTTCATGAATAAGTGTGCCATGTGGATCATATAACATGGAATCAATCAACATAATAAGTTATTCCATGATTAAGGAATGTGTAATAAATACATGAAATTAAAATTCAATATTTATATGTGCATAAAGGTGAATACACATGATAGATACATGGGTATGGTATTCACTACACAATGATATTGTCTTGAAAAAACACAGTGCAATTTCGGCAGCATAACGGCGTGGCATAAGAATTCATAAGAAAGGTTGATGAGAGAGAAATGCGTGTCTCATAATATATACATGAAATTTATAGTAAGGGGGGGGGGGTAATATATATACATGTACGAACAAATGTAATAGAATTTAGATATGTAATACAAAAGGCTTGTTCGAATGTAAATGAGGAGAGAGAAATTCCTTACGGAATTTCGGCATGGTAATGGGTGTACATGAGAGGCATTAATGAGAGTTAAAGAGGATATATAATTTTTAAAAATGAATAGGGAAGTATTGGGGAGGTGAAAAATTATACCCCAACATTTATAATTGAAAATAAAAGGCCATAACAATATAAGGAAACTTGGACATAAATAGGGAAAGTGAGAATCCATTACTTGGAAGTGTGATCCCAAAGGCTTGGGAGGTGCTTGAGAGAGACTTCTTGGGAGCTTGGGAATCCTTGGGAGGATTATAGAGAGAGGATGGAAGAGGTTGGATGAAATCCAAAGGCTTTTAGTAAAGAGCAAGTGGGAGATTTTGTGGGTGTATATTGGAAATGAGAGGGAGTTTTTATTATTTAGGTTTGGGACACCTCACACTAAACTAATCAAAACCACAAACCAGACCATGGTTTTTCCCCTAGTTTTTGCCCATGGTTTTGTCCAAAGTGGATTGGATAAAAATATTTTATAAGGAAAATGGATGAAATTATTAAAATAATAAAGTTGCTTGTGTGGAGGTGAGTCACACTCTCAAGGAAGTCAATTTAAAAAGATAAAATGTTTTATAAGTCTTTGAGGGTCCACTAAAGCTTTTTTAAAATAAATAAAATAAACCTAAAATCACATTATTTTAATGGTAAAATATATAATGGCAGAAAATAGTGTTTATAGTATTTTATTACATCACTATTAGGTCATTATGATGTCATAAAACACATTATATAATTAAACGGTATTTAATTTTTACCCCAAAATTCGATTGCCTCAGAAAATTATCAAAAATTCACCATTGGATAATTTCAACAACCAGATTCCAAAAATAATATTCATTTTATCTAAATAATTTTCTAAATATGTGAATTTTCAATTTTAAAATAAAAACCGTTATCGAAAAAATCATGGGTTTTGACAAAAAACAGCTTTCAAACCTTAATAAAAATTACAATTGCATTCATAAAAGTATATGATCATTTATATTTAATAAAAAGTAATTTAATAATAATAATAATAATATTTTATTAAAATAATATTTAATTTAAAAATCCATTAATTCATCAAAATATATTTCTTAGTTGAATACTAACTAAAAATACTATTTGCGCTTTAAAAACTAGTTACAATGTAACAATAATAAAATGAATGTATATTATATATAAAAAAATATTGTAAATAATCATAGTACTAGGGTATCATTACATAACCCATTATAACACCTACATAAGACCGAAGGGTAAGGTGTGCGATGGTGATAGACTCTTGAGGTGGCTCAGATAACATCGCCCGAGTGGTAATCTCTATCAACTTCCACATCTCCCGTAGGCAGTTTCGTTCGAGCTTAACATGTTGAAGCTTGGTTTGGGATTGGTCAAGAGTGAATCCTAATGAAACCACCTCCTTTATGAGCTCCAACAAATGGGCTTCATACAGGGAAAGTATACTGGATGAGGCCATTGCTTCCTTTTTCTGAGTAAATTGGATTTTTTAAAGTCTTATATTTATAATAATCATGTGATTACTGTTCAACAGCTATATTAGAAATGGTCAAAATTCTTAATAGTATTTTAAAATCCCAAAGATAAAACCAAATAAGTGTATAAGTTTTATATAACCATAAGAAGACATTTAAATAGACCAAGATGAATTTTCATTAATAAAAGTTTGGGTCGTTAAAATCTTCCCCCCTTAAGAAATTTCTCCCTCGAAATTTCCTTTTCTGACACTAAAATAGATGCGAGTAACACTGCTTCATCACTTCCTTTTATTCCCACATCACTTCTTCAAACTTGTGGTTTTGCACCAACACCTTGACGAGGGGCATTGTCTTATTTTGTAGAAATTTTTCTCGACAATCTAAGACCTTCACTGGTAGCTCCTCGTAAGAATGATCATCCTATAACTGTAATACCTCTAAAGATAGTACATGTGAAGGGTCTGGTATGTACTTTCTTATGAGGAATATATGAATGACATCATGTAATTTTCCATAGTAGTTGGAAGCGATAGTCTATAGGCCAGAGCCCCGACACGATCAAGAATCTTAAAGGGGCTCATGTACCTAGGACTTACTTCCCTTTATTTCCAAACATCAAGACCTTATTCCACAAAGATATTCATAGAAACACCATGTCTCCAACATTGAACTCAAGGTCTTGTCGATGGTTATCCACATAACTCTTCTGTATAATTTGGGCTGCCTTGATATGCTACTGAATGGTTTTCACCTCCTCCACAATTTCTTCGACCAGTTCTGGTCCTAGCAGCTTACTCTCACTGAATTCATCCCACCACACTGGTGTTCTGAACCTTTTCCCATAAAGGGCTTCATATGGTTTCATTCGGATGCTTGAGTAGAAAATGTTATTGTAGGAGAATTCAAACAGTGGAAGATATTGGTCCCATCCTCCTTTGAAGTCCACACAACATGATCTTAACATATCTTCTAGTGTATGAATAGTTTGCTCAGACTGGCCATCAGTTTGGGGATGATAGGCCATACTGAAAGTTCATTTCAGTTATTATAGCATGTTGGACACTTTTCTAGAAATTTGAGGTGAATCTTGAATCACGATCGGATACAATAGATAGTGGTACTCCATTTAGCCTTACCACTTCTTTGATGTAAATCCGTGAAAGTTAATCCAATGAAAATTCCTATAGAATCACGATAAAGTGGGTAGTATTCATAAGACGATGCATAATGAACCATATAGCGTTGTTTCCTTTGGAGATCCTTGGAAGTATAGTGACAAAGTCCATGGTAATGTTGTCACACTTCCATGTTGATATGGGTAACAATTGCATCATACCCTTAGACTTTTTCCTCTCAGCCTTCACTTGCTGACATACCAGACAATTTGATGTATATTCTGCAATATCCCTTTTCATATTGTCCCACAAAAAGTTTTCTCATATATCTCGATACATCTTTGTGCTCCCTGGGTGAATAGAGAAGGTTGATATATGTTTATCATTCAGAAGATCCTTCTTTATCTCTGGATCTGATGGTACACATAATCATGACCCAAATCTCACGATTCCATACCTTTTAACCATGAACTTTGAGGATTTCCCATATTTGATTTATTCCACCCTTTTTAGAATTTCCACATCCTTTCTTTGTGAATCCTTTATTTTCTCTAAGAGGGATAGTTGAGCAATCATTTGAGAAAGGATTTATGATGTTCCTCCTTTAACGATACCCATCTCTATCCTCTACAAATCTATGAATATTGGATTCCTCTCAATTCTCATCAATGACAGAATCGCTGGATCCTTTCTACTTAGAGCACCTGCCACCTTGTTCACTTTCTCAGGGTGGTAATGGTTTGAGCAATCATAATCCTTGATGAGTGTTATCCATCATCATTGGAAGATATACAACTCTTTTTGTGTGAATATATACTTGAGGCTTTTGTGATACGTGTATATTTCACACTTCTTCCCAAAGAGGTAATGCTGCCAAATTATTAAAGAGAAAATCACCGTAGCCAACTCTAGATCATGTGTTGGATAATTCTGCTCATGAAATTTCAACTGCCTTGAAGCATAGGCAATGAATTTGTCATTCTACATCAACACAAAACCCATTCCCTTCTTTGAAGCATAACTGAATACCACAAATAGTTCTACACTTGTAGGTAATATGAGAACAGGTGCGGTGATAAGCCTCTTTTTCAACTCCTTGAAGCTTTATTCACATGCATCACTCCCAAAATACTTTACTCCCTTCTGAGTTAGCTTGGTAAAAGGGTTGGACAATCATGAGAAATTTCTCACAAATCAGAGATAATATCAAGAAAACCCCAAGAATCTACAGATATCCGTTACCAATGTTGGCCTCATCCATCCCTCAATTGAATCTGTCTTGGAGTGATCCACAGATATCCCATTTATTGTGATGATATGACCCAAGAATGAAACCTCCTTCAACCAGAACTCACACTAGTTATACATTGCATAGATATTCCCCTTTCACAAGGTCTCTAGTATAGTTCTTAAATGCTCCTCATAATCCTACATGGTTTTGGAGTATATTAGAATATCATCTATAAAGACTACCACAAATTTGTCAAGGTAATCTTTAAATAATCTATTTATCATGTGCATGAATATTTCTGGAGCATTAGTGAGTCCGAAAGGCATTACTATGAATTCATATTGCCCTTATCTTGTACAAAAATCAGTCTTAGGGATATAATCCTTCTTCACCCTTACTTGGTAATATACCGACCGCAAATACAACATGGAAAATTATTTTGCTCCACGCTGATGATCGAACAAGTCATCAATTCTTGGATAAGTATACTTGTTCTTTATCGTGATTTTTTTGAGCTCACAATAATCGATGAAAAGGCACATTGACCCATCCTTATTCTTAACAAAGTGGACTAGTACACCCCAAGGTGAATCACTTGGGTGTATAAACCCTTTATCCAGATTCTACTGCAGTTTTTTTTTCAACTCCTCAAGATCTACAAAAACCATTCTATATAGAGTCTTGGATATTGGCAATGCCCTAGGTATAAGGTAAATTGAGAATTCAACATCTCTTCTATGAGGGAGACCAGTAAATTTCTCGGGAAACACTTCAGCGAATTCCTTCACAATTGGCATGTCTTCAAGGATATTTTATTTTTTCGAATCAACCATTTGATCCATATATGCATGGTCATAGGGTAGTAATATCCATGATTGAGATAATGAAACTAAAGAATATTCATCCTTCTCCTTGCACCTGTACAGAATCAAGGGTTGATTCTCCACATGGAGAGTGATTTCCCTCTCATGGAAATTTATGTTGGCTCTATATAAAGAAAGCCAATACATGTTGAGAATTGCGTCAAATTCAACCAAAGAGAGTATGATGAGGTTTACCAGGAAGTTCAATCCACAAATTATGATAGGGGAGGAGTTATATTCATGGGATGCAATGATTTCCCCATTTTCCATACTTACTGACATATTTACTTCCATGATTTGTGGTGGTGTTGGGATTGTTCTACTAAACTTTTAGTATATAAAAGAATGCGTAGAACCATGAACGATAACCCTAACTTTACCTTTTTAATTTTTGTTCTACCTTATCCGATATAGAAATAGGATGAGTACTTTAAACTATTAAACACATAAAGGGGAATCCAAAGACAAAAACCGATGACTTATAAATAACTTTTACTTCCTTAACTTATGTATCTATAGGCTTCAATCTATGTTGTTCATAATCTACATTTTAACATATATTCTTAGGGTATTTTTTTAAATTCCCTTAATAGTGGTTCATACTAAGCTTGTGAATTTACCAAATCATATACCCTGGGAGTGTCATAACCAAGAGTATAGCAAAGCCCATTGTCATGTACCGGGATACCCCGGGTCAAGCCCAAAACTCCTTATCGGAGTTTTCACTCCAAGGTACATCTGTGCCAAAGACGCCTCTACCTGCTCATATCTAGAAAGAGATGTATTTTATTGATAAAACACTCACTAAATACTCACCAAAACTTAGGAATGTTTTTTTATTATACTTAGTATAGTCTCTAAGGCTTCACTAGGGTTTTCTAATCCTAGTTCCAAAAATTACTAAACCTATACTCTAATATCAACTATGACAACCTTGATCTATATTACACACTTAACATAATTTATTACATAAAACATTCACTTGATACAACATATAATACCGAGAGGTATATTGTATTTGGGGATTATGAACATTACATAATAACTTAAAACACAAAACACAACATCTTATTGAAAACTTCCTTTACATGACCACTACATTCCCTCATATTTAGCATTGCATGGGATAACCTGAGGACATGCATAATAAAAGGGTGAGATAGAAAGCCCAATAAGGGAGTAAAAAAAGAATAACTATAAGATTAAAATACATGTTAGTCAATAGGCATATCAATGGATCACAAGATAAGCATAAACATAAAGGCATGATATATCATGATTATCATAACATGGAAATATGGAAAAAAAACTTAACATGGTATTAGCATGTGCCAAGGATAAGTGCACATGGAGCATGAGTAAACCCTAATTGAACTTGAATTATCATGATTAAACCCTCATTTCACTTGAGGTATCATGATACTAATCTTTACCCAATGCATTGGAGCACTATCATCATGCACCTTTCTTAAACATTTCATTTCATGCATAATTGTGCCACATAGATCATATAACATGGAATCAATCAATATCATAAGTTATTACACGATTAAGAAATGTGGAATAAATACAGGAAAGTAAAATTAAATATTTATATGTTCATAAAGGTGAATAACATTGATAGATACATTAATATAGTATTCACTACACAATGATCTTGGCTTGGAAGAACGCGGTGCAATTTCGGCAGCATAACGACGTGACATAAGAATTCATAAAAATGGTTTAAGAGAGATAAATGGGTGTATCATCATATATAAATGAAATGGATAGTCTGGGGGGTCATATATATACATGTCCCAACCAATGTAATGGAATTTAGATACATAATACAAAAATAATTTCTTGAATGTAATTGAGGAGAGAGAAATTCTTTACAGAATTTCGGCATGGTAACGGGTGTACATGGGAAGAATTAGTGAGGGATAAATGGGATATATAATTATTAAAACATGAATAGTGTAGTATGGGGGAGGTGTTAAATCATACCCCAACATTTATAATTGAAAATAAAAGGTCATAACAATATAAGGAAACTTGGACATAAATAAGGAAAGTGAGAATCCCTTACTTGGAAGTGTGATCCCAAAGGCTTGGGAGGGGCCTAAGAGAGATTTATTAAGAGCTTGAGGCACCTTGGGGGGATTCTAGATATAGGAGGTTAGAGGTTGGAAGAAATACAAAGGCTTTTAGTGAAGAGGAAGTGGGATCTTGGGTGGGTTTATATAGGAAAGGAAAGAAATTCTTTATTGTTTAGGTTTGGGACACCACACATTAACTAATCAAAACCACAAACCAGCCCATGTTTTTTGCCCATGGGTTTTTACAAAGGGGATTGGAAAATAATATTTTATAAGTCCAATAGAAAAACCTTTTAAAATAATAGGGTTGCTTATGTGGAGGTGAGTCACACTCTCAAGGAAATCCATTTATAAATATAAAATGTTTTATAAGTCTTTGAGGGGCCACTAAAGCTTTGTAAAATAAATAAAATAAACCTTAAATCACATTATTTTAATGGTAAACATATAATGGAATAAAATAGTTTTTATATTTTTTTATTACATCACTATTGGGTCATTATGTTGTCATAAGTCACATTATATAATTAAACATTATTTAATTTTTACCCAAAAATTTTATTGTCTCATAAATTTATGAAAAATTAACTGTTAGATAATTTCAATGTCATGATTCCAGAAATAATATTAATTTTATCTAAATAATTTTATAAATATTTTAATTTTAACTTTTAAAATAAAAACTGACATTTATCGAAAAATATTGGGTTTTAACAAAAACAGCTTTCAAAACTTAATAAAAATTACAATTGCATTCATAAAATTATACGACCATTTATATTTAATAAGAAGTAATCTAATAATAATAATATTTCATTAAAATATTATTTAATTAAAAAATCCATTAATGAATCCAAATATATTTCTTAGTTGAATACTAACTAAAAATACTATTTGTGCTTTAAAAACTAGTTACAAAGTAACAATAATAAAATGAGTGTATATTCTATATACAAAAATAGTTTCCATAATCATAGTACTAGGGTCTCATTACATTACCCATTATAACACCCATATAAGACCGAATGGTAAGATGTGTGATGGTGACAGACTCTTGGGGTGGCTCAGATAACATTGCTCGGGTGGTAATCTCTATCGAATTCCACTTCTCCCGTAGGTGGTTCGGTTTGAGATTAACATGTTAAAGATTGGCTTGGGATTGGTAATGATAACATACCAATGACACCACCTCCTTTCTGATCTTTGAAAAATGAACTTCATATGGGGAAAGTCTACTGAATGAGGCCATCTATTCCTTTTTCTGAGTAAATTGGATTTGTTAAATACCTATATTTATACTAATCATGTGATCACTATTAAATGACTATATTAGCAATGGTAATAATTCTTAACAATATTTTAAATTCAAAAACATAAAACCAAATAAGGGTATAAGTTTTAAATAACCATAAGAAGACATTTAAATAGACCAAAAGGAATTTTCAGTAATGAAAGACTGGGTCTTTACACCTGTCCTGTATGTGCCTCATGTTGAGGCTGGCTGGCTTGTTTGAGGGCTGGAACATTTTTTTAAGTAAGGCCAAAAAAATAGTGTTAAAATAAATTTTAACATGTAATTAAATGCATGGACACCTAGTAAAATAAAGTCCTTTCATGGACACCCTTCTTCTTCTCTTCATTCTCTTATCTTCTCCACATCATGCAAAGCACATAATTCTTTTACTATTTTTATGATCACACTTTAGAATATTCAATCATCCTCAATTTTTGATACTTAAATGTTGTAAACACTATTCCACCTTTGAAAAAAGTTCTTTTAACTTAAGATTAGTTCATAAATCATTTGATTTAAACAACATGGAAAATTTTCCAAGAGTGGAATCTAATGATATGAATCCATAAAAATTATCCAGGAATCATAACATCAACTAATATCCATTCAATTTGGAGTTCCTACTTCATTTTGACCATTATTTACAACTACTGAAAATAGATACAACTTATAAACAAAGTGGTCCAAACATATATGTTTTGTGTATTCCATGCCATATTTATTTAATTACATGCATTACTTAGATAATTTTATATGATACTTGAGTGATATTACTATTATTTTAATAATATTTCTCTAGGATGAGTGAGATAAATAATTGTTTAATTTAAGTGTCTGCATTAATCTAAATGGTGATTTCATGCATAACTTTTTGGTGACCCCTTAACTAACCAATTATTTTATGTTTTATCCATGGACCAGTAGTTTCATGGGATAAAACATTAGTTTATTGAAATTAAATGGATGGTAGTTATAATTTAATTTTTTTTACTTTTATAAATTGGGAAGGGATATTAATTTAATTTAATCATCATGCACGACTTGTTACATTCTGAGATCAAATGTAAAAGGCTGGTTGCAGTTACATGAAATGAAAATTTCAACTTATAAATCCTAGGAATTGATAATTTGGGAATGGTAGATGCATCTAAATAAACCAAGATATATATATATATATATTATGAATTTTAAATATTAATTAAATGATTTTCATTAAATAGGGATTGAAATTGCAACTTAAAGGGTGTTTTCCTCTATGAATTGCATTTTAAACTCCATATACTAGAACCTATGCCATAGGGTATAAGGCCTTGACCCAGAAATAACCTTAGTAGTGGGTGTTGTGCATATATATTGTGTTTATACTTAATATTCTGTGTTACCTAGACCTCGATTAAGGATTAGGATGGTGGGTAATGACTATGGTATAATAAGTCTTTTACATGTCCTATTTTTTTACCTAATATTTTTTTGTTATCAAAACTCATTTTGAGGTGTGTGTTTAAAATTATAGATATATTCCCCCATGATGGACTTAGGATGAATGTCAGGAAGGTGGTGATGACCACACTCCTAAGGTTGTAGGGCCTAAACCACCTATTGTTCCACCTATAGAACCTCTTTTTATACCTGATATAGGAACTGGCACTCAGTTTTGAAAGGGATTACTAAGATTCATGTAGACCATTCAGGGAGCTCCGTGACCTACCCATTCTATGGAAGAGTTAATGAAAGAGTTTTTGAAGTATTATCCATCTAATTTCTAGGGTGATGGTGGGACCCAACATATTGAGTCATGGATAGAGGATATTTTATCAATTTTTGAGAATCTAGAGATACCTCCATAAAGGAGGGTTAAGATCGAAGCTTATATGATTAGAGGGTTTACCAAGAGGTGGTTGGAAAATATTACCCCAATATAGCATCATCAGGATATTGTTTGATGGAATTCCAATTTACCTTCTATGATTAATTCTTTTAGGAAAACTTGAGTGGCGAATGAGCTAGTGAGTTTATATACCTACATTAGGGTTCTATGTCTGTTATGGAAAATTCAAATCGATTTACTAAGTTATAGCATTTTACACGAAATTTTGGTAGTGATGAATTGATTGGAGCGATTCAATTTGTGGATGGGATTAGAAAGGCCATTTTTTCTCAGGTGAATGTTTTTCATTTGACTGCCGTATATGGAATATTGAACTAGGCACTCATCTCTGAGTGGAACCTGAGGGAAGCCAAATGTGTGTGACATGATAGTTTAGTGCTGAGGAAGGTTGGTAGTTAGTCCAATATTATAGAGTGTAATTTTTATATTTATTATGGGGGAATTAGTAGTCATAGTGTTTACCAAGGTAGTTAGGTGATCTATCATCAGTGTGGGAAGCTGTGATACACGAATTCCTAGCTTATTAAAGACTGAGTGAAGTTCTAGGATTTCAGTAGGATGGGTCATATTCATTAGTTTTGTAGTACGTTTCCTTAGGTGGTTAGTGATAGGGGGTCTGCACTAGCTTCAGGTTCTAGAGTAAGATTAGTAGCTCCACATCAAGTAGAGAGTTGGAGTAATATTATTATTTCAGGACAAGGAGGTGGATGAGGTAGAGGAAGTAATATTTTTGATATGCTACTCTAATAGAGAGGACCTTCTTAGGTTAGCCATGTTGTGACTCAAGGACACTGACCGAGATAGATATATACAATATAGTCTACACTTAAGGATCAGAGTGTTGGTGTATCTACAATTCTTGGTAAAATTCATAGTATCCTTATATTTAGTATATTTTTTATTTGATTACAGGAACTTCAAATTCATTCACATCTTTGGATATCATGGAAAACCTTGACCTTGAGATCAAATAATTTTATATAGTGATGAATCTTGATGCTATATTGGGAGTCCAATTAGAAAGTATATGACAATACAGGGAGTGATCTCTTGATATTGGAAACTACTGTTTCTTATGGAACCTTTCCATCCTTAGGATAATAAGCATTGATATCATTATCTAGATGGTCTGGTTAGTGTGCTATCACGACTATGTTGATTGTTATCACAATAGGGTTTAGTTTTCATCACCAAAGGGAAGTAGATATATTAATAAAGGTGGGTGTGAAGTCTAATAAATTTTAGTTGGACCTAAGCATCATGGGTTGGGTGGAGAGACAACCTAGATTGATAGCTTTTTTCTATTTTATTAGGGAACATGATATGTAAAATTCCCTCATATAGTTGACCATTTCAGGGATGGATTCCCTAATAAATTTTCTAGGTTACCTCCCATGAGATTGGTATATTTTAGCATTAATCTAGTTACTATATTGAAACTCATGTCTATTCATCCTTATATGATGACACCTATTGAGTTTTTGGCGATCAAAATATAGTTAGAGGACCTAGAATCTAAAGGGTTTATATGAACCAGTACTTCAACTTAGGGTTCACCCATGATTTTCATCAAGAAGGTGGATGATAACCTTAGGATTTGGGTGTATTAATGGCATATAAACTAGATTACTATTAATAACTAGTATCCACTACCTCAAATAGATTTTCTCTTTAACCACCTTCAAGGAGTTATAGTTTTCTCAAATATTGATTTTAGATTAGGCTATAACTAGTTAATGGTTAGACCCTTAGATATACAAAGTACAACATTCCATAGTAGATATTGATTGTAATAGTATTTGGTAATATAGTTTGGTCTCATGAATCCACCAATTATTTTCATGGATCTAATGAATCAGGTTTTCCCACCTATATCTAGATTATTTTGTGGTCATTTTCATGGATGACATCTTGGTGCACTCGTAGACTCAACACGATCATTCCAAAAACCTTGATATCATATTTAGGACATTGATCGTATATATATTATATGAACATCTCACAAAACTATACTTCAGGATTAATAAAGTTCACTTCTTGGGTAACATTATGTAACGCCCCGACCTCATAAGCTCAGAGCTGGGGCATTATTTTAAAACATTGGCATTATTACAAGGAATAAAGTCCTGAAGGACCAATCAGTTTAGCAGTCTCAGAAAATAGATTACATACATTAACGTTACATTACACATTAAAATATAAAACACAAAATAAATAATATTTTGAGAATGAAATTATTCCCATAGCTTAAACCTTCATGTCAATCATACTACACTTCTTGGAATCCTTGGAAAACAAAACATAAGAAAGGGGTGAGCTCAGATACTCAGTAAGGGTAAATAATTTAAGGGAATCTATAAACTTTTAAAACAAAATTTATAATAAAAACAACAGCCTTTTAAACATAAACTTGAACATAATATGGAAAAAATAAATCAAACATTTCCATATAAACATTCACATGGATATTCTACTAGTCAAATAATCACATGTAATAACTAATTTTATAATTAGGGAATGCATAATGCCTAACATCATAACCACATATTCAAGGCCTCATTCCAAGACTACAAATAATTTTTTTTCAAGGCCTTATGCCAAGACACTAATTTGTCTCACGAGACCTAACGATGCATTGAGGGGCTATAGTGGGCCCCACCCATCACTTACTAAGTGAAATTCATTCCTCAAATGAAAATTTTAAAACGTAACATAAACATTCATTTTAAAACTAGCATTAAAAATATCAATACTTTAACCATAAACCATGAATGGTATAAAAATAGAACATCCAAAGTAAAACATATCGTGACTCATTCCATAAAATATGGAAGATTTTATAATAATTAATCAACCTCAATCAAGAATAATATCCAGAAAAGGATGTTTACATAGTAGAAAATGATCAGTAAAACTCTTTGAGAGAAATACCCCGTTTTCATGAAATCATTGAAAAGTCGAACAATTTACAAAGGAAGAAATTTAAAAGATATTTTTGAATCAAATTGTCCCATACCACTTTGAAACTTTCTAAAGGAATAAACATTTTAAAACATTCATGTTCATATAAATAAATCCTTAAAACCATTTTGAAAACATGGACATTAATGAGAAAGATTTAGAAGAATAAATATTTAAAACATTTAAAATGATGTTTTAGTTAAAGAGTCCCTTAAAAGAATCATTTTAAAAAATCTTTTATGAAACATGTTCATTGATAATAAATATTTACCTTTAAATACTTACACATAAATGATCTCGAATAATAATGAGATTGAAGAATTAACCCTTACCTTGTACTTTCATTTAGTCAAGGGTGCGTTTAACCTCATGTATAATGACTATAGTATGTTTTTAAATTATAACATAACCATATAAATAATTATGATATCATACATGATTCATTTATGAATTTATACTACCCATTTAATAATAATAATTTCCAATTAAATTAACATTTTGGGTAATAATCTCTTTCTTTATCGTACGTGTTTTAACTTATTATTCTTGATCGTATCAATTAGATCATGATTTAAATACTTCCATAATATAAAAAAAGATTTATATATCATATATATTTAGAATATAAATATGTATAATAGATAGATATATGAAATGGAAAACATCTTTTATGGAGACGGTAGGCTGTACGTACGCATAAACGCCGTTTTTGTTTTCATATCAATTGAACAGAAGTAAGTGAATAAGATATTTGTAAACAAACAAACAAACACACACACACACACATTGTAACGACCCAAAGTTTTTCAATGGAATTTACCTTCTTATAAATATTCCATAAAATCGCATGAAAATGCAACATAATGAACTACTAAGTGCTAAGAGACCTTTATACAAAAGTTTGCCACTTTCGTGTTTTGAATTTCGAAAATCCGACAAACACGGTTGTGTTCAAGATGTTTTTTGGAGTCTAATGAAACAAAAATAATTTTCGGTGAAGAGTAACATACCCTTATGAATAGTAGCATAAAATTATGAATAGTAATATGACCATTATGAATAGTAAATAATCCAACATAAGAGTAACCTTACCCATGAATAATTAAATAAAATTTAGACATATTAGAAAGTGACAATTTGACCTTAGTGAACGTTTTGGTATTTTGTAACTCATAAATAAATAATTATAAATAATTAATTAATTTAAAAGAAAATATATTTTCCTAATTTTTTTTCATAAATTATTGAAACAGTGTCTTATAGTTTTTATATAATATTATAAGACCCTACGTAATTTTTGAAAGCACTCTAAAATCACTTTTATCTTTTAAAAACTGTTTTTTAGGTAAATTATGATTTTAATTAAATATTAAATTAATAATATTTAGAAAATTATTTTGAAAAATGGAATTTATTTTTGGATTCTACACGTCAAAAAATGGTTGGGGTAAAGTTTTGGGATTTTTCTGAGATACTTGATTTTTTGTTGAATAGTGAAATGCCATAATTTACAAAATAAGCTAAATAAGCTAATTATAGATTCATTTGTGATGTTATGATAATGTAAGCCCACTTGTTTCGGGATCATAGGAAAAAATAACTATTCTTGGTCATTAAAGACTCACTATTCCTTGTCTTAGGGAAAATTAATAAACTAATGACTTTTATATTAAGGAAACCCCTCTCCCCTTCACTATAAATACCACCCTTCAAACCCTCATTTCCTTACACCTCTCAAACTACAAGACTTCTCTAAACTCTGCCCAAACATCTTCTCTAGCACCTCTACCACGTCCAAGATCTTCTGGTCTCATCAAAAGACCAATCCTAGCTTCCTTAATGAGGATCCCAAGAGGATGATTTAAGAGGTAATTTCTCTCCCTCTTCTCCTTTAATTTCCTTCCATGTTCAAGTTTATTTCTTGATCTCTCCCAACCTATCTTCATCCAAATGGTATTTTAACTCCAGTATTATACATGTAATTTAATGTTATGATTCTAATGGGATATTATATCATCCAAACCCCTTTCCCTCTTCGTTTTATTTTATTAAAGAGAAAGTTGTTCATGAGGTGCTAATTTATCACCTTCAAGAACAACATGTTTTCTTCTTCAATTTCTACCTTCAGATCTGGTCATGAAACTATTTTTATGGTTGAAACAGAATTTTTTATATGTATTATTCCCTATTTAAAGTTATGGAACTAACTTATGACCATATTACTGGTGATAAAATAAAACAAGTTCATTATGATCGAAAAACCGTTCAAATTAACCCAAACAATTGTCATTTAATTCTTATCTAATGATTCATCCACATGGATCTAATATGATTCATTATAATATCATTAAAAATCATGTAATATCATTAATAACATGTAATATTAGTTCTGTATGCTTACCTTTTTTCCTCCCGATCTTCATTTTATGAATACAAGTGAACCACTCAAGAAAACCATAAAAACAAACACTCCCGAACAATGTTGTTTAAACTCCATAACTCATCCAAAGTCACATAAAATCACTTAGTAAAACTATAATGAACCATATTAATGTACACAAGGTTCTTGATTTCTAATTAATGAATATAATATCCTTATACATGACATTCAAGAGAAGTAAGCATTCAGATACAAGGTAAGGGGAAAATCTCGAACCCAATTTTCTTTCTTCGGGTTCTCCCTCTTTCACTCCAATTTGATATAGAAACTTCTTAAATATAATTTGTTCATCATTATATTTCATTTTCTGGTATATACATGTTTTATAATTAAGTTTATGTCAAACTAAATGTTTTCCAAAAGAAATCTTCTTTTAAGAACTCAACTTTTTCCTCTCATTCATGGTTGATGGTTCTTGTATCAAGTATGTTGTTCCCTCTTTCTTTTGGACACCCAAAGATTATAAATGTATTGTTATGATATGAAACCCATTTCTTTACATGGGTTAGTTATGTTCATTTTTGATGTGTTTTCTATGTTTCAATCATGATAATGATAATGTTATGATGTGACAGGTGCACCCAGAATTATATAGCGCAATATGAATGTTTCAATGTGACGGGTGTGCCCGGAATTATACAGTGCTCCAATGCATTGGTTAAAGTGATGAAACTCATTATTAAATGTGAAATGATGTGTGATCAAGATGATATCTTGGTTCACAAGTATGTGTGGTAGTTAACTTCTAAGACATGATGTTTCATTTTTATGCATTGCCACATTTCAAGACTTTTATTTATGCTCCTCTCATGTTCATGATATTTTCCCTATGTCATGATTTTTCTCACCCCATGCTATATTCTTATTATCTATCCTCTTACCGGGATTTTATCTCACCCCTTTTATGTATATCCTTAGGTGGCTACATGTACTAAGGAGTGGTCAAGTGCCAATAAGAAGCTAGAGAATGAGAAATTAAATAAATGTTTATGCTTGATGTTGTAATTGCTATGTGTAGTCCTAGTTTTCCCAAGAAACTAAACCGTTGGATCCTATATGTGTAATTATATTATGTTGTTTACCTTTAAAATGATGTAATAGTAATGTAAGAAAAGACATGGTCGTTATAGTTTGTATCAAAGGAAAGGTTTAGTTAATTTGGGAATTAGGATTAGTAAACCCTAGAGAAAAACTCTAGCATGAGAGTAAGTAAAAATACGCACACAAGAATATTTACCTAGGGATAACATATGTTAAGTTTTTGTTATAAATTGTTTAAATGAATAATTTATTCATGAATTGTTCACTTATTTTTTGTTCTAACCTTTTCTATTTTATAAAATTGTGGGTACCAAGAGAAATCAGGCTAACAACTCCTGCGAGGGCCAATGCAATGATTGCCCGAACAACATCCCTAATGATTTGGGAGGTGAAGTTCAAAAATTCATGGCAATTCTTACCCAATTATCTCAGTTTATGAACAATAACCATAATAATGGGTAAAGTCCTCCTTCACCAAAGAGGGAGCAACTGTCTATCGAATGTTTTATGTGGAAACAACCACCGACATTTAGTGGATCTTCCAATCTACTAGTTACAGAATAGTGGGTCAACTCCATGGAGAAGATCTTTTCTGTGCTTCACTATTTTGAGACAGAGAAGGTGACCCTAGCTGTTTATCGTTTATATGGAGAAGCCGATCAATGGTAGGATTTGATTAAGAACACCAAGCCAAGGGATGAAATTGAAGAGATGGAATGGGAAGACTTTAAGATAATGTTTCTTAACAAGTATTTCCTAAGAACTATTAACACAAATATGGAGAGAGAATTCATAGAGCACAAGAAAAAATAAGTAGAATCTGTCACAACCTATGAAGCAAATTTCACAAGGATTGCAAGGTACGCTTCAGGTTTTGTTATCAACAATGATAGAAAAATTGATAGATTCTTTAGTGGATTAAAACCACAGCTTTGAAATGCTCTTTCAATTTGAGACTTTTGGAGTTATGAATAAGTTGTTCTATGTGCTCTCAAAGTGGATATGGAGTTTGGAGAATGGTCACATGGCTATGGGGATAAGAAACAAAAGATGGAGGATCTAGTGACAAAAGTGGGAAGAAAAATCAACGACCCATATGCCAAAAATGTGGAAAGTTTCACCATGGGAACTTCCTGAAAGGAATGGGGAAATTCTTTAAGTGTGAGAAATAAGGACACCATGCACAAGAGTGTTGAGAAGACATGAAATGGAAGGAGAATGTAGCTGAAGAAAGGAGAGAACCACTCATGGTTCAATTCTATAACTATAGGGAGCCATGGCAATATAGAAGTTGGTGCACTAAACCTCGAGTTCTTGAGGGTAATCAATGTTAGCAACAAAAAAAGACAAAGGAACAAGGGAATTCTTATACCATCACTACTGCGGAAGTGGAGCAAGATAATGAAGTCGTACAAGGTACACTTCCTATTCACTCAAGAATGGAAAAAGTCTTATTTGATTCTGGTTCTATGCATTCCTTTATATCTTGAAAGTTTTCTAGAGATATAGAATCAAAGCCCCGAAACCTTGAAGTAGAGATATCTGTAAAAACAAAAAGTGGTTCAATCATTGAAACCCAAGTGTTTGAATCCTCTCCTGTTGGCATATGTGGGAAGATTCTTCGAGTGAATCTTGTAATACTTCCTTTGGTGGAATTTGATGCTATAATGGGAATATATTGGATCTTGTTATATAGATCAAATATCAACTGTCGGGAAAAGGAAATATCTTATCATATTTCGAACCATCCCATGCTTCTCTACAAATTCAAGGAAGATCATGAATCTCCTTTTAAAAATCCTTCAATGGTGTGGGTATTGATTCCCTTTGAAGAAGCATAACTCGCCCAAATTGTTGAGTCGATGGAAAGTGCTAACCTTGAAGAAATGCCCTTCGTGAGGGAATATGGCGATGTATTTCCCAAAGACTTACCTGGAATTCCCCCAGATTTGAGGTAGAGTTCTCAATTGATCTCATTCCCGGAGCTACTCCTATCTCGAAGTGTCCCTATATGATGGATCCTATAGAACTGGGGGAGTTAAAGAAGCAGCTTCAAGAACATTTGGACAAAGGGTTCATACACCCTAGTGCATCACCATGGGGTGAAACAATTCTTTTTGTAAAGAAGAATGATAGAACAATGCAACTGTGTATCGATTTTTGAGAACTCAAAAAGATCACCATAAAGAACAAGTATCCTCTTCCAATGACTGATGACTTGTTTGACCAGTTTAGAAGAGCTCAATACTTCTCAAAGGTGGATCTTCATTCTAGATATCATCATGTAAATGTGAAGAAGGAAGATATTCAGAAGACTGCCTTCCGTACAAGGTATGAGCACTATGAGTTTTTGGTGATACCTTTCGGACTTACTAATTCCCCTGCAATCTTCATGGATTTGATGAATAGAGTCTTTAGACATCACCTTGAAAAATTTTTGGTAGTGTTTATTGATGATATTCTCATCTACTCAAAGATAAAGGAGGAACATGAAGAACATCTAAGACTTGTGTTAGAGACATTAAGAAAGGATAAGTTGTACACAAAGTTCAGCAAGTGGGACTTTTGGATGAAGCAAGTCACGTTCTTTGGATATGTGATCACAAGTGAGGGAATTTTTGTGGATCCTTCAAAAACAAAGGTGATTGAGGAATGGACCAGTCCCACTAGTGTCATAGAAATCCATAGTTTTCTTGGATTAGCTAGGTACTACCGAAGTTTTGTGAGAAACTTCCCATGATTGTCAAGCCCGCTAACTAAGTTAACAAGGAAAGGGGTAAAGTATGTCTGGATGGAAGAATGTGAGGGAAGCTTCAATGATCTAAAGATAAGGATGATCACTGCACCTATACTCACACTACCGAAAAGTGGAGAACGTTTTGTGATATACAGTGATGCTTCAAAGAAAGGCTTGGGTTACGTACTCATGAAAAATGATAATTTGATAGCCTACACCTCATGAAAATTTAAGATCCATGAGCAGAACTACCCAACGCATGATCTAGAGCTGGCAACCCTGATTTTTTCCTTGAAAATATGGCGGAACTACCTTTATGGTGAGAGGTGTGACATATAAACCGACCACAAGATCCTAAAGTATATATTCACACAAAAAGAGCTCAATATGCATTAAAGGAGATGGTTAGAGCTAATCATGGATTACGATTTCTCTATTCACTACCATCCTAGAAAGGTGAACAAGGTAGCTAATGCTCTAAGTAGAAAAGAACCTACTACTCTATCCATGTTATGGATTGAGAAAGACCACATATTCTTAGATATGAAAATAATGGATTTGAAAATCATAAGGGCAGTGGATACATCCTACCTTGTCCAAATGATTGCGCAACCATCCATCCAGAAGAAAATTAAGAAAGCACAAAGGGATGATGTGGAGATACAAAAGAGGGTGAATGCAGTAAAGGAAGGGAAGCTGCAAGAGTTCTATATCAACGATGATGGTGTGATTTGATTTGGAACATGTATTTGTGTGCCTTCATCACCTGGGATAAAGAAATAGCTATTGGATAATCCACATAGCTCAACATTATCTATCCCTCATGGGAGTACCAAAATGTAGCGTGATCTCCGAGAACACTTTTAGTGGGATAACATGAAGAAGAAGATTTCGGAATATATATCAAGGTGGTTGGTATGTCAGCAAGTTAAAGATGAGCGAAAAAAGTCCAAAGGTATGATGAAACCATTGCCTATACCCATGTGGAAATGGAAAAATGGTACTATGGACTTTGTCACGGGTCTCCCAAAGACATCGAAGGGAAATAATGCAATATTTTTTGTGGTTGAACGACTCACCAAGACTTCCCATTTTATCGCTATTCAGGAAGATATCTTTCTTGAACAACTTGCAAAGATATATGTGAAGGAATTGGTGGGACTGCACGGTGTTCCACTCTCAATTTTCTCTGACCATGATCCAAGGTTCACGTCGAAATTCTGGAGGAGCCTTCAACATGATTTGAGTACTGAATTAAATTTCAGAATGGCCTATCAGCCCCAAACTGATGGACAATCTAAAAGGAATATTCATATTCTTAGAGATATGATAAGATCATGCTCTCTTGAATTCAAAGGTGGTTGGGATCACTACAGCAGAATAGGCATCTAGCGGCGGTTATAACCGCCGCTAAACGGTGTGGCGGCGGTTTCTGGTGGCGGTTATAACCGCCGCTAAACGGTGTGGCGGCGGTTTCCAGAAACCGCCGCCTAATACGGCATCACCAATCCTTTCACGACAGTTATTTTCGTTTAGCGGCGGTTTTAGGGAAGCGCCGCAGCTGCCTCATTTCGCGGCGGTTTTAGCGGCGGTTATAACCACCGCTAATAAATTCAAATCCAGCGCCGTAAAACCGCCACTAAATCTAGAAGAACCGCCGCAAGATGAGACTACCACGATGCGACTTTTTCGCGGTGGTTATAACCGCCGCTAAACGTATATTTTATTTTACGTTTAGCGGCGGTTTTGAACGTTTAGCGGCGGTTTAAACCGCCGCAAAATAGCCGCCAGCTTTCATTTAGCAACGGTTTAAACCGCCGCTAAAAAGTTGCCCAGAAAAAAAAAACCTGATTCTGCTGCCCCACAACCTGAAAACCAAACCAAAACACATATAATAGAGAGACCAAGTATAATACATGAAAACAATGTTAGGGAAAGAGGTGAATCTAGAGGTTGAAGTGAGTCAATGGGTAGGATAAAAGATAGGGGATAGTTCAAGAAATATAGAATTTAATCTAGAAACAAGGTAATCAAATGTTTTAAATGTAAACAACCTGGACAAGGGTGACTTTGAAGATAGTAATAATGACCATTCCCTATTAGTTGAACAAGACTTCGACACTGATAATGTGTTAAATGTCATTGATATAGCCATCTTATATGAATAGAACCAGGATTCATGATGCTCATTCCACATGTGCCCAAATAAGGAATTCTTTACTGAATTAAGGGAATTGAATAATGGTGAGGTATTTCTAGGGAATAATATTAGCGTTCACATCATGGGTATATGCTCAATTTTACTAGAGCTTCATGATGGGTCTGTTAAAACTCTTGAATAATTTAGGTGGGTACCTGAATTAAAAATAAACCTAATATCCCTAGGAACCCTTGAGTTTCCCAAGGACCCCTTACTGTAATAAAGGGAACCCTTCGCAATGGTCTGTTTGTGTTAGATGGAAAAGTGTATATAAATCCGTTGAATAGTTATTCTGGTTCATAATGTGATTCCACCACCTTATGGCATAGGATACTAGGGAATGTTAGTTCCATGGGTCTTAGTGAGCTTACGAAACAGTGCCTTCTAAGTAATATCACTCCTAAAAGTTTACCTTTTTGTGAAGACTGTGTATATGGGAATTCTAGGAGAATCAGCTTCAGTAGATCCATGTTTAAGTCTAAGGAACCTCTTGAATGTGTACATTCTAAATTGTGGGGTCCTTCTTGGGTTACCTCCCATGGTGGTGGTTTATACTTTGTAACCTTTATTGATGATTTCTCTAGGAGAGTGTGGATTTATATTATTAAGAACAAGTCAGATGCCTTTCAGACTTTTATGAAATGGAAATTTGCGGTAGAGAGTGAGACTAATAAGAAACTTAAGGCCTTAAGAACTAATAATGGTTTAGAATATATATCCAATGAATTCATTGAATATTTTGAATCCGAAGGAATTAAGATATATCAGACTATTTTGGAAACTCTATAACAGAATGGGTTAACAGAGAGAATGAATAGGACTGTTCTTGAGAGGGTAAGGTGTATGGTATCCCACTCAAAACTCTCTAGGTCCTTATAGGCTGAGGATGATTCAACAGCAGTGCACCTCATTAACTGTTGTCCATATTCTGCTAACTCCTTTATGACACCTGAATAAATTTTGAAGGTCACACCCCCCAAATCTAGCTCACCTTAGGATATTTGGATCCATAGATTACGTGCATTCATGTAATGATAAGCTAGCTGATAGGGCTATTAAATTAATATTCGTGGGATATCTAGAGGGTGTTAAAGCGTATTATTTATGGGTAGATAAACCAGGTTACTAGAAATGCATCGTTAGTCACGATGTGGTCTTCCATGAATCTGGTGTGACTAGCGACAAAGTACCTGAACATGTTATATCTCCTGATGAAGCTGAAGGACCCTTAGAGGTCCCAACACCTTTAGGTGTTGATGTTCCTTTAAGATCAGGTGACCAACCTCAGTTCAGTGTTGGTCCTGCTCCTTTGGTTACCCAAGCTCAGCCTAAATCAGATCCCAATTTGGAATCCGAACCTGAGGACCAAGAACCTGTTGGCCTGATCAACAATCGACTTACTTGAGATAAATAAAGGAGAGTTATTAAACCTCCAGCCCACTTCAACTAGTCATACATTGCTGCCTATGCTTTCAATGTAGCTTAGGAATTGTTTAATGATGAGCCTAAAACTTTTAAGTAAGCTTTTAAGTACAAAGAATATAGTAATTGGCTGAGATCAACACAAAAAGAAATGAATTCCCTTCTTAAGAACAACACCTGGGTTGTTGTTTCGAAACCCAATAACCAGAAAGTTATAGGTTCAATATGGATTTATAAGAAGAAATAAAGAAATGTAGGAGAGTCTAAAATCAAATTCAAAGCATGAATGGTATCTAAAGGTTTTATAAAATGTGAAGTCATTGATTATAGTGAAATATTCTCTCCTTTTTTAAGCATTCATCCATTAGAATTATGCTTGCATTTTCTACCAAACTTGATTTGCATGTTGAACAACATGATGTAAAAACCACTTTTTTACATGGTAGTCTTGATGAAAGCATTTATATGAATCCTCTAGAATGATTTTCAAAATTGTTCAAACCAAACCATGTTTTTATTTTACATAAGTCCTTTCATGGGATTAAATAGTCTTCAAGACAATGGTATAAAAGGTTTGATTCCTTTATGAGTGAGAATCAGTTTTATATAAGTAGATTTGATGCATGTGTGTATTTTAAAACTGTTAAACATGAGTCTTTTTACCTTTTATTATATGTTGATGACATGTTTTTAATATGTAAAAATATAAAGATCATAAATTCCATTAAGCACCAGTTGAACTGTGTTTAGGGTGTGGATACTAACCACATACCGTATGAGAATGCAATGGAAGAATACCTTATCAAGGATTGGAAAAATCTGTTGAAAGCATAGTAGTCATTATAATTAAAAAATGATAACAAAACTGACTATCAGGATACAGAAATGAGCAGATCAGATTGAAAAAACAAAACTTAGCCTGAAACTCATAATTTTTAATGAAAAAAATGTACAGGTCATAGTTAAAAGCATAAATCGTTCCATAATCATGCATGTATGATGCATTAAATTACCATTTCCAGATTGATGTACCCCATCAAGAATGAGAACTTCTTATTCTATTTTTTTCAACTGATGTACCCCTGCAAACAGAAACAGTATAGTATGTTCATCTTACTTTAACGCACACCATATGCATCGTTGTCTTGCCTACAAAAGGTGTAAATCAAACCTTTTATGCATGGACCCGAATTGTGTGCTTTTCACTTGTTGAACGACGCCGGTTCTTTTTCATCGTGTAGCAGGGATTCGTGGAAACACTTCTATACAGTGCTGTATTTTTTGGGAAATGACAGCACCGTTTTTAAATGTTGCATCTATTCATAAACATCAAGACATATCAATCTATCATGAAATCCATTTTTAAGGAATTTTAAAATATAGAGTCATGAATAAAGGGATAGAAATCTGCTGGGAGGCATACCGTTTGTATCTGTGTACTCCTATTTCCATAAAAATTCGATCTTCTATCATGTGGTTTCTCCATGAAACCATGTTACGACAACCTGAAATCATATTGAAAAAAAATATTGATGCATAAAAAGGGAATATAAGTGGATTAAATATGAACACCATTAAAATACATGAAATCTGATTAATACCCAAATTGAATTGATTATTTAATCTGAATACATGTATAACCTGAATGTTGTTCATACGTTGACATCATCCTTGCCAAAGGGGACATCATATTATGCATTGCCTTGTGGTCTATGAGTAGTCTTGCAACATATCAAATTTACAACATCAGTATACAAGAAAGAAAGCAAAGAACAATGAACACCTTAATGCAAAGATCAAACATACTTCAAATAGGCTCACTTCTGGATAAGAGAGTCCTAAAATTCAATTGTAAAACAGAGTAGTCTGGTGCATGATGTAAATCCAGAGCCATGCATCAATCAAAGCCGAATAGGTAGAAGTCCGAAAGCATCAAGTGAGATGGATTTGATCCATCCTTGAAGCACTCATGATCCTCAGCAAACCCAGACAGCCATGAATATAGCAGATTCAATGGGAAATGAGGCCGCAAAACCATCCAAATAGAGGAAACCCAAAACAGTCAGATATGTTCAAATAATAAACATGCCAACTGAAAACTCAACTGACCATAATCCAGGCAGATATAGAATAGGATGATAGCTTCAATCCAGATGAAATCGGTAATCAGCTTTATGTACATCCTTCTTCTCTATGTATAACTATCCTATGTGCACATGACTTGTGTGACATTAATAGTAGGTAAATATTATATGTGTTAAATGGGCATGTCTCGCATACATGTTAAATGGGCATGTCTCGCATACACTTTAAATATTAATATGTATCCCCTGTACCCCCCCAACCCCCTTGCATCAGACCCCCCCTGCACCATCCCCCCACCCCCAACCAAAAAATCATTGTCTCATGAAAATAAAAAAACAGTCCGGTGCATGCTGTAAATCCAGAGCAATATAATACTATTCAGCCTCATGCAATATAATATTATTCAGCCTCAGGCAATATAATATTATCAAACTCTTATAAAAATAGTTAGATAAAATCTACATGTATTTCAATGCCTCATGCAATATAATATTATTCAGCCAAAGCAATATGATTTCCCAAGAATAATCAAAAAAATGTTTCCACTTCATAGAGAATAATCTAAAAGCTCAATTTCAGTTTACACCATAACCAAATCCTAGAAAGAAGAAAATAAATCTGCAAGGAACATAAAATTCATAAAAATTCTCATAACCATGATTTATAAAGTAGTCATAACCAAACACATAAAAATAATAATATAGAACCCTTGGAAAAGTTCTTAGTAGGATAATCAAACAATTTATTCCTAAATGATGTATATGACACTCGATAAATCAAGACATAAAAAGAAACATCAAAAATCAATAAAATGCATAAAAGGAAAATGAGAAATCAAGGAAATTTTAGGACATGAAAATGTGTGGTGGAAACTATGTGCCACAAATGTTACATATACAAACCAACTGTTTTCATATTACAAATCAACAATACAACTACTCAGGGTCTGATGATGCATCATCACCCTCTGCACCTTCATCTCCACTTTGTGATGTCACCTGTAAGAACATTATATTGAAAATTAAATACTATTGCATATTTATATTAAAACTTTAAACCAATGAAAGTTAGCAAACTAAATGATTTTGATTTTTTGTGATTTACCTGCATACTACCAGTCGATACACTACCACCGGGGGCATATCTGCTCATCTTCTGACGTATTTCAATCAACTCTTTCTGCAATGCAGATATCTGATCCCCCTGCTGGTGAACTGTGTTTCGTAAAGAAACAATCTCTCTCCTATCATCTCTGGGTATGGGCTGACTAAAGTCAAGAGTAGATGCAACTACTATCCCCGATGGCCTGCTAAAAATCTCAGATGGTATGGGTCCCAAATCCATCCCGCGCACTCTCCCAGCATGCTCCTTCCCAAGGACCTTAGCAACCGGGTCATCCTGGGAGACTGAGTAGGACTGCACAGGATTGGCATCCCATAGCTCTTTAATTTTTACCTATAAATCAAATATCAAAATATATTAACACAGTAAAAACTGATAATAATTTATTATGATGAAAAATTGACTTCATACCCCAACTTCTTTAGCAGGCTCGTTAACAAAACTTCCATCTGATTTCTTATGAACATCCAACCACAATTCAGTCCTGGATGCTTCATGACCTAAACTCTGTGACTGCATTAAACAAAGATAAATCAACAATTAAATATATTAAACATATAATATTGTCTTATAAATATTTAAACTAATTAAAATATTACCAATGTCGTTCGGCTTCTAGAAAAACTTTTTGAGCCCGCAGTGTGCAGAATGACTTGCTTTGCCCGGTTTGATGCATTTTGTCTTGAATGATCCTGAAATAAATAAAAGGCAATTTAATACTGATGTATTGAATGTCATGTCCTTTTCATATACATGTATAAATGTAAAATGAGGATAATATAATAATATATATTTCAATACCATCCGCTTCTGATCACGATGTCTGTCAACAAACACTTTCCACTACTCTTTCGGTACCCCACTGGGTAGCTTCTCATACATTTGTTGCGTGGTCAACGAAGTATCGTTGACATAACACCGTAATATCCATTTGAAATCTTTCCACTTCTTACCTAGATTATTCAACGTCCACTTTCATGCTATCATATCAGCAACGGTAAAGTGGAAGAACATCTGTATACATCAATTCATTTTGAACATATTAGTAACATGCCATTCAATTAAACCATAACGTAATAAATTTACCTTTATTTGAGAATAGAACACTTCATTTTTCCAGCTTGAAGGAATATGTCTCCAATCTTCATATGAAATGGGAAGGGAAATGAGCTCCGCTACCAGCTGGCCTATAATCTGGCCAAGTAACCCCACGACATCATCCATAGGGACCCCGTAAGAATCAAATGGAACAATAATCTTCTCGCCATTCAGATTCCAAACATCTGAACTTTTTATATTTTTCTTCACGGTTGCATTTTTGTCATCTTCAATGAGAAAAAAATTAGTATAAACAAAATGCAATAAATTTATTTAATTAAAATTTGTACCTATGATAGTGACACTCCAGTTTGTCCGAGATGAACTGGAAGGGGCACGACGCTGCCCCACTGCTGAGCCTCCTAAAAGGGGAGTCGACGACTCACCCTCTACTGGGACATCCACTGAAGGTGTGAGAGATGGTGTAGGGGGGGATGGTGCAGGGGTGTCGGCACCTGGCATCTCAGATGTCGTGGGGAGGGAGACAAATGGATCTCCATCTATCGCTGAACTAGATGAAACAATATACCACTTCTTCCTTGGAATTCCTGTCATTTAATCAAATAAAATTATGTTCAGAATATATATTTCAAAAAATTATGCAGAAAAAAATTGAAAATGATAATAAATGCCCGGTACTAACAAACAAAATATATATACGAATGATAATGAATGACTGCAGAAATGAAACAAGTGGTTGCTGAATAAATAAATAATTGTACATACAATCATTTTCTCATTCAATCATGTCGGTTTCCTGCTCCATTGCTTCATCCACTTCATTCATCCTTGCTAGACTAATATTTTCAATATCATGGTCGACAACTAATTCTGCTTCCTTTTGTTGATTAAATTCAATTACAGATGTCAAATTTTCCACTTCATCACCCATATCATACAAATCTCTTTGTATTACATGAGAAACTACACTCCACCCTTCATCGGCAACATCATTCACATAATATACCATTTTTTCTTGTGATGCTAAGATATATGGATCATGCAGTTCATGATCACCAAAATCCATCAAGCGAGAGAAGTTCACAGAAGTAAATCGTAAGGAATCTCTTTTAACACCTCTGATAATATCGACCCATTTGCATTTGAATAAAACAACCGAAAAATGTCTGTGGTAGCTTAATTCAATAATATCATACAGCTTTCCATAGTATTCCACTTCAGCAAATGTAAATATACCACTGTTCTGTGTTTTCAAACCCACTTCTCGATCGACTGTACGAAATCTAAAGCCTTTCACATTATAAGCATCGAACTTTCTAACTTCTTTTAGAGGACCTCTAGTAAGAAACTTCAAATCTTATGACACCTCTGCTCGAGTATCAGTATTCATGATCTGAAAAAAAAATACTTTATTAGATTCACAAAACGTATGTGTCAAACTAATATTCGTATTTATTGTAATATTTATGAACTTACACGTCGTGTAAACCATTCTACAAGCTCTTTATTAACAGCTTTCATTATATCTTTCTCATTTCGTGTTCGGCCTCTCATTCGTCTCTTTATTTGTATCCTCAACTCTTCAGTAAATGGATCTGCAATGTCACTATTCAGCAGCACATATCTATGTGCCTGTAATAATTCCAATTCAGTCAGTGTCGCATTTGAGGTCCTCCCAACTAATCTGCCAATAGTAGGAAATATTTTGGATTTCTGATGTATTTGAGATTGAGTCGATGTGTCGTCAACATGTCCAACTCAATTAAATCTTGTCTCAATATCATCCAAGTATCAAGAACAAAAGGTAAGACACTCCTCAGCCAAATAGACTTCAACAATTGAGCCTTCTGGTTGAGCTTTATTTCTCACGTATGATTTCAAATTTCCATGATATCTGTGAAATAAAATAAACATAATTATGTATTTAATTAAGTACCAAAAATTGTTTACTTAACTAGAAAACATATAAATAAAGTACCTCTCAATTGGATACATCCATCGATAATGAACAGGGCCTCTTAATTTAGCTTCCTCAACCAAATGCACAGTTAAATGCATCATTACAGTAAAAAAGGACGGAGGAAAGATCATCTCCATTGCGCAAAGGGTCAATACAAGCCTCTTCTGGAGGTTCTCAAGCTGAAATGGATGTAGACATTTCTCATATAGTTGTCTGAAAAATGTGCAGAACTGTAGTACAACAGCCGTAATTTTTTCAGGTAATAATGTACGCAATGCCAATGGTAGTAACTATTGTAACAAAATATGTGAATCGTGACTTTTCAATCCATTTAACTTAAGATTATTTAAGTCAACAGACCTCCAGATGTTACTTGAATACCCATCAGATACCTTAACATTCTTTAACATTTGAAGGAATGTATCTTTATCCCTATTTTTCATTGCAAAAATTTCCGGAGGATAATTTTCATTCTCATCTGGCCAGAGATCACATTTTATGATCATTGCTTGTAAGTCTTTGCGAGCATTGATATGATCTTTCGACTTTCCATGCTCATTAAGCAATGTGAAAATGAAATTGTCACAGACATTCTTCTCAATGTGCATGACATCAATATTATGCCACAACAAATTAAATTCCCAATATGGAAGTTTGAAGAATATAATTTTTTTCTTCCATTGTTGCATTCCGGTTTCGCTTGACGATGCACTTCGGACCCGTTTTCCGCTATCATTAAAATGATGAACCTTCCCAAATTCTATTTCAACATTTTCATGCTATTTCAATATTTCAAAACCATTTAACAACTTTGGAGGTGGTCTACGATCAATGGAACCATTAAATTTTGATCTGTTCAGCCGAAATCTATGAGATGCATTGAGAAATCATTGATGACACAAGAGGCCCCATTTTCTATTGTGAGGTAGCCATTTGGGCTCAAAATCAAAGTTACAAACGGGACAAGCCAAACCCGTGTAAGTGTTCCAACCAGATAAATTCCCAAGCCCAGGGAAGTCACTAATGGTCCACATTAAAGAAGCATGCATTGTGAACATTATTTTAGAAGAAGCATCAAATGTCTCAACACCGTTGCTCCATAACTCCTGCAATTCGTCAATCAAAGGCTGCAAGTATACATAAATATCATTTCCAGTCATTTGTTTTCCAGGAATAATCATCGAAAGGATAAAAGATGTTTGTTGCATACACATCCACGGAGGAAAATTATAAGGGATCAAACTAACTGGCCAAATGCTATAATTGGTACTCAAAGTCCCAAATGGGTTGAATCCATCGGCAGCCAATCTCAATCGAACATTCCTAGGATGAGTTGAGAAATCGAGATGTAATGAATCAAATGTCTTCCACGATTTAGAATCTCATGGATGTCTCATTAAACCATCATTGTTATTATCTACAGAATTCCACTTCATGTGTTCGGTGGTTTTTGATGACATGAATAATCTTTTCAATCGAGGTTTCAAAGGAAAGTAATGCAAAACCTTTGCAGGTGTTCTCCTTTTCTTCTTCTTCTCCATGAAATTATGTTCATTCATACTTCCAACATCACTCTTTGCCTGCCATATAGAAGAAGAACATTTCTTGCAATTCTGTCTACTTGAATCCTCTCCCCAATAAAGCATACAATCATTGGGACACACATGTATTTTTGTATAATTCAGACCAAGCTTGTTAACAAATTTTTTCATATCATTAAAATATTATGGGATTTTTGCTTCAGGAAATGCCTCACATATCAATTCCAATATCATGGACATTGCCTTATTTGTAAGTCCACATAGACATTTTATGTGATACAACTTCAGCAGAAATGAAAGTTTAGAATATTTCAAACACCCACAATACAACTCTTGATTTCCATCGTCAACTAAATCATGAAACACATTTTCCTCAGTGAAGTTTTCTCTTACACTTGGCTCTACAAAATCAAGAGGAGGATCCAATGATATGTGAAAATCTTGATCTGCCTGTGTTACAGTCTCAAAAACATCACTTGTCACGTTGAAATTTGTAGCACCCTATTCTGGTTGTTCTGATATGTTTTGATGCTGATAGTGGTTCCTTGCAGTGCCGAATGAATCATTTATAAGGTTCTTCATTTCATTTTCCATTGTCGACGAACTTGGGACCTCATTCTGCGGATTAACATCAGTGCTCAATCTTTCTGTAACGTTCAATTCTCCATGCCAAATCCAACACAAATATTGATCAGGGAATTGCTTCAGTATTAAATGTTCATAAACCTCATCTCTCTTCAACCATGTTCTAAATTTACATTTAGAACATGGACATTTTATTCTCCCTTCAACGGATCGATTAGAAATTGAAAAATCTAAAAACTCATTCAAACCCTTAACATACTGAGGTGTGTTTCTCGGTAATGTGATCCAAATTTTATCCATGTATATCACAGTGTGCCTACACAATAATAAAAAAAATTAGAGCACATAGTTACTACTAAATAAAGAAAGAGATTCATATATACGATAGTATAAGATTACAGAAACATAATATAATAAAGATGATCCCCTAAGTTATATATGAACCCTTAGTGTTTGGGATAGGGGAAGTTTCTTTGGTAAAGAGAAACAGTGTGCTAACAATGTGGTAGCTACTTTACCATGAAAACCAAAACACATTGTTAATTTGGAATAACCCCAATAATTGTGAGAAACACTTTTACAAAGGTGTGGATTCACATTTTTAAGCTGAATTGGATTTACTCGAATCCTAGAATACAGTGAGATACTGCTTATGCAGTGGGTTCCCCTATTTGAATTGACAGAGAAACTGATAACCCAAGGTATGGGCACTATGCAAGAGTACTCGTCAAGATTGACCTAGCAAGAACTCTGGTTGAGGTGGTGGTCCTCACCGCCTTTGATGATACGTTGAATCTAGAAATTATGTATGAGAGAAGGCCCAGGTTCAGTGGGAATTGTAACATTATTGATCATTCGATTTATGAATGTAGAATATTAACAAGCTATGATAGGTGTAATCAATGAGGCCATCATGATAGATACTTCCAGAAGATGAGGGGGAAGGGAAAAGAGAATTTGATCCACCCTCTGAGAAGCATCCCTCTGTCAAGTCACTCATCACTGAGCTGATACTTTCCCCTGCTATGAAAAATCATAATGAGGTGGCCACCACATCCCCCCAGGATGATCACTCAGGTCATGAGTCAAGACCTACTCGTACTTTAGGCTCTACCTCAGGGGGAACAAATCTTGACTTAATTTTTGGCCCTGGTCCAGGCCAGGCCAATCTCTTGGAGGCTGACAGGGATGGATCAACATCAGATGCTGGTGGCACCAAATTCCACTTACCTGTTCCTGCTATAACTGTTAATGTACAGGTTGGTGAGGGGCTAGAATTCCTCATTTCTATAGAAGCATTACAATGATCCTTGGCTCACCCAAGTCACCGAAGGAACCAACCCTCCAGGCACATTCTCAGGTTGCACCTACAGTTGACTCGGTGATTGCCTTTTGTGGAGGTGGATAGGGTATTGATAGGAAGTAGGAGGGGGATTTATAACAGGCTGTTACGGCTCCGGAACCTGCTTCTGCCCTACATGATGTAGGGTTTTCGAACACCACTACACACTTGGCAGAGAAGGGCATGCAGGTGGTCAGCAATCAACCTTCTGTTAATAAACAGACCGATGTAGCTCTTATCACCTCTTGTGCGAATAAAAATCCTTTCCCAATGCTGTAGTATACTTTTTGAATTTAATTTTCTATTCAAAATACCCCAACACAAATTCTGGGTGTCCCTCCAATTCAGTTCAGAGACCTCAGGATGTCATAGTGGGCTCCCCCTTGGAGGGGACCTCAAATCACTCAACTGGGGAGTCTGGCACACTGGGATACCTTTTAACTAAGTTCACCTCCCTGAAGGATATGAAGTGTGTGAAAAGGAATCCTGATGGAATGTCCCCAAAGGTTGATACATGTGTTCTAAAAACATTCTCAACCCTCTAAAGTAAATACTAGGCAGATGATGGTCATGACAATCATGATAAGGTGGATGATGATGTTACAAGCAAATCGAATCCTGATAAAATATCCATTGTCCAAACACCCAAGAAGAAGGGTGGGAAAGGTAAAGAGAAGAAGATTAATCAATGAAGACCCTCTTTTAAAACTGTCGAGGGCTTGGGAACTCTCATACTGCCTCTTCCCTCAATAATTTTCATTCACATAATAGGCCGATGCTAGTTGCAGTTGCTGAACCCAAAATGAACTTTGGGAAATGGAAAGGGTTTAGTTGGGCTTCTCTTAAATACTAACTATTTGAACACAATGGAGATCTCAAGGGCTCTGAAACCCTATGGGTTCTCAAGAATGATGATATTCAGATTACTTTTTATGAGATTTGTTCCCAAGTCATCACTATCTCTACTGTTCTAGGTGGTGTTGTCACCACATTTTCATTTTTATATGCATCCTATGCCTACACCAGGAGAAGAGAGCTTTGGAGGGATCTAAAACAAATTAATGACAAAAAAAAAGTAATTGGGATATTGTGGGGGATTTTAATACTGTCTTAAGGTCGCATGAAAGGTTGGGTCCTCATTTTTCTCATAATTCTGCAGAGGAATTTGAAAGCTTCTTAGATAAGTGCAACCTAATAGATGTCCATATTACAGGGGATAAATTCACATGGGTAAGGATTACAGGAAACAGAAGACAAGAAAGTAGGATTTACAGGTGCTTCTTCTGGATTAATGATCATTACGCTATCGCTGAAATTTCCAAACATACACTTGAAAAGTTCCACTCGGATCAGAATCCTCTTGTCATCATGATTCTGGAAGGCCCCACAAGGTCGTCCCCCTTACCATTCAAGTGTAATAATGCATGGCCTACCATTCATGGATGTAGGAAAATTTTCATTAGTGGATGTAATAGTGTCATTCATGGTAGTCCCTTTTTCACTGTCACTTCTATGCTCAAGTGAATTAATGCCCAGAAGAGGGAATGAAGTAGATGATCCTTCTCCATGTTGGATGATGACATTAAAGAGGCCGAATCGTGGCCTGAACATTGTCTAATTGTCAATCAATAGCATAATTTACCATAAAGATGTATGAGATTTCTATAAAGCAGTTGTATTTAATTTTGGTGATAATAAGGATCTGTTTCCAACAATAGTAAACTAGAATAATTTTTTGATGTCATATTTAATAATGGTTGAAGTCTTTGAATGTACTTATGATGGAAATTATGATTTCGACACTTCCTCAATGGAAATAAATTAAGTAATCCCTACAGAAATAATTATGTCTTTTTTGAAAATCCAAAAGTGGTAGAGATAGTAGAGTAGTTGGAGGAGTTTCAGTTAGTGGATGGTACTATGAGGTCCTTTAACCACAACCCCTAGGAGTCCCACGTCAGGCATAAAGAGCTGGGGGCTAGGGCAATGGACAACTTTATGCTTTGGATGTCTACGATCCAATGGCACACGAGATGATTTGAGTTATTATTTGTGTTTATTATGATCTTTACTTAGTATTATGAAACATAGTTTCTACCCATTATTTTATCCCTCGACTCCTTGTGTGATAGTTAGAGATCAAAGTTGAGACATCATCAAAATAATGTCGTCTTAAGGTTCCTACCGGGAACACTTCATTTGAAATTTCATTTACTTGTAGTGAGAGGTATAAATTATCCCATAATGGTTAATGTGAGATCATTTAGTCATCACAATGGATCCCTATGATGTCATCATGGGAACATATTGGCTTTTCATGGTCCAGGAATAGATCGACTTTCACTATAGACTAGTCAGATGCCTATAAACTAATTGGATGAGGTTCTCCTTTTATGTGATAGATATATCAAGGAAGTTTTGGTGGATGTTGTGAATAAGATGTTTCAACCTATCACCCATCAGTTGGAAGGGGCATCCCTTGGATCCATAAGAAATTCAGGCATCTGGGTTCCTTCAATTCTGATCGATTATTTGAAATTTGTTTCTGATGTTATTTCAGGAATACCTCCAAGATGGGAGATGGAGATTTTCAATTTATTGGATCATGGTATTTCTCTAATATTTTTTGTGGCATATCAGATGGTACCTACTGCGCTTCATGATCAATGGTTTCATTTTGAAGACCTTTGTGGGAATTGTTTCATCAGACCGAGTATTTCCCCCTAGTCAACTCCATTCATGTTCAAGAAAATGTTTGAAGAGATCATATGGATTTGTGTGTATTGTTGTTTCCAGAACCCGAAAATGATAAACATGAATTACCCCTTTTCAAGGATTGATAATTTTTTTCACCAGTTTTGAAGCGTGATATGGTTCTAGAATATTAATTTCAGTAACATCTATCACTAGTAGAGGGTTTTCATGTCTGATATTGCAAAGTTTGATAGAAACATTTTACAAAACAAATCCTCCAAAAAACAAGTCCAATCTTGAAAAATAACTATTAATTTCTCTGATACCAACATAAACACCTCTGACTCACAATTATGGATTCAATTATAAAAACAAAAACTTTACAGATACACTTTGATATATAGTGAAATGACACTAGATAAACAAAAATATATTTCAAATCATTTTCTATACATAAAACATTTCATCTCATAAAAATATCACATTCCCATGAATGAGAGGTCTAGTGATGTTGGGAATAAATTATATAAGAATAATATTTTATGATTAATGTGAAAATTTCTATATGGCCAAACCACAATAGACCCGCATCATGAATTATCATACGATATACACATTATTCTAAAATATAGAATGAATATCTTACAACAGGGTGAACTAGAATTCTAAATAAGTGAAAAAAATTTAAAATATCATCAACGGTTATATCACATAGAGAATAAAATAGTATAAGGGGAGAAATGTCTTATTTAAAAGTACATGTATTAATAATAGTTCTCCACGAGTTATGATTTAAGGAAATGTATTATAAAAAAACTATATTTACCATGGAGAAATTGTGTGGGTTCATGTTATAATAAACATGATCCATGATAAATAATCATAGGCATAGGGAATATAAATGTAACATTACCTCACAATAGAGAATAGAAAATAAATTTGGCACCAATATAAGAATAGTGAAAATCACATTTTGGAGTCACACACTTTCACCCAGGATTGAAATTCACCTTAATTACACAGAAATTTATATCACCTTCATGAATCACACAAATGCACCCAGGATTGTGAGATAACTAAATAATTCTCATATATATATATATATCATAAGATTTATTCTTCTAAACTATGAATTGGAAGAAGATAATTAGAAATCAAACCCTAGGGTTTGTATCGGTCGTCGGGGAAGCCGGGTCGCCGGGGTCGCGAGGGCCCGGGGTTGCCGAGGTCGTGGGGTCACTGGGGAAGCAGGGTCGCCGGGTTGCGGGGTCGCCGGTATCGCCGGTGTCGCGGGGGGCCGTGGTCGCAGGGAAAGCGAGGGGCCGGGGGAGTGCAGGGTGAGAATGAGGGTCAGGGTGGGGGAAGGGTCGGGGCCGTGTAAAAAAAACTGTTTTGTGGCGGTTTATTATAAACCGCCATGAAACCTTTTAAAAAAAAGGTTTAGCAGTGGTTCCTAGAACCGCCGCTACAAAACCGCCGTAAAACGGCGGTTTTGTTGTAGTGGATCATCATCTCCCATTGGTTTAGTTCTCATACAACAATAGCTTCCACTCGAGTATTCAGATGGATCCATATGAAGCTCTGTATGGAAAGCGATGTAGAACTCCAACCTGTCAGGATGAAGTTGGAGAAAGAAAGCTACTTGGACCTGATCTTGTGCAAGAGATGATAGAGAAGGTTGAAGTCATCCAGAAACACATCAAAGATACTCAAAGTTAGAAAAAGATCTATGTAGACAACCGTGGAAGGAACTTGGAGTTTGATGTTGGAGATAAAGTCTTCATTAGAATATCACCATGGAAGAGGGTAATTAAGTTTGGAAAGAAAGGGAAGCTAAGCCCAAGGTACATTGGCCCCTTTGAGATCCTTGACCGCATAGGATCCGTGGCCCATCGACTTGCATTTCCACCGAATATCGCTCGAGTTCATGATGTTTTTCATGTATCACTCCTGAGGAAGTACATACCTGATCCCTAACATGTAATAAACCCAGAGGTGGTGTAGTTGGAAGATGATCTCTCCTATGTCGAGAAGCCAGTAAAGATTCTGGATCAGATAGATATGGTTCTACGCAACAAGACAAACTATCTTGTCAAAGTGTTGTGGAGGAACCATAAGTTTTAGGAAGCAACTTGGGAACCAGAAGAGGCGATGAAGGAGAAGTACCCTCACCTGTTTATGTAAAATGAAATTTCCAGGGAAAAATTTCATAAGGGGGGAAGAATGTAACGAACCAAAGTTTTTCAATGGAATTTACCTTCTTATAAATATGCCATAAAATCACCTGAAAACACAACATAATGAACTACTAAGTGCTAAGTGGCCTTTAAACAAAACTTTTCACTTCTGTGTTTTGAATTTTGAAAATCCGACAAACAAGGCTGTGTTCAAGATGATTTTTGGATTCTAATGAAACAAAAATAATTTTTGGTGAATAGTAACATACCCTTATGAATAGTAACATACCCTTATGAATAGTAATATGAACATTATGAATATTTAATCATCCAACATAAGAGTAACCTTACCCATGAATAATTAAATAAAATTTAGACATCTTAGAGAGTGACAATTTGACCTTAGTGAATGTTTTGGTATTTTTTAAGTCATAAATAAATAATTATAATTAATTAATTAATTTAAATGAAAAGGTATTTTCATAAAATTTTTTCATAAATTATCTAAACAATGTCTTATAGTTTTTAGATAATTTTATAAGACCTTGCGTAATTTTTGAAGGCACTATAAAAGCAGTTTTAACTTTTAAAAACTGTTTTTAGGTAAATTATGATTTTAATTAAATATTAAATTAATAATATTTAGAAAATTATTTTTTAAAAATGGACTTCATTTTTGGATTATACACGTCGAAAAATGGTTGGGGTAAATTTTTGGGATTTTTCTGAGATACATGAATTGTTTTTGAATAGTGAAATACCATAATTTACAAAATAAGCTAAATAAGCTAATTATAGAGTCATGTGTGATGTTCGGATGATGTAAGCCCACTTGGATCGGGATAACATGAAAAAATTACTATTCTTGGTCATTAAAGACTCACCATTCCTTGTCTTAGGATAAATTAATAAACTAATGAATTTTATATTAAGGAAACCCCTCTCCCCTTCACTATAAATACCACCCTTCACACCCTCATTTCCTCACACCTCTCAAGATCCAAGAATTCTCTAATATATGCCCAAACATCTTCCCTAGCCCCTCTCCCACGTCCAAGAGCTACTGGTCTCATCAAAATAACAAGCCTAGCTTCCTTAAGGAGGATCTCAAGAGGAGGATTTAAAAGGTAATTTCTCTCCCCCTTCTCCTTTAATTTCCTTTCAAGTTCAAGTTTATTTCTTGATCTCCACCCACCTATCTTCATCCAAATGGTATTTTAACTCCATTATTATACATGTACGGTAATTTTCTGATGCTAATGGGATATTATATCATACAAAACTCTTTCCCTCTTCCATTTATTTTATCAAAGAGAACGTTGTTCGTGAGGTGTTAATTTATCACCTTCAAGAACGACATGTTTTTTTCTTCCATTTCTACCTTTAGATCTGGCATGAAACCATTTTTATGGTTGCACCAGAATTTTTTATATGTATTATTCCCTATTTATAGATTTAGAACTTACTTATGACCATATTACTGGTGATAAAATAAAACAAGTTCTTTATGATTGAAAAACCGTTCAAATTGACCCTGACAATCATCATTTAATTCTTATCTAATGATTCGTCAACATGGATATAATATGATTCATCATAAGATCATTAAAAATCCTATAATATAATTAATAACATTTAATATCAGTTCTGTATGCTTACCCATGTTGTACCTGAACTTCATTTTAAGAATACAAGTGAGCCACTCAAGAAAACCATAAAAAACAAACACTTCCTAACAATGTTTTTTAAACACTATAACTCATCCAAAGGCACATAAAATCACTTAGTAAAACCATAATAAACCATATTAATTTACACAAGGTTCTTGATTTCTAATTAATGAATATAATGTCATTATACATGACATTAATGAGTAGGAAGCATTTAGATACAAGGTAAGGGGAAAATCTCGAACCCAATTTTCTTTCTTCGAGTTCTCCCTCTTTCACTCCAATTTGGTATAGACACTTCTTAAAAATATTTTTTTCATAATTATGTTGCCTTTTTTGGGATATACATGTTTTCTAATGAAGTTTATGTCAAACCAAATGTTTTCCAAAAAGAACTCTTCTTCTAAGAACTCAACTTTTACCTCTCATTCATGGTTGATGGTTCTTTTATCAATTATGTTGTTCCCTATTTCTTTTGGGAGCCCAATGATTATGAATGTATTCTTATTAGATTAAACCCATTCCTTTACATGGGTTAGTTATGTCCATTTTTGATATGTGTTCTATGTGGAAATAATGATAATGTTAATGTTATGATGTGACGGGTGCACCCAGAATTATATAGCGCAATATGAATGTTTCAATGTCATGGGTGCACCCGGAATTATACAACGCTCCAATGAATTGGGTAAAGTGATGAAACTCATGAGTAAATGTGAAATTATGTGTGATAAATATGCTATCTTGGTTCACAATTATTTGTTGTAGTTAACCACTAAGACATGATGTTTCATTTTTATGCATTGCCACATTTGAAGTCTTTTATTTATGCTCCTCTCATGTTCATGATCTTTTCCCTATGTCATGATTATGCTCACCCCATGATATATTCTTCTTATCTATCCTCTTACTGGGCTCTTAGTCCACCCATTTTTATGTGTATCCTCAGGTGGATACATTTACTAAGGATAGGTCAAGTGACAATAAAAATCTAGAGAAGGAGAAATTAAATAAATGTTTATGCTTGATGTTGTAATTTCTATGTATGGTCCTAGTTTTCCCAAGACACTAAACCGTTGGATCCTCTATGTGTAATACTATTATGTTGTTTACCTTTAAAATGATGTAATAGTAATGTAAGAAAATACAGGGTTGCTATACATATCTATATATTTCCAGTAGAATGATTATGTCATATATTACGTACTTCTTAATAATATATATTTTTATAATCATCGTTGAATGGTGAACATGGAAATGAATCTCATCACGTCGTGGAGACGGTAAGCCATACGTACGCACGAGTGATGATATCATTCTATTGATGGAGAAATCATGTTTAATTAGATGTTATATTATATAAATAGAATAATTAACATGTTATATTAATTATTTAAATCATTTATACTCATTATTATGCCCATCCAAATAATGATGTGTTGAATAATAAACTACAGCACGACGTGGAGACGATAAGCTGTATGTACGCACGTATGGTGGCCTTTTCATTTATAGGATAGATAGAATAATATATATGGTTGTACAATGTTTATAATAACATATCAGTATATAGAAGGTACTAGAGTTATTATTTTAGTATGGAAACAAAAAAAAGAGAAAGTGGAAGAAGAAAAGAACTTTGAAAGTGGTGATGAAGTAATTACCTCTTCTTCGTGTTCTTCCTTTTTATTTTAACAAAAGGGCTCCTTAGGTTCACTTTATGATCAAATTAAGGCCTCTAGGTTGAAGTGTGGTTATTTGAGAGGATATTTGAGTAGGGTTTGGCTGATCCAAAAGGCTTTGTAAGTGTGAAATTAAGAGAAAGGGAAGTACCCATTTATAAGAGAGGTGAGGTTCACTTTAGGAAAAGCTTGAAATATTATTTAATTATAAAATAATTTTCTGTTTCTAATGGCTAAAAAGGAATTTATTTCATGGATAAGGTGGTTATGGTTCTAAAAACTCTAAAAAAATAGGTTTTAGACAAGTTTAGGTCACCATATTAACCTTATCTTTTAGATTTAACCCTTAGATAAATAGTTTAACTTTTACCATGTCTTCTTGTATTATTATAATACATGGTTAATAAACTTACTATAAAATTACAATAGAAAATAAAGTGTTTCATTAATGAAATATATATAATTATATAAGTCCTTGGGATGAACATTATATTTTTAAGAATATTATATCATTTAATAAAATAGTATTTGTTTTAAAATCTCATTTACGTCAATTTCGACACTATTTAGTATTTTGTATTTGTGAAAGTCATAACAATATGATTTCTTCGAAAAAATACATTGAATTATCCCTAACATGTCATATGCACCTAAAAATTCCTGGATGGCATACAATGTTTCAATTTACATTTATTTTAATATTTATAATATCAATTATTTTAATCATTCATTAATAAGGTAAGTACTGCATCATCATTGTGTCATAAATAAATTTAATTATTCACTGTCTAAAAATTATAAATAAAACAACATGATGTAGGAATTTTTTTATATTTATAATTAATATTTATAGTTGAATTTATCTTATGTATAACCCTATATTAAAAATGGTTTGGATATTAAAATTAGAATTTAACACTTTTAACTCTTTTTTAAATAAATTATAATAAATGTACTAATCTAATCCAAGTGGATCCAAAAGAATAATATTTTTTTTCCTAAGGTTGATTTTGGTCGAAATACACTTATCCAGTATAATTAGGACATGTGTTAGGGTAATATTAATATCATTTTTACCTTTAATTACCTTATTTACTTTTAATCGTGGTAAATAAAATTCAAAAGTTACTATTCACCAAAAAATTATTTTCATCCTATTAATCTAAATTATTCTTACTGATGTCAACCATGTCTCTCAGATTTTTGAAATTCAATTCACAAAAGCAGTAAAATTATGTTTTATGCAAATTTGCAATTGTGCCTAGAAGGTGGGTAAAAGACGTTAAATAGTTCAATAAAATTTTAATAACCAATCTTATTATAAAATTACTCCAATGAATAAAATTGAACTAATATAGGTATTATGTATCTATTTTTACTTTAAAATAAATTTAAATAAATTTATTAATTATTTAAATAAGAATTCGGTTTTAAACAATAACGTAGTGTTTTTCTCTATTCATCAAAAATTGAATGTTTTTAGAAAAATACCAAAAATTTACCCTATAATAATTTTGATATTTTGAAATAAAAAATGATATCTATTTTACCAGATTAAAAACATATAAGTTTCATTAATTAATTTAAAATTAATTTCGGTTTTCAAAAAGTAGAAAGTGGGTTTTTGAGAAGTAAAAACTATCAAAAGATTAATATGTGTTTATGTCCAATTTATATGTAAAATTACTTCCAATGACCAAAATTGTATTAAATGATAAAAATTATAATCTAATTATACTTAAAAACCATTCTAATGTATAATTTAACACTAAAAATTATAAAAGTGGCAAATATTGGATTTAAAAAGGGTTCTCCATTAAAAGGTAGAAAACCTGCATTTTTTGAAAAATACTTCTCTTATCTGAAAAGTTGAATTTTTCGGTTTATTTTGTATAATAAACACAAAAGATGAATGTTAAAATTATACAGTATATACATAAAATTAAAAATGTGGTTATTACTATTCATAACCTCATTTTTAAACGGCTAGTTTGATAGGTCGTGATGTGCTTGAACTCGATTTTGCGTATAACACAAGGCATTGAATTAATTTAAAGAGATAACATACTATGAAATCTTGGGGTGTTACATTCTCCCCTCCTTCAATAAATTTCATCCTCTAAATTTGAAAATTTTCTTTAAAAATACAAGGTTGAAAATAGAAAATGCCTTTATGGAAAACCCACATAAAAAATAGGGTTAATAAAATTTAGTCTTAATTAGAGGGAAATGCAAATGAAAAAGTCACCAAAAAATTAGGCTTTAGAATAGGAGAAAATTGATGGAAATTAGAGACACATAATTAGAGGAAAAATGTAAATATTTATAAGAAGTGATTGATGTCATCAATCATAAACAAGTGAATAATAAATAGAAAATTGAGGACCTTAAAGCCATAAATCTATGATGATTTAAAAAATCATTAGTTCAACAAAACTTAAGGTATTAGGTTAACACATTTTTGGTTTTATGTTGCTTTCCCTGATGTTTAAGAATTAATTTCTTTATAGAATTAATAAGAAAATAATACGTGGCATATACAGTTCCATCCTTAAAATAATTTCTACCACAAACTCATCTTACACTCCAAAGATAATGGAACCAATATTTATTCTAATCGTACAAGGTTTCAAAAAAAATGAATTTATAATTCATATTTCATACCATTTAAAAAACTACATTATACAAACCAAGGCATCACGTAGGATAGTGGTAAGTGATTCACCCTTGTCGCCCTTCGGTTGCGGGTTCAAGTCTCGCGACCTTATCGGATGCGATAGGTTGTCACCTGACCTCCAGGATGTACTTTTATAACAATCCCAAAATAATCTTAAGAAATGTTTTTACCTTAAACAATAGTATCCAATGTCCAACTTAATCCATTCCAACCTTTAGAATTATCCAAAATCCTTCGGTCCAAACTCACAGTCTAAAATTTATATGGAAGGTCACATAACATAAATGTGAATACCTTCATCATATTTTCTCTTAAGACATGGTAATAAAATGAATTATCAGAAAAAAATCATATTGAATACTTTCATTCTTCCTTATTTCTTCAGTAAAACATAAAATACAAGATACACTCCTTAAATCCATAAATGTTGTAAACTCCAACAATGATGGCATAAACAAACCATTAATTAGTTCCTAGGTAGTCAATAATATAAAATATACTTTAACTAACTCAATTATCTCTTATTAAAAAATCATTACCTTAGAATTAGGACTATTTTAAGGTTTATGTTTTCCTTAACCATATATTTTCAAAAACGTTTAACTTATTATTGAGTCACTTTTCTTAGTACCATACAATCTCAAATGCACAATGAAATAGTACTACAATGAAATCCTTACTTATTTCCATAATTCATATAACCAATACATCATTAATACAACACTCAAATTACATAATTCTTTAATAACTACACTAGAACACTAACCATTCCTCTTCATCGACGACAGTATCATAACTTGATCATTATCTAATAGCATCATTTTGGGTATAATATGATGATAGGGATATTGATTCACATAGTGTCCCAACTCCTTGTAGATGAAGCATTGTATATTTGAAACCTTTTTCTTACTCTTGAAATCACATACTTGGTGTGCTTTTTCTCCACACTTATAACAAACTCTCATTCACTTCAAGCATTTACCAAGGTGATTGTTTGCACAATTACCACATATAAAAAAATCCATATTTTTGTTCTTCCCTTTATCCATATTTTTCTCCTCTATCTTCTTCTTCTCTTGCTTCCCTTCAAAACTATATGACTCAGAGAATTAATTACTTATCTTATTAACACATGATTCTATTTCTTTATACGATGAGAATACGTGGGAGACTATTTACCTTCATAATGTTGGCTTAAGACCCAAAAATATATGACCCTTCTTACTCTTTGTATCATTCATATTGCTATAGTTCTCATTCCTTCTACTGGGCGCTATTTATAAATGACGACATACACTAGGTTAGATCATATCATAATTTATAATAAAAAAGGTAGAAAAATTATCAACATTAATTGAAGTTTTTTACACATCTAGTATCATAATCATAGAAATGGTTTCTTGGCTGACATATTTACTCATAAATCCTTCATAATGGTTTGTAAAAAAAATGTGAATTATCCTAATAATATCCCCTAGGAGTGTCAAACTAGGTTCACTGTAAGGCCCGTTGTTGTGTACCAGGATACCATAGGTCAAGCCCGAAACTCCTTGTCGAAGTTTTCACTCCTAGGTACATCTGCTCTAGAACCACGTCCACTTGTAGTATCCAGACATGGATGTATTGTTTAGAAAACCTACATAATATCTACATTACTAATTTTTTTGGATGTTCTTCTATACTAATCCTTAAAGTCTATCTTAGTGTAATGTTCTCTAATAAGAGTTTTTCTAAATCTAGTTTCCAATAATTGTATTAAAATTATTCTAATACCAACTGTAACTCCCTGAACCCATAATCTCGGAGCTGGTTCATTATTATAATACATTGGCATGATTAAAAGGAGTCAAGCCCCGAAGGACCGATTAGTTTAGCAGTCTTAGAAAATAGATTACATACATGAACGTTACATTAAACATTCAAATATAAAACACAACATAAATAATCCTTTGAGAAATCCATTATTCCCCTAGATTAACAATGCATATAAATCATAATACACCTCTTGGAATTCTAGGAAAACAAAACATAATAATGGGGTGGGCTCAGATGCTCAGAAAGGGTATATAATTTAGCGGAAGCTATAAACTTTTAAGGCAAGATGTGTAATAAAAAAACTGACTTTTAAACATAAAGTTATACATAATATGGGAAAAATAAATCAAACATTACCATATAAACATGCATATGAATATTCTACAAGACAAATAATCACATGTAATAAATAATTTCATAACGAGGGAATGTATAATGCTGGTCATCATAACCACATAGTCAAGGCCTCGTTCCAAGACTATAAATAAATTTTTAAGGCCTTGTTCTGAGAAACTAATAAGTCTCATGAGACCTACCGATGAATAGAGGGGATATAGTGGGCCCCACCCATCACTTACTAAGTCAAATGAATTCCTTATATGCAAATGTTTAAATATAACATAAACATTGGTATTAAAACTAGCACACGAAATGTCAATACTTTAACCATAAACCATGAATGGTATTAAAATAGAACATCCATAGTAAAAAATATCATAACTCATTCAATACAATATGGAATATTGTATTGTAATAAATCAACCTCAATCAAGAATAATATCCAATAAAGGATGTTGACATAGTTGAAAATGGTCACTAAAACTATTTGAGAGAAATACCCCTTCTTCATGAAATAATTTAAAAGTTTCACAATTTATAAAGGAAGACATTTAAAAGATATATTTGACTCAAAGTGTCCCATACCACTTTGAAACATTTTAAATGAATTAAAATTTTAAAACATTCATGTCCATATAAATAAATCCTTAAAACCATTTTGAAAACATGGACATTAATGAGAAAGATTTAGAAGAATAAATATTTAAAACATTTAAAATGATGGTTTAGTTAAAGAGTCACTTAAAAGAATGATTTTTAAAACTCTTTTAAAAAACATGTACATGGATAATAAATATGTCTCAGTAGATACTTACATATAAACAATCTCGGATAATAATGAGATTTAGGAATTAACCTTTACCTTGTACTTTCCTTTAGTCGAGGGTACATTTAACCTCCTGTATAATGACCAAAGTATGTTATTAAATTATAGAAGAACCATATTAATATTTATGATATCATACATGATTTATTTATGAAATTATACTACCCATTTAATAACAATTTCTATGTTAAATTAAAATTTCAGGTAATAATATCTTTCTTTATCATACTTGTTTTAACTTGTTATCCTTGATCGCATCACTTAGATCATGATTTAAATACATACAGATTATAAAACATGATTTATATATCATATATATTTAGAATATAAATATGTATAATAGATAGATATTTTAAATGGAAAAACACCATTTATGGAGATGGTAAGCCATACGTACGCATAAACACTGTTTCCGTTTTCATATCTATTGAACGGAAGTAAGTGAATAAGATATATATAAATACACACACACAAAGATATATATATATATATAAATATATATATATATTTCTAGTAGCATTATTATTTCATATATTACATACATATTAATAATATTTATTTTTATAATCACCGTTGAATGGTGAACGTGGAAATGAATCTCATCACGCCGTGGAGACGATAAGCTGTACATACACACAAGTGATGATATAATTATATTGATGGTGAAATAATGTTTAATTGGATGTTATATTATATACACAGAATAATTAATATGTTATATTTATTATTTACATCAGTTATACTCATTATTATGCCCATCCAAATAATGAAGTGTTGAATAACAAACTACACCACGACGTGAAGACGGTAAGTCATATGTACACACGTATGGTGAGATTTTCATTCATAGGATGAATAGAATAATGTATATGGTTGTACCATATTTATAATAACATATCAGTATGTATAAGGTTCTGGATTTATTATTTTAGTATGGAAATAACCAAAAAATATGAAGTGGAAGAAGAAAAGAACTTTGAAAGAGGTGATGATGTAATTACCTCTTCTTCGGGTTCTTCCTTTTGATTTGAACAAAAGGGATCCTTAGGTTGGATTTATGATCCAAGTAAGGCCTCTAAGTTGATTTGAGGGTAGTTGGGAGGATATTTAAGCATGTTTTGGCTAAGGCAAAAGAATTTGGAGGTTTGAAATTAAGATAAAGGGAAGTACCCTTTTATAAGAGAGGTGAGGGTCACTTTTGGAAAAGCTTGAAATAATATTTTATTATAAAATCATTTTCAGTTCCTAATGGATACAAATTGATTTATTTCCTAGATAAGGAGGGTATGGGTAAAAAAAATCTCCAAAAATTGGTTTTATAAAAGTTTAAGTCACCATATTAACCTTATATTTTAGATTTTACCCTTAGATTAATAGTTTAACTTTTACCATGTCTTCTTGTATTATTATAATACGTGGTTAATAATCTTACTATAAACTTCCAAGAGAAACTCAAGTGGTTCATTAGTGACATATATATCATTATATAAGTCCTTCAGCCAAACCTTATATTTTTATGAATATTATATCATTTAATAAAATAGTATTTATTTTAAAATCTCATTTACGTCAATTTTGACACTATTTAGTATTTGGTTTTTGTGAAAGTCATAACAATCTGATTTCTTCAAAAACAATACATTTAATTATCCCTAACATGTCATATGCACCTAGAAAATTTGTATATGGCATCAAATGTTTCAATTAACATTTATTTTAATATTTATAATATCAATTATTTTAATTATTCATTAATAAGGTAATTACTGCATCATCATTGTGTCATAAATAAATATAATTATTCAACATATAAAAATTATAAATAAAATACCATGATTTAGGAAATATTCTTAGATTTATAATTAATATTAATAGTCAAATTTATCTTACGTATAACCCTATATTAAAAATGGTGTAGTTATTAAAATTTGAATTTAACACTTTCTTATTTAAATAAAATATAATAAATGTCCAAATCTAATCCAAGTGGATAAAAAAAAATCATATTTTTGTCCTAAGGTTTATTTTGGTCGAAATACACTTATCCAATAGAAATAGAAAATGTGTTAGGGTAATTTTAATATCATTTTTACCTTTAATCACCCAATTTAATTTTAACCGTGGTAAATAAAATTCAAAAGTTACTATTCACAAAAAATTATTTTCATCATATTGAACCACATTTTATTTACTGATGTAAACTGTGTCTCTCAAATTTTTTAAATTCAATTCACAGAAGCGGTAAAATTACGTTTTAGGCAAATTTGCAAATGTGCCTAGAAGGTGGGTAAAAGACGTTAAATAGTTAAATAAAATTTTACATATCCAATCTTATTAGAAAATGACTAAAATGAATTAAATTGGACTAATATAGGTATTATGTATCTATTTTTAATTCAAAATAAATTTGAATAAAAATATTATTTACTTAAATAAGAATTCAGTTTTAAACAATAACGTAGTGTTTTTCTCTATTCATCAAAAAATTGAAAGTTTTTAGAAAAATATGGAAAATTTACCCTAATATAACATTGATATTCCGAATTAAAAAATAATGTGTATTTTACAAAATTAAAAACATAGAAGTTTAATTAATTAATTTAAAACTAATTCCCGTTGTCAAAACCAGAAAGCGGGTTTTTGAGAAGTAAAAACTATCAAAAGATTGATATGTGTTTATATCCAATTTATAAGTAAAATTACTTGGAATGAAAAAAATTGTATTAAATGATAAAAATATAATATAATTATACTTTATAACCATTCAAGCATATAATTTAACAGTAAAAATTATTTTTATTAAAAATGTTGTTTTCAATTAAAACTTAGTATTTTTCAGTATTCATCCAAATATGAAATTTATCAAAAAATTACTAAAAAATAATGAAAACTAAATTTTTATATTACAATTATATGGACTAATTTAATTTCATTAAATTTATTATATAAAAGTGTCAAATATTAGATTTAAAAAGGGTTCTCCATTAACATGTGGAAAAACTAATTTTTTTGAAAAATACCTCTTTTATCCAAAAAATTGAATTTGTCCTTATATTATGTATAAGAAAAAAAATGATGAATGTTAAAATTATATAGGATATTTATAAAATTCAAAATGTGGTTAATACTATTCATAACTGCATTTTTAAACCGCTAGTTTGATTGGTCTTGATGCGCTTGAACTTGGTGTTGCATGTAGCGCAAGCTATTAAATTACTTTAAAGAGAAAACATACTATGAAATATTGGGGTGTTACAAATTATCTTATAGATAAGATTATATATGGATCCTGGGAAGGTAAACTCCATAGTTTCTTATGAATAGCCTAATACTGTCATTGATATATGTGGTTTCTTGGAGCTAGCTGGTTATTATAGGAATATCATTCAGGATTTATCACACCTAGAAGCACCTCTTATGGGATTGGAAAATAAAAGTGCTAAATTTTCTTGGTATGAAGCTTGTGAAAAATAATTCCAAGTTTCAAAAGGAAATATTACCTCAGTTCCAATACCAATTATACATGATCCTAACAGAGACTATATAGTTTATTGTGTTGCATCATGCATCAGAAAGGGATCTGTTTGGATGCAATTAGAATGAGTTGTGGTGTATGGGTATCATTAATTGAGGCCTCATGAGAATAATTACCCAATACATGATCTATAACTAGCTATATTTTTCATGCATTATGTTTTTGGAGGCACTATTTTTTGGGAAAATGATTCATTGTATAAACGAATATAAAAAGGCTCAAATATATCTTCAATTAGCATGACCTGGATCTTTGATGAAAAATATGGTCCGAATACCTTAAGTACATTGACTTTGAGATTTCTTATATACATAGAAAAGGTAATTTAGTTACTGATTCTCTAATTTGGCAGACTTATAATTTTTTTCGGAAGTCAGTAGCATATGATAATTAATGGATTTCTTTTTTGAGATGCATCTAGTGGTTCATAAGTGTCACAAGTTGCCTATTCTTATATTTTTAAAAGTGACATCAACACTTATGGTTCGAGTAAATATGTGACAAATTTATGATCCTAAATTCCTAGTCATAACGGAAAGCATATTAAGTGAGGACCCTCCACCTGGTTGGATCATTAACAAGGATGAAATCTTGCATATACATGGATGTGTATGGGTTCTTGAAGAGATGTAAGAGTAGTTGATTCAAGAATATCATGATTACAATTTTTTTTTGTACATATCAAACTCACTCTGATGCACCATGACTTACACAATCAGTATTTGTGGAAAAGTACGAGGAGAAAAATAATGGGGTTCATTACTCAGCCTTCCACCTATTAGAATATGAAGACTAAACACTAGTGGAATGCTGGAATTTTATAGCAATTACCCATTTATGAGTGGAAATGGGATGAAGTAGCTATGGATCTTGTGACAGGTTTACCGAAATCAGCCTAAGGAAATGATATAGTATGGCTCATCGTGGATAGGAAAACGAAGGATACATACTTTTTTCTTATTAGGGAGACCTTATTAGTGGATGAGCTTGAAAGGATACACATCCATAATATTTTATTCTTTTACAGGGTTCTATGGACCATCGTATTAGATAAGGATTCTCTTTTTTACATTACGATTCTGGTAGGGGTTGTAGAAGGCCGTTGGTTCACACATGATTTTGAGTACAACCTGTCACCTACAGACTGATAGTCAATCCAATACTATGATTCATGTATTAGAGGACATATTATGAGCACGAATCCTTAATTTTGGAGGTTCTTGAGAGAACCACTTAGCTCTTACTGAGTTTTCTTATAATAACAGTTTCCAGGAGACTATACAAATGCCTCCTTATGAGTCCCTATACAGTTGATCATTCCTACAACCTTTATACTGGAAAGAGGAAGAAGAACCAGTGATAATAGGACCTCATCTCATTTAGGAGAAACCAAACTAGATACAAATTATTAGGAAGTGTATGTCTATAAATCAATATAGGAAGAAGTCTTATGCCAATCATTGCTGCTAACCTCTATAGCTTGGGGTTGGAGATCATGCTTTATTGTGTGTTTCACCTATATTGGGGAATCAATCAATTCAGAGATTAAGGAATATGGAACCTATTTTTTTTATAAATTTATTGATCATAGAGAGAGTTAGGATGGTAGAATTTCAATTATTTTTACCACAGAGGTACCAATCCATGCAAAAAGTCTTTCATGTTTCTCATCTTCATTTTTATCATTCTGATCCATCTCCTTTCCTTCAACAAAATGATATTGATTTGGATGTTGATACTTTTTTAGGGTTATTCTATTAGTATCAATGATTGTATCACAAAATATCACCATGGAAGGATAGTTCCTCTATTATGGGTGCTATAGAAGCATGACTGTGTGTAGGACGAGACCTAGGAGAGAGAGGCTGATATATGAGCTTAATGGCTAAAGTTATTCTTAGATACTGTTTAATCACCCTTGGAAGGGAAATTTTGGGATTTGTTGTTGGGAGGGGGGGGGGGTGGATGGGAGGTTGTAAGATCTCATATTTTTCCATGTATGTTCTACTTTAATTTTTAGGTTCACTCATTTTGGTTTAGACCTTCGAAAATAGGTTTTATAGCCTCTTTGGGGTAGATCTACAACAAATGAAAGAGTATATGTGCAGATAAATTTACACCATAAATTATGAATTTACAACATAAATTTTCAATTTCCACTATAAATTATCCTTGGGTAGACCCCTTATGTTTTGGAAAACCCCATTAAAGGGGAATTTATGCCAAAAATCTCCATTTTACATTATAAATACATTGAGGCTTATAAAAAATGGGGGATTTACTTCTTTTCCTATGGTTTCTTTAACATTAATTTTCCTCCTCCTATATTATTTCTTTTACAAAAGAACCCCCTCAATGGAGAGATCTAATCTTCCACTCTCAAACTAGGATTTGATCTAGTCTCTCTATCCAACATACGATTCAAGCACCATTCATCTTATAGGATAACCAATGATATGTATATGATTTCTCTAAATTATTTTCTTTATTTCTCTGAACAGCTTTAACATTATATCCATGCAAGATAATATGACCAATTTTCAAGTAATTTTCTATTTCTCTCATTCCATCTTGAGATCAAGGACAATACTGGATGAGAAGTTTTTTACCTGTCTAAGGTAGGTGGTCTATAACTTTTCTCAAAACATTAGGTGTTTATATGATGTCATCATTGTGCCGCACATCTGACTTTCTGAGTGCTTTGATTAAAATATGAGGTACCTTAAATTAAACACCTAGAACTTGAATTCGACTTGCTATGTGACCACAATAACTAGTTTAATGTTGACAAACTTAACTTGAACCATCCCTTTGGGTGGGATTGATTAAATTCCATGGTAACTTATTTTTCTTCCTTGTGACCAAAACACCATTAAGGCATGTTTGGACTGACCTTTGTTATAAGGTTGTTTTAAATTAACTTGATGTATTGAGATATGGTATGGACCTACCCCTGAACCACTTGATTAATTATAAATGAATTAAATAAAAGGTGAATGGTAAGTCCATGTCACTTAATCCTTGTTAAATGATGTTGTGGGAAGTAGATCACACTTAGAACCTTCCTATTACTCTTAGTCGTGTGACTCAAATGATAGATTGAATTGATTAAATGACATAGATGTGATTATATTATGATTACCTTCTATAATGGATATGAAGTTACTTATTTATTATATGGAATTTATGGACATTAAGTTCCTTGATTATTTGGAATTTATATACATGATGTTCCTTATTGTTTATTCCAAATTAACTGACATCATGTTCCTTATTATTACCTGGAATTTATAGAGATGATGTTCCTTATTTTTTACGAAGATAAAGTTACTTATTTTTTATATAGAATTTATAGACATGAAATATCTTATTATTTATATACATTAAATTCCTTATTATTCATATGTAATTAATTGACATGCTAGTCTTTATTTTTAATTAAATAATAAATGTTTAGAGACATTATTGATTCATCTGAAAGAGGTAGTGTCATATGGGTATCCCATAGGGAACCCTAGTTGACATAGGAATCAATTATTTTAGTTGATAATATACTCATAGACTTGATTAGTTATAGGCATCATTGGTGGTGGCCTATTAAGTTTTACTCACACCCTGTTGAAGATGAAAATTGGTACATGAACAAACAACACGGATGCAGGCATGGAGAAGGTAAATAAACTTTCTATGGATTATTGATTTTATATATTAAGATAGAGTATGAGAGCAGAGGACTGATCAAGTACTTTCAATACTAGTGGAGATAGCTTTTGGTATTTTTTTTACTTTTGTATATCATGTAATATTTATGTACACTACCATGTTCCCTTTACTCCCATTATATATAGAATCATGATATCCTCATTTTTTATATGACACTAATTATGAATTATAACTATTTATTATTATATTGATGTTTAATTCTACTAGAATATGATTTTACAATATTTATATTTATATTTCTTCTACAAATTTATCTATTATTCACTGGTGTGCTCTACTATGATAAGAGGGTATAGTCTCCCCACTACACCATTATAGACCCTCACTGCTAGTCGGAAGCCTATAGTGTATAGGGAGGTATGCTGGAGGCCATGTTTCTAACCAAGTTCAGTTACTTTTGAGTGAACTAGGTGTGGTGCATGTGACACTCTGATATTTTAAAAGAATAATATTATGTTCTGCACCGTATACGACATGCAACACCGAGCTTAAATGACTAGTGAAATATATGACTGTTATAACCTAGAAATTACATTGGTGGTTATGAATAGGATCAAATAATTTATAAATAAATATATAAATTTCCTTCTCAATATAATTTTATAGATAAATTATCAGTAAATAATCACTTAATTTTTAGTAATGAAATTTTATTCATCAAAAGTATGTTTTCTTCAAAAATGATTTTCATTTATTTCTTCAAGAAAATATTATAATTATTTTTTAAAAATTTTAGAAAATTTATTTAATAAAATGAAACTAATTTTTCAAATAAAAATATCAAAATTAACTTAGTTTGAAATATTTATATCTTTAAAAAAATATTCATTTTTCAGTTAATAATGAAAAATATGCATTTTTGTAAAACTGTCATATCTTTTCAATTATATAATTCCTATTATTCTTTGAAATTTGATTTCAATTAACAAAATTATTCACTATTAATATTTAATCCAACTAATTAAGTCATAATCATCTTTATACTGAATTTTAGTATAATTTTATTTTTTGGTTGAAAAGAAGGTTTTTTATAGAAAAAGTTTTAAAGTGCATAATGGTTTCCATTTTAATTAATTATAATAACCCTCAATGAGGAATAATTAAAATTAAAATTATATATTATATATCTATAAATATTAATTTTAATTAATATAATTATTATTACTCACTATAAAGTTAATATAAGACCATCTTATACTTGAAAAATACATTTCTTGAAAAACTAACTTTTCTTTACGTCTATAGGTTTTATTTCAAATTAAATTATACCAATTATATGAATTGAATTTGATAAAATGGATTAAATATTTTAACTTGAATACTTTATATTATATAATAAGATCTACACAATTTTTATTCATAATTAATAATGAAAATAGTATGAACATTTAACCGCGATTAAGGTAAAAATGAGTTTACTGGTGGTTAAACTAAAAATATAAGGGTTAAAATGACATAAAAACCTGTATAAATTCTATTTAATAGACATATTTTGAACTTATATAATATAATTACTTATAATGGTATGTTTTTCATCATTTTATCTTGTAAAAAATATGGGTATCACTTTTCATTTTCAAAACTTTCAAGTGTGTCCTCTCCCCACTTTTAAAAGGCCACCCCTCTCCTCTCATATTAACACTTTAAAAGACTTTTAGTTTAGATATTACCTAAAAGAAATATTACTTACTTCAATACATAAATAATATAGTCCATTTTTGTTTGAACATAAATCTAATCTATATAGGCTTTAGGTATAATCTTAAATAGGCGGTCTGAAGAAGAGGTAACATTCTTAACCAATCATTTTTGTTTTATATATTCTTATAAATCCATAAAATATTCTTAAGAAATGATGATATAATAAAAATATTTATAAAATATACTTAGATGTTATTTTTTAATGGAATAACCTAAATCCATCTTTTCTTCCTTCAAATGGGAAACAAAACCATTATTCATGTGTACGGAAGACTACCACCTCGCGGACTGATGTAGTTCATTTTTCATTATCTCTTCTCAAATATTATTATAATTAGGGATTTAAAGTAAATATATATGATATTGATAACATAATTATACTTATAGAATTATTATATCACATGTACCTTTAACTTTACATTTTGTTGGGGATACAATAACGTCGCTCATGTGTACGGCAGACTACCGTCTTGTGATGCAATGTGATTCATTTTTCAACAATGCTTCACCTGGAAGGTAATAAGGATAAAATTAATGAATATATGTGAAATAAATGATATAAATATTATATTAATGACATATTAATCATTCCTAAAATAAAATATATGATTTTATTTTCTTACACTGAAAAACGATAACATTATTCCTACATACGTGTAGACTACCACATCTACTAAGTGATGTGATTATTTTTCCTCACCAAATCACATGGATGATATGTATAAGTATATTTAAAGAAATATAATATTATTTATTATATTATTATAATTTTTTAAAGATAAAATTTTACTTACCTTCTTTCCATAATGATTGTTAAAAAATGGAAACGTTACTCATGCATAAGTATGACCCACCATCTCCATGATCATAACATAGTTCATTTTTTGTAAACATATTTAATGATTGGATTTAAAAGTATAATTGAAGTATAAAATTGATAATTATTTAATTATTATTATTCTTGAGATATTTAAATAACTACCTCTTTTACCATAGTCAACCTACTGAATTCACTTTGGATATATAAGACAAATATCATCAAAACATTTGATGTAAAGGTATATTTTTACTATATTATTATAAATATTTTAAGAAAATAATTATTTATGTTTAAATGGATAATAAAGTTCATTTTTTACTATATTGTTTTCTTTAAAATTCATTTTTTTAAAATTTGGACTCTTTTTAAGGTTTTACATAAGGGACACTTTACTTTGAAATCCTTATTTTAAAATGTTTAAAAGATCTATTTTATAAGTATTTTTCTTGCATATCTATATTATTGAAATTATTTTATGGTTGTTTTTATATGGATATAAAACAATTATAAAGAAAATTATATATCTCTTTTGAATTTATTTCAAAATGTTTTCAAAAGGAATATTTTTACATGTTTTGTATTGAAAAGATTGACAAAAAGACAAAAGGAATGTTCAATTTTAACATATACATTGATAATGAATTTTTTCACTGCCGTAATCGATATTGGATGTCTAGAATACTTTACATTATCTCATGTTTTATCTTAATCCAATGATTTCAAAAAAGGTAAGCAACGAGCATATTTTTCAAAATAAAGTATTTAATAATTTCTAAGGGTGAAAAGTATAACTTTGTGAAGAAGTTTTCATGAGTTTATCAGGTTTTCAAAGAAAACATGATGAGTTTTATTTTTTTATTTCCTTTAAGTTTTCTTCTGAATTGTTTTATGAAAATATTTGAGTATAGAAGGTGATTAATTGGGTATGAAAATGTTTATTTTGAGCCCAAATCTTACTTGAAAAGGATACTTTTTAGAAGTATTCATGGAATAACCGGTTTCTTTAGTTTTATTTTATATCCATTACTAAGATTATTGTGATTATACCACATTTTTTAAAAAAAATTCATAGTATTTTAAAAATTATTAAGGATAAGGAAGACATCAAAATTAAAATTATGAAGATGTGTCATGAAAACAAAACTCGTTTCTTTATAAAAGATTTATATTCTGGGAAATGTGGATACATATTAAAAGTTTAAACTTTTTAAAATATGGATTTTTATGTATTTTTTATTACATAATTCTATAAAAATATAAATTTAAAAATATATTTGGGAAAAGAAAGTGAATTATACTATAAATAAAAGAATATGTAATTTTGAAGGTCTGGTCATTATAAGGCGTCATAGATATGTTTGGTTATAAATATTCATTTTAAAGATAAATGGTTTTATTTTTTGTGTTAATTTATTTCTATTTTTTATGATGAAATAATTACCTTAAATGTCTATATAATGCGAACACAATATTTTTCTAATTAAAAAGAAAATAAAACCAATGATTTTAAAAAAATTAAATGTAATATAATTTTAAGTAATTATTATGTTCAAATATTTTTTTATATAAATGTAATAGGTTAGGTATGTGTGAAAGTATTATATAAGAACTACTTTTCTCTCTTGATATTTTAAAAGTAAAATTAAATGAATATTTCCAAAAATGACATTAATGATATTTTGTAATAAATGTTATTTTATTAAATGATATACAATTTTTAAAAATACTATCTTCATCCCATTGATTTAGGGATGGATTAAAATAAAACATATGGAAAATTTGTGGGCCAATTATCCTTTTATAGTATCTATTTTGACCTCCAAAGTGTAAAACCATTTTATATCACCGTAATTTTCCAAAGGGTTAATGGGGGTTAAAATAAGATAAGGTTAAAAAAATAATATATACTTGTAAAAATATTATAATATGAGATTATTTAGACTCATAATAATTTTATATTTTATTATTATAATTTTTGAAGCATTTTAATATTAAAATTAATTTATATTAATTAAATTGTTTAATAAATTCCTAGAGTGCCCCTTCCCTCTCTTATAAAAGGGTACCTATTATTCTCTTTTATTCACACTTAAAAATCCTTTTGGTTTGGACAATACCTAAAAAAATAACTTCATTATGTATGTATATTCTATATACTGAGATATTTTTATATTGATGAAATGACATATATCCATCTCTTATTCCATTAAATGAGAAACAAAACCATCATTCATGTGTACAATGAACTACCACCTCATGAACCGATGTAGTTAGTTTTCCGTAACCACCTTTTAAAACTAGTTATAATGATCAATTTATTGTATATATATATATATAATATTATGAAATATGTTTCATTATTTATAAGTAATAGATCATTTATTTTCATAACTTTTAATTCATTGGAAAATGATAACGTAATTCATTCGTATGTGTGGATTACCACCACCATGAAGTGATGTGATTCATTTTTCATCACCATATCACATGTATGATATTTGTATGTATATTTAAAGAAATAATATGGTATTAATAATGCCAGACTCCTCATGTTTTAATGCTTCCAAATCATATTTGGAGATTGTTGGAATCCTCATGTTTTAATGGTCAAAAATCTTGTTTGGATATTGTTGGACCCCTCATATTTTAATGATGAAAAATATTGTTTGGAGATTTTTGGACTCATCATGTTTTAAGGATTACAAATCATGTTTGGAGATTGTTGGACTCCTCATGTTTTGTTGCTTACAACATAGGTTTTAAACTATCACACGATCATGATTTAGAATCTCACAAATCATGTTTGAATCTTGAAAACTATATCTAATATTGTTCTTTTATGTTTCAGTATGACTATGTTTAATCTTAATCCATTCTGTGAATATTTATTCTTAAGATAGCTTATAGATATTTGGATAAGTATGTGAAACCATAACTAATCTACCGGTTCCGGATTTTCACAAAGTCTGCGACATCGTAAGATTGCTACCGGTTCCAGATTCTGGCAAAGGCACTGACACCGTTTCCTTGATACTATTTCCTAGACACTGCAATAAGACACCATTCATAATTTTGACAAAGGACTAGACACAATTACCCGATACACCATTTACTAGAAACAACAGTCTTGCAACCAGTTACAGAATTCGCAAAGGACCAGACATCGTAACTGTGCTACTAGATCCATATCTCACTGTGATTATCTCATCGTGATTGTCTAACTGTGATTGTGGCACCATGACTGTCTCACTGCAACTATGACACCATTATATACTTAACCATTTTTTCTATATTTTTCAATTTAATTTAATATTTTTTTTCTAATGGTAATATTTGATTTAATTAATGACACTGATATAATTAATGTTCTTTTGAAGTCCGGTCAGCAGACAATACGAGGTATGTGTGTGAAGACAGTGAATCTTGTCAGATCCAACATAAGCACCTGAAATAAAATGAAAATCATGGAACTGGAGAAAAGGTATGATCAGTGTATTGCATGAAAAAATAGGAGAACATCCATACATGAAAGAACACATGAAGAACTATCGATTCTTGGTGGCTGAACAACTATGGAGCAGAAACTCAAATATCCGCATAGCAGCAACTATAAGAAGAAAAAGAGATAAAAGCACATCTCTTCGAAATAAAAACCCGAACATGAGACTCATGACACTCTGTTTCCACAAGAGGACTCGAAAATCACATCTGCTACATCCTACAATTCTAGATATATATAGAACAACAATCAGAGCATTTCTAATCCTTTATCATTATCTTTTCTCTGCTATGTACTTTTTTATTAATCTTTTTGAGAAGTGTGTGTATCTTTATTAAAAACACACACTGTCTCCTACACTGAACTGGAGGATACAAGATATCCTCACTCAAATATATTTTATACCTTGTTCACCCATGTATAACTATGGAAGTGGTCTTGTGTAACTTGGTTGTTAGTTTTCCCACATAGAACAGTGGAAGAGGTCCTGTGACCTGGACAATATTATGTACTATTGTTATCCTAGATCTAGGGTGTGGATCAAATCTTTTTATATATATTTTGTGGAGGAAAGTGATCACCATGTGGAGTGGATTATGTCTCGACTTGAGATTGAACCACTTGTTTTATCCTTTGTGTCTTTAAGTTTAGTCTTTATCTATTTTAACTCATATTTTAGAAAAATAAATTTTACATTGATTGTTAGTCTTGGATAGTAGTTATAAATGTTTTTGCTTATTATAATTGTTTCAAAAGTTGTATAAATATATTATATTGCAGTTACTGAAAATTAATCAATCTTATAAGAAACTTTTTGAATAGTCAAGCTATTATCATTTTACGACCTTGGTTAACTGGCCTGATTTATTTTTAATTGGGGTAATATTTTAAATAAACTTTTTAACAGAAATTTTTATAGGTAATAAATTCAACCCCTTGAGTTTCCTACTCTAACCAACTAATAATATGATTGTTATTATATAAATATAAAATAATAATTACATTATTTCCGTAATGATCAGTCAAAAATGAAAACTCTACTCATGCATATGTATGACCTACCGTCACCATGATTATGACATAGTTCATTTTTCATAAGCACATTTCATTGTTGATTTTAATAGTATAATTTATGTAACATACTACCAATACCCATTGTCTTGAAATGTGTCCAATTTTCTACTTGACCATTTGTTACATCTCTAAGACACCAAAGGCTAGAAATAAATTCAAGATCTTTATAAATAGTTGGGGGATGATTTTACCTCTGAAATTAGAAAACCAAACCAAGTGAATGATAACAAAAAAACTACTATATAATTAATGATAAAAATTTATACAAAAAAAATGTGACTAAACCAAACTTAGAACATACCAGAGTACAACACCAAAACTAATGCCAACATTAGTGTATAAAGAGGAAGATAAAACCAACAAAAAACAAAGACTCTAAAGAAACAAACTCCACAACTCCCAAACTACTCCAAGACCCAACACCAAAATCCATTCCAAAGTATCATGAAGCATCAGTAAAGAAATTATACACTTGGAATTTACCTGTCTCTTGATAAAAAATATCTACAAATGCACTAAAGTGATCAATAAGGGGATGAGTAAGGAAACTCAGAAGGTTTTCCCCAAATGACTTCCCTTCTCACGCCACTAGGATAGAAAAAGTTAGCACAATTATATATATAAATATATTTTATATAAAACAATTTAAAATAGTTTATTTAAAATCCAAACCATTTTTAATATAAAAAAATTCCATATCAAATTTTTTTCCAAACCAAAACCATTTCCAGGGAAAGAAACCAATTTTTTATTAAAACCACTTCTAATATTTCCATTTTGGCATAACCCACTGCATTCCACATATTCAAAAATCCAACCATGCATGAAACCCTAGAACTCACTATAATCCTGAGTGGTGATTCATCCTTTCACCAAGCTGTCACTTGGTGAACCATTTTGATAGGGTAAATTTCACGCCCTTATCCATCCCATTGTTTTGACCGGGGTAACTTCAGGCCCTTATCCATCCAAAATGAATATAATCACATGCCAAACATTTATGAAAAAACCCATGACAAACCAATTATGATAAAACATTTCAATAAAATAATCTTTTATTTTAAAACCTATCCAAAAAACCCTATTCCCTTAATTATAGCAATCAACCATTTTAAAATCATCATTTTGAAATCATTCATTAAAGCACTTTGAAAAACAATTCCACAATTTTGTAAACCATCACTAAAGAATGTTTATACCAAAATTTTCAAAAAAAAATTAAAATCAATATTAAGAAATTCAGATATTTTGAGACCAAGACTTGTAGTTCTAATAAGAGGGGTCGAGAGTGAAGACACCTACCTCGGAAACTATTGTGAAAATGTAGAACGACACAAATTCTTCCACAAAACCAGGTTAAAACTCTAAAAAACCACCTGATATCTTGTTTGTAAAATCAAAACAGACATATATAATCAAAATTATCATAAAAAACTTATATATATCCCCAACACATTGGTTATACCATTACAAAAGAGGAAACAAGAAAAATCTAAGGAAAAAATAGAGAACACAGACTTACCCAAGAATATGGGTTTCAAAACACCACAATTTTCGAATAGATCACTCTAGGATCCAAAGGAATTCTCTCCAAATCCTTTAATAAGATATTAATTCTATTTAGGGTAATAATAGAGGAAAAATGATCTTTTAAGGATAAAAAATGAGTTAGATTCCCAATTTTCTTATCTAACTTTTAGCCATGCACGGTTAGGGTACAGAGTTAGGAAAACCTACCCTAACCAAGAACATGCCTCTATCCCTAAATGCACTGTAAATCCTAGATGGCTATATAGATTGGAAATACTGTGTGCCATACCATTCACTTACCCATACCCCACTACCGATATTTTTATGGGTTTTTATAGGAGTTTCATGTTTTGTATTAACCTTGCTCAAACTGTTCACCTATATAAAATCCCCAAAACATTAAAAAATTCATCCCAAATCTCCCAAAATTTACCCAAACACTTTATATAATTAAAATAAATAAATAAAGTGGTACTTACTTGAAAACATTGGTGCTAAAGTTTCCCCAACATTGGCCTTTCCATCCTCAAAAAGTAGAGAACCACCATTTCTCGAAGGAGATCAAGCCACTGCTCGATCATTTCCTTATCCTATTCCAAAGTTTCTTCTTGAATTCAACCATGTTTCCACAAAATCCACACTAGAATGATTCTTTTTCAATGTAGTTATTTCTCTTGCCTATCTGCAATCTGTATCAGCATATGATCTAATGAAGCATTCGTCACTAGGTCAATGTGATCCCATTGAATCACATAGTCAGGATCAAGATGATACTTTTTCAACTGAGATACATGAAACACATTATGCACTAAACTAAACCATAGTGGAAAAGACAACTAATATTACACCTCACCAACCCCTTTAAGTATCTCAAAATGTCCTCTGTATTGAGGATATAACTTTCCCTACCTTCCAAACAAGGATTCCCAAGACCTAGATATATTTTCAAGAACACATTATCACTCACCTTGAAGGACAAAAAACATCGAAAATGATATGCATATGATTTCTGATGACTCTAAGCCATCTCCATCAATTTCCTAATAAACTAAATCTTCTCCATTTTTTCTTAGACAAGGCTCAGCCTAACCAGTGAAGTCTCACACATTTCAACCCAACAAAGCATAAAATGAAAAGGACACCCATAAAATGATTCAAAAAGAGGCATATGTATTGAGGAATGATAAAAATTAATGTATAATAATTGAATTAATGGCATGTTCTCCTACCATGAGACAATAAATTTCACTATACAAGCCCAAAGAATGTGTTCCAATGTCTGTATCATCCTTTCAGATTGTTCATCATTCTAAGGATGATATGCCATACTAATAGTCAACTGAGTTCCAAGGGATTTCTATAAGGATTTACAAAAACAAGACATAAAATTGTGGTATCTATCTAATACTATAAAAAATAGTATTCCACTCCAATTTACCACTTCTCATATATGGATTTTAGATAAGTACTACACTTCCACTCCAATTTACCACTTCTCATATATGGATTTTAGATAAGTACTACACCGTATGATATTCATGAATAATGATTAAATGGGATGGCATTGTGAGCCAATCCACTATCACACATATAGAATCATGTTTTCAAATCATCATTGGGAGACCTGTAATAAAATCCATGGATATGTGATCACATTTCCAAATAGGAATAGGTAATGACTACAAAAAGCTTAATATTCGCTAGTGCTCTACATTAACCTTCTGATGGGTGAGGCATATCATCACAAACTCATCCACTTTTATTTTCATGCCAACCCATCAAAAGTTTTCTTTCAGTTCCTTGTACATATTTTTGTATTATAATATGGAGATTCTATCTCAAATAGTGGTATGCATGAAAAATTTATTCCTAAAAAAACATAGGTACAACTATCTGATCACAAAACCACAAAAATTAACTCTCCTCCAGTTTTTATCTCTTAATGGTCTCCCCACCATTGATTTTTGACCTCAAAAAAACACATTCTGATTTAGTTGTCTTTATATCTTTAACCTCATTCACCCAATTGGGAACCAATGAAACTAAAAAGAAAACTACAACACTATCATTTTCTTCACAATACAAGAGCATGCGAATTATCACTAACATCAACTGCCACTAATCAGAAACTTCTTTTTTCAACTGACCATATGAATTTATGCTTAATGCATCTATAACCTTATTTACCTTGGTGTATAAATCAAGTAAAAGTTTAAAATTTGGAGATAATTCATCACATCTTTATCTCAGGTTCAAATACCTTTGTGAGAAAATATGTTTCAAGCTCTTATGATCCGTAAACACCATAAATTTCTCACCAAGGAGGTAATGACACCAATTATTTAAAGCATTAAATACAACTTCTAACTCAAAATATAGTGTTGGGTAGATCTTATCATAAAACTGCAACTTAGATAAGCCATAAGAAACTTCATGATCTCTCTAAAGGAGAAATAATCCAAACCCAAACCCCAAAGCATAAAAATACACCATGTACGCCTATCCCGATTCTGATAAATCAAGATCGGTTAGGATGCAAAGTGAACTTTGAGATTTTTAAAAGACTTTTGACATTCCTCATTACATTGAAATAGAACACCCTTCTTTATAAATGATATCATAGGTGAATCTAGTCATTAAATTTCATGAAAAAATAATCTATAATAACCAGCCAATTCAAGGAAATTTCATATCTCAAAGACATTCTTTGAAGATTTCCAAGAGAAAAAAATGGCTATATTTTTTGGATCCATATAAACAACTATTTTAAAGATTAAATGGACAAGGAAATTTACCTCTTGTATCAAAAAATCACTACTTAAAATCATGAATTTAATAGTTCTAGTAAAAGGGATTTATCAGTTCTATAGAAGCACTGATAATGTAAGCGATGTTAAAGGGTTAACTTTAATAGTGCTCGTAAGAAATGCTGATAAAGGCCCCCAATAACAATGCTATAAAAAATGATGATAAAGGGGGACTTTATTAGCTCTTTATTCAAACTGTTAAAGGTCAACCATATCAGATCTTTTTTATCACAATTAAATTTTTCCTTTAATGGTGCTAAAAAAGGCGATGATAAAGGCCCCACTGATAAAGTGTATAATTTTTTTCATATCTAACCCCCACCTTTATCTGCGCTCACCCACCCCTTTTATCAACAATTGCCCCACAAATTTATCAGAACTTTAGATAATCCCACCCCCATCACACACCCCTTCCTCCAGCGAATTTCGAACCTAAGACCTTCAGCTTACACCACAACACATTTTCCACTCCACTATACTATTTTTTTACATTACATGATATATCTATTTCATTATATTTTTTATCTATATATTTTTATATTTATAAATATATTTATATATATATATATTTATATATATATATTTTAAATACATATTTATTAAATATTATTTTTTTAAATGGATATTAACTCTAAAAACCCTTAAAACACATAAAAACGTTAAGAAACTATGAAAAACCTAAACCTCTAAAAACAATGAAACGTTAATAAATTCTAATATAGGAGCCTATTTTAGTTAAAAAAATAGTCAAATAGAATACCATGAAATGATATTCGATATTATATGTGGTACATGCTGAACGGAAACACGGATTAGAAAGTATAGGTGTTTGAATTTTAAAAAATTCAGGTCTGTGACAAAAACTCAGTATTAGAGGAATTTTGGGACTTTATAGGATTTAAAAACTAGAAATATATCTTTTACCTTAGTCCAAGACCATATCAGGAATATATATCATCATAATCTTTGTTTTGATATGTGGTAGAGCCCAAACAGACACCCGAATCAAAAGTTATGGCCGTTTGAATTTCGAGTTTGATTTATGGATTTTTTAAAGACTATAGTATATTTTATTTCTTTTATGATCAAATGATTTAATTATAATGTATTTTTATCTCATTTAATAAGAGTTTATTTTATTTGTTTAATAGCTTAAACAGACTCTTAGATCTAATGTTTTGATCTTTTCTGGGTTTTTAGGGTTTTAGAGATTTTTCACATTTTATGTCCTTTAAAAAGGCCATAAGTTCTAAAATTGGTGTCCATTTTTCCTCTACCATATATCAAATAGAAAATTTCTATTATATCTACACTTTGGTGAACTATGAGAACCCTACATAACCTCTATTAAGGCCAAAAGGCCCTGAAGGCCTCCAAATGGCCATAACTTCTGCTATGGGTTTTCGTTATTGTTTTTTTTGATATATACCTAGTATAAGTGCTAGTAAAAAAGAACTAATAAGGGGGTATTTATTAGTGATTCTAAAAAAGAGTTGATAAAGGCCACCCTTTTATCAACCCTTTTTTATAAGTGCTTCCATTTTATTAGTGATTTTTTACCAGCGGTAATAAATAGGGGACCCTTATCAGTGCTTTTTTACAAGCGTTGATAAATGAACCCCTTTAATAGAAATTTTTCTAGAACTGTTAAACCCCTAGTGCTAGAGAAAACCAAATTTGTATCCATGAATCACACTTTGATAATGTAAAATATAGAAGATAATCCCTCAAGATTCCCAACATTGCTGCCAAGTGTTGCTCAAGATCAACCCTTGTCATTGAATACACCAATATATCATCGACAAACACAACCAAAAAAGAATCCAGATGCCTTTTAAATATCTAATTCATTTATTCCATAAACATTGATGGTGAATTAATAAGATCTAAAAGAATTACCATATACTCATAATAGCCATATCTACTCCTGAAGGCCGTCTTCAAAATATCCTCCTTCCAAAACTGCAATCAGTGATATCCTAATCGCAAGAAAATTTTAGAGAACCACTAAGATCTTCTTAATTGATCAAATAGATCATCAATACATGGAATTGGATACCAATTCTTTATCATAATTTGGTTAATATTATCATAATCCACACAAAAATGAAGAGTTCCATCAATGTTTTTCACAAACAAGATCGGTGCTTCCCACACAGATGTGCTAGGATGAATGAACCCTTTGCTTTCTTGATCTTCTAAATGGAAATTAATTTCCTTTAATTTTATTGGTTCTATACTATTAGATATAAGTGAGATAGACTTGGTCCCCAGTAAGAGATAAATCATAAACTAAACTTTTATTATGGGTGGAAACCATGAGAAATTTTTAGGAAACACATTAGGAAAGTGATCAAAAAGTGTTAGAAATTTGTTACTTCGGATCTCATCCAATGATTCCAACGTCAATATTATCAACTAGTATGATATCATTCCAACTGCTCATTCCAAAAAAGCATGCTGCACATCCCTTTACATTCTAGTCTCCTCTAAAGATATGTTCAATGACATCCACTGTTTTAAAGCTTACCATTTAGGTATAATAGTCGATGTGATCATTGAAAATTGTTAACCAATCCATACATAGGAGTATATAATAGAAATCCATTTCATGCATAAAGAAATACCATATCAATTTAGATTTATCAATTTTTATAGAACATGCTTTGCACATAATGGCTCAATATTATCTTTGACCATGAGGGGTTTGAAGTTTGAAAATAGAAGGAATCATATAAATATACAAAACCATCAAATCAAAAACACAAGAAGCAATAAATTAATGGGATGCACCCATATCAAACAATGCTTACATTAGATTAGAATTCAAAATAGTTGTACCTCTCACTATTGAAAATCGATATTGATCATCCAAAATCACTTGATCATCTCCATTTATTGCTATGTTGAGATTGGATATCCTAAGGGGTCATGGTATTCCTACTGTCACTATGTTTAGATTAGTTCTTCAAATGATAGGTATTATGATACCCTCTTCTCATAGAAGAATATGACGTCTCTAAAACAATAGATGTGTCCTGAACACCTGAACTTGGGGCACTATGAAAATAGTGCTAAATATTCCCTATTCGGTTGAAATTGTGGCATGCTCTAGGTTGTTCCATACAATCCTGCTTCAGGGGGTCAAAAGATCCACACTGAAATCATCCAAGATTTCTCTTGGGATGAAGAGTAATATTCAATGCACCAACCATCCAATTATGAGTCATTACACTAATTTACAAATAGGTTTCAATATTCAAATTATTCCCAACATCAATGTTGCAACCATTTACCATAGGTATCAACATACTTCCTCCACCTGTAGTTCCTAAGATGTATCTTTTTTGCACCATTTCTCTATTGACCATCTCTATATAATCTATTTTACAAATAATAGTAATCATTGAGTGAATATCTTGAATTATCCTTTATTTAAAGATTTTTTCCTTGAAGGATTAACTAGTAGAAACTTCAGGTGAAAAGCATACTAAATTCATTAATTTAGTTACATACTCAGTCACTGATATATTCTCCTACTTCTAGGTGAAAATGTCTACTATTATAGAAATCCTGAACATGTGAGGATATATTTTTTTTGAACAATTCTTCAAAATCCACCCATGAAATTCCTCGGTCAAATTTACTTTGAAGTTCTAAATCCCACCTCTGATGTAAAAGATCCAACCGTATATACATCATCATCTTGAGTTTTAGCTCTGCTAGTGTTCCTAGGAAATTGAAGATTCAATTCATTCCATTTATCCAAAACTATGATTTCAATGGTACCAAATCACCCCAAAAGATGGATGGATTCTACTTCTATAACTGAACAAAATGATCCAATTTCCTTGGTTCATCCCTTTGGTTCCCTCTATCCATAACTTAAAAGGCTTGGACAATACTTTGAACCATCTTTTGGTTCACCTGTGGCTCAGGTGAAACCACATTCTTAAAAACCTCATCCAGTTGGTTTCTTCGATGCCTACACGGTGCCATTTTTTATAAATACAACAAAAACCATACGTCTCACTCTCGAGAAACCAAAGGCTAAGCAATTCAAATTTAACAAATCACAACTATCACAACAAGGATTTACAGAATTCAAAATTTGTTTACTTTCATGCCATTTTAGATAATTTCACCATGCTTTTGAAAACAATACAATTTTCAAAATACCCACATATTTCCTTTTTAAAAATCTCACTTTTGATTTTAACAATTTTAAAAAATGAATACTTTTTCAACAAATCATAAATCATTACTCAAAATGAAATATGCACTCCTAGTGGGAATTCATTTCTACAATGCATGTCCTACACTTCTCATTTGGTAAACCCATGACATTTAGATTATAAATTCTATAAGTGTTTCAAAACACTTATGCACCCAAATTACCGATAACTTGAGGTTTATAATAAATAGGTTAGCCATTCCTCTTTATGTTCTACATTTAAACTCTCGATGATCTTACTCCTTTCTACTAATACAACTCAAGGATTAGACAGGAACAAATTTCTAACTTCAAGATAGAGATGATTAATAACCAAGGATCAAACAAATTTATACCACTTGTAACATCCCAACCCTCCCCATTGGCTTGAGATAAGTAAAAATTTCTACTTGTCCTTAGTTTAAATCCCCAAGACACCAAAAGATGGCAATAAATTTCAAGAGCTTTATATAAATTTGGGGGCCAATTTTTTTCCTTTGAAATTGAACAAACAAAATAAGATCACCATAACCAAAAAACCATTATATGATGCAGGATAACAATTTATAAAACTCAAAAGTGACCAAACCAAAAACTAACCATACCAGAGTACAATGCAGAAACCAAAACCAATATTAGAGTATAAAGTTAAATACCAAACCAACAAAACTTAAAGACACCAAAGACACCAACTCCATAACTCCTACCCTTCTCCAAGATCCAAATCCACAATATATTCCAAATTATAATGAATAGTGAATAAATAAATGAGATAATTTCCTTTTACCTATGTCTTGATAAATAATATCTGCAAATGCACTGAAGTTCCCAATAATGGGGTTAGTAATGAAACTCAGTATGTTTTCTCCAAATGACTTCCCAACTCACACCACTAGGATAAAAAAGTTACAACATTTATATAAAAAAATTTAAAAATATTTATATCAAATCCAAATAATTTTGAATAAAATAGAGTTTCATACCAAAATAGTTTTCCAAACCAAAACCATTTCCAAGGAAATAAACTAAACAATTATTAAAAAACACTTCTCAAATTTATATTTTGGTATAACCCATTCCATTAAACATATCCACACATCCAACAATTAATGAAACCATGGAACTCCCTATACTTGTTGGTGGTGATTCATCTGTTCACTAAGAGGTCACTCGGTGAACCATTTTTATGGAAGAAACTTCAGGTCCTTATATGTCCCATTCTTTTGACTAGGGTAACTTCACGCTGTTATCTCTCCAAAATTCATATGAACACATGCCAACCATTTATTCCAAAACCCATTCCAAACAAATTTTTCCAACACATTTCATTAAAATAATTTTTTTTATTGAAAATATGTCCATAAAACCTTTTTCATAAATCAAAGCAAACAACCATTTTAAAATCAACGTTTTAAAATCATTCAACAATGAACTTAAAAGAAAAATTACACAATTTCACAAACCATCACTAAATAAGTTTTATTCAAATATTTGAATAACAATTTAAAAATAAATTTAAATAAATTCTTACAATTTAAAACCAACCTTTATAGTTCTAATAAGAAGTGTTGATAGTGAATCCTCCTACCTCAAAAACTGTGGAGAAAATGAAGAACGACACAAATTCTTCAACAAAACCGGGTTGAAACTCCACAAACCTTCCATAGATATTCTTCACTAACTTCAAAACATAAATATGTCATCAATACTGGAATAAAAACATATATCGATCCCTAATATATTGGATATATCATTCCAAGAGAATCTAAGAAGAAGAATTTATGGAAACAAATGAATAATAGAGACTTACCAAGGAATCTGGCCTTCGATACACCACAATTTTCCAACAGATCACTCATGGATTGAGAGGAATGGTCTCCACATCCTTTGGTAAGATAATAATTTGAGTTAGGGTCATACTAGAGGAAAAAAATCTATTAATGAGAAAAAATGAGTCATATTTAAAATTTTTGGATTTAAATTTTATTTTTGCATGATTAGGAAAACTATACGTTAACCATGCACATTACTCTATCCCTAAATGCACAGTTACTACTGGGCGGACACATAGTTTGGTCAAACTATGAACCTAATCATGCACCTATACCAATCCCACTACATTAATTTTCATATATATCTGTAGGATGTTTATGGTTTTTACTAACAATTTTAAACTGTGAACCTCTAAAAAAATCCCAAAAAACATTCCAAATGTCCCACGAACTCTACCAAACTTCACCCAAACACTTTATATACTTAAAATAAATAAATAAACAGGTACTTACTTGAAATTGGGGGTGAAAAAATGTATTTATAAAAATTATAATTATTTCATTATTATTATTCTGGATATTTTGAAATAATGACTACTTTGATCATAATCAACCCACTGAAGTCATTTTGGACATATGAGCCGAATATCATTGAAATGAATCACATAAAATCAAGTGATTAAGTAATATTATACAAAATGGGATAAATTAAAATAAAAAGGAATAAAAAACTTGAAAAAGGTTCTTAATAATGCAAATAATTAAAATAATTTTATTCTCTAAGAAGATAAATAATGTACGTGCCAATTCAATCTCAATGTAAGGGACATGTTACTTTAAAAACTTCATATTAAATGTTTTAAATATTTATTTTCCAAATCTTTTTATCCCATTTCCATATTATTATGAATATTTTATATATGTATTTATATTGAGAGAAACTAATTATAAAGTATATTTTATGTCTTTCTTTACTTTCTTTCAAATGATTTCAAGAGGAATTTTTTTACATATTTTATACAGAACGTTTTGAATTTATTTAAAAAAGGAAAAAGGAACATTCTTGGTTAACTTAAAAGGGGTAAACGGTATTTTCCACCCCATAAACATTATTTTTTGTTTGGACTCATTTAAAATATTTTATTTTTTATTTATTTCAACGAAAAATTATTTTCCCTTTGTTATGGGTATTTTTGTTTTGAAAATGGGTTTTTTTAAAATGAAAGTGTATTTCAATATCTAAAATTGTTTTTTATATGGGTTAAAAATAGTATTTCAAAGGTTTTATAATTACAAGGTAAAAGAATAAAATATTTTATTCATTATATGGTACTTGATCCTTATATATGAGAATATTGTGATCCTAATAATGCTTATATGATGGGATTGTCCCCATTATAGATCATGAAAATAGGTAAGCCTGATATAATTTATACTAAGGGTGATACCCATTATTGTTCTCTAATTCATTGGGTAATGTTACTTGTATTAAAATAAAACAAGGAGGGAGTTATCAAGTGGGGGTTATCCTTTGGATTTAATTGGGTTCTGGTTATTTCTAACTTGGGTATAAAACAAGTTATGAATATTATGCTCTAAGTCACCTAAAATAGATATTTTATTTTCTTTATATGAGTTTTAGAGTTTTATTTGAGAAAAAAGTGTGTGTTTATCATATGTAAATGATTTATTTAATATAATTAAATAATAATATGATAAATTTAATCATTTTATGGGTTTTCATGTTCTTCACTAAACTAACATATTTCTTCTTTTTTATGTCTATTACTAAGTTTTTTGTCATATCACTTGATTTTAAAATGATTTTCAGAAGGTTTAAGGATGGTTAATAACCTAGAAGAAATAAATTTGAAATTAATGAATATTTTCATGAAAAAAATGTGTTTCGTTTTAAAAGTTTTATATTTTGAAAAAAATAGAGGATCAGAAGTGTCAACCATGTAAAATATGGGTTTTTTATTTTTGAGTTATGTCCTAATTATCTAAAAATCTAATACATAAATATCCTTGGGTATGTAAGAATGAAAATTATAGTATAAATTCACTAGAATATTAAATGTTTAAGTATTATTAATTATATAAAGAAAGCCTCAAATGAAATAGTAGCGATGATGGCGATAAAATCCATTCATGTATTTTACATTGAAATAAAGACTAAGTTAATACATTTGGTAAAATGTACTTCGCTCATAAAATGAGAAGAAGATTCCTTTTAATTTTTTTCATATAAATTAAGATATGGGTAAAGAATGAAATTAATAAATATTTTTATAATAATTAAAACACTCTTGAAGTAATTTTAAATAAAATATAAATATAGAAGAAGTGTTATAAGTAAAACTTCATAATAATATTTTTAAAAGAATGCCCCTTACATGTAACTTACTTTTTGATTATCAATCAAAAAAGAGATGAAATGGAATATTAAAATAAAAAAACATAAATTTTTTAAAATAAAATAAATATGTTTTAAAATATTAGTATTATATTATTTTCTTAAAGCAAATTTGAACATAAAAAATCTCTAAATAAAATTAGATTGTAAGAGAAATCCCTTACCTCAAGTTCGACTTGACTTTTAAGTGATTTGAGCCTTATTTATAATAAATTTATATTTATTATAATTATATAATATATCCATATAAATAATTATAATATAATATATTATCCACTTATAACATTTCAAAACATTTTAATTAATAATTAATTATTTCTATTTTTATTTATGAGTGTTAACTATTTCATTTTTTTTATGTAAGTTTCGGTTCGATAGTTTTGGTCCTTTATTATTAATCATGGATACATAATTTAAAAAATGTTAATAATGATATAAATATAATATATATTAATTATATACATATTTATAAGAATTATTGAAATGTGTACATGAAAAAAATTACACCCCTTTGTGGAGGTGGTAGTAGACAAGTATGCATGAATGTGATTTTCTTTTTTTAACTAGTAGAAGAGTAAAAAGGAAAATTATATATTATATTTATAGAATAATAATTATTTTATAAATAGCATATATATATATATATATATCATATTATTTCATTTTTATCCATAATTATGACCAATCATAAGAGGTATTGATAAAATAAATACATCGTCCTTGCGAGGCGGTAGACCCCATAGATGCATGTAAGATATTTTATTTTCTAATTAGATGGATAAGTAGATAAAAAGGGTTATAATATAAACATAGATATATTTCATTATATTGGATATACTAATTTTATTATATCACAATTATTAATATAGGTTTGAAGGAGGTAAACGAATAAATAAAACGAAAACACTCATTTAAAAACTATAACTCTTATTCAGAAAAAATATTTAGGTTTATTTTTGAAGGCTTATTAGGATAGTATTATGATATAAAAAAGATTCCCAAGATGTATGGAGGCATTTTATGAATGTATTTTTGTAGATATTGGGCAAGATAATAGGATCTTGATGTAACACCCCAAGCTTCCACGGTACGTTTCCCTTCGAATAATGCGATAGCGTGTGTTGTACGCAACCTCGAGTTCTAACACACACCACAACTAATTAAACTAGCCGTTGTGAATAGTAATACCTACTTTTTAAAATTATATATATTTTATATTTCAAAATAGACTTCATTTTTGGATTCGGAATATCTAATTTAGCCTAAGGTGAAATTTTGGTACTTTTCGGATAACTTTCATATTTTGATGAATAGTGAAAATTACTAAATTTTAATTAAAAACAACTTTTTTAATCAAAATAATTAATAGTGATAAATTATGAATTTTAGTAGTTTTAAAGTATATTTAGAATATATTTTTACCATTTAATATAATGTTGGTCATTGGACATAATTTTACAATTAAACTGAACATAAACAAGTGTCAATCTTTTGATAGTTATTATCTCTTAAAAACACGCTTTTTGTTTTGACAGCGGGAATTAATTTTAAATTAATTTCTGCCACTTCTGTGTTTTGAATTTAGGAAAATGGATTCCATATTTTGAATCAGGATGTTCAAATTGTGTAAATAGGTAACTTTTATTTTTAGACGTTTTGAATAATTACTGCGGTAAATATTTTATTTACCATGGTTAAGGGTAAATCCAGTAAATAAGGGTTAAAAAATAATATTATAATAATACAAAATTACCCTAAAACGTGTCCTAACCTTATTGGTGGACACATACCCGACCATGGGCATCCTTGGGTCGATTTGGGGACCCCTTAGAGCCACTTGTATGTGGTAGGGACACATTATATTAATAAAGTTAAAATAAACATAAAAATGGCATAAGCTTACATCTTTTAGAAGAACAATTTTTACATAGGGTTATACATGTTGGATTTTCGATTATAAATATTCATTAGAAATATAAAACTATTTCCTACATAATGATATTTTATTTATAATTTTTAGACATCAAATAATTTAAATTATTAATGACACAATAATGATGCAATGTTTACCTCATTAATAAATCATTTAAATAAATAAGATTATAATGATTAAAATATTATCTAGAACCTGTCCAATTCTTATTGGTTGATGTTATTTAGAATATGAGTCATCTTATCTTAGACCTCAATGATTTTTGGACCATTATAAACTGAATATAATTATATTATAAAGTAATACTTTCACTCTTTCCTAAAGAGCCCCTCCTCTCCCTTATAAAAGGAGACCACTTCTACTCATTCCTCACACCTCTCAAGCCACTTGGCTCGTCCAAACCCTGCCCAAATACTCTCCCAACTTCCCTCACTACAACTTAGAGGCCTTATTTTGATCCTAAATCCAACCTAAGGATCCCTTTCGATCAAATCAAAAGGAAGAACCCGAAGAAGAGGTAATGTTTTCACCACCCCTTTTCAAGTTCCTTTCTTCTTCCACTTCTTCTTTCTTTGTTCTTACCATTATAAAATAATAACTCCAGTATCTCATATATACTGTTATGTTATTATAAATATGGTACAACCATATTCAGTATTCTATCCACCCTTTGAATAACATGTCACCATACATGCGTACGTACGGCTTACCGTCTCCACGTCGTGGTGTAATTGTTATTCAATATATTATTATTTGGATGGGTATAATAATGATGTGTAACTCATGTAAATAATAAATATAACATGTTAATGATTCTGTATATATGATATACCATCCATTTATATATTATTTTAATATCAAAAGAATGATATTGTCGCTCGTGCGTACGTACGGACTACCGTCTCCACGAATGCGATGAGATTCATTCTCCATCGTATCCATTCAAGTATAATTATCATTTGATGATTTAAAAATGATGTTTAATGACTTGATATCATTCTTGATATGAATAATATACAACAAACATGGCTTATGTAACAAAACATATAAAAGAAAATGAGTAAGTTAACACCCGAAACGACGATAATTCTAAGATATTATTAACAAATCAATGTTAAAAGATCATATATGATATCATATTAATATATATGATTCTTGTATAATTTAATAACAATTATTTCGCCATTATACAGGAGGTTAACCTACCCAACCAAGGAAAAGTACAAGGTAAGGGTTATTTCACAATCTCTTCATTATCCGAGGTTGTTTATACGTAATAATCTACTGGGATCTCGTTATCATCCACATCCATGTTTCTTCAAAATGTATTTCAAAACATTTTTAATATTTAAAAGAATATGGGTTAAAGTCATTTATACCCTTGTTTGAATTTTTATAAGAGGTTTATAAGGGAATCTTTCCGTCGTTTTCCAAACAAGGTGCTTTTTAACCTTTTCGACAGAATTAAGATAAGAATGTTTTTTTAACTTATACGGCGGGTGCGGTTATTTTCCGCCGTTATAAAATCGTCAAAGCTTCCCTTACAAGCTTATAAGAATATTTTCAAAGAAAATGTTTTATTTTATAAATATATGTCTCTTAAATGATTTCAAAATAGAAAGAGATATTTCTTTAAAAAGAGTTTTGATTTCATCTATGTCAACATCCTTTAATGGATTTTACGCTTATTTGAGGATGATATATTATGATACAAAACTTTTATATTGTATTGAAGGTTTTGTGATATGTTTGACTGTGGATGTGCTATTTTTATACCATTCATAGTTTATGGTGAAAGTATTGACATTTCGTATGCTAGTTTTAATACGAATGTTTATGTTATGTTTAAACCTTTTCATATGGGAATGAATTGGACTTAATATGTGACGGGTGGAGCCCGCTATAGCTCCTCGATGCACTGGTAGGTCTCATGAGATAAACTAGTGTCTTGGCACAAGGCCTTGAAAAAATCTTATTTGTAGTCTTGGTACAAGGCCTTGACTATGTGGTTATGATAGTCTGGCATTATGCATTCCATCATTATGAAAGTGGTTATTGATATTGCATGTGATTATTCAATTAGTAGAATATCCATGTGAATAAGTAAATGGAATTATTTCATTTTATTTATGCCATACTATGTTGAAGTTAAAGTTTAAAAGGCTTTTTTTTAGTTATACATTGCCTTAAATGTTTATTCTTATTTATGAAAGTTTCCGCTATATTGTTATCCTTACTGGGCATTTTAGCTCACCCCTTTTCTATGTTTTATTTTTCCCAGGAAGTGAAGAAGTAAATTATGAATGACCTGCAGGGATATTATGTGGGGATATGAGTGTGGATTATGGAGACAATATGTTGTTGTAGTAGTTTTTCATTTTATGATGTAATGTAAGACTTATGAATATATCTAGTGTTTCCAAGACTACTAAACCAATCAGTCTTTCGAGATTTGATCTTTCTTGTGATCATACCAATGTTATGTAATAATGCACCGACTCTGGGTAACTGGGGTCGGGGTGTTACAGTTGGTATCAGAGGAAGTTTAGTACAAACCTTGGAAGCTAGATTTAGATAAACTCTGAGTAGAGCACGTAGACCTAAGATGAACTTTGAGGATTAGTATAGAAGAACTTCCTAGAATTTTGGTATTGTAGAGATTTTGTGAGTTTTCCGAGCAATACATCCCTGTCTGGATACGAGCAGGTAGAGGTGGCTCTGGCACAGATGTACCTAGGGGTAAAACCCGAAAACACCGCTTTGAGCTAGACTCGAACGGGAACTGGTGCACGACAACGGGCCTTGCTGCACTCTTGGTTACGACACTCCCGGGGGATATGCTTAGGATAACTCTCATTTCCTTTACAAATCATTTTGAAGGGATTATGAGTATATAATTCCTCAAAGAAAACATTCTTATGATTATGGATTATATCCATAAATAGTTCAATTTATGTTAAGTGTTTTATAAGTATGAGATTATGTATTTTGATTCATAAACTGATCTAGTTTATGCCATTGTTTAGAAATGGCGCCTAGTGGAATAAATGGAAACCGTATCAATGCACGCACTCTATGTAGGGATTTCCCTCCTGCTCAAGATAATTATAGTGGGGCTGGTGATGCAACTGGTGCCGATCATCTAATCACCATACTGGGACAACTTACTCAGGTTATGAATAATAACCTTACCCGTATGGAGCACCCTGATCCGCAGCGTGGAGGATCAATGTTAGATCGATTCATGAGGCAACAACCACCAAGGTTCAATGGGAGTACAAATCCCTTAGTAGCTGAGCAATGGATAAATTACCTAGAGAAAATATTTCAGGCTTTGGGGAGCAGTGAAAGGGAAAAAGTTATCATGGCAGTTTACCGCCTCACTGGAGATGCTGATCAATGGTGGTCATTGATTCAAAACATGAAGGAAGATGATGAAGTATCAAATATGGAATGGAGGGAGTTCAAAGATCTGTTTTTAGAAAAATACTTCCCTCGCGACCATCGAGCAGATATGGAAAGGCAATTTCTAAGTCTGAGACAGAAGGAGGATGAGAATGTCGCAAAGTATGAGGCTAACTTTACAAGGTTAGCAAGGTACGCTGGTGATTATATACGTAACCAAATAAGTAAGATTGATCGTTTCTTTGATGGGTTAAAACCATTTCTCCATCGATCATTAGTCTCACAATCCTTTTCATCGTACGAAGACATTGTCTCATGTGCTATCAAGACCAAAAAGGAATTCTCTAAGTCTTATGACTTTAAAGAAAAGCAAGAGAAGAAGAGACCTGCTGATCAATCTGGGAATGGAAATAAGGGGAAGAAGGGAAAGGTTGAATATCCATCCTGTGGTAAATGCGAGAAGAAACACCCTGGTACTTGCTTGAAGGGAATGGGAGTCTGTTACAAGTGTGGTGAAAAAGGCCACCAAGCTCGTGATTGCAAGGGGAAGAAGGAAGCTACCAACGTTCAGTGCTACAATTGCAGGGAGATGGGGCATTATGCAAATGAATGTCCTAAGCGTCAGGAGAACTTACCTCAGAAAAGGCCAAGGGATCAAGGCCAGGCTTATGCTATCACTACTGCTGAGGTAGAAGCTCCGAAAGACGTGGTGGCAGGTAATTTAATGGTTTCCTCAAGTTTAGCAAATGCATTATTTGATTCTGGATCATCGCATTGTTTCATATCTTCCCAGTTTGCTAAGCAAATTAGATATTTCCAATTTTATTTAATAAGGGTGTTGTCAGTTAAAACTCCTAAGGGAAGTATCATTGCAACAAAGTTTTGTGAATCAGTCCCCATTAGAGCACATAAATTTTCTTTATCTACTGATCTCATCGTCATACCTATGATTGAGTTTGATATAATCCTCGGTATGGACTGGCTTTCGGACTATGATGCGAAGATTTATTGTAAGAAGAAAGAGGTTACGATTCTTGATGATAATGATAAGGAACACCTTATTTTTAGAGCAGAATCGTCACCACCTAATTCTTATTTAGATCCACCCCCAGTAGCTCAACTTAATTCAATTATTGGGGAGGAAGAGAATGAAATAACTGTCGGTGAGGAAAGGAATGTTCAAATAGAGGATGTACCTGTTGTGAAAGAATTTGTAGATGTATTTCCGGAAGATTTACCTGGACATCCTCCAGAACGAGAAGTTGAGTTTTCCATTGATTTGATTCCTAGATCAAGGCCTATATCGAAGACCCCTTATAGAATGGCCACTGTAGAATTATTCGAACTAAAGAAACAACTAGAGGAATTGAGTAATAAGGGATTTATTCGCCCTAGTGTTTCTCCATGGGGAGCCCCTGTTCTTTTTGTTAAAAAGAAAGATGGATCTATGAGGTTATGTATCGACTACAGGGAGATCAATGCTATAACGATAAAGAACAAGTATCCCCTACCTCGTATTGATGATTTATTTGACCAACTGCATGGAGCTCAATACTTTTCAAAGATTGACCTTCGATCTGGATACCATCATTTGTGTGTGAAGAAGGAAGACATTCCGAAGACAGCATTTCGAACCAGGTACGGGCATTATGAGTTTACCGTAATGCCGTTTGGATTGACTAATGCACCCTCTGTATTCATGGATCTGATGAATAGAGTTTTCAAGGAGTATCTCGATGAATTTGTGGTGGTATTTATTGATGATATCTTGGTATACTCCAAAACCCACGAAGATCATGAAAATCACTTGCGCATTATCTTGAAGACTCTGAGGAGGCATGAATTATATGGGAAGTTTAGAAAGTGTGAATTCTGGCTTCAGGATATTTCTTTTCTTGGCCATATTGTCTCTAAAGATGGAATCTCTGTTGATCCTTCTAAGACCAAGGAAATCCAAGAATAGCCAGCACCTACGAGTATAACTGAGGTACGTAGTTTTATTGGTTTGGCAGGTTATTATCGACGTTTCGTCCAGAATTTTGCCCGATTGGCTAATCCATTAACGAAGCTCACACGTAAAGGGGTTAAATTTGTTTGGACAAAAGAGTGTGAAAATTTTTTCGAAGAACTGAAGAGAAGATTAGTCAATGCTCCTATATTGACTCTACCATCGGGGAATGATGGGTTTGTTATTTATAGTGATGCATCAAAGAAAGGACATGGTTGTGTCCTTATGCAGAATGATAGAGTTATTGCCTATGCATCACGACAGTTGAAAATTCATGAACAAAACTATCCTACTCATGATCTTGAGTTAGCAGCTGTGATCTTTGCTTTGAAGATATGGAGACACTACCTCTATGGTGAAAAATGTGAGATTTATACTGATCACAAGAGTTTGAAGTATATTTTCTCACAAAAAGAACTCAACATGAGGCAAAGGAGATGGCTTGAATTACTCAAGGATTATGATTGCCCGATACACTACCACCCAGGGAAAGCAAACAAGGTGGCAGATGCTTTGAGTAGAAAAGACCATGGAGTTTTGAACAATATGAGAATTGAAAGGGATCCAATTTTCATTGATCTAGTGAAGATGGACATGGGAATAACCAGGGAAGGTGAAACATCAATGATTTTTCAAATGGTTGCCAAACCATCTTTACTAGAAAGGATTAAGAGTTCTCAGACCGATGATGAATAATTTCAGAAGAATATTAAATCTTTGAATGATGGGAGATTGAGAGACTTTGTGTATGAAGATGGAATTTTGAAATTCGGGAAGAGACTTTGTGTTCCCGATTTACCTGATCTGAAAAGGGAATTGTTGGATGATGCTCATAGTTCCAATTTCTCTATACACCATGGGAGCACCAAAATGTTTAGAGATTTGAAGGAACATTTTTGGTGGGACAACCTGAAGAGGGAGATTTCTGATTTTGTGTCAAGATGTATGGTTTTTCAACAAGTGAAAGCTGGAAGGCAACATCCTGGAGGAGTCATGCAACCTCTTCCCATACCGGAGTGGAAATGGGACAATATTACGATGGACTTTGTCATGGGGCTACCAAAGACTCCTAGAAGGAACGATGAAATATGGGTTATTGTTGATCGTCTTACCAAGTCAGCACATTTTCTTTCTATAAGAGAAGATCTACCCCTGGAACGTCTAGCAAGACTATACATTAATTAAGTTGTGAGACTTCATGGAGTACCCCTATCGATTGTTTCTGATCGTGATCCCTGTTTTACTTCAAGATTTTGAAAAAGTCTTTAGAAATCTCTGGATACTGAACTTCATTTGAGCACTGCTTACCACCCTCAGACAGATGGACAATCAGAACGGACTATTCAAACTCTATAAGACATGTTGAGATCTTTCTCACTTGACTTTCAGGGTATGTGGGATCAATATTTACCACTGGTAGAATTTTCCTATAACAATAGATTCCATTCGAGTATTCAGATGGCACCATATGAAGCGTTATACGGAAAGAGATGTCGTACACCAACCTGTTGGGATGAGGTTGGTGAAAGAAAACTTGTAGGACCAGAACTGGTGGAGGAAACGGTGGAAAAGGTGAAGGTAATCCAAAATCACATCAAAGCAGCTCAAAGTAGGCAGAAAAGCTATGCCGGTAATCGAAGGAAGGATTTGGAATTTCAGGTCGGTGATCATGTTTTCCTGAAGGTATCTCCATGGAAGGGAGTCATACGTTTTGGTAAGAAAGGTAAATTGAGTCCCAGGTACATTGGACCTTTCGAAATTCTAGAACGAATTGGGGCTGTAGCTTACCGATTGGCAATGCCTCCAAGTCTCTCCAAAGTTCACGATGTGTTCCACGTATCTCTGTTGAGAAAATACATGCCTGAACCAACACATGTACTCACCTATGAGGAATTAGAACTGGAACCCGATCTGTCTTATTGTGAAGAGCCTGTCAGGATTCTTGATACAAGAGAACAAGTACTGAGAAACCGGACGACGCGTCTGGTAATAGTTTTGTGGAGAAATCATAAGATGGAAGATGCAACGTGGGAACCCGAGGAACTTATGATGAAGAACCACCCGAGTCTTTTTATGCAGTAATACCCTAGAAATTGCGAGGACGCAATTATTTGAAGGAGGGGAGAATTTAACACCCCAAGCTTCCACGGTACGTTTCCCTTCGAATAATGCGATAGCGTGTGTTGTACGCAACCTCGAGTTCTAACACACACCACAACTAATTAAACTACCCGTTGTGAATAGTAATACCTACTTTTTAAAATTATATATATTTTATATTTCAAAATAGACTTCATTTTTGGATTCGGAATATCTAATTTATCCTAAGGTGAAATTTTGGTACTTTTCGGATAACTTTCATATTTTGATGAATAGTGAAAATTACTAAATTTTAATTAAAAACAACTTTTTTAATCAAAATAATTAATAGTGATTAATTATGAATTTTAGTAGTTTTAAAGTATATTTAGAATATATTTTTACAATTTAATATAATGTTGGTCATTGGACATAATTTTACAATTAAACCGAACATAAACAAGTGTCAATCTTTTGATAGTTATTATCTCTTAAAAACACGCTTTTTTGTTTTGACAGCGGGAATTAATTTTAAATTAATTTCTTCCACTTCTGTGTTTTGAATTTAGGAAAATGGATTCCATATTTGGAATGAGGATGTTCAAATTGTGTAAATAGATAACTTTTTTTTAGACATTTTGAATAATTACTGCGGTAAATATTTTATTTACCATGGTTAAGGGTAAATCCAGTAAATAAGGGTTAAAAAATAATATTATAATAATACAAAATTACCCTAAAACGTGTCCTAACCTTATTGGTGGACACATACCCGACCCTGGGCATCCTTGGGTCGATTTGGGGACCCCTTAGAGCCACTTGTATGTGGTAGGGACACATTATATTAATAAAGTTAAAATAAAAATAAAAATGGCATAAGCTTACATCTTTTAGAAGAACAATTTTTACATAGGGTTAAACATGTTGGATTTTCGATTATAAATATTCATTAGAAATATAAAACGATTTCCTACATAATGATATTTTATTTATAATTTTTAGACATCAAATAATTTAAATTATTAATGACACAATAATGATGCAATGTTTACCTCATTAATAAATCATTTAAATAAATAAGATTATAATGATTAAAATATTATCTAAAACCTGTCCAATTATTATTGGTTGATGTTATTTAGAATATGAGTCATCTTATCTTCGACATCAATGATTTTTGGACCATTATAAACCGAATATAATTATATTATAAAGTAATACTTTCACTCTTTCCTAAAGAGCCCCTCCTCTCCCTTATAAAAGGAGACCACTTCTACTCATTCCTCACACCTCTAAAGCCACTTGGATCGTCCAAAACCTGCACAAATACTCTCCCAACTTCCCTCACCACAACCTAGAGGCCTTAGTTTGATCAGAAAGCCAACCTAAGGAGCCCTTTTGATCAAATCAAAAAGAAGAACCCGAAGAAGAGGTAATGTTTTCACCACCCCTTTTCAAGTTCCTTTCTTCTTCCACTTCTTCTTTCTTTGTTCTTACCATTCTAAAATAATAACTCCAGTATCTCACATATACTGTGATGTTATTATAAATATGGTACAACCATATTCAGTATTCTATCCACCCTTTGAATAACATGTCACCATACGTGCGTACGTACGGCTTACCGTCTCCACGTCGTGGTGTAATTGTTATTCAATATATTATTATTTGGATGGGTATAATAATGATGTGTAACTCATGTAAATAATATATATAACATGTTAATGATTCTGTATATATGATATACCATCCATTTATATATTATTTTAATATCAAAAGAATGATATTGTCGCTCGTGCGTACGTACGGACTACCGTCTCCACGAACGCGATGAGATTCATTCTCCATCGTATCCATTCAAGTATAATTATCATTTGATGATTTAAAAATGATGTTTAAGGACTTGATATCATTCTGGATATGAATAAGATACAACAAACATGGCTTATGTAACAAAACATATAAAAGAAAATGAGTAAGTTAACACCCGAAACGATGATAATTCTAATATATTATTAACAAATCAATGTTAAAAGATCATATATGATATCATATTAATATATATGATTCTTGTATAACTTAATAACAATTATTTCACCATTATACAGGAGGTTAACCTACCCAACCAAGGAAAAGTACAAGGTAAGGGTTATTTCACAATCTCTTCATTATCCGAGGTTGTTTATACGTAATAATCTACTGGGATCTCGTTATCATCCACATCCATGTTTCTTCAAAATGTATTTCAAAACATTTTTAATATTTAAAATAATATGGGTTAAAGTCATTTATAACCTTGTTTGACTTTTTATAAGAGGTTTATAAGGGAATCTCTCCGTCGTTTTCCAAACAAGGTGCTTTTTAACCTTTTCGACAGAATTAAGATAAGAATGTTTTTTTTAACTTATACGGCGTGTGCGGTTATTTTCCGCCGTTATAAAATCGTCAAAGCTTCCCTTACAAGCTTATAAGAATATTTTCAAAGAAAATGTTTTATTTTATAAATATATGTCTCTTAAATGATTTCAAAATAGAAAGAGATATTTCTTTAAAAAGAGTTTTTATTTCATCTATGTCAACATCCTTTAATGGATTTTACGCTTATTTGAGGATGATATATTATGATACAAAACTTTTATATTGTATTGAAGGTTTTGTGATATGTTTGACTGTGGATGTGCTATTTTTATACCATTCATAGTTTATGGTGAAAGTATTGACATTTCGTATGCTAGTTTTAATACGAATGTTTATGTTATGTTTAAACCTTTTCATATGGGAATGCATTGGACTTAATATGTGACGGGTGGAGCCCGCTATAGCTCCTCGATGCATCGGTAGGTCTCATGAGACAAACTAGTGTCTTGGTACAAGGCCTTGACAAAATATTATTTGTAGTCTTGGCACGAGGCCTTGACTATGTGGTTATGATAGTCTGGCATTATGCATTCCATCATTATGAAAGTGGTTATTGATATTACATGTGATTATTCGATTAGTAGAATATCCATGTGAATAAGTAAATGGCATTATTTCATTTTATTTATGCCATACTATGTTGAAGGTAAAGTTTAAAAGGCTTTTGTTTTAGTTATACATTTCCTTAAATGTTTATTCTTATTTATGAAAGTTTCCGTTATATTGTTATCCTTACTGGGCATTTGAGCTCACCCCTTTTCTATGTTTTATTTTTCCCAGGAAGTGAAGAAGTAAATTATGAATGACCTGCAGGGATATTATGTGGGGATATGAGTGTGGATTATGGAGACAATATGTTGTTGTAGTAGTTTTTCATTTTATGATGTAATGTAAGACTTATGAATATATCTAGTGTTTCCAAGACTACTAAACCAATCGGTCTTTCGAGATTTGATCTTTCTTGTGATCATACCAATGTTATGTAATAATTCACCGACTCTGGGTAACTGGGGTCGGGGCGTTACACTTGAAGTGTTGATAAGAGTGGATAAGTGTTGTCTTTTATAAGTGAGGGAGATGACACACTTGAATCTTTTCAAATGATTAAAATGTATTAATGTATTAATCAATAAAAATGTATATAACATGATTCATATTAGAATATTAGATGATATAGGGTCTAAATATTACCATAAAATATAATTTATATAATTTATAGTTCATTTTATCCCTTATCATTTCAATTTTAACACTTTTAACCTATTTTAACTTTCACTATGGTAACTAATTTTTTTACCAAATTTTTTATTCATAATAAAAAATATGAAATTGGAATCACTGAAATAATTTAAAATTTTTCTTCCACATATGGATAAAATTTTATCAAATTTAATTTTTATAAGTGGTAGAAATTAATTTAAATATAAACCCATAAAATGCGATGGAAAACAGTTTTCTAGAAAAATTATTTTTACGTATAAAAAACTTATTTTATAGAAAAATAAGTTATAGTGTTGATTAAAATATAATTTATCCTATTATTTTAAATCAAAGGAAAAATATTTTTTTTAAACAAACCCAAAACTGAAATGAACCATATAAATACTTTCTTAAAATCGAAGAACAAAAAAAACTTTTTATTTAAAGAAAAACATTATTTATATTTTTAAAATGATAAGAATATATTGATACATAAAACATTATATTTTTATATGAATTATATTAATTATTTAATATATATTTGGTATAGAAAACATTTTTCATAGTCATTCATGTTTTTATTATATCATTATAATTTATTAATAGTGATAGTTTTGGTAAAATTAGTATTTTCTACTATTCACCCAAAAAATCAATTTTTTTGAAAAATTTCAATAATTCAACTTAAGATAATTTTGACATGAATAATTAAAAAATAAAAACAATTTCATAAAATTAAATTTATTAAAAAATTTAATTTAATTTTTAATCACATTCTTGGATAAAAGTTTATGCATGATGCTATAGTTTCTTTAGAAAGAAAAACTTACTATAATTGAATATGAAGTGTTACATTATCCTCTCTAAAAATTTGATCCTAAAAAATTCAAGAATTTAAAATTATGAAAAGATGTTGGTATTTCTTCATCATAACTTCATCAGGTTCCTATGTTGCCTCTTCTATTTTATGATTTCTCCAAAGTACCTTCACCAATCGATTCATCTGACTCAATAACAGTTGTTCTCTAGTTTCAAGAATCTATATAAGATATTTAAATAATTTGGATTATATCAATATATTATCAATAAATACCATAATGAAATTCTAGAGATAATATTTGAATAAACTATTCCTCAAAACCCTAAAAACAAAGGGTTCATTAATTAATCCAAAGGTAATTACTGTAAATTCATAATGTCCATACTTAGTTTGAAATTAAATATTTAGAATATATTTCTTATTTACTCATAGTGGATGAAACCCAAAATGAATATAAATATTTGAAAAATCTTAATATTCTTGAAGTTTATAAATAAATTCATCAATGTGGGGAATAATATACTTTTTCTTTATGGTAATGATATTGATTTCACAATTTTTACATCGATACGAGGAAAGGGGCTCTGTTAGATTGAAAACAATGACACAGACAAGGTAAAGAAGTGCTTAGTGATAGATTAAAAAGACAACACTAAGACCCATAGGGGAAATTACCACTGATCTACACCCTGAGGGAGATATTTATTTCCCTATAATCGACGCACATCCTCATAAACCCATATTTATTATTAACAAAATGATCATGAGATCCCCTTGGTGAAATAATAAGTGTATCAATATATTATCTCACAATTTCTATAGTTGTTTGTTCAGTTCCACTAATTTAAATTTTACTATCTAATAGGGTGTCTTAGATATAGGTTTCGAATCAATGATGAGATCAATATAAAACTCAACTTCATGCTTAGTTGGATATCTAGATATCTCTTTAGGAAGCACATGAATATATATTTTCAATATAGGTACATCCTTTATAATAAGGATACCATACCCATTAATAGGTTTTGTTTATTCTTATTCCCTAATAATTTCATTAATAAGAGTAGATGGAAGTGGATCTAGTCTTGAGTCAGATGATATAGTCTCCCTTATGAAGACAAGGGATTCCACATCTCCATCAATAATCATAATCTATTTCTATTATTAATATTTTTTACATTATAATTTAAAATTCAATCCATACGATGGATTATATTAATTTTAACCATATGAATAATAATCATGTTTGAAAATATGGAATGTCTTTGTGCCATAATGGGAATAAAAAAACACATGCTTATTATAATATTATTTCCACTAGTATTATTAACTGATAAACCCCTTTTTAAAGTTCTATAAATATATAATTTTCTTCGAAAAAGTGGAAGGTATAAAATAGGGAGAGTATCTATAATCAAATAAATCATTTGATAAATTTATGTTATGATCAAAGTAACTACCACCATATCTTTGGGAACTTCAACCTATACTGTAGTAATCACAAAATCTTATCCTTCTCCACTTAAATTCTTTTTTGGGAGGTTCTCTTGACTCTTGAGAAATCGATTTTAATAATGAAACATTTCTTTATTGTTTAATAATTAGATAAAATTCCAAGATAATGTCTTAAAGTTTACCACATACTCGACAACACTTTCTTCTTCCTTATACTTTAAAGTGAGGAATTTCCTCTCCATTTCAGCTCACTCTTCTTAAGGAAATTATTTCTCAAAGAATATAAAATTTAAAGTTATCTATTACATACTTACAATTTCACTAACCTATTTAGTGTTTTAGATCAATAACCACCGTTGATTAGTATCTCCCTTTAGAAAATACGCTATCAAAATCAATTTTTCCCTTTAATTACTTCTCAAATCTAAGAATATCTTTTTGTGGGACTTAATACATTGTTTAACTACTAATGGATTAGAATTTAAATTAAAATATGGAGTCTTTTGTTGCATAATGTGATCCAACATAGGTTAATCACTTTGTGGAACAATAGGTTTCTTTATATGGGAAATGTTATTCATCATAACCTGAGTCATATACACTAATATGGCCCAGGCTCTTCTCAGTTCCAACACTAGTTGTATTGGCTTTCTCAGTAGGTAATTACCTATATTAGCTATAGGTGTTGATTCCCTCCCTTCTTCCAGGTTCTGATTCTAAACAATGACACACACTAAGTTAACTATTATTCATTATGAATATTGAGCATAAAATAAAAATCCCTATATTGGTAAAACTCTTTTAATACCCTAAGGGATTATAGTAATTCTCATGTTATCTATGTTCATTTAAAACTTAGTTCCCAAGGTTTCTACTAAAATTACTCTGATACCAACTATAAAAACCTGACTTTATTAAACTAGGGGATGTTTTTACTTTATTACATTGGAAGAAGATACAAGGGATCTCACTATGTAGGATCAATTAGTTTAGAAGTATTGGGAAACTAGATACATACATGGTTCTCATATTACATTGTAAATATAAAAAATAACATGAGAAACATTATTTCATCATTAAAATCATTCATAATATCCTTGTTCATATCCTAGGGAAAGGTAAAATAAATTAAATGGTGATCTCAAATACTCAGTAAGGGTTACGTACAATGGAAGCTATCATGAGTAAATAATGAATAATCAATATGAAAGAGTATATAATAAAAACACATTCCATTCAATCAGAAACATGAGTTCAATGAATATCCATGGCTAATATCATCATAAAAATCACATGGATAATGTGAAATAAATTATTAATAAAGGAAACTATTAGTATAGAAATTAATGATCAAGGATATTCAACTATGATATCATGAATCTTATCATTAAGGCCTCTCAACCAGTATATCATTATTAAAAAATGGTTAGATGTAAACCAATACCCTTCTAATATGGAATTACTGCTATTTTTCATTTCGATGCTTTTCAATGCATAAATGAGCTATCTATAACCAGGACCCATGAGTCACTTTCATATCCTTTTCAATCCTCATACTTATAATGATCAATAAAATTCATTCTTAAAATGACTTATAAGTCAACAATTATCTATATTGAATCATGATTATGAAACATCAATATTTCACATGTAAATAAAATAACTTAATTAATAAGATTTAGTCATTTTATATTTTATATAAAAATGGTATAATATTGAAAAATCATAAAATTAATAGAAATGATTCTTAATTCATCCATGATATTAAAAATATTAACATAAAGGAAAAAAAGTCTAATGAATAATAGAGAGTGAAAGAGAACATGATCAAAATAAAGTGAGTGATATCAAAATAAGGCACAATCCATTATTAGAAAAGAGTGATATAATAACATAAATTCACAATAAATTATGGTTTTATGATAAAACCAATCCTTTAGAAAAGAAAATAGAAGAAATAAATTTAAAATAAATTCCTTATAACTCCATGTAAATTCCTTGTAACCGAAATACCTTACCTCAAGTTTGAACTACTTGGTAAGGTATTTTAACCACCTGTATAATAAATTTAGATTTATAATAATTCTATATTATAACTATATAAATACTTATAATATCCTATATGATCTATTTATAAAATTTCAACACCAATTTATTTATAATTATTTATTAAAATTTTCATTTTGAAGTGTTAATTGTTTCATTTTTCATGTATGTTTTGGTTTGGTAGATTTAGTCATTTCATATTTCTCATGGTTCAAAATTATTTATAATGCTAATAATGATATTCAAAAAAATCACATAACTTTATGAAGGTGGTAGTCCACATGTATGCATGAACGACATTATCATTTTATAACTGGTGAAAGGGTAAAAAGGCAAATGATATATTATATTTATAGACTCATGGTTATGTCATAAAAATCACATATATTATATTATTTAATTTTTATACATAATTATGACTATAATAGGTAGTGATGTAAAATGAATTACGTCATCTTTGCGAGGTGGTAGTCTGCGAGTACACACGATAGATATTTTCATTTTCCATTAGATGGTTAAGTAGATAAAAAATGGTTATACCATAAAAAATAACATATAAGTATATGAGATATATTTATGTTATTATATCACAATTATTAGAATATTTTTTAATGAGGTAAAAGAATATATAAAAAGAAAATACTCAGTTTAGAACAATACCTCATCCCTAAATAACCCCTTAGGTTTATACCTAAATCCTTATTTGGTTGGTATTTTGAACAAACTAAGAACTACAAGACATGAAGAGGGATGTTGAAATTTTTTTAGGTAGGTATTGGTGGATATAAGAGGATATTTAAGTATTCATATGAGAGGAGAGGTGGTTTCCTTTCAAAAGTGAGGGAGAGGAAAAACTTGGAATTTTTCAAAAGATTAAATAATATTAATGTATTACTCAAGTACAATGGCCTCAAAATGACTTATATTTGAAAAAGAGATTATAAAAGATAAAAACATGACCATAAAATAGGATTTATACAAGTTTTTAGGTTATTTTAACCCTTATCATTTTCTTTTTAACCATTTTAACATGTTTAAACTTTTATCGTGAAAACTGTTTTTTAACAAAGTTACTATTCAAAATGAAACAAATATGAAAGTGGAATCATTAATTTTTTTTAAAATTATGATTCCAAACATTTATTCCATTTTATAAAACTCAATTTTTATATTTTCTAAATATTAATTTCCAAATAAACCCATAAAATGAGATGAAAAATAGTTTTTTAGAAAAATGCCCTTTTTAGTATAAAAATGTTTTTACAGCAAAATAAGGTATAATGTTGATTAAAATGGAATTTATTTGATTATTTTAAATAAATGGAGTCTTATATATCATAAAAAAAATCAAAACTGAAATTAACCTTATAAATACTTGATTAAAATTGAAGAACAAAAAACAATTTTTATTTGAAAAAAAACATTACTAAGATTTCAAAAATGTTAAGAATATATTTTTAAGTTAAACATTATATTTTTATATAAATTATATAAATTATTTAATATATTTTTTTCTATAATTTTTTAAACTTCTCAATTTATTCTTATATCATTATAATTTCTTCACAATTAATTTTTTTGTAAAATCAGCATTTTTCACTATTCACAAAAAATCCACCAATTTATGAAAAATATCAAAAAATAAATCTATGTTAATTTTTACATTATTTTTTAAAAAAATGATATTAATTTCATCAACAAAAATTTATAAGAATTTAGAATTTAGGTTTTAATCACATTCTTGAATCAATCCCGGTGCATTGTGCTATAGTTTCTTTAGAAAGGAAAACTTACATACTATAATTGAATCTCAGGTTTTACACTTTAATGATTTAAATTAATGTTAAATTCAATTATTAATAATTAATAATTTTTTTTAATTTGAATCTATTCAATCCACCTATAGGGGAATTTTTTGTTGGATCAGATTACACCAAATTTACAAAAGTGGGTGGGTGAATTGTGTCTTTTCAAAAATCTTTTCGAGATTATGTTCTGCCTTTTAACTTTAATCAGATAAAAGGATGCAGCGGAAATTTAAATAGCAGAAAAACAAAATATATAGTGGTTCGGGGAATAAAAGGCCGCTAGTCCACTCCCCCAACGCTCTACTCCACGAGCTTGGTGATTTTCACTATCTGGTACTCGTTTCAACAGACCGGTTCACATATGAGTACAGGCAGTTGACACCTTTACAGTCCAAGGAAAAACAAAGCCTTATGGTTCACTTACAGAACCTACACAGATTAGTACGAGAAGCCTATCACTCAAGAATAGAAAGAAAAGATTTTCGTATTTTGAAAATACTTTCCAGATGTTATTCACAATTGCAATAGCATGCAATTGAAAGTTGGTAGATCGTCACCTTCAGAAATAATAATTTTCACATAAGAAACATTCTGAGTCGATCCCATTGCAGTAGATATAGAAATATAAATCACAACTTCAGTAGTAGAAAATTCACAGTAGATATTTGTTATAGAACAAGTTAATCTTCTATTACGTTCCTTCCTCTTTAACAAATAGAGCTTTGATGCTCCTTTTGAACCAGAAGACTGGTGTGTTTCAGTAGTCTCTGTTTTTCCTATTTTGTTTCAGAATAATCAAATGATCACACATGATAAATAATTGATCGGTGCAGTTTAAAAAGCCTATATAAATAAAAGAACGATAAGAACCTCTCTTGTAAAATTAGATCCACAAAAGTCGCCTTTTTTACTCATAGTATTCAAAAATTTGAATTTACAGAGTAGTCGTAACTTCTCTAAAGACTCGGTATAAAAATATTCTTTGAATTTGATTATAAAATCATTGATGAAACAGTTTTTAATTAGTTAAAATCTTACATTAAAAGCAGGTTTAAATCTACCTTGAAATCCGCCTAATAATCAGCGTACTAATCATTGCATAAAAATATCGACTTTAAATTCTCCGATGCCAAACGTAAGGTTAAGTTGGACTGTATGCATCCTCTGAAAGTAAGGTTGATGACGTAGTCTTCAAAGGTAAGGTTCACAACGTAAGGTTGACAATGTAAGGTTGACAATGAAAACTTGACAACAAACGTAAGGTTCATTACTAACGTAGGGTTGGTCATCCATACCTTTCTCTTCAACTTTCAAATGTATGATAAAAGATCCATACTTTTACTTGATCCATACTTTTCCAAGAATGTATGGTTTTTTACAAAATTAAAGTTGATAAATCATACTTTTGAGAAACAAACGCAACATTTAATATTTACGTACGGTTCTCCTTCCATACTTTTCTGATATCCGAAACATAGGGTTCCTTCCTAACGTAGGGTTCTTATTCCATACATTTCGAATAACATATGGTTGTTTAACCATACTTTTTCCTTATCTCAAAAAGTATACACCATTTTTATCCTTACGCTATGTTTATCCACGTAGGTTATGAATAGTGTTTCTAGAACACGCTCAAGCAGATTACGAATAAGTAGCGCACGAACAATGTTTCCAGAACACGCTAAATACAAATAATTTATTAATAAATTCCCGTAATTCCAAGAGTAAAATAAAATTATAAATTCATGCAAAATTCTTAACAAATAAAATCATTAGAAAATAATTAAGGGTATTTGTGAGCATCAAAATTATCATAAAGAGATAGAGTATTAATATAAAGCCCCCCTTTAAATAACAATATTATGTATTGTTGAAAACAACACTCACTCAACAATCTCCCCCTTTTTTATGATCACAAAACCCATAAAATAATAAGACTAATTAAATGAAATTAACTTTCAAAATTAGTTACATAACGTTTTAGAATTTTGAGAGGATAAAACAATATTTAATTTCAATAAAATCATTTCAATAAATAAAAATTTCTCCCCCTTCATTAAAATAAAATAAATTTTCTTTAAAAATAAAAGTAAAGAATAAAATAAAAGTTTCTAGTTTTATCCAAATTTCTCCCTCTGAATAAAATGTAAAAGAAAATTTCCCTTTATAATAAATGACTGTTAATAACTTAAAACAGTTTTTTGTATAAGTATAAATCTATATAAATCCAAAATATTTTAAATATATAACAAATCATTTAAATAAGGTTTTGAAATATTAAAATAAAATGTTGTATTTATCCAAATTTCTCCTCCTTTTTGTGATATCAAAAAAATGATAAATCATGGATTTTAACACATTTAATGTTGCACTGAACTGTAGGTAAATGCTATTATTAACTGTTTATCAATAATTAAATTTGGAGTACTGGCATATCAAAATAAATATAGTAAAACAAATAGAAAGAAAGAAACAAATTTTCATTAAAAGTCAAAAAATAGATACAATGATGATAAACACATGAATCAAGGTTTTTTGCAGTGAACATGTAGAGTTTATCTTCTCTGGACTGTAGACTTGATTTCTGCTAACTGTTCTCTCAACCTTTTCATTAATCCATCACCATGATGAATAATAATATCTTTGGCCTCTTTATTCATATGAATATCTTCAATGAGATTGACTCTGAAAAACTCATGAAGCCTTTCTTCTTTATCCATAAACAAAGACAGCTTCTCTGTGAAGTTTTCTAAGATAAAGAAGATTCCTGGCTCACTGGATGTTAACTGATCAACTAAGAATTTATGATTATCTTAGAAAATATATAATGGAGCACTGTTTCACTAAATATCTTGAAACCTTTCATTCATATTGCTCATTGCAGTTGTGATAGATTGAAATATTCTGATTAAATCAGGTGAAGTGCCTAATCCACTAGCAGCACTATTTCGAACTGATGCAAATTTTGTCTGCAGAAACAACTTAAGATCTGAGAAATATGAATTCATAACCATTTCAGATTTCAATTTGGCAATATCATTTAGCATATCCTCTTTAAAAATTTCAACTTTTTGTCTTGAAACAGTACTCTCCTTAAGCTTTTGAAATTTCAACTGTTCGGATGCTAATGTGATTCTCAAAGAATCATTCTCACATTGCAGTTGAGATAACTTTTTGTACAACTCTTCAACTTCCCCCTTCCTTGAATCAGAAGAACCCTGTGCGTGATTCGCATTCCCAAGTTCTGTGTGATGTTGTAGTACTAAAGGTAATGATTCAACATCAGATGTTTCTTTCTCCTTGTCCTGAGTAGGTTGGTACAAAGATTATTCCTCAGAGTTTTTTCCAGACTCTTCCATAGAAAAATCTTCTTGAAGAACTTCTGTGTGAGATTCAGAAGCATGCTCATCACAAATATATGAAATTCTTTTGACTAATGAAATATCTAAAATGATATTCTTTTGAGTTTCCTGAGGTCTGGCCACTTCCTCACCAGGCTATGCCTCCTTTTCTTTTTTAATTTCAACAGCAACATCAGCTACAATCTGTTGTTCTGATCTTTTAACTACAGTCCTTTCATGATCAGGATCTGTAACAGTGACATTCTATTCTTGAGTTTGTTCAACAACCTTTTCTCTAAAAAAAATTTAAGAGTGTAAATATCCTGTAGTTAAATCAAGGGAAGTAAGTTCCTTAGTCACAGGTCTTTTCCTCTAAGTTTGAAGTCCCCCCTGACTTCTTTCTTCCTCAGTTTCTACCACTTAAAATCTGATCCTCCTTGCCACAGTGATGACTCTCGATTCAGCTTGTCCCTCCTTGGACTTTGTAGATTGAGCTTTAGCACTCTCTAATTCATCATCTACTGCTACTGGAAAATGTTTTACTTTGATAGTACTCCAGAAATATCCAATCTTCCTTAAAGTTCTAGCATTAAATACATTACTATAATGACAGTGTACTCTGGCATCCACCATTCTCACCATGTCCTTCTTAAGCAATAGCTTTGAAATGAATCGACCAAAAGGATAAAAGTTCATTCAGGAATCACTCTGACAAAAATATATTAGGTATCTAACCATATACCAAGGAAAATTGAGTTTGACATCACTGAGAAAAAGATACATTATATACATATTAGGATATAATATCTTTTCCTTCTCAGACATCCTCGGTGCAATCCCTGTTTGCACAAATTTGACCAAAATTTTCTAATCAGGGTCCAAATCCTTGATAAACATTTTCTTTATAGTCTTAATACCAAATAGAAATGACATTATGTCCTCTGATTTAAGTACAAAATCTCCAATATTTTTCAAATCGAAATGAAAAACTCCCTCATGAGGGCAGTTGAGAATCTGACCAATTTCTACCGACGAGATTGGGAAATCCCTATCCTCTATCTTTGCCATCAAACTGTCCTCAGTATCTCTTAGACTAAACTGTACAGATTTGAAGAAGTATCTAAGTTCTACCTCATACAGAAATTCTGTATTTTCACTGTTGAACGTCTGGTCAAGGTTCTGAAATGACAGTGCTTGTTTTAAAAGTATATTTGTCTGAAATAACCAGTCAAGATTGATTACCTTTCCCTATAAGATTTTTCGTCCATTAGAGTGTTGTATCTTGGCATTGCTTGTCTCGGCATCACTGTCTCTTTTAGTCCTTACCATCTCTACGAGAATCTTTGAAGGTTTGAAGGTTAGGATTACAGAGGTTCGAAGGTTAGGGTTGACGAGAAGAGGTGTGGTTTGCGGGTTCGAAAAGGTTTTAATAGAAATGAAATGGTTTAGAAGTCAAAAGAGTTTCCGAAAACCTTGATTCCCGTGTTTTTAATAATCATTACATATATTTAAAAATAAATTAGAATGATTACGCTGGGAAAAGAAACTTATTCTGTTTGAAAAAAAAATAGCTAAATTATTTTAAGCAGAATTAAAATAAAGAACTACCATTGTAAAATAAAATTTTATTTAAAAACAAATAAAACTAGCTCCCCCTTAATAAAATCAAATCTTGCAGTGGGAAGTGGTTTAGTAAAAATATCAGCTAATTTAATTTCAGTACTTAAAAATTCCAAAGATATATCCTTTTTAAGAACATGATCTCTTAGAAAATGATGTCTGATATCAATATGCTTAGTTCTAGAATGATTAATTGGATTTTATAAAATATTTATAGCACTAGTATTATCACATAAAATAGGAGTATTATTAAAATTTAGTCCAAAGTCCATAAGAGTGTTTTTCATCCACAACACGTGTGCATAGAAACTGCCCGCAGAAACATATTTTTCCTCAGCTGTTGAAAGGGCAACTAAATGTTTTTTCTTACTTGACCATGACACAAAATATTTTCCTAAAAAGTGAAAAGTTCCTGAAGTGATTTTCCTATCTAATATACAACTCCCAAAGGCTACATATGAATAGTAAATCAAATTGAAATCAGAAGTTTTTGGATAAAGAAGAGATTAAAAAATAGTTCCTTTTAAATATCTAAAAATTATTTTAACATCTGTTAGATGATATTATTTAGGATTTGATTGAAATATTTCACAAAGACATACTGAATACATTATATCTGGCCTACTAGCAGTAATATATAATAAAATACCAATCATACCTCTACATAACTTGTTGTCAAATGATTTTCCAGTTTCATCCAAATCATGTTTTATATTAGTAAACATAGGAGTTGTATATGTCTTGTTGTTTTGAAGTCCAAATTTCTTCAACAAATCAGTAATGTATTTGCTTTGATTCAAAACATTTCCAAAATCTCTTTGATAAATTTTATGTCCTAAAAAGAAATTTAGTTCTCCCATCATACTCATTTAAAATTCTTTTGGCATTAACTTTAAAAACTCATGACAGAAGGTTTTATTAGATGATCCAAAAAGTACATCATCAACATAAAGTTGAACCAATAAAATATTAGAATTCACAGTTTTCTTAAACAGCGTTGGATCTGCCATTCCAATAGTAAAATCATTTTTCAAAAGAAAAGAGCTTAATCTTTCATACCAAGCTCTAGGTGCTTGTTTTAGTCCATAGAGAGCTTTAGTAAGTTTAAAAACAGAATCTGGTTTTTGATAATTTTCAAAACCAGGAGGTTGCTCAATAATAAGCTTCCTCCATTAAATAACCATTTTAAAAGGAAGACTTAACATCCATCTGAAATAATTTAATGTTCATATGAGATGTATAGGCTTAGAGGATTCGAATGGATTCTAGTCTAGCTACAGGTGAAAAGTTATCATCATAATATATACCTTATTGTTGATTATATACTTTAGCTACAAGTATATATTTATTTCTAGTTATTATTCTATGATCATATTGCTTATTTATAAAGACCCATTTGGTTCCTATTACTGGATAGTTCTGTGGTCTTCCAACTAATTCCCAGACTTCATTTCTTTTGAACTGGTTTAATTTTTCTTTCATTGATATCATCCATCTTTCATCATCTAAAGCTTCTTTTATAGTGTTGGGTTCTAATTGGGATAGAAAGGCAGAGAATTGTACAAGATTTCCTATATTTCTTCTAGTTTTTATTCCTGTATCTAAGTCGCCTATTATAGTTTCTAAAGGGTGATTCTTTAGGGTTATAGTCTATCTAGGAAACACACTTATAAGTTCTTCAGTATAATGTTCTTTTGAACTGGACTGAATTTTATTTATATCTTTTTTAAAATCAATTTTTAAGTTCTCAAGCCTCATGTTATCATTAGAGTCAGATTCATCCATTTGATCTGTCTTTTTCTCAAAGGGATAAAATTCATCAAATTTCACATGAACTGATTCTTCAACAAACCTTGACTTCTTATTATAGATTCAATAAGATTTGGAAGTAGCGGAGTATCCTAAGAAAATTCCTTCATCAGATTTTGGATGGAACTTACCAAGATTATCCTTGGTGTTTAAGATGTAAACCTTGCATCGAAAAACTTTAAAGTAGTTAACTTTAGGTTTTATATTATTCCAAAGTTCATAGGGTGTCTTTTTCAAAAGAGGTCTAATTAAAACTCTATTCATTATATAGCAGGTTGTGCTTACAACTTCTACCCAAAAGTAGGTAGTAAGGTTGTATTCATTTAGCAAAATCCTAGCCATTTCCTAAATAGTCCAATTTTTTCATTCATCAATTCCATTTTGTGGAGGTGTTCTAGGTGCAGAGAAGGTGTGTTTAATACCAATATTTGAGAAGAAGGAATTAAATTCCTGATTCTCAAATTCTCCACCATGATCACTTCTTAATGAAATTATTTTAAAACCTTTTTCATTTTGAACAGCTTTACAAAAACATTAAAATAAAGTAAAAGATTCATTTTAAAATTTAAAAAAGAAAATCCATGTAAATATAGAATAGTCATAAACTAAAACATATACATATAATTTACCAGCCAAGCTTGCTACTCTTGAAGGTCCAAACAAATCCATATGAATAAGTTCTAGAGGTTTAGATGTAGTAAATTTTTTAACAGATTTGAAGGATGATTTGTGTTTCTTGCCTAGTTGACATGCATCACAGAATCTGTCACTTTTAAATTTGAGACTAGGAAAATCTAAAACTAAATGTTTCTTAGATAAATTATTTAAAACATATATATTACAATGTCCAAGTATCCTATTCAAAATCCAAGATTAATTCATTTTAGTAGTTAAGAAATTTACTTGTTGTTTACACAAGGAATTTAAATCTAGGGTATAAACATTATCAGTTCTTGGTGCTCTAAATTTAAGAAATTTATTTTTGAAAACAGAACAGTAATTGTTAGAAAAATCAACAGCATTACCATAATCACATAGTTGAGAGATATTTATCAGATTGTGTTTCAATCCTTGTACATAAGGTACTTTATTAATTGAGATAGCTTCTGGATATCCAACTATTGCAATTCCAATGATTTTTTCCTTTGGCATTATCACCAAAAGTGACCAGTCCACCATCTTTTTGAGTGAGTGTAGAGAAATTAAATGAGTTTCCACTCATATGTCTTGAGCAGCCACTGTGCATATACCATATGTACTTTTTTCTCTTGTGACCTGCTCCCTGCAAAGACATTTACCCAGATTTCTTTGGTACCCATATTTTTTTGGGTCTAGTAGTGTTAGCTAGCAAAGATCTGGGAATCCAGACTTACTTTATTTTTCTAATTTCACATGAGTTGAATAAATGATTTGATACAAAATCTTTCTTAATGCTGCTTATTTGGGGTTGTCTTAAGAAATAGTTTTTAGAAATATGTCCCTTTATTCCACAGTAATTACAATTTAGTATTCTTGCACTTGGAATAAAATAGTTTTTGTACAGCTTGGGGTTTTCACCTTTACTTCCAATTCCAAATCTCCTTTTTAATGACATTTTCCCAACAATTTCATTTAAAGTATTTTATCCTTTAGTAAAAACAAGGGCTGTAATTTTATATGTTTCTACTTCAGTTTGCAGTGATCTTATCTTTGATTCATAATATGTATTGTTAGAATTAATTGAATCAATTTTTTCAGTTAACTCCTTATATTGTTTCAGCATTGTATCTCTTTCATCAGAAAAATCCTTATGAAAATTCTTTAAAGAATTATGCTTCTTAAATAGAGAGTCATATTTTTCTTCAAGCATATTGCAGTAGGTTGCAAGTTTTTCATTAGAGTAATTAGATTTAGAACTATAATGAGAAGAGTAGTAAGATTGTACCTCATCTGTTTCTTCCGTAAAAAAATGTTGGCTTTCATATTTGCTTCCTCCTTCTCTGAGTCTGATTGAAAAGTACTAATGGATTCTTTAGATACACTCCATGTAGCTTTCATGACTTTCTTGTCCTTATGCTCATAGTCATTTCTTTTGAAAAATTTCTTTCTCTTGTCTTCTTTTAGATGAGGACAGTCAGGTCTGATATGTCCCTTTTTCTTTCATTCATAGCATCTTACTTTCTTATCATCTTTCTTAAAGGATTTTTTGTAGCCTATTTTCTTTCTATATAATTTTTTGAATCTTTGGGCTTGCTGAGCCAATTCCACATCAGAATTAGATAACTCAGAACTCTCTGACTTTTCTTTTTCATTTTTCTTCATCTTTCTGTTTTTTCTCTGTGATGATTCTTTCAAGGCAGTATCTTCTCTTTTGATAAAAACTTTATGCTCAGTAGCTTCATCTTCCATCTCAGCTTCATACATCATTAATGTTCCAATCAGTTCTCTCATGGTTAAATCTTTGACAGGTGTCGACTGTCTGATTGCTGCAGAGATTCCATTCCATTTTGCAGGCAGTACTCTCAACACTTTTAAAGCTTGATCAGCTTGCTTAATGGGATCTCCCAAGACAATTATGTTATTGGAAATCTCGGTCAATATTCAATTCATTTGAGTAATACTCTCACCTTCAACCATTATGAGTGTATCAAATTTAAGCTTAGCATTTTAATATCTCATTTCCTTGATATTGTTAGTTCCTTCATAAGCAACAACAATAGTTTTCCACATTTCACATGCTTTTGGGCATTAAGATACTCTGTTAAACCCATCAGGTCCTAGACCACATATAATTGCATTCAATTCCTTCGAATTCATATCATATTCTGCTTTAGTAGCTGCACTCCATGTTTCAGGTTTTTCTGGTATTTCATATGGAGTTAAAATCTTATAATAGACTCTGTATCTAAGATTTTTTAGATAGATAATCATTTGAGACTTCCAACATCCATAGTTTTCTCCAATGAAGTGCGGTGCTCTAACCATAGAAATTACCTCTCTTGTATCAGTCATCTTTCTCGGTGTATAATCACTTTCAGCTTGTTAAAGCTTTATCAGAAAGCTCCTCCTCTGATACCAATTGTTGGATGGGATGACACAAAATATATATAAGAGGGGGGGTGAATTGTGTCTGTTCAAAAATATTTATGAGATTGTGTTCTTCCTTTTAAATTCAATTAGATAAAATGATGCAGTGGAAATTTAAATAGCAGAAACACAAAATGTATAGTAGTTTGGGGAACAGAAGGCCCTTAGTCCACTCCACCAACACTCTACTCCACGAGCATGGTGATTTTCACTATCTGGTCCTCGTTTCAACAGACCAGTTCACAAATGAGTACAGGCAGTTGACACCTTTACAATCCAAGGCAAAAAAAAGCCTTCTGGTTCACTTACAGAAGCTACACAGCTTAGTACGAGAATCTGATCAATCAAGAATAGAAAGAAAATATTTTTGTATTTTGAAAATACTTTCTAGATGTTCTTCACAATTGCAACCGTATGCAATTAACAGTAGGTAGATCGTCGCCTTCAGAAATAATAATCTTCACATAAGAAACTTTATGAGTCAATCCTGTTGTAGTAGTTATAGAAATATAATTCACAACTTTAGAAGTAGAAAATTCACAATAGATCTACGTTGTAGAACAAGTGAATCTTCTATCGCGTTCCTTCCTCTTTAACAAATAGAGCTTTGAAGATCCTTTTGAACTAGAAGATCGGTGTGTTTCAGTAGTCTCTATTTTTCCTTTTTTTTTTCAGAATAATCAAAAGATCACACATGATCAATAATTAATCTATGCAGTTTAAAAAGCCCATATAAATAAAACAACGATAAGAACTTCTCCTATAAAATTAGATCCACAAAAGTTGCTTTTTTTACTCGCGATATTCAAACATTTGAATTTACAGAGTAGTCATAACTTCCCTGAAGACTCATAATAAAAAGCTCCTTTTAATTCGATTATCAAATCATTGATGAAACAGTTTTGAATCAGTCAAAATCGTACTTTAAAGTCATCTTTAAATCTGGCTTGAAATCCGCCTAATAATCAGTGTACTGATCATTGCATAAAAATATCGACTTTAAATTCTCTGACGCCAAACGTAAGGTTAAGTTGAACTGTATGCGTCCCTTGAACATAAGGTTGATGACGTAGTCTTCAAACGTAAGGTTCAAAACATAAGGTGGACAACATAAGGTTGACAACGAAAACTTAACAACAGACGTAAGGTTCATTCCAAACGTAGGGTTGGTCATCCATACTTTTCTCTTCAACATTTAAACGTACGATAAAAGATCCATACTTTTACTTAATCCATACTTTTCCAAGAACATATGGTTGTTTACAAAAGTAAGGTTCATGAACCATAAATGTAACGTTTAATATTTACGTACGGTTATCCTTCCATACTTTTCAGATATCCCAAACATAGGGTTCCTTCCTAACGTAGGGTTCTTCTTCCATACTTTTCTGATAACGTATGGTTGTTTAACCATACTTTTTCCTTATCTCAAAAAGTATATATGGTTTTAATCCTTACGCTACATTTATTCACATCAGGTATGAACAGTGTTTCCAGAACACGCTCAAGTAGATTCTGAATAAGTAGCGCATGAACAGTGTTTCCAGAACACGCTAAATACGAATACTTTAATAATAAATTCCCGTAATTTCAAGAGTAAAATAAAATGATAAATTCCTATAAAATTATTAAAAAATAAAATCATTAGAAAATAATTAAGGGTATTTGTGAGCATCAAAATTATCATAAAGAGATAGAGTATTAATATAAACTCTTCAATTAAATAACAATATTATGTATTATTGAAAACAACACTTGCTCAACATGTTTTAATATTATTAAAGTAGATCTAGGTATAACTATCTTTTGACATTTACATTAGACAAGCATATGTTTTATCAATTTCATCACTTTGAAAATTATATTCATATTTATTAAATTGTGAGCATTATTTTTTTAATATTTTCATTCCTTTATTTTGAAATGTACATTCAAATTTCAAAATTTTCCTTTTAATTTTTTATGAATTTTTCTAATTCAGAGTATATAGAAACTGAAGTTGATATTTTATTCTTATAATAGATTTAAAAATCATATGATATTATGGTATTTAATTATATTTATATTTTAATATCAAATTATTATAATTTATTATTCTATTTTGACCACTTTTATATTTATTTTTTTTATATAAACCATACTTTTACTATTTTAAACATAAAATTTCCATTTGAACTGCCTATGAATCCACTTGATACCTGATTCTTCCCCATCAGAGTGTCAATTATCATTTACAGAATACATATTCTATTTTATTGTCCATTGGATAGATGATACAACTAGCAGACTAACTGATAGATTATTTCCTGGCCTTCTTAGTCTCTCATAATGTGAAATTTTATTTTATGTTTTACACCACCTTTTCCTTCCCTCATTCTCTTCTATTGACTTCAATATTTCAATAAAATGATAAATAAATTTTCAAATTGATCATAATGGAGACAATTAGAAACAATGTTTTTCCCGTAAAGGTATATTTTCAATAATTCTCATTAGGGGGGGTTGTTTCCAAAATAATGATTCTGTTGTTCATATGTTATAATTGTTTAATTTACTTTTATGAATTTTTTTTGGAATCAATTTCAAAAATTTTAAATCATGAAATATTAATATCCAATATTATTTATTATTTTAAAATTTGAAATTCTTTTTAAAATTCTTTTAGATATCATTCTTTAAAATAAATTATTTTATCTATTATTAAAGCTTTTTAAAAATTTTTATCTTTCAATAATGTCATTTGGCTATGTTTTATGAATTTTCAATTGTTTACATCACCTTTTTATGAGATTTTTAGTTATTATAATAGTTAAAAAATGAGAAGAATTGAATGAAGTGAACCCTTGTTCTCTCTAGATTTTTTCTTTAGCTTCATGTTGAAATTTATCTTACGCTAAAATTATTTTATAAAATTTTAGATGTGATTAATTTCATTATGAAAATTTGATAAATTCATCTTAAAACCATTTTTATAATCTATCTGAATTTAATTTTGAAATATTTAAATTAATTTTGAAAATCTATTTGGTATAGTATTTAATTATTGATATTGAAAATCATTGTTTCTTGGGTCCATGTATTTTTAATGCCCTATTTCAGGTAGAGCCTACCCTTTTTCATGATTATAAAATATTCTCGAGGAAACATCCTTATTTATCAATCTATTAAAGTCATTAATATATATTAAATTTATCCCTTGAAATGTATTAACTTATTCATTTATATCTATTTAATTTATTGATATATTTACTTAATTATTTTAAAATTATGAATTTAATATTTTATTTTTTAAATGCTTCTTTTATTCCTATTTAACTTCAAAGATATATCTTTAATAAATTTTTGTGGTTTTCATGTTTCAAGGATTGTTTTATTTTTTTAAGGATTTACCTCTCTTTGAAAATTACTGACATTGAGTTGTGTTAAAGTGTGATTTAGTTTCACCTATAAAAATATTTAATTATGTGATTTATTTTGATCTTGAATTATGTTTATATAATTTACCTTTTTAATGTTGTGATGATTGATTGATTTATCTCATTTTATTTAAATAATAAATAAATTAATTTATTAATTTCAGTCTATTTGGTGAGTTTTTTGGTTTTATCAATTGTTTATTTAAATCATGATTTACATATAATTTGGATCCTCAACACTTCAAAGTTAACATCAATTGATGGTTATTATAAGAACCTAGCCTTAAAATGTTACTTAATCTTGAATTTTAAACAATAACATACATTATTACATATTGAGTATATTTTTGGGTGTATAGTTTTAAAGAATTAGGATAACATACATACATAACATACCATATTCATACAAAGAGGACTCTATTAAAAACAGTTTCCACTTTTTTCAAAATATAAGACATTAAAACATAAAGCATGATTTCTTTGACAACACTCCATATCAAACATCAAGAATAACTCATTTCTCTTACCCATCACTATATCCCATGAAGAATAATTTAAAAATATGGTATGAGTATAAAAATCAGTAAGGGATATAAATATAGAAAGCATTAGTCTAGTGATAACTTAAAAACCAATAAAACCCATATCATAAAAACTTGAATTCATAGTATACTCATGTTGTTGCCTTTGGACATATTTACCATATCACTCTTACATTCACCCATATATATGGAATAACATTTTGGTCAACTTCCATCTCTGGAGTACCCAATGCATTGGAGAGCTATAATGGGGATCACCCGTCATATCTTGAGCTATAATGGGCTCAACCCAACATGTCTTCAGCTATAAAGGGGCCCAAACCAACATATATTGAGCTATAATGGGGTAAAAAAAAAATAATTTCCAAGGAATATATCATGGGAATAAATTATCTTGAAATCAGGAGAAACTACTCATTCCATACACATAAAAAACAATCCTTTTGAAATTTATTAAAGAGAGTTTTCAAAGGATTTTAAAAGAAAAAGTCCCTTAAAATATAATTGGAGTGAGAATTAATAGAATGGAATGGAAGATTTACATAAACTATAAATACACATAATTCAACATAATATAAACAAAATTCATCATAACAATAATCTTAATACCACATAATGAATAATGAAGAAGGTTAACCCAAAGAATGGAAATTGGGTTAAGAATTCCCTTACCTCAGGTTATTATTACTTCAAATGTGTTTAAAATTATTGTATAATGGTTACAAGAGTATTTCTAATATCTTAAATAACCATATAAATATTTATAATATCTTATATGACCATTTAATTAGATAATTTCACCCTTTATTTGTTAGTATTTTGTTCCTTACATTGTTTTGTGGTGTTTTCTTTACATGTTTTCCATGATCGGTTCATGATGGATATTTTTGTCGATTGGAAGTGAAACTAAAGAATTGGAATGGGAAGGTATTTAAATATTTACATTATCATAATTTATAACATTTATCTTTTTGATGTTAATATAATGATGATTCATATGTTAAAACATTAATGATTTTCATTTAAATCATTTTAGTGGTTCTTTGATAATAACGACCTCATTTTGTCTTGCAAATTAAAACCATGAGTACAAAAGAATTACAGAACTATGGAAGAACAATAATAAATATATTATAACCTGGTTCAACCATAAAATTGTTTTCATGACCAGACATGAAAGAATTAATGAAAGTTTAAATCACATCATCCATGATGTCGGTAATTCGATACATCACAAACAATGTTTTTATTTCTCGAATAAGTGGGAGAGGAGAGATGAATGATGGTGGATTTTATGTGAACATGAGAACATCCAGAATATATATATTTTATAGAGATTTCATGTCTCTTGGATAATAGTAAATTAGGAAATAATAAGAAAATAAAGAAACCCAAAATAAAAGAATAATTGAGAAATCCCTTACAGAAATTCGATAGCCTAACAACTATGCAACATGATTTTAGAAAATATTAAAAAGAGAGAGGACAAGGGTCACCCATACAGAAATTAATCATAATAAAAAATATATCAATAATAAGAAGGAAATGAAAACATGGTATGGAAACTTGAAATATATACCACATAAAAGCGAACTTGAATAGAAGAAGAAAGAAATTTAGAATTTTCTTACCTTGTAGAGTAACTCCTAGAAGTTGAAGGTTTGGACCTTGGGGAATTGTGGAAACCTTGGGAAGACTACTAGGGGGGTAAAGAGGCCATATATATGATGATTAGGAGTTGGGAATTAATTTTATGAAGGAATGGGTTGGAATTTATAGCAAAAGTGAGGGAATATTTTAATAATTTTCAAGGGACACCTCATTAGTGGTATTTGCAAAACCATGGGCTTGCCCATGGTGTTTTCAAAAAGTATTAATCACTTGGGAAACATCACATATAATTGTAGTATACAAAATTCTACAAGATTAATTACATCAATATTACATAATTAATGATGTCATTAACACACCGAAACTCAAAACTGTATTTTTACTATTCACCGAAGAATCAACGGTGTCAGAAAAATCCCAAAAATTTCCACTTACCTTTTTTCGACGTGTAGAATTCAAAAATGAACTCCATTTTTTAAAAGTTAATTTCTAAATATTATTAATTTAATTTTTAAATAAAATCATACTTAATAAAATAGTAAACAATTTTAAAATTATAACTGCTTTTATATCACATTGAAAAATTAACCAAGTTGTTATTATCTTAGTGCATTAAGAAAATAAAATAATAATATAATTTACTATTAATTAGGGTCATATTAATATTCATAAGGGTATGTTACTATTCACCCAAAAAACAAGTTGGTTCCATCAATCTCTAAATAACTTATTGAACACAATTGTAGATGATTTTTTTAAATTAAAAACATAAAAGTTTCAAAATTATGTTTAAAGGATAGTTATAAATATCTACATAAAACAAAGTTCCAAGAATTAAATTTATTTTTAAAACCTTGGGGTATTACAGTATCCCCACCTTCTAGAAATTGTGTCCTCTCAAATTTATTTACTCATTAAATAAGTGAGGTTACCTTTCCATCATAGCATTTTCAGACTCCCATGTTGCTTATTAAACCATGTGGTTTCCCCACAAAACCTTTACTTAGTGGATTACCTTATTCTTCTATACGTGTTCCCATTGATCAAGAATATGTACTAGTTTTTTTTTCATATGAAAGGTTATCTTCCAGCTGAACTACATCTGGGATCAAGACATGTGATGAATCTGGAACATATTTCCTAAACATTGAAACATGAAAAACATTGTGTACCTAAGACAAACTCGCAGGCAAAGCTACTTGGTATGAAACTGTTCCAAATTTCTCCAAGATTTCAAAAGGACCGATGAACCACGCATTTAGCCTCCTTTTCTTACTGAAATGCATCACACTTTTACAAAGGGATATTTTAAGGAAAACATGGTCACATACCTTGAAAGATAAGTTTTTTACTTCTGTTAACTACACAACTTTTCTACCTACTCTGAGCTGTCCTCACGTGTTGTTGGATCATCTTCACTTTCTCATCTACTTCCTCTACTAATTCTACTCCCATCAACTTCCTTTCCTCGACTTTATCCCAAAAAACTGTAGTTTGACACCTCTTCCCATACAATTCCTCAAAAGGTGCCATCTGTATACTAAAATGAAAACTGTTCTAATAAGAAAAATCAACTAAATAAAGATGCTGATCCAAACATCCATAATAGTCCATTGAACAAACTCGAAGCATATCTTCCAAAGTCCGAATTGTTCATTCTGACTGCCCATCTGATTGAGGAAGAAAAGCTGTACTGAAATTTAATTCTCTGCCCAACGACTTCTGAAGCCCCTTCCAAAAGTTAGAAGTGAACATGGGATCCCGATGAGATATAATAAAATGAGGAAATCCATGTTACCTAACAATCTCTTTGAGGCATAGTCGGAAAATCTGATCTAATGACATTGTATCTCGAATAAAAAGGAAATGATCATATTTTATCATCCAATCAATAATAACACAAATTTTTTTGTTACCTAGAAAAGTCTTAAGTAGTCCCACCACAAAGACGATGGATACATTTTCCCATTTCTACTCTAGAACTGGAAAAGGCTGAAGCATCTCTTTCGGTAACTACCGCTCTGCTTTAACCTGTTGACATGTCAAGCATTTCATATTAAAATCAACAATATATATTTTCATTTCATCCCACCAATAATAATCCCAAAGGTCTCTGTACATCCTAGCACTCCCAGGATGAACTAAAAATGGAGAACTGTGAGCTTCACACAACAATTATTTCTTCAATTGGGAATCATATTGAACACACATCCTTTTTCTAAATCTTAAAACACAATATTTATCAAGGTTAAATTATGGAAACTTACCCATTTTAACAAATTATACCATTTTCTGTATCTCATGGTTTCCCATAAATGATTTATTAATTCTGTATGATAATGATGACCGCACTGAAACATGAAACTAGACAGATGTATTCCCTACACAGACAACTTTTAAGCCCAAATTCATCAAATAATTAACCAAGAGATCATGTTCCAAATGTAACATGGTTAATGATGCATGATGTTTTCAACTCAAGGCATCTGCCACCTTTTTTTCCTTTCATGGGTGGTAATTGATCATGAAATCATAATCCTTTATCAGTTCAATCCATCTTCTCTATCTCATGTTTAATTCCTTCTAAGTGAATATATACTTCATACTTTTATGGTCAGTATATATTTGACATTTGGATCCATATAAATGGTGCCTCCAAATTTTAAAAGAAAAAACCACAACTTAGAATTCTAAATCATGTGTTGGAAAATTTAACTAATTAAATTTTAGTTGTCTTGAATCATATGAAATTACCTAATCATTATGCATTAGAACACAACCAAGTTCCTTCAATGAATCATCAATGTAGATGACAAACTCACCACTTCAGGAAGACAATTCCATAACTAGAGCATTCACCAATCTCTTCATAAATTCCTAAAAACAAATATCACTGTTTCCAAAGCTTTTGTTGGGGCACACGCGTCCGTCACATTCAGGGGACGTCAGCGCTGTTCTTTTGCCCCGCATTCCTGCTTTCCAAAGGCGGGCGACATCCGCTCCCTATTCGGGGACGTTTTCTCCTTGATTAAAATGAGATGATGGGATGTCAGTTCTTCCTTCTATGGATTCCTCCTCGAAAATTTTCACCTAGTCCGGGTCTCCCTTATAGATTAAGACATAGTTTGTGAAACTTTTCCCAGTGCCATGTTTTCATTGATGTCAGTTAATTACACTGCTTCTTTCAGGACATTCCAAGGGGTCCGGTCTGGGCAGTAACCTTCATTTGGGGGAGTAGTCACGTTGAGGCATCGCTGGCGTGTTTGGGCGCTAGAACACTAGCATGTCTGATTTTCTTCCCCTTATTATAGGGCTTCTCGAGGGCACGGAAGCCCGAGGCATTGTATGTCGAATTCGAGGAATACTATGCCATAGGCATGTCTCTTAGGTTTTCCTTATCTTCCCATGTTTAACATAGGGTGTGCCGTGAGTTTAACCTCCAGAGGAGACGGATCAGACTGTTCGTAACACTGACTAGAGTGGATCATATGGGTGTAACCTCTTTAGGGAACACCGATGTCAGGTCTAACGAATGGTTCGTTGCCCGACCACTGCCTGGAGCAGTGGGGAGGTGAATTGGCATGATCCTACCACGATGTGGTGGCCCGAGTAAGAATCAGGATGGATGATGGAGGGTTGAATGAAGTGGAGGGGGGATAAGATGGAACCGATGTGAGGACGTCTGTGTTTTTGGGCTTTAGACTTTACGAGACATCTTACGTATCCCCGTGGTAGGGAATCAAAGTCCGCGTAGTTCGATGGGATGGAGTTGGTGAACCGACGTGAATGAGGACTAGGGGTCCAATGGTTGTGGGCTTGAATCTCGGGGAGGCTTCCTACGTACCATGCCTTAGCAAGGATCAGAGTCTCTATAGTTCGGGAATGGATTTGTGGGGCTTACACTCTAGGTTGCCTGGGTGTTGGTGAACCGACATGAAGGGGGGTCGGAACGACCAGGTGGTGGGCTTGAACCTCATGGAGGCTTCCTACGTACCATGCCTTCACATGGATCAAAGTCCCCGTAGTTCAGAAATGGATGTCGGTGAACCGATGTGAAGAAGGTCGGAATGACCGGGTGGTGGGGTTGAACCTCGTGGAGGCTTCCTACGTACCATGCCTTGACATGGATCAAAGTCCACATAGTTCGGGAATGGATGTCGGTGAACCGATATGAAGGAGGTCATAACGACCGGGTGGTGGGCATAAACCCGTGGAGGCTTCCTATGTACCATGCCTTGATATGGATCAAAGTCCCCGTAGTTTGGGAATGGATGCCGGTGAACCAATGTGAAGGAGGTCGGAACGACTGGGTGGTGGGCTTGAACCTCATGGAGGCTTCCTACGTACCATGCCTTGACATGGATCAAGGTCCCCGTAGTTTGAGAATAGATGTCAGTGAAATGATGTGAAGGATTTTGGAACGACCGGGTGGTGGGCATGAACATCGTGGAGGCTTCTTACGTACCATGCCTTGACATAGATCAAAGTCCCCGTAGTTCGGGAATAGATGTCGCTGAACCGACGTGAAGGAGGTTGGAACGACCGGGTGGTGGTCTTGAACCTCATTGAGGCATCCTATGTACCATGCCTTGACATGGATCAAAGTCCCTGTAGTTCGGGAATGGATATCAGTGAACCGACGTGAAGGAGGTCGGAATGACCGGGTGGTGGGCTTGAACGTCGTAGAGGCTTCCTACGTACCATGCCTTGCCATGGATCAAATTCTCTGTAGTTTGGGAATGGTTGCCGGTGAACCGATGTAAAGGAGGTTAGAACGTCCAGGTGGTGGGCTTGAACATCGTGGAGGCTTCCTATATACCATTACTTGACATGGATCAAAGTCCCCATAGTTTGGGAATAGATATCGGTGAATTGACGTGAAGGAGGTATGAACGACCGGGTGGTGGGCTTGAACCTCGTTTAGGCTTCCTACGTACCATGACTTGACAAGGATCAAAGTCCCCGTAATTTGGGAGTGGATGTTTGGGGCTTACACTCTAGGATGCCTAGGTAGGATGACATGGTCAATGCTTACTCTAAGCCCACGTGAGTCATGCTCGGTGTGAGAAACAAGAGGCAGTAGAGACCTAACGATCACATCGCGAAAGGTGCATCCGTGGAAAGTGGAGTGGGGCTTACGCATAAAGCGGCCCATGTAGAGGAAGATTGGAACTTACTCTAGGATGGAGGCCCGAGTGAGAAAAAGCACAGCGAGAGTGGGATTTGGGACCAAAAAAAAGAAAAGGAGCACCGTTCCCCGTCACGCCCTTCGCTGGACTTGGCACCGAGGAAGTGAGGAAGAGCTTGGATGCTACCTCCTGCAAGAATGATTTGGGGCGTACACCAAGGTGGATGCCCTATCCCATAGAAAAACGCCACTCTGATAAAGAGGATATTATCCCCTGTGAGGGGTGATCCCATCCCCGTGGAGATGAGTGGGTGTAGAGAATGTCTAAGGAGGGGGACCCTGCATGCGAGGCTTGAGGCCAGGTCACAGTTTAATGTTATGTTCTGAGGATGATGGCACTTGGCATTTTAACGTCCTGCAGCTCAGACGAGGTGGGTGCGCTTCACACCCCTAGGAGTTACATGAACTATACTTTTCCACCCTTGAGGGAAGGAAAGCATCAGCAATGCTGTGAATGGGGGGTGTTATGGAGTGATCCATTGATGGGTCCACGTTAGCGTGGCTATGCGAAGAAGAAATAGTTGTTAGCATGCCTATATGAAGGAGAATGAGGAGAAGAAATTCAATGGGCGATGTCATCTAGGGGATTTTGAAATCACATCGTGCAGACCTAGAGGGTCGCACAGAAAGAGGAATTGCAAAGCAAAGGGGTTCACAGACAGGGGCCTTGTGAAGCTCTCCCACTCTGCGCATGGAGAAAAGCATTTGAGAAGGGGTGTGCTCATGAAGTGGGGTGAATCAACCTTATCATACGACATAGGTGTATATGGCAAGTGCTTCGCGAAGTGGAAAGGAATTCACGGAGCACTGCCTCGCGGAGCATAGACACCTCGCGAAGAAAAGTGTCGTGAAGCGATGTGCTACGCGAAGTACAGTGACCCTGCCTTGGCATGTAGATCACATGTACATGAGGGGTGTTTCACGAAGCATAAATGCTCCACCATGACCCAAGTCCCATTGGGGATCCTCTTTCTCTGAGAAGGCCCTTGGGATTTGCGAAAGGAATCCCTCTTGGAAGAGGGGATTAAAACGAGGCAAGGGGGAGGCACTTCGCAGAGCAAAAGTACCTCGCGTAGCCCATGATTCGCAGAGCAAAGGTTACTTTAGGATTTTGGATCTAGGAAGTTGAAAGGGCGGATTGTCTGTCCATTGGGCTCGGGGGGAGCCTAGTATTTATAGGTAAGAGGCACCGCGAAGCAGAGCTTACGCGACGCGAAGAGGTCTATGGTTGCTTCGCAGCGGGTCGCGAACGTCAAATGCGTCCGCGGAGGGGTTCGCCTCCTTGATTCGCGGCGGGCTCGTGAATGTAAAATGTGTTTGCGGAGGGGTCCGCCTGCTTGCTTCACAGCGGGATTTCAGACGTCAAATGCGTTCGCAGAGGGGTCCACCTTCTTGCTTCGCGGCGGGCTCGCGGGCCCCCAGGGCCCTGCGGAAGTGCTTTGCGAGGCAGTTCATGGGGCCTCGTCTCTTCTTTTTCTACCCTTATTTTGGCACCAAAAAATTCCCCCCTCAGACTTGGAGCCATGGAGAAATCAAGGGTCTACGTCTGTGGCTCAATCGCCAAAATCTTCGGCCGTTCACGGAGATGGATCGTGAAGAAGGCTCGCGAGGTGGACAGCAGAGCGCGCAGGCCGAGCGCGCCGCAAACCTCAGCATGATACGGACACACCACAAAGCACCGAAGGCCACCACCTATAAATAGGGGAGGCTGACCTCTATTCTTTCCTTTCCCTTCTCCTAGAATTTTTCCTTTTGTGCTCTTGATTCGCGAAGCTCCGCGTACACCGCGACAACTCTCCGTGAATCGGGCTTCGCGACGAATTGTGAGTCTTTGACTCCGCGACAATGCTACGCGATCGTGCACTTGTAGGACAAGGAAAGGCTCCACGAATCGGCTTTGCGAACGAGCTCCGCGAATATGCTTCACGACCCGACCTGAAAATTGTCCGATTTTGAAAACCAAAAGGCCCATCAAGAAGCTGCCTAGGGTGTACTTGCAGACGCCGCCCGGAAGGATGAGATGGAAAATTGTCTGGGTCTAGGAGGGTTGGTATGTAGCCACTTGGACCATAATTCATTGATGGAGATGCTATCGGATATCCAGATGAACTATCCATTGTGCAGGAGGCTGACCTTGTATGGCTTCGAGCTGAGGAATGGCGTCTTCATTCCTAAGGAAAGTAGGGATGAACCAACTTGCTGGTTCAGGAGCACGCCGTGCCAGCGCCAATGGTTCCGGGAGGCTGATGGTCATGCACAGGAGGACTTCACACCCATCGCTGCTGACTGTCTGTAAAACCACTTGAATAACATTGATGGGAATGCATTGCAGCCGGAGACGTCTCCTACTCTATACCATACAATACTGAAGGTAGCCTTGGGGGATCCGAAGAAGGGGTGGTCTGAGGAGTGGGAGTTTCTCCAGGGTGGAAAATTCTTAGATGATTGGGAATGGTCCTACTGGGTAGGCACCTCGTGTGAGGAGTTTGGAGCCGAGATGAGAAGAGTGGGTTTGTATGAGGTGGCCTAGGCCTCCCAATTCCACATATATCAACCAAAACAGATGATGTCAGAGCTATTGAGTAGATGGTCGTCTAGGACCAACACGTTTCACCTGCACCATGGGCAGGTCGACATCACACCGTGGGATGTCCATCAGATTTCAGGGGTCCCGATTTTGGGGGCTATGTACGATGAGTTCCTCCCTGTCATGAGTGCATGGGAGGATCGGAGCAGATGCCGCGGTTGGCGATGGCACTGATGGGGCCGATGCCCGGGGAAGACAAAGAAGCAGTGAGATACGTACACTTTAGGCGGTGGTTCAAGGAGTTCCTGAACTTCCCAGTGGGTCGGCGGTTTCCCATGAGGCCTCGGACTTGCCCGAAGGGGGCTCAACAGGGCAAGGAGCACTCGTATTAGCGTCTCTTGGAGGACAGCCAGTGGAAGAACTTGGGTTTCAGTGTCAATACTGAACAAAAGCCGATAGTCAGACTGGTGGCGTTTATCACGACCCTTATCTATGGTTGGATCCTACCAGTGAGGGATACCAACATGGGGGTGTGGCCTAGCACATTTATCAAGGCATCCATGCTGGCCATAGGAGGGCGGGTCAATCTGGGGATTTCGATGCTTGCCAAATTGTACAAGATGCTATGGCATGTTAGTGAGGGGAAGAGGCTGCAAAGGATATGCGGGCTGTTCAATCTTTTGTATGGGTGGATCGCGGCGCACATCAGGGGTATTTATAAGTATCTGAACCCCTTCTCTCCTCCGGGGTCAAACATCTGCCCGTCCATCCTGAATGCTTACGGGGGATTTCTAGTCAAATTGATCATACCGTTGGTGCTAAACTGGGTATGGATGGTGGAAGAGTTTAATTTTCACCCATTTCCATTGCCTATGAGGGCATTCACAGATGATGGTTGGGGGATGGAAGAACACCAGGCCTATCTCCCGGCCTTTTGAGGTGGAGTTTTGGGGGAAAGGGTGGACCGCGAGCCTCTCTGCGAGCAGTACACCCCACACCGGTTTGCAAGGCAATTCCTGTGCGAGCAGCGACTGACTCCGCGAGTCTATTTGAAGGTGAACCATGAGGAGAACCCCTGTGTGATGAGGAAATTGTGTCTCATGTTCACACGGGAAGATGAAAAAATGCAGAATGCATTGCCTCCACCTACTTCCACCTTCAGACTGGTGAAGGGGTACACCATATGCTGGGAGGCAGCTTATCTGGGGGAAATGCTAAAGAAGCCAACTATTCGAGCTGGTGATGGCGGCCCTTCCCTATCTCGAGGTCAGGGTCGGAATGCGGAAAGGGCCTCTTGTGGTGGCGGGGCTGCCGTGGTGGCGAGACCTGCACCGGCTGAGGGTGAGGCAGCAGCGATGGATGCAACAACGGCAGCAGATCCGGTGGTCCCAGGAGAGTAGAGCCATCTAAAGGGGCGACCACCGAGGGAATACCGTGGGATATCTACTTAGGACCTGGGGAAATGGCTACGACATATCGACATTCCAGAGAATGCTATTTTCTTAGAGGCTTGGGAAATTTGGGATATCAACCGAAAATTCCTCGGTCCGCCCGAGATGTGGCAACACATGAACTGTCTCGGGATGGATTACCGGGTATAGGCCCTATATGGGCCAATTTTGCAGTATCCCTGGTGGAGGTGGAGAAATATCTGGTTGAGCTGGAGGACTTCGTGTATTCCAGGGGTTCCCCACGTCCAATGATAGACCGGGTGAGGGTACTGCTGGATCGGAAGATTCCCCCACAGCTTTCGGTCGTTGAGCTGAGAGAGTGCTTCTCCCTAGCGGATGAATCAGAAGAATCATCTTGGGTGGATGAGGCCAGTGGAGGGAGCCCGTTGGAGGAAGGAAAAGTCGGTGATCAAGACTTGGGTCTCGACGATTTCACGGAGGCTCTCGAGGTAACATTCCAAGTTTCATTCCTCAGGGTCTGCTCTCAGGTCATTATGGACTTCTTACCAACATCTGAACCATGCAGGGGGACCTCGTGCATAGACCTCATTCTCTCCTCTCGGTGGGTGATGATGCAGGACCCTTGGAACCTGCACCTATGGCCACATCCAATTCTGTGCCTTGCAAGGCTAGGACACCTAAGGAGGCTCCTCCAGAATCTCTGGACCTTCCGACAATATATGGAGGGCCACGCTTCGGGGTCCCGTCAACATCAACTCAGGAGCGGAACCAGGAGTTCGACCTCTGTAAGTCCTCTCTACTGAGCTCATTACTTCCACACTTTGATCGTGCAAACTGACGTCCACGGCCTTCTATGTTACGTACAGATCTTTGACTAGCATGGGCCACTACGGAGAGGTTGGTCGGGATTTCTGGCGACGCCCCTCCCAGGGGAATGCCAATAACCGTGGAGATAGATACCTAGCCCACCCGAGCTGTAGCACTCCCTATCATTGGCGAGACTGCCAGCGGGTTCGTGCCTGAGGTTATTTAGGTGGGGTCTGACGATGAGGATCGACTGGTCAACCCAAGTCCCACCACGCCTGATCCCACCCCAGATGTCATGCCTGATCCAACACCAGACACATATCCCACTGAAGATTTCTTAAGGGTGTACCCCGCATATGAGCTTTCCAACCGCGTGAACTGGGGTGAGATGGCCTTTGATGAATAGGACAACAAGATAGTCTGTCACCGATAATGGAAGATGATCGTACGCTTTATCGAGAAGACCCCCCCTGGAATTATGGCTGGACGAGATGGATGGACTTTGCTCGTGGCTGCGCGACCTCTGTGCTGGGGGAGTGGATGCCCAACACCCTCACCAACTCATCTGAGATCTTATGTCGGAGAAGATCGGGGAGTATGATCGCGACCTCATCGTGGGATGGCAGCGGAGGAAGGAAATGAACATCAAGAAGCTCCAGGAGGCTGAAAATGGGACCCAACTGCTACAGATCCGGGCTGGTGAGTACTCAGCCTCTCTTAATGCACAATTAGAGCTAATCTTGAAATTAAAGGCCCAGCTGGCAGAGGTAGATGAGTGTATGAGGCAGGCTTCTGAAAAATGGTCGTCATTCATGCTGATGTAGAGCGAGACCAAACTGAGGCTGATGAATTGCGCCCCATTGCTTCTGCGGAGGAGCAAGAGTTGAGCCAGTGGCAGCAACTCCTAGACGCCACAAGGCAGAGGGTGGCAGAACTGTGACTCTCTTTTGATGGGGTCAACCCGTCCATGGGAGAGATAGACCCCCAAGTGCTTTAAGGATTACAAAATCTAAAACGTACTTTGATGTTTTGATTTATTTGATGCCATATCATACATGAGTTTCATTATCGAGTTTGGATTTATACGCATCTGTTATATTCGTGAAATGTCAAGTGGTCAGTCCCTACGCTCATGCTGGTCAAGCCCAATATGAGAAACCAGAAGTGATCACCATGTTATTCCATCTGAACATAATGCGTCGACTAGGATTCTAGAATCCGGGGTTTAGGTAACCAATTTTGATCTTTCGGAAAGACATGGGAGAGGCCCGATCGGAGGATTAGGACCTCAAAACAATCGACGAGCCGTTCTTCCGGTGTGCTCTAGTGCATGAGCGGGGTAACGCCAGGGGCGTTAAGATTAGTCCAAATATAGGGAAGTGGAAGGTGTGAATCACGATACCCAAAATCCAGAACACTATGGGGGTGGTGTGAAAATGAAGAATAATTATTGACCATGTTCGAAACATAGTATTCTTGTCGCGTTAGCCTGAAATGAGGATGACTCATGAGGGCTGACCACTGACCATGTTAGAAACACGGGGCCTGACTCAAAATTCCATCCATTTGTCTTCCAGAATGTTGAACCAAGATAGTAGGAGTGCCATAGGCCGAGTATCCATACTGTTAGGGGGTTCCTTTAGACATGAAAAATGACGAGGGTATGAATAAAGGGCATGCAAAGCGTTAAGGGTAGAGTGATACTTTGTTTGAATAGAATCCAACACTATTGAAATTACGCCATCTTGGTGGAAGCACACTAGATGGTGCATCGGTTTGATCATGGATCATTCCTTCTTTCAGACAGGGCCTCTCTGGAGAGGGAGCTGTCACTTCCCAATGTCATCTTGGGGCATCCTGAACTTGTTCAGGGAAGAGTTACAGTTGTACGGTTCCCCATAAGGGGTCAAGCCAGGGGGACAGAAATGAGGAAGAACATGATTTATGATTTTTGGGGCTGGACCCTGGGTGAAATACAGGGGTGTATCTACATATCCCATAAGTATGGGAATCAATCCATACGTAGTTCTAGAAGCATAGTTTAACGTCTTGCGGGACGATGAGAAGCCTGACTGCACCGGTGCACATCCTACCAAAACTACTAAGCCCACGTGAGTCATGCTAGATGTGGGAAACAAGAAATAATGGGGAACTTTCTTGACATAGGAAGGAATATGTTAGGGCAAAGGGATGCTCGGTGAATACTGGCCCAATGATGCTAACACGTATATATAGCACACTTAGATGCACGAAGAGATAATGCAGAGTATGTCGGAATTCCACATGAACATGAGGAAGTGGAAATGTGTGAATCATGAAGCTTGAAATCTAGACCACAATGATGATATAGTGATGATGGAGGATAGCTGTTGACCATGGCGGAAACACAGCATCCACATTGCGTTATCTTGGAATGGGGATAGACAAATGAGGGTCGACCGTTGACCATGTTCGAAACACGGGACCTGTCGCAAATGTCATCCGAGATCCTTATGGGCGTTGGGCCAGGATGGTAGGTGAGCTGAGGTGGCATGGGACCAGGCCATTAGGGGTTCCCTTCGGATATGGAAGAGGATGAGGATCCAAATAGTGGGCTCGCGAAGCTTGGGCATGGAACGAGGGGAATGTCCCCATGAAAATCCCACACTTTGGGATCTTTGTCAAAACACATCTGAATACGAAAAAGAGAGGTATTAAATAGAGGGAATCGAGTCCCTTTCCATATTGAGATCTTAGTTTAGGGTCATAGAACTCGTACCATAGATGGTAGGAAACACAGGAGACACATGGTGGGGTAACTAGAGAAAACCCGACGTGAATGGGAACCAGGGGTTCTAACCACCACGTGTTCCTTGGAGAGTTTTTAGGTCGAGGGACCGAAAACGATATTTGATCTGGGACTTAGAAAAAGTGCACAGGCATTCCTACATACCCCATGAGGATGGGGATCAAGCTGCACGTAGTTATTGAGGGGGAATGGTAGGGTACCAGTGCGAGGAAAATGGGGCATGCAGATGTGGCCCTCTCAAAAAAACAAGTGGTATTTGATAAATCTTGTTTGTAATTTAAGGTAAGTGGTTTTTCTTTTGTGAGGAGACAGACCTAGGGTAGTAGGCCCTGGCGTCGCCACAAGAATCAAGCCGAAACAGGCATTGAAAAATGGTATGGTGTGTGACCAATAACAAACCTGGTGTCCCCTTTAGTGAGGACATCACGATGCAGTGTCATTTTTCATCCTGCAACCAGGACGATAATGTCACAGTTTAGGGTCATGTGATAGGACCGGGCATGCATTTTAACGTCATGTAGCACATTCATGGTAGAGACGATGCTAGGTGGGGAATGTGCACAGTGCAATAAAACATACCGAACGTGAATGGGGAAATGATCCCACATCACACCGTATGCAATTCTGGGAGGGGAACGTCGGTCCAAGGGGCCCAAATAGGGGTGAGAGTGAAAGGGGCCGGAGAAACTAGCTCCCAGCTGAGCTGGACCAAAAAAAAGACATCCAGGTGGTCCTACGTATCCCATAAGGATGTGAATCAAGCCACACATAGTTCTAGAAGGTCGTGCAAGACAACATACAATTTAATGTCGTGCGAGACAAGAAAAAAGGGCTAATTATTAGAATGGGGTGCATGTGGTGCGGCTATTGAAAACCCGATGTGAATGAGGAGGTAATTCCATACCATGCCACACAGTCCCGTAGTCAAAGTCCAGAAGGTGGGACATAAAAGTCAAATTAGCAGAGCTCAAGCTGGACCCAAAGACAAGAGGTCTGCGCGTTCCCACGTATCCCATGATGATGGGAATCAAGCCATACATAGTTATGAAGAGATCTTAGTTTATGGTCTTGGAGGTTGAACCATGGAGGGGTGGAAACCTTCCAAGTAAGAACATACCTTGACCCGATCCCTAAGCCCACGTGAGTCAAACTCAGTGTGGGAAACAAGGGAGGAAGATCATTATTGCAATACCTGGAATGCCAATCAAATGGAAATCGGTGCGGAACCCCGAATGATGACCTTACTGTGGCTTTGTTCTCCTAACGTGCAGATGCGCACTAAGGAATAATGTCAAGAGTGTTGGAGGTTTACTTGGACATGATGTGGTGGAGAAGGATGTGAATCATGTAACAGATATCTTGGGCTTAATGAGGTTGGAGTGACGATTGAGGATAACTGTTGACTGTGGCAGAAACACAGTATCCCTATTGTGTTACCTGAAATGAGAACAATAAACGAGCATCAACCGCTGACCGTATACGCAGCGCGAGACTTGTATCAGTTCTTTGTTCAAAACCCTCAAGGATGTTGGCCTGTGATGGTAGGAGGGACCTTGGGCCGAGTATCCATGCCATTCAGGGGTCCCTTTGGATGTGAAAGGTGATGGAAGCCCTAATGAAGGGGAACATGAAGCCTGGGAAATGGGTGGATGCATGTCTGAGTAGAACCCAACATTCCAAGTACTAAACCAGAGTACCATTTAGACACATTGGTTAATCACCGAATAGGGTCGATGAGGGTGCTCAACGTGAGAGTAACTGATTTGAAGGGATGAGTATAGAGTAAGGATATAGAGAACTCTGAGGAGGTGGTAAATGGTGTGGTCATCACAAACCTGATGTGAGTGAAGACATAGTCCCATACCACACCATATACTCCTCTCCTTATGAAATGGTAGGCCAAGGGGGCCAGATAATAGGGTAATATATAAGATATGGGGCTGGACCCGAAGTCTAGACATTCGGGCGATCCTACGTATCCCAAGAGGATGGGAATCAAGCCATACGTAGTTCTTGAAATTACGCAGATCGGGGTAGGATACCCCAATGATGGAGGTGTACGACGTGGCAATTAACCCGACGTGAACGAGGACATGATCCTATACCACATTGTACAACCTACAAGAATTTGGCCCAGGGGCCCAAAAAGGGGCCAGGGGGCCTGAGGAAAGACTCTGGAGTTTCAGATGGGCCAACATGAAAACTGCATGGGCGGTCCTACGTATCCCATGAGGATGGGAATCAAGCGAGACGTAGTTATGAAGATGCAGTTTAATATCATGCAGGATGATGCATAATTTGAAGTCATGTAGGACCGTATGGTTTAAGGTCATGTGGTACCGTCGTGCAGTTTAGGGTCATGTGGGACCATCCAGTTTAAGGTCGTGCAGGACTGTGAGGCTTAGGAAAAATATTTATTGAGGAAATTGGCATTGGTGGGAGGAGTTATATGCTCACCATCCATAGTAACCGGGGAGTACGAGCCATTGGAGTAAACATTGTGAATGATGTAAGGTCCTTCCCATTTCGGCTCCAACTTGGGTGGCTTCCTTTCGGGTATCATGGGCATCCTGAGGGCCAATACTAGGTCACCTTGTAAGAATGAGAGGAGGAACAAATTCTTGTTGAAGGCTCTGGAGATCTTGTTCTGGTGCCTCTCCAGATTATGCAGGGCACGAAGCCTATTCTCGTCATGTTCTTCCAATTCAACCAGAAAGATTTCAGCTACCTTATCTAATGCCTGCTAATCATAGACTGTTGTGCGCAATGAGGGTAGCTGAATCTCAATGGGTAGGATGGAATTAGTTCCGTACACTAGGGAATATGAGGTAACCTGGGTAGAATTACGATTCATTGTCCGATAAGCCCAGAGGGCGTTTGGGGAGCTTGTACGGCCAACTCTTCTTGTACTGACGAAATATTTTCTGCAAAATGTTAGAGAGGGTCTTGTTGAATGCTCGATCTTTCCATTTTCCTGCGCATGATAGCAGGAGGTGGGGTTAGAACGAATATTATACTTGGCGTACAATTTCTTCAACTCAACTACTCGGACGTTTGTGCCGTTATTGACGAGCACTGTGTGAGGGACTCCAAATCAGTTGATGATATTAGAGCTCACAAAATCGATAATGGATCGAGCCTTTAATTCATTGAGTGGAACTGCCTTTACCCACTTGGAGAAGAAATCCATAGCGGTCAGGATGAACTGGTACCGGCGAGCTGTCGCCGGTAGATACGGTCCCACGACATCGAGTCCCCACACTGCAAAGGGCCAAGAGTACTTTGTAGTGTGAAGGGGCTCTGATGGCCTATGTACAAAGTTGGCATGAACTTGACATGAATGAAACTTTTTAGCAAACTTGATGTAGTCATGGATCATGGAGGGCCAAAAATACCCCAATCTCCAAATCTGGTGAGACTTTTTTGGCCCAGTCTAGTGGGCACTGCAAGAACCACCATGAACCTCCTGCATGACCAGTGGAATCTTTACTCCTTGAATGAAGCAGAGGAGAATACCTTCAAACCTGTGCTTTTAGAGGATCCACTCAAGACTGGGACAGTCTTGGAGGGTAAACTGTAATGCACTGTGTCAGATTCGCTCGCGCTCGGCCCGATCGGCTGGGAGGTAACCATTTTGGAGGTACTCGACAAAAGGGGCCCTCTAGTCGGGAATCACTTCAACCACTGCATCTTGGGGACTTGGGGGTCCTGATGTGGAGGCGCCTGCGGTCAGGTGATGTAACCATGGGCTGTCGACATTATCCGGAGAGACAAGACCAACCACCCTCCGATGTGCCATGTGGATAATCAGGTCATCCTGCTTGGGCTCTGCAAATGACGCAGCCCGGCCAGCCAGGGCATCAACTTGACCATTCTGAGATTGGGGGACGTGAGCCACTTCCGACCGAGAAGAGAACTGGGCCATTAGCTGGAGTGTGCGCTCCAACAATGGTACGAGTTCTGGATTCTTGACAACATAGTCACCGTTGACCTGCTTAATGACTATATCAGAGTCCCCTTTCGCAATAAAATGGGGCACGTCGATGTCGAGGGCCAGCTCGAGGCCAATAATGAGGGCCTGATACTCTGCGTCATTATTAGTGCAGCCTTCCGACAACAGGAATGAGTATGGCAGAATGGACTATGTAGGGGTAATGAAGACAATACCCAGGCCTACCCTGTTGATCTTGGGATCATTTATCCTTCGACCAGTGGGGCTTCGGGCACCAACATCGAAATGCATCTCCCAACACGGAATGGCTTGATCCACCGAGAGGATTGCCTCATCGGGGAAATCGAGGTCCAGGGACTGGTCGGTAGGAGCCGGATGGGCAGCGGGTAAGTCTGCCAATGCTTGTCCCTTAATAGCCTTCTAGGGGAAAAACCTTATGTCAAACTGCTGGAGAATCACTGCCCACATAGCTAGACAACCTGTCAACATGGAATGGTTCATGATGTACTTCAGCAGATCTACCCATGATACCAGCTGTACCTCATGGTGCTGCAGGTAATGTTGCAACTTCTGTACTGCAAATACCGGCATGATGTATCTCTTTTCGATGGGAGAGCATTTGGTCTCCGTATCAAGGAGCATGCAGCTGAGGTAGTAGAGACTGTTCTCCATCCCCTCATTATTCTTTCGGGTGATCAGGGCACCGAGAGACCATTCCAGGGCGATCACATATAAGACCAGCGAATTTCCGGCGATGGGTGGCATCAAGACTTGGGGTTGCAGCAGATACCACTTGAATTCCTCGAATGCGATTTGACACTCTTCATCCCATTCATAGGTGGTTCCCTTATTCATGAGACGAGAAAATGTATTACACTTTCCGGCCAGGTTCGCGATGAATCGTCGAATGTAGGCTAAGTGGCCTTGAAATCCTTGAAGCTCCCAAATATTGCTCGGGCAGGTACATCTGGATGATGACCTTGATCTTCTATGGGTCGATCTCGATGCCCCAATATTTGACAACAAAGATGAGAATATTTCCAGAGGTGACCCCAAAGGCACATTTAAGTGGGTTCATCTTCAGGTGGCGGGAACGGAGGAAACCAAACACTTTCTCAAGGTCTTTGAGATGGTCCTGGTGATAGAGAGATTTCACCACCAAATCATTCACATAGAATTCCACCAATTCTCCGAGAATTGGCTCGAATATGCTGTGCATGGCCGGCTGATAGGTGGCACCTGCATTCTACAGGCTGGAGGGCATAACCTGGTAACATAAAGTACCTTGGGGGGGCCTGAAAGCGGTGGAATCCTCGTCTTCGGGGGGCATCCAGATCTGGTTGTACCCAGAATACACATCCATGAAAGAGAGGGCAAGGAACCCAACCATATCATCAATCAACAATTCTTTCACTGGAAGGGAAAAATCATCCTTCAGACAGTGTCAGTTGAGATCGCGGAAGTCGATACAAACTCTGATCTACCTATTATTCTTCTTTACTAGCACAATGTTGGCCAGCCATTTTGGGTACTGGAATTCCTTAATGAAGTTGGTTCGGATGATCTTGTTAACCTCGGCCTCGACCATGGTGCCGTGAGAAGGGTGCATCTTTCTGGGAGGCTGCTTGAACTCGTGATGATTTACTGGGAGACTGAGGCAGTAGACGGCCACCTGAGGTTCTAGTCTTGGAATCTCGTCGTAACTCCAGGAAAACACGTCACAGTTCTATTTCAGGAAGTCTACGTACCACTGTTGCTCCTCGAGGGGCATGGTGTAACTGATCAATGTGGGCCTCGGGTCCACCTTGCTACCGAGGATCACCTGTTCCAACTTGTCGACTGTGGCATCGACACCCTCTTCAAAGGCGGGGGGAGCGTCCTCCAAATCCTCTTCATCAACTATAGAGGGATCCCCAGTAGGGGAAGCTTCCCCTGGGTCGGAAAATCCCGACGGGAGGCTGGTGCTAGCCTGGGCGGCAGTGGACAACATATCTTTTGATTCACGTGCTGCTGAGACCATGGTGATGAATGCAGTTGATCCAATCCCATATGGTCTTCAAACCAAGGGGCCACGGTTGATGATATCAAAACAATAGTGGCGCGTCGTCTTGAGTAGGTCAATCCTACCCCGGCGAAACAAACATATATGACGTACTACTATTGCCATGGGGCGGACATCCCGATACCGTATGGGGTTAAGAGGTTCCAGGATCACCTGAGCATGGTTTGTGTAGGAGTATGAGGTGATTTTACACAATCGCTTGGACTTAGGAATATGCCTTCCCATTGTACCAGAGACCACAAAGCATTTCCCCATGTCGGGGGTCGTAGCCTCCAATCTATGGATCGGGAAGACATAGGTGTCATCCAGACCTGCCCAAGGGTCAGGTGTGGCCATGGAGGGCTCAATATCCCTTTCTAGAATCTGCTTATCCTTTCTCTTTTAATAGTCAACATCCAGATAGCGGGATTCACAAGAGGAAAAAGAAGACTCATCTCTTTGGAGCACGCCTACTCGACCATTAAAGAAGTATTTTAGGCATTGGTGATATGATGAAGGGACCGCTGCATGAAGGTGGAGCCATGGACTGCCCATCAATGCATTGTACATGGTGTCCTGGGAGACAACCATGAACTCGATACTGAAAACTAGGCCCCCGAACTGGGTCTTTAAACAGATCTTTACGAACGGGGTCCGCTCGGTCCTATTGTATCCCTGGATTATTAGGTCGGAGGGATTTAAATCATCATCAGACAACCGTAGCTTCCGCAGTGTCCGAGTTAGGATTAGGTTAATCCCAGAGCCCGTGTCAAGAAGGCAGCGGTGGACTTCTATGCCATTGAACTGGACAGTGATGTACAATGGATGAATGTGACCTTGTATGGGAGGGTCTTCGTCTTCACCATAGAACGAGATAACTGCCTGGCATTTGGCATTCTCAATTACCTCAACATGGAAGGCTTCTGTAGTTGCTACCTCCATCTCAAACCGGAGGGGGATCCTTAAAGCCTCGGAGAGCGACTCATGCATGTATGATGAAAGGAGAAGAGCCTCAGGGATAGAGAGCCTCTCTAGAATGCTGACGAGATGTTTGAGGATATCGTACTTTCATTCTAGGCGCAGACCTCTGCTTACAGGAGGCTGCTCTGCAATTAGAGGCACGACGGGCCCTGCCGGCTGGACCGGCGACTCGCTAGTGATAGGTATGTCCGGTTGCTCACTAGTTGATGCCTGAAGAGTAGCTTCTAGGTGAGGACTGGAAAATTGAGATTTTCCTATAGCAGGGCGAGACTGGTCACGATATGGATGAGGTAGCTCTGCCTGATCTAGTAGCACAAACGGCGGTGCAGGTAGATCTGAATACATCAGAGGAAGAGGTTGCTTATCCTGAGCTCTAATCTAGGCCTGTTGTCTGGTTTCAGTGGTGTGCACGGCCTAGATGAAAGTTCCTGCTGACGTGCCTTGACGACCCATATGGTCGCGTCTTCGCCGATGTTAGCGTCAGCCGGGGACGTTGGGGAGGTTCGCCCAGCGTTCCCCTTCGCCAGGAGTCATATAGGGATTTACCAACTCCACAGTATTAACCGAAGCATACCCCTGACTGTCACTCGAAGAGTTATCCAACTCTGGGCGGATTTTGGGAGAGACCCCTATCTCAGGGGGAATGAAGTCGCCAAAAGTTTGGGATGACGGTGGCATTGGTGGGGCGCGTTGCTTTTGCTTGCGTCGCCGATGCTTGCTCTTTTGGGAAGGGGCCAACTGAGATGATGATCCAAAGGTAGAAACTGTAGATTTTGAAGGCATTGGAAGATTCAGGCATGCCCGGATGATACCATGGGCATGAGTTACCACTTTACGAGCCATTGAGTCATCGTACTTTTGGGATCCTCGATTGGAAATCTGCTGCTACTCGCCATCGCTGCCACTGCTGCTATCTGGTCTTATGACGACTCATGCTACTTGTGCTGGGGCCTAGCCCAGCCTGACTATGTTTTTTTCAACCTAGTCTTAAAGACAGTCTTTGAACCCATAGTACTATTTGATTCTGTGCCCTAGGATTCGGTGATAGGGGCAGTAATTGGGGCGATCAGTGAGATTTTCCTCTTCTGGCCTTCTGCACTCAGGCAGTCGCACTATCCCTTTCTCCAAGGCGCTACGAAAATAACCAGGGACCTGAGCCTTGTTGAATTAGTTGGTTCGATTCCTTTTGTCCGGGAAGGGGTCTCTGGGAGCCTAGCCCTGACGAGGGGCCGGAGGAGCCTACCGAAGAGGCGGAGCCTGATTATCCTGCTTAGGCGGCTGTGGCGCATCGCACAGGGGAACCTTCTGATTATGAGGCAATCACTGCTGGTCAGGAGGCTGCGCCTGTGGTGGAGGGCCTCTACGAGGTTATGGAGCCGGTGCTACTGGTAGCAATTCTAGCTGCCCAGGGGCTTCTATTTGGGCCACCGTGGCGGGCTCGACTCTGGCATCCCTCCTTGTTGGGATCACAGGGGGTAGCAGACCTGCATGGCTAGCCAGTTTTAGAGCTTTCTCGAGGTGATGGGCCTTATCTAAGAAGTCTCGGAACCCTCCGGGGTAGTTCTGAGTGATCAGGGAAGGAACTAGTTCTATTTTGACATTCCCTACTCACATCGTCAGTAATTTCTCCTGAGTCAGTGGCATGTCGAGGGAGTATGTGAACCCCTTCCAACGGGCGATAAAGTCCGCGACTCTCTCATCAGGCCTTTGTTTTCACTTGAAGAGGTCTACGTTGCTGGTCTTCCGCATGGTGGAGCTGAATTGGTATAGGAATTGCCGGCGAAGATCCTCCCAGCCGGTCACCAATCCAATGAGGAGCTGGCTATACCAGAAAAACACTGGGCCTTCCAATGTCTGCACAAAACATCGGATCTTGGCGGCTTCCGGATGTAATGGAGTCCCCAACATGGGGCCACACCTTGAGGAAAAGTGGGCCAGGTGCTGCGGCAGGTCCCCTGTCCCGTTAAAGGGAGAGAAAGTGGGATTCCCATAACCCTGGGGTGTAGGCATATCATCCACCCAAGATGGATATGGCTTGCCATCTAGTGGGACTGCCACCTTTTGTGTTTCCAATGCCTCGAGGCGGGTGATGAGTACTGCCATTTGATCACCCGAGCGGGGGTCCCTGTCTTGACAAGAATCCCTAACCATGATTGCGTTGCCAGGATCTTCGACACGGTAGATGGGTTCAACGGCTCGGGGAGCGACTAGTGGAGCGGCCTGTAGGGTAACTGGGGGAACCCGGGCTGGATTCCTTGGATTTCCGCGCCGTTCAGGAGGGTTTGGTGAGATGTATCGCGCCATATTTCTGTGAGTTCCATCTTCAACCCTGTCCGCTGGAGCGGTACGATCAGGTTTCCCGGAGGCATCTCGCCCTGGGGATGTTGTTCCTGCCACTGATGCCTCGGCCTAGGATCACCATAGTTGGGTCGTCTCTCTATAGCATGTTCGTCCAGGATTTTGTCGATGAGCCACTTCTACTCAGCAAGTTTCTGGCGCAACACGACCTTCTCGGGGTCTTCCTCCATCTTCTGCACTGAGGCAGATGGTTCGGAGTGCTTGACATCTCCGACATGCTCTTTTCCCTTACCAAAATCTGACTGAGTACCAATGTCTCTGTGGGAACAAGGAGACCTAGGAGGTTCCTCTACTGATGATTAATCTGTCCTAGTGGGTCCAACAGTGGTGGCACACCCTCCGGGGGTAAGTCTCCATCGAGGAATTCCATCTAGTCCTCCTTGTCCATGACATCGACCATGTGGACTATGACCCTTCCCGGGGGCATGTCCTCAATATCGCATAGCGAGTCGAGCTGCCATCGAATAGGGATAAAGATGAGGGCAGCGTACTTCCCCCATCCACGGACTTGCACATGGGGGGTAGCCTCCCTGATAATTTTGTAGAGTACCTTGAAACTCTGAATGCATCTTTGTTGGAGGGTCCTCTGGAGACCTGGTGACTCAGGGTGCTGGGCCATGGGGAGTGCATCCAAATCGACCAGAAGGCATTGCTCACCGATTTCCTCAAAGTGCACTTGGCTCCTAGGGTACACCACCCAATGATAACGAAGATGGAAGTGCGTCACCCATAGGGTTTGATGGAAGCACTCGACTTCCTCTGGGGTGATGGATTCCGGCGCACAGAAGTTCAACGCTGGCATCAGGCAGAACTTCTCCGAGAAGTGATCTTCCACAAGAATGTCCCATAAGCTCCTGGTCTCAGATTTAGGGTCTGGCCCCATGTTTCCCCACTCGTCAACCAGAGGTGACTGAGGAACCGGTAGCGGTACTGATGTGGACCGCTAAGACATTATACTTGGCGGCATAGAATATGGAGAACGAGCCCACTGTCCGCCAAATTCTGGGCCATCCTCCGAGGAGTGTGGTGACTTGGGCACAATGTCACGATACGATTGGATGAAAGACACAGTTTCTGGTGTAGGGATTACGGTTGGCGTCAATGGGTCACACTGTTTCTCAACTACCATAGGTCCCCAAAATAGCTCTCCATGATCTCTGGTCGAGGTAGAGGGCGCTTCTAGTGATGATGGTGGGGACTGCACGGTCAGAACCGGTGGGATACCCAAAATTTCATCCTCCTGGATGTACCTGCAAAGAGAGGCGGGAATCTGGTGGACTTCACACTCTGGAAGGATGAGGCTGATACATCTTGTTCCTACCCCAGTCCTTAACATAGAGGACCAAGGGGAGGGTTTCACTGTTGAGTCGTACTCTGCTTCAGAATTTGGGAAACAGACCGGTTTGATCTTAGTTTGAAGATTTTTGGTGTTCTTATTGCTGTAGTGACAACCTGCCTTCCTGCCCCCGGAATGGCCCTTTGGTGAAGGGAAAATTCCCGGCATGAGGAGGTCCTTCAGCCATACTGGTGTTGGGGTGGGGAGTAATTCCTTCTGAGTGGGCCGGGGTGCAAGGAGCACTGGGGCAGATGTCAAAGGGGACACGGGGAGGACCTCCGTGCTGGGTGCTGGTGCGGGTAGGATCCCTACTGGAACTGACATGAGCACGTGTAGGACCTCCATGCCTAGTTCCCTTGGTGACGTCAGTGTGAGGCAGGTCCCCGTACTGATTAGACCGAACACGGGTAGGACCTCCGTGTTGGGTGCTGGTGAAGTGAAGTTGTTCTCCACCTATGTAGTTGTTAGGATGAGGAGGACCTTCGTCGGCTGCTATGAGGATGTGAGGAAGGTCCTCACATCGTAGAGTGACTGGATGTACAATGTCCCCAACCCGGCGGTCCGTGGCTAGAGGGATGGCTCCATACCCAGTGTAATGAGCATGGGAGAGGCTCCCATAAGGGGTGTTGTTACCACAGGGAAGGCCCTCATTCGGGTCTATGGTGGCACGGGGCATACCTCTAAGCTGGTCCTGGAAGTAGGAAAGGCCCACATCCTCCACGGTAGCTGCATGGGGAGGGCCCCCGTACTGGGTGGCATTGCTACAGGTTAGTCCACGGTGGCCACTGCTTGTGCCTGCGACCAGGAGAGTCAACCCATACTGCCCGTGGGGTTGTTGGGGCCTCGATCTTTGTCAGGTGTATAACTAACCCTGCTCAGAGTATACATGGGGTTGATGATGCACATCGGCGGTAGCTCGGGCCATAGTAGCTGCTAAAGTAGACACCCCTTGATGGACACCCTCCCTCGCCCTGTGCTCGACGCTGGCGTTGGGTCAGCCGGGCTAGTACTGGTGGTGCAGGTAGGTATTCTATGTGCTCTTCACCTTGGGGAACTGGGTGGCGGCGCTAGCATGGCTTGGTGGGGCCCTCACTGGTAATCCCTAGGACGGAACTCTGGCCGGGCTGGCCCGAACATCCCCTACTTCATCGGCGTAGGGCATGGAGTCATCGAGGCGTTCTAGGGAGAGGCTACCAAAACGATTGAAGGTTAGAGTGGGGAGCAGCGGCTCCCTGTGCGGCTCTTGGGGGTGGCGTTGATGGCGAGGTGCAGATGCCTCTAAATCCAGGCGGGCCATGTCTCTCATAAGGATGACCCCCTCCTCCTCGTACCTACGTACAAGGTCATTGATTACCCTTCATTGGATAATTTCTGATGGGGAGAGGGGGTGTGGGCGCCTTGTAGTCGTGGCCATCGAGGCCGTCATAGAAGAGGCAGAACCACGCGGGGTAGCCACGTTGATATTACACCCGCCCCTACATCGGTGGGAAGGAGGTGATCGGGTTCTAGATGCAGCAACTGGGTTCCTGAAAGCCGGGAGATCAACTCATTAGTACTGATAGAAAATGAAATCAAAACCCAGTGCCCCAGTGCCATTCCGTATTCCATGACCGGTAAGAAGAATCCACACTGACAACGTCGCAGACCGAGATGCCCAACATTTTGACTTCCCCAACTTCTGGTGAGTTTCACGCCAGGCCTACTATTTACTTGGTGGGCCCCGACACCGGATATCTGGATTCGGTGACATGTCACTCTACTGATGTCTTGAGTGCTACTAATATCCACATTAAGGAGAAGAACTTCATGTCGGGTTCACCATTTCTGTTTCCGACACTTTCACCGGGGCGCGTGCGTCTGTCACATTTGGGGGACGTCGACGCTGTTCCGTTGCCCTGCATTCTCACTTTCCAAAGGTGACCGACATCCGCTCCCTATTCGGGGACATTTTCTCCTTGACCGAAACAGTATGATGGGATGCTGGGTTTTCCTTCTGTGGATTCCTCCTTGAAATTTGTCACCTAGTCCAGGTATCCCGTATAGATTAAGACCTTCTACGTGAAACTCTTCCCAGTGCCATGTTTTCATGGATGCCGATTAATTACACTACTTTTATCAGGGCATTCCAAGGGGTTTGGTCAGGGCAGCAACCTTCAGTTGGGGGAGAAGTCACGTTGAGGCATCGCTGGCATGTCTGGCCGCTGGAACACTGGCGCGTCTGATTTTCTTCCCCTTATTATAGGGATTATTGAGGGCGTAGAAGCCCGATGCATCCCACATCGAATGCGGGGAATCCTATTCTATAGGCATGTCTCTGAGGTTTTCCTCAGCTTTCCATGTTTTACACAGGGTGTTCCGTGAGTTTAACTTCCAGGGGAGATAGATCAGACAGATTGGAACACTAACTGGAGTGGATAAGATGAGTGTAACCTCTTGAGGGAACACCGATGTTGGGTCTAACAAATGGTTCATTTCCCGACCACTACCTGGAGCATTGGGGAGGTGGATTGGCACAATCCTACTAGTATGTGGTGTCCCAGGTAAGAATCAGGATGGATGATGGAGGGTTGAATAAAGTGGAGGGGGGAAGAGATAGAAGCAATGTGAGGACATCAGTGATGTTGGGATTGAGCCTTGAAGAGACTTCCTATGTATCCCCGCGGTACGGAATAAAAGTCCGCGTAGTTCAGTGTGAGGGAGTCGGCGAATCGACGTGAATGAGGACCAGGGGTCCAATAGTTCTGGGCTTGAATCTCGGGGAGGCTTCCTACGTACCCTGCCTTGGCAAGGATCAAAGTCCCTATAGTTAGAGAATGGATGTATAGGGGCTTACACTCTAGGATGCATAGGTGTTGGTGAACCGACATGAAGGGGGGTCGGAAAGACCGGGTGGTGGGCTTGAACCTTGTGGAGGCTTCCTACGTACCATGCCTTGACATGGATCAAAGTCCCCGTAGTTTGGGAACGGATACTGGTGAACTGACGTGAAGGAGGCCAGAATGACCATGTGGTGGGCCTGAACCTAATGGAGGCTTCCTACGTACCATGGATTGACATGGATCCAAGTCCCTGTAGTTTGGGAATGGATGTCGGTGAACCAACATGAAGGAGGTCGGAACGACCGGGTGGTGGGCTTGAACCTCATGGAGGCTTCCTATGTACCATTCCTTGACATGGATCAAAGTCCCCATAGTTCGGTAATGGATGCCGGTGAACCGACGTGAAGGAGGTTGGAACGACCGGGTGGTGGGCTTGAATCTCATGGAGGCTTCCTACGTACCATGCCTTGACATGGATCAAAGTCCCCATAGTTTGGGAATGGAGGTCGGTGAACCGACGTGAAGGAGGTCGGAATGACTGGGTGGTGGGCTTGAATCTTGTGGAGGCTTCCTACGTACCATGCCTTGACATGGAACAAAGTCCCCATAGTTCAGGAATAGATGTCGGTGAACCGACGTGAAGGAGGTCAGAATGAGCGGGTGGTGGGATTGAACCTCATGGAGGCTTCCTACGTACCATGCCTTACCATGGATCAAAGTCCCCATAGTTTGTGAAAAGATGTCGGTAATCTGATGTGAAGGAGGTCAGAACGACCGGGTGGTGGGCTTGAACCTCATGGAGGCTTCCTACGTACCATTGCTTGACATGGATCAAAGTCCCCGTAGTTCGGGAATGGATGCCGGTGAACCGACGTGAAGGAGGTCGGAACGATCGAGTGGTGGTCTTGAACCTCGTGGAGGCTTCCTACGTACCATTCCTTGACATGGATCAATGTCCCCGTAGTTCCGGAATGGATGTCAGTGATCCGACGTGAAGGAGGTCGGAACGACCGGGTGGTGGGATTGAACCTCGTGGATGCTTCCTACGTACCATGCCTTGACATGGATCAAAGTCCCCGTAGTTCGGGAATGGATGTGTGGGGATTACACTCTAATATTCTCGGGTAGGATGCCTTGGTCGATGCTTACTCTAAGCCCACCTGAGTCATGCTCGGTGTGAGAAACAAGAGGCAGCAGAGACCTAACGATCATGTCGCGAAAGGAGAATTCGTGGAAAGTGGAGTGGGGCTTACATGTGGAGAGTCCCATGGAGAGGAAGATTGGGACTTACTCCAGGATGGAGTCCCGGGTGAGACAAAGCGCAGCAGGAGATGGATTTGGGACCAAAACAAAGAAAAGGATCACCATTCCCCATCATGCCCTTCATTGGATTTGGCACCGAGGAAGTGAGGAGGAGCTTGGATGCTACCTCCTGCAAGAAAGATTAGGGCCTTACACCAAGGTGGCTGCCCTATCCCACAGACAAACGCCACTCCGATAAGGAGGATTTCATCCCCTGTGAGGGGTGATCCCAACCCTGTGGAGATGAGTTGGCGTGGAGAATGTCCAAGGTGGGGGACCCTATGTGCGAGGCATGGGGCCAGGTCACATTTTAACGTCATGTGCTGAGGATGATGGCGCTTGGCAGTTTAACGTTATGTAGCTCGGACGAGGTGGGTTCGTTTCACACCCCTAGTACTTACATGACCGATACTTTCTCACCCTTGAGGGAAGGAAGGCATCGTCAATGCAGTGACTAGGGCGTGTTATGGAGCTATCCATTGAGGGGTCCATGTTTGCATGGCTATACGAAGAAGCAATAGCCATTAGCGTGTCTATGTGTAGGAGCATGAGGCGAAGAAACACAACGGGCAGTGTCGTACATGGGACTTTGAAATAACATCGTGTAGACCTAGAGGGTCACACGGAGAGAAGAATTGAAAAGCAAAGGGGTTCACAGGCAGGGGCCTTGTGAAGCTCTGCCACTCCGCATGGCGGGAAGAATTTTCAAAGGGGTATGCTTCACGAAGGGGGGTTCCTCAGCCTCATCATAGGGCATAGGTGTATATGGGAGGTGCTTTGCGAAGTGGAAAGGCATTCGTGGAGCACTGCCTCGCGGAGCACATGTGCCTCACGAAGAAAAGTGTCATGAAGTGATGTGCTTCGCGCTGTACAGTGACCCTGCCTTGGCATGTGGATCACGTGTACATGAGGGGTGTTTTTCAAAGCCTAAATGCTCCACGATGACCCGGGCCCCCTTGGGGATCCACTTCCTCCACGAAGGCCCTTGGGCTTCACGAAATGAATCCCTCTTGGAAGTGGGGATTATAATGAGGAAAGGGGGAGGCACTTCGAAGAGAAAAAGTACATCACGTAGCTCATGATTCGCAGAGCAAAGGGTGCTTCAGTATTTGGGAGCTTCGAAGTTGAAAGGTCGGATTGTCCATTTATTGGGCACGGGGGGAGCCCGGTATTTATACGCAAGAGGCGCCGCGAAGCATAGCTTACGTGGAATGAAGTGGTCTGTGGTTGCTTCGCGGCAAGTCGCGAATGTCCAATGCGTTCATGGAGGGGTCCACCTCCTTACTTCGCGGCAGGCTCACGAATGTCAAATGAGTTCGCAGAGGGGTCCTCCTTCTTGCTTCATGCTGGGCTCACGGACGTCAAATGCGTTCGTGGAGGGGTCCACCTCCTTGCTTCGCAGAGGGCTCGAGGGGCCCCAGGGGCTCTATGGAAGTGCTTCGCGAGGCAGTTCGTAGGGCCTCATCTCTTCTTATTCTTCCCTTATTTTGGTGCCAAGAATCACATTCTTCTGCCAAAAAAAATTTAACCCCTTTTCATTTTAACTTAGTTAACGAGCTAGATAACCATGGAAAGTTTTTAACAAACCGTCTGTAATAACCTGATAGACCAAGAAAACTATGAATATCTGTAACATTTGTAGGTATTTTCCATCCACCAACAACTTGTGGTAAAATCAACTGTTATTCCATACATATTTACAATTTTCCCCAGAAAAGAAACCTCTTGCAACCAAAAATCACACTTTCTGAATTTTCCATACAGTTTATTTTCTTTTAAGGCCTTCAAAACAACCCGTATATTTTCATCATGCTGCTCTTTAATTTCAGAATATACCAGAATGTCATCAAAAAACTCAACCACAAACTTATCCAAGAACTCATGAAATATTCTATTCATAAGATCCATGAATACAGTAGGTGCATTAGTTAAATCAAAAGGCATAACTACAAATTCATAATGAACATATTAAGTATAGAACACATTATTTAGGATGTATTCATCCTTTACTTTCAAATGATGGTACCCCAACCTCATGTCAACCTTCATAAAATACTATGCTCCCTAGAGCTGGTCAAACAAATTATCAATATGAGGAAAAGGATACTTATTTTTGACAGTAATGTTATTCAAGGATCTATAATCGATGCAAAGTCTCATCGAACCATTTTTTTCTTAATAAACTAGACAAGAGCGCCCCATGGTGAAGTGTTGGGTCAGATGAAGCCTTTATCTGATAATTCCTGCAATTTCATTTTTAATTCTAGAAGTTCCATTTGGGTAATTTGATAAGGATGTTTTGAAATTTTCTTGACATCAGGAACTAAGTCAGTAGTAAAATAAACCTCCCGATTAGGAATAACACCAGGAAAATCATCACTAAAAACATCCATGTATTTATTTACCATTGGTACATCATTAATCTAGATAGTTCCCTTATCTTTAAAAACATGAGCAAGAAAACTTTCTTTTCCATCCCTTATCAGTTTCTTAGCTTCCAGATATGTTATTAATAGTATGGGTTCATTCTTGTACACAAACTGAAATTCTTTCTAAAAAACAACTTATTTTTCTCTGTAATTTATCTTAGCATTATAAAAAGAAATCCAGTCCATACCCAGAATAACATCAAACTCCACTAGATGCAAAACAACAAGGATTTCAGGTAGATTATTTCTATAGACAAGGATATATAGATTCGTATAATTTCTTTTTGCCACAATATTTAGTCCATGTGTTTTTACAGTGAGATCTAGTTTCATTTCATTATGTTGAATTCCCAATTTTTCGGAAAATTTCTCAGAAATGAACGGATGTGTAGACCCTAAATCAAACAACACTTTTTCAAAATCTGACAAAACTAGCAATGTAACTGATACCTCCTCGTTTTATGGCTCAAAATCTACTAAAGTGGTTGAAAAAGATTTTACCTAACTCTTCTGCTTCCAATCTTGCTGATTCCCTTCTTGAGTAACTAGCTTTAGACAAAAATTAACAAAATGACCCAATTCCTTACAGTTAAAGCATCTCACCATAGGCTTCACATTAGTTTTCAGATCATTTTACATGCACTCATGGGACATGTGTCCAGACTTCCCACATTGGTAGCATTTCCCAGTATTTACAAAACATGCACTAGGATGCCTTTTACCATAGTTTTCACAAGAAGGGAAATTTATTTTCTTACCTCTAGACATCTTTGACAGGTTATTGCCCATTTCCTGCCAACATGATCACTTCTTATTCTTGTAATCATGATGCACATATGTTTCAAAAAATCCATATAAACTTTTTCAGAACAACGAACAAGATTCTCATAGCTTTTAATCTCTAATTAGGCCAAAGATCTTTGAAAAAACTGTTTCAAACTAGAGTAAAATCTATTAATTTTACTTTAAATATCTTGAGTAAAATCTGGTACATACCTGGCTAGTCTTGTAAAATTGGATTCATATGCTGCCATAGAATCATCATCTTTCTACTTCAGTTCTAAGAATTATTTCTCCATTATGATTCGAACAATTTTGGGAAAACATTTTTCCAGAAAAAGACTCTTAAAATCATCCCATTCTAGGCTGTCAAGATCATCTCTTTCTCTCATATTCTTAACCAGAGACCACCATTGATCAGATTCATCTTCAAAATGATAAATTTCTAGTATTGACTTTTGATGTTCTGTACATCCCATGACATCAAATATCTTTTCTAGAGCATTGATCCATCCTTCAGTTATCACTTGATCTCTGGTTCCACTGAATGCTAGAGGATGTTGCCTCAGAAAATGTTCCAAAAAAGACATTTTTCTTCATGGTTGATCATATTCTTCTCTATAATGGATACGAACCCCATTTATTTTCCTGAGTCAACTAACCCATTGCTATAAAAAACTGCACGGTTCTGATTCCCGCCATTTCGGGTTGTAGATTCAGACAGAAATCAACCTCTTGGTGCCATCCTACTTCAACTTCCCTATTTATTCTATGGACAACCATTCTGAACAAACATAACATAGATGAATCAACACGGTAATCCTTAAATTCTATAACATTTTAAATTAATCATAGAGTAAAAATCAGTTATGGTATTCTTTAAATGTCATCCCAAACCCTAAAGTTATCTAAACCATCCTCTGATACCAACTATAAGGACCAGACACTAAAATATTACTTAATATTGAATTTTAAACCAGAAAATACATTATTACAAATTGAGGATCTTTTCAGGTTTATAGTTTTAAATAATTAGGATAACTAACATATATAACATACCATATTCAAACAAAGAGGACTCTATTAAAAACAGTTTCCATTTTTTTTAAAATATAAGACATTAAAACCTAAAGCATGATTTCTTTGAAAACACTCCATATAAAACATTAAGAATCCCTTATTTATCTTACTCGTCCTTATATTCTATAGAAAACATTTTTAAAAACATGGGATCAGTATAAAACACAGTAAGGTATATAAAGATATAAATCTCTAGTCAAGTGATAACATAAAAACCAATAAAACCCATATCATAAAAACTCAAATGCATAGTATACTCATGTTATCGCCTTGGGAAATTTTCACCATATCAATCTTACATTAAACCTTATATATGGAATAACCTTTTGTTCAAATTCCATCTCTAGAGTACCCAATGAATTAGAGAGCTATAATGGGTCTCACCCGTCATATCTTGAGCTATAATGGGCTCAAGCCAACATATCTTGAGCTATAAAGGGGCTGAACTGAACATATCTTGAGCTATAATGGGATCAAACCAACATAAATAATTTCCAAGGAACATATCATGGTAATAAAGTATCTTTAAATCAAGAGTAACTAATCATTACATACGCATAAAAAACAATCCTTTTGAAATTTATTAAATGGAGTTTTCAAAGGATTTTAAAAGGAAAGTCCCTTAAAATATAATTGGTGTAAGAATTAATAGAATGGAATTTAATATGTAAATAAACTAGAAATACACATAATTAAACATAATATAAACAAAATTCATCATACCAATAATCTTAATACCACATAATGTATAAAGAAGAAGGTTAACCCAAATAATGGAAGTTGGGTTAAGAATTCCCTTGCCTCAGGTTCTTCTTAATTCAAATGTGTTTAAACTTACTGTATAATGGTTAAAACAGTTTTATTCATATATTAAAGAAACATATACACATTTATAATATCTTATATGATCATTTCATTTGACCCTTTCACCCTTTATTTTTTAGTATTTTGTTCCTTGCATTGTTTTGGGGTGTTTTCTTTACATGTTTTCCATCATTGGTTCATGATTGATATTATTGTCAATTGGAAGTGAAAATACATAATTAGAATGGAAATTTATTTACATATTTATAGTATCATAATTTATACCATTTATCATTTTAAAGTTTCATATGAGGATGATTCATAAGTTAAAACATTAATTAATGATGTTCGTTTACATCATTTTAGTGGTTCTTTGATAATAACGACCTCATTTTGTATTATAAATTAAAAACAGGAGTACAAAATAATTCCATAAATATGGATGAGAAATAATATATATATTATAACTTTTTCCAACCATAAAAATGGTTTGATGAACTGACTTGAAAGAATTAATATAAATTGAAATCACATCGTCCCTGATGTCTGTAATTTGACACATAACGAACAATGTTTTTATTCTTTGAATTAGTGGGAGAGGATATAAGATTGATGATGGATTTTCCATGAAAATGAGAAAATCTATAATATACATAATTTATAGAGATTTCATGCTCCTTGGGTAAGAGGATATGAGAAAAGAATAAGAAAAGAGGGAAACTCTAACTAAAAGAATAATTGAGAAATCCCTTACAAAAATTCGGCAGCATAATAGCTATGCAACATGATTTTAGGAAATATTAAAAAGAGAGGTGACATGGGTCACACATAAAAAAATGAATCATAATACTGAATATATCAAGAATAAGAGAGAAATAATAACATGGTATGGAAACATGAAAGTTATACCACATAAAGGGAACTTGAATGAAAAAAGAAATAAATTTTGAATTTTCTTACCTTGTAGAGTTACTTCAAGAACCATGAGGTTGGGACCTTGGGGGATTGAGGAAACCTACTGAGGCTATTAGGGAGGTAATGAGGATAGATATTTTTTATGAGGAATTGGGAATGAATTTAATGAAGGAATGTGTTGATATTTACAGCAAAATTGAGGGAATATTTTAATAATTTCCAAGGGACACCTCATTAGTCAAATTTGAAAAACCAAGGGTTTGACCATGGTATTTTCCCAAGGTATTAGACACTTGGGACACCTCATATATTATTGTATTGTACACTAGTTGACTAGATTAATTACATTGTTATAACATCATTAATTTTGTCATTAACACACAGAAACTCAAAACAATATTTTTACTATTCAACGAAAAATTAACGGTATCAGAAAAATACCAAGAATTTACCCTTACCATTTTTCCACGTGTAGAATTCAAAAATGAACTCCATTTTTTGGAAATAATTTTTTAAATATTATTAATTTAATTTTTAAATAAAATCATACTTAATTCAAACATAAGCAATTTAAAAACTATAACTGCTTTTATATCAAAATTGAAAAATTAACCAAGATGTTATTATCATAAATCCTTAATAAAATAAAATAATAATACAATTTACTATTCATTAGGGTCATATTACTATTCATAAGGGTATGTTAATATTCACCAAATAAAATTTAGTTCTATCAGACTCCAAATAACTTATTGAACACAATTTTAGATGATTTTTTTTCAAAATTCAAAACATAGAAGCTTCAAAATTATATTTGAAGGATAATTAAAAATATCTACATAAAACAATGTTTTAAGAATTAAATTTATTTTTAAAACCTTGGGGTGTTACATTATACCCACCTTCTAGAAATTGCGTCCTCCAAATTTTATTTACTCATTAAAAAAGTGGGGGTACCTTTCCCTCATAACATTTTCAGACTCCCATATTTATTCTTCAACCATTTGGTTTCTCCACAAAACCTTTACCTAGTGGATTACCTTATTCTGTAATACATGTTTTCGTCGATCAAGAATCTGAACTAGTTTCTCTTCATAAGAAAGGTTCCCTTCTAGATGAACTAATTCTGGGATCATGACATGTGATGAATCTGGCACATACTTCCTCAACATCGAAACATGGAAAAAAATTGTGTACTTGAGACAAAATTGGAGGAAATTCTACTCGGTATGCAACTGTTCCAAATTTATCTAGGATTTGAAAAGTACCGATGAACCGCAGACTTAGATTCCATTTCTCGCTTAAATACATCAGACTTTTCCAATGAGATATTTTAAGGAAAACATGGTCACCTACCTTGAAATATAAGTCTTTACTTATTTTAACTGCATAACTTTTATGCCCGCTCTGAGCTGTCCTCATGTGATGGTGGATCATCTTCATTTTATCATCCACTTCCTCTACTAATTCTAGTACCATCAACTTCCTTTCCTCGAATTCATCCCAAAAAGCTGGAGTTCAACACCGCTTCCAATACAATGCCTCAAAAGGTGACATCTGTATACTGGAATGAAAAATAATATTATAAGAAAAATCAAATAAAGAAATATGCTGATCCAAACTTCCCTTATATTCCATTGAACAAGCTCGAAGCATATCCTACAAAGTTTGAATCATTCGTTCTGAATTCCCATCTGATTGAGGGTGAAAAGCTGTACTGAAATTTAATTCTATGCCCAGCAAATTTTGAAGCCCCTTCCAAAAGTTAGAAGTGAACCCGAGATCCCGATCAGATACAACGGAAAGATGAACTCCATGTAACCTACCAATCTCTTTGAGGTACAGTTGAGAAAGCCGATCTAATGACATTGAATCTCAAATAGAATGGAAATGTGCAGATTTTGTGAGCAGATCAACAATAACCCAAATCAGATTATTAACTCAAGAAGTCTTAGGTATTCCCACCACAAAGTCCATGAATACATTTTCCCATTTCCACTCTGGAACTAGAAAAGGATGAATCATTCCCTTAAGTAACTGCCATTCTACATTAACTTGTTGACCTGTAAAGCATTTCATTGTAAAATCTGCAATATATCTTTTCATTTCATCCCACCAATAATATTACTGATGGTCTTTTTACATCTTAGTACTACCAGGATGAACTATAAATGGAGAACTATGAGCTTCAGACAATAATTATTTCTTCAACTGGGAATCAAAAAGAATACCCAACCTTTTTTCAAATCTTAAAACATAATCTTGATCAAGGTTAAATTATAGAAACATACCCATTTTAACCAATTCTACCTTTTTCTGTAGCTCATGGTTTCCTTTCTATAATATCTTAATTCTTTCTGATAACTATGACTGCACTAAAACCTAAAAAAATAGTTGTATTACCTACAGAGACAACTTCTAAGCCCAAATTCATCAAATCATTAACGAAGGGTTTATGTTCCAAATGTAACATGGTTAATGATGCATGTTGTTTTTGACTCAAGGAACCCAACACTTTGTTTTCCTTTCATGGATGGTAATTGATCGTGAAATTGTAATCATTCATCTGTTCAAGCCATCTTCTCTGCCTCATGTTTAATTCCTTCTGAGTGAATATATACTTCAGACTTTTATAGTTAGTATATATTTGACAATTGGCTCCATATAAATGGTGCCACCAAAATTTCAAAGAAAAAAAATAGCGGCCAATTCTAGAACATGTGTGGGAAAACATAAAAAATGAGGTTTTAGTTTTCTTGAATCATATGAAATTACATAATAATTATTCATAATAACACAACCATGTTCCTTCAATGAATAATATATGTTGATGAAAAAATCACCACTTTAGGAAGGCAATGCCAAAACTGTAGAATTTGACAATTTCTTCTTGAGTTACTGAAAACAAACATCAAATTCTTCTGTCCAATCAAATTTGACCCCTTTTCGTGTTAACTTAGTTAGCAGTCTTGATAACCATGCAAAGTTTTTAACAAACTGTTGGTAATAACCTGCTAAACCAAGAAAACTATGAATATCTGTAACATTTGTAGGTATTTCTCATGCACCAACCACTTTTGTTTTTGGAGGATCAACTATTATTATATCTGTATATACAATGTTCCCAAGAAACAAAATCTGTTTCAACCAAAAATCGCACTTGCTGAATTTTCCATAAAGTTTCTTTTCTTTTAAGGTTTTCAAAATAACCCGTATATTTTTATCATGATCCTCTTTAATTTTAGAATATACCAGAATTTCATCAATAAACTCAACCAAAAACTTATCCAAGAACTCATGAAATATTCTATTCATAAGATCCATGAATACAGTAGGTGCATTAGTTAACCCAAAAGGCATAACTACAAATTCATAATGACCATATCTAGTACAAAACACAGTCTTCAGGATGTATTCGTCCTTTACTTTCAAATAATGGTACCTCGACCTCAGGTCTACCTTTGAAAAATACCGTGCTCCCTAGATCTGATCAAAAAAATCATCAATATGAGGAAAAGGATATTTATTTTTGATAGTAATTTTATTCAAGGATCTATAATCGATGCAAAGTCTCATTGAACCATTTTATCTTAATAAACAAGACAGGAGCGCCCCATGGTGAAGTGTCGGGTCAGATGAATCCTTTATCTAATAATTCCTTCAATTGCATTTTTAATTCCAGAAGTTCCATTTGGGTAATTCGATAAGGAGGTTTTGAAATTTTCTTAACATCAGGAACTAAGTCAATAGTAAAATCAACCTCTCAATTAGAAATAACACCAGGAAAATCATCACGAAAAACATCCATGTACTCATTTACCACTGGTACATCATTAATCTGGATAGTTACCTTATTTTCAAAAATATGAGAAAGAAAACATTCTTTTCCATCCCTTATCAGTTTCTTAGCTTCCGGATATGTTATTACTAGTATGGGTTCATTCTTGTACTCAAACTGAATTTCTTTCTAAAAAACAACTTCTTTTTCTCTGTAATTTATCTTAGCATGATAAAAACAATGCCTGTCCATACCCAGAATAACATCAAACTGTACTATATTCAAAACAAGATGATTTTCAGGTGGATTATTTCTATAGACAAGGATAGACAGATTCTTATAATTTCTTTTTTCTACAATATTTAGTCCATGTGTTTTTACAGTGAGATCTACTTTCATTTTATGATGTTTAATTCCCATTTTTTCGGAAAATTTCTCAGAAATGAAGGGATGTGTAGACCCATAATCAAACAACACTTTTTCGAAATCTGAAAAAGTAGCAATGTACCTTATTCCTCCTCATTTGATGGTTCAACATCTGCTGAAGTGGTTGCAAAATATATTACCTAACTCTTTTTTTTCCAATCTTGCTGATTCCCTTCTTGAGTAACTAGATTCAGACAAAAATTAACTAAATAACCCAATTACTTATAGTTAAATCATCTCACCATAGGCTTCTCATTAGTTTTCAGATCATTTTACATGCACTCATGCAACATGTTTCCAGACTTCCCACATCAGTAGAGTTTCCCAGTATTTACAAAACATGCACCATGATGCCTTTTACCATAGTTTTCACAAGAAGGGAAATTAATTTTCTTACCTCTAGACTTATTTGATAGGTTATTACCCATTTCCTTCCAACCTGATCACTTCTTATTCTTATCATCATGATGCACATATGTTTCAAAAACTCCATCTAAACTTTTTCAGCACAACGAACAGGCTTCACATGACTTTTAAACTCTCATGGGGCCAAATCTCTTTGAAAAAATGGTTTCAAACCAGAGTAAAATATATTAATTTTACTTTAAATATCTTGAGAAAAATCTGGTACATACCTGGCTAGTCTTGTAAAATTGGATTCATATTCTGCCACGAAATCATCATATTTCTACTTTAGTTCCAATAATTGTTTCTCTATTATGATTCAAACAGTTTTGGGAAAATATTTTTCTAGAAAAAGACTCTTAAAATCATCCCATTCCAGGCTGTCAAGATCATCTATTTCTCTCATATTCTTAACCAGAGACCACCATTGATTTTCTTCATCTTCCAAATGATAAATTTCTAGTATTTCCTTTTGACGTTCTGTATGTCCCATGATATCAAATATCTTTTCTGGAGCATTGATCCATCTTTCGGCTATCACTGGATCTCTGGTTCCACTGAATGCTAGAGGATGTTGCCTCAAAAAATGTTCCACAAAAGACATTTTTCTTCATGGTTGATCATATTCTTCTCTATAATGGATACAACACCCATTTATTTGCTTGAGTCAACTAATCCATTGCTGTCAAGAACTGTTCGGTTCTAATTCCCCCCATTTCGGGTTGTATATTCTGACAGAAATCAACCTCTTGGTGCTATCCTACTTCAACTTCCCTGTTTCTTCTACGGACAACCATTCTGAACAAACGTTACTTAGATGAATCAACATGGTAATCCTTAAATTCTATAACATTTTAAATTAATCATAGAGTAAAAATCAGTTAGGGTACTCTTTAAATGTCATCCCAACCCCTAAAGTTATCTAAACCATCCTCTGATACCAACTATAAGGACCCGACATTAAAATGTTACTTAATATTTAATTTAAAACCAGAACATACATTATTACACATTGAGGATCTTTTCTGGTTTATAGTTTTAAATAATTAGGATTACTAACATACATAACATACCATATTCATACAAAGAGGACTCTATTAAAAACAGTTTCCATTTTTTTAAAAATATAAGACATTAAAACCTAAAGCATGATTTCTTTGACAACACTCCATATCAAACATTACAAATCCCTTATTTATAATACCAATCCTTATATCCTATAGATTTTTTTAAAAACATGGGATCAGTATAAAACACAGTAAGGTATATAAATATAGAAAGCATTAGTCAAGTGATAACATAAAAACCAATAAAACCCATATCATAAAAACTAGAATACATAGTATACTCATGTTGTCGCCTTGGGACATATTTAACATATCACTCTTACATTCACCCTTATATATGGAATAAACTTTTGTTCAAATTCCATCTCTAGAGTACCCAATGATTTAGAGAGCTATAATGGGTCTCACCCGTCATATCTTGAGCTATAATGGGCTCGACCCAACATATCTTGAGCTATAAAGGTGCTCAACCCAACATATCTTGAGCTATAATGGGATCAACCCAACATAAATAATTTCCAAGGAACATATCATGGTAATAAAGTTTCTTGAAATCAAGAGGAACTACTCATACCATACACATAAAAAAAATCCTTTCGAAATTTATTAAAGAGAGTTTTCAAAGGATTTTAAAAGGAAAGTCCTTTAAAATATAATTGGAGTAAGAATTAATAGAATGGAATTTAATATGTACATAAAATAAAAATACACATAATTAATCATAATATAAACAAAATTGATCATACCAATAATCTTAATACCACATAACGAATAAAGAAGAAGGTTAACCCAAAGAATGGAAATTGGGTTAAGAATTCCCTTACCTCAGGTTCTTCTCAATTAAAATGTGTTTAAACTTACTGTATACTGGTTAAAATAGTTTTATTCATATCTTAAAGAAAAATATCCAAATTTATAATATCTCATATGATCATTTAATTTGATCATTTCACCCATTATTTGTAAGTATTTTGTTCCTTGCATTGTTTTGGGGTGTTTTCTTTACATGTTTTCCATCATTGGTTCCTGATTTATATTATTGTCGATTGGAAGTGAAAATCCATAATTGGAAGGGGTAGTTATTTATATATTTATAGTATCATAATTTATACCACTTATCATTTTAAAGTTTTTATGAGGATGATTCATAAGTTAAAACATTAATTAATGATGTTCGTTTAAATCATTTTATTGGTTCTTTGACAATAACGACCTCATTTTGTCTTATAAATTAAAACCATGAGTACAAAATAATTCCATAAATATGGATGAGAAATAATATATATATTATAACTTGGTCTAACCATAAAAATGGTTTCATGACTTTACTTGAAAGAATTAATATAAATTGAAATCACATCGTCCCTGATGTCTGTAATTCGACACATCACGAACAATGTTTTTATTCCTTGAATAAGTGGGAGAGGATATAAGAATAATGATGGATTTTCCAAGAACATGAGAAAATATAGAATATACATAATTTCTAGAGCTTTCATGCCTCTTGGGTAAGAGATATGAGGAAAGAATAAGAAAAGAGAGAAACTCTAACTAAAAGAATAATTGAGAAATCCCTTACAAAAATTCGGCAGCTTAACAGCTATGCAACATGATTTTTGGAAATATTATAAAGATAGGGGACATGTGTCACACATCGAAACATGAATAATAATACTGAATATATCAAGAATAAGAGAGAAATAATAACATGGTAGGGAAACTTTAAGGTTATACCACATAAAGGGAACTTGAATGGAAAAAGAAATAATTTTTGAATTTTCTTACCATGTATAGTTACTTCTAGAACTATAAGGTTATGACCTTGGGGGCTTGAGGAAACCTTGTGAGGACTACTAGGGAGGTAATGAGGCTATATCTTTTTTGATAAGGAATTGGGAATGAATTTAATGAAGGAATGGGTTGATATTTATATCAAAAGTGAGGGAATAGTTTAATAATTTCCAAGGGACACCTCATTAGTCATATTTTCAAAACCAAGGGTTTGACCATGGTATTTTACCAAGGTATTAGACACTTGGGAAACCTCAAATATTAATTTACTGTACACTAGTTGACTAGATTCATTACATTATTACAACCTCATTAACTATGTCATTAACACACAGAAACTCAAAACAATATTTTTACTATTCAACGAAAAAATAACGGTATCAGAAAAATACCAAGAATTTACCCTTACCATTTTTCCACAGGTAGAATTCAAAAATTAACCCCATTTTTTGGAAATAATTTTTTAAATATTATTAATTGAATTTTTAAATAAAATCATACTTAATTCAAACATAAACAAATTTAAAACTATAACTGCTTTTCTATCACATTGAAAAATTAACCAAGATGTTATTATCATAAATCCTTAAGAAAATAAGATAATAATACAATTTAATATTCATTAGGGTAATATTACTATTAATAAGGGTATGTTAATATTCACCAAAAAAATTTAGTTCTATCGGACTCCAAATAACTTATTGAACACAATTGTAGATGATTGTTTTTCAAAATTCAAAACATAGAAGCTTCAAAATTATATTTGAAGGATAGTTAAAAATATCTACATAAAACAAATTTTTAATAATTAAATTTATTTTTAAAACATTGGGGTGTTACATTATACCCACCTTCTAGAAATTTCGTCCTCCCAATTTTATTTACTCATTAAAAATGTGAGGGTACCTTTCCCTCATAACATTTTCAGACTCCCATATTGCTTATTCAACCATGTGGTTTCTCCACAAAACCTTTACCTAGTGGATTACCTTATTCTACAATACAAGTTACCGTCGATCAAGAATCTGAAATGGTTTCTCTTCATAAGAAAGGTTCTCTTCCATCTGAACTACTTTTGGGATCAGGACATGTGATGAATCTGGCACATACTTCTTCAACATAGAAACATGAAAAAAATTGTGTACCTAAGACAAAATTGGAGGCAATGCTACTCAGTATGCAACTGTTCCAACTTTCTCTAGTATTTCAAAAGGACAGATGAACCATAGACTTAGATTCCCTTTTTTACATAAATGCATCACACTTTTCCAATGAGATATTTTAAGAAAAACATGGTCACCTACCTTGAAAGATAAGTCTTTCCTTATGTTAACTGCACAACTTTTCTACCCGCTCTGAGCTGTCCTCATGTGATGTTGGATCATCTTCATTTTCTCATCCACTTCCTCTACTAATTCTGGTACCATCAACTTCCTTTCCCCGACTTCATCCCAAAAAGATGGAGTTCAACACCGCTTCCAATACAATTCCTCAAAAGGTTACATCTGTATACTGGAATGAAAAATATTATTATAAGAAAAATCAAATAAAGAAAGATGCTGATCCAAACTTCCCAGATATTCCATTGAACAAGATCGAAGCATATCCTACAAAGTCTAAATCATTCATCCTGAATGCCCATCTTATTGAGGATGAAAAGTGGTACTGAAATTTAATTCTATGCCCAACGAATTTTGAAGCCCCTTCCAAAAGTTATAAGTGAACCTGAGATCCCGATCAGATACAATGGAAAAATGAACTCCATGTATCCTAACAATCTCTTTGAGGTACAGTCGATAAAGCTGATATAATGACATTGTATCTCGAATAAAAAGGAAATGTGCAGATTTTGTGAGCCGACCAGCAATAACCTAAATCAAATTATTACCTCAAGAATTCTTAGGTATTCCCACCATGAAGTCCATGAATACATTTTCCCATTTCCAATTTGGCACTGTAAAAGGATGAAGCATTCCCTTCTAAAAATGTCATGCTACTTTAACTTGTTGACCTATTAAGCATTTCATTGTAAAATCTGCAATATCTCTTTTCATTTCATCCCACCAATAATACTCCTTAAAGTCTTTGTACATCTTAGTACTTCTAGGATAAACTAAAAATGGAGAACTATGAGCTTCACACAATAATTATTTCTTCAACTGGGAATCACAAAGAACACCCAACCTTTTTCCAAATCTTAAAATAGAATCATTATCAAGGATAAATTATGGAAACTTACCCATTTTAACGAATTCTACCTTTTTCTGTATCTCATGGTTTCCCTTCTATAATTTCTTAATTATGTCTGATAACTATTACTCCACTAAAACATAAAACAAAACAGAGGTATTCCCTGCACAGGAAACTTATATGCCCAAATTCATCAAATCATTAACCAAGGGTTCGTATTCCAAATGTAACATGGTTAATGATGCATGTTGTTTTCGACTCAAGGCACCCACAACTTTGTTTTCCTTTCATGGATGGTAATTGATCATGCAATCTTAATAATTTATCTGTTCAAGCCATCTTCTCTGCCTCATGTTTAATTCTTTCTAAGTGAATATATACTTCATACTTTTATGGTTAGTATGTATTTGACAATTGACTCTATATAAATGGTGCCACCAAAATTTCAAATAAAAAACAATAGCGGCCAATTCTAGATCATGTGTGGTAAAATTTAACAAATTTGGTTTTAGTTTTCTTGAATCATATGAAATTACCTAATAATTCTGCATAAGAACACAACCATGTTCCTTCAATGAATAATCAATGTAGATGAAAAAATCACCACTTTGGGTAGGAAATGCCAAAACTGTAGAATTCAACAATCTCTTCTTCAGTTCCTGAAAACAAACATCACATTCTTCTGTCCAATCAAATTTGAACCCTTTTCGTGTTAACTTAGTAACCAGTCTAGATAACCACGCAAAGTTTTTAACAAACCGTCGGTAATAACCTGCTAAACCAAGAAAACTATGAATATCTGTAACATTTGTAGGTCTTTCTCATGCACCAACCACTTGTGTTTTTGGAGGATCAACTGTTATTTTATTCTTATATACAATATTCCCAAGAAATGAAATTTTTTTCAACCAAAAATCACACTTGCTGAATTTTCCATACAGTTTCTTTTCTTTTAAGGTTATCAAAACAACCCCTATATTTTTATCATGCTCTTATTTAATTTTAGAATATACTAGAATGTCATCAATAAACTCAACCACAAACTTATCCAAGAAATCATGAAATATTCTATTCATAAGATCCATGAATACAATAGGTTCATTAGTTATCGCAAAAGGCATAACTACAAAATCATAATGACCATATCTAGTACGGAACACAGTCTTCATGATGTATTTATCCATTACTTTCAACTGATGGTACCCCGACCTTAGGTCAACCTTAGAAAAATACTACGCTCCATAGAGGTGATACAAAATCATCAATATTAGGAAAATGATATTTTTTTTAACCATAATGTTATTCCAGGCTCTATAATCAATGCAAAGTCCCATTGAATCATCTTTTTTCTTAACAAACAAGACATGAGTGCCCCATAGTGATGTGCTGAGTCTGATTAAGCCTTTATCTAATAATTCCTCCAACTACTTATTTAATTACAGAAGTTCCATTTGGGCCATTCGATAAGGTGGGTTTGAAATTGGCTTAGCATCAGGAACTAAGTCAATAGTAAACTCAACCTCTCAGTTAGGAATAACACTAGGCAAATCATCGTAAAAAACATCCAAGTATCCATTTACCATTGGTACATCATTAATCTAGATAGTTACCTTATCTTTAAAAATATGAGCATGAAAACATTCATTTCCATTCCTTATTAGTTTTTTATCTGCCTAATATGTTATTAATGGTATGTGTTCATTCTTGTACACAAACTGAATTGTTTTTTGAAAAATAACTTCTTTTTATCTGCAATCTATATTAGCATGATAAAAAGAAAGCCAGTTCATACCTAGAACAACATCAAACTCTACTAGATGAAAACCAACAAGGTTTTAAGGTACATTATTTCCATAGACAAGGATAGGTAGATTCATATAATTTCTTTTTGCCATAATATTTCTTCCATGTGTTTTTACAGTGAGATATGGTTTCATTTCATGAGGTTGAATTCCCAATTTTTCTAAAAATTTCTCAGAAATTAAGTGATGTTTAGACCCTGAATCAAACAACACTTTTGAAAAATATGAAAAAACTAGCAATGTACCTAGTACCACAGAATTTTATGGCTTAACATCTGCTGAAGTGGTTGCAAAATATTTTACCAAACCCTTTGGCTTCTAATATTGCTGATTCCCTACTTGAGTAACTAGCTTCAGACAAACATTAGAAAAATGACCCAATTAATTACTATTAAAGCATCTCAACATCGACTTCTCATTATTTTTCAGATCAATTTCCTTACACTCGTGAGTCATGTTTCTAAACATACCATATTAGTATCATTTCCCAGAATTTACAAGACATTCACCTGGATGCCTATTACCACACTTTTCACAATAAGGGAAATTATTTTTCTTACCTCCATACTTCCTTGAAAAGTTCTTACCCATTTCCTACCAACCTGATCACTTCTTATTCTTTTCATCACAATGAACATATGTTTCAGCAAACTCCATCTCTACTTTTTCAGCACAGCGAACAAGCTTCTCATAGCTTTTAAACTCTTGTGAGGCCAAAGTTCTACACAAAAACGGTTTCAAACCAGAGTAAAATCTATTAATTTTACTTTCAAAATACTGAGGAAAATCTGGTACATACCTAGATAGTCTAGTAAAATTGGATTCATATGTTTCCAGAGAATAATCATCTTCCTGGTTGAGTTCCAAGAATTGTTTCTCCATTCTGAGTTGAACAGTTTTGGGAAAATAATTTTCGAGAAAAAGACTCTTAAAATCATCCCATTCCAGACTTTCAAGATCATTTCTTTATCTCATATTCTTAACCAGAGACCACCATTTATCGGATTCACCTTCCAAAAATTAAATTTCTAGTATTATCTTTTGACGTTATGAACATCCCATGACATCAAATATCTTTCCTTGAGATTTGATCCATCCTTTGGAAATCACTGGATCTGCGGTTCCGATTAATGTTGGAGGATGTTTCCACATTAAATGCTCCACAAAAGACATGTTTCTTCATGGTATATCACGTTCCTCTCTATCATGGATACCACCCCTATTTATTTCTTGAGTCAATTGATCCATTGATGTCACAAACTGCTCAGTTCCAATTCCCACCATTTCGGGTTATAGATTCTAACAGAAATAAACCTCTTGGTGCCTTCCAACTTCAACTTCCCTATTTCTTATATGGACAACCATTATGAAAATACATAACTTAGATGAACCAACATTGTAATTCTTAAATTATATAACATTTAAAATTAATCAAAGAGTAAAAATCAGTTATGGTATTCTTTGAATATCATCCCAACCCCTAAAGTTTTCTAAACTGTCCTCTGATACGATCTATATGGACCCGACCTTAAAACATTACTTAATATTGAATTTTAAACAAGAACATAAATTATTACACATTGTAGATATTTTTGGGTTTATAGTTTTAAAGATTTAGGATAACTTACATACATAACATACCATATTCATACAAAAAGGACTCTATTAAAAACGGTTTGCATTTTTTTCAAAATATAAGACATTAAAACATAAAGCATGATTTCTTTGAAAACACTTCATATCAAACATCACAAATCCATTATTTATCTTACCCATCCATATATCCTGTGATTTTTTTTAAAAACATGGGATATGTATAAAACTCAGTAAGGGATATAAAGATAGAAAGCGTTAGTCAAGTGATAATATAAAAACCAATAAAACCCATATCATAAAAACTTGAATGCATAGTATACTCATGTTGTAGCCTTGGGACATATTTACCATATCACTCTTAAATTCACCCTTATATATGTAATAACCTTTTGTTCAACTTCCATCTCCGGAGTAACCAATGTATTGGAGAGCTATAATGGGGCTCATCCATCATATCTTGAGCTATAATAGGCTCAACCCAAAATATATTGAGCTATAAAGGCGATCAACCCAACATATCTTGAGATATAAGGGGGCTCAACCCAACATATCTTGAAATTTATTAAATAGAGTTTTCAAAGGATTTTAAAAGGAATGTCCCTTTAAATATAATTGGAGTGAGAATTAATACAATGGAATAGAATATGTACATACACTATGAATAAAAATTATTAAACATAATATGAAAAAAATTAATCATACCAATAATCTTAATACAACATAATGAATAAAGTAGAATGTTAACCCAAAGAATGGAAATTGGGTTAATAATTCCCTTACCCCAGGTTCTTCTTATTTAAAATGTGTTTAAACTTACAGTATAATGGTTAAAAGTGTGTTATTAATATATTACAGTTTCATATCCATCCTTATAATATCTTATATGATCATTTAATTTGGTTGTTTCACCCTTTATTTGTTAGTATTTTGCTCATTTCATTGTTTTGGGGTGTTTTCTTTACATGTTTTCCATGATTGGTTCATGATGGATATTATTGTCGAATGGAAGTGAAAATTCAGAATGGGAATGGAAAGGTATTTACATATTTATAGTATCATTATTTATACCATTTATCATTTTGAAGTTATATATGAGGATGATTCATAAGTTAAAACATTAATGATGTTCGTTTAAATCATTTTAGTGGTTCTCTGAGGAGATGAAGAAATAATAAGAAAATAAATAAACTCAAAATAAAAGAATAATTGAGAAATCCATTACAAAAATTTGGCTTCCTAACAGCTATGCAACATGGTTTTAGAAAATATTTAAAAGAGAGGGGACAAGGTTAGACTATAAAACAATGAATCATAAGATAGAATATATTTATAATAATAATTAAATAAGAACATGGTATGGAAACTTGAAAGTTATACCACATAAAAGAGAACTTGAATTGAAAAACAAAGAAATTTAGAATTTTCTTACCTTGTAGAGTAACTCCTATAAAATGAAGTTTGGGAATTTGGGGGATTGAAGAAACCTTGGGAGTAATAATAGGGAGTTAAGGAGTCCATATATTCATTTATGAGGAATTTGGAATGAATTTAATGAAGGAATGAGTTGATATTTATTGCAAAAGTGAGGGAATATTTTAATAATTTCCAAGGGACACCTCATTAGTGGTATTTGCAAAACCATGGGCTTGACCATGGTATTTTAAAAAGGTATTAGCCACTTGGGACACATCACACATTATTTTACTTTACAAAATTCTACCAGATTCATTACATCATTATTACATCATTAATGATGTCATTAACACACCAAAACACAAAACTGTATTTTTAATATTCACCGAAAAATCAACTGTATCAGAAAAATCCCAAAAATTAACCCTTACCATTTTTCTATGTGTAGAATTAAAAAATTAACTCAATTTTTTGAAAATAATTTTCTAAATATTATTAATTGAATTTTTAAATTAAATAATACTTAATTCAAAAATAAAAAATTTTAAAACTATAACTCCTTTTATATCACATTGAAAAATTAACTAAGATGTTATTATATTAAATACTAAAGAAAATTAAATAATAATACAATTTAATATTCATTAAGGTAATATTACTATTCATATTACTATTTATATGGTCATGTTACTATTCACTAAAAAACATGTTGGTTCCATCATACTCCAAATTACTTATTGAACACAATTATAGATGATTGTTTTTAGAAATTAAAAACATAGAAGATTCAAAATTATGTTTAAAGGATAGTTATAAATATATATATATAACAAAGTTTCAAGAATTCAATTTATTTTTAAAATCTTGGGGTGTTACAGGTATCCTACACCCTTTTTAATCTAAAATTCCCATTAAGATAAAATACCAATTTTTAAATGAACTCTAGCATGAAAAAATATATTCTATATTCTGTTAGTTTTTAAAATTCAATTTTAAAATTTTATCTTCTAATTAAAATCACTTTGGTTTGAAATTTTGGGTTCTTAAAATTTATTTTGAATGTTGGAATCGTTTTAGTATTTGAAATTTTATTTTAAAATACGCTCTTGTGGGAATATTGGATTATTTTATTTAAAATAATGTTTTCTCTCATGAAATTAATTTGACATGGTTTATGGCCTATTTTTATTTCAATGATCTATTGTGGGGGACCCAAATCTATTTTTATATTTAAATCTATTCCTAGAGTAACACTTTTTATAACAAATTATAAGAATATTAAGATTTCAAAGTTATCCCTTTTTTAAAACATCATCATATGTTTTATTTTATCTCAAAATTTAAGGAAGGTTTTCAAAAGTTTTATCATATGAAATGTGAAATTTTTATTTTTCTAAACATTTTTTGTAAAGTATAAAATTTTGAATACTTGAAATTCAATTTCATTTTTAAACTCTTTTAATGAAACATTATTGGTTATGATATTTTCATTTTCATTTTATGTCTGTAATGCTTGGACCTTATTATATTATAAATACATTAACATTACTTCTCCCACCCATGTTTATGAGCTTCATGATAATAAATATTGTGGAGATGGTGAATAAATTAAAGGTATTATTTCTCTAATCCCTTGTTTAACCTTATTTTGTGGGAGAATATTATGAAATACATGGTATTGTTATGTTCTATTCTCTTAATATATATTTTTAAATGGTCTCAAGTATTTTTTAAAACTACATTAATTTCAATAATTTTTATTTTTATGGTTTTATGTCTTCAGTGTGGGAGATAATTTTGACATCAATTAATCATTTATATTGGTTTTATGGGGGGAAATGTAATACTTTCAACGACATATGGAATTTTATCAATTATTTTGAAAATTGAATGATTTCATAATTTAATTATTTTTTAATTATGAAAGTTTTTTTATTTTGAATTTTTGATAATTAAAATGGGGGAGAAGTTTCAAAATTGAGTTATTAATGAAATCATTCATCAATTCCATTTTAAATTTCTTTTTGGAGTATTAAAACTGATTTCTCAAATTTTATTATGAAATGTTGAAATTTGTTTTGGGTATAATCATGAGAATTGCATCATTATAATATATATATTGATTAATCTCCTTAGTTTTCATGATCATAAAAAAGGGTCAGAAGGTTGTAGCTCACTCTCTAAGGTGGTTTTAATTATCACAAACACCCCAATGTTCTTATAACCATTTTATTTTGTGAATTTCAATAATTATATTTTACATATTTTTCCAATAATTTTATAGAAAAAAGAAAGGTATCCAGGGGAGAGTAGAGAAATTTATTAAAGTCATTCACCTACATGTTGCATCTTGGATAAAAAGGTACCCTCTATTTTAAGGTTTGAGGGTTCGTTCTTTGGGTTTGGAGGGTGTAGGAGATGTTTTGGGAGTTTTTGTAGAATCTAGGTTGGGTTCTTCCTATAGAGAACTTTTATATAATAAATTTCTAATTTATGGAATAATATGTCACTTGTCAAAAACCATGAAAACTTTTTAGGGAATAAATAAATATATGATATAAAAATATTTTTTTACATTGAAAATGTGTTAGTTTGGATAAATAAACCTCGGTCGATGTGTTTTTAGTGGAACACACAATATGTGGAATTTATGATATAAATATCTAATTTATGACCTAAACCCCTCATTCCCAATAGGTTTTATTTTTGACTAATGTAACTCACTCTTCCTTATTGGTGTAGCCATATCCCTTGAACCCTACCTCCATTCAAGGTGATTTTGGGTGATATTCTCTATTTTGAGTTCCACCGTTCAACACTTTATATCAATTTGGGTTGCATTGTATCCCTTTAGGTCAGTGTGAGGTTTCTTTTCATTCAATGATCAAAGTTATGGTAGTGGTTTTGTGTTGTAAATATGGGTTCTTTTGTTCATTTGATTATTCTTGTTTGATCCCTTCTTGATCCATTGTGTGATCATCTTCTTGGGTAGCCCTTGTGTTGGGTGTGGTGCAACATGTAATTTACTTTAGTTATATTTTAATTTATCCTATAAATCTATTGTTTTTCATATCTAATTTAGTTATAATATGTGTAAATCAATTATAGGTCCTCATTTTATTGTTATATGTTCCTCCTAGTGTGTGTATCCAAGTGATGGTAGTGTGTGACTCGAGTTTGAGTTAGGTAGTTCTATCTCTAGCCTACGTTGGATGAACTGTAATTGCTTTTGGTTTTATAAATTGTTTTCAAATAAACTGGAATGATTGATTTGTTTGCATAAATAGGTTTGTGGTGAAAGGTGGATTTTCAAATATTTTTTTAAGATAAAATGTGTTTTTAAAGTATTGTGAAATGGATTACAAAATGGGTATTCAAAGCATGTTTTTGATGGAATAAAGGGTTACTTCGATTTTTTTGTGAAATGTGAATCTCTTTGAAATTTATTTGATAAATTAATCACATGGGAAGCCTTGGGTACTTTGGTGGATGGTGTAGTTTTGGAACTCATCCATTTTATTATCAGGTCATTCACTAATGTGGAGTTCATATCTCCCTAGGCCTATGTTTTAGGGACTTGATATTAACATTGTTAGGGTATTCAATCATGGGAAAATCCTCTACTCTTTAAGAATATGTTTCTAAGGACTTGATTGAACACTAGTCATTGATTATGTTAAGAGTAGTCTTATAACATAACCAGTTGTGATCCTTGGTCTGTTTATCATTATTATTTGGTCTTATACTATTTTTTATTTTATATACATGTTTTTATAAATGTGTATTTATGATTTGAATTTATTTCCTACCTTTATTTTAGAACTATGGAAAATGGGAAATATTTACCATAATATTGATATATAACTATTTTATATATTAACATGCCATGTTTTATTTAAAATGTGTATATTGGGATTCTTTAGAAAGAGACTTGATGTGAAATACCTAGGTGTGATCCTATTGAGTCTGTTTAACTCACACCTTATACACTCCTTTGGCAGTGCGTAAACCATGTATTCTTTTTTTGATGCATGGAAAGAAAAGGCACCATAGTTATAACATCCCTCCTTTTTATCACATAAACTTTCATTACATTTTACAAAACTGAGGATCTTTAAGGTTTAATGTCTTGGAAACCAAGAACTTAAAACATGAAAACATAAAAGATTCTTCTTAAACACTTGAAAGGCTTGTCCTCATGTTCATCCTAGGTTCATTAGTGCATCTCATAACCTGGGGACATACATCAAAATAAAGGGTGAGCAGAAGGCCCAGTAAGGGAAAAAAGAGAAACATTTTACATGTGAACTTGAGATACTTCAATAAGGACATGAAAAGAACTTTAAGGCATGAGAAAAATAACATTTTTCATAACTTGAAGATGTGGCTGAAAAATTTAATATTGACAATCATTTCGTTTCACCAAGGTCCATCCCCAAGGTGTCATTAAAAATTACCAAGGTTATTCACCAAGGTATCAGTCTAAAAAGTCATCTCTAGAGATTATGTCTTTACCCAATTCATTGGAGCGCTATCTGGGTGCACCCTTGACATGTAATTATTATCATGTGAGCCAAATATATCATCATCAATCATTTCATAAACAACCCATATAGCATAAAATAAATGGGTTTTATTTAATAATCATAACGTTTTAAAAACTGCTTTAAAGACATGATATTTATGTCACTTTAAAGCCACGAAAAATGGAAAGCGGGTTTCATGTATGTAAATCCCAGAATTTAAAATAGAACATTATGATATATATGTGAATACCCCTATAGAAATAATATCTTTTAGTATTCAATTAATAACATAAAATAATTTTGAGATAAATAGGGAGGCATTTTGAGACGAAAACTATGCAGCATAACGTCTACGATACATGGTTTTAGAAAACATTGAAAAGAGAGGGGACATGGGTCACCCACTAAAAAATGATACATAAAACAGTAGGGGAACATAATATATAGTATTTAAGAACATGGTAATGAAATGTTAATGATATACCATATGAAATGAAGAACTTGAAAGGAAGACAAAAATAAGATTTCTCTTATGAGAATTCGGCAGCCTAACGACGTCACTTAAAACTTCCAAAAATGGATTGAAGAGATCAAAAAGGGTCTCTCATCATATAAACATAAATGATAAGTATGATAGATATAGATATCATACCCCAAAATAATAAAAAGGAACTTAAAAGACTTAACATGAAAGTAGATCTTGAAAACGAGAAGGGTGAAAGAACCCCTTAGAAATTCGGCAGCCTAACGGCGCCACTTAAACTTCAACAAAAATGAATTGATGAGATCAAATAGGGTCTATCATCATATTAAAATAAATGATCAGTATGATAGATATAGATATCATACCACAAAATAATAAAAATGAACTTGAAATACTTGACATGAAAGTAGATCATGAAAATGAGAAGGGTGAAAGAACCCCATAGAAATTCGGCAGCCTAACGGCGCCACTTAAACTTCAACAAAAATGAATTGACGAGATCAAATAGGGTCTCTCATCATATTAAAATAAATTATAAGTGTGATAGATATAGAGATAATACCCCAACATAATAAAAAGGAACTTGCAAGACTTGACATGGAATTAGAACTTTGAAAAAGGAGTGAAAGAACCACTTAAAAATTCGGCAGCCTAACGACGCCACTTAAAACTTCAAAATACTGAATTGAAGAGATAAAATGGGGTCTCTCATCATATGATCATAAAATATCAGTATGATAAATTTAGAGATCATACCCCAACATAATAAAAAGGAACTTGAAATACTTTACATGAAAAATAGATCTTGAAAAATGAGAAGGGAGAAAGAATCTGTTACAAAACTTTCGACAGCCTAATGGCGCCACTTAAAACTTCATAAAACGAAATAATGAGAGTAAGAGGGGATCTCTTATTATATGAACATGAAAAGTGCAGTAATAGGAGTATAAAATAACATCCTTTAACATAAGAACATGGGGAATAAAAGAAATTACATAAAAGATATTTCTTGAAAAGAAAGAGAGAGGTCGGATCCCTTACCTTAAAATGTAACTCTTAAAACTCAAAAGTTTGGACCTTGAGGGCTTGGGGGAACCTTGGGAGGACTCCTTGGGAGGTAAGGAGACCAGAACTTCGTTGGGGGAGATTTGGGAGTGAAAACTAAAGGAGGAAAGGGTGGGTATTTATAAGGAAAGTGAGGGGACAAGACATTAATTGCCAAGGGACACCTCACAAGTGTATTCCTCAAAACCATGTGCTCTCCCATGGAATTTACCATGGAGTTAGGCCACATGGGGCCCCAAATACAATAATGCATCACCTTTGGTCGGCCAACCCATAAAATATCTCATGACATCATAATGACACAGTTGTGATGTCATTAAACATACCGAAACCCTAAAACTGTATTTTTACTATTCACTGAAAATTCAACTTTCTCAGAAAAATCCCAAAATTCCACCTTAACCAAATATCAATGCTCTGATTTCAAAAATGAACTCTATTTTATAAAAATAATTTTCTAAATATTTTTAATTTATTTTTTAAATAAATACACTATTCATCGAAAATTCATTTTTTTAGAAAAATCCCCAAAAATTACCTTAACATAATATCGATGCTCGGAGTTCAAAAATTAAATCCATTTTACAAAAATAATATTCTAAATATTTTTAATTTAATTTTTAATTAAAAAACACTATTCACCTGAAAAAATGAATACTTGAATAATAATTTATGAAATCATTATTTAACCATTTTATTGAATCCCATTACTTAATCAAGGTGCCTAGATTATATTAATACTTTCATTAAGTGAGATTACTAATCCATTTGGTCACATTACTAATCCTAAGGATAAAATAACTATTCATAATTTACTATTCATCAAAAATCAAGTTGATCTTATTAGACTCTAAATTTTGTACTGAACATAATTGTAGAAGACCATTTTTGGAAAATCATTACACATTTTTAATTATTTAAGGTTTACCTAAATATTTTTAAAATATCCTTTTTATGAAATTCATAAAATATATGCATACTATATGTAACTGGTCATTTGAAAATTCATAAACTTCATCATAAGAAGAAATCCCAATTTTTATTTAAAATAAAGGATTACACAAGGCAGTTATGGTCTTCTTACATAACCCCTTATCACACCAGCATATCACCTAAGTGTAAGGTGTGCTAAGGTGAGAGAATCTGAGGGAGGCTCAGCCAACATCGCACGAGTAGTAATTTCTATCAGGTTGAACTTCTCGCGAAGGAGATTCCGTTCTAGCTTTACATGATGAAGTTCGGCTTGGGTTTAGTCCAGAGTAAAGCCCAGTAGTGCTACCTCCTTCCCATGTTCTATTAGATGGGCTTCGATCGGTCCAAGACTACTGGGTGAGGCCATCGAATCTTCTTTCTATATTAATTAACCAAGATTACTTTTATTTAGAGACAATAATCAAAACATTTAGTTTCCAGCAGTCATATTGACCAATGGTCATATAACAGCCAAAACCCAACGGTCTCATTTTAATTATACTCTTGTTATCAAATGAAACATTTTTGTTGAGAATAAAAATAAAATAAAATAACACATAAAATTAGGAAATAAGATTTATTCAAAATTTCAGGTCGTTACAATCTTCCCCCCTTAAGAAATTGTGTCCTCGAAATTTTTAAAATTGGGTTTTGAAATTTTATTGAAAGTCCCACATCGGAAAATTAGTCAGTAAAACTATTACTTTAAAAGAAATAAAGAGAAGTACAAAGGTCACCCGAGTTAACCCACACTAGGATTCCATGTAGGAAAACATGGACATGGAGGAGAAAACAAAGGGTCAAGTTTTGAGGGAGAGTGATAGAAAACATGATTAGGAGAAAGATAACCATAAGAAAATCCCAAACTTATGATGTGTGTAAACGGTCTTTGATTACCTAGTAGGAAACGTAAACCAACAATGTTTTTGTTTTACGTTCCTTTTCATAATTTTGAGGAATTCATTTACTACATAGAAAATATACCTACCTTTATATAGAGTTTCATCCTTTAATAAGTTTCTACCCAAAACTAATCTTTTCACCAAACGATGAGCATTCAAAACTACTTGGTCTCATCAAAACACAAGAATCATCTTCTAGAGAATCACATAATCCACAAAAGATTAACTATCTATTTCATCTATCTTTAAACATTATCCCAAAAACAGAAAGGGTAAGGAAAAACAACTCTTCAAAAAGAAATAATCCCATAGGAATAGAAACTACTTTTAAATCTTCAAAGTTCCATGGTACTACCCAAAGTTCATCATAGACCATTCCATAAATAACGGTCCTTAAAATTCCTCAAAATAAACCAAACTAAGATTGAAACCCAAATAAAAGAGGGATTTGATAACATAGTCTTCCAAAATAAAACTTCATTGTTCATCTCCAAAAAACATCAATCACTCCTAACATCTTATAACAAAAGTAGCTAACCTAAACATATTTTAGCCAAGATAGGTTAATCATTCCCGTAAGTAACCTAAATTACTATAAGTCCACCTTAAATTCATCGATTCTTCAAAATATAAGTCAACCTTACTTCTCAATGAAAATACCGTAGTAATCTATTTACCTCAATCATATAGGGTCCCCAAAATAGTGAACGTCTTCCAAAATAATAATCATCTTTTAATCCCCTAATCATCTCTGTCATATTAATATGGCAATCGTCGCATTTCCTATCACATTGGTTGTTGGGACATGTTCTTCCATTTCCCACCATTAACTAAGAAGAAAAAGTGTAATTATAGGCTTAAATACTTATCCAATAATCATTAAAAGGAACTTAAATCATATGAGGATAACTTGTAGAAGAAAAGTATACCCTAACTTGTGATCCCCTAGGTTTCAAACTAGGTTATCCATGATCATATATTCTTATGTGAATCTTTGTTTTATTTTATATTTGTTCCTTTAATAATAGTTCATACTAAGATTATGAATTTACCAAAGCATATCCCCTGGGAGTGTCATAACCAAGAGTGCAGCAAGGCCCGTTGTCGTGTACCAGTTCTCGTTCGAGTCTAGCTCAAAGAGGTGTTTTCGGGTTTTACCCCTATGTACATCTATGCCAGAGCCACCTCTACCTTCTCGTATCCAGACATGGATGTATTTTCTTGGAAACCCATTACTCAATACTCACCAAAATACCAGGAAGATTTCTTATATATAAAATTATCTATAGGCTTCTTCATAAAGGTTTCATATCCTAATTTCCACAAATAACTAAACCATCCTTTGATACCAACTATAGCATCCCTCCTTTTTATCACATAAACTTTCATTACATTTTACAAAACCGAGGATCTTTAAGGTTTAGTGTCTTGGAAACCAGGAACTTAAAACATGAAAACATAAAACATTCTTCTTAAACACTTGAAAGGATTCTCCTAATGTTCATCCTAGGTTCATTACTGCATCTCATAACCTGGGGACATACATCAAAAGAAAGGGTGAGCAGAAGGCCCAGTAAGGGAAACAAGAGAAACATTTTACATGTGAACTTGAGATACTTCAATAAGGACATGAAAAGAACTTTAAGGCTTGAGAAAAATAACATTTTTCATAACTTGAATATGTGGATGAAACATTTAATATTGACAATCATTTCGTTTCACCAAGGTCCATCCCCAAGGTGTCATTAAAAATTACCAAGGTTATTCACCAAGGTATCAGTCTAAAAAGTCATCTCTAGAGATTAAGTCTTTACCCAATGCATTGGAGCGCTATCTGGCGCACCCTTAACATGTCATTATTATCATGTGAGCCACATATATCATCATCTATAATTTCATAAACAACCCATATAGCATAAAAGAAATGGGTTTCATTTCATAATCATAACGTTTTAAAAACTGCTTTAAAGACATGATCTTTATGTCACTTTAAACCCACGAAAAATGGAAAGGGGGTTTCATGTATGTAAATACCAGAATTTAAAATAGATAATTTTGATATATATGTGAATACCCCTATAGAAATAAGAGCTTTGAGTATTCACTTAATAACATAAAATAATTTTGAGATAAAGAGGGAGGCATTTTGAGACGAAAACTATGCAGCATAACGTCTACGATACATGGTTTTAGAAAACATTGAAAAGAGAGGGGACATGGGTAACCCACTAAAAAATGATACATAAAATAGTAGGGGAACAGAATATATAGTATTTAAGAACATGGTATTGAAATTTTAATGATATAACATATGAAACTAAGAACTTGAAAGGAAGACAAAAATAATATTTCTCTTATGAGAATTCGGCAGCCTAATGGCGTTACTTAAAACATCCAAAAATGGATTGACGAGATCAAATAGGGTATCTAATCATATGAAAATAAATGATCAGTATGATAGATATATAGATCATACCCCAAAATAATAAAAAGGAACTTGAAAGACTTGACATGAAAGTAGATCTTGAAAACGAGAAGGGTGAAAGAACCCCTTAGAAATTCGGCAGCATAACGACGCCACTTAAACTTCAACAAAAATGAATTGGAGAGATCAAATAGGGTCTCTAATCATATGAAAATAAATGATCAGTATGATAGATATAGATATCATACCCCAAAATAATAAAAAGGAACTTGAAATACTTGACATGAAAGTAGACCAGGAAAACGAGAAGGGTGGAAGAACCCCTTAGAAATTCGGCAGCCTAACAGTGCCACTTAAACTTCTACAAAAATGAATTTATGAGATCAAATAGGGTCTCTAATCATATGAAAATAAATGATCAGTATTATATATATAGATATAATAACCCAACATAATAAAAAGTAACTTTCAAGACTTGACATGTAATTAGAACTTTGAAAAAGGAGAAAGGTGAAAGAACCACTTAAAAATTCGGCAGCCTAACGACGCCACTTAAAACGTCAAAATACTGAATTGAAGAGATAAAATGGGGTCCCTAATCATATGATCATAAAAGATCAGTATGATAAATTTAGATATCATACCCCAACATAATAAAAAGTAACTTGAAATACTTTACATGAAAAATAGATCTTGAAAAATGAGAAGCGAGAAAGAATCCGTTACAAAAATTTCGGCAGCCTAACGGCGCCACTTAAAACTTTATAAAACTAAATAATGAGAGTAAGTGGGGATCTATAATTATATGAACATTAAAAGTACAGTAAGAGGAGTATAAAATAACATCCTTTAACATAAGAACATGGGGCATAAAAGAAATTACATAAAAGAGATTTCTTGAAAAGAAAGAGAGGTCGGATCCCTTACCTTAAAAGGTAACTCTTAAAACTAAAAGGTTTGGACCTTGAGGGCTTGGGGGCACCTTGAGAGGACTCCTTGGGAGGTAAGGAGACCAGAACTTCGTTGGGGGAGAGTTTGGAGTGAGAACTAAAGGAGGAAAGGGTGGGTATTTATAAGGAAAGTGAGGGGACAAGGCATTAATGGCCAAGGGACACCTCACAAGTGCTTTTCTCAAAACCATGTGCTCTCCCATGGAATTTACCATGGAGTTAGGCCAAATGGGGACCCCAATACAATAATTCACCACCTTTGGTCGGAAAACCCATAAAATATCTCATGAAATCATCATGACACAGTTATGATGTCATTAAACATACCGAAACCCTAAAACTGTATTTTTATGATTCACTGAAAATTCAACTTTCTCAGAAAAATCCCAAAATTTCACCTTAACAAAATATCAATGCTCTGATTTAAAAAATGAACTCCATTTTATAAAAATAATTTTCTACATATTTTTAATTTATTTTTTAAATAAATACACTATTTACCGAAAATTCATTTTTTTCAGAAAAATCCCCAAAAATTACCTTAACATAATATCGATGCTCTGAGTTCAAAAATGAAATCCATTTTATAAAAATAATTTTCTAAATATTTTTAATTTAATTTTTAAATAAAAAACACTATTTACCTGAAAAAACTAATACTTGAATAATAATTTATGAAATCGTTATTTAACCATTTTATTGAATCACATTACTTAATCAAGGTGCCTCGATTATATTAATACTTTCATTAAGTGAGATTACTAATCCATTTGGTCACATTACTAATCCTAAGCATAAAATAACTATTCATAATTTACTATTCAGAAAAAATCAAGTTGATCTTATTAGACTCTAAATTTCGTACTGAACGTAATTGTAGAAGACCATTTTTTGAAAATCATTACACATTTTTAATTATTTAAGGTTTACCTAAACATTCTTAAAATATCCTTTTTTTGAAATTCATCAAAAATATACATACTATATTTATCTAGTCATTTGAAAATTCATAAACTTCATCATAAGAAGAAATCCCAATTTTTATTTAAAACAAAGGATTACACAAGGCAGGTAAGGTCTCCTTACATAGCCCCTTATCACACCAGCATAAGACCTAAGTGTAAGGTGTGCTAAGGTGAGAGAATCTGAGGGAGGATCAGCCAACATCGAACGAGTAGTAATTTCTATTAAGTTGAACTTCTCGCGAAGGAGATTCCGTTCTATCTTCACACGATGAAGTTTGGCTTGGGTTTGGTCCAAAGCAAAGCCCAGTGGTGCTACCTCCTTCCCAAGTTCTGTTAGATGGGCTTCGATCGGTCCAAGACTACTGGGTGAGGCCATCAAATCTTCATTCTATATTAATTAACCAAGATTGCTTGTATTTAGAGACAATAATCAAAACGTTTTGTTTCTAGTGGTCATATTGACCAATGGTCATATAACTGTCAAAACCCAACGGTATCATTTTAATTATACTCATGTTATCAAATGAAACATTTTTGTTGAGTATAAAAATAAAATAAAATAACACATAAAATTAGGAAACAATATTTATTCAAAATTTCGGGTCGTTACAATAGTTAGGTGGAAAGTTTTATGAATGTTCGGTATGGGTAGCAAGTGGTTAGTTGGTTGGAAATTTACCATATATAACATGGAGTAGTGTTTATTAGTTTCATATTCCCTTATGGTTTTTTTATACCCATACCTTTGGTTTTTTTGGCATTGAAGTTGTATCACTACAAATGTTTCTCTATGAATATGAAGTATGTTTTTTAGTTTTCCTTCACTATTTCAATAAATTGTATATATTACATACATTTAGTTTTAGTTTGGGTTAAATTGTTCCCTCCAGTTCTTATTTTATGCATGGGTTCTATTCACCAACCTTTGGGGATCAGGAATAACCTCAGGGTATTTTGTGGATCGGTTCATGTGCCAGTTTTTTAGGGTTTTCCAGGTTTGTTCATTACATACAGGTGACAACAGCTACCAGGGGGAGTGTACTAGATGAAAAATGGTATCTTTAAAATACAATAGTTCTTTCTAGGTTTCATTAGTTAGTTGGTGACCCACATCATTGAGTTGATGAGATTTGGGTAGAACACACATTCTATCCAAGTGCCTCTAACTGGCTGGTGACAACCACTGGCTATCTGATGGTATTTTTATTGATAAAAAAATATTTCTTTATTAGACCCCAGTTCTATAATTATACTCCCAAAGGATCTATTCCACCCCAACACCTCTAGAATGATCTTAAAGCCATTTGTGGATATAAAAAAACCCACGGGTTCCTTGATACATGCAAATAACTCAAAGATTATTTTAGTTATCTACTATTATAATTTACTTTATTCTCAAGATATATTTTAAAATTGTCTCTCTCTCTCCCACACATCCATATTATATTCACACTTAAGGATTGAGAGTGTTCTCTAAATGTATTTTATATAGAAAGTATCTTATTTTTTATTCTCTTGGGTTCTAACTACCATTGAGTGCGATGGGTTTTGGTTCTCACAACCTTAAGTGAGGGAGATTGGGTTTTCACTAGAATTTGAGTGTGAGGGGTTAGTGAACACTACAATTAAAAGTATGGTGGATTATTTTTCTAGAAACAACTACTAAAAGGCCAATAGATTTATTAATATAAATACTAAAAATCAAGGTAGATTGGGTTTTTTGGTAAAACCACTAAAAACCAAGGGTCGTAAATTTGTAAATTATTTTCTTACTACATCTGCTAAAATTAAAGGGTGATTGGGTTTCTAAATATAACCATTTCTTGTAAAGGTTTTAATACAAAAATTATCATGGATATTTAGGGGAGGATACATAGGTATCACTTAGTAGATTAGTTCTAAACTATTTTTTCAAATTATTTTGGATTCTATTTTATTTTTTATTTTTACCATACTTAACTCTATAACCTCTAGTCTATAAATTTAATCATTTGAATTCATATATTCAAATTTTTATCTTATATTTTTTTAAAAGGAAATTCAACTCCCCTCTTTCCATATTTAATTAGGCCATCATATCCCACCATGACCCAGTGGAATCATCTCAAGAACCCAACCCAAATCATCCAAATAGGTAATAGAGACAAGAGTAGAAATAAGGGAGAAGGAATGAGGATATGTCAGCTTTATCCTCTATGAAACCACACCAAAAACACCCCTTGAATAAAGTGGATCAAGGTAAATAATATGGGGTAAGGACCTCTTTCTCTGTGTGCATGAGGGAAAGGAAATAAATGGGGAGAGGATTAAAGCCCGGAGGAAAAAATAGTCATTTTCCTATTTTTAGTGAAATTTGAAAATCCACATGGTTCGGGAATATAGTTTTCCAAACTATGAACCACACATGAGACCATTACTTTCTAAGGACACACACCTTTCATGGTTTAACAAACAATGATCCAACCATGAATAAATCTAATGAATATGAATTATAGTTTTTTCATAGTTTCTCTACAGCCGTGTTCCCACCACATTCCAAGACTAAATACAATCCTTGTTTTTATAGTTTTCGCTAAACTCTACATTGTTGACCATTAACAATAATTTAACCATTAAAACTATCCATGTACTGTAAAAATTAAACTGAAAATTTCCCATGCTTAGGGTGCTGCACAGTTTCCCGTAAACCATACAGACCAAACCTTGAACCTGGGGTAGCACCCTTAAAAAACATCCAAAATTAATTCTTAAGAGCTCAATACTCTCTCAAGATCATGGAACACCCTTTTCATCCTCAATACATATGAAAAAATTAACCTAGGATGCTCCAACCCTTTTATTCTTAATCCAAAACTCAGTTCTCAAAATAAGCTGCTCACTAAACTCAAAAGTTCACATTTACTCTAGTATTAAGAATTTGAAAAGGGAAACAGTTTTTATATGTATTAAGTTTGAAACCCATACTATGTGATTTATAATGAACCCAATGACCCAATATATCACCACAATCACTAGTATAGGACATCAAGAGTAATCCGAAGAGGTTTTGAGGAGTAGGATGCTAGATATTCCCTGTACAGAGTGCTCTCAATTAAAAATCATCAAGATTAAATTAATTTTAAGATAATTATTCTTAGACAAAGATCTATAATTCCTAGATTCATTTATCACCTCCCATGAAACCTAGGATCTAATAATTAAATCTATTATATGGTAATATCCTTCTAAGGAGGAAACCTCTATATTGTGATACAAATCAGTTTGGATATGATCTATAGAGTCAAGGTAAATGAAGATACCCATGAAGATACTATGAAAGTCACAAATAAAGCATACCCAATCACCTTCTAGGATAAAAGTTTACTTTTTATCCCTATTAGAGTTGGAATAAAGAATCATTTAGAAGCTAAATCAACCCCTATATGCTAAATATGATTTTTGGTAGCAAGAGTATTATGCCTAATATGTTACACTAAAAAACCGTATTAGATAAGAAAAAAGTTTTTCCAAAAGTGATTATCCTAGTTGGAGGTATTAAGTTAAACATGAATGAGTTTAGAAAATTATGAAATTAATAATGTTACCAAACTTATGGGGGGGAAATAATGAAAAATCTCACTCATTAGTCTAATTTCAATGATGAGGCCCTTTTGATCATCATCGAGGAATAAAATTATCAATTTTAGATGTTCCATTTCTTTAGGAAATATCATTACAAGACTTAGGAAACCTTATAGGTACAAATTATTACCAAACCAATAATAATGCTAAATGTAGATATCACTTCATCCAAATATATAATGTGAATTCTCGAGAAGTTCATAAAAGGTTCTATTAATACCTCACCAGATATTTGAAGATGGATATTTCACATTATGAAGAGGATCATTAGTCCTCCAATTTTTAGATTTAGTGTATCTCAACCAAAAAGTCTAAAATGTTAAGGCTTCCCTTGCCAATTTGTTCATGCATACTTTTTATACATTCATTAATACTTATAATATTAATACCTAATTTCGCATTAGGAATGAAACTTACCCTATTGGTGGGAGTCCCATAAGAAGCCATTTAGGGTGGTTTAAATACTCTTGATGACATATTTAGAGACCTTAATAACTGAGAGAATCAAATAGATGACACTATTAATAAGGGTGATCGTTCCACAAAATTAAAGAAACCATCTTTTCCTGTTCATTATTTGACCAAAGATTCTCTCCACCAGAACATCAAAATGATAGATACACATCCTTCTTGTAGATTGTGTAGCTCTATGATATATCATAGTGATAATTATTTTTTTGAAGACAATCATTATTTCACATATATGTGAACGATTATTTGAGATTTTTTTAGTGATGTACACCCTAATTTTAGAAGTAATTATTTGTAACCAATCCTCTTGCTATGTGTAAGAATCATTTAACTGAAAATATTATTGGGTATATTATTTAAACTTAATAAAAATTTTATACCATCTATAAAGAAAAGATGAAATATACCCAATAAACATAACTAACTCTAAGTAGGATCACCTACACAATAATTTTTTTAGATTATTACTAAGAATATCATACTAAAAAAAAGGGAATGCATGGGGGAGGGAATCACCTCATTATAAGATAAGTATTGATTAAAAAACTTAACTTTTTATACATATGTGATATGAGAAAACATGGGAAGGAGAATTTATTAAAGAGTAGGTTATAGGACCACTCTGAGGATCTATATTTCTGTATGATCTTCAAAACAAATTTTTATTCTAATCTATTTTAAGATTTTTCTAAATCAATATTCACCATGATATTAGTACAAAATAATTTCTAGCTGAGATCTGATAACATCTCCTATGTTAATCAGATGCAACCTTGTATACCCCTTCCCCTAAAAAAACAATTATATTGTTCTAAAACCAGGTTGGGTAGAATATGTGAGAGTTTTTCATTAATTTTCTTTGTAAATAATTAATAGGAAAATTTACACATACTGATTGGATTATACTAATCAAAGGAGATTTCTTTTTGAAACGTTGAAATTATGACAAGTGTAGTCATACAAGTGGATATAGGGAACAATCCTAGTTTAAGGTATTCCTAAAGGGCCAATATGACTTATTAGTTGATGAACTCACAAGATAAAACATAAAAGGACCCTAGAAATTCATAGGCCCATGGAATTATCTTTATTAATGTTTTAATTACCTCCATGATATCCTCTTTATTATAATAGCATTTTGACATTTATTTAAAATGAAAGGGATATTATCTAAGGAATCAGTGGACTTTACCTCACTAAATATCCCACCAGTATCAGCCCATGAACCTAAGAATAATGAAGGTAAATACAAAATAATAAGGGTTCTAGAAACTTTGACATCATTGGTATAAAATCTACCATCAAGCTGAATATTGAGAATCCCAAGAAATTTAATTTATTTAATGTATTTATTAATGAAGTATATATCCCTATATCACTATATGATCTATATTTATCTAGATTTTCATCGTGTTTACCTTTCCTCCTCTATAAATTTATCCACTATAAGTATCTATTTATTAAATATGTCCATAAAATTATCATAATATCACCCAACATATAACAATGAATCAAAAAAGTTTATTTCTATTTGTATTCCTTACTAGATATTATGACTATTAGGATGCCTTTTTATCCATTCTAGAATATGATTTTTTAGTGTTCTATGCTTCTTTCCTACACAATCCATGGATGAACTTTCATGGGAGTACACCATGAAGATTACACTATTTGAAAAAAGTTAGAACCTTGATGCCATATATTAGAGAAAAAAACTACCAATAAACCCACCCTGAATTTTTTTGATTGACCAATACCATTGTGTGATCCAATAGAACCCAATACATATGAGTAAAAACTGTGTTGGGGAAGTTGGTGATTCCTAATAGGTTGGATAAAAACCAATCCAAAAATTCTATATTCTCCAGATTCCATGTATTATATTATACCAAGTGAAGTTATCAATTGAATATCCTAGATCCACGAGGTTTTTTTCCAATAAAAATCTTTTAAAATAATTCAACAATTTCCTTTAATAATAATTTTTTTCTCATTCCAATTGAGAATCATATCAAAATTTATTCCAATAAACTAGCCATAGGGGCCTGGGTTAAATGACGAAAGAATATTCTAAAGAATCTATATTTCAATAGAACCACCTTTATAATAAATTATAGATATGTAAATTGATAATGTGGAGTGATTGAATTCAATCATGGTGTCTAAGGGGGATGAATTAACCAAATTCATATAATGGGTCTTGGAGTGATGAGGATGTTTTACTAGTATGCGATTTAGATATCAATATGGTTACCATGCCACTATAAATAGAAGATTCATTCTTCTTCATCCTATTTAAGCCTTAGAAATAGGGTTTTTCTCATCTAAGGAACAACCAATAATTTAAAATCACACAAAATAAACTTTACAAATTTATCAAACTAAGGTAGATTCCATCACTCAACCATTTAAAAAAATTCCCCAGTTCACATATACACATAACCCGTTTTCAAATAAAACCATGTATAATGTGTTTTACTTATCTTTGAAGTAGGACCACACCCTATTTGTTGTTCTCATTTACTTTAAAAAATTTCAAAATATAAAACATCATTCTATCAAAACAATACATATAGATTCCATTACAATTGAGAACTAGATTTACATTTATAAAAACTATTTCCAAACACATTAATTTACATAAAAACATTTCATAAGGTTCATTTCATTTTCATAAAGTAATATTCACCAAAACAAAAAATCAAAAACCCTCATAACTCAACCTTTTCATTTCATTAAACTTTATAAATTCACATATTTTTTTTGAAAATAAACCATTTGATTTTCAACACACAAAACAAAATTTTAGTAGCTTCAAATATAATTTATAAATTGGTAAAAAATTATTCCATTTAATTTATTCAAATCAAACCTAAAAGTATTAATTTTACAAATCAGAAAACTATTTCTATAGGTTTGATTCTAGATTCAATTCCATTTTATGTCGATTGTGAAATTACATTTAACAAATCATTAATTCCAAAACATAACCCCATTTTGGAACAATTAAAAAAATGGATCAACCACTTTAAATCATATAGATAAAACAAGGACCATTTATCAAAATTATAAGATTATAATAATGAAAAAATCATTTTGAGAACATTTAATTAAATCCAAGGTCATCGCATGAAAAACCTGCAAGACCGCACTACACACACCCAAAAATTTGAGCGAGACTATGGGTAAATATGAGGGACCACCTACCTCATTCTTAGAGATGTATACTGACCCAAAATTAGTTTTTGGTTTTATATAAAATGAATGAAATAGGTAATAATGATAAAATAATAAAAAATAGGGCATATTAAAGTAAAAAATAGAGAGAGAGAGACAAATATCCACTAAAATAAATGAATAAGGGTTGGAGGAGGACTCATAGAATCACATAAAGATCTTGATATCACCTGATAGTGGAAAAAATGGACCATGTATGAGGGAGATCCACTTTGATCTTAAAAGTTGGATAAAAGGGATTTTGAGAGGTCTATTGGTTGAATTATAGGCCAAATTTTTGAGTGGAAGAATATAGGGGTGTCCCAGGTGAAATTATGTGGTTAACCATAACTAAAACTATAAAGGAGTCCATCAATTGGTTGACAAGACCAGTGACCATGTATGGATATTTCCTTGGAAATAGGCTAGCTGGTTCCCTCTACCAGTTAGTTTTTGGTCGTGTAACTTCATGATGAATCCCCAACTCTATGTTCTAAACCCCTAGTTTATAGCTCCTCACCAGTCCAAAACACCACTTTTTAGTGGTTCTATGATTTAGAATTATTTTATATACACCGTTTTAAAATCCAATACCTTAACATATTTGAAATTATAATTTAACTGATGTTCAAGATCTATACATACACATAAGGTATTACAAACTCCCCACCATAACACTTCTCATACTTTAGAAGTCCTGGTGGTTGTCTAGTTATACATCCCAACCTACCCTAGTCATTAATTCCTTTATAAACAACAAAATTAAATCTTCAATCCCCAAACACCCTCTCATAGTGTTACTTAAAACACAAGATGATCAAAACACCAAAAAATGATCCAAAAATCAAATTTATCAATCGAACATAGATACATCACTTCATGAAACCCATAGATGAACATAAAAGATTTACACATATAAATAATAATATTTCCTGTGGTTCTCCCAACCATAGGTCTTAAATCATTAGGGAAATTCTGAATAATGGAACCATCCACTATAGGAATCACCTATCGTGATACAAATTCTGTATTCCAATGATTAAATATGTGTAGTTTCTGATATGTCTCACTTGATCTTACCAAATAAACTTTCCTAATGCTCGTAGTCAACCCAATCCCTAGTTTATAATAGAAAAAATGTGTCCCATCATCCTGGTACAATCCTCAACACACCAAATTTCTATGAAATCTTAGAGAAAACCCAAAACATACCTGTGATATCCAAATTGATGTGAATGATGCGCCTCCTAGACCACGACATAAAATTCCACACAAAAAAGGTATAACCTCCTCTAGACAATATATCTCTATAATGATCATATTCCACCACTAATGCACCATTAAACTGCTAGATCAAGATACCTTGATAACAAAAGGCATCCCATGATCCTCTCAACACATATCGAGGTCTAAAAATTAAGTTCAGTGTGATTCCATGGTCAAATAACCGATGAATCACACTATTCACCATTCTCTCACCATGAACTAGCATGCCTCCAAAATGAAACATGCTTGGAGACTAACCAACATCACATAGCGATTAAACTTTGGAATTCAATTAGGAATATATATTACATCAAAACAAAATGTGTATTGATATCTAGCTTCATCATGACTATCTAATGATTGGTTTTATGCATCAAATATTATTTCAAACCAGAGGGTCACATGCTTTTGACTAATATAAAACTCCCCATTATTGGAGTGTCCCTATCTATTTTCTAATAAAACCAAAAATCATTCACCACTTCACATGATCCACCTATTGCTAAACACAATGGTTGGACATGGCTATCCTTCTCACTCCCAAGCACTAGGTTTGAATCACCAAAAATCAATCTTTCATATTTCATAGGAAATTTATCATCAACATTTGCTAAAAATAAACTCACAATTAAGGTCAATCCCTCACTCACTGAATGGTGTTCTTCCCACTATATGGATTCATCAATGTAGATCCAAAATCTGAGCTTGAATCTGTTCCACCACTAAGGAATGAATGCTACTCTTTCCAAGAAGAACTCACCCACTAAATCACCAATGCCCGTAACATGGGTCAAGATTGGTTCAATGTTGAAAAATAAATTTTGATATATTTAAAAACATCATCCCTTACTACTGGGACCTCATAATTCTGACCAAAAGCTCCTGGTTATCCACCCACATGCAACCTCAAAACTTTTAGTCACCTCACTCTAAGATGGATCAGCCAAACGAAACCCTCTATGGTCCCTCAAATCTCTAAGAATAAGTCTTGATCCAAATACCCCCATGGATTTTCTACCACTATATCATTAAATATTTTACATTACCTTAAAAATTCCAAACATAACTGTACATGTCCCATTCCACCAATCCATGTCCAACAGGCTCAACGCACAGTTTCTCAATTTCATTATAAAACAATGATTCCTCACTCTCACACTACCCAATATTATCAAACTAAAGGGTTCCATTTTCTATTGACAATAATTATCAAATCTAAACTTATCACCCCATGAGTAGGGAATCATTGATCATAGGATTACACACCTAACCAAGCATCATGAATTTATCAAGGAATTTTACTTTAACTAACCATATGAATCCTAAGTGATATCTTATAATAGTCCCGACATCTTACACATATCAAGGCTATGAGTAGGACAACCCATCATCCTACGAACTATTAAAAAAAACCAAAACACTTACCTAAACTACCATAATGTATTAAAAGAACATACCCAAACAATAGGGCCATGAATCCATATGATCCAACCCTTTAAAACCATCCTATATACATGGAACTAGCACTAAAAGTGATTAATGATGACTTATAGAAAGGGAATAATAAACATGAACTGATTACATAATTCCTAGAATTTACTCATGCATTAAATATCTTAATTCATTCAAAATAATGAGCTAACCCTCTCATGGGAAACCCTTAGATATCTCTAGATAAAGGCTCACTAAAAATCTCAAGCCATGTCTGAAATTTCACTGGGTTTTCCACCTATTTCACATGTCCCACCATACACTTGTCATAAACTACAGGTAACATTCCTATTATTGTTTCATAGTCACTCAAAATTTATCATTATAAACACTCATATATGGATTCCCTTATATAATTGTGAACATAATATATATTACCTACTCATGGGATAGACATAATCCCCAAGGACCACAATCCTCTACTAATCTTCACAACTCATCACAATCTTAAAATTTCATAACTCAAGATGAAAATGAAACCGATGGAACATTCACTAAGAAGTACAACACACATCAAGAAAAGTTTTACACATCGAGATCTATCTCTAGCCCCATCAAATCTTTCTAGAGACCACTCTATATATACCTAAGGACTACAAACATCATAAGGTATACCTCAATACACATTATAGGAACTCATAACTTGGGCTCTCATAATATACTTTAATACCCATATATAGGGTCAAGATTTATTTATAAGGTTTCCAGGTCACCATGGTCAATAATACTTCCTATCATTCTGAAGGATTTGTTTCAATATTATATAAACCATAGAGTTCAAATTTTAATATTATTCACATTATTTTAATTTTAGAATTCACATTTCCATCCTTTCCATAATTTATATTTTCTTTTTCATTAAAAGGTTTAGATTTATTATTTTCAAGATTTATCAAGATTTATCAATATTTCCACATTACCAAGGATTAAATAGGATTCCATTCACAAGATATAAGGGAAAACACCTTATAAATTTCTTACTAATGCTCTATTTAACCAATACTATCATTTAATAATCTATTTATATATTCATTTACATCAAGATACCATTTAGGTAATTTAAATATAATATTACACAGTATGACTATATAGAAAAACACCATATAAGATGCTACTGAAACTTTAAATAATCAATTCCATTTTATCAATAGATAGCTATAATAGAAGGTAGATATAAATCAAATAAATATAACAACAAGCTAATATAAATCACCAAAACCATATAGTCAACATCTGAATCCAATATCTATAGCATGATGTGTGTCATGTGAATACCTACATGGATAAAATTATGCACGAACGCACCCACACCCTCTTTCCATACTAGTCTAAGAATATAATTCCTATAAACTAGTAACATCATATACCATGTGTCTCACTCAATATTAAAATAAAATTTAATCATAATAAACAAATTCTAAGAATAAGAAATTCCATCCTTGGAAAATCAGGTTTCCCCCTATGTGTTGGCTGATCACTCCTAGTCATAAACTCATTACTAATCCCTAAAACATCCTATCCTCATATTTACCATGAAAAATTAATAGAAGAAAATAAAAAATAGCTCTGATACCAATTTGTAACATCCTACCACCCCAGACCACTAATCGATCCATAGACTAGTAGCCGCTACGTCTCCCCAAGTGCACCTCCACATATTCTCAGGGATACCAAATAGTTGTTAGTGTGTAAGGTGGTATAGCAGGGATACTATACCCTCAGTTCATATATGAAACAATAGTATAAATAATATACAATCACCTAAAAAATACCAAATAACATTTTAGATAAAAACAAGGAAAAAGACAATATAAATATAGTATTAGTTGACATAACAATGAAGTATTCCATGCATATCACAATGGATCCACTCAGGGAAGTTCATATATACAGGATAACCAAATAAAAAAATAAAAATGAATCTATTACACATCCCCCATTGGTCCTGAGTCTAGACAATTACTATCATCCATAAAACACCCTAGCATGCCAATAAAACAATATGAAATGAGCACTTTTACAAAACCATTACCTATGACTAAATAGTGATGTCTTCTTGGGTACCCGAGTGCCATATAATATTGAGTAAGGTGTGATTACAACCCAATAGTACACCACAAACAACATCCCTAAAATACCTATTTTTAAATGAATGTGCATGAAGGAGTGCTCAAGGTAAACATTATAACAGTTTTAAAATAATTTCAAGAAAAAATAAGTAACAATTGATTCCCCAGGTTCACAATGAAACACAAGGGTGGCTATATGATGTCGATCATTAGGTCAATGACCCCAATCAACCATAATTTCTTTAATTAGTGTTGTCTCTAATCACATTGTGATGAACATGATTCTAAATATAATTTACCATAGTCTCAATGATATACATATTAAGGTAACACATACATATCCTATGGGAGTTTCATCATCCATGGAATATACTAATAAATAATACTAAACTCACCTATGATATTTTATCATCTAGGGAATAAAAAAATTAGTAACGTGGACCTACCCTAGGGGATTTTTATCAGATAGGGCATAATAAAATAAGTAACACAGACCTACCTTATGGGTTTCTTCTCATACAAGGAATAAAAAATTGTTTAACATTACATAAAATCAACTTTTCATTTTTATCAAACCAAATAAAATTCCATTACTCTAGAATTTACAAAAAAACTTATTTCACATGTCCACCAAAACCATTACCAAATACAGCTACCCCTAAGTCATTTTACTTGTCTTTCAAAAAAGACCATCCCAAAGGGGTGTTTTCATTTCCTTTAAAACATATCAACATACAAAAAAATAATTTTATCAAAACAAGCCACATGGACTCCAATACAAATCACAACCAAATTCACATTTCAAAAAACCCCTTCTAACAAATTTAATGTCCAAAAAACCATTTCATGAGGTTTATTACCTTTTCATAAAAAAAATATCCACTACAACACAATACCAAAACCCTTAATAATTAGACCTTTTGGTCTCATAAAACATTACTAAGTCTCACTAATTTTTCTTAAGGAAACAATTTTATTTTCAAAATCCAAAACAATATTTTAGTAGCTTCAAAATCAATTCATAAATTGGGAAAGAAAGTTCCATTTCATTTATGCCAATACAACCCAAAATCCATAATTTTATAAACCAAATTACCATTTTAATACGCCCTATTTAAGAATCAATTCCATTTTATGTAAACTGATGATTATGAAATTCCATTTAACAAATCATCAATTTTAAAACATAACCCCATTTTGACCATTTAAAACAAGGCTTAATAACTTAATATAATCTAGGTAAAAAAAATGAAAATTTATCTAAATTAAGGGGATTATAATAAAGGTAAAACCAATTTGATAACATTTAATTAAGTCCATGGTAATCATTAAATAAAGTAGACAGACTGCACAATGCACAAACCCAAATATTTGAGTGAGGCTATGGGTTAAATTAAGGGACCACCTAACTCATTCTTGTAGAAGTATACTCAGACAAGACCATCTTATCATTCTTGAAAAAAATTGAAGAATTTAAGAAACTATACAAGAGCCACGAAGATATGGAATGTTAGAGTAAAACAAAGAAAGACAACTAGACACTAAAATAATTGAATAAAGGGAACAAAAGGGATCATAGATTCACCTCAAGATCCTGATCTCACTAGAAAACCGATGAAATCGACCATGGGTGTAACATTCCAGGACCATTTCTCTCTCACGTGACTGAGTTGGCCCACTACAAGACTTCCAGAACACCCCATACTCTAGAGGCTTCTAATTAGTAGAGAGTGTGTTAGGAATATAGTGGGGAGACTATACCCTCTTGTATTTTGTTGAAATAACAACTTAGATAAGGAAAAAATAATAATATCATCCAATATATAAGTTGAAATAACTGGCTGAAACCAAACATAGATAAAAAATTAGTAGTCTAAATAATAATTATAAACCATTTCATGCCATATTGAATTCCAATATAATTGTTTTGTAGAAGTCGCATAAGTAAAAGAAAAAAAATCACAATAAAAGACACCAAAATATCTGTCTCGAACCATATTCCTAGTCTCACCTCTATTCTATAGTCCCATATATTATATCAATCAATCAAGAATAGGGACCTTTGAACTTATCTATACCTACATTCATGATGTATTCCAAGGTACCAAATGAAACTAGAAAAGGGTTTAACAAAAAATCAGTACTCCAACACCCATAGTGGAATAATAATCTCTGATGTAGTAATAGAGAATGAAATAGTACAATATGAAGGGAATTAATTCATAAATTAATATAGAATTAAAAATAAACATATTTATCCTTGATCTTCGAGTTGACTCCCTGGGCCAACCAAACCTACTTCGACATGATGGTTAATATATCCTTCAAGTGATGTATTTTCCTTCCAATGATGAATCACCAATACCACTAGTGTATTCCCCTACTAAGGATGAATTTCTCAAAATATGGATTCTTCCATCATGAATAAAATATAATATACATCCCACTCTCAGGAACAAAGTATAATATGAATCCCTCTAACAAGAATCAACTAATCATGCATTTATCCCTCAGGCAGTATGTACCCAAATATCTGGCCCTCAGGTGGTATGTTCTAATGAATCTAGCCCTCATGTAGTGTATATCATGCTTCTATCCCTCAGGTGATATGAAACCTTGTATATAACCCTCAAGAGGTATGTTACCATGCATCTAGCCCTCAGGTGGTAGATTACCATGCACCCAGCCCTCAATCATTTAACATAATCAAAGATTCATAACCAAAAAATTCCAAGAAATCCATTTATAATACTAACCACTAAACAATACAAACATGTTAACATATTACATATTGGTCAATTTATCAAATTCCTAATTAGCGACCAATTTATTATATTAATCCCAGATTCAAATTATCATTATAATTGTTAAAAATCTATTTTTCATATATATATTAATCCCACTTACTAATATCATATTAATTCCAACTATATACCATCATGTCATTAAGTTAATTTATATTTCATTCCATTTATCTACTTAAAATCCAAAAACCATTTACAGTACAAGTTACCGATTATAAAAATTATTGAAACAATTCCATTCACATTCCTTTTATACCAAATTACCATTTTAGATTCCATTCTATCCATATTTAATCATTCCATTATTCCAATCCATTTACATTAGCTCATTACTAACCAATTCACCTTGTTAAGACAAACTAATAACAATTTACAAAACCTCATAAGGATCCCAATTCATTCAATCTAAGTTCCAACCTAGTGTTAAGGGTTGGCACGCCACTTGGGTGTCCACAAGTTCAGTCTAAATTCCAACTGGTCGAATGCGGTTTGAGGGAGGTCTAAGCATATTTTTTAATAAAATTAAATGTTTTAAAAATTAGTTTAGTTCATGTTCATGGTTTTATAGTGTGATCAAAATTATTTAATATAATATAAAATCAAAATAGAAATTAGGGAGTTATTCTAGACCACCCACATGATAAATAGAGAAGAAGAGAACCCAAAATCAATTGTTAGATCAATGTGTAACACAATGATCTCCTATGGAAAATGATAGACACATATCATCAAGGATGGAAGATGATCTAAGGAGGAAACAAGATGAAATAATCAAAACTAAGAAGAACTCTTTGATTTTGGATACTTGGATCAAAGAACAAATCAAGTGGTGGAAAATTGCCATAGGAGAGGTTTTTAGTGCTATGGAGAACCATAAAAATTCAAAATACCTGAATTAGGGAAAAATTTGTGGTTAATAGGTGATTAAAAGGGGTTTGGGGGAAAAAAATACAATTTTCACTTTTGAATCCCAATCCAAACTAACACCTTCATATGGTCGGTAGAAAACACGGACAAGTTGGTAGTGTCATATGGTACACCTACACGGTTGGAGACCCCACAAACTGGCCAGTGAGACTCCATTAGATAGATTATGGATCACTTGTAGGAGACCCATTTCTACCAAGATCCCAACGATTGGCAAATTGGACTCCAATATATTTACCAAACTTCTTGACAACCCATTGTCTACTTGATGTAGTCCACCAACTAGATGGTGTCCCTATAATCTCTCTAGAACAGAAATCCTCCTCTATACTCATGCTAGCTCTACTTCCCTAGTCCTTTAAACCTATGAACCCTCTTTTTAAACCAAAAATAGGGATAATTTACCAATATTTTAATATTATTAAAAAAAAAATAATAGACTCAACCAAAATATTTGAGAGAAACATACTTGGTAAAAGACATGATCTTATAACCTCCCCAACATATAAAATGTATTTTTGAAAATGTGCTCCCAAATATCACTATTGGGTAACTAAAAACAACTCAATCCATTGAAACCACATATATAAATACCTATCCAAGGTATCCTATTGAACTCATACATACTATCACTGCACCTGACCTAGAGGCATGATATTCCCTTAAAGATTCTTCTCATTATGGTTCATGATATGTAGTAAATTCTCATCAAAGGGATCATCAACATCAAGCTTAAAATAATTAATATATATCACATGAGAAGTGTTAGGGTGATATTTTCGAATCTATAACACTTGAAATACATCATTCATGGTATTGTAGCACCATGGAAGGGCCAATCAGTACACAACTGGTCCATCCCTCTCCACTATCTTAAAAGGCCCGATGAACCTGGGAGCCAAATTTTTATGATTCCCAATTCTGTATTTCCCCATCCTAGGAGAAACTCGAAGACAAACATGGTAACTAAAATAAAACTCAAAAAGTTATCTCTGATTACCATTATACAATTTATATTGGATCTGTGCAATTAAAACCCACATTTGGATCAAATATAACTCTTGAGACATATCCTGTATTAGACCTGGTAAAACAAGATCTGACTCACCTACCTTTAATTGGAATAGAGGTGAATGACTCAACATTTAATACAAGGACTTAAAATGATCCATTTGTATTAATTTCTATATTATGTCATTATAAGAAAACAAAATATGTTCTAGATGATGCTCCCAAAAACCCCCGAAATTCAAAACATAGGTTCATAACATATCCTAAATTTTTTTAATTATGCACTCCGATTGGATTCCAATCTTAGGATAATGGGATTTACTTAGAAGAACCTATGATTTTATTGACTTATTAATGACCTTCCTTAATATTGATGTGAAATAGGTATCTCATTCAAAAAAATGATACTCCTTGGAGGACCACAGAATCAAACTATCTCTCACTTGTAGAGGTTACCCAGATCATCAAAGGAAAAGGTATACCTGATCAGAAAGAAGTTGTATACCTTCATCAGTGGATCCAAAATCATCCATACTGCATCATTCTTCTGAGGTTTCTTGGGTAAATTTTTCATGAAGTCCATGGAGTCATCATTCAACTTCTATTCCAAAATAGAAAATTCTATAGTAACCTATTAGGCTTAAGATGTAGGGCCTTCACCTCCTAATAGGTGAATCATCATTCCATAAAGTCTGTTATCTTCTTCTTCATCACCGACCGCTATTATTTAATACAAAGATAACTACACATATTTTTTAAAATGGGATATACCGCCCATTTAAAATCATAATAATCCCTCATCATATCCTCACATAATCCCATATGAACCTAGATATGACCATGTATAATAATAAAATCATCGATGCTAAGATACAAACAAGATAGTGGATCCCTAACATATATGATGTCCCTTAGATATGAACCTTCCAAATTAGATAACTACCCATTCTTGATCTGTTATAGGAGCACAAGAATAATATATGTAAAATTTAGAGTTTTTGGTCCCCAAGACACCTGAATATATTGATACATATATGTAAAGAGTTCCAATAGATTATATTCATCACAATATTCCTGTATTGATTCTTCCCATGTCTTCCTACTCAGGGTGTAGGGAACAATGTTTCTCTTAAATAGAGTTTACAGCTACATGAAGTTTAAATAATATAGATACTCAATGCACCTCCTCTACTAAAGGTTCTAGTCTCACTATGAAAAGATACACTTGGGGATATTATGGTCTATGTACACAAAAAATATCCCAACCAAAAGATAGTTCCCCTTAGAATATCTGGCCGTGTACCACTGTATCCAACTCCAGATCATGAGTAAGATAATTCTTATAATGTGGTATCAACTGTTTGGGTCCATAAGTAAACACTCAGTCATACTATATTAGATATTATCTGAGTTTGACTCTGGATTTGTTATAGTACACAATATATTCTTTACTCGGATCTGGTAAGTTGAATTTTTTTTCTGGAGTCCAACGTTATTTTGAAGACCTAAAAATCCTCCCTACAAGTATTTGGCCCAAAAAACTACACCCATTTTTTGGTCAGACTGTATATTGGAATTTCGATATGGGAGAAGTCCTAGATGAAACATCAATAATAATATACCAGACCTAGAAAGCTACAAATCTAAAAGACATTCTTGTGTTTCTACCAAGATACCATGGATGGAACCTTCTATAGATCCACTATCACTCCAAAATCTAAGATAACATGACCCAATACGTTCACTCTATCAATATATAAGTTACATTTAGTTATCTTGGTGTAAATCCTATTATCTCTTTGTATACTCAGGATGATTTCAATATATTGGGAATGATTGTTTATAGAATGGGAGTTCTCCAAGATTTAATAAATGAAAAACTCCATAAAATGATCCAAAAAATGGATGAAAGAACCAATTCAATAAGTCCATGTATACTTTTTGTGCATTATTCGGACCAAAAAACATCACCATGAATTCATAAAATCCATATCTTCTTAAAAAATAAATCTATGGCATTTCAGAAGGTCTCACCCTCAACTGATGACACCCTAACCTCAAATTTATCTAGGAGAGGATCTAGACACCTATCATCTGATAAAATTGGTAATCTATGTGTGGAAGGGTATAATAGTTCTTGAACACAATATGGTTCAGTCTCTAATAATCCACACATTAACACAAAGTCTCATTAACCTTATTGGAGAATAGAATAGGTGAACTCCCCAATGAAGTACTAGGACTTATGATTCCCAAAGCATCTAGATCCTATAACTAAAATTTCATCTCCATAAGCTCCATTTGTTCCATCCTTTAAGGTGGGATATAAAATCAGTCAGATCCTGACATCAACTCAATAGTGAACTCAATATACTACTTGGATATTAATCTAGATAAATATTTAAGAAACATGTCCTAAAAGTGGTCCACCAGTGTTGTTCAATAGACATACTTACACAGGAAATGAACCTTCCTATAAAAACACTCATTTAACATGTTATTATGTCGTTGATCCTCACTATAGAGGTATCCTTATTGTCACCTGAAAATTATTAAATCAGTCTACCCAATACCAACTTGCCCTTCTCCGAACATAATGGCTAACCAAGACTATCTTCTCATATCTAATCTTCAAAAAAGCACCAACTGCTACTCACACTTGGATACTACATTCATAGATCCATTTATGATGTGAAAAATGTTATTTATCATCCTAGTTGTGTGTTGAAACTTTTGAACCAGAGGATTTTTGTCCCTTAACATAATCTTCTAAATCCAACCATGCCATTTCCATCTGATGAAAAACTCAGGCTGACTTCACAAATGTAACCTAATCCAATTCCAATTCCATCTTTCACCATAGAAATATATATTAACACATCAACCATTGGGTTTCCAAGCCCTATGAGATTCACTTCAAACAAAGTTTGATAACTCCAAGGGTGACTCTGAATCAAACTCATTAGTAACCTACTATCACTAGATTTTTTGGGTTCATCTACATATCCAGGAATATTCCCAATGGTCAGATCACTACCCCACTTCCATTAGTTCAACTAACCTCATCAACAACCTATAAATCACCCACACATCAAGTCTTTCCAATAAGGAATGAAAAATAAACTCTCCACTCTATTAGAGTTATTTTCCATTGAGTCACGAACCTTCTATCCTAGACTCTGTCGACCTTTTCAGTTTTCCAAAAATAAGGTTCTAACATCTCCAACTTGATTACTCACAAAAATCTACTTTAGGAAGTGATTATCCTTTACAATAAGATCCAAAATGAACTACCCAACCCATGAATTATAGCACAATACTTTGTGCGTCTTCCCACACTATAACTCTCCCAGTTCTAACCACCTAGGACTTCACATGGAATCCTTGGAGTTGTAGGAAGTTTCATCTTATCTTTGCAAGGGGTGTACTGTTTACCACTCTCCTAAAGATCAATCCAAATTCAATACATAGACTTTTTTATCTAGAAATTTCAAAACACTCCTCAAATCATAAGATACATAACAAGATCCACCTCATATGGTCAAGATAATAAAAAAGAACCACTAACTCAATGTCAATCTAAAACATGTCTTAATAAGTGAATTGGATATTCATAACAGTTTCCTTCATTCCATTTTTATCTAATATGTTAAGGGATTACATTTCACAATATATATATTTATATATATTTCATATGATAGATATGTCCTTAGTATAAAAAATGTGTTTCAATATATTACCCCACATTCCTACCATAATGCATGCATACTCACATCATGTTGTATTAGACCATGAGTAAAATATCATAAAATAGTAAAATCATAAAACAATGAACTACATAAGGTGAAATAACATCAAAAATATAAAAAATAACATAACAAAACAATACCATATCAGGAAACTTGGTATTTCTCCAACTCATGGGTTAACTACTCCCATGTATTAGCTCATTTACAATCCACCAATATATCATAGCCTCTTATCTACCTCCCCCTGGCAGTAAAGAAAAAAATAGCTATTCTTTAATACCACTTTGTAATGACTCTAACCTAATTACTCCTCACATGACTGAGTCAGTTCTCTATAAGACCACTGGCATGACCCCATACACTAGAGGATACCAACTAATAGTGAGGGTGTAAGGAATATAGCGGGGAGACTATACCCTTTGGTATAGAGTTTCAATAACAGTGTAGATAAGGCAAAAAAATCAATTGGTATATATGTAGACAAAACTGACTCAAACCATACATACATAAATAAAAAACAATCCAAATCATAATAATAAACCATGTCATGCCATACTATATACCATTATAAATGTCTTATTGAATTCACATTAGTAAAAGACTAAACAAACTAATAATAAAAGACTCCAAAACCATGGTCTCAAACCCCTTTCCCTATACCATCTCCATGATCCAATCCTATCGATAAAATAAATCAATCAAGTACATGGACCATTAGACTTGTCTATACTTACATCTATGAAGTATTCCCGTGTACCAAATAGTGCCCGAACAAGGTGTGAGTAAAATACAGTAGGCCAACACCCACAATGTCTAAATAATCCAACCTATAATAATAGTGTATGAAATAGTTCTATAAAAATGGGGATTAATTAATAAATAAATATAGAATAATAAATAAACCAACCATTCCTCTATCTCTATGTTAAAACCCAGGGTTAACAAAACCTGCTTTGGAACGATGCTTAATATCTCCGTCCACATGAGGATTCTTCTGCCTAGGATGAATCACTCATATCATTAGGGTATTATCCTATTAAGGTTTAATAACCTAAAATATGGATATCAACCTCATTAATTAAATATAATATACATCATTCCCATAGGAATCATGTATAATGTGCATCACGTCATCGATCATCAATTAACTGTTCATATATCCCTCAAGAGGTATGTGCCCATGCATATAACCCTCAGGCGGTATATACCAATGCATCAATCCCTCAGGTGGTGTGTACCATGAATCTAGCCCTCATAAGTCATGAACCCATGCTTCTATCCATTAGTAAATATGTTACCATGCATTTTGACCTTGGGAGGTACATTACCATGAACCTTTTCCTTAGACGGTACATTAGCATGAACGTAACCCTCAGGAATAGAACATAATCAAAGAGTCATAATAAGAAAAAATTCTAATAAATCCATTTTAAATTACAACCAACAAAAATGAAAATCATGTTAGCATATTCTATATTGGTCAATTTATCAAATTAATAATTAACAAACTATTTATTACGTTAATGTAAGTTACCAATTATCATCATAATTATAAAATATCCATTTCACATATTTATCAAGAAAATTTAAAAATATCAGATAAATTGTGACTTTATGCCATCATGTCATTAAGATAGATTCCATTTCAGGAAATCAGCCACTTATTATCAAAAAACCATTTATTTTCCAAGTTACTAACTATCATAATAATTTTAAAAAATCAATTCACATTATTTTTATACCAAATTACTATTTTACGTGAAATTATATCAATATTAAATTATAACAATATGACAATCCATTTAAATTAACTCACATGAAAACCAATTCAAATTCTTAATCCAAACCAATATTAATTTCCCAAACATCATAGGGCTCTAGGTTCATTCAATCCATACTACAATCTAGTGTCAAGGGTTGGCACACCAATTAGGTGTCTAAAAGTCGGGTATAAATTCTAATAGGTAAAACATGGTTTGAGGGAGGTCTTAGTAATTTTTTTCATCAAATTCAGAGGGTTTCTAATTAGGGTAGGTTGTGTGAAAAGCGTGTTGGTGTGACCAAACTTATTTCACATACTATAAAACAAAATATACATTAGGTAGTTGTTCTAGACCACCCACCTCAAGAACAGAGAAGAAGAGAACCCAAAATTGAGTTTAAGATCAATGTTCAACATAATAATCTTCTATGGATAGTGATTAACACATCTATTAAAGGTTGAAAAAAGAGGATTCCAGGAGGAAACAAGAGGAAATCATCAAAACTAAGAACAACTCATCAATTTTGGATAACTTGATTGAAGAATGGATCAAGAGGTGTGAATTTGAATTAGAGAGTTACTAGAGATATGAAGATCCATCAAAATCCACAAAAATCAAATTAGATTCTAATTAGAGGTTAATAGGTGATTAAAGGCATTTTAGGGGAAACACACATTTCCACCCATCTCAATCCTAGCCTATATCGACACCACTGTATTGCTGGTAGTGTCCTCCAGTGTGAATTATTAGATGGAGACCCCACTAGTGGGATGAGGGTACCCCACCAAAAAGATGGTGGGTCTCCTATAAGAGACACCTTTCTTCCTATATCCCAATGGTTGTATAGTGGGTCTCACTAGATGCCCGATGAGACTCCATTAAATTTACTTCTCTAAGGGAGATCCCACCAACACACGGTAGAATACACTGGCTAGCTAGTGTCTTTGTAGTCTCTCTATAACTACAAGCCACCTCTATCCTCCGATTAGATTGTATTATTGAGTCCTTGACACATTCAAACCCATATTTTATCATAGGAACAAGGTTTTATTTCAAAATCTCAAACTACTTAATAAAATTGAATAATAATCATCAAAAATCAAAAAGAGGAATAAACCTAGAAAAATAATGAATCTTACAATGGGTGTGATAGATCTATCATGTTCATTAATGGAGGAGAGGAGGGAATTGGAGAGGTCCACTAGCCGAATGGGAGCCGAAATTCCACATTGGAATAAAAAAGGGGTGGTAATAGGTGAAATTATAGGTCTACCCCTAATTAAAACCACAAATAAGACCACAAAAAATTTCCTATCCTCCACTAGCTGGCGAGTGATCTCAATGCCTTTATTAGGCTATTACCTTGGCCATCAGTCAACTGATAATAGTTCTACGACATGTTGCAACCCTAGATCCATGTACCAAACCATATGCTCACTCTTAGAGCCTCTCCAATAGTCCCAAACATGTATTTTAAGAGGTTAAAAGCTTCATAATTCCATTTTTAATGTAATTATATAATTCAGCCCCTCATCCAAATGAAAATCTATATTTTCACTGATGTTAAAGACCCATCTGTACACATAGGTTATTACAATATCTTCTATAGTTGTGATATGAAATACTGATAAATCTATCTCATGGATATTCAATTTTCGAAATCATTATACCATGATATATAAAATATATCATCTTGGAATAGTTTATTATCCAAAAATAATATCATTTTTATGTTTAAAATTTATTTTATTAAAAACTTTCTTTTTATGAATTATGCGTGCTTATATTAAAATTAATCCATAATATAAAAAGAGTTTAATAAAACATTTATCATATTTTCACTTTCATTTTCAAATTTGGTACTAATTTTATTCTAATTTTATCATAAAAATGATATACCAAATGAGGTATTATTTACCATGGTAAAGTAGTTATTTTTAAAAGAATTATTTTAATAAACATTGTAAAATTTTCATATTAATTAAATTTATAAATTTTAGATAATGAATCAAATATAATATTTTTTTATATAAAAATATATTAACACTAATTTAATTAATAATTGAAATTGAATAGTGTTAAAACACATATAGAAAAAAAAATTTCTATATAAAACTGTTTATATATATATTATATTTTTTAATTTAAAAGTTAATTTTCTCATATTTATTAATTAAATTAAATTAAATAGATTCAAAATTCATATTAAATATATAAAAAATATACATGGAGAGTCATATTATATTTTTAGTAAAAATATAATTACCACAGAAAAAAAATTTAATTAAGGTTAATTATGGTAAAGATGGATAAATTAAGGCGGATCAATTTTTTTAATATTACATGACACATAAAACATTTTTAAGACCATTTTTAGGATGAAAAGAAATATATAAATGTATCACCAATCTTTCTTTACCCAACTCACCTAACTCTCAAGAAATTCCATTCTAACCCTATATCTGACATTCATTTATATGGAAAAGACCTTCTTTTTAACCTATAAAAAGAGATCAATTCCACCCACATCAATCCAAAATTATTGTTCAATATTAACTTGAACATCTTAACATTTTAATTCCCTTAAATTCTTATTTTTTTATACCCCTTTATAGCTTTATTTCATGCATTCATTTTAGAGTATTTTAATACGTTGATTTGTGTATTTAACTGAATAATATTGCCAATTTTTGGAAGGATTTAATTGTTTTATTTTTAATAGAAGGAAAAAAAATATTTGAAAAAGGGAAAAAAGTGGAGAATTTTTGAGCTAAAAAAAAATTCACACCGCTTCACTTCTCTCACAAATAAACACAGGATTTTTAAGTCCAAAAGAAAAATCAGATGAAGGCAAAGTAGAGGCGTGAAACTAGAGTTGACAGTTTACACGTCGTGTATTCTTATTACATGATGTGATTATTAAAAATAAGTTTCCACCACTAGTAAAAGTCATGAAGATTAAGTTCTATGAAATACTATTACATGTCGTGTATCCTCATTACACGAATTGAGTTTTTTTTCGAGATAATGTTTTTGTAGAGATACGAAAAAATTCGCGACACCTGAGAATTTAGAGATTACATGTAGTGTAAGTCCATTACACAACATGAAGATGATAGGGAATTGAAAAATAAATGTGATGAAGCCAAGGGTTTGACCAGGGGAGCTTATAAATTAACCTCTCAGCTGCTGTAGATCAATATCCATGAATTGAAGATGGGAGGAGATGGAGTAATGCCACATCGAGGAGATGCACCCATGGAGTGAAACTACAGAGACCTACTTCGCTTATGTTATTTTCCACCATTATTCCTTAGGTATTCATGCTACTCATCATCATCATTCCTAGAATGAGAGAGTAGTTTTATATTGTGTCGGGTGATGTGATTGTAGGGGGATGTGTTGTTTGGGACTATTTCTATCTATTATTCTTGTTTTTGATTTTTACAATCATTGTTTATCAATTCCAATTCATAGTATTATCGTATTTTAGGACCATTACTACATTCTGAGGATTATCATTTTTCTTTATCAATTAACTATTCTATTTTGTGTGTGACTTTAACATCCTGACCTGATTTATCTTCGAACCGGTTGTCGAACCTATGGTTTACATGACCTCAAGCATGCCTCCTCATATACCAGAGGAAACTCACTAGTAGTGAGGGTGTAAATGTGGTTTAGTGGGAGAGACTATACCCTCATAATCAGAGCTTCATAGTGGTGTAACCTAATAAATGACAAGAAAAAACATAATTAGTATAAAGAAAAATGAAAAATAGAAGATGACAAATATTATAAAAACTAAATTAGAGTTTGAAAATTATAGTCTATACAAAGCATGCATGACAGATGATGATACATAATATAAAACGACAAATGATAAATCATGCTTGACAATATATTAAAATATGTGAATCAAATAAATAAATGAACTAAAATACCCAAGGAAATCTTTATGATCATCCTGATCTCCAGCTCAGTCCCTTGATCCCAACTCCTTAGGTACAAACATACAACAATGAACCAAGGTCCTACAAATATAGGGTCTAGTTGGGTACCAAAGGTACATTAACAAGTTATGAGATGAAATCTTATTAGTTAGGAACCCACGGTGTCAAGGCCAAAAGAGAGAGAGAAATATATATATTTAACATTGGGTTGGTATAGATAAATTTTAATTAACACTAAATAAGTAATAAACCACCCATATATGTTCTTAAGGGACACCTAATTACAATACCTGCTTCGGATCATAGTCAAATAATCTATTTGAACATGTCAATATGTATATATAGTATATTTATAAATACATTTATATATTTTAGGATAGACTAGGAAATAACCCACAAACAGCCAAATCCCGGGAAATCTCTCCTGATCTAACCCTGACCCAACTTCAGGAGCTCTCACGGTCTCTTTAGATACACGTTCTAGAAGGACCGGGACATAAACCAATATCATCCATCACTAGGTGATCTATCATAGTATATCTCATGGATCTAAATAGTAATATCACATAGTTATCCCTCCTAAAGTCTCTCATAGTCCCTTGGAAACCAAAAATGAAAATCTCACTGTCTTCTTTACCACAAGGGCTCTCAAGGTCCCTTGACTCCAAAACCTACCTATAATAGTCATTAATAATACATAATGTAAGAGGAGTCAACATATCATGCATCTCATCATCCCATTTCATTTATATCATAAGGTAGGAGGAGTAAACCTCTCATGCTCTTATCTGTCTACATTAATATAAGAGGCAAGCTCATTCATCAAAATTGTTCTGAAGGAAAAGAATCTTAATAATTTCCCATTTCACATCACATAGGAATTGGTGCATATTAAATGCAAAGGATGAGGCAAGGCCTCTCATTCATGTCACATTCCATTTAAATTCCCTTTAAACATTTCAATAGACATGTGTAGATATATAATCCTAAATAAGAGGTGTTGAATAAACCATCCTAGATATGTAAAGTTCACTAAATTCATTTAAACTATCACAATCCTTGCTTACTACATTATCCCAGTGCATGGCCATAAAACCATAATCTGTTCCTTTGCAATTTTGACCTTGTCATCTAAGCTGTCACGAACCGAATCTGGTCACCATGAAAACCGGCACCAAACCTAGCCCGTGACAAAGCCCGAAGAGCATTACGTATCCCCACGGACTGACACAAGTTCCCAAGTATCATTTATCTTGGTTTGGGAATGATTTAACTGAATATTTATACATAAAACACCAAAAATATTTGATAAAATAAATCTGAAAAATTCATACCAACAAGGTTTATACAAAAATCCAGAACTAGATACATAAGTTAAAATTCACTAAAAAATGTCCAAAGACATAGTTAAAAAACAACAAAACATCCCCATGGACTCCACATGACAAGGGGTCATCTCCCCATTCAGTCTCCACAACTCTGCCCCAAGGATGGGGACTAACACCCTGAACCGCCATCACCCTTAGCCTTTCCTTTACCAGAGTCAAGAATAACCAAGTCTACTTAAACCCAAGGGGTTTATGTATGGTTTGAGTCTAATCCCAATACGATACCACCCATTTATTTCAAAGATCATGCAATACAATGTGAAAAATAAAGCAATTTTAATATGCCAAGAAAAGCAGTGATAAAATCCAAAAAATACAACTTTTAATTGAAAACATTTTTCAAGATAAAGTTTTTAGAATGTTAAAACATTTAAATAGATATGTTAGATACTGTAAATTACTACCAAAAACACCCCAATACATGGAGAAATACCACAAACACAATGAACAACAAAATCGGGAACACCCCTAGGCACTAGATAGTCTCGGGCCGCATATACCTCATACCTCGGTGTAAAGTAACCATAGTAAAATCCGTTATCGTTCACAATACACTCGTAGGGAACATACCCATAAACTATTGGTCCCCAATAATCAAACACATAGTTTAGTTAGAGTCGTCTTTATCCAAATTCTAGGTGAAATAGAGACAAAAACCATCTGATCCACTAGCCGTACTAGTACACATCCGCCCCACCTAGGTACCCGGGCTTCTCCCTTTGTGCTCAAACAATTTCAGAATGATACATATATCCATTTTAATATAAAAAACCACTGATGGTCACATAAAATAAGTACATTATCTACACACATTTTATACCATTTAAAACACACAACAAAACACTTTGAGTTTCAATAAAACAACTTCTCCAAATCTTTCTTTGTTTTGCACCCAAAACTCTTTGAAAAATCCACTTGAACACTATATTCATAATAATATTTATAAAAACAGAATCCAAAACACCATAAACATTTCTTTAATATCATTACATGATTTATAAAACAATCCCAATAATCATCACATAGAATACCCACGTAATACACCAAATTGAACGCCAAATTGGTACTCAGAAACCATTTTCTCAACAAACATCATCCAAAACCAATTTTGCAGCAACAAACAAAGAATAATAATATTTAAAACATCATTTTAAGCCCTAATACAGTTCAATAAAGTCAACTAAATAATTAAAAGGCATCCCTTAATTTACCAATAAAAGATTTATATAAAAAAAGAAAAAATTTCACAAGACATTGGCCCTTAAAATTCACTTTCATTACAAAAACCACTAAAACCAATTTTTTCAGCACCAAATCAATGGTTTAAACATGAAAATATAATAAGAACAGTATATATGTCACAAGGAATGAATAAAAATTGGAATCACCAACCAAAGTAATGAAAGACCTTGAATCAACGTGTGGAAATCAAGTCGCACCACCACCGCACCAAGAGGGACTTAGAACAAACCTAAAACCACAAAATTGGACCAATAAAACCCAATGTTAAACCCTAGGTTCAAAACCATACCTCTTGGTCATTTGGTACTTCAAGTAAAAAGGATTAAACCCCAAGAAAATGGAATGAAACACTAAGCAACTTGAAAGAGTAATGGAAGAGACTCTCTTACTTGAGGGATCTTAAAGAATCTCCCCTAATGCACAAGTAGATGAAATTTAAAATTGTCAAAACTTTAAGGGAGGTTTGAATAAGTATGAGAAGGTAATTTAGGAACTATAATGGGGGAAAACGAGTAAGAATTGAGAGAGTTATAATGGAAATAACTTTCCTCCTCAAATATTCCCGATTTTGGAAACCCTAATACGTTCAACACTCTATCGTGATGCAGAAGAGCTCCAAAGAGGTTTTAGAGAGGTTGGGAGAACGGATTGATTCAATGGGAGTGTGTGAGACGTGGAATCACTGAAACATCCTAAAAATTAAATAAGTTATTAATTAATGAAATTTTATTTTTAAAACTGGAATTGGGTTTTCGGGCAGCCCCAATCCCTTAAATAAAAACCCATATACACATTGGTTATGGATTTATAAAGGCTCCAAAATACAATGGTGGTTTTAATAGGTCAGGGGAGGCCATTTAGGAATTGTAATGAGTGAAAAATATTAAAAAATTAAAAAGTTATAAAAGAAACAGAATTTATTTTTAAATCTAGAATTGAGCTCACGGTTTGGCCCAATTTACTAAAACTCACCCATTCCACCATTAAAGCTTGAGAAACCCCAAAAACAAAGCATAAATGGAAATTAAATTAAATTAAACATTAAAATAAGTCATTTATGTGACAATTATCCCCCCATGAAAAATTTCTGTCCTCAGAAATCTACAGGAAGTCCAGATACAGAAACCAAACCCTACCGATAAACCAAGATGTACGTCTTTGCCAAGTTTCGCCCCTAATGACCAAAAAACCTCTAGTGATCAATTAAGGAATGATTAATCTCACAACCCAAACTTACACCACTTTACTGAAATGATCAATCACATTCGTACTTTATCCCAAATATAAAACTCCTCAAACACTATCCAAACAAGACTCAAGCAATTCACCCAAACGAACAAGAACTTCGAACAAGGTTACACTTACCTTACATTAACTAAACCATTGGGAGATCTCCAATCCCAACGTTTACTCAAAGAAGTAGTTGGTATTTAGATAGTTCCGAACGAGACTACCTACCACCAAGACAAGATCATGGATAAATCTGAGCTATTGGTATGGGGGGACACAAATAGGCACCACACCATAAGAGGCAACCTATATTATTTTTCGAGACAGAATCAAGACACTAACCGGGGGAGGCCTGAATGAAATCCCAGTAAAAAGTGTAGAATTCCATTCCCAGTTTACAAAGGAACATACATGAGAATCATATTGGGTTTACCCACCCTATGAACCAACCATCTTAACTGACCAGCATGGGACGACAAAGAAAGACACAATTTTATTTTTAAGATTTGGGAAGGGTGTAGGGTCAGTCTGCACGGTTTGGGAAATTCTGTACTAACAGGGAAGATAATTCTTTTCTCATGGATTCCTGGAAAATGGTCACCACTAATCATACACAAAATGTGTTTTCATCACATCAATCCAAATTTCCAACTATTATCTAATGACTCGATAGAAACCAAAGGGGGATGGAATGACATTAGTGGATGACATGGGTACAAGGCCCTCAACCTATTTCCACCGAATGGGAAAAATAGAAGAAACATGATGACACTAGAGGTTTAAAATATTACTATATTTCATAATAAGGATAAGACATTGTACATGGGTTTAAACAACCCTGGGATTTCCCCTGACTACGAGTCATCTTCTCTCCGAGACCTATGGCTAGAGCTCAAATGATTGAAGCATCTTCGAACTTGTAGTTAGGCTTTGGAAACCCTCCTGAATGAAAATTATTCTTTCGGTTCCACCAACAACTATACTGAAATCCCCGATAAGATTTCCAAGACATAACACATTCCAATCTCACTTTACCCTAACTCGATATTTCACTTGAACAAGGGCTTACAAAATGAACACACATCACACCTTGTTTCTTAGAGTGAGAAACTATACAAGTAAATAGAACCTATAATCACCTTCCTCTAAAATGGATGATTTTGAAGTTTTTCCAAGGGATACATTCTACCAACATAAGGAGACTCTCAGAGGATTGCACGACTTTCACCTTTAAAGTCAATCGAGTGCACACAATCACAAGGCTTCACCGATCATGACCATCGCGACTGATATAAACAATGCATGGAGTGAGACCATATACAACATCCCCAAAAAACACACAATTCTAGAAAGTGGCCACAATATCATCTCATGACCCGATTTCCCACACTTGTAATTTATTGTAAAATCCTTCTTCGAAGAGACTATGATGGACCAAGAGGACCTCTTAGACACCATCTAGATACTCATCCATGCTAACAACCCCAAACCACTTCCACCTTCGGCAAATCAGGAAAATTTAGAGGATAAGGTCTCTTTCAACCTTCCATGATCACTATCCTAGTAAAAGAGGACACACAAAACTAGTAAAGTAAAGGGTTTATAATAAATATAAATATCTCAAGAAAAATATTCCTTATATTGATCAACTGGAGGTTCTTAGAATGGAGAAACAATCCAGGTTGCACTTCAGTTGTGCACTAACCCTTAATGGGGCGTACCTTATCCAACTATTAAACCTAAGGACCCAACCAATATGGTTCATTGGTCATGATATACCACAAAACGGATCCAAGCACATGAAATAAAACACCATAAAAGCACCCCAAAACATTTCTCAAAAGATACCACTAACCGGCCCTTCAACACAGCTTACCGACCAAACACAAACCCAAAACACAATGAAAACAGGAGGGGTTCTTGGACTCAAAACATCCCAAAACATCAAAATTTAAAAAAACACATAATACACACCATCCCAAACTAGTCATAAATAGATCAAGTTTCTCATTTAAAGTCATCTTTTTGAAAATAAATGATTCAGCGGTTAGCGTATCCACCAATTGTACCCCATGGGCCTTACACATGCATGTTTCTGTGCCATAATGGGCACACTCCTCATATCCATCCTAGAACTCATCCATCATTTCCATTAACCACCCATCATCCCATATAACCCCATGCATGTGGTCGCTCATGGAAATACCAAAGGTTAAAAAAAACTCTTTCCACTTTTCAAAACCAAAACAGTCAACCAATACCTCTTTTTTCTCAAAACCTCTAACCAAAAAATCAAACCCAAATTACATTTTACCAAGATTTTCAGAAATTAAAATCATTAAAATGAAAACTCACTTTCAATTCATACACATCAATTTCAAAACATCTCATCCCATTAAAACACCTTTCGATAGTTTAGAAAACTCTATTGGAAACACTTTTTCAAAACCAACATTGACATAGTTCATGCTTTCAAAAGAGGTGAAAACACACTATTTTACATTACAATACAATTCTGAATATTCATTTCTCCATTTTCAAAAATCTATCCATTCCCTCTTTATTAGATAATCATTTCACAAAAACGTTGCGCTTCTTAAAACCAAAGATCCAAAATTTCAAAACTAATGAATACCAGAAAATGCGAGAGGAAACTAGTTTCAGTGGGTGAATTGTATATATGGTTGGTAGCCATATTCCAGTCACTTAACCATCATAGAGAGTGTTTTAGGTAAATATACCCGGCTCCACATGGCTTTCCAGACCCTGCAAGTTCACTGAGACCAGTAACCCAACACTCTTTTCATTTCTCCTAATCATCATCAATCCAAGAAATCCAAAGGACTCATATAAATCCTGACATCCCCTAGTGACTTGAATCCCATCATGATGTGTGTTGATCATCCACATTACCCATAACTTGAATGCCAATTTTAGATAATTTTAACTCCACACTATGCCGATTGTTCCCCAAATAACGTGACCCAAAGAGAGCGAACCTCCTCTGATACCGTTTTTTCATGAACTGAATCTGGTCGCCACCGAAACTGGCAACAAACCCATCCCATGACAAGGCACGAAGGGCGTTCCCTATCCCCATGGTCTAGCACAAGTTCTCGGGTATAATTTATCTTGGTTTGGGAACGATTTACCAAAATATGTATACATAAAATAACAAAAATATTTGATAAAATGTATCTGAAAAATTCATTCCAACAAGGTTTGTACAAAAAACCAAAAGTGAATACATAAGTTAAAATGCAATACAAAAGGTACAAAGACACAATGAAATAGAAAACAAATATCCCCATGTAATCCACATGACAATGGGTCATCACCCCCAAGTTGTCTCCACAACTCCACCCCATGGATGGGGACTAACACCCTGAACCACCATCACCCTTAGCCTTTCCTTTACCTGATTCAAACATAACCAAGTATAATTAAACCCAAGGGGTGTAAGTAGGGTGTGATCCTAATACCAATATGATAACACCCAATGATTCCAAAGACCATGCAATACAATGTTAAAAAGCAAGAAGTTTTAATACACAAAGAAAAGCAGTGATAAAATACAGGAAATGAAACCTTCAATTGAAAACATTTTTCAGGATAACATTTTCAGAATGTTCATAAATTTAAATAGACATGTTAGATACTTTAAATTACTTCCAAAAACACCCCAATACATGGAAAAATACCACAAACACAATGAGCAACAAAATCGGGAACACCCCTAGGCACTAGATAGTCTCGGGCCGCATGTACCTCATACCTTGGTGTAATGTAACCATAGTAAAATTTGTTCTCGTGCGTGAGCCACTCGCAGGGAACATAAAAATAACTTAGTGATCCCCAATCATCATCCACATAGTTTAGTTAGAGTTTTCATTATCCAAATGCTAGGTGAAACAAGGACAAAACCCATCCGATCCACTACCCGTACTAGTACACATCCACCCCACCTAGGTACCTGGGCTTCCGCCTTTGTGTTCAAACAATTTCAGAATGATAAATATATCAATTTTCATATAAAACACCACTACTGGTCACATACAATCAGTATTTTAGCTACACACATTTTATACCATTTAAAACACACAACAAAACACTTTGAGTTTCAATAAAACAACTTCTCCAAATCTTCCATTGTTTTGCACCCAAAACACTTTGAAAACCCCACTTAAACACTATATTTATACTCATATTTATCAAAAAATAATCCAAAACAACATATAAATTTCTTTAAACTCATTAAATGATTTATAAAACAATCCCAATAAGCATTGCACAAAATACCCATGTAAAACACCCAATTCAACACCAAATTGGTACTCAAAACCATTTTCTTAACAAATGTCACCCAAAACTAATTTCGCAGAAACAACCAAAGAATAATAAAATTCAAAACATCATTTTCATCCCCAATAAAGTTAAATACGTTCAACTAAGTAATTAAAAGTCACCCCTTAACCAACCAATAGAAGATTTATATAAAAAAAGCACAAATTTCACATGAAATTGGCCCTTAAAATTTACTTGCATTACAAACACAAATAAAACCAATTTCTGTAGCCCCAAATCAATGGTTTAAACATGAAAATATAATAAACACAACATCTATGTCACAAGGAATGCATACAAAGTGGAATCGCCTACCAAAGTAATGATCTCGAATCAATGTGCGAAAATCAAGTCGCACCACCACCGCACCAAGTGGGAATTAGAACAAACCTAAAACCACAAAATTGGACCATGAAAACACAAGGTTAAACCCTAGGTTAGAAAACCTACCTCCTGGTCATTTTGTAAATCAAGGAAAAGTGAAGAAACCCCAAAAAATAGAATAAAACCCTAAAAAATTTGAAAGAGGAATGGAAGAGACTCACTTACGTGAGGGATCTTAAATAATCTCCCATAATACACTAGTAGATGAAATTTAAAATAGTCAAAACATCAAGGGAGGTTCTAATAAGGATAATTAGGTCATTTAGGAAATATAATGGAGGAAAAAGAGTAAGAATTGAGAGAGTTATGATGAAAATAACTTACCTCCTCAAATCTTCCCGATTTTAGAAACCCTAATACGTTCACACTCAATCGCGATGATGTAACATCCCCAAATGATAAAGGGTTAAATGAATAAATGATATGACCCATGTCAAAAAGGTGCACCATCCTTTTCGGGAGCCTGTCTGATTAAAACTCTACAGTTAAGCGTGCTTGGCCTGGAGTAGTGATCAGGATGGGTGACCTCCTGGGAAGTTTATCAGGGTGTGTGTGGGTGAGGACAAAGCACATTGGAAAGGACATGTGTTGGCCTGTGGGGACTATCATTAGTCAGATGACCCATTCAGGCACATGGGTAGACCCTGGGGTGGGCCCCACGTATCTGCGGGGCAACTGGGGTACCTGGTAGGCCAGAACCCGAAGGCGGGGTGCCTATGCTGTAGCCGAGACCCAGTTGTCACAGATGAAGAAGAGCTCCAAATAGGGTAGAGAGAGGTTGGGAGCGCATCTGGGTTCAATGGGCGTGTGTGAGGCTTTGAATCACAGAAAAATACTTAAAATTTAATAAGTTATTAATTAATGAAATTTTATTTTTAAAACTAGAATTGGGCTTTCGGGGAGGCCCAATCCCTTAAATAAAAACCCATATACACATTGGGTAGACCCTGGGGTGGGCCCCACGTGTCTGCGGGGCAACTGGGGTACCTGGTAGGCCAGAACCCGAAGGCGGGGTGCCTGTGCTGTAACCGAGACCCAGTTTTCACAGATGAAGAAGAGCTCCAAATAGGGTAGAGAGAGGTTGGGAGCGCATCTGGGTTCAATGGGCATGTGTGAGGCTTTGAATCACAGAAAAATACTTAAAATTTAATAAGTTATTAATTAATGAAATTTTATTTTTAAAACTAGAATTGGGCTTTCGGGGAGGCCCAATCCCTTAAATAAAAACCCATATACACATTGGTTATGGATTTATAAAGGCTCTAAACTACAATGGTGGTGTTAATATGTCAGGGGAGAAAATTTAGGAATTGTAATGTGTGCAAAATATTAAAAAATGAAAATGTTATAAAAGATACAAAATTTATTTTTAAATCTGGAATTGGGCTCACGGTTTGGCCCAATTCATGAAAACTCCCCCATTATACCATGAAAGCTTGAGAAACCCCAAAAACAAAGCATAAGTGGAAATTAAATGAAATTTAACTTTAAAATAATCCATGTATGTGACATAAGGAATTTAACACTTTTCCATTTAAACAAGAAATATACAATGTGGTTTTTCAACCCATTACAATTCATTCTATTTCAATTTGTAATTCTTATAGGGATTTCAAGTCACCATGAACAAGAAAATAAATTTATAACATGCCACATACTTTATCAACATAGGGATATTATATTTAAATAGGAAATAGGCATTTAGAAGGTGAAATGTTTATACAAACATTTAATAAAAGAAAACTCCATTTAAAAACATGGAAAAAACCATATAAAAAGAATTCCATATATAAAAAATTACATCATATCATAAAAGGAAGGTCAAATCATTAAGCCAAGAAAGATAAATAATAGAAAATAATTACGGTGAGTTTCCAGAGACAACACACCTTCGTTGAAGGGGTTTTATTATAAAACCATGAATTTATTTATTAGGAAACAATTTTATCATAACTAAAATTTTAATCAAGAACAAAAAATAAGTTGATCAAGCTGAATTGAGCATGAAATTAAAGTATTCTTGAATTTAAAAGTCAAGGAAAGTGAACCTACCTCAGAAAGTAGACCCAGCTGACCACATGACAGTTGACACCTTTAACAATGGAAACAAACACTTCACCCTTGCACAACCATATATATATATATATATATATTCCCTTTAAACCTAGGTATACATTTCCCTGTCCTTAAGGGAACATGTATAAGAGGGCATATATATATGTTCACTTGTGTATGAGTTTTAAAGACCTCGAGGAGCCACCAAACAACCTAAATGTTATACTAGGGACTCAAAATAACCTAAAGGCCCTAAAATAAAAGGACCAAAACTAGGAAGTTGATAAAGAACCTCACCTTAGATGGCAGTGGTGAACTGAATCAACCCAAACTGCTTCGCCTTCAATGATGGTTGTTGGAATACAAATGAATAAGATCTGAGAGACCATTTTCACAGCCTATCAAAGTAAGAAACACAAAAATCAGTCAAAATAAAATCCTAGAGTTTCAGATGAACCAAGTAGGGTGACAGGTAGACCAAAATCATCCAAAGATCAAGAGGATAAGGAGGAAGAAGACATTACCTCATTGAATTAGATAAGAACTGAGAATAAAAGAGATTGAATCAGTGGACTGATAGGGGAGTCGATAGGATGTTTGACCTCGTGACCAGAGGGGATCCCCCAGGACATGTCACATGTGTGAGGTGAGGGAGAGAGTAGCTTTTAGTTTTTATTAAATTAAATTTCATTTATTTTAATAAAATTCAAAATTTTAAACAGGTCATAGTGCATGGTTTAGAAAACTGTGCACCAAATATGCACCCTCTACTTGTCACCTAGACCACCCCACACAGTTTCTTAACCGTGCACAAATCGTGCAATGAATAGTGTTGAGGTACTATACAATACCACTGAATATGAGGGATATGTGCATGTTTTAGTAAACCGTGCATAATAAATGTGATAGCCTCTATCCACTGGTAACAATCCACATGATTTCCAAAAATGGGCCACATGGTTTCAGACAAACTGTGTGCCCTGTGCATACCATTTAAAACATTGGTATTTTGGGTCTGGCAGTCCCAAAACTCACCGAGACACTTATGAAACTTATAAATCTTTTACAAAAGTCCAAAAATATCACATTTAAATGTTCCAACTCTCGGAACTTTATTCCGATGCTTGGTTTAAAAAATAGTCTATCGACTAAATGAAAAATTCAAATTTTATCTAGATTTTTGTCCAGTTGAAAACATGGATCTTTACAAATATTCCACTTTAGAATTTCTCATCCCTGAGAATCCGTTAGAAAAAATATAAACATCACCTGATCTATGAGAGATGCGATTTCCCACTCAAACAGTCACATTGTGTTTCTGACACCCAACACATTTTCGAGCATTCCTTTAAACACATGGAACTAAAGCCGTTAAAACTAGAGCCAATAATCATTCTCCAACTAAAACATAAAGATGACTCTTACACAAAAACATTCAGCTATATACACAATTAAATCATTATCTCATCAAGAGAATGGCCAAATATACTTTCCACCTTAGGTTTTCAACATTAAATATGGTCAATTACATGCCATGAAACCTCTACCATTGGAAAGGCCTTTCAAAGCATGATATATGAGTTTTAATGATGCTTCATGCATGATTTTGAAACAAATCAAACGATAAATCCCCATCGATCTCAAAACCCAAGTCGAGCGAGATTTTTATGAAAATAATCGACCAACAAAAAACCACACTCACCTTCACCGAACGATGTGCCCAAGGATGGTCCTTGAACGACCAGTACATCAAGAAAATGGAATCCAAGTCGAGTCACTATAGTTTACCATTCAAGAAGAGGATGATCCTGGAAGGCCATAATTTTATAGTCATAATTGTGATGCCTCCACCCATTGAATCTCACATTCATTAGGAACATGTACACCAAAGTAAATACCTGATTTCTAATGACATTACTAACCAAAATAATGAAAGAAATCATGAATTCAATGTTCAACACTGAAAGATTTCACCTAAAAAAGACCATAAGATTTTAAATTTGTAGCATATTATAATATTGACACTCTCTTAGTGCATCAAGGATGATGTCAAGTTAAGGAACATGATCATAGCTTAGTAGAGTACACTATGAGGAGAATAGGAATTATGAGAAGATAAATCGAACCACTACTGGTTGAATTCCTTTGAAAAAAGGTCATATTCACCTACCGATGCACCAATATTTAATCGAACAGATTCTTTTTCGTCCCAATGCATTCCGTGATCATTCAAATTTAAACCAAAGTCTAACCAAGACCAACGGTGCTTCCAAAGGGTTGCGTACACCACCAACCACATCTAAGTCACGCTTCCAAGAAAGCACTCACTCTATTTATGACTCACATACCTCAAAGGATTTCAAATAGAACCAACCATCATTAAATGGACATCTTTGGTTGTGCTAATTATACTCAGAAGGACACTTTAACAAAAACTGAAACTACACTCTCCACCTTAGGATTGTAATAGTCGAAATGAGAAAATAACATTATCCACTCATAAGCGTGATATATCAAAACACCAAAAATGAAAGTGTGACGATCCTTTGAACTAAGATCATGCTATCAAAGCATAAAATAATAAGGAAAAAACCTAGATGAAATGAAAACCAAAATGTCCAGTGTGTCATAACACATATTTCTCTAGAAAATCCATCCCAAGAATTAGGATGAAAATTTTAAAGTCCACGTCACTCTGCTCTAGAGATGACCCGAGACCATACAAAACTTTACAAGGATAAAAGATTAAACCGAACTCAAATGACTAATTACATCATTTAATACATAAAGGTACCATGAATATCAATGTAGACTACCCCATACAATCATTAATATTGATGATTCCATACCAAGTCATCCATCATTGAGAAATAAGAAAGGGTCAAATGACCTAAAAAGCTGTCGACCATGCCTGAGGCTTGTATAATATTCTAAAATCAAGAATTTACCTACACTCGTTCTCATAAAAAAAGTTCAAGATTACAAGCCCACCCATCTAGACAAGGTTGTGATTATAAATTCAAGAGTCCAACAAGGGAAAAAGACACTCGAACGACACCAAATGTCAGAAAACACATGACACTATTAAGACATTCAATTTATAGGGGGACTTACAACCATGGATTATCCCCTTATGAAAATAGAGGTACCAACCCTATCACCATGTCACACGAACATAAGTCTCTAGGAAAAAAAATCTGATCATGAATCCATTTCTAAAGAAACAAAAAATACAGAAGATGCTCGAGCTTCTATTCTAAGGAAACTCAAATAGAAGTATTGACTACTATTACATGAGGGTTTTAAGTAGAGGACACCACTATTGGTTTAATTTATAATCCCTTTATATTTAATTCACCTGTAATATTTAATCATCTAAAGATTTAACCTAAACATCACGTACCATTTTCCACAACAAAAACACAAGGTACTTGATTTTAACCAATTCCCCAAGATTAAAATAATTAATTTTCATTAAAAAATATTTTTAAGACTTTAAACATATAAGGTTTTAAATAAAATATCAAGTACCCAATTTAAAATGAAAGAACTATGCACTTGATTTTCAAAAATTAACTAAAAGAAAAATTGGAAAGTTTCATAAAAATTCCTTTTTGAACATTATATTTTTTTAGAAATCCCTTCATAAATAGGAAATTTAGTATCTAAATTCCTTTTAAAAGCTTTGGAGACCTAAAAGGGTCCCACTAAGCCAATTAGGGTTCTCTAGAGAGAAACCCTATATTAGTTGATTAGAAAAATCATTTCAGATTAAATGTAATAACCTTTATATTTAAAACCATTTAAAAATATAACATAGTCACATAAAAAAGTATGACTACATGGGTTTCCATTTTTTAATTTGTGAAGTGCCCATACACTTTATGGATTGAAAATTGGCTCCCATTAATCAAGACCAATTTCAATTTTGAATATAACATGCTCATATAAAATGGTCCATTCATATGGGTGACCATATACCAATATATAAAGTGCCCACACACTTTATAGTTTGGTATTTTTCTCCCATTTAATCATAAACTAATTTACTTATCACTAAAACCTTAACATCCTTTTACAAGGGTTCGAATACATGGGTTACCTTTTTTCCACTTATAAGGCACCCATACACCTTACAATTGAAAAAAGGATCCCATCATAATCTCAAAAACAAAATATTTTTCTCATGACAAAGATTACATATTTAAAATAGTACAAGCATGCTATCACAAGTAGTAAACATATAAGAACAAAAAAAGAATAAATAAGCATGTTATAAAATCTAGTATGACAAAGAACTCAAGGAACACTATTCTAAACAACAAGAAAACATAAATGAAATTACGTGGCATGAAGATATGCATGGAATATAAATTTTTTATGTGCCTATATGTTGCATTCCATGCAGCTTCCTTACCATATCAGGAAAGGGTAAAATTCTAAAAAGTTCCCAAATCCTAAGAAGTGGAAAGTACACTAATAAATCTAGATGAAAAATTTCAAATGTAACAAAAAACGACATGAAAATTAATCCTGGACCTAGACACTTGGTCATTTCTCTTACGTGGGGTGATCATACCCACGATCAGTAATTAACAAAGGGCCAAAACATTCCTAGTCTCATGTCTACCAACCTAAAAGAGAAAGGAAAAAAGAAAAATACCTCCGTTGATACCTATTTTTAATTTATTGAACCATCTTACCATAAAACCGGTTGCTGGACTAGTGGGTTACATAGCCTCAAGCGTGCCTCTCTATATGCCAGAGGCTGTCTAATTGCAGTGAGGGTGTAAAGGTGGTTCAGTGGGGAGACTATACCCTCATAATAGGAGTTGCATAAGAGTGTAAAACAATATATAACAAGAAGTAACAGAGGAAATACAAACAAAAACAAAAAACAGTAGAAGATGAATATTATAATAATTTAATTAATGTTGGATAATTCCAATATATACAAAGCATGCATGACAGATGATGATATATAAGTTAAAACATCAAACAGTACAACAAGATTGATAATAAAGTAAAATACATGACTCAATTAAATAAAGGAACTAAAATCCCAATGAAATATCCTCGAGCATCCTGAGCTCCACCTCAACCCCTAACTCCTCAAGTACAAGAATACATCAATCAATCTGGGTCCGACAAGTATCGGGTATACTCAGGTACCGAAGTTACCCAAGTAGTGTGTGAGATGAAATATAAGTAGGCCATAACCCCGGATGTCAAGCCCAATATTGAAAGTGAAATATATATTTAATAGTTTTAGGTATATGTAAATAGTAAATAACACTAAATAAGTAAACAACCACCCATGTAGGTTCCTAAGAGACACATGATGACAATACTTGCTTCGAATCATAGCTATAAAATCTACATAAACATGTCACTATTTGTATATTTAAATATTTATATAGTATATTTATACATAAATCTATATATGTTGGGATGGACCAGGACATAACCCACATACATCCAATACTAGAGAAATTTCTTACAGTCTAAACCTTGGCCCAACTCCAAGAGATTTCACAGTCTCTTGGGATACTTGTGTTGGAAGGACCGGGGTGTAAACACTATTATCCATCACTAGGGGAGATCATACAGTATATCCCCTGGATCTAACTGGGAAGCATACATATTAATCCCCACCAATTCTCTCACAGTCCCTTGGAAACCCACAAGGAAGCAATCACTATCTTCCTTACACCAAGGGATATCATGGTCCATTGTCTCCACAACCTACATGGAATAATCATTCTCAATACATAATGCATTAGGCATAAACCTCTCATGAATATCATTAGTCTGTTTCATTTATATCATAAGAAATGAGGCATAGACCTATCATGCTCTTATTATTCCATATAAATATAAGAGGCATACTCATTTATCACAATCGTGCTTAAGAGAAAACATCTAAAGAATTTCCCATTTCACATCACATAGGCATGGTCACATATTCAATTCAAAGCATGAATCAAGGTCTATAATGCATGTCACTTTCCATTTCTAATTCCCTTTAAATATTTCAAATGGCATATGGTTATTTATAATCATAAATAAGAGTTATGGACTAAACCATCCTAGATATGTCAAGTTCACTAAATTCATTTCAAATATTATAAGCCGTGATTACTACATTAATCATAAGAGGGGTCATACCACCCTAATTCATTCCATTTCAATTTTAACTATTTCATCTAATCCATTTAACACTTTTCTATTTAAATAAGCGATATATGATGTGGTATTCACACCCTTTAAAATATATTCTATTTCCGCATGTAATTATTCTAGGGAGTGAAAGTCACCATGAACATTCCACTCAATTTATAACATGCCACCTACATTAAAAAACATGGTAATTAGATCTAAATAGGAAAGAGGCACGTAGAAGGCACAATGGTTGTACAAACATTTAATAATTAAAAAATCTAGTTAATAAAATGTAAAAGGTCATATAAGAAGCCTTCCATATATCAAAGATAATATAAATTCATAAAAGTAAGTCCACCTCATTAATCCATGCTAGATAAATAATAGAAAATTATTATGATGAGTTTTCACAAACAACACACATCTGTTGGAGGGGTTTTATTATAAAACCATTAATTTATTTATGAGACAACACATTTATTGTAACTAACATTTTATTCAAGAACTAAAAATAAATTGATCAAGAAGAATTGAGCATGAAACTAACATAATGAAAGTATTCTTAAATTTAAAAGTCAAGTAAAGGGATCTTACCTTAGAAAGTAGACCCAAATGACAACTCAACACTTGGTGCCTTTAATGATGGAAACAAATGACTCACTCTTGTACACACAAACATTTATATATTTATATATATATACTATTTAAACCCATTTAAACATTCCCCTCACAATGAGGGAATATGTACAAGGGTGTTATATATATATACTTGCACCTTTGTATGAGTGTGCAAGGCCTTGAGTGGCCACCAAATAATCTACAAGTTATACTAGGGAATCAAAATCACCTAAGGGACATGAAATAGAAGGTGAAAAAAATAGGAATTAGAGAAAGAACTTCACCAAAGATGGTAGTAGTGAACTTATTTGACCCAAACAAATGCACCTTCCATGATGGTTTTTATAATACACATAAGCACGTCCCAAGAGTCCATTTTCACACCATATAGAAAGAAGAAACACAAAAATCAATCAAACCCAAATCATAAAGTTTCAACCAAACTATGTAGGGTAATGAGGAGACCAAAATAGGCCAAAGTGAAGGCAGATGAGGGATAAGGCCGTACCTTATCGAATCACATGAGAATAGAGAAGAAAGAAGTTTAAATCAGCGGATGGAGAGGGGAGTCAGGAGGGGGCTTGACTATGCAGCCAAAGGGGATCCCCTAGGGGTGCATCGCATGAGTGAGGTGACGGAGTGAGTATGGTTTAGTTTTTATTTAATTTACTTTTAATTTCATTTAATAAAATTTAAATTTTAAAAATGGTTATTTCACATAGTTTGGGCCACATGGTTTAGAAAAACATATGTCCTCTACTGGGCACTTGGAGCATCCCATACGGTTTCCTAACCATATGAAAACTGTGCAATGAATAGTTTTGAGGTACTGTCCCATACTAATAACATGCGAGATAGGAACATAGTTTAGTAATCCATGCATAACTTGTGTTACAACCTCTATCCACCTATAATAAGTTGCATATTTTCTTCCAATGGGACACACGATTTTAGAAAAACCAAGAACCCAGTGTATAGATTTTATTTTTTGGTCCGGATACTCCCAAAACTCACCAATACACTCGAAAAACTTCTCAAATATTTAACAAAGTCCAAAATCATCACATTAAAAGGTTACACTCTCAGAACTTCATTCCAATGTTTTTTTTAAAAAGCTATGCATCCACTAAATGAAAAAAAATAAAACTTTCTCAAGATTTTTACCTGGTTCAAAACATGGATTATTACAATGAACATTATGAAATCTAGTTTAATAGTTTTTAAATAGAGGTTTGGGTCACCTAGCTTTATGTTTTCTCCCAATAGATGACCATTCCAAAGGTTCAATCACATGATTATTGGAGGATACCTAGACCAAGGATCCTTGCTGACTTAATTCTAACACCAAACCTAAAAAACCTTTATCAATTGAATCAATAGTGCACAAACCTAAAAATAAAGTAACCATGCACGTATCTCCCATGATGAAAAAATAAATATTTTCTTCTGTTATTTTTCTTTCTCTTATACAATGAAAAAATTTCAATTTTAGTTTCTTTAATTAATTTAAAACATACAGATCATCCTTGTGGGTTCGACACTCATACTTTCCAAGTAATTTATTTTTCATTAGGTTGTATGAGTTTTTATGAATTTTAAATTTGTGTAGTCCCATAGGAATGAATTATTCCATATGGGATGTCACCTCTATTCAATGAATAAGTCATAATAACTCTATTTCTAAGAAGTCCTTCAAGAAAGATTCAGGTCCTCAACATGATTATTAACCATTCCTTAACCTTTTATTCTTAATCATTTTTATCCAACATCATCCAAATATATTCTAAACTAGTTAATATAATAAAATAAAAATCATTAGTACACATAAATGTCATTATATTTATATTATAACCTTTATCAATCTCCCTCCCACCTATTCAAAAAATTAAAATTTCACTTCTGTTACGTGTGAACTACTACCTCCATGGATGATATTGTTAATTTTTTATCATAGAATTTAATGTATGGTTCTAAGAATGGGTTAAATGAATATATATAATATTTATTCCATGATTAATATTCTATAAAAAAATAAATTAGGAATTATATTAATTATGTTAACAAAAAGTGATCATTATAAATTCAACTGTCTAAAATAAGTATACTAATAGGAACAATGATTTCTTAGATTGAAGTAATTGATTTGTATAAAATATATTATTTTTATAAATATTAAAAAATAGGATTTATTACATTAATAAAACCTAAATAATACAATTATCCTTCTGTAATAATTGTATTATAACTAAATAACATCATAATTATCCATTAATTATAACATGTTCTTGTTTTGGTCAGTTTAACCACATACTTGAGAAATAATATAAATTTATATCATGGATGGATATGAAAACATAATTATTGATAAAAATATACATTAATGAGTAAATAATATTAATATTATTTTTATTTAAATGTAATATTGGTATCTAACTCATTATTAATATAACTAATTTATTTTTATTAAAAATAACTAAAAAAAGATCATCATAAATTTCTTTCTCATAAACCATAAATATACCTTACATGAAATAAAAATTAAAATTCATAAATAAATAATTAAAAATAATTCTAATAACATAAATAATATAGTAATGATGAAAATTTTATTAAATAATGATGAATTGCATCGAAATGATAAAACTTGTATGAAATGATCATGGATACTAACACTCGATGACCGAAATAAAAAATAACAAGCTAATTCATGTATAATGAATGATTATAATTAAAACGTAGAAAGGGTAATATATATTAATATTTTTTTCAAATAAATCATTAATATTGTTATGTTTATTATATATAAGTTTAAAGAACTTTTGTGGAAGTCAAGAGTTATGGTTGAGTTTATTTTCTCAATTTTCTTTTGTTGAGAAATATACCAAACTCAATACTTGTGTAATTTTCTTTAGTGTTAATACTACATTAATTTTGAATTGAATATAAAATTTCATTAAATTCAAGGGATTTAAAAATCCATCAAAATATATATTTTTAAAGAATTCCTATTCATGTGTTACTAAATCCATAAGAGTTGTTCGAACTCAATTTTTTCTCATTAAGTTGTGTTCGTTATTAAAGAAATTTATTCCAACATATTGGAAAAATTAGACATTTTTAGTTAATTAAATTATACTTAAAATTTACTTTCTTTGTATTTAAACTTAATTCTCATTAAATATTTTTTAAGGATTGTTATATCAATTACTCTTTTCAATGGATTTATTTCTTTATAAAATTGAAATATTGTTCAGAATAATCCCTTCCAATTTAATTAATGTTTATCATACACATCCATCTTATTTATTTACAAAAATTAATTTCATTTTTTATTTTATAAAAAAAATATTTTTTATCTCATTTTTTATTATTAATTTTTGTCATATATTTTCAAAAATAAGTTTTGTTATCCTTTTTACAATATGAGTTTCAATAAAGGTACTGTTTAAAATATAAAAAATGATTTCCCTTTAATTTTTATTTGTTTTATCTTCCACTACACATTTTTTACTTAAATTTTATTTTTTTTCAAGGTTCCATAAGTGGGAATTATTTCTAAATAATTTTTGAAAATGGTTTTCTTAGTACCATATTGAAAATGAATTTTGAAAGTGATTTGTACCATTTTCTTTTTTCCAAAGTGTTAAGATGTAATATAAAATTTATTTTTTTTATTTAACATCCATTTTATTATCAAATACTAAAAGTTATCTCTCATTTGGAGTTATGTTCCATTAATTACACTCTAATTTCTATTATATTATATTTATATTTGGGTATTAAACTCAAAGTATCAAACAATATAATTATTGATACCTTCTTATGAAATACCCTTTAAACTGTTCTTATTATGAAGTTATTTTTCATTTATGTCAATATACTTAAATGTTTTAATGTTTCACTTGGTATATTACAATATAATACCATACAAATTATTTTTAAATATAGATTGTGATCATGATATTGTATTTATTTTTAGGGAAAGTATTGATATCCAATATGTATATTATTCGAATACATATGTTTATTGATTAGTAAGGAAAGTTTATTATGTATTTTAATGATGTTCATGTACTTCATTTGGTGAATGCATTGGAATTAATTAATTTATGGTTGGGGCCTAAAGTAATATTTCCCGTTGATGCATCGGTATGTCATATGAGATAGAATAGTTTGGGTATTTGATATATGCCATCCCATTTATTAATATGTATTAGTTGTGTTATTAATGGTTTATATTATTTATTGGAAGTGGCCTTGATGGTATGTTTGATTTATTTGATGAGGCCTTTATGGTAAGATTAAAATTCCACTAATTATTCATTCTATCACTATGAAACTAGTTATTGTTATCCATGTGATTAATCATATTGTTATGTGATCCATGGATTTATTTCACGCTCATGTGATAAATTATATGATACTATTTGATTCTTAATTATTCGTTACATATTTCTGTTTTCCATGATTATTCTTTGATATCTTATAATATACACTACCCCTTATTGTGCATTTGATCTCACCCTTATTATGTTTAGATTCACTAGTATTACAAAGAAGAGTATTATATATTAAAATCATAAATGGATGTCATGTGTAGACGATTTTGTAGGAGATGTTAAAGTATTATTATTAAATAATAAATTCTAGGTATAATGGAAAAAATTTTACTTACTGGAAAAATATATAGGTTTTTTTAGATAAAGGTGTTTTACAACCTATATAAAAATCTAAACCTAAATGTTACTTGAAGTGTAAGGTACACAATATTGTTTTGTTAATATTTCTGTTATTGAAGTTTAAGTTTGTGTGATTTAGTTAGTATCAAATTGATATGTAAATATTATGTTAATTTTAACAGAATTCTAGGAGTGAAGGTATAGAGAGACATAATTGGTATTGAATCATGTTTTAGATAACTTTATAAGTTAGGAATATAACATGATCAAGTTATAGGTATCCCTTAATGTTGGAATGTGATTTGATGTGAAGGCATTCAAATTATTTTTGGAAAATATTTATATCTTTTTGGAGTATACATGACTAAAGTATATATTAATCAAAATGCGATAAATGTTTTTTGAGGATAATAGTTAAATTACATTCTCGGTGAATGGGTCTCTATGAATTTTATTTTTAATAGATAGTAATAAAGATATTTATTCAATTATTATTAGAAATTAGGGATCTAATACATTTGTGGAAACCCTAGGGATAAATCTAAATATAGGAAAACATCCAAAAATTTTGGTAAAATATAGTGTGCCATGTTCTATCAATTAAATCCTTGTATGGGTACAAAAAAGTATAAGTAAGATATGCAATAGATGTACCTAGGGATAATAACCTTGAAAATATTTGGTTGGGTAATAACTTGATCTTCACTCGGTGCACAAGTGGGACTAACAAAACACACGGTTTGACAATTCTAGAAGAAATTATTTGGGGATTTACATTCTATTTATGAACCATTATGAGGGTTTTAAATTGAATTTTGTAATATAATATGTAACTAGTAACATTATATAACTTAATAGAAAATTACCACAAATAATCTAGATTGAAACTTATAGATTCATAATTTAGGTTATGCACATAATTTATGAGAAACATTTTCAAAATTTATAGTTTCAATTTTTACACATTTATTAATTTATGTATTCTCATAGCTCAAAATTTATTTATTTAAAGTAATGGATAAATCCTTGAGTAAATGAGTTAACAATTGGTTCCATGGATAGTGTGGTGATTTCCCTAATGAATAACTGATTGAGATATGAACTGATGTTAGAAACCTTATAGTAATAACTAACAATCTATCCATATTTATGATTATCCATTTGAACCAAATTTAATTTTCAAATGCATCAAATAATAGAAAAATATATTTTTATGAAAGTTCTTCTATTTAAGACATTTGAGGAATTATGATTAAATTTTTTATGTGTTGACAATGTGGGAAGAAGTACCCATGGATGTTTCTCAATGAAACTGAAAGTTATTTTATTTTTCATAAAGGTGATAACTGAAAAACAAACCATAGAGTGAGAATAAAGAGTTTGGTTAAGATAACGGAGGATAATAATTCTCTTCCTAAGGTATCACTGACAATTCAATGTTAAATATGCAATGAGTTCATACATTATAAAAAAACTTCACTAACCCAAGGGCACAAGGGAAAGCCTATATAAGCACTAATACTTATATAAATCATAATAATTGATTTCAAATTATCCTATAATATGGATTTATGGATGTCTTATTATAACTTGATTATAACCACTCTATAATATGTAGTATGTTTTCTAAGAGCATCAAAATCCCCACCCTAATTATTTTCAATTGAATTATTCTATAAAACTTCATATTTTATGATTATTATATTAAAAGTTGACATTTGTGGGAATATGAATTGGAAAAAACTTATTAATATTCCATTATATGAATTAAATTTAATTTTTGATTTGGATTATTTATCTTTATAAACTCTATATAAATTATCAAAATAAGGATGTCAAATTTCTTAAACGAAATCAACCCATGATCATCTATAGATGAAATATTGACCATGGGATCTCTATAATTATTGACACCATTATATTGGTCTTATTAATCAATCATGAGATGAGTTTTATACTATTCCCCTGTTAGGTATGGTACACATGTCATAAAAAATTATTTCTTGAGTCATGCATAACTTATTTACACCCTTAAATATTTTAATTAACAAGTGATAATTAAATTTTCATGGAACCAATTTATTTAAGTGGAGTATAATGTTACACTCCAGAAATTATAATAATTTAAAATTATTATAGATTGTTTTAAAAATAATTCTGAATGAATGTGAACCATGTTTTCATTAAAACATGACCATTGTAACATAGTCACTAAATTAGCTGGTATAAATAGAAGTAACCGTATTATGAAATCAATAATGTAAGTAGAGGTTATTATGATATAATTATAATGTAATAAAATGTTTCATTTGTATTTTTATAAATTTAATGAATAAGAATGTTTTTTTAGTAAAAATTTATTAACAAAATTTAATTAATATAGATCAATAACCAATGAAATCATTTTTATGCTAATAAATATTTTTTTTAAGAAATTAAATTCTTATACATCATGGGAGTAATGTTATGGAATATTCTTGATAATGACTTCATTATTCTAGGGAGTTTTTGAGAGATTCCGAGGATCAGGTGTTTTTGAAAAATTTTTAAAAACGGATTAAAATGGGTTTGATAAATTATTAATATTAATTTTAATGTTTTGAAATTTATTTTTGAATATTTTAAAGTGATTTAATTATGAAAGATTTATTTAATTATAATAAATTCAATATTATTTAATTTAATTTTTTTCATATATTTTAATTTCATATTATATATTAAACATTCTAAAATATATTATACAAATGTGTAAATATTTACATTTACATGCATCACATTTTTATTAAACATTATAAAATGTGTTTTTGTTACAAATTTCATAAATATATACACTACATCGTTATATAAATACATGCTTGTGTGTTAATAGTTATATATTACACATATAATTATATATATATATATATATGTATGTATATTTTAGTTTTTCATACATATACAATTGTGTATATTGTTACACACACACACACAAATATATATATGTATGTGTGTGTGTGGGTACATTTATCTATAAATTTATTGTATATATTTATCACTATATATATAGTTTGATATATATTGAATATATATAAGTATATAATTATTTTTATTATGAAAAAAATGCATTTAAGTGTAAAAAAATCATTTCATTTAAAATGTAAAAAATGTGGGTGATACAATTTTAAAAAATATTGCATACTAAAATAAAAAGAGGGCGTTTAAAAAATGATGAGTTTTTTTGAAAATTTAAAAATTCTTGGGGTGTTTTATTGGAGAGGGAATGAGAGATTTTTAATTTCATAAATTTAATAAAATAAACTTAAAAAAATAAATAAGTGTTTTAATGTGGGTAAAACATGTGAATTAATTAAAATGGGAAGATAAGGGTGCATGTGGCATTGAAGAAAATAATAACAGAAAAGTGATGGTATAGGTATAATGTGAAGTGTGAAAATAAATGAAATAAAAATCAAAATAAAATAATAATGCGAGTAGGAGTGGCTTATGGAAGAAGGTTTCATTCCCAAGAAAAAAAAAGAAAAAATAGGATACAATTATTTTTAATAAAAATAATTAATAGAGAAATTCAAAACCCCAAAATTAAATAATAATTATTTAATATATTTTCAATTATAAGTGGGAATTAATTTAGGGAATTAAACCGGGGAATTAAATTAAGAAAACATTTTTGAGAATTAAAAAGTGGGTAAAAATACCCTATAATCTTAAACTTATTTCTGATATATCTCCGGCAATACTAATCAGATTAACACACCATCATTTCCATTGGATTCGTCTTGATGAGTGGAATGTAAGAGATTTGTTTTTTCATATAAGATGAATTATAATCTCTACATTTAATTAAATATTTTTTATAGTTAAATTTTTAAATATGAAGAATAAGATGATTATGGATTGACACTAGGTCTTGCGAAAATATTTTCCCATATTTGTTGGGTTTGAAAATCATGGTATAGAATTATTCATTTCTCACATAGTGTATCATGAAAGTGGGGCTATATTTTTGTATATTCTTTGAGAAGATTGTATGAATCGACTTAATAAATATAATTAATTGATTAATTATAATTGGTGTGTAATAAAGTAATTTGACATGTATTTTTTATAAATTCATCATGTTCCAGATAATTATTTCTATATAGAGTATTATATCATGCATAAAGAATTATTATCCTTATTATCACATATTGTGTTAATTCAGATAATTGAATTATTATCCTGGAGAGAGAAAGTGATAATCACACAGAGTTAAATTATTATTATTTTTCATAAAAAGGAATATCTCACATGTTTTTCTTATGTTGTAATATTTCTGAAAGGATTATCCATGTTTGATGAATTACTAAAAATCATGGCTATTGGTAGACTTTTTTTCTTATTAGATACGTGTTCTGGAACCTTCATTGGCTTTATTATTTCGCATCACTTTAAATAGAATCGGTAAATCACTTATGTTCGATTAATAAAATGGTTTCCCCAGGATTTATGGATTGTGTGAGAATTCCATTATATAAATATGTGGAATGTGATGAGATCTCCTTTTTTCTAAATCATAATTTTTTTGTTTGTGTGATGTGTGGTTGTGATATGAGTAGGATGAGATGGTAATGGGTTGTCTTGTGATATATTCTTGAGTAATAATGAAATTAAATGATAATGTTAAATTAAAATGGCATTGGTTGGATTGAATAATGAATTATTGAAATGATAGGAATGTGTGGTTGTTGATAAGTAATAAATGAAAATGGTATTAAATAATGAAATGAATGGGTTTGTTTGATTAATGAGATGGAAATGACTAATGAATTTAAAATAAGGGAAGTATGGTTAAGCATTGTTGACACTTCATGTTAAATTAAATGGATTGGAAATAATGGAATGGATTGGGTGTTTAAATTAAATATGATTATAATGTGAAATATGGAAATGGGTTAATTTGAAAGGGGTTTTTGATTATAGAATGTGGCCTGTGGATTGTTATGTGGTGTTGTTCATTTAGAAGTGGAAGTGGAAGTTTCGAAGGTTGTATGGTAATGTGGTGATATTTTGATATAGTTAGTGCCTCATTTGTGAACCCATAGGATTAGCCTTGTGTGTTTGATATATATATATACCATTGTATGTTACTTATGATTTCTATATGCACCCCACCAATATTGAGTACTATGTACTTACACCCATATATATATATATATGGTGGGTGTTTTTACCCACATCCCTATGGGAGGATGCATGAATGGCTACCCAATCTTACCCTCTCCATCCTCTAGATGTTGGTGACATGCATAGGGTGTGATGGACAAAAGTCAAAACTGCCACTATCGAGATGTGATGTGATGATATGTGATGGCCTATGTGTCTTTTGGAGAGATTTCAAAAGTTAGATTATGGTGGGGTTCATGCATGTTAGGATTAGGGCACGAGGTTGATGTCCTTCATGTTCATGATACCCTACTAGACTGGTTCAGAAATGTGATGGCTTAGGTGTTTGGGGGAAGGATGTGATGGAACAAGTGTCTATGGATGGGATGTGATGCGATGTGATGGACTAGTTGTCTGCGTGTAGGATGTGATGTAATGTTATGTGATCTGGAATATGTGGGAGTTCTATGATATACATCATTGGGGTGTGAGAGAGGAAAATCAGTGGGAAAGAGGTTCAGGGGACCCTATCATTGATATGATTCATATTATATTACAATACTTGGATGCATTTTTTTTGTGAGAGAGCCTTGTTGGGGTTGGGGTTTGGCTAATTGGCCCGATTAGGTGCTGTAGGTTTTTATATTTTCTCATGGGTGTATTAGTATTCTATTATCACGTGTGCTTGAGATAATTTGGTTTTCCTACTGATTACACTTATATGATCATCCTATGTGTATAAAAATATTTTAAGATTTTGAGTAGGAGTTTTTATACCATGATGAACATTACTATCTTGGACTATTTGAGATATTTCTATGACACTTCCATAACTTATTTTTGAATTTCATTTGGATACATGTATCTGTCTCTATTTTATTTATACATGTATTATGTGATGATTTTTTTCCTTTTTTATATTATGTCATGGAGTTTATTATGGTTGATTTATCCTATCTCCCAATACTTTTTTATTATAGATTGTAATGCCTCTGATTTATGATATTTTTATACCCTTGTTGCTAGCCAAGAACCTAGGGCCTACTAGAGGTGGGTATCATGGGTCATTATCTCTCTCCCTTAATTATGGTATCTTTGGGGGAAGGGGGCCATGATAGAGTGGTATCAAAGGAATGGTTGAGGGATATGATAGAGGTTTGGAGTTAGGAACAATGAGGATCAGATTAGTTGATATAAAAAAAGTGTGAGATGATCTTGCTTCATGACATAGGCCAGGGAAGACTAGCTAGGAAATATGATTTTGGGGACTCACATGATCCAATGAAAAGAATTTTAGCCTACTAAATGACCAAGTGAGGTGGCACTAATTGCAATATAGTGGCCTAAGAAAGGTACATGCATCATGATGGATTATGATTGTGAATGAATGAAGTGGATTTAGAAAGATAAATAAATAAATTAAATAAATCATGTAGTTTTATATGTGTTTCATTGACTTTATTAATTCTATAGTTGTTGCTGAACTGTTATTTTTTTATTAATTAATCATATAACCTAAGAAAGAAAGAGTAAAATGATGGTTAACTAGCCCAAGCATTTTGTTTGAAACATTTTTGAGTCTTGAATATGTGGTTTCCTTTCATATTATAGTATGATTCTTATTGAATTTAATTTTCTTCCTTTATTAAAATATATAAAATTCCATTTTGATTTCCTAATTTTTGAAATTGTTAGAGAATCATGCGTAGTGTATTTTTTTGTGAACAACTGTTTAATTTTGAAAATATTTATAAAGCCTGTTACCTCGAGTATATTTTATACTGTCATGATAAAATGAATTATTTTGAAACAATGTTTATAAGTATTCTAGTTTCCAGGTGAGTTAATATGTCATGAGTTTTTTTCCATTCATAATTTATCATGATCTTGTGTTATGAAATTATTATAAAACACGGTTTTGGACATTTAAATTCTTAAATTTTTGAACAAAAAAGACTATCTTGATTATTGATAATTCCTTTAAATTTGGAAACCTTGGAAAGAATAAATTTATCCTTATTTTTTCATTATTGCAGTTCAATAATATTGATATTACCATATGTTGTAAGAATGTGTTTGGGTTGAAATTGTTATGACCTTTATTTCAAAATTTTGGAAAATAATAAGCATGATTTATGGTAACCTATTGAGGGTTAAAACTATTTAAATTATTAAACTTATTATTTTATAAATAATAAGAATTTTTAGTTCTGAAATAACTTTGCCTCACATATTAATTCATGATTAGTTTGTTATGGAAAGTATGCCAAAAGATTAAAACATTTGTGTGGTAACTATGAAAATGCGAGTATTTGAGACTTGTTCATGTATCATGTTTAATATATTGTATTTAAATATAGAAGTATAATCATACTATGATTATTAAAATATATAAAAATGTTTTCATGAGAAATTATATGATTAATTAATTTTTAATTTGAGCATGATAAAACATGAAATATAGTAATATGACATGTGCAGTTTTAATTTTTGGTTCAGATAACATGTTTTATTTTGAGATTTTTGAAAACATATTGTGTATGTAATGGGGTATTTATTTTTTATGCAAGAACCTAGAATTTAAAAAATTTCAAATGAAGTTGTAATTATTTTTCACCGATAAAAAGAAGAATATAGAATTTCATGCTAAACATATTAAACACAATGTGCGAGATGACATGTGTGAAGTATCTACTCTAACATGTCCTCATGTTAGAGAAATTTAAATAAAAGGCATGACGTTTTACCATAAATAACTGCGGAATGTTGAGTGTTGTTTGTGGTATCATTATTATTGTTGCTTGGAATCATTGATAATACTTTCTAAAAAAATAATGGTTTTTATAAACCTTTCTTACACTATGTTTATAATTTATTATGAGACACTTGATGTGACTTCTTGACTAAGATCTCTATGCATTAAAAGGATAATCACATTTATATATAGATGATGAACCGGTTCCCCATGTAAAACATACAAATTTGGTGAGAATACTCATTCTAAATAATGGGGTGAAGTAATGTAATAACCTGAATTATTATATAAGCTAGAATTCATATCTACTATGTTTGGTTTTCATTATTTTGTTTCCTTGTGTGACATGTGATTAAAAACATCAATCATACTAATAGGGGGAAACTCGATCCCTAATCTAGTTGTGTAATACTTTGACATGATTAAAATAGTGTGGGCGAGTCAGATCCACGCAAAGTGGATTATATTTTACATGGTAGATGGAATTACATGATTTGTGTTCTTTGAGACTTGATGTATGATGATGATAGAGATCATTGGTTGGAGAAGTGTGGAGGATGAGATGGGTTAGGTGTTTTTTTTTGAAAATCTTGTTTTCTTGAGGATGGTAAGGTGGTGAGTTGATGTGGTTGTGTACAATGTCTGGTGGATGTTTTAGTTGGTTGGTAATTTTTCTTAGTGGTTGTGTTGTGTAGTGGTAGTGATGTGTGGTGGATGTGATATGTGATTGTTGTGGTGAGTTGAATTTTGTTGTCTTTTGGTAAGATTGTATTGATGGAATCACCCACATCCCACAAAAACATTAATAACTTAAAGTCATTAGTAAATGAAAATGGTAGTCATGAAAATCATGAAATTATTTAAGATAGTCTTGCCTCCTACACCAAAATATTCTTTTAAGGAAGTGAAGGAAATTTTTTACAACTATTTGGTTGGATGGTATTATTGTGATTGATATTATATTGATGAAATGTGTTTTGAACTCAAACTTATTAAGAGAGGTAAACTTTTTCCTATATCAAGATATGTTATTTTATGAAAGATTTTAAAACGGTGTGGGTTTGTACTACCTAAAGTATACAATATCCTGGTGCGATGGTCGATTTCATTTAATTTTTATGAATGCGATGGCTCTTTCTATGTTAATATGAGTAATTTTTTTAGTTGTGAAATATTATATATTTTTTTCATGGGTACGCTTCTAGTTAATAATTTTATATCAGCAAACTTGGAAAATTTTACAGTTGGATAAATTTTATTATTCTAACCTTATGTTTTGTTGACGTCACATGTCATGGATAAAATTTGGGACTCTTAAAAAAAGAGTCATGGGTTTAAAAAAACCTTTTATTCTTTTTTTTTTAAAAAAGTTGTGCAATTATGAAATAAAACATTCTTTTAAAGGCTTTGTAGATATTGGAAGGATTAAAATAAGAATAACATAAAATAAAAAGTGATTTGACGAAGTGTTTTTTTCCATATAAAATATTAAATTTAAATGAAGGGTGATTTTGAAATTCATGTACTCATTTAAAACTGTGAATGATAAATTTATTTTAAAAGAATGTTTTTCTCATAATTGGTTAATATTTATTATATGATGTGTTTGTTATGACCATCTATGTGGCCTTGTTCTGTTTGAGAGGTATCTCCCTCGTCATATTGTCTTAAGGTATTGTGTAGTTTTACACTTCCTTTCCCTAGTGGTTGTTGTGTTCTTAATATACCAAGAAACCTTATAGGTATCTCATGGGTTGGTTGTTTAGGCCACTATTCTCTTTTCATTCTGTTTTTTTGATTCTCGATTATTTGCGAGGTATTTAATGTAAAGGTCTGGATTATTCTCAAGAATTTATTTATCATTCTAGGATATTTTATAGTGATTCTTAAGTTTATGAGCTAAAAAAAATAAAAATCTGTATAAAATGGATTTGATAAATTATTAATTTTAATTTTGATGTTTTGAAATTTATTTTTGGTGTTTTTAAAATGATTTAATTTAGGAAGATTTATTTAATTGTAAGCAATTAAATATTATTTCATTTAAATCTGTTTTTCAATATTTTAATTATGTGATATGTATTAAACATTAAAAAACATATTATACACATGTGTAAATATGTATATTTACATGCGTCACATTTTTATTAAACATTACAAAAAAATGTTTGTGATACAAATGTTATATATACACACTAGATTATTATATAAATACATATGTGTATGTTTCATAGTTATATATTATGCATATATGTATATATATGTGTATATTTTAAATCTTCATACATATACAAGAGTGTATATTGTTACGCACACACACACACACACACATATATATATATATTTGTTTGTGTGTGTGTGTCTACATTTATATATAAATTTGTTTTGTATATAAATATCACTATATATATTTTTTGGTGTATATTTAATATATATATATATATATATATAATTATTTGGATTAAAAGAATGCTTTATTGAAGAGTAAAAAATATTTCATTTAAAAAGGATAAAAAAGGTGGATGTTACAAATTAAATAAAAACACTGCATAAAAAAAGTGAAAGAGGGCATATAAAAAAATGATGATTTTTATTTGAAAAATAAAAAACATGCGTGGTGTTTGAGTGGATAGAGAGAGAGTTTTAATTTTATAAAACTAATAAAATAATATCAAAGAAATAAATGAGTGTTTTATTATGGGTAAAACATATGAATTAATTAAAATGGTATAATAAGGGTGTGTGCGGCATTGAAGAAAAAAATAAGATAAGAGAGGGGATGTAAGATGGTGCCACATCCAAAGGGAAAAAAGAAATAACGAACTAAAGAGAATAAAAAATATGTTTAATAAAAATAATATATGGGGAAATTTGAAACACCATAATTAATTAAGAATTTTTTTTGCAGGTTTTTAATTAAATGAGATAATTAAATGAGGGAATTAAATGAGGGAATTAAATGAGGAAATTAAATGAAAAACACATTTTTACAATTAAAAAGTTGGTAAATTAATAAACTATATTCTTTAACATCTTTCTACAATATCTCATTCAACACTAAAAGGAATGATGCACCATCAATTCCTTTGGAATGTTATTAATCATTAGAAGGTAAGAGATCAATTATTATTTCACATGAATCACATTATAATAAAAATATTTACTTAAATGTTATTTTTTAACATTTATATTGTTGAATATGGAGAATTAGACAATTATGGCTTCATGTTGGGCCTTTAAAACATTATTTCTCATATTTGTTGAGTCTAAAAATTAGGGTTGAGAATTTTTCATTTCTCACCTATTATGTTCTTTATTAGGGGATATATTTTTGTTTATTCATTTTGATTATTGTATGGATATCTTTAATAAAGGTAATAAATTGATTTTTTAGAATTTATGGGGAATGAAGGAATTTCACATGTATTTTATATGAATTCTTCATGTTGTAGATTTTTATTTCTATATAAAGTATGATTTCATGAATAGTGAATAATTATCCTTATTATCACATGTTGTGATAATTTAGATAATCAAAATATTATCCTGGAGATAGAAAGTTACAATCACATTAAGTTAATTATTATTATTTTTCATAAAATGTAATATCTCACATGTTTTGTTTATTTTGTATTATTAATTAAAGGATTATACATGTATGATGGAATCACTGAAAATCATGGCTATTTGATTCGTTTTTGTGCTAATTTGATATGTGTTAAGGAACCTTGATTGTTGTGACTGTTTCGCATCACTTTAAATGAAATTGGTTGATCACTTATATTTGGTTAATAAAATGGTTTCCCCAAGATTAATAGATTTCTTGACATTGCCCTTAAATAAATATGTTGAAGGTGATGAAATCCCTATTTTCTTAAATCTAAAATTGTTATGCTTATGTGATGTGTGGTTGTGATATGAGACAGATGTTATGTGAATTGGTTGTATTGTGATAGATTCCTAGGTTATAATCAACGATAATGTAAAATTATAATGGCATGGATTGGAGTGGAGAATGAATGCTTGAAATGATAATGAAAAGGGTTGTTAATGTGGTTGTCGATAATTTCAAAATGAAAAGTGGCTAAAATAATTAAATAAATGGGTTGGTTTGATTAATGAGATGGAAATTAATAATGAAATAAAAACAAGGAAAGCATGGTTAATCATAGATAACACTTAATGTGAAATTAAATGGACTATAAATAATGAAATGAATTGGATTAATTTGAAAGGGGTTTTTGGATTATGGAATGTGGGTTATGTCTTTTTGTGTGGTGTTGTGCATTTAGAATTGTTAGTGGAAGTTTCAAATTTTTTGAGGTAATGTTGTGATGTTGTGATATGGTTAGTGTCTCAATTATGAACCCATAGGATTGGGCATACGTGTTTGATATTCTATATATACCATTGTATATTACTTATGATTTCTATATGTTACCCACCCACCTAAAACACCATGTGAAAAAACCAATATATATATATATATGGGGGGTGATTTTCCCAATATACCTATGGGAGTATATATGGATGGTTACCCATTCTTCCTCGCTCTCACTTCCTGGAGTTGGAGACATGCATGGGCTATGATGACCAGAATTCAGAAGTGCTATTTTCAAGATGTGATGTGATGAGATGTGATAACTGAGGTGTATTCGAGAAATATATGACGATATGGATTATGGTATTGATCATGTACATTAGTAAGAGGTTACAAGGATGATGTCCATAATATTCCTGATAATCCACTTCATTAGTTATGAAATGTAATGGACTAGGTTTCTTTAAATAGGAAGTGAAGTGATGTGATGGATTAGGTGTCTATAAGAGGGATGTGATGTGGTGTGATGGTCCAAGTGTCTATTAGTGAGATTTTATGTGATGTCATGTGATATATAAGAGGTGGGGGGCTAGGACATACATCATTAGGGTGTGAGAGTGAAAAACCAACGGGGAAGTGGTGTAGGGAACCCTTTCATTGATATAATTCATATTATATTATTATAACTGGATGTTTTATTTAGTGTGTGAGAATTGGTGAGGTTTGGGTTTGGTTAGTTGATCATATTAGGTTCTGTTGGTTCTGCTGTTTTATCACGGGTGCATTCATATGAACTTTTCATCCGTGCATGAGAGACTTTGGTTTTCCTATAGAGTATACATGCATGATAAACCTATGTATATAGACATATTTTCTGGTTTTCTAGGTGGACTTGATAGACTATGATACACATTACAAGATTGGAACTTTTGAGCGGTTGTCGTGTCACTACCTTAACTTTTATTTTTGAGAATTTAATTTGGAGAATTTTATCTGCATCTATTTTATTTATACATGAATTATGGGATGGATTTAGTTTCCTTTTTATATTATTTTAAAAATATTATTGTTTTTTATTTATTCTATCTCCCTATCTAGTTTTATTATAGAGGGTAATTGGTCCCATTTATGATATTTTAATACCCATGATGCTTGTCGCCAACCTGGGACCTACCAGGGGTGGGACTCAAGGGTCATTATCTCTCTCCCTTCATTGTTATATATTTGGTGGGAGAGGGTCATGATAATGTGTTCTTATATTAAAAATAATCAACACTAGAAATGGAGTTTAATAATTTTATTTAATACTTAAATCAGAATATCTAAATTTGTTAATAAGGCCATTTTTATTTTTAATATAAATATTTTTGACCAAATTAGGAATTTTTTACCCTGGTAAAACATGTATTTTTAAAAGAGTTATTTTAAAAAATGATTAAATTTGTTTATATAAATTAAAAATATATACATTTTAGATATTTAATCATATATATATCTATATAGACACACAAACACACAAATAGGTTTACACTCATGTAATAAGTAATTGATATGAAATTAGGTTAAGAACACTTAAATATTAAAAATATATTTCTATCAAAATATTTTTTTATATATTATATGTTCTAATATTAGAAGACAATTTTCTCATATTTATAAAATAAATTAGATTAAATAGAGTCCAAATTAGTATTTATCATGTTAAAATTTTGTAAGAAGGATCTTATTTTATTTTTAGTAATAAAATAAATACTATGGTAAAAATTTAATCGAGGTTAATTAGGGTAAAATGGGAGTCTTAAAGTCACTATAATTTTGTAACGTTTACATGAAACATATTCCTTTTAGAAGACCTTTGTTATGTTTTAAATTCATAACTACATTTCTCACCAAATTTTATTTACATAACTCACATAACTATCAAGAAATTTCATTCTTACCCCTAACTTAACATTCATTTACAATGTAAATTCCCTCCTTTTACCTATAAAAAAAGTAAAAATTCCACATACTTTAGTCCACACTTATAGTTTGGAATTTCCTTGAACCTTAACCCATTTTACTTCCCCCATATCCCTATTACATGTTCTAAAACCCCATTTTCCAAAAAAAAATTCTAATTTATCCTCTTTAAAGTTATACATTAAGAAAGATTTTGGTTCTCAATGTGAGTATTAATCACTAATTTTTTTATTCTTTATGTTTCTTATAATGATCCGAACATTAATAAATGTAATTCCTGTTTTCAATGACTAAATATATTTTTAAGGAATGAAATTACAGAGAACACATGCACTAATTTGGTTATTTTGTACCTTACAAAGTTATATACTATTAGATTTAAAATATTATTAAGCATCATAAAATTGATATTATATCCATTATAAAGTATTCATTTGGCCAAATCAAATTTTTATTTTCATAAAAACCACTTTAGGGAAAAGTGGTAACCATGCAAGGCCGATAACCCATACAAGTTCAAAATTTAAACAAAAGACACTGTCGAGGAAACCTAGTCCCATGCAAGACTGATACACCATTGAGAGAAATTATGATGAATACCAAATCGAAAAAAAAGGCACCACCGAGGGAACCTAATCAAAAATATCATGCAACCACCAGTAAACACTCTGACACCATCATCATCACAACACAGTAGTAATCATCATGCCATCTCCATTCCATCGTCTCCTGAGTCCGCCATCAAGAGAAAACCAGCAAAACAACCCACCACCACTACACCTGCTCTTTCATCGTAAAACCCTCATCATCAACACACCATAAAATTGAGAAACACAGAAACATTGATCACAAAACACAAAACGTCTTCAACATGACAGAGCAGCAATAGAGACATCTTCGAACAGAACAACACGCCGTCTTCATCACATGATCACCTCCAGTGTCAACAATTGGGACAAAGGACCAAAACCGATGAGGAAGAGACACCTTGAACTCTGAAGGCCTCGTGAGAATCAAATCCCAAAGATTTCTGTAAACCACCACTCTAGACTAACTAGGATAGGAGCACTAGAATGCTGAAGCTAGGGAAGATTTGAAGGACTGGGACCTCAACAGGTAGCCACGACCGTGCTAGAAACCCAATACAAACCTAGAAGATTGAGATGAAACCGAAATATATCGAATATAGAAAACAAAAAACCCCCCCACAACCTGGGATGAAATCAAAATAGGATCTGCCTCCTGGAGAACCATCAAATGATATTCACATCCCAAAGCCTCTATGAAACCGCCACCGTAAACCAACTTGGAGAGTATCACCATAATCTGAAGCTAGAGTAGCAATAATCGGGGAGAGTCAAAATAGAGAATCACTTCCACCACTAAGGAACCAACCCAGAACGACGTAGCCACCGCCTTGTAAAGCCATACCTGAAATTGACAGACAATAAGAACCCAAAATCAAAAAAAAAAACACACCGCACCACCATCGACATCTCCAAAGGAAAAATCGTAAACACCTTGAAACATAAGAAACAAACAGCAAAAAAACCACTGAGGGGAAGGCCTCCACAAGAGGCACCTCCTGGACCACCCTACCACTCACAAAAACAAATCCCAGAACCTCCACTAAAACCATTACACCCTACTGACCTAGAGAGGGGTAAAGGATCCAAAAACCAAAGCAGTGAGAGAGAAGATCGGACCTCCACCACAAGCCTTAAAGAAGCCAACACCATCATCCCAACAGAAAAACTCACCGACGAACCAACAAAGATAAAAAATTGACCCTGAATCCATCTATAAACTCCATGAAAGGACCAAAGAAAAATTGTAATCACTGGGATGAAATGACAGGAAACTGTAAACCCAGACCAACTGATTAAACTGGAAACCAAAATGATAGTCGTCACCAACTAAGCAAGGAGGAATCATCCAAACCTCACACCAACACAATCCCAAACCACCGAGGAGACGTTGTGACAAACCAAGATGGGGTTTGGCATGAAGGTGACAGTTATAAGAAAAGAGGTGGGATCAAACAACAATAAAAAAACTCCGGTGAAGAAACCACCAAATCAGAACTAGGAGAACCAGAGAGGAGGGGGATCACTGTGAACAGGGAGGAAGAAGAAGCCAATGGAGGGGAAGTCAAGGTTGATGAAGAAAAAATCAAGAAGGACGAAACAAACTCAGAGAGCGGAAGGAGAGAAACACGAAGACGAGAAATGAGATAGAGAGACAAGCTTCTGAAAAGCCAAGGGAGAACCCTAGATAGACGAGATTCATGTTTGGGAGAGCACAATGGGAGAAAAGAGAGCCATTAAAGTATTCATTTGAATAGTATATATATAGGGCTATGATAAATCCTTTTCACATAGTAAAAGGAAGATACGACCTCTACTAGGAGGTTCATACACAATGAAGCCTATTTATTTGAGCTTATGAGGGAGATAAACCCACTAATATTATCCCTTGTCAAATACCAGGATGATATTCAACAATTAAATCATGAGTGAAATTATTAATGCGAGAAGTTCAATCTCACCAGGATCACATCCCAAACCATATTCACTGAACAGCCCCAATATAATATCTCCATAGCGCACCTTACTATTAAAGAATTCACTGGTGTAATAAGAGGCTAGTTATAGAGACCCTAAGAGTATGTATTTTTATATTTTTATATAAATTAAATATTATTTTTATCTTTTATTATTACATCATAATGATTAAATATTTAATTTGATAAAAATTAGATTACGATATGTTGAAATACAAAGTTTATTTTTGGGATATGTACTATTTCACTAAGACAATCATTTTGATAAATTCAAGAAAATTTAAAATAAATTATATTTTAATAAAATAATATTATTAAATAATATTTAATTATTATAAATGATAATATAACTTTATTAAGTCAAATGTAAATTTTCTAAGAGTTAGAAGAAGTGTTATTATAAAAAACCTAGTATTTTACAATAAATGGGGATTTTGATTTAAAAGTTTAAATTATAATATTTATATAATTATTTTTGTAAAATAAGTAATATTTTTTAAATCATCACATCAAAATTATATAATGGTGAATTTTACATAATTTTCTAAGATAGTTAATTTTTTGGATAAAAATTAAATATGGTATGTATTATGACATACTAAAAGACCAAAAGTTATATAATAAATACTATAATAAGTAATAATGAAAAAAATTATGCTTCCATTTTAAAATAATGTTTTTTAAGTAATTTGATTAATTTTATAAACCGTTTATGAATCTTCCAAAACCTATATTATTTTATGGTTTTAAAATAAATTCCATATAAATATGAATCACTTCCACAAAACCAAGGGTATTATTTTTAAGATTTATATTCTTATCCTTATAAAATAATGAAAACCACTACTCTTTGATAGAAAACATGGGAAAAAACCATGGGATGGTTTTTTATTTTCATTACTTAATCTTATAGAGTCCAAAACCTATGTTTGGAAATTAATAAAAAATTTCCATCATGTTTTCTATAAAAAGCCACCCAGACTCCCATTACTCTTTACTCAAAACTCTTTAAGAAAGAATTTACTTTTAATATCCCTCTATATATCCCTCCCAATGTTCCCATAATCTTTTAAGAATCTCCCCTAAGCATTATGAAGAATCCTATCATAGTAAGGGATCATCTCATTCTCCTCTTTATTTAAGCACCTTCATTTTATTATGCATTTTGATTTCCAATTGATCACGTTTGAATGTTTTGTTAATATTCCTATTACATTAATTATTATTTCCATTTGATGATAGGCCCCTTTCACTTTCACTAAACCCTTCCATGAATCTTTATATACCCTGATTATGCTTCCCAAATTATCGTTTCACTTTACATGAAAAATAATTGTGCAGTTAATAATCATCCTCATTTTCACTCAAGGGTATAAAACTAGATGTAACTATCCTTAATATATTGTAGAATTACAGTTATGTAACCCACACTCATTAATATTGGTAATAACAACAATGAAATTCATCCTTTTGTTTCGTGATCTATGTGGCACACTTATGCTTGTACATGATATGAAAGTGGCGGATGAGATCAAAATTATATATCCCTCCAATTCATTGGGTAATGATTTTATCTCATGAGATACCATGTATGGTGTACAAGTGGTTATATTAAGAAAATTATCTTATGATTTATTGGAATTTATCCTTGAATTTTTCTTATGATGTCATGTTTTCTATTATTTCCACACTCATATTTTTCCCTGATGTTATCATGTAATATCATACCTCATTGTTCAATATTATGATTATCAACCATTTTATCCATAATTTATATGAATATTGAATAAAATTTATTTCTTTAACCATGTTATGGTTTGTTTATTCCCTTACTGGGCATTATAACTCACCCCTTTCTTATATACGTCTCTAGGTTATCTTGTGTAGTTTTAGAAGATCCATGGAATATAATTTCCTATGGTAGAGTTTTTACAAAATTTTGAGATATCTATTTTTCAATTTGAATTTTTATATACCTATTTACTAAAATAAACTAGAAATCATGATCTTTTGAGGTTGTATTAAGTTTATATTTATGTAATAATCATGAAACAAATTATATTAAAATATGGGTTTTCATATTTCTCATCCACCCTACTCTAAATATATTATATTCATGTTAATATAATGACTTAATTATCATTATTATACCAAAATTGTATTATATTGATTTTAAAACCATTATCCATCCTCCTCCCACTAATTCAAAAAATGAAAATTCCACTTGTGTTATGTGCGAACTACTACTCCTATGAACGAATTCTTTCATTTTTCATCACAACATTTTATGGATAGTTATAAAAATGATATTAATGAATAAATATAATATTTGTTAAATTATTAAGATTTATTAAAAAAATAAATTAGTAATTCTGTTAATTATTTTAAAAATATGTGATCAATATGAATTCAACCATTTAAAATGAGCATACCAAGAAAGAAATTGATTTCAATTTTCTAAGTAATAGATTTGTATAAAATATATTATAATTTTAACTCATAAAAATATATAACTTTACATTAATAAAACCTAAAAAATGCCATTAAACTTATATAATAATGTTATTAAATCTAAATCACTTCGTAACTATTCAATAATTCTACATGTTCTTATTTAGGCTGGTATAACCACCCAAATGAGCAATTCTATATATATGATTTTATCATGGAAGGATTTGGAAACATAATTAATAGAAAAAATATAAATTAATGTCTATGAAATATTTGTTTATATTTCTTGAAAGGTAATATTAGTATTTAAAAAATTATTAATATACCACCTATATGTTCATTAAAAATTACCAAAATAATCTTGTCATAGATTTCATTATCACAATACATACACATGAATTCCATGAAATAAAAATGATAATTCATAAATCATTGAAATAAAATGATTTTAATATCTTTAATATTCTAATAATGATGAAATTTGTATAAATTAATGAATAATGACATCAATATTATAAAACTTGTACAAAATGATCATGGATAGAAACACTGGCCGACGAAAATAAACAATAAATAAATAATTAATGTATAATGAATAATTATAATTAAAGAGTAGAAAAGGTAATATATATTAATAAGGTATTAAAATAAAATATTAATATGGTTTTTATTATATAATAGGTTAATGTTTTTCAATGGAAGTCAAGATTTAATGTAAGGGTTTATTGTATCAATTTTCATTCATTGAGAAAAATTATATATTCAAAAATTGTCTTATGTTATGTAGTTTATATAATCCCTTTTGTATGAATTTAATCTTAACCTTTATTAAATTCATGGTATTTATAAATACTTCACAAGTTATCTAGTTCAATGGATTCTGATTTCATTGTTACTAAATCCTTAAGATTTTTTCTAAATTAATTTCCATTTATTGAGTTATGCTCATTCTTATTGATGTTTGTTACAATAAGTTGGAAAAAATATACCTTATGATTGAATCATATTATTCTTCAACATTATATTTTATTTATTTACAATTATTTCCCTTGAAATTCTTTATAAAGTATTCTTATATCAATTATTATTCATTGAGGGATTTATTTATTTATTAAAATGCACCGTTGTTGAGAATAATAGCCATCCAATTTAATGGATGTTTATCCTCTATATCCATATTTTTTCTCTCCACAATTGTTATCGTTTATTATTTTAGGAACCAATATATATATTATATCATGTGGAGTTCTTATTTGTCTTCACTTATTTTTAGGAGGATGTTTTGTTATTGTTTTTACAATTTAGTCTTTGATAAAGTTATCTTTTAAAATATTAAAAAGGTTTTGATTATCAGTTTTATATGTTTTATACTCCAATAAATATTTATGGAATTAAAATTTATTTATTTTCAAGGTTACATTAGTGGAACTTATTTCTAATTTTTTTTCAAGAAACATCTTGAAATTTTTTTTATAATCGACTCATTTCTTTTTATTTTTATGAAAATATTAAGATGTATTATAAAATCCATTTTTATGATTTTACTACCATTTTACTATAAAAATATAAAAGGTTTGCGTCCATTAGATTTATGTTCAATAAATTACCTTTTAATCTCTATTATAATATTTCCATTTTTTGGGATTACACTCTATATATCAAGAAATATGGTTATTGATCACTTTTAATGTGACACCCTTCAAAGTGATCTTATTATGAATGTGATTTTTATCAATTTAATTATCCTTAAAAGTTATTATGTTTAATGTATGGGATGAATTTATAATATCATCCAAATTTATTTAATAGATGTCTTATGATAATGATATTACATCTGTGGACTCAGGAAAGTATTAATATAGCATATGTTTATTATTCCAATATGAATGTTTGTTGATTAATATGGAATGTTGATTATGTATTATATTGATATTAATTTCATTTATATAGTGAAATAATTTTAATTAATTAAGTGATAGGTGGGGATCATAGTAATATAGCCTCTTCATTATTTATTTGGTCTTATGGGACAAACATGATTGGATATTTGAGGTATGTATGCCCATTTATTAAACTTTTTTGGCTGCAATCTTAACGATATGTCGGATTTATTAGTTGTGGTATTAATGATTGTAAAATTACTTGTATTAATCCTTAATAATAATATTATGATTCCAAAAATTATACATTCCATCACTATAAATTAGTTATTATTTTATATGTGATCAACTATATTGTTATGTCATCTATGGATTTATTTCCAGCTCATGTGATCAGTTATATGACAATATTTAATTATTATTTATTCATGAAACATTTATTTATACCATGTGTATTCTTTGATAGGTTCTAATATACAACAACCCTAATAGAGTGTTTGAACACCCCTTATTATGTTTCCATTCCCAGGATTATATAGAAACTTAATATGTTAGAAATGATTATATGGGTGTCATGTGTGGAGAATTTTGTGGGAGATGTTGAAGAATTAGTGTTAAATAAAAAATTATAGGTATAATGGGTAAAATTTCAATTAGACAAGAAATATATGGGTTTTTATTTAATTTTTTTACCTAACTAATTTATACACTCAACCTAAAAGATCCTTGGTGTGTAAGTGACACAATATTTGTTGTTGATACTGTAATTATGGACGTTTAAGATTGATTCGCTGATGAGTTACCATTATTCTCATTATATTATATATTTATTTTTAAAATATAAAACTATTAAGTAGTTAATTGGGTTCATACACAGAAGTAAGATTTTTTATTTCAATAAATGGAGTCAAAACTACATGAAAAAACAAATAAGATGCATAGGGATAAAGGTTGTGAAAGTGGAATTCTATTTATGCAGTGATGGAATTATAGTGAGATAACTAAAATGAAATTTCTATGGATGAATCTTTGGGTAAAAATCAGTAAAAATCTGTGATTAAATGGTTATTTCCTTTGGAATGGAATTCCTATATTCCTGAAAAAAATAAAAAAATATAGTGGATTAATACAATAATGAATCCAAACCTATCTATTGAGTGGGATGGATATCAATTAAGAATTATTAGTAGTTTTTTTGACTAATGAGTATACTTAGTGATTGAAAATATGGAATTTGGTCCCACTAAGATCAATTTTTCAATGATATTGGTGTTACACCTAACTGATTTATAATATCTTGTGAGTGTATTTTGAGAATAAATTCTTAATAGTTAAGAAGAATTTATTCTAGACCAAGGATTTTTAGTTACTTCTTCTTTCAAAAGTAAAAATTATAAGTGAAAAAATTGGAGTTGGAACCTAGGAAAAAATTAACATAAACAAAGTAAAAGGATAAAGGAAGATCAATATCATTCCACCAATACTATTTTACGGAAAAACAATTTTAAAAATATAAGAGTATAAAAACTATTTCATAAAGTCAACCAAATAAAATGAGGAAGAAAGGAATAAGATACTTCTCTAATGATATGCTTCAGTTGATGCTCCATATTCCACCAAGATAATCAATTCTACCTTTCTTCACCTTGATGGATTCAAAATTGATGTTAAATATATTAATTCCCCTTATATTCATAGGGATTCCCCCATTTTGAATATAGGAACATGTTTACTCCTTCTTCATGACTCACGCCCTATATGATTGTGCTTTTCTCGCGAATCACCATGTGTTCCTGGTTATCGTAGATTATCTTCCACCTCAAGTGATTCGAGTTGTTCTCTTAAACTAGTCTCAATTAACCTACATGATTCTCAAGCTATATGATACTAATTATTTTTTTGAGGTTCCTCAAAAAGATTTAGTTTTCTACCATTTTAGATCCATATAAATTTTAGAATTTAGGGCTCCCATCCAGGATAAAATAATAAAATAACTAATTAAATTATAATAATAAAAAAATAAATTAATATGGATTATAATAATTAATTTTTTAAACATTAATTATAAAAAAAATTAATTTCAAAATCAAACACCTTTTTCAAAACCCATAAAAATATATAATTCATTTAATCTTTCAAAAAAATCCTTCAGAATTTATTTTCATAAAAATATATGGAATTAAGAGTAAAGAAAAATTTATCTATTAACACCCAAAAGACTTTTTTACATATAAAAAATATAATTTTTACTATTTCCATTTAAATAAAATATTATTCAATAATTTTTCATTAAAAAAAATAGTTTTCATTAAAAAAATTGATTTCATAAAAATGATGTGAAAAAATGTATCCAAATGAAGCCATATAAAATTTCCCCAAATGTAAAGCTTTTATTGTTCTGAATAAATAATTTAATAATTTTTAGTTAATGTTATTAAATATCAATAATGATAAAATGAAATTCAATCAATGATTTTATTTTCACTTGTGCTTTCCCCATGGACTATATCAAGTAGTTAAAATATGACCGGTCTTCTAAGAAACATTGTTTTTCCAAAATAGAGACAGAAATTATAAAAGATGACCAATATTGAAATTTTTTAAAATAATAAAAAACGATTCACTTTTAATTTAATTGAACTTACAAAATTATCTTTTTCTATTTTTGAATAATCTCACATAGTTAACATATATTGAAAAAACAAAACTGGTGGAAGAGTGATTTTAATAAATAAAAGATTGAATAATTAACTTAACCAACAGTTTCAGCTTAAAGAATAAAGGGCTTAACTACGATTAAGAGTTCATTTCATAAACCATTTAAATGAAATACATATGAGTTTAAACTCTAGTCAAAAAGATCAAAATGAATTATGTTTAAATATTTTACCCCCAATGTTTTATTGAAAGAAATAATTTTAGTTAAATGTAAATGATTTAATGATTGATTTCATGGAAGAATATAAAATATCAACTACTTAAAAATGAAAAAAATCCATTAAATTTTCTAAAAACACACCCCCACTATAAGTGAAAAAGTATTCTTAAGAAGAACCAATTTAACTAAAAACAATTGAAGCATTTTTATGTGTAAAACATTGAAGTACAATTTAAAAAAATTTAAGAGTACTCCCCAACACTTAAATCCCAAGATTTTCCTCAATTTTGAATCATAATGTGAATGAATTAATGAAAATAGTGTTTGATCAAAATGTATTTTCAATTATTTAGTTCCAATAATGTTTGAGTGGTCACATGAAATTAAAACAACATGATTATACTGAATAAATAAGTATACAATCATTTGTAAAACTACAATGAGATTTCTATTAGGTCTATGCTTCAATTTTTCAGTGAAAAGGATGAATTTTCAGAAGAATTTAAGATTTCACTTGATGTTCTAAAGGATTTATAATTAGTCATAGAAAATATCAAGCCAAATAATTTGAAAACACACAAAAATTATAAAATGAAAAGTGTAGCAATAACATTCTATATTCTATAGTGGTAGGAGCATACAACACAACACTTCTAGAAATATTTTTTATCTATTTAATTTTTTAAACAACTGTAAAAGATTTTCAATTTATGAAAATATTGAGTAAAAGTAAAAAAATAATAGTTTTAAATGGAAATCACATTAATGTGGAATCTTTCATCATTAAATGTCCAAAAAAAGAACACCCCTTCAGTTTAAAGAGGTTGGTACCTTTCCCAATTTTTTATGGAAATGCTTGATTATCAGCAATAAGAAATGTTTCAGCTCATCTCACTAACTGATGAACCAGAAAGATATATCCTTGACTCCTTAGTGGCTGGGGACTTCGGTGGTATTGTTCTACAGAAAATATTTCATTTCAGGAGTGGCTCTAATTAATTGTAATTTCTCCTTTAGTGTAAATAGATTCCAATAAATATAAGCTTTCTTGTATGTAGAATGCATCACAATGCACTCCCGACAAATGATAATTTTTAGAGAAGGGGGATATATCTTGCCTCTTGGTGCTGGTGTTGCAGGATGTACTATTGGGAAACTAGTTGGAACTTTCTTTTAAAGAGATACATGGATGAGCTATTGTAGGGGATTATTTACCACTGTAATTGTGTGGATGGAGGCAGAGACATTGTGACCATATTTATGGATCACTAGTTCTATGGAATCGACAGTAATAGTTAGGAGGCAAAGACTAGGGGTATGTTATTCACTACTATATACTAGGTAATATGGGATGTCTGAAATAGGTTGGGGGGGGGGTTTAGAGTATCACTGACATACCTAGAGGTGTGCCATCAAATACTGGTGGCAGAGCTAGGAGGGATTCAAGTCTAGGGATATGTTTTGAGTTCTTTATGTATGATGTTACCAAGGGATGCTCCCCTACCAGCGAGCACAAATATTTAGAACAGTGGGGTGTGGGTTTGCTGGTTGCAGCCTTCTTCTAGTCTGAAACTTAATGTGGATGGTTCCACTGTGGGGGTATTTATGAGAGGTGGAGTATTGGTGAGGGATGTTCTCAGATTGGCCTGTTTGGGTTTCAGTGCATTCTATGGTTCAAGTAGCTGAAGTAAGGTCTATGGTCAGTGGTCTCCAATTGTGAAAGATGTATAACATCCACCTATCAGAGGTTGAATCAGAATCAAAAGTTCTCATTGAAGTTATGGGAGGAAAGAGAAAACCAAGGTGGGAGTTGATGTACCATATTTGGAAAGGCATGAAGCTGCTGGACTCAGGCGTGATGGTGGGACATGAATTGAGAGCAGGAAACTTTTCCACAGATGCTTTGGAGTTTAGAGGTAACCTAATGAATACTTTATCCAATTTTTATTATCTGTCCTCATTTCCTAAAGAGTGTTATTATTTTTTAATGGGTTATTCCCTTGGACTCCATCACTTTCGACCACCTTAAACTCTTCTTTCTTGATATAATTTATTTATAAAAATTCAACTTGTCAGTCAGTTATAATGTAAAAATATTAACTTGAGATTTGAAAAAAAATCCAACACAAAATAGAATTAAGTAGAGTTCAGTTGAAGGGATGATGTTCAAAATTATGAAAGATAGTAATCCCTCATTTAACTTCAAATTAGTTTAAAATTCCTACACTGGTGATCAACATAACACCAAGCAGCCCTTAGCTATGATAGTCATCAATTGACCATAGAAGACCAAGAACGACCATGGAAGTCTATAAAATAGACTGTAATAAAAAATCACAACTTTCAAAAGAATAAAATCCAACTGAACATGATGGTGAAAATAAAGATGTCAAATAACTGACAAAACGTAGAAACTAATAACAATAAAAAATTGACCAAACTAATAAATTCTTACAATCTTGAATCAACAACCCCAAGTGACCATGTCGATTGACCACACATTTTTAGCTTCTATAAGAAACAATTAGACTAGAAGAGAAATTTTAATTGACTAAAAGTAGAAATAGAACATAAGAGAATAGGATTCATTGAACCGAATTACAAGAAATCAACCACAAGAAGAAAATTACACCAAGGAATGGATCAAAAATAAGAAATGATCACCCATAAGAAGGAATAATCGACCACACATTGAAAATTTTACCAAGGACTAGATTGACTGGAAAACATAATTAGATTATTAAACATCAAGCTTAACTACCGAAACAAAATAGAATAAACAAGTGTGAATAAGTCATAAAAACAATCAAATTTATTTTTATTCAGGAAAAAGAATATATAAAAAAGGACAATGTGTTAAATACCGTGGAACATTGAGTTTAAATTCCTCTGTTAGACTTAGTGGAAGCGCATCTTTCCAGAGCATATATAGTATCCAAAACCTTTGACTAATATTAAATTAATTCTTAATTATTTTTCCATTGACTAAGAAAAGGATATTATATTCTCCCACAATATCCAAAACTCTACTGACTAATACTCCAAAGAGTATACAAATTGCAGACCATTTATTTTTTAATTTCTTAAGGAAGGTTTAAATATGTAATTTAAAAACAAACTCTTTATAAAAACTTAAAATTTATATTCTAAATTATTTACTCATGAAAATATTCATTTATTTTTTTATAACCTATAATTATCATAGAATTTCCTGTTAACTTCCCCTAACTCAGTCAACTCTAATAAACTTCTCTCAGAAGTATATTTGAAATCAAAATTTAAGATCTTAATAGACCAAAATGTCTTGTGTTGATGATCTATAGGAGAATATAATGGTTTTACAAGGACCATCAAATAATTATGAATTACAATAATTATTTTAAAGGTAGTCTTACAATCCCACAAGTAATTATCTAACTTTAAAGTTCCATCTTTCCTTGAACCAAAATCTATTTACTCAATGATCTATTTAAGTTCTCTATTTGGGATTTTCTCTTGAACATTAGATTGAAAATGATAAATTTTCTAGTTATGTACACACACACACACACACATTTTTCTATTTAGAGTTTGTATATTAAATTCTTGAAATCAGATACATTATTAGTGATGAAGGCCTTGGGAACACCGAATATTAATAAAATGTTATTTTTAATGAGGATCAACATACTACTTGCATGATTATTTATATGATCCAAAAACTCAATCCATTTGTACACATAGTCTATAACCACTAATATGTTTCCATTTCCATGGGAATATGGGAAAGTTACTTTAAAATCCATCCCCCATAAATCAATGATTTCAACAATCAGAATTCTCTTTTGTGGAAGATCCTCTTTTCAACTAACAATGCTCATCCTTTGGAATTTTTACAACCCACAACAAGGATTTTAGGATATTTAAAATTTTTGGATAATAAAAACAAACTTTCAACACATTTTGGGATATCCTTTATCCTATATAGTTTCCCCTAATGGTGAAGAGTGCCTTCCTTCATGAATAGACACCATCTTCTCTGTGGGATCACACCATCTCATAAATCCATCATTACACTTTATAAATTACAATGGGTTATCCCATAAGTAGTAATTAAGGTTTGAAATGAATTTATTTCTTTGATTATATATGATATACCTTGTAATTACTCTTTTAGTAAGTAAATTAGAACATTTTTATACCAATCAGTTTGCTTTAGTAAAGCACACATAGTTTTTCATCTGTGTAAAGGGAATTGATCTCCCTTAGGTTATAATTTTGTGTGTTTGGAAGCCTATTTAGGTGATCATACGATAAATTATTATATAACTTATTATATATAATCTCAAAATAAAATTCTTTAAATAAAAGGATCTGTATCATCAGTTATGGTTTTTTATCTTTATTTATAAATAGTTATTTCAATCCATAATGATCAGTAGATACTATAACCTTATACATAATCATGTATTTTATAAAATTTTCAAGGCCATAAAGTATCTAATAACTATTTATTATTTTTGGTGTAATTCCTTTTCCCATTATCTATAAACATACTATAATAATACAACACATTAAGTTTCTTTTCATTCCACTTCTCCAAAATAGACCCTATAACAATATCACTAGTATATCACATTAAATCAAATGAGATTTTCCAATATGGGGTAGTGATGAGGGGTAAGGAGGGTAGTTTTTCATTAATAAGATTGAAATACTCTTATAATTTCTCATCAATAATTAATGGTTCATACTTAACTAATATAAACTAAGGGATATTATGATTTTAAATAAATCCTTTATGAATCTCCAATAAAAACAATCATGTCCCAAAAAATTTCTAACCCACTTCACATTTCCAGGAGAGGATGGATTTTGATTCACTAATATCTCAACATTATGCCCCTCTGTTCCCCTATTCGAGGCATTATAAACAATAACAACTCCCTCGATGAATATTAATTGTTATTTTTCTCAATTAAAAATCACGTTTATCTCTTAACATCTTAGAAAAAATGATTTCAAAATTTCTAAATAGTTATAAAAATAAATTATAATAATTGAAAATCTATCCTTGAATAATTTAGTAATCCTTTTAATAATTTCTGAATAAATATAAATCATACACCTTTTAAAGGTGGTTGTGGTGGAATACAATCTAAAGAGAATTCACCAGTAAGATAATATCCCAAAAGGGCATGTGAATGTATTCTTATCCTAATATTCTAGGTCTATAAGATTCTCCTTGTAACCAGAATAACTATCCTTAAAATAAAATAATTTATTCCTAGCAATCCCCTAATGTATTTGTTCCGTAAATAGAATAGGAAAATTTTCCTTTCTAATGGTTGAGTTAAGATTCTTAAAATCAAAACAAACTACCCAATTAATTTCATTTCGAACATGGAGTTGATCATCTTTTAATTATTTACAATGATGACACCCTCTTCTCTAGAACCAATTAGACAAGTATGATCTTAGGTATATTATATATGGGATACATAATCCTAATATTAATATTTTTTTTCACTTATTCTCTCATAAATTCTTTCATACTGGGGTTTAACCTCCTTAGTTCTCAAATATCAACTTATGATTAGGTTCCATGAGGATCCTATGTGTTTAAAATGAAGGGATCATCCTTTTGATGTCATATAAAGACCAAATTATAGTATTTTTTAAATTATGAACACATTTATCATCCTTACTTATTGAATTTTCCTTAAATTAGTAGATATAATAACTGAAAATGTACAATTTTCAACAACAAATGAGTATTTTATGTGATAAATAATTTATTTGAACTCTAATTAGGGTTATTATTGGATATAAAGTAGAATATTGGGTCATGTTTACCCAAAGTAATCTATGAGTTTCTTAAAAAATGAATGAAAACTAAATAAATCCTCTTATTTATTGCTATCTAGAATGGATAACTCCCTAGTTTTAGTTTCAAAACAAGGTTTTAGGGTTTTTTCTTTATAAAATTTATAAATATTTCCCAAAAAATCACCCTAATAAATATCAAATGGTTCCTTTTACTTTACTAAACTGATTCCCAATAAAGTTTCAACAATAGAGGAACTATTTTTTTCAATCATCCTAAAAAAATCTTCCTATTAATCATCAAAATTTTCTTTGGATTCTGACAACTGATCATTAATACAGTTTCAAAATTATGGTAGTACCTTTTATCTCCCAAAAACATTAAATTACTTTCTTTTTTCTAGTGAATTTTAATATTAATTTCCATTGATAAATATTAATGATTTCTCCTCCATTAGAAAATAATGGTTTTCTAAAAATTATATGCACCTATTTATCACATCCCATGTCTTGGATAAGAAATTATGAAGGTAAAAATTATTTTCCAACTATCATTTACAGATCATTAAGTCTTCCTATAGGGTGTCAGATAGATCATTCATCTAATTGAATAACTACTATGGTTGGATGCAACTCTCCTAGTATATATTGTTAAAAAATTAGCAATGGATTAGATTTATAAATGATACATGGTCACATAAACAATTGATCTATCCACAATTACTAATGGTGTATGAGATTAAAAAACTACCATGATCTTTGAGTTTAGTTGGTATCATATTCTGAACAATATAACTGTAATTCTCTATCAACATGTAAGTAGAAATGTATTATAAGTTTTTCTTATTTGAAATAATAATTGTTATCTTTTTTAGATTTAAAGGGTTATGAACTAAGGGGTTAAGAAATGGTATATTGATGTGATCATTTTTTAATAGCTCAAGGAATTTGAGTAGTTTGGGTTATTGGTTATTTTCTTCCAATTCTTCAAGGGAAAGGAATGTGTGGGTATATATTTATTAAAAATGTAGGCATCCAATCAAGTTATTCCTCACTATTCTCTTTCCATTTATTATTTATAACATTAAAACGTTTTTATTCTTATTTTTTATATATCTAATAGGAGGGTTTATCTTAGTTTCCTTTGGGTTGTACAAATTTATATATTCATAGTTTTCTAGATTTTGGTTTCTAGATGCATTAGAAATTTAATTTTGGGATATCTTAGGATCAATTTATACTTCCTATTGATTTTTATGATCACTCTTAGTTATAATATCCAAGATATTATCCCTAGTAATCACTTTAGTTGTTCTTGGATGTTTTGTATTTTCTCTACCTCCTAAATCTCTTATCATTTTTATAATATATTTTTGAAGATTTTTCATTTCATTTTTATAGGAATAATTTTGTGATTCGATATAAAATTTATATTTTTTTTATTAATAGTCCATGTTTATTAAAATTTGATACATAATCCCCTCTAAATTACCTTGGGAATTAGTATACAAATCCACTTTTTGGATTTTGAATTATTTCCTAGGATATTGTGGAAACCTATGGGAAACAGCTGGTCTAAAAACTCCTTGTCCATTCCAGGAAAGATTTAAATGTTTTATATAACCTTTTTTATAATTATTAGTGAAAGGGAAATACCTATTTTTAATCCTAGGTAAAAACCTAGAAGAATTTTTATTTTAGGTGGATGGGAAGGATTATAAAAGTTAAAAATATAAGAATCTGAATGAAGAAACTTACCAAAATGTTGTCATTTATCTATATGTTAATTTTGTTTATTTTCATTGTAAAAACCATAAGATTTAACTTAAAATTGTGGAACATAGTTGGTTTCTTTTCTATATATGTATATTATTCAAGAGTATTTGTGTTTTGATTTTTATGAAAGCATATTGAAAATATAATTTAATTACATAGTAGTTTCATTAGAATAATCTCCTATAGAGGACTAATCTACGATTGTTTGATTACAAGGGGATAAACCATTTTAATATGTGTATATAAGGAAATTTTGAGAAAACCGATAGTTAGGAAATTACCTATGAATATCCCTAAATTGATTATAGGTTTCACTGAACTGCTCAATCGATTCTTGAACCCAACCTGTGATCTTATTTTTAATTTTAGATTTCATTCTCCTAGGGTAGATCTTCATTAGATAAGCATTAAATATCTAGTCCAATGTGTCAAATATATTCTCTTACAAATATTGAAACCAAATTATAAAATTATCCTTGAGAAAAAATTGGAAAACTATCAATTTAAACTCTACCTAACTAATTCCTCACAATTGTAGATATTGAACCACTCTATAGAAATCCATAATGATGTTCAAAGAGTCTTAATTATAAAATCCATTTATGGGTGGAAACATGAAACAATTAACTGATATATTTCATTGTTTATATTCTTAAGAATAAAGTTAGTGCAAGAATTGTTTCAATAAACTTTACGTATTAGAAACTTATTCATCATATAATTTCCAACTTCTTATTCTCTAGGTTGATATTTAATGATGTTTTTATAGTGATAAAAACATCACTATTATCTTCCATTTTAGTCCTAATTTACTTTTTAGAGCACTGATATATTTTTGAATTTTCGGGAAATAAGGCTCCGAATCTTCAAATTTTGATCTCATATGAGTAAAAAATAATCTTTATTGAATGATAAAAAATTAACACAAACTTGATTAAATAGTTTTTACTTTTATTGAAAAAAAATATTTTCTTGTTTTTTTTGATTTTTTTGTTTTCATGATCACATATACCTTCCCAAACAATGATTCTGAATTTTAATTAGTTACCATTTTTCACAAAAAATTGATTATTTATTTTCCCAATTTAATACTAGAAATAAATGAATAAGGTAAAAACTCATATGTGAGGTTATTTAATTTAACAAAACAACTCATAAATTTAAGGAAACATAAACAAGAAAAACAAGGGTCATGGTTGTGGAAGTGGTATGTTGTGTGATTAGTGAAGGAGTTATGTTGAGATGAATAAAATGAACAACTATGGATGAAACTAGGGGTAGAAAATAGGTAGTAAAAATTAGTGATTAAAAGTTAAGGGGAAAATTTTATTACCTTATTTTAAATGGCATTATTTTGTTTATTAAAAAAAATTAAATCAATATAGAGGATCATTTCAAGAATAAAGAAAAACCAAATAGCTAGGAGGGATGGTTCTCATATGGAAATGATCAATATTTCATCAAATGATGAGTATTATCAGGGGTGAAAATGGAGAATTTGTCTCCACAAAGTTCTATTTTTTATTGGTGTTAGTGTGCTACCAAACTGATTCATCATCTCTTGTTAGATAATTTTGGGAATAACTTCTTAATAATAGGCAAAAATGAAATTAAGACCGTCAATTTTTATTTATTAATGTTTTGAAAAGTGACCACTCTAAGGCAATATAGAGGAGTATAAAATTAGTAAAAAATGAGGATAAATGAAGTAAAAATATAAAGGTAGATCAATCTTATCCACCTAACAATAATTTAGAAAAATATCATGTTTGAAATATTATAATACAATAATGAATTCATAACAGAAACACTGTAAAATGAGGAAGAAAGGCAGAAGAGGCATATATATTGAGAATCTCCAGTTCCTGACTGAATAACACTAAGTCACATTGTTCTCCCTCTTTTATCCTAAATGGATTCAAGGTGGATTCTCAATCAATGAGTCCCACATATACACATAGTCCTTCTCCCTTTTGAATACAAGTATGTATTGACTCCATCTTTGTGAACCAAAACCAGAAACATTGATCCTTTTTTGGAGCCACAAAACATCATGAGTCACTATGGATCATATTATTCCTCAAGTGACTCATGTTGAGCTATGAAATCAGTGTTAGTAGTTCCAATGGAATCACATACCACGTTATATTAATTCTTCAATTAATATTATTCAAGAAACTTCTATATTCTTTCATTGGGATCAAGCTCTAATTTGCCTCTATATAGATTTTAGAATTTTGGGATCCCCTTTTGGATGAAAATAATAGAATACCCAATGAAATTATATTAATAAAAAAATGAATTTAAATAATTTACAAGAAATAATTTTTATGTTAATTATTGAAATAATTACACCCACAATAAAATAACCTTTTTAAAACCCATCAAAATATAGATTTAAATTATATTTTTTATAAAATAATTTATAAATTTTTCCTAAAAAATATATGGTATTAAAATTAAATAAAAATTGATCCATTAGCACCCAAAAATACATATTTTCATATAAAAATAAAAATATTTACTATTTCTATTCAAATAAACTAGTATTCAATAATTGTACATTAAAAGCATCTTGTGGCATTAAAATCACAATGATTTAACAAAATGATTTGAAACAATTTATCCAAATATATACACATATGACTATTATGTTTGTATTAAATAATATATTAAAGAATATGTTTATTTTCACTAAATTTTGAGTGTGCTAATTCAGGGTTCCATAGTATTATAGTTCTGTAGTGTTTTTTCTTCAAATTTTTGTTTTTATTTTATTTTCTTTTTAAAATTAATTCCACCAAATATATGTGGAATATCTTATTGAGTAATCACTCAAATTACACATCAAATAAAATGGAATGTTCTAATTGGGTGGGATCATAATTATAAAATACACTAAATTCGGATTCAAGTTTTTTAAAATTTCCTTTCACTAATTATCAAATAAAATAAAATATTATTTTTAAAATATGATTTAATTACATGAAATTAGAGTGGAATATTTTAAAAAAATTAGATAAAATTGAGAAATATATAAAAAAATATATTTCCTATTACTTAATTGTACTCTATAATCTCTTTAAAAACCTATATTTTGGATAGATTAAACTTCAATTCTTCCTCATGAAATTTATTATCTAAGTTTTTTTCCTTCAGTCTCTATAAAGTGAACCTCTTCCTAATTAATCACTAAACACTTATATTTACGTAGTTTTAACACCATGAAAAATGTATTTAAGAAAATTTAGAATAGTATAACATAGATTTTTTTTCATAAATACTTCTTTAAATTCATTCATTTTTCAATGAATGATATGTTTCGTGCCTCGTTGGAATTATATGGCTGCATTACACATTCCAATATATATATATATATATAAGAAAATGTTCCATATAGATATGTGAATTTTAATTTGCTTTTTTCATCCATATTAAAATAAAACTGATTGTACTATGAATATTTTTTAATAAAGTAATCATATTAGTGTTCTATGTAGTTGAAAATCTTTTGATCACTAAATGGGATTAGATAATTCCCTTATCTTGTTAAATATTTCAGTTTTTACTCAACACACACATCCCATCCATGAAATATTAGAATTAAGTTCAATTAATTGTTTTATTTTTTTTATTATAACCATGCCCTTGTTTGGAATGAATTTCAGTAGAGAAATAAAATCTTTATTATATTAATGGTAAATTATCATGTCATAAATTACCTTTATCTCTTCTTTATTGACTATTTCTTTCATTATAGGTGCCAATAAACTCTTTTTATCTCTACCTAGATTAAATACATATTATACTATTACTTTTCACATAAAAATTAATGAGTTGTTTCCTTATATATAAGTGATTCCCAATATTATGGATTTATTTTCATTCTCCAAAAAATTTCAATAATTCATTTTTAGTTTCTATAGATATATTTGTATTAAAAGTCACTAATAAAGAATTATGGTCTTCAAATAATGGGTATCTCAATAAATTTAAGAATTTTGAGTTCTATAAATGGTGTATAGATTATTTGGGTGACAATATCTAGATATGAGTCTCAAGGAGGTTGTTTGAACCACTAAATTCTTTGATTTTCCTCCTTGTGTTCACTTCATTATAATTTTTTCCTTTAGCATCTCATCAGTTAATTCCATCATCTCCTCTCTTATTATAGATATATTTAATTATCATGTATGAAATATTTGGATACGGATATGGAAATATATCATTTAACACCTGAACTAGGTTTTACTACCTTCAATAAGTTAAAAATAAAAAAGTCTTCACCTTCTATAAAAATCGGTCTCCCTTGGTTGATTAATATAAATTTACTTCTCCTAGAAATGAAATTTATTCCATGGAATATTGAAAATTCAATTTCTTATAATAGATCTAATATTTAAAAAACAAGTTTGAAATGTGAACATACACACTTTCAGAAGAATATATTCTATAATTATTCTCTATTATTCAACTAATATATCAATATATGGGTCTCAAAACTTACCAAATTTGACTCTTTGATTATATACTTATCAAATATGATTAATATAATCAATTTGAAACTTTACTCAAGTTTCAAAAGACTTTTAAAAATGTTCATAAATTAATAGTACAATATATTAATAAAATATGGAGATATTAGAGCTTTAAACAATTTTTATTATTATTTTATACCATAGATTACATTTCATAAGTGAAATGATACAAAAATATTAAAAGTTAATTTTTTTTATTGTAGAATTGCATCAAATACATTGAATATATTGAAATTTATGAAATATATTTGGAAAATAAAATATTAATATGGAGTTACATTAATATTTTAAGGGTATTTACTATAAAAAATTTCCCAATTCAAAGGGTTATTTTTTCAATTACAGTGGCTATAATCATCAATAAATTATTTAGCAGCGTTTACAAGAAAGCATCGCTAAACTGGCCACCTGAATTGATAAGTATAATTTCTCTTTAATAATTAGTAGGATGATAATTTTTGTGCTGGTTACAACTATTTATAAATAAAATTATTTATAAAATATAAATTTTAAGAAATTATTAATATTTTAACTGTATTTTTTTAAAACATAGTTAGTGATTTAAAAACTTCCAATAATTTGAAATTAAAAGTTAATATATATGTTTATATATATTAAATATTTTATTTTTATGTAAAAAATAAAATTTTTAAGGGATTTTTTAAAACATTTTTATTGGTTTTGAAACTGATGCTAATTTAAAAATGAAGTTAAAAAAATTTAAAATATGGAGTAGCCACTACAAATTATAAAAATAAATGGAATTGGGATTTGTGATAATATTAATTCTACTCGAAGTTGTTAAAAAATAAAATTAGTTTTTTGATAACTAAAAATTCATGGGATCCCCTTTATAAATATGAATTCACTACCTTCCATACCCTATGTGATGACCTAGACCTAGAATCCCACATCCTGAGACCCGAGTTGGGATCACCTCTTGGGATCAGGTGTATTCTATAATCATGAGTAGAGGGAAACTATCACCAAGGAGTAATTATTAAGAAATTTGTTTACGTCATGTAGAAAAATAACTATATGATAAATAACGTAACCTAATTTAAAAAACCTAAATGGCCTTTAAAACACCATTTTATGTAAAAAATAAAATAATATGCAGTGAAAAATAAAAAATACTCAAGTAGTAATAAGAAAAAACCACCAAACCGATGATGTATATCTAATATGAGTGGTCTAAATACTCTTCCAATGTATGAATAAACACTAGTTAGTCAACCCTGAGATCAAATTTTAATATCCAAAACCCAAGAACATTGGATAATTTCCCTTACCTACATCATGATTGATGACACACACCTACACCAATATATTTGGTTGGGGGTGAGTATGAATAACCAGTAGGATTTCCCCGATGTACTCTCATGTAATCCCATGCAGATATATTCCCAACCATGTAACCAATATTATTAAAACTATTTTACATATTTAAAAAAAATTCATAAAAAAATCCAAACATCAAATGAAATGATACAACATATTATTTCCAAATAAGGACAACCTTCCCAATTTTACCCTAATATGAACCCAATAAAATATCCAACATAACTAAAGGGATACATGAGAAATATATAAGAACCTAACATAAATTTATTCCTGTAATCATAGAATACATTTTCTATAGATCATCACCCACCCTAGTGGTTCTGGAATTTCACGGCCTTTCACTTATATATCACATAAAAAGGTGTAAATTCATATCCATCCCAAGTACCTAGTCCTTCCATCTGTACTTGACACTTCCAATGAATCTATGTTACCCTACATAGTCAATTACCCAAAATAGTTTTACTTATTGATTTTTTTTACCTAAATAGTCTATTAAAACCATATCTTAAATCTAATCAATTCAGGACACCCAAAAACCTATTTCACCAAAATACCATTAGAATCCCAAAAACAACGGATCAATCTAAATGTATCCCAGAATAACTCCCATGATTTTATTTAAAATCACATAACCTTGGGGTTTTTACAAATTTAAAAATTAATTATTATAAAATAAATTTCAAAAATATATTTTATAACAAGACACATTGAAAAAATGGAATAAAAGGATACTATTAATAAAATAATGAATCATAATAACATAAGGAATGAATAATATCCACATTCCATATAAAAACATCACATTATGATTTCAAAAACCCAGATATAATTTCAGTAATCATGATCCAATCATCAAAACCCTAGTATCAGGAACCCAAGATCATGATTATTTTAGTCGTGATTTTAATCTCAAAACCCTATATCCAATTCCATGAGATAGATTTATAAACTAAATAATAAATAAAAAGAGAGAGAAAGATACATATTGAAGAAATCATGAGATCATTGAGATCAAACAACTAATTCAATGTTAATATGACTATTCCAAGAGGGAAATACATCATTATATGATGAAGAATACCCATTTTTTCTTATAATGAACCTAGATCTATCCGAATTAAGAATAATATGCTTTATGATATCTATTAGCATATAATAATGTTTTTAAAAATAAAATCACAAAATTTGAACCTGAGTTCTCAGTTTTCGAGGACCATACACTAACCATTTAGGAACCTCTATCCATAAACTCTGAGCTACATGACAAATTTTCATGGTCTCGTGGGATTATAGGCCATGAAACAATTGTTCAATCATAAATACATCTCTGGTGAATTGTAAAATCCTTTTTCATAGCACACAATGCCATATTCTTGAACCTAGTAGTGTTCACTGTACCTCCAAAAAAAACATAGTGAAGAACCACCAAGAATCAAAGGGGGGATTGGCTAAAAATCCTGGAATGTTCTAATTCTCCTAATCATATGAATTATTATCACTAAAATGTAATTGTTATCTATTCTAATAAAGTAACATTATTTATTGATAATATATTTGATCTTATCTATCCAATGTGTCTTCTTTAATCTAATCGTGATGCCACAAATCCCTCACTGTCCAAATAATCCATCCTCTTAATATATTTTACTCACTATAATAAATCTTCACCAACATATCCACAAAGGTCACATCCAGCCTCAAATACACCACATCATACGATAGAACATGGGACGGTTCTAATTGGTACTTCCTCTCCTAAAAGACATGAACAAATTGCGTATTGAAACTTACTTCTGTGTGAACTATAATATACAAGTCACATCTTTAAAACATTCAACAATATTTATTTGACCCACATACCAAGATTACAACTCCCATTTATTCACAAGTCATTTGTGTCCCAACCATGAACAAACTTGTAAATAGACCAGATCTCTAATTGAGAACTCCTATGGAAACTGTTGACGATCAACATATAATTTTATTGAGACTAATATACCACTAATTTCTTCCAGATTAGGTACATCTTTCAACTAATATGACACACCAAGATAGGTTACAATAGTGATATCTCTCCTTATTCCACCCAAAATAGTGAGGATAAGTATATTTTTATAGATAAAATCTACCAAAATCATACCGTCCTCCCATGATAGATATTATTATGGATAAAAACTACCAAAATCATAGAGTACTCCCATGATTTCCAAAATATAGAACATAATATAGATTCTTTCCCTCCAATGTCTATATACACTATTATCTCTACACATCCCGTAGAGTGTATAGGACATACTCATCCTCAGTTGAGTAACCATCCCCTTAAATAACTCTCTCTAATTTATATAATTAAATTGAGGATATCTTCTTAAAAATATAGATTAAGAAACTACATGTATTTTAAACACCTCATCCACATGAAACATACCCTAATCCTTTACTAACAATATCTCCCAAATAGATAATATGTGCACCCACTTTGAAAGACAGTAAAGAATCACCCATAGTGCATTATGATTATATGATGATACTAGGAAACTAGTCAAGAAATAAACCAAGAATCTTCCCATTTTCATTTTATCACTTACAAATGATGAAAAATACCCACATTTCAATAATGATTTACCTTAATGTACTAAAAAGTTAATTAGTGAGGAAAATAATCAAATATGTCTATCTTTATCCTTTCCCATCAGAATTTTAGTATGATATAACAATACATATCAACTACTGTAGGACGAACTTACCAACTACAATAATGGAATATACCCATAATTGAATTCCTTAAACCTAAAGGAATCAAAAATATATCTTTCAAATAGAGTGTTATTTCCACTTCTAGTGACCACTCTTCTATGAACCCCTTGTCATTTAAGGAATCACTAATATTCTTACATTCAATATAACAATTTTTTTCTCCTCAAACTAATCAAAAAGTATATAAACAATGCTGATTTGGTGTAATATAATTTTATTTCCCTGTTGTTGATCCTATATATGTAATAATTACACTAGGATAATCAAATTCCACCACCCCTCTAATTCCTTTACTGCTTGAGATTTCTGACTCAAGGAATTTATCACCACATTAAATTTACCTGGAATATAAGAAAACTTTGAATAAAACTTCTATATATACTCCACCCATCTCTACTAACTCAAGTTCAAATATAACTAAGAGAACATGTACCTCATAATATTTTTATCCAAATACACCATGAATATATCTTTAAATAGATATTATATCCAATTCTGCAAGGAATTAAAAACTTCTAATAACTTCATATTATCTAAGGGATAGTTATTCTCATATTTTCATAAAATACTTGTTCTATATACAACCACATTATCCCATATGATGAGGAAACACCCTAGTATCAATTCAGATTCATAAAATACATCAAGAACACTTCATGAGACTCAAATAAGGTTAACACTTACTTAGATGTCAGCCTATTCTCCAACTTATAAAAAAATAATTGGAACTTCTTATCCCACTCAAACTTCATTCCTCATTAATTAAATGATGTCATCAGATATCATAACATCATAAATTCATAAATGATGCATCGATAGTATTATTCCCATTCAAGAAAAAAAGTCAAAGAACTTCTTGGGAGTCTCCCAAGACATCACTACATCAAATTTCTCTAGATCCACTGATACACCTTTTTGAGAAATCAAATTCCCCAAGAATAAAACTCACAACATCTAAAATTGACATTTGTGTAACTTTTATTATAACATGTTCTCTCAATACATCTCTATAATAATCCTTAAATGATTCCCATAACCCTCCTACAATCCATCATATATCAACATATAATTTACAAACAAAACAATATTCAATTAAATATATTTAAAGAATACACGATTCATCAATAAGATAATAATAGTAGTATCATTAAAAATACAAAATAGAATCACTAAAAACTCATAATGCGAGTATCTTATCCAAAATAATTTCTTCGGAATGTCTTCCTACTTCAATCTTAACTATTGAGATCATAATCTCAAATTGATCTTTGAAACCCACTTAGAACCATTCATCTATTAATATAAATAATCAATTAAAGGAAGAGTTTATTTATTATTCATCATCTCCTGATTCAATTTTTGGTATTCAATGCACAACTACAAGACACCATCAAACTTAATTGAAAATAAAATAAGTTCTCCCAATAAAAAATTATAGTTCAAATAAATCCATCTACATTAAAATATTTTAACTAAATATTCAACTATTATTGATCTGGAGGATCCATGTGATATAATGGTAATGATATTAGACTCATCTTGATAGTAGTTGAAAAGATAAATCTATGCATATCTCTAGTGGAGGTCTATATAAGTATTTCAGAAATGAATCTTAGAAATATTCCACCTTCACTAATCACTAAAGTAAATAACAATATTCCACTGATAAACAAAACTAACCTAACTAACTAAAATATTATATCCCTAATGTCTAATTATTATTCCTTTCTAGTTGACATGAATGTTCTAGTCCACTTGAAAAGTGAGAAAAACCACATTAGGTGATGTAAATGAAACCATTGAATCATAATAGATGGACCGAGACATAAAATTCCCCATATAATCCACCATAATTATGACACTAAACATGTCCATATCTATAACCATAAATTCCCGTACGTTTTTAACATCAATGATCATGATGGAACAATATGGAAACCCAAACACCCACTCCACCCTTTCTCCAATATGAATCTTGATATTTAAGAAATTAGACATTAATTATATACATAAATTCCATTGATATTATCCTCATGAGGATATGAATAAATGAAATTGATCCATATCCAATATAGAATAGACCATAATAGAAGTGATAAATATGGTAACTATCACCATCATATGTCATTCCCCAAATAGATATGACACCTGAATCCTAAGAAATAGTTGTCCCTAAATCTTTTAGGCCCAACCATGGTGAAAATTGTTACCAGACATACCCAAATATTAAAATCTATCCTACTTTGGATTCTCTATAGATATCCTAGATCCATGTAAATATTTAGAAACAAAAATTCTGGAATCTCAAGAGAAAAATGTACATAACTTTTTTTATTCCAAATATTCTCACAATGGAGACATGTCCAATGATTATTAAGAAAATCCCACTTTAGGTGTACCATACTGCTTCCCTGGAAACAACCAAGAAACATCCTCCATTGAAATGAATCTGATATGTTTAATATCTTGTGGATGCATCCTTGATAATAACCATTTTAATTATTCTTATTCCTTCTATATAAATTATTTACTCCCTTATTTTGAGTAATAAATACATTCTCAAACTTCAAATCCATCACATTAACCTCAACTATCGCTACCTTATTCACCACCACCACATATGTTGGTAAATCAAGTAGAATCACCCTTAATAAAATTTTAGGTCAAAGAATCCTCTTGAACCATCATGCTTTGAGATTATAAATGGTGATCAACTCTGTCACAACATGAAACAATTTAGTAAAGCAATGTCATGCTGCAATACCATCATGTTCCCCTATTCTAGATTCAGGAACTCTTGATATTTTCTTAGATTAAACATTCCTAGATAAAACTATTGATTGAATATGTATTGAAATATTTCCCCTGTTAGATCTTCATATATCTTGGCTTCATCATTTATCTCATACCACTTATTAGATACTCTTTTAATAATTTAATTAGTTAAATATATCTTCAACAATTAATGTTCATGTAGATACTAGAATATTTGGTTGATTGGATTGACATGTCAAAGAGTTCACTAACACTATCCATGTTCCTATTTCCTTCCTTGTGCACAAGATCACCTTCCAAAGTCTTGGCCACTTTCTCAAAAATAAGTTCTCTATATTGTCACATCACTATAACACTAAAATTGGAAAGTAAGAATCACATAATGCACTGTGTAGAGATTCCCTATACTAAAACCATAAAATCCAAATCATAGGATCTCAATAATATTTCTAAGTGTATTTATTCATAATTTAGTGATTCCATCTTAGAAATATTTCACATAAACCATAATAATTTATTTCTTCCAAATTCTTTTAATGTTAAAAGACATCCAAAAATCATTTTGAAATCATATTTAAAACTAATTTCAGGTAAAACAATTGATTTTGAAAACCTGAATAACATGTATATCTTCCCAACACGTGCCTGTCATGATGTATAAGCACATTTACCATCCTAAACGTCCATATTATAGACACCTATAGGGAATAATAAACCAATATCCAATAATTGATTTTGTTAATCACTTATCCTACTCAAACTATTGGTGGAATCTAGTTTTACTATAAAGAGTGTAACTAAAATTTTTTATAGGCATCACTTGATTTTATATCATCATTGTCTTATTCCAACAAACTTCACTAGGTTAGACCTTAAAAAAAATGCTTTGATTATAATTTTTTAACGAATCTGATCTAAAATTCGACATTTGAAGACATGAGTTGGGGTCAATGTAAGGAATAAAAAATGTTATATGATCCCTAGTTTATAGAAAATAGTACCATGTGTAAAGGATAATCATTGGGTAGTGATTTTACCTCAAGTAAATATCTAATAATATGAGATAAAAATATTTAAAAAAACCCGAAAATATAATACTACTTAAATTAAACAACCATATATAATAAAATATAAAATAAAATAAAATCATGTAATAATAAGAAATGATAACCAAGTAGATGATTCCTATCTAATATCAATGGTCTAACTCCCCTCTAATATATACTTGAACATGTCCATGTCTATAACGCCCCGACCCCAGATACCTAGAGTCGGTGCATTATTACATAACATTGGCATGATCACAAGAAAGATCAAGTCTCGAAAGACAGATTAGTTTAGTAGCCTTGGAAACACTAGATATATTCATAAATATTACATTACATCATAAAATGAAAACTACAACAATATAGTCTCCATAGTCCACACTCTTATCCCCTCATACTATCCCTACAGGTCATTCATAAATTACTTCTTCACATCCTGGGAAAAATAAAACATTGAAAATGGGTGAGCTCAAATGGCCAGTAAGGATAACAATATAGCAGAAACTTTCATAAATAAACAGAAAAATTTAAGGCAATGTATAACTAAAACAAAATCCTTTTAAACATGAACTTCATCATAATATGTCAAGGATAAAATGAAATAATTCCATTTACTTATTCACATGGATATTCTACTAGAAGAATAATCACATCAAAATATTAATAACCACTTTCATAATGACAGAATGCATAATGCTAGACTATCATAACCACGTAGACAACGCATCGTGCCAAGACTACAAATAAGATTTTGTCAAGGCATCGTGTGAAGACACTAGTTTGTCTCATGAGACCTATCGATGCATCGAGGAGCTATAGAGGGCTCTACCCATCACATATTAAGTCCAATGCATTCCCATATGAAAATGTTTAAACATAACATAAACATTCAAATTAAAACTAGCATAAGAAATGTAAATACTTCATCTATAAACCATGAATGGTATAAAAATAACACATCCACGGTCAAAAATATCACAAAACCTTCAATACAATATAGAAGTATTGTATCATAGTAAATCAACTTCAAATAAGCGTAAAATCTATCAAAAGATGTTGACATAGATCAAATCAAAACTATTTGAGATAAATATCCCTTTTTTTGAAATCATTTAATAGTCACATAATTATAAAATAAAACATTTAATTTGAAAAATTTCTTATAAGATTTTAAGGGAAGATTTTAAGATTTTATAACGGTGGAAAATAGCCGCACCCACCGTATAAGTTAAAAAACATTCTTACCTTAATTCTGTCGAAAAGGTTAAAAAGCACCTTGTTTGGAAAACGACGGAAAGATTCCTTTATAAACCTCTTATAAAAATTCAAACAAAGGTATAAATGACTTTAAACCATATTATTATATATATTAAAAACGTTTTGAAATTCATTTTTAAGAAACATGGATGTGGATGATAAAGAGATCCCAGTAGATTATTACGTATAAACAACCTCGGATAATGATGAGATTGTGAAATAAACCCTTACCTTGTACTTTTCCTTGGTTGGGGGTAGGTTAACATCCAGTATAATGGTGAAATAATTGTCATTAAATTATACAAGAATCATATACATTAATATGATATCATATATGATCTTTTAACATTGATTTTTTAATAATATCTTAGTATTATCGTTGTTTCGGGTGTTAACTTACTCGTTTTCTTTTATATGTTTTGTTATGTAAGCCATGTTTTTAAGGGATAGGTTGTAGTGAGGAAAGTTGATAGAGTATTTGGGTAGGGTTTGGCCGATCCAAAAGTCTTTGAATGTTTGAATTATTGATAAGCGGGAGTTACCTTTTATAAGAGGGGTGAGGGGAATCTTTGGAAAAGGTAAAAATATTATTTTATAATAAATTCATATTCGGTTCCTAATGTCTCCAAAGTGTATTAATTAAAGGTTAAGGTGGGTATGGGTTTAAAACCACTCAACCAATAGAATTTAGACAGGTTTGGGTCATTATATTAACCTTATCTTTAATTATTAACTCTTAGTTAATTAGTTTCACTTTTACAATGTCTCTTTGTATTTTTATATTATATGGTTAATAAAATTACTATATACATCCAAGAGACCCCAAAGTGGACCATTAATGATACACCTATCATGATATAAGTCTGTTGGCTGAACCTTATATTTTTATGAATTTAATATCAATTAATAATATAATATTTGTTTTAAAAACTCTTTTATGTCAATTTTGACACTATTCAATAATTGATTTGTGTAAAAATCATAACAGAATGATTACTTCGAAAAAAGTTAATTACATCAATCCTAACATGTCATATTAACCTAAAAAATTATTTTATTTATAAAATTTCTCAAATTACATTTATTTGGGTATTTATAATATCAATTATTCTAATTTTTCATTAATTAGGTAATTACTGCATCACCATTGTGTCATAGATAAATTAAGTTATTTAATGTTTAAAAATTATAAATAAAATACCATTATGTAGGAAATCTGTTTATATTTCTAATAAATATTTACAATTGAATTTATCCTATGTATAACCCTGTATTAAAAATATTTTAGTAAATAAACTTTGATTTTAACTCTTTTAACTCTTCTTTGAATTAAATAATAATTAATGTCCTAATCTAATACAAGTGCACCTAAATGATAATATTTTACTCCTAAAATTGTTTTTGGTCACGATAAACTTGTCCGATAGAATTAGGACACGTTTTAGGGTAATATTAATTTCATTTTTACCATTAATTACCCTATTACTTTAAACTGTGGTAAATAAAAGTAAAAAGTTACTATTCACCAAAAATTATTTTCATCTCATTGAACCACATTTTACTCCTTGATATTAACCGTGTCTCTCGGATTTTTGAAATTCCACTCATAGAAGCGGTAAAATTAAGTTTTATGAAAAATTCTGTTTTTTAACGACCACTTAGTGGTTTCACTATTCATCAAAAAATGAAAGTTTCCAGAAAAATACCAAAAATTAGGCCTAAGCTATATTTGATATTATGAATTCAAAATTTATGTCTATTTTTCCAAATTCAGAACATATCAGTTGCATTAATTAATTTAAAAATTAATTCCCATAGTCAAAACAAATAGCGTGTTTTTAAGAGATAATAACTATCAAAAGATTGACACTTGTTTATGTCTGGTTTAAATGTGAAATTACATCCAATGAACAACATTGTATTAAATGGTAAAAATATATTCTAAATATACTTTAAAACCACTCAAATTAATAATTTATCACTATTAATAATTTCTATTAAAAAGTTGTTTTTAATTAAAATTTAGTAATTTTCACTATTCATCAAAATATGAAAGTTATCCAAAAGTACCAAAATTTCACCCTGAGCTAATTAATATAATAAGAATCCAAAAATGATTTCCATTTCTAATGATAAAATTTATAAAATTTCAAAAAGTAGGTATTACTATTCATAACGGATAGTTTGATTGGTTGTGGCGTGTTAGAATCTCGAAGTTTCGTACAATGCACGCCATTGCATTATTCAAAGGGAAATGTATCATGGAAGCATGGGGTGTTACATTCTCCCCTCCTTCAATAAATTGCGTCCCCGTAATTTTTTTAAAAAATTGGGCTTGAGAATATAATGGAAAGTCCCACATCGGAAAAAGAGTCAATAAAACTATCACTTTAAAAGAAAGGAAGAGAGGTATAAATATGACAACCTTGCTTTTTATTACATCTTAAGCATGCTTTATTACATAAAACGTCACTTGATACAACAAAGAAGATCGAGAGGTTTAGTGTCTTTGGGGCTTAGGATCATTACATAAAAACTTTAAACTTGAAATACAACATCTTTATTGAAAAATTCCTTTACATGACCACTACATTCCTTCGTACTTAGCATTACATGGGATAACCTGAGGACATGCATAAGAAAAGGGTGAGCTATAAATCCCAGTAAGGGAGTAAACAATGAATAACATGAGGAGTGAAATACATGTTAGGCAATATGCATATCAATAGAGCATAATAGAAACATGAACATAAAGGCATGATAAAGCATGATAATCATAACATGGAAATGTGGCAACAACACTTAACATTGAATTAGCATGAGCCAAGGCTCATTACACATGGAGAATGAGTAAACCCTCATTGCACTTGAAGCACGAGTAAACTCTCGTTTCACTTGAATTAGCATGAGTCAACACTCATTGCACATGACGTATCATGATACTATACTTTACCCAATGCATTGGAGCGCTATAAGGGTGCACCCTTATTAAACATTTCATTTCATGCATAAGTGTGCCACATGGATCATAAAACATGGATTCATAAGAAATAATCATTTATTCCACGATAAAGGAATGTGGAATTCATACATGAAACTTTACAATCAATAAGTAAATGTGCATAAAGGTGAATACCCTTGATGGAGGAATGGGCATGGTATTCACTACACAATGACATTGGCTTAGAAAATCGGTGCGATTTCGGCAGCGTAACGACGTGACATAAGAACTCATAAAAAATGTTGATGAGAGATAAAGGGGTTCCTCATCATATTTACATGTAATGGACAGTAAGGAGGTCATATATATACATGTCCCAACAATTGAAATGGAATTTAAATTCATGATACAAAAGTATTGCATGAAAGTAAAAGAAGAGAGAAAAGTTCCTTTTGGAATTTCAGCATAGTAACGGGTGTACATGGGAGGCATTTAATGAGAGAGAAAGGGTTCTCCCATCATTCAAACAATAAGAGGGAACTATGGGGGAGGTGCGAAACCATACCCCAACATTCATAATTGAAATTAAAAGGGCAATACAACTTAAAGAAAATTGAAAAAAATGAGAAAGGAAGAAAAAACCCTTACTTGGAAGTGTGCGTCCAAAGGCTAGAGAGAGGCTTGTGAGAGGCTTCTTGGGAGCTTGGGGCACCTTGAGAGGATTCTAGAGAGAGTAGGGCAGTGGTTGGACTAACTTAAAGGGCTTTGAGTGAGGAGGAAGTAGGAGCTTGGGTGGATTTATATAGGAAAGGTGAGAGAATTCTTTATTATTTAGGTTTGGGACCCCTTATATTAAAATAATCCAAACCACAAACCATACCATGGTATTTGCCCATGGTTTCTGGAAAAGGAAAGAGGAAAACAATATTTTACAATTCCAAGGTCCGAACTTATAAAAAAATTAGGGTTGCTTATGTGGAGGTGAGTCACACTCCCATGGAAATTAATTTAAAAAGGCAAAGTGTTGAATAAGTCTTGAGGGCTCCATTAATGCTTTGAAAAGTGAGTCAAACAAACCCAAAACCTCATTATTTTAATGATAAAACATATATTGGCCGAACATAAGGATTATGGTATTTTATTACATCACCATTGGGTCATTATGATGTCATAAAACACATTATATATTTAAATGGTATTTAATTTTTACCCAAAAATTTGACTGTCTCAGAAAATTATGAAAAATTCACCGTTGGATAATTTAGACGTCCTGATTACAAAAATAATATTTATTTTATCTAAATAATTTTCTAAATATGTGAATTTTCACTTTTAAAATAAAAACCGACATTTATAAAAAATTCACGTGTTTTGACAGAAATGGCTTTCAAACCTTAATAAAAATTTTAATTGCATTCATAAAATTATAAGATCATTTATATTTAATAAAAATTAATTTAATATTAATAATAATATTTTATTAAAATATTATTTAATTCAAAAATCCTTTAATTTAATAAAATATAATTCTTAATTTAATAATAACTAAAAACACCATTTGTACTTTAAAAACTAATTACAATGTATCAAAAATGACTAGAAATTATATTCATTATTATATACAGAAAAAAATAATGTACATGAACATGGTGCTACTTATTTGTTACATAACCCCTTAAAATAGCCGCATAAGACCTAAGGGTAAGGTGTGCGATGGTGACAGACTCTTGGGGTTTCTCGGATAACATCGCTCGAGTGGTAATCTCTATCAACTTCCATTTTTCCCGTAGACGATCATGTTCGAGCTTGACTTGATGAAGCTCAGCTTGGGCTTGGTCAAGGGCAAAGCCCAAAGACGCCACCTCTTTTCCGAGCTCCGACAAATGGGCTTCGTAAGGGGCAATTCTACTGGATGAGGCCATCGCTTCCTTTGTCTGAGTAGAAAATTGGTTCGTTAAAGCCTTATATTTAAACTACCCAGATGATCACTGTTCAACGGCTATAAAAGTAACGGTCACAAATCTTAAAGTAAAACTAAAAAAGTTGATATCTTATAAAAAAAAATTCATAAAGAAACATTTAACTAGATCAAGAGGGATTTTCCATTAATGAAATTTTGGGTCGTTACAACATTCCCCCCTTAAGAAATTTCGCCCTCGAAATTTTCCTTTTCCCACACTAAAACAAATGTGGGTAACTTAGCTTCATCATATCCTCCGACTCCCATGTCGCTTCTTCAAACTTGTGGTTTCTCCACAAAACCTTGACGAGGGGCATTGTCTTATTTCGTAGAACTTTTTCTCTACGATCTAAGATCTTCACTGGTTGCTCCTCATAAGAAAGATCGTCTTCTAATTGTACCACCTCGGAAGAGAGTACATGTGAAGGGTCTGGTATGTACTTCCTTAAGAGGGATACATGGAAGACATCATGCACCTTGGCCATAGTAGGTGGAAGTGCTAGTCGATAGGCCACAGCCCCAACACGATCAAGAATTTCGAAGGGGCCGATGTACCTTGGACTTAACTTCCCTTTCTTTCCAAACCTCATGACCTTCTTCCACGGAGATATGCGTAAAAACACCATGTCTCCGACTTTAAACTCAAGGTCTCGTCGACGATTATCTGCATAACTCTTCTGTAGACTCTGGGCTGCCTTGATATGCTGCTGAATGGTTATCACCTTCTCCACCATTTCTTCGACCATTTCTGGTCCAAGCAGCTTACGTTCACCGACCTCATCCCAACATGCCGGTGTTCTACACCTTTTCCCATACAGGGCTTCATATGGTGCCATTTGGATGCTTGAGTGGAAACTATTATTATAAGAGAACTCAACTAGAGGAAGATGTTGATCCCATCCTCCTTTAAAGTCCATTGAGCACGCTCTCAACATATCCTCAAGTTTTTGGATAGTCTGCTCAGATTGACCATCAGTTTGAGGATGATAGGCCGTACTGAAGTTCAGTTCAGTATTCAGAGCATGTTGAAGACTCTTCCAAAACATAGAGGTAAATCTTGGATCTCGGTCAGACACAATAGATAGTGGTACTCCATGAAACCGTACCACTTCCCTGATATATATCTGTGCCAGTTGATCCAAAGAGAAATCCTCTCGAATAGCAATGAAGTGTGAAGTCTTTGTAAGACGATCCACAACTACCCAGATTGCATTGTTGCCTTTATATGTCCTTGGAAGTCCAGTGACGAAGTCCATGGTGATGTTCTCCCATTTCCATTCTGGTATGGGCAATGGTTGCATCATCCCCTTAGACTTCTGCCTCTCTGCCTTCACTTGCTGACACACTAGGCACTTTGATGTATATTCAGCGATCTCCTTCTTCATATTATCCCACCAAAAGTTTTCTCGGAGATCTCAATACATCTTTGTGCTCCCTGGGTGAATAGAGAAATTTGAACTAGGTGCATCATCCAAAAGTTCCTTCTTCAGCTCCGAACTTGATGGAACACATAGTCTTTTCCCAAACCGCACAATTCCTTCTTCATTAACATTAAACTCTGAGGATTTTCCCTTTTTGATAGCTTCCACTTTTTCTTGGATTCCTGCATCATCCTTTTGAGCATCCTTTAACCTTTCTAAAAGAGATGGTTGAGCAATCATTTGTGAAAGGATTGATGATGTTCCCTTCTTTATGATTCCCACGTCCATCTTCATCAAGTCTAAGAAGATTGAATCCTTCTCAATTCTCATCATTGATAGAATTACTGGATCCTTTCTACTTAGGGCATCCGCCACCTTGTTCGCCTTCCCAGGGTGGTAATGTATTGAACATTCATAATCCTTGATGAGCTATATCCATCTTCTCTGGCGCATATTAATCTCTTTCTGTGTGAATATATATTTAAGACTCTTGTGGTCAGTATATATCTCACATTTCTCTCCATAGAGATAATGACGCCAGATTTTCAAGGCAAAGATCACCGCCGCCAACTCCAGATCATGCGTTGGATAGTTTCGCTCATGGATTTTCAACTGCCTTGAGGCATAGGATATCACTTTATCATTCTGCATTAGCACACATCCTAATCCCTTCTTCGAAGCATCACTGAATACCACAAAAAGCTCCCCACTTGTGGGTAAAGTGAGCACGGGTGCAGTGATAAGCCTCCTTTTCAACTCCTTGACGCTTTATTCGCATTCATCACTCCAAGCAAACTTTACTCCCTTTCGAGTTAGCTTGGTAAGAGGGTTGGACAATCGTGAGAAATTTCTCACAAATCGTCGATAATATCCAGCTAACCCCAAGAAGCAACGGATATCAGTTACCGATGTTGGCCTTGGCCATACCTCAATTGCATCTGTTTTGGAGGGGTCCACAGATATCCCATTGTTTGTGATGATATGACCCAAGAATGAGACTTCCTTCAACCAAAACACACACTTGCTGTACTTCGCATAGAGCTTCTCCTTGCGCAAAGTCTCTAGTACAGTTTTTAAATGCTCCTCATGGTCCTCCTTGGTTTTGGAGTATATTAGAATATCATCTATAAAGACTACCACAAATTTGTCTAGGTAATCTCTAAAGACTCTATTCATCAAGTCCATCAATATTGCTGGAGCATTGGTGAGTCCGAAAGGCATTACTATGAATTCATAGTGCCCGTACCTTGTACGAAAAGCAGTCTTGGGGATATCTTCCTTCTTCACCCTTACTTGATAATATCCCGAACGCAAGTCGACCTTGGAGAAGTATTGTGCTCCACGCAGCTGATCAAACAAGTCATCGATTCTTGGGAGAGGATGCTTGTTCTTTATCGTGATTTTGTTAAGTTCACGATAATCGATGCAATGTCGCATTGACCCATCCTTCTTCTTGACAAAGAGGACTGGTGCACCCCATGGTGATACACTTGGGCGTATAAACCCTTTATCCATATTCTCCTGTAGTTGTTTCTTCAGTTCTTCAAGCTCAACCACAGCCATTCTATATGGAGTCTTGGATATTGGTAGCGCCCTAGGTATAAGTTCAATTGAGAACTCAACATCTCTTCTTGGAGGAAGACCAGGAAGTTCCTCGGTAAATACTTCAGCGAATTCCCTCACAATAGGCATTTCTTCAAGGGTGGTTTCTTCCTTGGACTTAATCATCTGAGCCAGATATGCGTTCTCATAAGGAAGTAATATCCATGCTTGAGATGATGGAGCTAAAGGAGATTCATCTTCCTATTGACACTTGTAAAGAATCGGGGGTCGATTCTCCATATGGAGTGTGATTTCCCTCTCCCGACAATTTATGTTGGCTCTATATAAGGAAAGCCAATCCATGCCAAGAATTGCATCAAATTCCACCAAAGGGAGTATGACGAGGTTCGCCGGGAAATTCAATCCACAGATTATAACAGGGGAGGACTTATACTCATGGGATGCAATGATTGCCCCATTTTCCGTACTCACTGACATCTTTACTTTCATGATTTGTGGTGGTGCAGGGATTATTCTACTAAACTTTTGAGATATAAAAGAATGCGTAGAACCTGAATAAAAAAGTACGTTCGCTATTCTTGAATGAATAACTAGCGTACCTGTCACCACTTCGTTGTCGGGGTTCACTTCGGCAGAAGTGATGGCAAAAGCTCTTCCTTGCTGTCTTGGAGGTTGTTGATTGCCTCCGATAACCCTTGGATTAGGGCACTGATTCGCAAAATGACCCGGTTCTTTGCATTTGAAGCATTGAACAACGCGTTGAGGTTCGAACGGAGCGTTCCTCTCCTATGTCGCAGCCGTGGGTCCTTCTTGCTGACAGTTAACAGCTAGGTGCCCTTCTCTTCCACACTTGAAGCATTTTCTTGTCCCCGTAAGGCAATTTCCAGGGTGCTTCTTTCCACACTTTTGGCAAGTGGGGTGCTGGAATTTCTTTGCGCCGTTGGATTTATCCATCGGACCACCAGCATTGAAGTCCACCTTCCGCTTCTTGTCCCCATGATACCCCTGTGATTCTCCGATCTCCATTTCAACCTTGAGGGCACATCGGACAATTTCCTCATAGCTGTCGAAGTCACGGATCGCTAATGCTTTCCGCAAGCTAGGCTTCATCCCACCAAAGAAGCGGTCAACCTTGCATTCGGGGGTAACGACAAAGCCGGAAGCGTATCGTGCAAGCCTTGTAAAGTTTGCCTCGTACGCTCCCACAGATTCCTCATCTTTCTGCTTGAGGGAAAGGAAGTCCCTTTCCATATTAATACGGAGGGTGCGTGGAAAATATTTATCGAAAAACATCTTCCAGAATACCTTCCATTCCAAAGCCTCGATCTCCTCCTCAGGCTTCGTATTTTTGATCAACGTCCACCATTGATCAGCTTCACCCTCCATACGATAAGCCGCCAGGAGAACCTTCTCTTTTTCAGAGCATTGGAGGATGGAGAATATCTTCTCAATGGAGTTGATCCATTGTTCAGCGATCGTGGGATCAGATGATCCACTAAAAGTAGGAGGCCTTTGTCTCATAAAGCTTTCAATAGCGACTTGTTCTTTCTTAGGGGGGGTTGAACGTTCCTCTTGACCAGTGTTTCTATTCAAAACTTTATTTAGCTGAGAGAGAAGCGTGACAAAGTTCGCGATTCCCGCTCCCATTGGATTGGGCATCTCATAAGTACAATCATCACACTGATCTTCACAACGGTTGTTAGCCCGAGTTCTCCTATTACCGGCCATTGGCTGGAATAAAATAAAGTTAGGGGTAACGCATAAAGGTTAATCCAAAGACAAAAGTTGATGGCTTATAAATAAACTTTAATCTCTTTAACTCATGAGTCTATAGGATTCAATCTAGGATTTTCATGATCTTCCTTCTAAAATATATTCTTAGGGGCATTTTTCCTTTAATAAGGGTTCATACTAAGATTGTGAATTCATCAAAACATATCCCCCGGGAGTGTCATAACCAAGAGTGCAGCAAGGCCCGTTGTCGTGCACTAGTTCCCGTTCGAGTCTAGCTCAAAGCGGTGTTTTCGGGTTTTACCCCTAGGATACATCTGTGCCAGAGCCGCCTCTACCTGCTCGTATCCAGACAGGGATGTATTTGTTTGATAAACCACTTACTTAGTATTTACCAAAACATAGGGATGTTTTTATTATGCTTAGTCTTGTATATAAGGCTTTACTAGGGTTTCCTAATCCCAAAAATAACTAAACCTATCCTCTGATACCAACTATGACAACCCTGCTTTTTATTACAACTTAAGCATGCTTTATTACATAAAACTTCACTTGATACAACAAAAAAGATCGAGAGGTTTAGTGTCTTTGGGGCTTAGGATCATTACATAAAAACTTTAAACTTGAAATACAACATCTTTATTGAAAACTTCCTTTACATGACCACTACATTCCTTCATACTTAGCATTGCATGGGATAACCTGAGGACATGCATAAGAAAAGGGTGAGCTATAAAGCCCAGTAAGGGAGTAAACAATGAATAACATGAGGAGTGAAATACATGTTAGGCAATAGGCATATCAATAGAGCATAATAGAAACATGAACATAAAGGCATGATAAATCATGATAATCATAACATGGAAATGTGGCAACAACACTAAACATTGAATTAGCATGAGCCAAGGCTCATTGCACATGGAGCATGAGTAAACCCTCATTGCACTTGAAGAACGAGTAAACCCTCGTTTCACTTGAATTAGCATGAGCCAACACTCATTGCACATGACGTATCATGATACTATACTTTACCCAATGCATTGGAGCGCTATAAGGGCGCACCCTTCTTAAACATTTCATTTCATGCATAAGTGTGCCACATGGATCATAAAACATGGATTCATAAAACATAATAATTTATTCCACGATAAAGGAATGTGGAATTCATACATGAAACTTAACAATAAATAATTAAATGTGCATAAAGGTGAATACCCTTGATGGAGGAATGGGCATGGTATTCACTACACAATGACATTGGCTTAGAAAATCGGTGCGATTTCGGCAGCGTAACGGCGTGACATAAGAACTCATAAAAAAGGTTGATGAGAGATAAAAGGGTTCCTCATCATATTTACATGTAATGGACAGTAAGGAGGTCATATATATACATGTCCCAACAATTGAAATGGAATTTAAATTCATGATACAAAAGTATTGCATGAAAGTAAAAGAAGAGAAAGAAGTTCCTTTTGGAATTTCAGCATAGTAACGGGTGTACATGGGAGGCATTTAATGAGAGATAAAGGGTTCTACCATCATTAAAACAATAAGAGGGAAGTATGGGGGAGGTGATAAACCATACCCCAACATTAATAATTGAAATTAAAAGGGAAATACAACTTAAATAAAATTGAAAAAAATGAGAAAGGAAGAAAAAACCCTTACTTGGAAGTGTGCGTCCAAAGGCTAGAGAGAGGCTTGTGAGAGGATTATTGGGAGCTTGGGGCACCTTGAGAGGATTCTAGAGAAAGTAGGGCAGAGGTTGGACGAACTTCAAGGGCTTTGAGTGAGGAGGAAGTTGGAGCTTGGGTGGGTTTATATAGGAAAGGTGAGAGAATTCTTTATTATTTAGGTTTGGGACCCCTTATATTAAAATAATCCAAACCACAAACCATCCCATGGTATTTGCCCATGGTTTTTGGAAAAGAAAAGAGGAAAAAAATATTTTACAATTCCAAGGTCCGAACTTATTAATAAATTAGGGTTGCTTATGTGGAGGTAAGTCACACTCCCATGGAAATTAATTTAAAAAGGCAAAGTGTTGAATAAGTCTTGAGGGCTCCATTAATGCTTTGAAAAGTGAGTCAAACAAACCCAAAACCTCATTATTTTAATGATAAAACATATATTGGCCGAACATAAGGATTGTGGTATTTTATTACATCACCATTGGGTCATTATGATGTCATAAAACACATTATATATTTAAATGGTATTTAATTTTTACCCAAAAATTTGACTGTCTCAGAAAATTATAAAAAATTCACCGTTGGATAATTTCGACGTCCTGATTCCAAAAATAATATTTATTTTATCTAAATAATTTTCTAAATATGTGAATTTTCATTTTTAAAATAAAAACCGACATTTATAAAAAATTCACGTGTTTTGACAGAAATGGCTTTCAAACCTTAATAAAAATTTTAATTGCATTCATAAAATTATAAGATCATTTATATTTAATAAAAATTAATTTAATATTAATAATAATATTTTATTAAAATATTATTTAATTCAAAAATCCTTTAATTTAATAAAATATAATTCTTAATTTAATAATAACTAAAAACACCATTTGTACTTTAAAAACTAATTACAATGTATCAAAAATGACTAGAAATTATATTCATTATTATATACAAAAAAAATAATGTACATGAACATGGTGCTACTTATTTGTTACATAACCTCTTAAAATAGCCGCATAAGACCTAAGGGTAAGGTGTGCGATGGTGACAGACTCTTGGGGTTGCTCGGATAACATCGCTCGAGTGGTAATCTCTATCAACTTCCATTTTTCCCGTAGACGATCACGTTCAAGCTTGACTTGATGAAGCTTAGCTTGGGCTTGGTCAAGGGCAAATCCCAAAGACGCCACCTCTTTTCCGAGCTCCGACAAATGGGCTTCGTAAGGGGAAATTCTACTGGATGAGGCCATCGCTTCCTTTGTCTGAGTAGAAAATTGGTTCGTTAAAGCCTTATATTTAAACTACCCAGATGATCACTGTTCAACGGCTATAAAAGTAACGGTCACAAATCTTAATGTAAAACTAAAAAAGTTGATATCTTATAAAAACATTTTTCATAAAGAAACATTTAACTGGATCAAGAGGGATTTTCCATTAATGAAATTTTGGGTCGTTACAATAAAGGTCAACCAAGATAACCCATACTAGGATTACATGTTGGAAAACATGGATATGGACGATAAACTCAGTGTTATGTTCTGATGGAGAGGGATAAAAAACATGATCTGGAGAAATTTAACAATAAGAAAATCACAAACTTGTGTTGGGACAAACGGTCATTAGTCTCCCTGTAGGAAAAGTAAACAGACAACATTTTTTTGTTTTAAGTTACATTACATAAGGACGAGGAATTCATTTATGATATTGACTAAGAACATAAAGAGATATACTTACTTTTTAAGTAGAGTTTTATTATTTAATAAATTATTACCACTAACTCATTTTTTTGGACAATGAGTATTCAAGAAGACTTGGTCACAATGGAAGATCTAGAATAAACTTCTATAGAAATACATGATCCGCGTAGTATAAACTATATATTTACCTTGTCTTTAGAGATTAATCAAAACCAAAATGGTTAGTATAATATCTGATGATCCCCCAAATGGACATTTCACTAGAGAAAAAAAAACACTAATCTTAATTTCTAAAATTAAACCATCAATACCCCAAAGTTAAATAAATACCATTCAATAATCAATTGTCCTTAAAATCCTTCAATATAATCCAAACTAATATTGAAACCCAAAACTTATAAAAATGTAGTCTTCCACGTTAAATTGTATCTCCAAATGACATTAATTACTCTTAAGGTCACATACTTAAAAGTAATTAACCTAATCATTTCCATAAATAACCCAAATCACTATAAATCCACAATAAAAACATAGATAAAAATCCACCATTACTCCTCAAATGAAATCCCATACTATTCTATTTTCCTTGGGAATATAGTGTTCACAACAAAGCGAACAACTTCCAAAATAACATTTATCACTTAATTACCAAATCATTTTCCTATACTAAGGGTATTCATTTGATAAGACATAAGATCCCAAATCAAATTATTATTGATCAATAAAATAATTTAACTAAAAATAATAGTCACACTAACCAGGGACATCACGTAGTCCAGTGGTTGGCGATAAATCCCAATCGCACTTTGGTTGTGGGTTCGATTCCCACAACTTTGCCTGACGCGACGGGTTGTCACACGGTCTGCGTGTTGTCCTTTTTCAAAAACTATATTTTATAACATTACCAAAATGAGATAAATTCCTCAAAATAACCATAACATAATTTAACCACAACTCTTATATCATACCTTGCATTTTCATCCCAAATTACAATAACTTATAATTGCCTCAAACCCAACGATCATATAAAACCAAATGGTTATTTATAACTATATCCATAAGAGAAAAGATAATTCGTCCTCAAATATCATTCTCACATGGAAAACTGCAGGGTTAAAAATACAACAGAAAATTATTCCAAAGTAAACCCATCAACAATGAGCACTAATACTTTTTAAACATTTCTCCAACCAATTATTCCCACATAGCATCTTCTTTGACCAAGAAAATATCCTATAGAATAGGGAATTCACTTGGGTAATGTCCAGGTCCCCTACATTTACGGAAAATGACTGTAAATGGATTATTGGGACCATTTTTATCTTCTTCCATAGTACTCTTCATTTTTCTTCAGCAATTATTCACTTTATGTTCTTCCTTCCCGCACGTAAAGCATTTTTTTATCCCATTGAGACACTTTCCTGGGTGTCTCCTTCTACATTTCCTGCATGATGGAAATTGAGGATTCCTTTCTCCATGGTCTCCCCTGCTGGAGCTCCTATCATTCATCACCTTTCTCTTCCTTGTTGAGTTCGGGAATTGGTTAATATATATATTTTTGATCATATTTTTGGAAATTTGATTTGGCATAAAGACGATATCTTTTACACCTATCAACAGTGCATTTTGTAGCTCATTGCCACCACCGTTCCCACCATGTACATCATTCTAAAAGTCACTATGACTTCCTTGGAATCCAGCCATTGACTAAAACCAGAAAGAATTGTGTGAGTAACAATAGTCATAAAATCATTTAGAGATTAACATGTCACCATATTCTCAATTTGAAACACATTAGGATTAACCAAGGTCATTTACTCTCATCTTATATATATAATACTTCAAATCAGTTTGTAAATAAAATGTAAATTATCCTAAGAATATCCCTCGGGAGTGTCGTAACCAAGTGTGCAGCAAGGCCCGTTGTCGTGCACCAGTTTCCGTTCGAGTCTAGCTCAAAGCGGTGTTTTCAGGTTTTACCCCTAGGTACATCTGTTCCAGAGCTGCCTCTACCTACTCGTATCTAGACAGGGATGTATTGCTCGGAAAACTCAAAAAATCTCTACAATACCAAAATTCTAGGAAGTTCTTCTTTACTAATCCTCAAAGTTCATCTTAGGTCTACGTGATCTAATCAGAGTTTATCTAAATCTAGATTCCAATGTTTGTACTAATATTCCTCGGATACCAACTATAATGCCCCGACCCCAGATACCCAGAGTCTGTGCATTATTACATAACATTGTCCTGATCACAAGAAAGATCATTTCTTGAAGGACCTATTAGTTTAGTATCCTTGGAAACACTAGATATATTCATAAAGTTTACATTACATCATTAAATTAAAACTAAAACAATATAGTCTCCATCGTCCAAACTCTTATCCCCTCATACTATCCCTGTAGGTCATTCACAAATTACTTCTTCACATCCTAGTAAAAATAAAACATAGAAAAGGGGTGAGCTCAAATGCCCAGTAAGGATAACAATATAGCGGAAACTTTCATAAATAAACATAAAAATTTAAGGCAATGTATAGCTAAAACAAAAGCCTTTTAAACTTGAACTTCAGCATAATATGGCAAGGATAAAATTAAATAATTCCATTTACTTATTCACATGGATATTCTACTAGTCGAATAAACACATGAAAATATTAATAACCACTTTCATAATGACAGAATGCATAATGCCAGAGTATCATAACCACGTAGCCAAGGCCTCGTGCCAAGAATACAAATAATATTTTGTCAAGGAATTGTCCCAAGACACTAGTTTGTCCCATGAGACCTACCGATGCATCGAGGAGCTATATGAGGTTCCACCCGTCACATATTATGTCCAATGCATTCCCATATGAAAAGGTTTAAACATAACATAAACAATCGTATTAAAACTAGCATAAGAAATGTAAATAATTCATCCATAAACCATGAATGGTATAAAAATAACACATCCATAGTAAAAAAAGTCACAAAACCTTCAATACAATATATAATTTTTGTATCATAGTAAATCATCTTCAAATAATCGTAAAATCAATCAAAGGATGTTGACATAGATGAAATCAAAACTATTTGAGAGAAATATCCCTTTTTTGAAATCATTTAAAAGTAAAATAATTATTAAATAAAACATTTACTTTGAAAAATATCTTATAAGCTTGTAAGGGAAGCTTCAAAAAATTTATAATGGCGGAAAATAACCGCACCCGCCGTATAAGTTAAAAAAACATTCTTACCTTAATTCTGTCGAAAAGGTTAAAAAGCACCTTGTTTGGAAAATGACAGAAAGATTCCTTTATAAATCTCTTATAAAAATTCAAACAAGGGTATAAATGACTTTAACCCATATTCTTGTAAATAGTAAAAAATTGTTGAAATTCATTTTTAAGAAACATGGATGTGGATGATAAAGAGATCCCAGTAGTTTATTACGTATAAACAACCTCAGATAATGAAGAGATTGAAAAATAAACCCTTACCTTGTAATTTTCCTTGGTTGGGGGTAGGTTAACCTCCTGTATAATGGTTAAATAATTTATACAAGAATAATATACATTAATATGATATCATATATGGTCTTTTAACATTGATTTGTTAATAATATCTTAGTATTATCGTTGTTTCGGATGTTAACATACTCATTTTATTTTATATGTTTTGTTACGAAAGACGTGTTTGTCATGGATAGGTTGTAGTGAGGTAAGTTGAGAGAGTATTTTGGCAGGGTTTGGCCGAGGCAAAAGGCTTTGAATGTGTGAATTATTGATAAGGGGTAGTTGCCTTTTATAAGAGGGGTGAGGGGCATCTTTGGAAAAGTTAAAAATATTATTTTATAATAAATTCATATTCGGTTCCTAATGGCCCCAAAGTGGATTATTTAAAGGTTAAGGTGGGGATGGGTCGAAAAACACTCAACCAATATAATTTAGACAGGTTTGGGTCATTATATTAACCTTATCTTTAAGTATTAACTCTCAGTTAATTAGTTTCACTTTTACAATGTCTCTTTGTATTTTTATATTATATGGTTAATAAACATACTATATACATTCAAGAGACCCCCAAGTGGTCCATTAATGATACAACTATCATTATATAAGTCTCTTGGACGAACCTTAGATTTTTAGGAATTTAATATCAATTAATAATATTATATTTGTTTTAAAAACTCTTTTATGTCAATTTTGACACTATTCAATAATTGATTTTTGTAAAAATCATAATAGAATGATTACTTATAAAAAAGTTACTTACAACAATCCTAACATGTAATATTAACCTAGAAAATTATGTTATTTATAAAAAGTCTCAAATTACATTTATTTGGGTATTTATAATATCAATTATTCTAATTTTTCATTAATTAGGTAATTACCGCATCACCATTGTGTCATACATAAATTAAATTATTTAAGGTCTAAAAATTATAAATAAAATACATTTATGTAGGAAATATTTTTATCTTTCTAATGAATATTTACAATCGAATTTATCATATGTATTACCGTATATTAAAAATGTTTTAGTAAATAAACTGTGATTTTAACTCTTTTAACTCTTCTTTGAATTATATAATAATAAATGTCCTAATCTAATACAAGTGGACCTAAATGATAATATTTTACTCCTAAAATTGTTTTTGGTCGAGATACACTTGTCCAATAGAATTAGGACATGTGTTAGGATAATATTAATATCATTTTTACCCTTAATTACCCAATTTATTTTTAATTGTGGTAAATAAAAGTAAAAAGTTACTATTCACCAAAAATTATTTTCATCTCATTGAACCAAATTTTTCCCCTTGATATTAACTGTGTCTCTTGGATTTTCAAAATTCCACTCACAGAAGCGGTAAAATTAAGTTTTATGAAAAATTCCGTTTTTTAACTACCACTTAGTGGTTTCACTATTCATCAAAAAATGAATGTTTTTAGAAAAATACCATAAAATAGGCCTAAGATATATTTGATAATATGAATTCAAAAATTATGTCTATTTTACAAAATTCAGAAAATATCAGTTTCATTAATTAATTTAAATATTAATTTCCGTCGTCAAAACAAATAGCGTGTTTTTAAGAGATAATAATTATCGAAAGATTGAAAATTATTTATGTCTGGTTTAAATGTGAAATTAAATACAATGACCAACATTGTATTAAATGGTAAAAATATATTCTAAATATAATTTAAAACCGCTCAAATTAATAATTTATCACTATTAATTATTTTGATGAAAAAGTTTTTTTAATTAAAATTTAGTAATTTTCACTATTAATCAAAATATGAAAGTTATCCGAAAAGTACAAAAATTTCAACCTAAGCTAATTTAGATATTATGAATCCAAAAATTAATTCCATTTAGAAAGATAAAATTTATAAAATTTCAAAAAGTAGGTATTACTATTCATAACGGCTAGTTTGATTGGTTGTGGTGTGTTAGAATCTCGAAGTTGCGTACAATGCATGCCATTGCATTATTGAAAGGGAAACGTACCGTGGAATCTTGGGGTGTTACAATTTCCACTACAACCACATCTTCTAAGATTGATCTCTCAAGAACATCCTAGCCATTCTCTTTATTATATCATGATATAATACATCCACACAAACATCAATATATATAGTTAAGAGTGAGTATGAATAACCAATAGGATTAACCCAAAAGATTATCATGAAATCCCATGAAATTATATTCCCAAAAATAAAACCAATTCAATGAAAACAAGATAGTTTATGTAAAAAAATTGTTTATTATAAAAAATATAAAACAATAGATGAAATAGTGTAACATATTATTTTTGAAAATGGTATCCCTACCAGGTTCCTCCCCAAAATAATTCCAATAAATAACCAATATACCAAAGAGATATTTGAGCAATTAATAAGCATATAACAATAATTTATGCCTATGATAATAGTGTACAGTCACTGCAGATCATCACTGACCCAAGATGTTAAAAATCTATTGGCCCACATAATTTATATTACAAAAGAATATGTAAAATTCCATATATTCCAAATAACAAATACTTCTATATATAGTTGACACTTTAAGTCTCCACTCATACCCAACATAATCGATTATCCAAAATAATATTACTTCTCGAAAATGGATTACCCAAAATTCCCATTAAACAAATTCTTAAATCTAACCAATTTAAGAAACCCAAAATCCAATTTCTCTAAAATAACATTTGAAATGAGAAACCAATGGATAAATTTAAATCCAGTCAGAAACCAACTCCCTTGGATTTATTTGAAGTCCCGTAACCTAGGTTTTTTCCAAATATAGGAAACATCAATTATTATAAAATTGATTTCAAAAAATTATTTGATAATTACATATATATAAAAATGGACTAAAAATACACCAGTCACATAATAAGAAATCATAATATCATAAGGAATTAATAAGATCCACCTACATTATATAATGATCATGTGATAATCCTAAAACCACAGATCCAATGTTAGAAATTATAACCCAATACTTCAAAACAAATAAGTTGGAAGGAAATACTATGTTTATTTTATTAATGATTTAATCCAAATTTAAAAAATATGTATTTAATACGAAGAAATATATCTATCTATTTTAGAGTAAATATAAACAAAGGGTGAGAGATATATTAATGAAACTAAGAAATCATTGAGAGTAAACCTCTAATTCAGTGCCGATCCAATTGATCTCAGAGATAAAGTAATCATTAGATTATGGATGATCTAAAATTTTATCCCAAATAATCATAGATATATAAAATTTTAAAATAAAGTGATTAATAAAGCTTATATAAGTTAAATATTTAAAAAAAATCAATTTCTGAAAGCTAAACTTAACTATATGGTCGGTCAGAACCATACATTGATCGAGTAGGTTTCTCTGTCCCCAATATTTGAGTTGCACAGTTGATATTCATAGTATATCTAGAACACACATTTATTATGAACTCAATTATAACTCCCAAGATAATATTCATGGTCCCCATAATCATAAAACTTGATCATGTAGTGTTTACTGTACTATTAAAAAATAATAAATAATGACAAAAAGTATTGGGGTTGGAGCACTATAACCAACCACTCTAAATGTTATATTTCTTGTATACTTATCAAATTGAATATTTTTCAACATTATATCACATTATGATCATTTTTATACATGAAATATATTTTATAATGTGATAATTTTACTTTTCACACTCAAAGGTCACAATAATTCCCCGATATGGTGAGAAACTAGAAGTTCTTGGACAATATTCTTAAATAGATATTCCATAGACAAATTATATCATTTTAAGATAAAAAATCATACACACTATTAGTGGTAGGGGGTTTTTAATACATTAAAAATTCTTCTCATGAAGTTCATCATTGGTAATCTCTAAGAGAAAGTCGTTATGAGAAGTTGACACACTAGTAGGAAATCCACATTTCTATTTGTCAATGGATGTTACTATATGTGGTGGTTTGTAATGATACTTAGAGTTTAAGATTTTTATTAATTAAAATAATGAGTAACATAATTTTATATTTTGTTAAAAACCATGATTACATATCCTTATAGAAAGGTAATATTCATTAGGTGCATCACGAGTGATATTACATTAATGAATAATGTGAGAAAGAATTATTTCCTAACCAGTTTAGTTGAAGTAAATATCTCAGGCCCCTTGATGAAAATTAAAAATATTGATTAAGTCCATTTCTATGGAATTATATCAACAATTTTATTACTAAAAAGTCAAATAAAGTGACATTGAAAGCATAGGTTGATGACACCAATATACAACCTTCTTGATTAGATATATCAAGATAAAGGGATTATGTTACATAGTGTACATTCATTTGAGATTGTATATCATACATGGTTTAATAATTATTCATGTTTGGATTGATCATAAATATTCATTCACCAGTTATTCAAGAGAATAAATGTGAATTGAATATTTAATAAATATTTATTAACTATTTTAGTGAATACAAAATTTATTTATTTATTTGTGAGTTATACAGTGATATTTATTTATTTAAATAAATAGTCATTATTTAAGGTTTAATAAATATTAAGGAGGAATGAAAATATGAGGTAATAATATAGTGATAAATAATATATTAAATAGTGTAACACCCCGACCCTAGTTGCCCAGAGTCGGTGCATTATTACATAACATTGGCATGATCACAAGAAAGATCAAATCTCGAAAGACCGATTGGTTTAGTAGCCTTGGAAACACTAGATATATTCATAAGTCTTACATTACATCATAAAATTAAAAACTACTACAATAACATATTTTCTCTATAATCCACTCTCATAACCCCACATAATATCCCAGTAGGTCATTCATAATTTACTTCTTCACTTCCTGGGAAAAATAAAACATAGAAAAGGGGTGAGCTCAAATGCCCAGTAAGGATAACAATATAGCGGAAACTTTCATAAATAAGAATAAACATTTAAGGCAATGTATAACTAAAACAAAATCCTTTCAAACTTGAACTTTCAACATAGTATGACATAAAGAAAATGAAATAATGCCATTTACTTATTCACATGGATATTCTACTAATCGAATAATCACATGCAAAATCAAAAACCACTTTCATAATGATGGAATGCATAATGCCAGACTATCATAACCACACAGACAAGGTATCGTGCCAAGACTAAAAATAAGATTTTGTCAAGGCCTTGTGCCAAGACACTAGTTTGTCTCATGAGACCTACCGATGCATCGAGGAGCGATAGCGCGCTCCACCCGTCACATATTAAGTCCAATGCATTCCTATATGAAAAGGTTTAAACATAACATAAACATTCGTATTAAAACTAGCATACGAAATGTCAATACTTTCACCATAAACTATGAATGGTATAAAAATAGCACATCCACAGTCAAACATATCACAAAACCTTCAATACAATATAGAAGTTTTGTATCATAATAAATCAACTTCAAATAATCTTAAAATCCATCAAAGGATGTTGACATAGATGAAATCAAAATTATTTTTAAAGAAATATATCCTTTTATTTTGAAATCATTTAAGATCCATATAAAATAAAACATTTTCTTTGAAAATATTCTTATAAGCTTGTAAGGGAATCTTTGAAGATTTTATAACGGCAGAAAATAGCCGCACCTGCCGTATAAGTTAAAAAAACATTCTTACCTTTATTCTGTCGAAAAAGGTTAAAAAGGACCTTGTTTTGAAAACGATGGAAAGATTCCTTTATAAACCTCTTATAAAAAGTCAAACAAGGGTATAAATGACTGTAACCCATATTCTTGTAAATAGTAAATATGTTTTGAAATACATTTCGAAGAAACATGGATGTGGATGAAAAAGAAATCCCAGTAGATTATTACGTATAAACAACCTCGGATAATGAAGAGATTGTGAAATAACCCTTACCTTGTACTTTTCCTTGGTTGGGGTAGGTTAACCTCATGTATAATGGTGAAATAATTGTTATTAAATTATACAAGAATCATATATATTAATATGATATCATATATGATCTTTTAACATTGATTTGTTAATAATATCTTAGAATTATCGTTGTTTCGGGTGTTAACTTACTTGTTTTCTTTTATATGTTTTGTTAGGTTGTATATTATTCATATCAAGAATGATATCAAGTCCTTAAACATAATTTTTAAATCATAAAATGATAATTATACTTGAATGGATACGATGGAGAATGAATCTCATCGCGTTCGTGGAGACGGTAGTCCGTACGTACGCACGAGCGACAATATCATTCTTTTGATATTAAAATAATATATAAATGGATGGTATATCATATATACAGAATCATTAACATGTTATATTTATTATTTACATGAGTTACACATCATTATTATACCCATCCAAATAATAATATATTGAATAACAATTACACCACGACGTGGAGACGGTAAGCTGTACGTACGCACGTATGGTGACATGTTATTCAAAGGGTGGATAGAATACTGAATATGGTTGTACCATATTTATAATAACATCACAGTATATGTGAGATACTGTAGTTATTATTTTAGAATGGTAAGAACAAAGAAAGAAGAAGTGGAAGAAGAAATGAACTTGAAAAGGGGTGGTGAAAACATTACCTCTTCTTCGGGTTCTTCCTTTTGATTTGATCAAAAGGCCTCCTTAGGTTGGATTTCTGATCAAACTAAGGCCTCTAGGTTGTAGTGAAGGATGTTGGGAGAGTATTTGGGCAGAGTTTGGCCGAACCAAAAGTCTTTGAAGGTGTGAAGAAATGAGAAGGAGGAGTGACCTTTTATAAGAGGGGTGAGGGGCATCTTTGGAAAAGCTAGAAATATTAATTTATAATAAATTCATATTCGGTTTCTAATGGCTCCAAAGTTGATTATTCAAAGGTTAAGGTGGGGATAGGTCGAAAACCACTCATCCAATAGAATTTAGACAGGTTTGGGTACTTATATTAACCTTATCTTTAAGTATTAACTCTAAGTTAATTAGTTTCACTTTTAAAATGTCTCTTTGTATTTTTATATAATATGGTTAATAAACTTACTATATACATCCAAGCGACCCCCAAGTGGTCCATTAATGATGAACCTATCATGATATAAGTCTCTTGGCCGAACCTTAGATTTTTAGGAATTTAATATCAATTAATAATATAATATTTGTTTTAAGAACTCTTTTATGTCAATTTTGACACTATTCATCAAAATATGAAAGTTATCCGAAATGTACCAAAATTTCACCTTAGGCTAAATTCGATATTCCGAATCCAAAAATGAAGTCCATTTTGAAATATAAAATATATATAATTTCAAAAAGTATGTATTACTATTCATAACGGCTAGTTTGATTGGTTATGGTGTGTTAGAACTCGGTGTTGCGTACAACACACGCTATCACATTATTCAAAGAGAAGCGTACCGTAGAAGCTTGGGGTGTTACATTCTCCCCTCCTTCAAATAATTTCATCCTCGAAATTTCTAGAATACTTATCACATGGAAAGACTTGGGTGGTTCTTCATCATAAGTTCCTCGGGTTCCCACGTTGCCTCTTCCATCTTATGGTTTCTCCACAAAACTTTTACCAGACGCGTCGTCCGGTTTCTCAGTACTTATTCTCTCGTATCAAGAATCCTGACGGGCTCTTTGCAATAAGACACATCAGGTTCCAGTTCTAATTCCTCATAGGTGAGTACATGCGTTGGGTCAGGCATGTATTTCCTCAACAGAGATACGTGGAACACATCGTGAACTTTAGAGAGACTTGGCGGCATTGCCAATCGGTAAGCTACAACCCCAATTCGTTCTAGAATTTCGAAGGGTCCGATGTACTTGGGACTCAATTTACCTTTCTTACCAAAATGTATGACTCCCTTCCATGGAGATACCTTCAGGAAAACATGATCACTGACTTGAAATTCCAAATCCTTCCTTCGATTATCGGCATAGCTCTTCTGCCTACTTTGAGCTACTCTGATGTGATTTTGGATTACCTTCACCTTTTCCATCATTTCCTCCACCAGTTCTGGACCTACAAGTTTTCTTTCACCGACGTCATCCCAACAGGTTGGTGTACGACATCTCTTTCCGTATAACGCTTCATATGGTGCCATCTGAATACTCGAATGGAAGCTATTGTTATAGGAAAATTCTACCAGAGGTAAATATTGATCCCACATACCCTGAAAGTCAAGTGAGCAAGATCTCAACATGTCTTATAAGGTTTGAATAGTCCGTTCTGATTGTCCGTCTGTCTGAGGGTGGTAAGAAGTGCTCAAATGAAGTTCAGTATCCAGGGATTTCTGAAGACTTTTCCAGAATCTTGAAGTAAAATGGGGATCACGATCAGAAACAATCGATAGGGGTACTCCATGAAGTCTCACAACTTCATTAATATATAGTCTTGCTAGACGTTCCAGGGGTAGATCTTCTCTTATAGTAAGAAAATGTGCTGACTTGGTAAGACGATCAACAATAACCCATATTTCATCGTTCCTTCTAGGAGTCTTTGGTAGCCCCATGACAAAGTCCATCGTAATATTGTCTCATTTCCACTCCGGTATGGGAAGAGGTTGCATGAATCCTCCAGGCTGTTGCCTTCCAGCTTTCACTTGTTGACAAACCATACATATTGACACAAAATCAGCAATCTCCCTCTTCATGTTGTCCCACCAAAAATTTTCCTTCAAATCTCTATACATTTTGGTGCTCCTAGGGTGTATAGAGAAATTGGAACTATGAGCATCATCCAGCAATTCCTTTTTAGATCAGGTATATCGGGAACACAAAGTCTCTTACCAAATTTCAAAATTCCATCTTCATACACAAAGTCTCTCAATCTCCCATCATTCACAGCTTTAATCTTCTTTTGAAATTCTTCATCATCGGTCTGAGTACTCTTAATCCTTTCTAGTAAAGATGGTTTGGCAACCATTTGAAAAAGCATTGATGTTTCACCGTCCCAGGTTATTCCCATGTCCATCTTCACTAGATCCAAGAGAATTGGATCCCTTTCAATTCTCATATTGTTCAAAACTCCATGGTCTTTTCTACTCAAAGCATCTTACACCTTGTTTGCTTTCCCCGGGTGGTAGTGTATTGTACAATCATAATCCTTGAGTAATTAAAGCCATCTCCTTTGCCTCATGTTGAGTTCTTTTTGTGAGAAAATATACTTCAAACTCTTGTGATCATTATAAATCTCACATTTTTAACCATAGAGGTAGTGCCTCCATACCTTCAAAGAAAAGATCACATCTGCTAACTCAAGATCATGAGTAGGATAGTTTTGTTCATGAATTTTCAATTGTCGTGATGCATAGGCAATAACTCTATCATTCTGTATAAGGACACAACCAAGTCCTTTCTTCGATGCATCACTATAAATAACGAACCCATCATTCCCCGATTGTAGAGTCAATATAGGAGCATTGACTAATCTTCTCTTCAGTTCTTCGAAACATTTTTCACACACTTTTTTCCAAACAAATTTAACCCCTTTACGTGGGAGCTTCGTTAATGGGTTAGCCAATCGGGCAAAATTCTGGACGAAACGTCAATAATAACCTGCCAAACCAATAAAACAACGTACCTCAGTTATACTCGTAGGTGCTGGCCATTCTTGGATTACCTTGGTCATAGAAGGATCAACAGAGATTCCATATTTAGAGACAATATGGCCGAGAAAAGAAATCTCCTGAAGCTAGAATTCACACTTGCTAAACTTCCCATATAATTCATGCCTCCTCAGAGTCTTCAAGATAACGCGCAAGTGATTTTCATGATCTTCGTAGGTTTTGGAGTATACCAAGATATCATCAATAAATACCACCACAAATTCATCGAGATACTCTTTGAAAACTCTATTCATCATATCCATGAATATAGAGGGTGAATTAGTCAATCCAAAAGGCATTACAGTAAACTCATAATGCCCGTACCTGGTTCGAAATGCTGTCTTCGGAATGTCTTCTTTCTTTACACACAACTAATGGTATCCAGATCGAAGGTCAATCTTTGAAAAGTATTGAGCTCCATGTAGTTGGTCAAATAAATCATCAATACGAGGTAGGGGATACTTGTTCTTTATCGTTATAGCATTGATCTCCCTGTAGTCGATACATAACCTCATAGATCCATCTTTCTTTTTAACAAAAAGAACAGGGGCTCCCCACGGAGAAACACTAGGGCGAATAAATCCTTTATTACTCAATTCCTCTAGTTGTTTATTTAGTTCGACTAACTCTACAGTAGCCATTCTGTAAGGGGTCTTCGATATAGGCCTTGATCTAGAAATTAAATCAATGGAAAACTCAACTTCTCGTTCTGGAGGATGTCCAGGTAAATCATCCGGAAATACATCTACAAATTCTTTCACAACAGGTACATCCTCTATTTGAACATTCCTTTCCTCACCCACAGTTATTTCATTCTCTTCCTCCCCAATAATTGAATTTAGTTGAGCTATTGAGGGTGGATCTAAATAAGAATTAGGTGGTGACGATTTTGCTCTAAAGATAAGGTGTTCCTTATCATTATCATCAAGAATCGTAACCTCTATCTTCTTACAATAAATCTTCGCATCATAGTCCGAAAGCCAGTCCATACTGAGGATTATATAAAACTCAATCATAGGTATGACGATGAGATCAGCAGATAAAGAACATTTATGTGCTCTAATGGGGACTGATTCACAAAACTTTGTTGCAATGATACTTCCCTTAGGAGTTTTAACTGACAACTCCCTTATTAAATCAAATTGGAAATATCTAATTTTCATAGAAAACTGGGAAGATATGAAATAATGTGATGATCCAGAATCAAATAATGCATTTTCTAAACTTTAAGAAACCATTAAATTACCTGCCACCACGTCTTTCCGAGCTTCTAGCTCAGCAGTAGTGATAGCATAAGCCTGGCCTTGATCCCTTGGCCTTTTCTGAGGTAAGTTCTCCTGACGCTTAGGACGTGCATTTGCATAATGCCCCATCTCCCTGCAATTATAGTACTGAACGTTGGTAGCTTCCTTATTCCCCTTGCAATCACGAGCTTGGTGGCCTTTTTCACCACACTTGTAACAGACTCTCATTCCCTTCAAGCAAGTACCAGGGTGTTTCTTCCCACATTTACCACAGGATGGATATTCAACCTTTCCCTTCTTCCCTTTATTTCCATTCCCAGATTGATCAGCAGGTCTCTTCTTCTCTTGCTTTTCTTTAAAGTCATAAGACTTAGAGAATTCCTTTTCAGTCTTGATAGCACATGAGACAATGTCTTCGTACGACGAAAAGGATTGTGAGACTAATGCTCGACGGAGAATTGGTTTTAACCCATCAAAGAAATGATCAATCTTACTTCTTTGGTTACGTATATAATCACCAGCGTACCTTTCTAACCTTGTAAAGTTAGCCTCATACTTTGTGACATTCTCATCCCCCTTCTGTCTCAGACTTAGAAATTTTTTTTCCATATCTGCTCGATGGTCGCGAGGAAAGTGTTTTTCTAAAAACAGATCTTTGAACTCCCTCCATTCAATATTTTATACTTCATCATCTTCCTTCGTATTTTCAATCAATGACCACCATTGATCAGCATCTCCAGTGAGGCGGTAAACTGCCATGATAACTTTTTCCCTTTCACTGCTCCCCAAAGCCTGAAATATTTTCTCTAGGGAAAATATCCATTGCTCAGCTACTAAGGGATTTGTACTCCCATTGAACGTTGGTGGTTGTTGCCTCATGAATCAATCTAACATTGATCCTCCACAATGCGGATCAGGGTGCTCCATATGGGTAAGGTTATTATTCATAACCTGAGTAAGTTGTCCCAGTATGGTGATTAGCTGATCGGCACCAGTTGCATCACTGGCTCCACTATAATTATCTTGAGCAGGAGGGAAATCCCTACATGGAGTGTGTGCATTGATACGGTTTCCATTTCTTCAACTAGGCGCCATTTCTAAACAATGGCATAAACTAGATCAGTTTATGAATCAAAATACATAATCCCATACTTATAAAACACTTAACATAAATTGAACTATTTACGGATATAATCCATAATCATAAGAATGTTTTCTTTGAGGAAGTATATACTCATAATCCCTTCAAAATGATTTTTAAAGAAAATGAGAGTTATCCTAAGCATATCCCCCGGGAGTGTCATAACCAAGAGTGAAGCAAGGCCCGTTGTCGTGCACCAGTTCCCATTCGAGTCTAGCTCAATGTGGTGTTTTCGGGTTTTACCCCTAGGTACATCTGTGCCAGAGCCGCCTCTACCTGCTCGTATCTAGACATGGATGTATTGCTCGGAAAAATCACAAAATCTCTACAATACCAAAATTCTAGGAATTTCTTCTATACTAATCCTCAAAGTTCATCTTAGGTCTACGTGCTCTAATCATAGTTTATCTAAATCTGGATTCCAAGGTTTGTACTAAACTTCCTCTGATACCAACTTTAACACCCCGACCCTAGTTGCCCAGAGTCGGTGCATTATTACAAAACATTGGCATGATCACAAGAAAGACCAAATCTCGAAAGACCGATTGGTTTAGTAGCCTTGGAAACACTATATATATTCATAAGTCTTACATTACATTATAAAATTAAAAACTACTACAACAACATATTGTCTCCATAATCCACACTCATAACCTCACATAATATCCCTGAAGGTCATTCATAATTTACTTCTTCACTTCCTAGGAAAAATAAAACATAGAAAAGGGGTGAGCTCAAATGCCCTGTAAGGATAACAATATAGCGGAAACTTTCATAAATAAGAATAAACATTTAAGGAAATGTATAACTAAAACAAAAGCCTTTCAAACTTGAAATTTCAACATAGTATGGAATAAATAAAATGAAATAATGCCATTTACTTATTCACATGGATATTCTACTAATCCAATAATCACATGAAAAATCAATAACCACTTTCATAATGATGGAATGCATAATGTCAGACTATCATAATCACATAGCCAAGGCCTCGTGCCAAGACTACAAATAAGATTTTGTCAAGGCCTTGTGCCAAGACACTAGTTTGTCTCATGAGACCTACCGATGCATCGAGGAGCTATAGCGAGCTCCACCCGTCACATATTAAGTCCAATGCATTCCCATATGAAAAGGTTTAAACATAACATAAACATTCGTATTAAAACAAGCATACAAAATGTCAATACTTTCACCATAAACTATGAATGGTATAAAAATAGCACATCCACAGTCAAACATATCAAAAAACCTTCAATACAATATAGAAGTTTTGTATCATAATAAATCAACTTCAAATAATCTTAAAATCCATCAAAGGATGTTGACATAGATGAAATCAAAATTCTTTTTAAAGAAATATCTCCATTTATTTTGAAATCATTTAAGATCCATATAAAATAAAACATTTTCTTTGAAAATATTCTCATAAGCTTTTAAGGGAAGCTTTGAAGATTTTATAACGGCGGAAAATATCCGCACCCACCGTATAAGTTAAAAAACATTCTTACCTTAATTCTGTCGAAAAAGGTTAAAAAGGACCTTGTTTTGAAAACGACGGAAATATTCCTTTATAAAACTCTTATAAAAAGTCAAACAAGGGTATAAATTACTTTAACCCATATTCTTGTAAATAATAAATATGTTTTGAAATACATTTCGAAGAAACAAGGATGTGGATGATAAAGAAATCCCAGTAGATTATTACGTATAAACAACCTCGGATAATGAAGAGATTGTGAGATAACCCTTACCTTGTACTTTTCCTTGGTTGGGGTAGGTTAACCTCTTTTATAATGGTGAAATAATTGTTATTAAATTATACAAGAATCATATATATTAATATGATATCATATATGATCTTTTAACATTGATTTGTTAATAATATCTTAGAATTATCGTTGTTTCGGGTGTTAACTTACTTGTTTTCTTTTATATGTTTTGTTAGGTTGTATATTATTCATATAAAGAATGATATCAAGTCCTTAAACATCATTTTTAAATCATAAAATGATAATTATACTTGAATGGATATGATGGAGAATGAATCTCATCGCGTTCGTGGAGACGGTAGTCCGTACGTACGCACGAGCGACAATATCATTATTTTGATATTAAAATAATATATAAATGGATGGTATATCATATATACAGAATCATTAACATGTTATATTTATTATTTACATGAGTTAAACATCATTATTATACCCATCCAAATAATAATATATTGAATAACAATTACACCACGACGTGGATACGGTAAGCCGTACGTACGCACGTATGGTGACATATTATTCAAAGGGTGGATAGAATACTGAATATGGTTGTACCATATTTATAATAACATCACAGTATATGTGAGATACTGGAGTTATTATTTTAGAATGGTAAGAACAAAGAAAGAAGAAGTGGAAGAAGAAAGGAAGTTGAAAAGGGGTGGTGAAAACATTACCTCTTCTTCGGGTTCTTCCTTTTGATTTGATCAAAAGGGCTCCTTAGGTTGGCTTTCTGATCAAACTAAGGACTCTAGGTTGTAGTGAGGGATGTTGGGAGAGTATTCGGGCAGAGTTTGTCCGAACCAAAAGGCTTTGAAGGTGTGAAGAAATGAGAAGGAGGAGTTCCCTTTTATAAGAGGGGTGAGGGGCACCTTTGGAAAAGCTAGAAATATTAATTTATAATAAATTCATATTCGGTTTCTAATGGCTCCAAAGTTGATTATTCAAAGGTTAAGGTGGGGATAGGTCTAAAACCACTCAACCAATATAATTTAGCTAGTTTTGGGTACTTATATTAACCTTATCTTTAAGTATTAACTCTAAGTTAATTAGTTTCACTTTTACAATGTCTCTTTGTATTTGTATATAATATGGTTAATAAACATACTATATACATCCAAGAGACCCCCAAGTGGTCCATTAATGATGAAACTATCATGATATAAGTCTCTTGGACTAACCATATATTTTTAGGAATTTAATATCAATTAATAATATAATATTTGTTTTAGGAACTCTTTTATGTCAATTTTGACACTATTCATCAAAATATGAAAGTTATCCGAAATGTACCAAAATTTCACCTTAGGATAAATTTGATATTCCGAATCCAAAAATGAAGTCCATTTTGAAATATAAAATATATATAATTTCAAAAAGTAGGTATTACTATTCATAACGGCTAGTTTGATTGGTTATGGTGTGTTAGAACTCAGTGTTGCGTACAACACACGCTATCACATTATTCAAAGAGAAGCGTACCGTAGAAGCTTGGGGTGTTACAAATAGTATTTGAATAAATTTTAATTTATTTATTCAGGAAATAATATTTATTTATCCATGAGGCTAGCACTTGTTAAGTAAAAAATAATAGTATTATAGCTGTTTAGAGATGATTTTTTCCTGATATTAATTGAATAATAAGGTCTCATGAAAGATTATTTTATCTTTAACCATAACTCTTTATAAACCCAATTATGCCATTATAAACCCTAATATTTATTGCACACAATTAAATTCAAGATAATTCCACCAATAACTAGATAATGCTTCCTCTAAAATACCCTTAATAATGGAGAGTGATTCTTCTCCTCCACCCTATCGACTATAGAGATATAATGTAGAATCATTTTGACCTTGAAGATATTTTTGCGAAATTCATCGAAAAATGATGCAAGAATCAGAATATATTTTTAGATCTCACATATTTCAATGGAGACATTTCGAGATTCATGGTGCATGTGTGGATCATCACTAGAGGGACTCCACTTGAATCTTCTCACTACAACGATGGTATAAAAATATGTTTTTTACCAAATATTTAGCAAAGAAATAATTACAAAACAAGGTATTTATTTATTTATCTAAATTAATTTTCAATTTTATGTGATGATCATGTCTTATTGGTTTAAAATTTATATCAATAAATCTATGAATTAATCCATTGTTCATGACTAAATTTTTTATGAAAAACTATTATTAATTTTTTATTATGAAAAAATTGAGTTGGTTATTACCCAATAGGGAATTTCATTGTTTCAAAAACCTTTAAGTGGTATCAAAGTGCTCAAATATCAATTTATAATTATTTATTCATCATTTATTAATTTATTAATTTACTGATAGTTTTCATTGATGATTTAATCATTCTTTAAATATGAATGTTTATATATTCTATTAAACTTATTAATTTTCTATCATATAATAAAAAATGGATTAATTATATACAATGAACATCTAAAATACCCATTAGAAGTCACTAATATTTTTGGTTGGAAACCACAAGATTACATGATCTCTATCCCATAGATACATATTATGTACTCATGTACACTATATTGGGTTGAATCATTATAAATCTAGGTCATCATGTATTAAATACATGCAGTATGTTTTAATAAACATAATGTGTTAAATAGGACATGTTGACACATGGTTTTTCAGACTAGACACTATGTAACTCTCTTACACACAATGTAGTCCATGAGTTTTCACGATGCAAAACATGAATTCAAAGACATGCCATATATTAATTTCATGAAACATGTGAATAAAAACCATATAACTAAAAAGTCACATGATGTGTAGCTCTTATAAATTTCATGTATTCCATTCATTCCAATGACCTATATACATGCCCAGTACCTAGGCACGTGTTATATATATATAATGAAGTGACACGCACAAAGTGCAGTTGGACTGTAAGTAACATGTATACTAAATGTTTACATAGAAAGTAAAATTTATTATTATTTCATTTAAACACAATCATCATGTTCTTATGTGTCATTTATTTATAGTACATTCGATGTGATAAGTTATATATTTATAATGGTTAATTTCTGTATTATATTCATAACTACTTACCATGTATAGTCGAAATATGCTAACTACTTCACATGTACTAAAAGAATAACACTCTATGTAAGAAATATGTGTTTATGTTTCATTTATTTAAATTACAATCTATTCCATTACATGAAAATATGTGTATACAACATTCTTTATTAGTATCTAGTATACGACCACAATTCATTCCAATTAGTTTGGACGGGTAATCACCATGTTGCCTCAAAGAAAATGATTTTTACATAGTTGATTTAAAATAAAGTTAATTTATTTAATTTGATTAAAATTATAATAAATGGTAATCTCAAAGGCTATTTGGATGGAAAATAAGATAAATTAATGAATTAATTGATAAATTCAATTAACCAATTTGATTTCATTTTATCTTAATTAAGAATGAATGAAAATAATTCTAGTTTATTAAATGTGTAGTTGTTTCATGTTTATATATGATCATGTGATTATACCAACCTATGTATGTAATTTATTTATTTTATTTTATTATTATTAAATTAAAATGATAGCCTTTATGTCACCTGTTTTCAATATGTAAGGGTCTATAGCCCCATGGATTATTTTATGCAAAAAACCCCTCAACCAATACATTAGATCCCATCAACTATGTGTGAGTAAATGAATATGTAAAGGATATAGTTCCTAAGTGATATTAGGTGGTCCAAAATCAGAGTTGACGTAAAATCAACTTAGGAGATATAATGGTGCATAGGTTTAATGATGCAACTCAAACTAGGTGTGGTCCCAAGAGCTATTTCCCTAGGGTAAAGGGTTGGGTTATCATTCACCAGATAAACCAACCATTATAAAAGATCATGATCATACCAATTTAATATTTTACTTATGTTAGTTTCAAAATTAATAATTTATATATGCTTTATTTTTATATCATAATAATTGAATTAATTCACATATAATATTGAATTAAAATAAATTCAATAATTCATAAAATTTATCTAGACATGGATAAACAATTAAATAAAACCCAATTAATATCAACAAGTTTGAAATAAGATAAAATTGTAAATTTACACATAAATATTAAAAACCCTCTCACCAAATAATATTTCAGAAATTCCTTCCATTACATGGGGGTTGAAATCAAACCATAGTTTAAAGCATTTAACCAACATCCATTGCGGTGATTATAATTCTTGTGTAATTTATATCTTGAGTTTTTGGTTGACTTAAACTAGTTTTTATTATGTTTTTATCACATTTGTGAGATTTAGTAAAACTAGTAGACAAGTGTTGAGGATATACAAGTCTTGGATTTTAGTATTGGGGATTCCATTCAATGTATCATGTAGTTATGAGTTAATGTATTTTTAATTAAACCGACCTAAATAAATTTTAGTACTTTGTTAAGATCCCATATGGGTTACATGAGTGGTATATGGATTTTTTCCACTTGAATATCCACTAGATATGTTATTCTAAAACAAAATGGTGAGGGAATTTTAGTTTCTATAATATATTGGGAGACTAATAAAAATAATGTATCCTGTTATAAATTTTTGTGATAAAAATAAAATTAAAATATGCTATTAGTTAATGTATAATATTGAAAGATAAATCATCATAACTCTATGATTATTTTTTATAAAATACGTATCCTTAATAGTATATACTCTACTACTATAGGAAAATTTATACAATGATCTCAAGTTCCCAATACCAGTTCAGTCACCTCACTGAGAGATAAAAGGTGAAAAGGATTCCTACAATAGGTACATGTATATGCTTATATTGTCTTTTTTCATTAGATATTAGTTTTTTATGGGGAACTGAAAATAAAATGTAAGTAATTGGATTTCTATACCATGATATATCATTTAGTATCTCTTGAGAATGAAAAATATAGGCTTTAAATAAAATATATTGTAAGTGAATTATTATAACATCTCATCCCGATAATATTTATGGATAGTAATAAAAATGGTTTAGCTTGTGACCTCAAGCGCACCTCTCTGAACTCTAGAGGTTACTAACTATAAGATGGGGTCTACAGATCATGGGGAGGACCTTACATCAGAGTGTGAAATGGAAAATAAAATAAATAAATATCATCCATAAAAATTAACTATAAGCGGAAAAAGATAAATATAAAAAATTTCATAATAAAAGAAATGAAGTAAAGTGCCAAATAGCCATGGCATACATAGAGAAAAATTCTCACTGGGATGATCACATATAGAATATGAAAACCTGGAATAAATAAAGCCCAAAATTAAATTGAAGGAGGATCCTCCAAATATCTCTACCATACATCATCTCATTATCAATGTAGTCATCTTAGCCATTCCATTGAATCATTTCCGGGGCCTCATCCCAACCGGTGCCTATAACCAAGTGAGTTTCTTCTTGGGTAACCAAGTGTAAAATCCCATTGAGAAGGGTGTGTTGATAAAAATTTTCAGGGAACCACTAAGACGGTCCCATGCAAAAAATAAATATAGTGATATGTGTATTTGATATGATTATATAGAAAAATGACTATTGTAAATAAAAAAATAAACAACCACCGTCGATCATTAGGTCTGTGACAATGATCAACCATCCCTACTTCAGCCAGTGATGTGGTCTCTCAAGGCATGTCACGATGACTATTCCAATGAAGTAACATACAAGCTCAAAATAAATGGAATCCTCTGATATATCCTCATAACTATAGGGACCCATCCCATGACATTCCAACATTCAAAATCCAAATCCATGGCTATATCAATGGTATACCGAATCCAAATCCAATGAAGCCAAATTCTATTCCCCAATCCAAATCCACAATAGCCATAAATATATCCTCCAGACTCTGAGGACCCATCCCACGATAGTCCAACATGAGATATTCAAATCCATAGCAGATCCAAGGACATACTATTTCCAAATCTATGGCCTCACAACCATATTTATGTCTCTTAGTCCACGGAAGCCATAACTATATCCTCACAACTCTAAGTAACCATCTCACAATTGTCCAATATCTAAGATCCAAATCCATGGTATCTCTAATGGTATTCCAGCTCCAAATATATGGTAGCCTATTTTTATGCCTGTATTCAAAATCCATGGTTACAATTACTATATCCTCAAAACTCTAGGGACCCATACCACTGTAGTCCAAAATCCGATCTATAAATCCATGGCATCTCTAACACATATCATGTCTTCCCTGTGGGATTATACCAAGTCATACAATAATAGAGAAAGATAAGGACAAAAAAATAGACAAACCATCCATTTTAACACCATAAGATTTTATGAAATATGTTTATCCCAAGAAATTTAATTTATTCAATATCTTTCATTACACGAATTATAGAGTTTTAATGAACTATGATTTACTATTAAAAATATTTTTATTTATGCATGATAGTTATAAAATTGATGTTAACAATGGAGGTATGAATACAAATAACCATATTTTAAAAAATAAGCATAAAGGTTTTAGATAAGTATAATATATTTATAAATAAGTACTTAATTTTTTGTAATGTTTTTATATAGTTTAAAAATATATATTTCTTAAAAAAAATTATTGCTTTTTGTGAACAAATAGTAAAATTAATTTTTTACACCTTTAAAAAATGTATTAAAAAATTTACTTCTTTTTTGGAATTAAAATATAAAAATTATATTAGGAGGAATATTTGGTATTTTTATAAAAAGATTAATTTTTTAAATAATGATGAAAAATACTGATTTTTATTGAAAACTACATTTTTGGTTAAAGAATTTATAAGTATAATTTCATTTTTATATGTTTTTAAAAGTAAAATTAGTAAAATTAAATTATAATTAATCAAATTTAGGTATTTATAATCAAAATTATGTTCAATATTGGTCTACAAACATTTTATACTTATGAAAACCTTTTCTTTGGAAAATCGTTTTGTTGTTGTGTCTACTGATTTTAATTTAAATTAAACTATACATATTCTGCGAATTTAATTAGATAAAATGGATCAAATATCAGTAGTAATAATAATTTGTATTTTACAATAATTTCAAATTATTTTTTTAATAAATAATAGTAAAAAAAGTAAAACTTAATTACTATAGTGAAGGTTAAAACACCATTTTACGCGTTACATACACCTATGAAAAAATAAATTTTCAACACACATTTGATATTGATTAAATAAATTTTATTTAATATTTATAATAATTTTTTATAAATTATATATTAATTCTCATTAATTTTTAGTATTAATTGATAAACTACCTTGGTAAATAATTAAAATGATATGTTACCATGGTGAAACTAAAATAGTAAAAGTAAGTAAGCTTAGATGTTAAGGAACAACATGTTTGAAAGAAGTGTTTTTTGTAGGGTGGTGGTTTGAATCAATAATATCATACATTCAATCAATTATTTATATAATTTGGAGGTTCTTGAGGTGAGCGTGACTTCCAATTATTGAATAGTTGCGTGTATTTAAAAAAATGCCACTCCTCTTAACTTATAAAATGGAACTCCCTATCCTCTCCTCTTTACACATACAAAGCCTTTTGTTTTGGAAAATAACTACCAAAATATGTAATTTAATTCTAAAAACATATACTATATTCCATATTTTTATTAGTAAACCCACATAAGAAGGATTTTATTGGTATGCTAAGGAGGTTGTCTAAAGATGATGTATCATTCTTAAGAGAGCATGTTTATTTTATTTATTATTTAAAATAATTATAATATTCTTAAAATATGATGATATAAAAATATAAATATATACCATATAATTTTATTTTATTATTTTAATTTAATAACCTATATACATCTCCCATTCCATCAATTGGGAAACAAAACCGTCAATCGTGTGTACAGTGGACTACCACATCATGAACCGATGTAGTTCATTTTTATCGGCGCCTCTCTTGACTAGATATAATTATGGATTTAATGTTTATATATGAAATTTATTAAATATTTATACTCCTTTAATTAAAATATGACATCAAACCTCTCATCTTTCAATATTTAAGAAAAAAATAACATCGCTCATGCATCGGTGTGAACTATGACCTCCATGAAGTGATGTGATACATTTTTCATTTTATTTTGACATGGTTGGTAACAAGGATATATTAAAATAATTTATATGATATAAATGATATAAAAATTATTCTAGAAATTTTAATTAATATTTTTCTTTATTTCATTCCATTCATTGAGAAACTTAAAACAATATTCTTGTGTATGTACGACATACCGTCTCCATGAGTGGTGTAATTAGTTTTATATTTCTAACATTAATGGATTAATATAAATAAATATATAATGAATATATAATATATTTATATAATTTTAACATTACTGAGATTATGTAACCATAATCAATGTAAAAATACAAAAAATATCAAACCAATATATACTTAAAAAATGAAGTAGTTATTACCTGAAAGGTAATTTTAACAAGGAATTGTTTTTAAATATAAAATAAAAGTCATAATTAATTCATATATGGTATGATATATGTGAGTATGGTTATTTAATATATGAATAATAATTCTATATTTCTTATATAAGAGGTTCGATTGTGTAGAAACAAAGTCGATACTTGAGGTATGAGACTTTTATCCCAAATTGACTTCTTTGGGACATATATTATGTTATGAACCTATCATCATTTATTAGTATTATATACAGATAATTTGACATGTTATATAATTAATTAATTTATTATCATTATATTTAATATTTCATTTAATGTTTTTGTTTCATGGGTCTTATGATTCAAAAGATACCAATGTGGTAAAGGTTTTTTTATTAAAATCTCATTGTTTAATGAGATTTTTTATGATTAAGTTTCTGATGATACAATATTATGATCTATCTCTCAATAAACTCGTTAATTTTATTATACTATGGTTATTTTTAGAATAGTACATGTTTTCCTTGAATTTTGTTCTCTTTGTGAACTCAAGATACGTAAAGAATGTTTTTAAGAAAAATATGCATTATTTCTCCCTTCAGTGAAAAATATTTGTTCCTCAATGTCCATGTATTGTCAAAATGTTCCATAGAATGTTTTAATATTATATAATATTTATTTAATTTTTTTACCCTATTATCTATTTTTTTTAAAAATATATTATAAATTAATCTTCTTTTCATTTTATGAATGGGGTCATTTTTTCTTTTTCTAAAATTGTGAAAGGAATCTTCATTTTAATATGTAAGCCATGAACAATATTTTACACCATCATGAACACTCAAGGATTTAAATATTACCTTTCACCTTTTAAAGTTTATTTTTAAGTAAATAATTTTATTTAATAGTTGGGATATTTTTAAATTTTAAAAAAGCAATTTCAAAGAGAAAATGATCTTTTCATTAAGAAATGTTCTGAGTGATGTTTCAAAATATTTTTCTATCTAAGATGAAATAATTTTATAATACTTAATATTTACTAGGGATATGATTCAATAATACTATCCTTATTATTTTTAGGGACTGTTTTTGTCTATGATGATAAGATATTTATGAAACCCATTCACTTTCCACGGTTAATGTTATAATGAAATGTTGAAATGTTTATTGAACCCATTTATTTTACGTGGGTTATAATATGATGAAATGTTTATTAAATACATTTTTTTTCATGGATTATAACATGATGAATGTTTTATGATCTTGTGAAACATAAATATATGGATTATGTTAATGGTGAGACCTATATTTACCACTTATTCATTTGGTAAATTGTTATATCTCATGATTTAAACAGGAATGGAATGGGGAGTTAGCCTAGTTCTACAAAGTACTCTATCCACTATGATAGAAGTGGGAGTGAACCATGAATTACATGATGGTTTAGGGAGTGAACTAATTTTATTATGATAGTCTTTGGAGTGAACCTTTACTAAAATAATGGTTGGGGATTGAACTCAATCCACTATGATTGTCTTAGTAGTGAAGCTTTAGATACTAAGGAAATGATTGTCTATGTTTAGTTATATGCCAAATTTCCTTATGTTATGCTAATTTTATTCTCTAATGGATCATATTATTTTAATCATTTATGATTCATGTCTTATGAACTTCCATGATTTATTCCATGACTTAATTTTATGATATATGATATACAACTTATGGTTTTCCAATGTTATTCTAATGTTCTCATGCCCTTACGCACATGTTATATTGGTATCTACCTTTCTTACCCTTACATATAATCTAGTATCACCATTTCATTTGTTTATTTTCCCCTAGTTATGAATAGAGGAATTACATATTATATGTATAATAAGGGTTCTAGTTATTAAGAACGTAGTGGGATATGATGTCATTCACTTATAAACTAGTTATCTATGTATCCAAGTTTCTAAAGGAACTTGGAATAAATGATTTATGGTTCTGATAATTATGTAACGTAACTAATATTTATCTATTTAGAATATATATCTATGTATGAGTATATAGGGTCTTTATAGTTGGTATCACAGCAAGGTTTAGTAAACCTTTTGAAACCGAGATGAGAAAACATTAGTCTAAACTATAATGAAAAATCTTAGTATACAAAAATTCCATGGAATTTTTCGAAGGATAAAGTGAGTTATTTCTAAGAAATTATATCCTTATCTTGATATAAATATTGTATGTAGATTTTGAACTAATGTACCTAGGGGTAATAACTCTGAAAGCTATGTATTAAGATTTGAATCTAGAATCACCTAGTGTACTATAATGGGGCTTATTGCATACCTAGTTTGACACTGGTGGGGGATATGTTTTTGAAATTCATAAACTCTTTACAAACATTCATGAATGATTTCAATAGAAAATGACCATGAATAAAAAATTTAAACATAAGGTATAATATATTCAAAAGAAGGTGTCATGATTTGAATATCTTATAAATGATTTTTCATGGTTATTTGGTTTCCCATTATGATCATTGTTTCTCATAAAATGATTTTTGGTTTTAGTCAATGGATAGAACCAAAAAGAATTGGGTTAATTATAAATGTGATAGAAACTGCAATGATTATGATCCTATGAAACCATATATTTTGGAATTTGAACTGAAAATTTCATTCTTAAACTCACACAACTTTCTCAATCTACGAATCTTTCTAAATTTCCAAATGTGAAAATGAGAGAAGAATGTTTCATTAAGTCCTTCATGAGGAAACTTATATCTTATTTTAGTGGTTTTGATGATCAATTAGTTTCCAAGAAATGTTTATGAACCATTGAAAATATATTATCCATTATCTAGTGTATGGATCATGAAAAATTCATTTTGGACATCTATTATTTAGACATTGAAGCAGATTGATGGTGGACTCTTATCAAGAATACATGGAAACGAGATAACATTGGCTCTATATTGTGGGATGAGTTTGAGAACTTATTTTTCAATAATAAATTTCCATGTTGTCTTCATATGGAAATGGAAAAGGAATTCCTTGAGCTAAAATAGAAGGATGATGAATCTTTTGGTACCTATGGTGTGAATTTTACAGGACTAGTGAGGTTTAGTTCTAGTATTATCATCCAAACTAAATGTAAGGTAGATTGATTCATCAGTGGCATAAAACCAAGTCTCTAAAGGGTTTTATCTATAAGCGACTTCAATAAATGTGATGAAATAATTTTATGTGTTATGACGGAGGAAACATAGATTGGAGTTACACATCATTATCTTGGTTTTGATAAGAAAATAATATTATTCAAACAAAAATCTAAAAACAATAGAGGGAAAAGATAAGCATTATTTTATGCTCAATGTGTGAAAGTAAACATAGATTAAATTTTCATAAAGGGACTATTAAATGTTTTAAGTGTATAAATACGGCTCATTGGGTAATCAATTTCCGAAGTGATGGGAATAAGTTTGATAGTGATGTGAATAGAGAGAAAAATACCTATAATAACCTACCTTTACTCCAGTGATACAAATTCAATGAGTACGAGAATTATGATAACTAGTTCCCAAATCTAATCATTAATGATCATGATTGATATCATTATTCTATTAAGTTAAAAGAAAAACATAAATCTCATGTGATCACTATTTTTTACGAGGGGTGTGATAATGATGTGGTGAAGGGTCCACTTTCTATTCACTCTATAACTGTTAATGTATTATTTTAATATATATCTACCGACTATTTTAAACCTGTGAAATTTTATAAGGGTTTGAAAATGACACCCCAAAAATTTGATTTTGATTTAGAAGTGAAAAACCCTTATGGTACTATGATCACATCTCAAGTATTTGATTCTTCTTAAGTTAAAGTTTGTGGGAATACTATTTATTAAAAACTCATTATTCTTTCTCTAGATGAATTTAATGTCATCTAAGTCATGGATTGGGATTATCTACATAAATCTGTCATCAATTTCCATGAAAGGTAAGTCATGATTGATATTACAAACCAATATATGATAATCTATTAGTGGGAAAATAAATATCAACTATAGATGGAGACAACATACATTTAATGAGTCTTGATTCCTATTAAAAAATGTGTTTATATCTAATGGTTTGGGATAAAATCAAAATTGATGTTATTCCTATTGTATGATAGTTTTTTGATGCTTTTTAGAAGAGTTACTTTGTCTTTAGTTGAATCATTAAGTTTACTTCTCAATAGAACTAATACAAGGTACTACACCTATTTCAATGACTCTCTATAGAATGTCCTTGATTGAGTTGTAATAATAAAATAAGAAACTATAAGAGAATCTGGAAAATGGATTTATTCTTCCAGGTGTGTCAACATGGGGTTCACTAATTATATTTTAATAATAATGATGGATTTATGTAACTTTGTATAGATTATCAGAAAATAAACAAGATCAAAATCAATAACAAGTGTTGCAGATCCCGTATTGATGACTTGTTTGATCAACTTCAAAGATATCAAAAACTTTTCTATGATTGACCTTCATTCTGGATATCATAAATTGAGGGTTAATAAGGAGGAATACCCAAGACAAAATTATACACAAGGTAAGGACACTATGAATATATAGTGAATCTATTTTATCTTACTAATACACCAATTATCTTCATGGATTTAATGAATAGATTATTTAGAGATTACCTCGATCTGTTTTTGGTAGTCTTTATAGAAGATGTTTTAATATATTCAAAGGGAATGGAAGATAATGAATATTATTTGAGGTTTATGATGAAGACCTTGAAGAAGTATAAGTTTCCTAAAACATTTACAAAGTGTGAATTTTAGATACAAAATTTTTAATTTTTTGTGTCATCTAATCTCAAGAGAGGGTATACCTATGGGTTAATTAAATATCAATGTTATTGAATGTTGTCCTAGACCAATAATTGTGATAATATCTAATGTTTTCTGGTTATTATCAATAGTTTTTGGAGAATTTATCATGACTTTATAATCCACTCACTAAGTTGACGTAGAAGGGATCTGAGTTCCTATGGAAAGATGAATGCAATGAAAATATCAAGGAACAGATGAAAAGATTAGCCAATTCACCTATGATTAAATGAACATATGGTGGAGAAGGGTTTTTAATATATAATAACTCATTGAAGAAGGGACAAAGATGTTTTTACATGTAGAATTATATGGTGATAGCTTATGAATCATGAAAATTGAAGGTTCATCAGTAAAATTACCCAAATCATGATTTGGAGATATGTGTAGTATTTTTTTCATTTAAATAAGGAGGAATTAACTTTATAGAGAAAAGTGTGGTATACATACTGATTTAAAAAGTATAAAGTATATATTTATATAGAATTATTTGAATATTCACTAGAGAATACGGTTAGAGATGATTAAATATTATGAATACTCAATACATTACCACCCTGGGAATGTTAAAAGGGTGGTAGATGATTTGAGTTGAATGGATCATGCTAGATCATCCATGATAAGGATAAAAAAAGATCTAATAATTTGGGATTTTAAAAGGATGGATATGGAAATTCTGAAGTAAGGGTTAAAATATTATCTTTCTCTAATGATTATTCAACTACCAATACAAGTGAAGATTAAGGATGTATAAAGGAAGATTTAGAGATATAGAAGAAGGTGAGAAATGTTCCAAATTTTAACCTTGAATATGATGGAATGATAAGGTTTATGAACCATGTATGTGTCTCATACATACCATATTTTAAAAAGGTTATTTTTGAGGATGTATATAGTTCTCCATTCTCTATTCGTCCTAAAAGTGTAAATATTTATAGAGATTTGAAAGATTATTTCGGTTTGGTCCAGATGAAGAGAAATATTAGGGATTTTGTTTCTTAGTTCTTGGTATGTCATCAAGTTAATAATGACAGAAAAACTATAAGGGTATGTCACAACCATTACCGAATCCATAATAGAAATGAGAGATCATCACCATGATTTTTTTCATCAGACTCCCCAAAACATCTAAAGGTAATAATTCTATTTAGGTTGTTGTTGATCACCTTAATAAGTAAAGACAATTCATTACTTTCTAGAAATATTTCTATCTAAATAATCTTTTCCGGATATAAATTAAATAAGTGGTAAGTTTTCATGGAGTACTACAATCTATTGTGTTTTACTGGGATCCTATGATTACCATGTAGTTATTGTGAAGTCTTCAGTAAGATCTTATTACAAAATTGAGTTTCAGTGATGCATATCATACATAGACAAATGATCAGTTTGGGAGAACCATTAAAAACATATAGAATATTTTGAGATCTTGTTCTAAGGATTTGAAAGGTGGTTGGGATCAACACCTTACACTATTTGAGTTATCCTACAATAAAATATTTCACTCCAACATTCAGATGAACCCTTATGAATCCCTATATAGAAAGAAGTATTGAACTCCAAAATGTAGGGATGAAGTTAGGGAATGAAATATATTTGGATCTGAACTATTTAATGAAATAGAAAATAAATTTAGATCAATTCAACAACACATCAGGGAAGCTTAATATTGACAAAAAATTTGTCTTGATAACCATCAGTGTGATATTTAGTTTATAGTCGGTAAGAATGTTTTTCGAAAAATATGCCATTGGAAGACATTTATGAGATTTGGTAAGAAAGGAAATATTATCCCTAGGTATATTGGACTATTTGAGGTTACTGATCGAGTAGGGAAAATATCTTATCACTTGTAACATCATCTGGAATTCTCCCATATCCAAAATGTGTTCCTTGTATCTCTCTTGAGAATATACTTACCTCATCCTTCACATGTACCGAACTTAGAGGTCGTACCACTAGAGAATGATATTTCTTATGAGGGAAAACCATTGGAAATTTTAGATCATAGAGATAATGTTTTAAAAATAAGACCACTCTCCTTGTTAATGTTTTATTGATAAACCACCAACTTGGGAAAGCTACATGGGAACCTGAGGATATGATGAGATATGAGAATCCTTTGTTGTTTGTATCAGAGTTATGGATTATTTGGGTGAAATTTATTTTATGGGGGCTAGAATTAAACACCTAAATATCTTATGAAGTATATTTTTATGATAAATTTAATTTGTACAATAACTCTTGTTACATGTAAAAATGAGTTTTAACAAACCATGATATACTATAAAAAATATTATTATTTAAAGACAACCATTATAACCTAGCCGTTAAACTTAGTGGTATGAATAGGAAGAAATATATTTTTAAAATTAATTATAAATGTTTTAGATAAATAAAATATATTTATAAATAAGTACTAATTTTTAGTAATGTCTTTATATGCTTCGAAAATACATTTTTCCCAAAAAATGATTTTTATGGTTTTTTTTAAACAAAAAATATTTTTTTTTCAAATTTTCTAAAAAGTATTTAAAAGTATTTACTTAATTTTGGGTGTCAAAATATTATAAATATCCTAGGGTAATTTTTCTGGATTTTTCTAGAAACTTTATTTTTTCAATGAATAGGGAAAAATAAAGTTTTTTATTGAAAACTTCCTTTTTTGTATAATGAATTTAAAAGTTCAGTTTTGTTTTATAATGGTTTTAAAATAAAAAATAGATCCATTATAGAATAATTAATCCAATTTATTTCATTATAATCAATAATATGTTCAATTTTTATATAATTTTATTATTCTTATGAAATCATTTTCTTTGGAAAACTGTTTTTTCGTCACGTCTGCAGTTTTTATTTTAAAATAAATTATCCAACTTATGTGAGTTAATTTTGATAAAATTTATCCCAAAAATTTAATAATAATATATTATATTATATAATAATCTAAAATTAATTTTTGTTCATTAATATTAGTAGAAAGGGTAAAAATCAATTAACACATTAAGGTTAAAATGAGGGTTTTCATGTTACATATGAATGTATTAAAATTAAATTTGAAAAAAGTTAGGATATTTTTTTTAATAAATTGGATTTCATATTTATAATCAGTGGTTACAAATTATCTAATAATGATAATTTATTTTTAGTCTTAAAGGATTAATTACTTAGGTAAATAAATAAAAACACTTGTTACCATGGTAAAAACTAAAATGGGAGAAGTAATTTAAATTAGAGGTTAAGGAAAAACATGTTTAAAACATTTTTTTGGTGGTGGTCTAGATATACCATATAATAACTAAAATACTATATTTATTAATTTTTGATGCAGTTGGGGTGGGAGTGACATCCCATTATTGAATAGTTTTGTGTATTTACCAAAATTCCACTCCTCCTCACTTATAAATGAGAACCCCCTATAGTCTTCTATTTATAATTTCAGTTCCTTTTGGATCAGAAAATACCTACCCTAATAAATTCCATAATTAATTCCACACATATTATAGAACTTATTTTTAGTATTAAACCCTCATAATAAGGCTATTAGTTTTGAACTAAGGTGGCTGTCCCAAGAAGATGTATTGTTCTTAACTAATCATTTTTATTTTATTTATTCTTCCACACTCTTCCAATATTATTCATCTATGATGATATAATATCGTAATTATATAACATATAGTCAGATTTTATTATTTTAATGGAATAAAAAACATACATATCCTCTTCCATCTTATGGGAAACGAAACTGTCGATCGTGGGTATGGCGGATTACCACCCCGTGAACTGATGTAATTCATCTTCCATCACCACCTCTCCTGACTAGAGATAATGATGTATTTAATGTTTATATATGCAATTTATGAAATATTTTTAATATTTTAACTATAATATAATATATACCTTCTTACCTTCCACTTTTTTGGAAAATGATTATATCGCTTGAGTGTACGTGTGGTCTACCGCCTCCAAGAATAAATGTGATACATTTTCCATTTAATTATGACATAGACAGTAATAAGGATATATTTAATTAATATATATTATATTTCTATTATAAAAATTAAAAATTAAATTTTAATTAATACTTATCTTTCTTTTATTCCATTCTATGATAAAATGGAAACAACGTTCATTCTTATGTATGACTTACCATCTCAATGAATAATGTAATCAATTTTCTCTATCGAACTTTAATGGATTAATATAAATACATATATAATTAATGTATATTATATTTATACTATTTATAACATTATAGATATTATGGAACTATTATCAAAGAAAAAGGACCAAAAATACTAAACTAAAACATACAAGAAAAATAAAGTAGTTATTACCAGAAACATTAATTTAATCAGAAATTTTTAATAAATTGGTAATAAAAGGTCATAAGTAAATCATATGTGTTATTAAATATATTATTATGGTTATTTAATAAATTTATAATAAACCTATATTTATTATATAGGATTTTCTAATTCTTAAAAATTATGTCAAGACTTGTTGTAAGGGATTTTTGTCTCAAATTATCTTTTTTGGGACATATGTTATGTTATGAACCTATATTATTTTATGAGGTTAAAATAAATCCTTTTTTGACATATTATATCATGAATATTTTTATTCTCATGATATTTTATATTTCACTTAATTTTTATTCATTCACAAGGATTATAATTCAAAAGATACAAACATGATAAAGGTTTTATGCTACAATATCACTGTTTATCATGATTGTTTATGTCTAAGTTTCAAATGATGAAATATTATGATCTATATCTCAAGAAAATAATTAATTTTATTATGAAACACATATTTATAGATAATACATGTTTTATTTTAATTTTATTCTATTTATAAACTCAAGATACTGAAAGAATTATTTTAATAAGAATTGTATTTTTTTATCTTTTTAAGAAAAGAAAAAATTTATTTAATGTACATGTTATATATAAACGTTTTAAAGAAAGTTTTACTATTCTAAAATGATTTTTAAATACATTTTTATCTCTTTTTTTATTTTTTCAAAAAGTTTTAAAAGGAATATCCTTTTTGTTTTATAAATGAGGTAGTATTGAATTTTGCTGAAAATTTGAAGGGAATATTCATTTTAATGTTTATTTCATGAATGATATTTTACACTGTAATAAGCATTCAAATATTTAAATCCTCATTTAAATTTTATAAATTGTATTTTAAATTATATTTTTTCTTTATTATTTCATAAGTATTTATATTATAAAAGAGTGATTTCAAAGAAAAAATGATATTTTCCTCAAGAAATGTTCCAAGTGATCTTTGAAAATAATTTTCCATATTAGATGACATAATTTGATGGTACATAAGCTATAATAGGGTCATAAACTATGTACATTTTCCTTAATGTTTCTTTTTATGGTTTATTTTCATGATGAAAATATTTTTATGAAACTCATTCCTTTTCCATGGGTTATGTTATAATGAAATGTTTATTGAACCCATTTCTTTTACATGAGTTACAGTATGTTGAACAAATTATGAAACTCATTTATTTTCATGGGTTCTAATGTGATGAATGTTTTACAATATTTTTCCAAATGAATGCATAGATTTTTTGATAGGTGGGTCCTATATCTCCCTCTAATTCATTGGGTAAATATTTATATTCTTGAGATAAAAAAGATCACAATAGGGAGTGAACCAAGTTTAGTAAGGGACTCTATCCACTATGATAGTCATGGTAGTGAACCATGACTACTAAAATGGATTTTTAAGTTAATCCAATCTAGTATTATAGTTTTTTTAGAATAGTGGGCATTAAGGTTCATGAATTAATAAAAAAGTAAATTAATCAAAATTAAATGAAATAATTTTACATTAATCACGAGAAAGAAGAGTAAGCATGTCAGTAGGTACACTGATCAGATATTTTTCCTCTTCTTATATTATTCATTTATTTTCAAGGCCATCTGTCATGTTGTTCACTTCCTGAAATGTGTGAGTGATGATGTAATTTAAAGCAGTCAATCAAGAAATTTTATTCACTTGCCTATGAGTTTCCATGAATGATGTGTTTGACCTATTCTTATGGATTTAACGATGGTCATCGAATCACATTCCAACCAGATATTGTTCTAGTTCCTTTTATAAACCTTGTCGAGTTCTTTGATAACTCCCAACATTTTGGCTTCCAAAGCGGTTTCATTCCCATATGGTCCATAAGTGTATTCTATCCCTTCACATTATGGATCATAAAAACCACCCCAAATCCATCTGGTCCTAGGTTTTCTCGAGATTCCCCATTCGTGTTGCATTTTTTCCATCCAGGGAAAGGTGTGGACCTCAAACTTTCTATCATGACTTGGGTATTAGGAAAGACACATCAGATGTTCAGTTTTTTTAGGACCATAAATTCACGGACTGAGGATTTATAGTAGCATTTCATTCATCTGCTAGCGGCCTTCACATCCCCATAGATGCAGGTGATTGCAGAAGATTTTGAGAACTGGCCCTTGCCAATATTATTTTCTCATAGATGACTTTGTTTTATTTTTTTATGATTAATATATTATTAACAACCAATATTTAATCCATGACTTAAGTTTATAATTTATGATATGAAGGGTATGGTTTTAAAATGTTATTATCATGTTATCATACCCTTATGCTCATGTTATGTTGATATCTCCCTTATTTAACCTTACTAAGCATCTGATACCAGCATTGTTTATGTTTGACTTCCCTCGGTAATAAAGAAAGGAATTACTTATGATATGTATAATAAGGGTATTATTTACAAAGAACTTAGTGGGAGATGATGTAGTTAACTTATGAACCACTATTCTATGTATCCATGTTTCTAAAGGCACTAGAGCTAAATGATTTCTGGTATGGATCATTATGTTATGTAATTAATATTCACCTATTCCGATGTGATATATATGTATAAGTAGTTTGGGTCTTTATATACATCACTATCAATATCCCACAACCACTACATAGGTTCATATTGTCATTAGGGTACCAACCAGGTTCCCTTCAGTCGATAAAAATGGTGGAACTCCACATGGATTCCTCAGTCTCAAACTGGTATTGGGTCAACATCCAGTGCTCCAAACACATCATGTCCCTCAAAATCAATAATAGGGTAGCATTGAATTATTGAATAAATGGAGACTTTCTGTATAGGAAATAGTCAAATAGATGGTTCATGACTTATTTTGGTCCTCAAAGCCACTCTAGGATGGTCCACCACACATACCGATCTAGTTTTCCCAAGGGTCGTCCCACCTAGTCCCGGTCACATCAAACTAGGAATGGGTCACTTTTCCAACACAAATATTGATAAGCCCGTAGATCTAATTCACACAAAGGACCTTTTTTGTTTCACCTAGTAAAGGTCTCTAAGTCCATACTCACATTTTGATTGGAGGCATATCAATCCCCTATGCACATGCTAACAAATCACAAGGAATACTTTGGTCTAGGATTTTCTCTTTAGAGACTAATGCATCATGCTAATACACTAGGACCAACATGGTCTATGAACTTTGGTATTATAATCAAATTAATTATATAATTCTGACAACTTGATTTAATTTAAACCTTTTTATTTTTAATAAACTATATCATTTAATTATGTTAACCAGGGGCATCGACCTTAGTGGCGAGCCCAAAAAAGCACATGAAACATAATTAAATTCATAATATATAGGTAAATTATGAGATAACACCTCCCCCATTCATGATACTTTCAAAATTTATCTCCACGGTCCACCTGCTCTTCAAAGGCAAAATATGGCCCATTGAAGTCCAGTCTAACCTCACATTGATGAGCATGCCTCTAAATCATGCCCATAAACCCAATTAAATTATTTATAATTCAAGCCATAATTAATTAAAAATTTACAAAGATTTAACCATTTAATTCAAAAAGGTATTGTTGATGATTATTTCATTACACACTCATCACTTGATGAAACCTCAATCTACCACTCGTTTAAGGTCTGAAACAGACTATATATACAACTCCTAGAAAAATACCCAACACACATCACCCTTTCACATGCATAATTAATTTAATATAAAATATAAATAATTTATAATAAAGTATAATTAACATAAATTTGATAATTCAATAAACTGAGACACTTGGAAGTAGTTTTAAGATTCCCCTTAGTGGAAAAAATGAAATACCCTTCATTTCAGGATGATTCCACCATGATATGGTGGAGTCATCCCCAAAAACCTCAGTGAAAATAAATTAGATTAGTGGGAATAGAGGGATAATCCACGTATGAATAAAATATGTAGGAACCTACCTTGTATTTCCACTGAAAACATCCCAAATCGATTCCCCTTGAATTGGGATAAAATGATCCGGGGTGGGTGGATTGACTGAATTTGAACCCCCTATCCCCCTTTCCCTTAAAATTACAAGGGTAACTTTGGTAAAATTACCTTACCTCACCTCATAAATAAACACCCATATTCCCACTAGATTTTTAGTATAGAGACACTGGATAACTGATTGAAACTCTTGTGGAAGTCTAACCCTTTCCACCCCACCTGCTAGCCAGTGGGTTGGTAGCGACATGCCAATGTCTATAGATTGAAACCTTGATTCCTTCCAAATCCATTTTTTTCTCTCAATCACCATATGACCTCTATTATAATTCCAAAATATCTCATTTTTTAGGTACCATATATTATAATTCAATTAAAAACTTAGATTAAAAATCTGTCTCATCAACTAACTTGAAAACTCAAATTTCTCTCGAATTTCAAATCACATATGGACATGAGTAATTAAAAACTCCAAACCATATGATTTCTCATCCATGAGAAGTCCTGATGAAAATCAAATTATAAAGCCTAACCTATATGGGTCGTCAACATGTTAATAGTAGGACACATTCACTTTCTAAATACCCAAAGAACTCTTATGTAGAAACCACCAATTCAAGGTGCTCATAATGCCAAAACTAGAGCTAATTCACAAAGCTATTGCTAAAACACCTAGATAGTGATTTCATGAGACCATATATCCTGATACCTAATAATATAATCCTCAAATTCATCATTAAGAATATCACTATCCCCACCATAACTCTTAGGTCACTATAATACTTCTAACTCATGGTGTTCCCCAACGTTATATTGGTCCACCATAACTCAAACGCCTTATTCTAATGTCATGATTGAAACAGATATAACTAATCTCACCCAAAAAAATGAGAATGGTGGTGAAACACTAAAAGTACATATCATTCTTAATTCCAAACCAAAACCAATGGGTCACACTTTCCATACAAAAAGGACCTGGGGACACCAACATCCCATGGAAATGCCTAGAAAATTCCCAAATGAACTTAATACACCTGATACAACATACATGATTTGGTTTATAAAGAACAACACTCTATCTCACAATAAAACTCTGCCAAACCTCCTCTGGACCACCCTTCTAAAAAAACATATTCTCTACTTAAAAAATGATATCCATTTATCCTATCACAATGCCTTACTCCAATAGGTATCCTAGGATATCCCCATTAAATGCACTCAAATTCTATACCCAATATTTGTTCAAAATTATATAATTGAACCATCAACTACCCTTTTCTACCATCATGCCATACTATGAGGACTAAAACATCACAGAATCGATCTTGTTCAAGCCATCTCAATTTATCCCTTTCCTAATTTCCATTATCAGAATCCACCTGATACCATATCTAGATCTATAGATATCATTCACCAAGGAATCTGGATGTATTTGGGTTTATTTAGTGGCTAGGATAAAACTTCCAAAATGATCTTCCATCAACTGATTCCATACTCCCACGAACCTTTTCCCATGAGGTTCATGTACTCACAACTGAAATCTTACTCTCCCATAGGAGTTTATTTATCATTTATTCACTAGGTAAAAAATCAACCATCATGAACCATACTATGTCCATCCCCAGATGTGATAACTGGATATGAATGACCCTGCTCATAGCTGAGTGATATTATAATTTCAATGATTTTCGTCCATGGTTCATGGGAACAACAACCCAAACTATAATTTGGGTCACCGCTCTCAATCAACAATTGCTTCACTTCCCAACATATTGATTTACTTAAATTTATTTTTAAAAATGTCTTTAGTGGCCCAATTTCCAATCTTGTATGAAACTAATTCCAAGATTCACACATTTCCTCATAGAAAACACTTTCCATTATCTTCTCCTAGATTGACAGTGTCACAAAAAATTATCCATTTCCAATGTCTCCTCTTCCATGGAGGGACATTTAAAAATTATCCCCTGAACCCTATGCCATCATACTCATAACCATCACATGAATACTCTTTATCACACAGTTCACACATATCAAATTTCCAATATAAATTTTAAAGGGTTCTATGTGTAATAAAGCATTTTATCATGACTAATCTAAAAACATATGGGTGTACAATACAATACCACCAAAAGTTATGAACCCAACTCACACCACTGTTAGTCATAGGCCATTAGGACCAAGATGACATACCAAAACTACCAACCATGCTATATAAAATTTCCATTTCCCATGACCAGATCTACCTTGTAAATCCTCTAAAAATTTTGGAACCGAACTATGCGAAACACAACCAAATATTTACCCTCCATTTAGTACTGTATTAGAATGAATATTCTCCACCCATTCTTACACCATGTTTTAAAATATATCCAAATTCAACATGTCTATGCATCTAATCGATCCTTCCCTTCAAAAATGGCCTTGATGCCAAATCCTCGACACCCTAGGTTCTTATTATCAAGATGGTATAAGGTAAAACCATACCAAAACATAACATCAATAAAAATCCATGTGTAGTAATCCCATACCCCAAAGAAAATCCTTGGTCTTCCCATATTTATGAAATCATTTCCTTGGAATAACCCCTTAGACATGTTTCTCTCTAACATTATTCACCACTAACCCACTAAGGTCCAAGTAAAAACTAAGGGCCTATTTGTCTCCCAAATATCACTACAAGTTATATAAAGACCCGACCGTAAACCTTACATAATATTGAATTAAATGAATAATTCACTTAGAGGATCTTTTCAGGTTTAGAGTTTAAGAGAGTTAGGCCATAACTATTACATATCAAAAGATTACAAAGTAGACACTTCAACCCAGTATCCATTTTTTTACAAAACATGAACTCTTAAAAAAGAGTCATGTCTACTTACATGTTTAAGAGAGCAATAATTTTCCATGATTCCATCCTTGACCCTATTCCATATTATGTCCTGTGAAAAACATTTCAAAAACATGGGATGATCATATAAAGCTAATTAAGGGATACACAAAGAAGGAAAACTGTTAGTTTTTCAAAACAACAAATAAACCATGAATAATTTATCATAAGTAATACTTTTCACCTTTTTTGAAGAATTAAATAATCTCCACTGAATAAAAGATCATTACTTACACTTTTGTAACCAAGAGATTACCATAAAACCCATATAAAGATCACATAACATATAAAGGTAACTTGGGACATAAACATACTTAAATGGAATAACCATACGGTCGACTTCCACATATATCACTAAATGGAGTAGGCATACGGCCGACTTCCATACCTAATGCATTGGAGGTTATAACGTAACCACCCATCCTGGTATTCACGGCACCACCCGTCATTTGGTTTATCACGTAACCACCCGTGAAATGTCCAAGTACCAACAAAAATCATAACACATACAACAAATATAATGGAAAGAAAACATTTCCACATTTCAATCAAAATATATCACTTAAATATATTGACATAAAAAATCCATTTTCAAAATCATTTTCAATACAAAAAACACGTAAAAGAGTATAAGGTATTTATTTTCTTTTAAAAACATTACAGCTTGTTGAGGAAGCCAAAGATCGAATAATACTCGTGGTGGCGGAAAGATCTTTGTCACCGCATACGTTAAAAAGAAACATACTTTTTTGTCGTTTAGTAAAAAGCTTTGTAGAAAAAGATTCCCTTTGAAAATTAAGGGTGTTTATACAACATATAAAATAAAATATGCCTCAATGAAAGGAGATTGAGACGAAGTCCCTTACATCACATCCGACTTGACTCGATCGTTCTTTAATCTCCTGAATAATAAACTAAAGTTAATTTCTACTTTCTTAATAACCTTTTTCAAGTTTATTATTCCTTTTATATAACTTATTACCATGTTATAAACATTATGTAATCATTTAAGTTAAAAACGATCATTTTTTTGATATTTGGTACTTGAGACAAAAATGAACACCTTATATTAACATGTCGTCCATGTGGTCAATAGTCCATTATATCCAGATTAATATTCATGATTTAAATATCATATATATCATATATATTCAGTATATACATGTATTTATAATAGTACATAATATTTGGAGGTACGAAATGAAATGCACCGTTTATGGAGACGGTAATCCGTACGTACGTATGAATGCTACTTTCATTTATATTTATTATTTTAATGGAATTAAAACATAATGATACATAGGTATATTATAATTTCAGTATAATATAATATATAATATCATTAACACTATCTTTTAGACATCCCGCATAAGGCATTAACGAGTCACTTCACTTTAAGGGGGCGGTAGTCTGCACTTCCTCAAATTAGATTATCGTATTTACCCACTATGGAAACCAAAAAGGCTTGATATAATTGGGAAGTACAGAAGAATAACGAAATCATAAACATAATATATATCATATATAAATACATTTCCATCATAATGGCACCCTTGAGAGGCAGTAATATGTAATTGAAGAATCATCGCTTCGTGAGGCGTTAGTTTTCCATCCACAGAAACATTATGTTCTTCATCCATTAGATGGATTTGTGTGTAAGTGTAGTTGGAATCCTTCTCATAATAACATCCTAGTATATTAAGGATACTTTTGTTGTCACAAAAGAAAGGAAATAAAAATATTTTAGGGGTTGGAGAAGCAAAATAAAAGAAAACAATTTAATAGAAACAATTACATTTAATTTGGGTAACTTACTTTGGTTTGAACCAAAGGACTTATTAAGTGCCTTATTCCTAGGGTAAGGCTTCTAGGAGGAGTAGGGGTATGTTGGGAGTGTAATTGGGCAGCGTTTTGATGAGCCAAATGGCTTGAGAGGTGTCAGGAAGTGGTTAGAAGTGGTCTCCTTTTATAAGGGAGAGGAGGGGCTCTTTAAGAAAGTGTGAAAATATTATTTTATAATATATTGATATTCGGTTTCTAATTGTCCAAAAATTATTAATGTAGAAGATAAGATGAATCATATTCGAAATAAAATCATCTAATTTGAATTGGACATGTTTTGGATAATAATTTAATCATTATAATCTTATTTATTTAAATCATTTATTAATGAGGTAAATACTGCATCATTATTGTTTCAAAAATAATTTAATTTATTTGATGTCTAAAAATTATAAAAAAATACCATGATGTATGAAATATTTTTATATTTCAAAATAATATTTATAGTCTAAAATATAATTTATATAACCCCTTCTATAAATTAATTTACTAAAAGATATTTTCTTTTGTCATTTTTTCCTTTACTTTAAGTTAATTAATCTAAATTGTCATTTTCACTCTCAAGTTGCTCAATGGGGTCCCAAAATCGACCCAAAGATTACCATGATCATTATTTACTCAACCAATAAGGTTTGGATAAGTGGTAAGGTAATTTTTAATTATTATAATATTCTTTTTACCTTGAATCACCCTATTTACCTTGAACCGCGGTAAATAAAAGTCAAAAGTTACTATTCACCAAAAAGTATTTTTATCTTAATGAACCACATTTTACTTCTTGATAACAACCATTTATATAGGATTTTCGAAATTCAATTCATAGAAGTGGTAAATTTTCATTTAAATGAAAAATTCTGTTTTTTAACTAACACAAAGTGGTTTCTCTATTCATCAAAAATTGATGTTTTTTCAAAAAAATACCAAACATTCAGCCTAAGATAGATTTGATATTCCTAATTCAAAAAGGATGTTTGTTTTTCCAAATTCAAAATATATAAGTGGCATTAATTAATTTTATAATTAATTCCTGTTATCAAAACAAATAGCGTGTTTTTAAGAAACAATAACTATCAAAAGATTGATACTTGTTTATGTCCAATTTTAAATTGAAATTAATTATAATGAACAACATTGGGTTAAATGGTAAAAATAAATTTTAATTTCACTTTAAAACTAACTAAAAATATAATCTAACCATATAAATAAATTAGATTAAAAGGCACTTTTGAATTAAAATACAATATTTTTCACTATTCATTAAAAAATGAACTTCATCAAAAAAATACCAAAAAATTACCCAAAATAAAATTTGATGTCCCCATTCTAAATAAGGATTTTATTTGGTCAATTAGAATGTATTAAATTTACCAAAACTATATTTAAAGAGGGTTCTCTATTAAAAGGCGATAAATCGTCCATTTAATGTAAATTATGCTTAAAATTAGACTCATTCACATTTTAAGCCTCTAACTTTTAATTGGATAAATGTAAATACATTTAAGAATCATGTATAACCATATTGTAGTTAGTTTCGTTAATTACCTCCAATACAACGGCTTGATGTTAACTACTATTTAAAATAATAATATTATATTATTAGTTTGCAACGTAAGATTCCAAAGAAACCCATTGTTGCATATTAGGTACGCTATCGAACATAGAATCCCCTTTAAAGTTAAATTAATATTTAATTCACAAATATTAATGAATATAAAAATATCTTATTCTTCATTTACCTGGGATGTTACATCCTTCCCCCCTTTTTGGAAATTGCATCCTCACAATTTTATTCACCTATCAAATAAATGGGGAAATTAATCCCTCATAGCATTTTCAGATTGCCATGTTGCCTCTTCAACCATATGGTTTTTCCACAAAACCTTTACCTGGTGAATTACCTTATTCCACAACACTTTTTCTCTGTGGTCAAGAATTTGGACTGGTTGTTCTTCATAAGAGAGATTATTTTCCAACTAAACTACCTCTGGGCTCAAAACATGAGATGGATCTGGCATATACTTTCTCAACATCAAAACATGAAAAACATTGTGTACCTAGGATAAACTTGGAGGTAAAGCTACTCTGTATGCAACAAATGCAACTTTCTCTATGCTTTCATAGGGTCCAATGAACCTCGGACTCAACTTTCCCTTCTTACCAAAATGCATCACACTTTTCCATGGAGAAACTTTGAGAAAGACATGATCACTTACCTCAAAAGAAAGATCCTTCCTCCGGTTATCTGCATAACTATTCGGTCTACTCTGAGCTGTTCTCATGTGCTTATGAATCAACTGAACATTCTCTACTGTCTCTTCTACCAATTCTGGTCCCATAAACTTCCTTTCACCTACTTTATCCCAAAAATCCAGAGTTCGACAACACTTTCCATAAAATGCCTCAAATGAAGCCATCTGTATACTGGAATGAATACTGCTATTATCAGAAAATTCAACCAAAGAAAGATATTGGTCCCAACTTCCCTGATAATCCATCAAGCAAGCACATAACATACCCTCCAATGTCTGAATTGTTCATTATGATTTCCCATCTGATTGAGGGTGAAAATCTGTACTAAAATTTAATTCAGTACTGTAGACACCCAGACTCCAGAAAACCATAGGAGTCGGTGCCTTCTGAACATGATGTGTTATCTTAAAATAAAATACACTTGGTTAACAATACATCATGTCCCATATAGAGGATCGTGTGCGGTTCGGGTTCTGGGAAACCGGAAACTTCTGAAACCAACCATCTTACGAAAGCTGACACCTGAAAATTTCAAACCAAAACATAGGGTGAGCATTGAAATACTCAGTAAGGGGGTTTTAAAAAGAATTTAAAATACAGTAACATTTGAAAACATTCTTTTAAAAGAGTTTGAGCATCCACTAAGAAATATTTTAACACACCAAACATAACAATTCTTTAATCAAAGTTTTCACGACAAACATGAAACGAATACGTCAATTCTTGAAGGAGTGATAATGGTTGTTATAAACAAGTACTACATGTGATTTACTTGAGCATAAATTTAAACAGTTAAAAGTAATTCATAATCCGAGTTGCGCACAAGGAAACAACTAAATTTTCATATGCTGGTTACTATTCTATTAAGTGATAACACTAGGCATGCTTCAAGCTTAAAACTAGGGAATTATGAACTTTATACAAACATTAAAGGCATCAGTCATGAATGAACTTTATCTTGGAAAAACTTGTTATATGACTTGAATTATGTGGCATCAACATTTAATATTGACAATCGTTTCGTTTCACCAAGGTCCATCCCCAAGGTGTCATTTGAAAATTACAAGGTTATTCACCAAGGTATCGTGAAAATTGTAATCTCTAGTGGTTACAACATTACCCAATGCATTGGAGCGCTATCAGGGCGCACCCTTAAATTTTCCGTTGTTATCATGTGAGCCACATCGTTCATGCTTTACTGAAATGGTTATGTATATTCAAGATGTCCCATACCACCTTAAACATCTCATTCATTTTTAATTTTACCCAAGGTGTCCCATACCACTTTGGGTAATCCAATTTCTTAGTCCATATAGTGATATGTCATAAAAATGCATTATGTAAATAAAAACTAACATAATTTATGAATCATTACACACTTCACATGATGTGACAGTTCTCATTAAAAAAAAGGGGCAAGGACAAATTAATGACGTACATAGTTTAGTACAACATCCTTTTCACTAAGGCATATAAAACAGCAATATACTAAATGATGGATCTTTGTCATAATAAATCTTTGGAAAAAGGGGAAAATCTTAAGAAAAACCCATGAAATCAATTACGGTGGTAAACGGGCCCTTGAACCCAAAGTACATATTCTATCATAAAAATTCAACAGGGCAATGTTAGATAAGCCTCTTTAATAAGACATGCCCATTTGTGTGTAAAAAGAAAAAAAAACATGTTGGTTTAGAAATCACACAATTCATAGCTTAATAAAATCATCCCAGCATCCAAGAATTGTTTAAGTCCTGCTATAAAAGGAAATATTCTTATAAGTATATATACACACGTGCACATATAAATATACCCGAAGTGTATATATGGGTTTTACACAATTAAAAGAAGTTTATTAGATTCCTTAGGTAACTCAAAGTTTCCAACCATAATTCAATTACATGGTTGAAACTAAATTCACATAAGGTTTGTTATAAATGTATCTATGTATAAAAATTAAGGTTTTACAAACATAACTTCACTTAAACCAAAAGAGCATAGTTTGAAAAGATATTTCTGAAAATTTCATTTTAAAAAAAAACGATGCCAATACAGGTCGAGTTAGGAGAAAACATTCACGAACTATATATATATATACATACCCTCTACATTAAAAACGAGGTTGAGATATATTTAGTTATTATATTTTTTTTTGAAAACCGAAATATAAAATCGTAAAATAAACAACCTGGGAAAAATTGTAAACGTGCTTGTACCAAGTTTATATACCATTCACATATATATGAAACCGTATATACCCAATGTATAATAACCGGTACACATGTGAGCAGTATATACAGGTTTTGAAAGAAAACTGGAAAAACAAGGTATATACGTACCCTCTCATATACAACACTGGAAACCCGAAGGCCGACTTCTTGAAGGAAGAACCGAGGGGTATTTATACCTCGAGTGTATATAGGTAAATATGAGTTGTGTTTAAACCAAAAGTTCCTTTTAAAGGAAGATAAGCATGCAGGAACAACCCATTAAAATTTCGAAGGCCAAGATCCTTGAAGGCCAAGCAACCCGAGAGGGTTATATTTTAGTATATACATATATATAAACCATATATATATATATACACTGTGAGTATAAAAAGGGAGGTTATTTCGAAACAAGGTAATAATGCAAGAAAAACCCCTTACCGTGCTTGAGGAGGGAACTCGGAGCCGCTGCTGGGTGTCTGAGGGAAAGAAAGAGGAGGAAGAGGAAGGGGCTGCCTCGGGCTTCAATGAAGCAGGGGGGTTTTAAAATGGCCTTGGTGCCTTGCTGGTGACCCGACATAGGTGTAGACCGACGTGGGAAAGACTGGAGAATAGGGACCTAGGAGGGGGTGTGCTCGGAAGTCAAGGAGCAGCGCGAGGGAGGGGGGCCTGGCGTCCTTGGTGCTGGTCTACTGGTCGGCTGCGGTAGCGAGGAAGAAGATGATGGGGTCGACGAGGGAGAGGAAGGGATGGCCGGGATTAGATCCCTGGAAGATCGAACGGTTGAGGAGGGCGTGGGAAGAAAATTTAGAGTGATCGGTTTAAAGAACCAATGGTCGGGATTTGGTCTCGGGGAGATCGAACGGCCACGGGTGCGGGTGGAGGCGATCGCGCGGCTAAAAAGAGCTGGGCGGCTGAGATCGACGCGGATGTTGATCGGACGGTCCTGGTTGCGCGGGGCGCATCCCACATCGAAACCGAAAGGTTTTGAGGTGCGGTATAAATATCAAGTCGTGCGGTTAGCGGTGCAATAGCACAACACACACGCACACGGGGCCATATACACGGGTCCCTCCCCACCCCCGCGGGCCTTGGCCCACCGTCACGCAGCGCGAGCCGCGGCCTTATACACGGGCCGGCTCGCGACCTGGGTAACCTATGCGCGGCCCTGCCCGAGCCTCTAGCCTGGCTGGCTCCCGAAACTTGCACGCACACACCTGGGGAGCCCGATGGCGGTACCTCGGGTCCCTATGGGGTCTCGGCCTTGGCCTGAGGGCTTGTCCCTTGTGGATGCCCTTGGCTGGCCCGGACTCACTCATTTTTTTTCTTTTTTAAAAAAAAGTTTTATTATATACTTAGCTCAAATATAGTGAAAAGTAGGAATTTAGTAAAACAAATTGTTTTAACTCAAAATGTTAGAACAAATTTCAAATTTAGATAAAATATTTTAACTCTTGATCTAAATCTTTAAAAGATATACCTCTTGTACAATACTATTAAAACCATTAGTATTTTTAAAACACTCTAGTATTTGTTTTATAAAATTCCTTTAAAGACCAAAAGTTTTCCCAAAATTTTTCATCATTTAAGAGATAAAAAGGTATAATTATTACGAATTCACTCTAAACATATAAAAATAATAATAATACCAAGTTTCCAACTACCTAGGTATTCTTCGGGATTTTTTAAAAGCGAGGAAATTTACTTTTAAGAATAAAAACGAAGAATCTTCTATGAAAGAATGTTTTTAAGAATAAGGTTATGAGGGAATAAAACTTAGTTCTCTTTTAAAGTAAATTTTAGTGGGAACACAACGGTTGTTTTTGAAAACCCAACGGATATATATATAAACATAACGGTCATAACTCAAAGAACTAATATAAATACAGGGATGTGGGGTACCCTTTAAAACAGAACACTTGAACAAGAAGGATGGCTCTCCTCATACCATTGGCGTTGAGCATGTGTGCCGTGGCCCTGGCGATTATACTTTTCACGCTGCTGGACCCTGAAGATGACGACTATCCGATTGCCCGCGTTGTGGTTGTTTGTAGTCTTGTGGTGGCCGTGTTAGGTCTTGTGCATGGTACACTCAACTAGTTGGGTCTCGTTGTAAAGTAATGTTTTAATAAATGTCAGTTTACCTTATTCTCTATGTTTTATTTCATTTCTTATTCCTTATTAGAAAAATAAATAAAACAAGATACATTTTTAAAGGCATAACACTTCTTACATAAACCAATTCATAAAACCTGGGGCGTCACATTATCCCCCCCTTTAGAAAAATTGCGTCCTCGCAATTTATTTCACGACACTACAAGGTTCAGAAACGTTCCTACCACCTCCACCAACGAAAAGGGTCAATAGGTGTATTTAGAGGGATCCCCGTCGCGAATATCACTTCTTCCAGCTCCCTAATCCACGCACACCTAAGACAGGAGGGGTAGCACTTATGTTCCGGGATTTCAGGCCTCCAAAGGGAAGCTCGAACCGTACAAAGTTCTGAAATGTCTTTGCAGACCAATGTACGAAGAACTTTCCGAATTATGTCTCGGTCGAGGATATCGAAGCCATAGATGTGGTCAAACATGCTAAAGCTGAGAAGTTGGATCATATAAGCTGCATAAAGATTTCCCTCTAACGCAGCCTCCTGGAATTTCACTCTGGCCGTGAAGTTTCGGCCTAGGGTGAAACAAAGAAAGAGCCCTTCGTGGTAACTTCTTCGTCGTTCACGCCCGGCTAGCTGGGCAGAGCCAATGCGGTAATAGATGGAGGCATTCCCCTGGCAGGTGCGGAGAATCTCCGGACTGTTTGTTATCTCAAACCATTGCTTGCACGTTCTTCGCAAATTTGCGAAGGGGTCATACTCGTCCTCACACGTTTTGATCGCAATGATTTCCAAAATCTCGGTGGGAAGAGATAACAGGTGGGTTTGTCCTTCCATCTAAAAGTTTCAAGACAGGAGTTCCATTACTTGAAAATCATACAAGGGCAAAAACAAGGTAAGGACAAGGAAAGGAGAAAGATAACATTTCAATAAACATACGTTCATTATTATTAGTGCTTGAGTTTCCCTTACTCATTGACTAAACGAACTCCACACAGAGAAGAAAAACTCCCTAACTCCTCGAACCAAACACAGGCCGAGCATTCAGGGAAAAACTCATGAGGACACCTATGACGTCTTATGAGTCTAGCATGGGGGGCATGAAGTTGAGAGACATCTTCATACACTTGTCGTCTGTAAGACAAACGGGTGGACTCGTCTTCTAACCTTCCGAAGTCCAACAATTGACCCCAGAATCCATAGTTTAAAATCTGACAAAGGTAGCCCGCTCGGAGGTCTCCGTCAGCAGCAGCTTCTTGAAAGGGGTTATCAAGCATAGTGCCGAAGTTCTCACCCGCCGTGAAAATCCGGAAAAGTCCCTCGTAGTACCTTCCTCGACGTACATAGGAGGGAAATTGGGTTATTATCATAAGGAGGTAATCCAATCCCAACCCTTAGTGCAGACTAAGCACTCGAGGTGAGTTGGATACATCGTAAAGGTATTTGCATGTCATACGGATATGGGCATAGTTTAGAAAGTCCACACAGCTTGCTAAAGACACAATGGTCTCTAGGGCCTCGGTGGGGAGAGATAAGAGATTTTTGCCTTCATTTTCCATCTGAAAATTAAGAAAACGCAGTTTTTAATAAAATTGAAATACATATACATGTATATTTTTGTTTCAGTTTCTGACTTTCCAGAGTTATCCAAACCGAACCTCTGATACCAACTGTAGACACCCAGACTCCAGAAAACCATAGGAGTCGGTGCCTTCTGAACATGATGTGTTATCTTAAAATAAAATACACTTGGTTAACAACACATCATGTCCCATACAGTGGATCGTGTGCGGTTCGGGTTCTGGGAAACCGGAAACTTCTGAAACCAACCATCTTACGAAAGCTGACACCTGAAAATTTCAAACCAAAACATAGGGTGAGCATTAAAATACTCAGTAAGGGGGTTTTAAAAAGAATTTAAAATACAGTAACATTTGAAAACATTCTTTTAAAAGAGTTTGAGCATCCACTAAGAAATATTTTAACACACCAAACATAACAATGCTTTAATCAAAGTTTTCATGACAAACATGAAACGAATACATCAATTCTTGAAGGAGTGATAATGGTTGTTATAAACAAGTACTACATGTGATTTACTTGAGCATAAATTTAAATAGTTAAAAGTAATGCATAATCAGAGTTGCGCACAAGGAAACAACTAAATGTTCATATGCTGGTTACTATTCTATTAAGTGATAACACTAGGCATGCTTCAAGCTTAAAACTAGGGAATTATGAACTTTATACAAACATTAAAGGCATCAGTCATGAATGAACTTTATCTTGGAAAAACTTGTTATATGACTTGAATTATGTGGCATCAACATTTAATATTGACAATCGTTTCATTTCACCAAGGTCCATCCCCAAGGTGTCATTTGAAAATTACCAAGATTATTCACCAAGGTATCGTGAAAATTGTAATCTCTAGTGGTTACATCATTACCCAATGCATTGGAGCGCTATCAGGGCGCACCCTTAAATTTGCCTTTATTATCATGTGAGCCACATCGTTCATGCTTTACTGAAATGGTTATGTATATTCAAGATGTCCCATACCACCTTGAACATCTCATTCATTTTTAATTTTACCCAAGGTGTCCCATACCACTTTGGGTAATCCAATTTCTTATTCTATATAGTGATATGTCATAAAAATGCATTATGTAAATAACAACTAACATAATTTATGAATCATTACACACTTTACATGATGTGACAGTTCTCACTAAAAAAAGGGGCAAGGACAAATTAATGACGTACATAGTTTAGTACAACATCCTTTTCACTAAGGCATATAAAACAACAATATACTAAATGATGGATCTTTGTCATAATAAATCTTTGGAAAAAGGGGGAAATCTTAAGAAAAACCCATGAAATCAATTACGGTGGTAAATGGGCCCTTGAACCCAAAGTAAATATTCTATCATAAAAATTCAACAGGGCAATGTTAGATAAGCCTCTTTAATAAGACATGCCCATTTGTGTGTAAAAAGAAAAAAACATGTTGGTTTAGAAATCACACAATTCATAGATTAATAAAATCATCCCAGCATCCAAGAATAGTTTAAGTCCTGCTATAAAAGGAAATATTCTTTTAAGTATATATACACACGTGCACATATATATATACCTGAAGTGTATATATGGTTTTTACACAATTAAAAAAGGTTTATTAGATTCCTTAGGTAACTCAAAGTTTCCAACCATAATTCAATTACATGGTTGAAACTAAATTCACATAAGGTTTGTTATAAATGTATCTATGTATAAAAATTAAGGTTTTACAAACATAACTTCACTTAAACCAAAAGAGCATAGTTTGCAAATATATTTCTGAAAATTTCATTTAAAAAAAACGATGCCAATACAGGTCGAGTTAGGAGAAAACATTCACGAACTATATATATATATACACACCCTCTACATTAAAAACAAGGTTGAGATATATTTCGTTATTATATTTTTTTTTTTGAAAACCGAAATATAAAATCGTAAAATAAACAACCTGGGAAAAATTGTAAACGTGCTTGTACCAAGTTTATATACCATTCACATATATATGAAACCGTATATACCCAATGTATAATAACCGGTACACATGTGAGCAGTATATACAGGTTTTGAAAGAAAACTGAAAAAACAAGGTATATAGGTACCCTCTCATATACAACACTGGAAACCCGAAGGCCGACTTCTTGAAGGCAGAACCGAGGGGTATTTATACCTAGAGTGTATATAGGTAAATATGAGTTGTGTTTAAACTGAAAGTTCCTTTTAAAGGAAGATAAGCATGCAGGAACAACCCATTAAAATTTCAAAGGCCAAGATCCTTGAAGGCCAAGCAACCCGAGAGGGTTATATTTGAGTATATACATATATATAAACCATATATATATATACACCGTGAGTATAAAAAGGGAGGTTATTTCGAAACAAGGTAAGAATGCAAGAAAAACCCCTTACCGTGCTTGAGGAGGGAACTCGGAGCCGCTGCTGGGTGTCCGAGGGAAAGAAGGAGGAGGATGAGGAAGGGGCTTCCTCGGGCTTCAACGAAGCAGGGGGGGTTTTAAAATGGCCTTGGTTCCTTGCTGGTGTCCCGACCCAGGTGTAGACTGATGTGGGAAAGACTGGAGAACAGGGACCTAGGAGGGGGTGTGCTCGGATGTCAAGGAGCAGCGCGAGGGAGGGGGGCCTGGCGTCCTTGGTGCAGGTCTACTGGTCGGTTGCGGTAGCGAGGAAGAAGATGATGGGGTCGACGAGGGAGAGGAAGTGACGGCTGGGATTAGATCCCTGGAAGATCGAATGGTTGAGGAGGGCGCGGGAAGAAAATTTAGAGTGATCGGTTTAAAGAACCAACGGTCGGGATTTGGTCTCGGGGAGATCGAACGACCACGGGTGCGGGAGGAGGTGATCGCGCGGCTAAAAAGAGCTGGGCGGCTGAGATCGACGCGGATGCCAATCGGACGGTCTTGGTTGCGCTGGGCACGTCCCACATCGAAACCGAAAGGTTTTGAGGCGCGGTATAAATATCAAGTCGTGCGGTTAGCAGTGCAATAGCACAACACACACGCACACGGGGCCTTATACACGGGTCCCTCCCCACCCCCGCAGGCCTTGGCCCACCGTCACGCAGCGCGAGCCACGGCCTTATACACGGGCCGGCTCGCGACCTGGGTAACCTATGCGCGGCCCTGCCCGAGCCTCCAGCCTGGCTGGCTCCCAAAACTTGCACGCACACACCTGGGGTGACCGATGGCGGTACCTCGGGTCCCTATGGGGTCTCAGCCTTGGCCTGAGGGCTTGTCCCTTGTGGATGCCCTTGGCTGGCCGGGACTCACTCATTTTTTTTCTTTTTTAAAAAAAAGTTTTATTATATACTTAGCTCAAATATAGTGAAAAGTTGGAATTTAGTAAAACAAATTGTTTTAACTCAAAATGTTAGAACAAATTTCAAATTTAGATAAAATATTTTAACTCTTGATCTAAATCTTTAAAAGATATACCTCTTGTACAATACTATTAAAACCATTAGTATTTTTAAAACACTCTACTATTTGTTTTATAAAATTCCTTTAAAGACCAAAAGTTTTCCCAAAATTTTTCATCATTTAAGAGATAAAAAGGTATAATTATTACGAATTCACTCTAAACATATAAAAAATAATAATACCAAGTTTCCAACTACCTAGGTATTCTTCGGGATTTTGTAAAAGCGAGGAAATTTACTTTTAAGAATAAAAACGAAGAATCTTCTATGAAAGAATGTTTTTAAGAATAAGGTTATGAGGGAATAAAACTTAGTTCTCTTTTAAAGTAAATTTTAGTGGGAACACAATGGTCGTTTTTAAAAACCCAACGGATATATATATAAACATAACGGTCATAACTCAAAGAACTAATATAAATACAGGGATGTGGGGTACCCTTTAAAACAGAACACTTGAACAAGAAGGATGGATCTCCTCATACCATTGGCGTTGAGCATGTGTGCCGTGGCCCTGGCGATTATACTTTTCACGCTGCTGGACCCTGAAGATGACGACTATCCGATTGCCCGCGTTGTGGTTCTTTGTAGTCTTGCGGTGGTCGTGTTAGGTCTTGTGCATGGTACACTCAACTAGTTGGGTCTCGTTGTAAAGTAATGTTTTAATAAATGTCAGTTTACCTTATTCTCTATGTTTTATTTAATTTCTAATTCCTTATTAGCAAAATAAATAAAAAAAGATACATTTTTAAAGGCATAACACTTCTTACATAAACCAATTCATAAAACCTGGGGCGTCACAAGTACCCAACGACTTTTGAAGGACTTTCCAAAATTTAGAAGTAAACCTGGGATCACGATCAGATACAATGGAGAGGGGAACACCATGCAACCTGACTATCTCTTTAACATACTAATGAGAAAGTTGATCTAGAGACAAAGTATCTCTAATAGGAAGCAAATGAGCAGATTCAATCAATCAATCAACTATAACCCAGATTGCATTATTATCTTGAGATGCCTTTGGTAATCCCACAACGAAGTCCATGGATATATTTTCCCATTTCCACTCTGGCACCAGTAAAGGTTGAAGAATTAATTTCGGTAATTGTTGCTCTACTTTAACCTGCTGACAAGTCAAACACTTCACTGTAAAATCAGCAATATATCTTTTCATTCCATCCCACCAGTAATACTCCCGAAGATCTCTGTACATATTAGTACTTCTAGGATGAACTGAAAACGAAGAACTATGAGCTTCACATAACAACTCATTCTTTAACTGTGAATCACAAGGCACACATAATCTCTTTCCAAACCTCAAAACACAGTCATTATCAATGTTAAATTCAGGTAACTTACCCTTCTGAACCAACTCTGCATTTTTCTGCAACTCACTATCTTCCTTCTGCGATTTCTTTATTCTGTCTGATAGAGATGATCTCACTGACACCTAAAACAAAGCAGAAGAATTTCCTGTACCAACAATATCTATGCCAAAGTTCACCAAATAAAAAACCAAAGGATCTCATTCCAAACGTAGCATGGCTAATGAGACATTACATTTTCGACTCAAAGCATCATCCACTTTATTTTATTCTCCCAGATGGTAATGGATCGTGCAATAATAATCCCTGATTAATTATATCCATCTCCTCTGTCTCATGTTCAATTATTTTTGAGTGAATATATACTTTAAAATCTTGTGATCAGTATATATTTCACATTTTACTCCATACAAATGATGCCTCCAAATTTTTAAATCAAAAACAACAGTAGATAATTCCAAATAATGTGTCGGGTAATTTAACTAATGAGGTTTAAACTAACGTGAAGCATAAGCAATTACCTAATCATTATGCATTAGAAAACAGCCCGGTCCTTTCAACGAAGCATCACTGTAGATAACAAACTCACCATTTCTGGAAGGCAGTGCCACAACTGGAGCATTCACCAATATTCTTTTCAATTCCTTAAAACAATAATCACATTCTTTTGTCCAGATGAACTTAACACCTTTTCGAGTTAACTTAGTCATTGGACTAGTTAACCGTGCTAAATTTTCAAAAAACCTTTGGTAATAACCAGCCAAACCAAGAAAACTACGAATCTCGGTTATATTTGTTGGTCTTGGCCATTCTTCAACAACCTTTGTTTTAGCAGGATCAATAGTTATGCCATTTTTTTGAAACAATGTGACCAAGGAATGAAATTTGTTGTAACCAAAACTCACACTTGTGGAATTTCCCATAATGTTTCTTTTGTTTTAATGTTTGCAAGAAAACCCTTAAATGACTTTCATGTTCCACCTTACTTTTTGAATAAACCAAAATATCATTAATAAACACAACCAAAAACTTATCCAAGAACTCACGGAAAATTCTATTCATAAGATCCATGAATACAGTAGGTGCATTGGTTAACCCAAAAGGAATAAAAAAAATTCATAATGGCCATATCTAGTATGAAATGTGGTATTCAGAACATCTGCTTCTTTTACTTTCAACTGATGTTACCCCAACCTAAAGTCAATCTTCAAAAAATACTGAGCTCCCTGGAGCTGATCAAAAAAATCATCGATATGAGGGAAATGATACTTATTCTTAATAGTGATGTTATTCAATTCTCTATAATCAATGAAAAGACTCATTGAACCATACTACTTTTTAACAAACAATACTGGAACACCCCATGGTGATGTGCTAGGTCGAATAAAACTTTTATCTAATAACTCCTGCATTTTCTTCTTTAACTCTAAAAGTTTAATTTGATCCACTCAATAAGGGGGTATTGAAATTTTCTTGGCATCAGGAACAAAGTCAACAGTAAATTCAACTTATGAATTATGTATAATTCCAGGAAACTCATCAGGAAATAGATCAAGGTACTCATTTACCACCGTCACATCATTAATCTGAAGAGTTCCTTTATCTTCAACAATATGTGCATGGTAACATTCATTTCCATTTTTACTATTTTCTTAGCTTCATAATATGTTATCAAAAGAAAGGGTACATTCTTGTACACAAACTATAAATCATTCTGAAAAAAAGCTCTTTACCTGTGTTTTCAATCTTAGTATGATAAACAGATAGCCAATCCATGCCCAAAATAGCATCAAACTCTACTAGAGGAAAAACAATAAGGTTTGCAGGTAGATTCTTTCCGCACACAAGGACAGGAATGTTCTTATGTTTTCTTTTTGTCTCAACATTTCTTCCAGGTGTTTTTACCATAAGTTCAGTATTCATATCATGAGATGGAATTCCTAATTTACTAGAAAACATCTCAGAAATGAAATAGTGTTTAGACCCTGAATCAAACAACACATTGGCATAATCTGAACAAACAAACAGTGCACCTGATACCACTTCATTTGATGGCCCAACATCTGCTGAAGTAGTTGCGAAGGATTTCACCACCCCTTTCTTCTTGTTTCCTGACTTCTTTCCCTCGATTCAGTTCTTTTCTGGACACTCATTTGCATAATGACCCATTTCGTTAAACTTAAAACATATTACCGATGGATTTTCATTGAATGCTTGTTCATCTTTATTATAGTTACGAGCAATATGACCAGACATACCAAACCGGAATCACATTCCAGTCTTTGATAAAAATTCTACAGGATGATTTTTACCACACTTCTCACAAGTTGTATATTTAGCTTTCTTACCTCTGGGCTTCTTTGATGAATTCTTCCCCTTTGCCTGCCAACTGGACCTCTTATTTTGTTGTTTTTCAAAGAACACTTGATCATTGACAAAATCCATTTCCACCTTCTCCACACATCGAAGAAGTTTTTCATAACTTTTGAACTCACGATAGGCTAATGCTATTCGATATCGTGGCTTCAGTCCTGAGTAAAATCAGTTTATCTTACTATTAAGATCTCAGATGAAATTTGGTGCATACCTTTCCAGTCGAGTGAACTTTCCTTCATAAGGAGCCATTGAGTCATCCTCCTGCCTTAATTATAGGAATTGTTTTTCCATCCTAAGACGAACCACCTTCAGAAAAATATTTTTTAAGAAACATACCTTTAAATTCATCCCAATCAAGAGCATCAATCTCCTCACTATCCCTGATATTTTTCACCATCGACCACCACTGATCAGCTTCACCTTTAAAAAGGTAAACAACAAGACTAACCTTTTGATGTTCGAAACAACCCATGACATCAAAAATCTTCTTCAGTTCTCTAATCCACCCTTCAGCAAGCACTGGATCAAATGATCCTCTGAATGATGGGGGATGTTGCCTCAAGAAATGTTCCACTACTGACATGTTTCTCTGTGGTTGATCTGACTGATCTCGTGCATGGATAACACCACCATTTATCACCTCAGTCAACTGTTCCATCACTGCAACAAACTGTTCAGTGCCAATTCTGACCATCTCAGGTTGCTGATTTGGAAGGTTGTCTTCCTCTTGTTGTCGTCCCAACATAGCTGCCATGTTTCCTCTGCGGAAAACCATTCTAAACACAGAAATATCTTAGGTGAAGCAACATGGTAATCTGTAAATGCTATATGATATCAATATTAACATAAATTAGTTTATGGATATTAATTTATCAATACCCTAACTCCTAAAGTTGTCTAAACCGACCTATGATACCAAATATAAAGACTCGACCTCAAACCTTACATAATATTGAATTAAATGAATAATTCACTTAGAGGATCCTTTCAGGTTTAGAGTTTTAGTGAGTTAGGCCATAACTATTACATATCAAAAGATTACAAAGTAGACACTTCTACCCAGTATCCATTTTTTACGAAACATGAACTCTTAAAAAAAGAGTAATGTCTAGTTCCATGTTTAAGACAACAAGAATTTTCTTTGATTCCATCCTTGACCCTATTCCACATTATGTCCTGTAAAAAAACATTTCAAAAGCTTGGGATGAGCATATAAAGCTCAGTAAGGGATACAAAAAGTAGGAAAACTATTATATTTTCATAACAACAAATAAACAATGAATACTTTATCATAAGTAATACTTTTCACCTTTTTTGAAGAAGTAAATACTCTTCACTGAAGAAAAGATCATTAATTACCCTTTTGTAACCAAAATATTACCATAAACCCCATATAAAGAACACATAACATATAAAGGTAACTTGGGACATAAACATACATAAATGGAATAACCATACGTTAAACTTCCACACATATCACTAAATGGAATAGCCATATGGCCGACTTCCATACCCAATGCATTGGAGGTTATAACGTAACCACCCGTCCTGGTATTCGCTGCACCACCCGTCATTTGGTTTATCACATAACCGCCCATCAAATGTCCAAGTACCAACAAAAATCATAACACATACCACAAATATAAAGGAAAGAAAACATTTCCACATTTAAATCACAATATATCACTTAAATATATTTACATAACAAATCAATTTTCAAAATCATTTCCAATACCAAAAATAGGTAAAAGAGTATAAGGTATTTATTTTCTTTTTAAAACATTACGGCTTGTTGAGGAAGCCAAAGATCAAATAATACTCACGGCGGTGGAAAGATCAATGTCACCGCGTACGTTAAAAAGAAACATACTTTTTTGTCTTTTAGTAAAATTCTTCATAGAAAAATATTCCCTTTGAAAATTCAAGGTTGTTTATACATCATATAGAAGAAAATATGCCTCAATGAAAGGAGATTGAGACGAAGTCCCTTACCTCCCGTCCGACTTGACTCGATCGTTCTTTAATCTCCAGAATAATAAATTAAAGTTAATTTCTACTTGCTTAAGATCATTTTTAATGTTTATTATTCCTTTTATATAACTTATTACCATGTTATAAACATTATGTAATCATTTTAGTTAATAACGTTCATTTTGTTGATATTTGGTACTTGAGTGAAAAATGAACACCTTATATTTACAAGTTGTCCATCTGGTCAATAGTCCATTATATCCGGATTTATATTAATGATTTAAATATCATATATATCATATATATTCAGTATATACATGTATTTATAATAGTACATAACATTTGGAGGTAATAAATGAAATGCACCGTTCATGGAGACGGTAAGCTGTACGTACGCATGAACGCTACTTTCATTTCTATTTATTATTTTAATGGAATTAAAACATAATGATACATAGGTATATTATAATTCCAGTATAATATAATATATAATATCATTAACTCTATCCTTTATACATCCCACATAAGGCATTAACGAGTCACATCACTTTAAGGGGGCGGTAAACTGCACTTCCTCAAACGAGATTATCGTATTTACCCACTATGAAAACCATAAAGGCTTGATATAATTGGGAAGTAAAGAAGAATAAGGAAATAATAAAAATAATATATATCCTATATAAATATAGTTCCATTATAATGGCCACCATGAGAGGTGGTAAGATGTAATTGAACAATGATCGTTTCGTGAGGTGTTAGTTTTCCATACACAGAAACATAATGTTTTTTATCCATTAGATGGAGTTTTGTGTAAGTGTAGTTAAAATAATTCACATAAAAACATCCTAGTATATTTAGGACACTGTTTTGGTTACAAAATAAAGGAAATAAAAAGAATTCAGGGGTTGGAGAAGAAAAATAAAAGAAAACAATTTAAGAGAAACCGTTACCTTTAATTTGGGTAACTCAATTTGGTTTGAACCAAAGGACTTCTTAAGTGCCTTATGCCTAAGGTAAGGATTCTAAAAGGAGGAGAGGGATGTAGGGAGTGTAATTGGGAAGAGTTTGGACGAGCCAAATGGATTGAGAGGTGTGAGAAATTAGTTAGAAGTGGTATCCTTTTATAAGGGAGGGGATGGGCTCTTTAGGAAAGTGTGAAAATATTATTTTATAATATAATGATATTCGGTTTCTAATGGTCCAAGAATAATTACGGTCGAATATAAGATGACTCATATTCAAAATAAAATCATCCAATCAGAATTGGACATGTTTTGGATAATAATTTAATCATTATAATCTTATTTATTTAAATCATTTATTAATGAGGTAAATATTGCATCATTATTGTTTCATAAATAATTTAATTTATTTGATGTCTAAAAATTATAAAAGAAAATCCATGATGTATGAGATCTTGTTATCTTTCCAAATAATATTTATAGTCTAAAATATAATTTATATAAAACTTTCTATAAATTAATTTACTAAAATATATTTGCTTTTGTCATTTTTACCTTTACTTTAAGTGAATTAATCTAAATTGTCATTTTCACTCCCAATTGGTTCAATGGGGTCCCAAAATCGACCCAAAGATGCCAATGGTCGTTAATGACTCAACCAATAAGGTATGGACAAGTGTTAAGGTAATTTTGATTTATTATAATATTCTTTTTACCTTGAATCACGCTACTTACCTTTAACCGTGGTAAATAAAAGCCAAAACTTACTATTCACCAAAATTATTTTTATCTTAATTAACCACATTTTAATTCTTGATAACAACCATGTATTTCATATTTTCGAAATTGAATTAACAGAAGTGGTAAAATTTCATTTAAATGGAAAAGTCAGTTTTTTAACAACCACTAATGGTTTCACTATTCAACAAAAAATGAAGTTTTTTCAGAAAATACCTAAAATTTAGCCTAAGCTATATTTGATATTCCAAATTCAAAAATTATGTTTATTTTTTCAAATTCAAAACATATATGTGGCATTAATTAATTTAAAAATTAATTCCCATTATCAAAACTAATAGTGTGTTTTTAAGAAAAAATAACTATCAAAAGATTAATACTTGTTTATGTCCAATTTCAAAGTGAAATTAATTCCAATGACCAATATTGGATTAAATGGTAAAAATATATTTTAATTTAACGTTAAAACCAATTAAAAAGATAACATGACCACATAAATAAATTAGATTAAAAGGCACTTTTGAATTAAAATACAATATTTTTCACTATTCATTAAAAAATGAACTTTATCAGAAAAATACCAAACAATTACCCAAAGTAAAATTTGATGTCCCCATTATAAAGAAGGATTTTATTTGGTCACTTAGAATGTATTAAAGTGACTAGAACTATATTTAAATAGGGTTCTCCATTAAAAGCTGACAAATTAGCCATTTAATGTAAATTATACTTAAAATTAGATTCATTCAAATTTTAAGCCTCTAACTTTTTATTGGATAATTTTAAATACATTTAACAATCATGTATAATCATATTTTAGTTAGTTTCATTCATTCCCACCAATACAATGGCTAGGAGTTAACTACTATTTAAAATAATAATATTATATTATTAGTGTGCAACGTAAGATTCCAAAGAAACCCGTTGTTGCGTATTGGGTATGCTATCGAACATAGAAACCCCTTTAAAGTAAAATTAATATTTAATTCACAAATATTAATGAATATAAAAATATCTTATTCTTCATTTATCTGAGATGTTACAAGTTAGGTATCAGATTAGGGTCACTAGGTCCAACCACCTATCCCCAGGCCAAAACATATAGAAGTTCACAATTCACTTGGAATCATCTATGATCCCATATTAACACATGATAATACACATTCCCAAACACCCACTGACAGGTCCCATACAACATAACTCATCAGGAATGTCATGTCAAACTGTCCACCCCTAAGGGCATAGATTCTCTTAATAATCAACACATGATACTTCCCTTGGAGAATCTTGAATCCCTTGTTGTTATTGTTAAAACCAATAGGGCCATCCAAAATAAACATTATCCAGAGAAACCCAGTCACTATCTTGGTTATGTAGAATTACATTCCAGGCTATATAGGAAACCAATATAAAGTTTGTTACTACAACTTTAAGTAACATGACATAAAAATTAATCACCCTCAAGGGGTTCATTTATAAGGCATTTAAATCCATTATAAACCCGCGATCCTTATTAATTAGTGAAGATAATTACACTATCAATCCAATATAATTTGAAGCCTATGTTCCTGATATGATTCATGAGACACCTCTTACCTCTACAGGCCAAGAGTAAAAATTCCAATAACCAAATTCTTACCAATAGGCTAATATCTAGATTCTAGAAACCATAAATTATAAATATCAAACATCATGTGCATCACGTTAGGTGAAAATAAAAATCAACCATAATAGTTCAATCTAAGAACATCAATCTTACACCTAAAGAAACTTGGAATTTCATCAGAAATGGTGTTCATGACACACCTATTTGGGTTCTATCATAAGCTCTAACACATTCACAAATCTACAGTCTACCTAATACCAAAATAGAAAGAAAAAAATCAAAAAAATATCTTAGAACACTTTATAATGTTCTCACCTAGATCACTATATGAATAGTAACCAGACCAGTTCACCATGTGACGTCAAGTGGACCTCCCTGAATGATAGAGGCTGCCGACTAGAAGTAGGGGTCTTAGGATCATGGGGAAGCTATACCCTTGTCTTTTCCTTAGATCACCAGGGTGCTCATAGATTCTGGTGATATAGACCCATGATTATACTATGCAATCATGTCCAGACTTCCAATATATATTTATTAACAGGTATTACCCCTCATGCTTCCACTTGATATGGATTTAGAAGAATATTGAGCTACAAAAGGTAGAATTATTGTTAAAGATTCGGCTTTGTGGTTCACCAACCTCAAACTTTACACCTTGAACATGGTACAAGATGGTTTTTCATGGAATAGAAGCTTGAGAAGGGTATCCATAGAGAAATTTATGACAGAATAGTCCCCTTTTCGCTTCCTACTTATGCTGGACATCTATAGAAGAATCTGGTGACTGGAAGATTCTTAGAACATGGACTCTAGGTCATTGGAGCTGAAAATGGACAACATGTTTATGAGTTATATATAGTATCTAGTTTGAATCAGAAGTCATGTTTTTATTATAATAAAAATAAATCAGATGCATAGATCTGTAGGTCAAGGATTGAAAATATGACCCAGTAAACCATGTGATGAATGATACTATGATTGTGATGGGAGGGTCACATGGAACATTATTTCTTAAACCATCGCACTAAGCAGGATAAGAATACAGTGGATAAACCACCATGGTAGAGGTAACTCCATGATCTGGGATCTTCTAATAATGGGTTGGGTGGACCATAGGGAGATAGTGTTAGTAGTGGATTAGGTGAATCTCTGGAGGTAGGAGCTATTGATGGAGGGTGATGCTATGTGATAATTCTACTACCACCACCATGTGTCCCATATCAGGCATAAAGAGCTGGTAGTCGAGGCCATAGATAGCTATAGGCTATGGATGACTATGACTAGGCTAGACATGAGATTATTTGTGGAATGATTTGTGTCCTATATACTATTTCCCAACTACTAGTAAGAACATGCACAAGTCATTCCTTTATCATATTATCCATTGGGTGATATTTGTAGATTCCAGTTAAGACTATAGCATAGTCTCTATAGATAGAGGTTCCAACCAGAAGTGATTCTTAGATATCCCATGTCCACTGGAAGTGGAAGATGGCTCTTAGTGGAGAGATTTTATCCAGTTCAATCTTATTCATAATGATGAACACTTATGATTTCAAATTTATATGGACTATTTATCCACATTTTAGGTAGAGATTGACTATTATTCTGCATCCGAGGTGGCCTGTTTTGGGTGATGGTGAAATGGTCCGACGAGGATCATCAACCATCCCTTTTTGATGAGATTGTATCCTTTAAAATTCACTTTTATTTTGTTTTGAACCATTATGCATCAGTATCCTTTAAAATAAGGTTGGATTAAACCCACAGGGACTGAGCAATTCACCCCTTTCTCATTGTGAAATAGGTGCCCCAGTCAGTCGGTCACAACGAGCGATTGCGTGGGGTCAAGTACTTGTGAAATCGGTCCTTGAATAAAAATTCCTCAGATGGTATATATCAGTTTTATTCTGGGAGTTAGAAACATTAAACAACCCTTGTAACATCCCCAAATGATAAAGGGTTAAATGACTAAATGATATGACTCATGTCAACAAGGTGCACCTTCCTTTTCGGGAGCCTGTCTGATTAGAACTGCACAGTTAATCGTGCTTGGCCTGGAGTAGTGATCAGGATGGGTGACCTCCTGGGAAGTTCCCCAGGGTGTGTGTGAGTGAGGACAAAGCACACTGGAAAGGACATGTGTTGGCCTGTGGGGACTATCATATTAGTCAGATGACCCGTTCAGGCATGTGGGTGGACCCTGGGGTGGGCCCCACGTGTCTGCGGGGCAATTGGGGGTACCTGGTGGGCGAGGACCCGACGACCATGTTAAGGCGGGGTGGCTCTGCTGTCACCGGGACCCGGTTGTCACATTTGGTATCAGAGGTGGTACCCAGCCTTAAGTGCAGCGCACTGCCTGGGTTGAGATGTATGGCCCACAACGAGGGCGTTGTGCTCTAAAGGGAGGGTGATTGTAACATCCCCAAATGATAAAGGGTTAAATGACTAAATGATATGACTCATGTCAACAAGGTGCATCTTCCTTTTCGGGAGCCTGTCTGATTAGAACTCCACAGTTAAGCGTGCTTGGCCTGGAGTAGTGATCAGGATGTGTGACCTCCTGGGAAGTTCCCCAGGGTGTGTGTGAGTGAGGACAAAGCACATTGGAAAGGACATGTGTTGGCCTGTGGGGACTATCATATTAGTCAGATGACCCGTTCAGGCATGTGGGTGGACCCTGGGGTGGGCCCCACGTGTCTGCGGGGCAATTGGGGGTACCTGGTGGGAGAGGACCCGACGGCCATGTTAAGGCGGTGTGGCTCTGCTGTCATCGGGACCCGGTTGTCACAACCCTAGTATCCATGAATCATGGACCTGCTTTCCTAAGGCTGGCGCTCATTGATTGATGATTCAACCAACAACATTTGAGGACTGCATTGGTTGAGAGGATGGGAAGTCAGGCTCACCACACCCTTATGAGGGGGATTATTGCATGTTTTGGGACTCTCTTATATATTTAATTCGTGTTAAAATGTCTATGAATCCTTGGTTCATTACCAATGAGTGTTTCCATTTGCTACCCTTAGATTGGAAGATCCTCGTAGGGATGTATATGTTTGGTGCTACAGAGGTAGTGCAGAATTGAGAAATAAGTCAAGGATCTCTAGATTTTATCATTATCTAGGGGGGACAGAAGGTGATTTGATGTTGGGATCAGACCCTTCAGATGAGGTTCCCACATATCTTTGACAGAGGAATCCGAACACACATAGTTCGGATTAGGTTGGGGCTTAGGCGTGGAAGATTCCTATTTTAGGAGACCTAATTGGGTAAACACTTTTTTAAGGGAACCATTTTGAGATCAAGACTTCAGGTATGCATCCTATGTATCCTGATTTGGTCAGGAATCAGAGTTCTCCAAGTTTAGATGGGTTGGGTCTTACACTTGGAAGCTGCCCATTTGAGGGAGCAAGATTGGGTAAACCCTTTTGGAAGGGAACCCTTTTGAGCCCAGGTCTTTAGGTAGGCATCATATGTATATTGGTTTGATCATTCATCTGAGTTCTTTTAGTTCAGATGGGTTGGGGATTATGTCTACAAGCTTCTCATTTAGTTGGTCATGATTGGGTAAATCCTTTTAGAAGGGCACCCTTTTGATGTTGGGCCTTCAGGTAAGCATCCTACGTATCCTGATTTGGTCAGGAATCAAAGTTCTCATAGTTTATATTTGTGTGGATGTTGTAATAATCACAAACCTATAAGCCCATTTGAGTCATTCTCAGTGTGAGAAACAAGAGGATGTAAAAAGATTAAATAAAGCACAGGATTCCTCCCCTGCTAGTGGGAGAGGAAAGCCTACAATGAAAGAGGTTGGGGAGACTATGTGCGAGGGTGCAGAGTGATGAACCTTCCCATGTTAAGTGACATTAAAGGTCATATGGATCGACCTCATATGATTGGGGACTTACCTTAGTGGGAGGGCCCCAGAACATGTTCTGGGAAAGGGGAGGAATTTCTTCCTCATCGAAGGACAAGTGAACACAACTCCTTCGACTGATCACTATTCCAAATTGAATGGAAAATAAAGCGATCACCCTTAATCCCTACAATGGGGAGGCTCACATCGGCTTCCCAAGGTTGGACTCCAGGTTACCATTGGAATGTAGACCCACATACATTCTGGAAGCCCGAACTATTGTGCGGGATCCATTGTGACTCCACTTAACATGGGTATGAAGACTCAAAGGTGCATGGTGATGCACCCGATGGTCTGATCATATGGGTTTGGTAGCTTGGGAGGAGGCTTTGGCCTGATGTCAAGGGACTGGTTCACAGAGGTATTATAGAGGACTGCACAGTAATGGAGGGTTGAGGTTGGAACTGGAGGAAATAATAAACAAAAATACCCCATTCCACATACTGGTTTCTTATGTGGGATGAGGGAGGATTCGTATACCGTAGTGGTATGAAAGAAGAGGGGTTGTCCTCATACCGATGTGGTAAGTAGTGAAGGGTATAGACAACTACATACCATAGTGGTATGTGGCCCATCACGCCGCTTTGGGTTCCATCCGTGTACTGATTCAGTATGGGGTCTTGGGTTCAATCTTCATAGAGGCACACTACACAAAGCACTGGTATCATTCCTGCCGAAGTTCTATTTTCTACAATCCAAATTATATTACCCTAACAAGTATAGTAGTAGTAAGGGGACGATCCATAGGTAGAGGGAGTTATTTTTGTTTTTTATCTTGTTTGTACATGATTTAGTGAAGTTTACTAAAATTTGGAGTCAATTATGTAGTGTTTTGATAAAAATGTGATTGGATTTCAATTTCTTAACAATTTAATTGAAATATAAATAAAAACACATAAATTTGGTTTGGATGAAAATTTAGAGAGAAATGCATCGGTGATGTGGATTTTAAAGGTTGTTATTAAATCAATTTTTTTATGAGTTTGTGTTGTTCATGATAATTTACACCTCTAGGTAAAGAATGTAACCGAACCCCCTTAGTCTGGCGAGTTTTGTTTAAATAAATAGAAACCAATTCCTTGGTCTGGAAATTGATTTCTATTAATTTTATTATTTTTATCCCTTTTGAGATGATTAAAACACTGAATTGTGATAAATTTTTTTGATCTTAATTCCTTAAAAGATCCTTATAAATCATGTTCTTGGTCTAATACGAGGTTTCTAGTGATATTTAGAAGGAGTTAATAAGGAATTATGAGAATGAAGACAAAATAACTTGATTACAACATCACAATTGACAAATTATAACACATAATTGTCCACATCCCCTTCACATCAAGAATTTAGATACTCATAGAGTATCAAGTAATGAAATAACTTGAAATACCTAAATTCAACCTCTTGAAAGATTTAGAGCAAAGGTCATTGGGAAGGTAGCATGGAAACACCTTCTATCCTCTCTTCTCTCCTCTTGTTTCTCTATCTTCTTATTTTCTTAGCCATCTCTGGAGTGCTCCCCTTGGAATATCTTATAATGAACAAATATTGAATGACTCCTAAAATTAGAGGGCATGCCACCTATTCATATGTTTTAGTAGTACACGAAGTGTACCAGAAATTACACGGTGTGTAACCTAGTCAACACATTTTGGTCATCTTTTATCCACTGTTAGGTGAGATGACACGTTGTCTTCGACTTTGAACATGATGCCTCCTGGTAGGTGGAAGTACACGGTGTGTAGAACCACCATACATGGTGTATACAGTCATTTATTGGTCACCAACCACTTCTAGAAGGCCCACACAGTGTGTATATTGGAAGTACATGGTATTTATTATTTGGAAGACAACCGAGACATGTATCAAGTCTTCCTGATCCATGTTGTGTCAATAGTACATGGAATGTATGAAAAAGTACAATTTGTGTAGTTTTTAATTTTTTTTCTATCCTTTCCTGATTTGTAACTTTTAATGGAAAAAACTTGATAATCAGCATAATCACCAATAAAAAGAATTTTACACCCAAAACGATTGATATTTGTTGAAAAACAGGTTTTTATGCTCGTTAATATATGTGAAAAAGTATACACAAATTGGGAATATCAAATTCCTCCACACATAGTCATTTACTTGTCCTCAAGCAAGATATCAACATCAAATCATTAGAATCCATACATTAAAAAGGGAAGAATTTAATTAATTATAACTATAAATAATATATCCATAACAGAAGATTTCTAAAAGGCACAAAAAATATTTCAATTCTAAAGATATTATAATCATGACTCATGTATAGGTCAATTGAAAATTTTCGTCCTCTTTCATTCACATTGTTTAACTATTCATAAATAAACATGCCACTTGATAATTTACCTTAAATAAATGTTCTATAATCATCACTAAATATTATTTAATCTATGTTATGCTAAATCTTAAGTTTATGCACTCTATTCATAGGCTTAGAAGTGTTCTCACTCATCACTTCAGAAGTGAAATCAAAAACATTCACGAGGGATTTCAATATGGTTCAAATGTTTCTGAGGCTAAGGGTTGGTAGGTTATGATAAAATATAATCATAGAGGATAGAAAAGGAGGCTGAATTATTAGACAATAGTGCATGATTTTCAAAATAAAGCTTAATGAAAATGCTCCCCTAATCAAGACCTCTTAGAGGTATAATCCCCATGACATTCCCTTTCAAATATAGAACCATAAAACATTAATAATATGTAATAAATAATATGGTCACTATTTTTCATATTTCATCATTTTTTAGGGACCACTAAGAATACAATAAATTGTGGTTTTGGAGTCCTTCTTCCCAAATAAACAAGTGATAAACTCCCCCACACTTAAATTCACGTTTGATCACCAACATATACCATGAATGGCCAAAAATTACTCTCTAAATATCAAGTGAATAATCATGAAAAATTATTAAATAATTAGGGTATTAAGGGAAAATAGGCTTGCAATGTTGATTTCTACCAAGGAAGTTCATTGTTTCTAAGTGTTTACAAAGATCAAATGTAGAGTAGGTATCTAGGTCAAAGCGGATGAAAAATAATCAAATTCCTTAATCATTTTAATGTTATTTAAAAATAATCACGTTTTTAAGAGAAATAACAAGTTATGATATTTATGCATATACCAAGAATCACTCAATAAAGAGGGTATAAGAAATAATATGTCAAAAAGTATTAGAATACCTCTCAGGAATGGGAAAAACATAAGAGTCAATCAGGTCATGACATGAAAACAAATGATCAATCTAATAAATGTAAATTTCTAAGGCTTAAAATCCAGAATCAAACTATATTAGCAATCATTTTAAAATACTTTGAAAATTGAAATAAGTATGTAACTTTTTAAAATTCCCTTTTATGCAATTTTTGATTATAATTATAATTAATCAAAAATTATCCACAATTTGAAATATGTCAACTATTAATGATGTCTCCAAAATCAGTTTAAGGCAAAGAATAGTGTAATAAGAGGCCCTCCCCCACACTTAATACAACACATGTTCCCCCAAGTGTAACACCAAGGAAGAGGAGGGAAAATGGGGAAACAAAGGGTGTAATATGAGGGCCACCTGTGGAAGAAGTAAACCCAAAGTATAAAGGAAAAATAAACACTGAAAAATACTCCCCTCGTGGTGAATGGGAAAAATGGGGAAGTAGTCGAATGAGAGATTTCCAAGTTGCTCCAGTGCACCTGTGATGGTCGAGGGAAGGAAAAAAACAAATCTACAGATCCATAAATCACCACATCACAAGTTGAGAAAAATAAATAAATATATATTGGAAATAAATGTACCCAAAAACCTATCATGAGGAGACCTAAGAAGAGGCATCATCCACTACAGAATTATCTGGAAGCAATGTTTTGGTGGAAGCAGTGGAGACCAGTGGTGTGGGATCCATTCTATGAAGATTAGTCATAGCAGCTGAAGCCTTAGGAGAAGGACCTGGAGTGGGATGCTCAACAGTGATGCCCGGGCAGACAACAAAAGTGTTAGAAGCTAGGCTAGTGGTGGAGAGGAGAACTGGATCCATGTCCAGAGCTGTAAGTGGAAACTCTGGGGCCGGAGGCTGAGGAGCAGTCATAGGAGCAGGCACTAGTGGTACGAAAAGGACTAGGTTCCAAAGGATGAGGCCCAATATCTACTCCATCTACGTTTGTGTTTGAATGATGGTAACCCGGCCATGCTCAAGGATTCCCAGATGGTGAGTGATCTCGGCTAGGTAGAGGCTCGTAGGAGGGTCAATTGAGGGTATAGGGGGATGAGGGGCGGTAGAAGGAATAGAAGAAAAAGGAAGAGGATATGTAGAAGGAAGGCTAGAGGAAGTGGGATGAGGTGGGGAGGGGTCCTTCGCAGGTGGATAGGGTGGATCCTGAGCAGTAACACCAACTCAAGCAGGTGGGTCATCCTTCAACCCTACATGATTAGGGGAATCCTACCCAAGAACAAAGTGCTCTCCCCAGTGATAGACCAATCTAATGTGGATAAGAATGAGGAATTCTATAAGCTAAGGAGAACCCAAGTGTTCATAATGGAGAGATGGATCAAAAACTCCAAAATAGTGTGCTAGTCCGGAGGCATATCACCCACGGTTCAGGTTTCCCTTACAGTCATGGATCATAGAATGAAAATAGAAAGAAGAAAGATATGGGAGGTCTGGGTACTCATTCCAGACAATATAGGTAAGAAGATCCATATCCAGTATGAACACAACACTCATATCCTCGTGGTGAGTAAAAAAAATGGTGTTGAAGCAACGATGAAGGAAAAGAAGTGGGGGTGGGATGATGAGTGTGCTCTTCTGTGATATGGAAGTGTACCTATGGTCAGGCCCAGTAAGATCCCACCACATCGCAACAAGATCAGAGCGTTCCGGGTGGGTCAAGGTGGAGACAAGATGTGGGGTGGCAGGATGGGGATATAAGCCACAACCTCATCCAAACATGGCCATAGTAAGGGAAAAAGTTCATCCTTTTAGCCAAAAATGAACCGAGCGAGATGTATCTATGGGCGTCTTGCGGTATGTGGGCCCGTCAAACTTTAATGTTGCAATGAACTCCATAAGTAAATCTCAAAAAGTAGGTTTTCTGACCTGAAAAGTGCCCTATAGATGACTATGCCATAGAAGATCCTCTATATCCTCCCATATTCCAAGGTGATGTGGCACTGAAATATCAAGGAAGCAACTACTAAATAGGATAGTGCGGCGAAAAAACACCACAATCTCTCCACTATAGGATGGTCCTCCAGAAAGATCAGGAATGGATGCGGAGGAGGGCAGGCAGTAGCGGTTGTAGGCGATGTTGTAATAGCTGGTGCTGGATCAGATGGTCCTACCACTGAGGTAGAAGGTGGAGCAGTGGATACCAGAGTGGGATTAGAGGGATGGCCATTAGAGGGTGGAGGCGTCGACTTGGTCGGGTCCACTGAGGGCATGAAGGGTAACTTTTATGGGGCATAAATGGAAGGGGTGGCAGCACTGGAGCCCTCAACCATAGTGGATGGGGCAGTGGTTTCAACAAGAGGACCAGTAGTAGAAGGGGACACATGAACGTCCAGATTGGTAGATGTTGTAGATGGATGTGACATCATAAGAGGAGGCAGATCGACCAATGATGTGGGTTGGAAAACCGGGAAATCCAAATATGGCTACTCGGAATGTCAAAGACGAATCCAACGGTGAGGAGGCCGCTCACCCTCCTTAGTAGAAGTGGCCCACTTCACACTTTCAAGATCCTTATCATCCATACCTGAAAGAAAAGAAAAGAAAAAAAAAGAAAAAAAAATAAAATGTGAGAAAACTAAAAATATAGTAGAACACGACATGTAGATCAATGGTACACAACGTGTAATGGAAGATGTGTAAGAACTCATGTTCCCTGGATAGACACGCCACAACAACATGTGTTGGGTAAAAAGAAGGACATGACGTGTAGCATAGTGTACACATCGTGTACCCAAAAATGGTGTGATTCCCATGTAAGGAGCCAGACACTACTCGATGAGGGAAGGGGAAAAAGGAAATACATGCCATGTAGAAACTAAAAAAAATTGGTATGATAGGAATGTATATCGTAAGAACAGATTCCTCTGATGGCTCTAAGAACATGACATGTCTTGAATAGACACACCGTGTATGGTGACATGGGAAGGGGCCGTGTCTCGAATGACAAGGTCTGGGCTAGATGTCCAGGGAAGGCACAATACATAGCGTGTATCGAACTTACATGCCATGTATATATCGAATGGTAAAAATGTACAATGAGTGGCTGTGTACAAGAAGTACATGGTGTGTGTTCTTCATGCACCCTGTGTATAGCATAGGAAGCCGAATGGTCAGCTGATCTAGAAATCACCCTAAAGCATGTAAAATTTTTAAATAAGAAGCATAAAATGGCATACCTAGTTAGAGGATCACAATGTAGTAGAAATAAGTCCGACAAACACTAAAATGGCTGATTGAAATCGAGGAGGGTGGAGGGCATGCAGGAGAAGGAAATAAGGAGTAGAGGGGGGTTTGCGCGACACGATCTGAGGCCGGGTAGGGCCCAGTATTTATAGACTTTGTACACAGCGTGTAACATGACCCACATGCCATGTTTCACTAAGTTTTTATCATATAACATATATATATAATTACTATTGTAAACTATTTAATAATTGATATTAATAATTAAATAAATATATATATATATATATTATTAAGTAAAAATAAATCTATATAAGTAATGTATCATGAAATACATGCCATGTGTTCTAAAATTGAAAAAAGAGAATTATAACATTCAGTCTGGTGCTTACGGTGCGATTCAAACTGCCGGTTGGTCGATCCAAATGCAAGCCCATAACCATTGGTGTGATGGTTGTTGTGCGGTATAGTTTTGGTTACTTTTAATATTTAAATAAAAGGTAAAATTCTACATGGGATAAAGAAATCACATGGCATATTGTTTTTAATTTGAGTAAAAGGGATGAAGTAGGGAGATTAGTCGAGTTTGAACCTGAGTCTTTTGGATCCAAGGACAAGACCCTACCATTATTCCAACTTCACCTACATGTATGTTTTTATTTCAAAAAATATTTAAATTATCATTGAAAACATGAAAAACATGAAGTATATCAAAATGCACGCCATGTGGTTTTATCGATATGAAAAATGATGGAAATGGGCTGATTGTCGGGATTCGAACCCAAGTCTTTTGGAACCACGGTTGTGACCCTGACCAGCCGATCCATCCCCTTCATGGGTTTTAATTTATTTATGAAAACTTATATATTATTATAAAAAATACCACACATGCTATTTAGTTAAACACGAGTATAAAAAGGATGAATCTTGTGGTGAAGGTTGTTATGGAGGGATTCGAACCGGTGAAGGCTCAGATAAACTCTAGTAACCTTAACATCGACACCGGAATCATCCCTATTTATTAACTTATTTAATCTATATATTTATAATATTAAGAAGATAACCTAAAAAGATTAGTACACGGCGTGTAACCACCAGATTTTCTCCCAGGAAGAGCCTTTGTTTTACATTGTTGGATCAACCTTACCTACCTCCTATTACTTGAAATGAATGGTGGTGATTTTACCCACCATATCCTCAATGTGATGGTAAATATTTAGGCATTTTCCATTCACCTTGAATTTTTTATTTTCTTCACCAGCAATTTCCACTTGACTATGGAGGAAACATTTGATCACTTGGAATGGTTCTAACCATCAAGACTTCAACTTACCTGAAAACAATCTTAGATAGGAGATCAATTGCAATACCAGATAACCAGGTTGGAATGTTTTGAGGGAAATCATCTAGTCATGAATTTCCCATGTATTTTCTTTATATAATATCACGTTCTCATACTACTCTTGTCGGATCTTATCAAGCTCCGTTAGATGGAACTTGCGCTTCTCTTTGACAACATTTAAATCAAAATTCAGGGCCTTGAAGGCACAGTAGTCTTTATGCTCTAGCTCCACCTATAGGTGGAATGGATTCCCATAGACAAGGAGGAATAGAGACATCCTCATATGTGTCTTAAAAAAGGTCTGGTGTTCCTATAAGGCATCATCATGCTTTTTGGACCAGTCCTTATTTGAAACTCCCACTGTTTTCTTCAGGATCTGTTTCATCTCACGATTTGATAATTCCAGATGTCCACTAGATTGAAGATGATAATGTGTTCCCATGTGATTCTTCATCACATAATTAAGTAACACATTCTCATTAAGGCATTTTCAAAATGCGTTCCCCTGCCGCTGATCAACACTCAAGAAACGCCAAATCTGCTGAAATCATTTTTCTTCAAAAAAGTAACAACTACCTCTGCCATGTCATGTGCTATAGGACCGACTTCCAATCACATGGATACATAGTCCACACAGATGAGTATGTAAGAGTTCCCATATGATGGGGGAAATGGCCCCATGAAGTCAATTCCCCAGACATCACAAATTTCAACCTCTCGGATGAGGTGTTGAGTCATCTTAGCTCATCATCCCATATTACCTATTCTCTGACATCGATCACTACTGGTAAAAAAATTACGAGAATACCTATGCATGGTAGGTTAGAATAATCTAGACTATAATATATTAGCTATCGTACGGTCTGGTCTATGATGTCCTCCAACTGGTGAGGAGTGACAGAACTCCATAACTTCTTGAAATTCATTCTTTGGGATGCAACGTTGAATCATCCCATCACCACATGATCAAAAGAGGAGAGGGTCTTCCCATAAGTACATATTGACATCAGATAAAAACCGCTTCTTCTACTGGTAAGTGAGATCGGGGTGAACTGCTCCTATAACCAAATAATTTACAATATCTACATACCAAGGTCAAGGTATTCCTTCGATTGAGAAAAGTTTCTTATCGGGTAAGTCTTCCTTAATGTCTTTTGTATCCTACTTCTCTAAATGAGGAAGTTCCAGGGGGTAGTGGTGGTCAATAATAATGTTCTCACTACCCTTCTTGTCGAGGATCTCCAAGTATAACTCTTGGAGGAGAAGGCCCCAACAGATGATTCATGGATTCAAATCCTTCTTGATCACTAGATAATTGAGTGTTTAATGGTTAGTATATATGAAAACATTAGAAAACAACAAAAAATAACAAAACAAATCAAATGAAAACTCCAATGCAAGAATTTCTTCCTCCGTGGTAATGTATTTCACCTATGCTTCATTTCGAGTTTTTCTGGAAATGTAAATTGGCTAGAAGATGAAATCCAGCTGTTGCCCTAGTACTAATCCCACCACATAGTTTCTAGCGTCACACATGACTTCAAGTTGTACCTCCCAATTTGGACTAATCATCACTGGAGCTTCCACCAGTCATTGCTTCAGATGCTGAAAAGCTGTTCCACATGTCTCATCAAAATCACATATGGCATACTTGGAGAGGATATTGATGAGTGGCTGGGAAATATTTGAAAGGTTTCTACAAATCCATCTGTAGTGGCCAGCATGCCCTAGAAAACTTTGGATGGATCTTAAAAAAGTTGGAATGGGTTGATTTTAAATTACTTCTATCTTTCCTGGATCAACTTCAATCCCTTTCATAGAGATCCGGTGGCCTAAGATGATACCACTCTGCACCATAAAATTAAATTTATTCCAGTTTGAAACTAGGTTAGTGTGCTTGCACCTTTCCAAAACCATCTCCGGATTCCTCAAAAAAAGTGTTGAAGGATTTTATGTAGATGGAAAAATCATCCATAAAGTCCTCCGAGATTTGTTCTGCCATGTCATTTAATATTTCCAACATACATTGTTGGAATGTGGAAGGAGCATTTCAAATCCCAAAAGACATTATTCAATAATGAAACATACCTTAGGGGCATGTGAAGGTTCTCTTTTCTTGATCTTTAGGGGAAATGAATATTTGGTTATATCCAGAATAATTATTAAGGAAGAAATAAAACTCATTCCCCACTAGTCATTCTAGCATCTGATCCTTGAAGTGCAACAAGAAGTGATATTTTTGTGTTTCATCATTCACCTTCTAGTAGTCTAAATAGACTCTCCAACCTATAATTGTCTATGTATAGATGAGTTCATTTCTATCTTCGGAGACCACAAAAATACCCCCCCAATTTGGGTACAACTTATGGAGGACTCACCCATGGGCTATCTAAAATGTGGTATATGATTCCTACATCTAATAATTTTATTACCTCCTTATTCATGAATTCATTCATTGGTGGTTTCAACCATCATAGTGGTTGCTGATAGGGATTTTCAAGTTCTTCCAGTAGCACCTTATGGGTGAAAATGGTGGTAATTATTCCCATTAGATCTACGACTGTCCATCCAATGGATTGCTTTCTTTTCTTCAAAACCTACAGAAGTGCATCTTATTTCTATTGAGACAGAGATTCATTATGTATAACTAGAAGTGTTTATTGATCTTCCAAAAATCCATATTTTTGAGATGAAGGGAGAGGCTTTATCTCAATTTGATGTGCCATCAGGATCAAGGGAACAATTGGTTGCACCGCTGCTTGCACCAAAATGTCTGGAACAACTGTGCATTGCCAGTAATGGCCACCTTGGCCTTCAAGAAATTTCAACTCCTCAAGTGAATCTTGGATATCTGTAAAGAGTGACTGATGAATGATAAATTAGATTAAAAGACCATATTCATTGAAGATGAAGTGCTCGTCCATTGCTTTTTCTGCATAACAGAACTCATGTTCTAGTAATGATGCCTGCTTGATATCCTTGAAGATGTTCTAGGAGACTCTTTCATCGCCTACTCTGAAGATCCACTCTCCTTGGTGGACATTGATCAATACCTTACCAGTGGCCAAGGATTTCCTTCCCAAAATCAAAGGTTCCTCTTGGTATTACTCTGTGCCAAGAATGATGAAGTCAGTAGGAAGAATTAACATTCCTAACTTCACCATAACATCCTCGATCAGCCCCTTGGGATATTTGATGGAGCGATCTACTAGCTGGAGGGCCACCCGGTTGGGTTTTAGATCATTGCACCCCATCTTATTGAAGACTCCGAAGGGTATCAATTTAACGCTGGATCATAAGTCACATATATCCTTTCAAACTCACAGGATCTAATGGTACCTGGGATTATAAAACTACCTAGATATTGAAGTTTTGGAGGAAGCGAGTGATGTACCACTACCTAGATTTCCTTATTCAATGAATTGGTTCCCAAATCCGCCATCTTTATTTTGTTTGAGAGAATCTCCATGATGTACATTATGTACATCAACATCTTCATTAAATCTTCTATGAAATGGATATTGATGTGAAGATTTCAGAATACCTCTAGAAATTTACCAAACTGTTGATCCAAATTCTTTTGCTTCATCCTCTCTAGAAATGGTAAGGTGGACTCAAAAGGATTAACCACCTCATTTCCCTTTCCATGTGAGGCCTTCTTCTCTTTTTATGGTTCTTTTGATGAGAAGGGGTCCTTCATTGTGTTTTATTCAGCTGAAGAGGGTGAAGGTTGAGCTAGATTTGTAGCCTTACCTTTCTTTTCAGTTGGTGTTCGAGGTATCTTCTTCCCACTTCGTAAAGTGACTCCATGGGCCCCTTATCGCAGGTTCTTCTTAGTGTTACCAGGTAGTGTACCAAATTTCTTTAAGGATATATGGTTTTCTAGTTTCCAAATTTGATTTTCCAACTTTGAATGGAAGATTCATGGTTTTGAAATCTTTTTTAAGTAGTGGTGATAAATTTTTTCATCATTTCTTCAAGTTTGGATGGTGGTTCTTGCTGAGTTTGATGTGCAACTAGTGGAGGTGGTGGTTTCCTTGGTTGTTGTGGGCAAGGGTTTTGGTAAAATTGCTGATGGTAATTACCCTACTGTTGAAATCTTGGGTATGGGTTTTGGTACTATTGTTGACCATAACCAAGTGGTCTCTCAGGTGGATGTTTTTTCTGTTGCTGTTAGCAACCCATTTTCTTATGTTCTCTCCATGCGGGGTTCTGGTTATGAGGGTATATATTCATCCCTCATTTTTACGAAATGTAGCTCACCTCTCTTGTTGAAGGGTCGTCAGTTGAGCCCAGACATTCCAAAATGATGTGGTTGTCACCACATTCACTGCACGAAGGTCGATTTCCTACTTGAACTTGGGATGAGTTCTTCATGTTCAATGCATAAATATTCTTTGACAACACATTCAATTGGGAATCAGGCATCATGGTGTGATAAATGTTGTTCATACCTCTATTTTGAGTTCTATACTCTGAGTACCACTATAATCTATTGGATGACATGTCCTCCAAGAGGTCAAAGAGTTCCTCTACAGATTTCTGCATGACGGTTCCTCCAGTAGCTGCATCCGGCATAAATTTAGTGTTTGTGGTTAGACCGCTGTATATGGTTTTTACATGCATATAGAGTGGAAGTTCATGGTGAGGAAATTTGTGTATCATATCCTTAAAATCACTCACAGTACTCATATAAGGATTCTGATTCATGCTGGTGGTGGTTGTGGATCTCGTTCTGCAGCGTCACTGTGTTTGATGGTGAAAAGTACTTGCATGAGAATTCCTAGGATAATGCCTCCCAGGTGAGGATGGATTGTTGAGGAAGTTCTTTGATCCAAAAATTCACTTTATCCCTTAATGAGAAGGGGAAGAGGTGAATGAAGATGGAATTTTATGACACTCTATGGTAACAGAAGGTTCCATATATCTAGAGGAACTTGGGGAGATGAGAGATCAGGTCTTTATTTTGAAAACCAACGAAGTGCATCATATTCTGGATCAACTGCATAATGGCCAGTTTGATTTCGAAGTGATGGGACTGTATTGGTGGTTGGACAATTCCCATGTGTGCCCCTTGGATGGAGGGGAGTCCATACTCCATAAGTGTTTTCCATGGAAGAAACTGTTCTAGAGGGGGAATATACTATTTCTCAGAAGCATAGCATGGACTTGGACCTAGATACATGTACAAAATCTACCCTGGTGGCTAATATTGTTGAGGTTGTTGCAGGCCATTGCCCAGAAAAAATGGATCTGATTGGTTCTAGTTGTCATCCGGGACAAATGTCTATCCAACTCCTTGGACAGAAACTAGATCTCCCTCTTCTATATTCGTGATGGGGTGTTTTTGTTGCGCTCTCCCATAAGTGTGCGTCGTCACCTCAAAAGTGTTTGTTCGATCTCTATATTGATTGTAAATAGATCTCATGACTTAGTGCTCTTGGAATGAGTGATGCGGCCACTCATATACCTATGAACCTGCACAACACTTAACACACCAAACATAAAATAGGAAGACAAAAAAATTAATAAAAATATAAATGAGAGTTAGAATATAATTTTTAGAATTTTTTATTTTTATTTTCACTAAAATTGATGCATACTTGATGAAAAAAAACAATATTAACTTCTCCCCGACAATAAGGCGAATTTTATTATTGTTCATGCCAAAGTGTTATTTTTGACAATCCAAATTATATTACCCTAACAAGTATAATATCAGTAAGGGGTCAATCCATAGGGAGAGGGAGTTATCTTTGTTTTTTTCTAGTTTGTTCTTTCTTTAGTGAGGTTTACTGAAATTTAGAGTTGATTATGTAGTTTATTGATAAAAAGGTTATTGGATTTTAATTTCATAACTAATTACTTGAATGATAAAGAAAAAAACTGAAATTTGGTTTGGATGAAAATTTGGGGAGAAATGCGTCGGGGATGTGGATTTCAGAAGTTGTAATTTTATCAATTTTCATAGGAGGTTGTGTTGTTCATGATAATTTAGATCTATGGGTTAATAATGGAATAGATCCCCCTTGGCCTAGTGAGTTTTTTTAAATTAATAGAATTGAATTCCTTGGTCTGGAAATTGATTTCTCTTCATTTTATTAATTACATCCCTTTTGAGATGATTAAAATACTCAATGTTCATCGATGTTTTCAATCGTAATTACTTACAAGATCCATAGAAATCCCATTCTTGGTCCGATACGAGGTTTCTAGGGATATTTAGAAAGCGTTGATAAGGAATTCTGATAAAGAAGAATAAATAACATGATTATAGTATCAGAATTGACAAATTACAACACATAATTTTCTACATCCCCAACACATAAGAAATTTAGATACTCATGGAGTATCTAGTAAATAAAAAACTTGAAATACTTGAATTCATCCTCTTAAAAGATTCAGAGCAAAGGTCGTCGGAAAGGTAGCATAGAAGAACATTTTCTCCACTCTTCTATACTCTTCTTTCTCTCTATTCTTCTCTTCTTGACCGTATCGGGAGTCCCCCTTGGAATATATTAGAATTAAAAAAAACTGAATGACTCTCGATCTTTTAGGGCCTACCACCTATTTACAGGTTTCATTAGTACATAGCATGTTCTAGAAAGTACATGGCATGTACCCTGATCAGCACGTTTTGGAAATCATTTCTCTGGTGGTAGGTGAGCTAACATACCATCTTTGACTTAGAACATGATGCCACCTGGTAGGTGGAAGTACATGGTGTGTAGAACCTCTATACATGGTGTGTAATATCATTTATCAGTCACCATATACTTCTAGAAGGTCCACACGACCTGTATATTGGAAGTACATGGCGTGTATGCTTAGGCCGACAACATGGCTGTGTATACAGTCTTCCTGATCCATGTTGTGGAAATTGTACATGACATGTATGAAAAAGTACATGCCATGTAGTTTTGATTTGTTGTTCTATCCTTTCACAATTTGTGAATTTTAATGGAAAACACCTGATAATCAGCATAATGACCAATAAAAAAATTTCACCCACAAAAAGATTTATATTTGGTGAAAAACATGTTTTTATGATCTTTAATATATATGAAAAATTATACAAAAATTGGGCATATTAAGGACCATATTGAAGGAGGGTTTGGGTGATTATCATTTTCTGAGAGTTCATCCACGAGAATTATGTGGTTTTAAGTTCACCAGTTAGGTTTACAGTTCTCTTCTTGTTATTCAAATAACCCATTTTATGGTTCGCAGATGGATGTACTTGTAGAGAGTGTGGTTTGAAATTTGGTCTTCGTCGATGAATCGAGACTAAAGCCAGAATCTTATCTGAGTTCTAAATTCAAACCTCAGAGTTCCCTTTAATCTTTCTTCATATGTCCCTCATTCTTGTCCTCTCTTCATTTTGTGAACCTTTTATAGAGAATCTGGGAAATGGTATCTATGGGAATGAAACACTATTTGAGGAGGACCATGAGGAGATATCCTGACCCACAGAATACTTGGTCAATATGAGGTTTGCGGTGGCTTCAGTTCATGATCATGGTTCGTGAAACCCTACCCATTTTCTTCATCCATGAACTGATGAGTTCATGAGATGGTGCACGAATGGACTTCGCACGCATGATTACATTGGTGACATGGTTCACGGTCTGTAGGGTTCGTTGGCCATCACTCCGCGGGCTCATGCCTCGTGGAACATTCCGCATACCTGGTGCTTCACAATCCAGGTAGTCTGTGAACCCTTCCCAATGATGGTATGCGGGCCACTTGAACATACTTTGAAAAATTTAATTCATTCATGTTTCTTCTAAAATTTACAACTCAATTTGAGTTTATTATCCTTTTTAGACTTGTAGGAATAATTTCTTCTTTCGAAAAATGGATTATGGGGGAATTTTCCACCCTTGGAAATTTTTTTAGGACTCTACAAATAGCCCCCATCAGAATGGGGTCCGTTCGGAAGAGAAGGGGAACTATTCTGATGTAGACGTAGTGCTGAATTGAAACCGTTCATGGTAGAGAAGATGGGCCCGGTAGGTGGGGATCAAAAATATATATAGGGGACCATTTTATTTGTCTTTTACCATTTCTCAGGGAAAAAAATTCACTCAATTTCCTCATCTTTCTTTTCTCTTGTGTACTGTTATCCTTGAGAAAATTCCATTCGCGAACTGCTTCGTATGTACTATGAACCGACATTCTTTCCATTTTTCTGTCTGCATACCATATTTTGGATTTCATGAACAGTTCCGTGGAATTTTATAATTAAAATCCAGATTCCATGTAGAAGGATGCTACGTAGCTTGTGTGTCTGCATAATAGGCTTGAATCGATGAGACAAACATTAAGAACTAATAATCCGAACATAAAATTTAATCCATAACTTTTAAGCATGAACTTAATGAGGGCCTAGGTTCGCAAAAACCACCTTCTTCAAACCCTTATGTTCTCTGTAAAAAAATCCATCGGCCAATGCCGTGCAGATGTTTTGCGTACTAAGGTTCTATGTGGTAAAATTAATCCACGTATCATATCCATATGTAGGGTTGCTTCCGTGAATCATGCAGTACGTGAATCATTACTACAAACACTATGTAGTACGGAGGATGTGGATACCACCTAAAATTTCTGGGAATAGTTTTTGGAGCCTTATGGGGAAATATTTTGAGTCCTTTAGCCATTATTCCATAGCCTTTATCCAATTTTTTTTTATTGGACAATGTTTTTGTCTGCTTATTGATCTTCCTATGCAGGTTACATTGGTTGCTTCACAGGTTGTGATAAATTTGAAAAGGACAAGGGCAACCATGGAGGGGAATAGTGAGGTTCATCTTTGGGCCCACATCATTCCTTGTAACATCTTCTTAAAAGACTTCTTGATACTAGAGCTCATAGCCTATCCGCTATCTGTACAGTTTCCACTCTACGGCTTCGGTCTTCCGGACGACATCCTCTACCATTGGCTAACCCTGATACCCCTTTCATCCTTTAAGAGGAACCACAAGGACATGATCACACCAATATTTCCCCAGTAGGATAAGTCATATCCACTTGGATTAAGGATTACATATTCATACTAGGAGGCTCAGCATGGACTAAGGGAAACCGTGGGGGTCGCAATGCTATCCTGAGACTAAGCGCCCGAGTTTACCCCTCAATTATCAACATATTCCAAGAAAATACTAACATTGGGTGGAGCACCAAGTGGGATCTGCGGGCCGAAGGATGTATCTCTAATGAATGGGCATGGGCATTTTGGGTACATCAGACATTCTTAGAGTCTCTTGACCAGTTGGAAGTAGTGGGCTTGTATCAGGTGGCCTGGGTTGCCTTGTTTGCAGTCTTTTCCCCTGGAGAAATCCTACCTAAGATGCTGAGCCACTGGTGTTCAAGAACCAAAAAATTACACTTATTTCATGGGGATGTGGGAATCAGCTTATGGGATATCCATCAGGTTGGAGGACTTCTTATCCATGGAGAGAGTACGATGAGTTTCCCTCGGAAGCTCCTACATAGAATGACAATTACCATGTTTCCCCTTTGAAATGGAGTTTATTGGTCATGGAAGTGGGATTACTTGATCATACCCTATAGCCCCACTCACTTATTCGATTTGAGGCATGTATAGGGTCATTCATGCAAGTGAATAGGCCTAAATGAGGGATCACCACAGTCGAACTCATCTATCCTATTAGTCTCACTAGGCTCTAGGGTCATACTGTGCTTCCCTTGAAGCGGGACGATATACGACATGCGGATAAGAGCTTCAACCGGACATATCACCTGCGATTAGATTAGTAGGTTTCTTTTCCATCTTTTTGAGTGGGTGGATTTTCCCATCATGTGATGTCTATAATGTGGTTCGGGCCTGTACTTTGATGATAGCGGCCACACTGGCAGAGGGTCGACCCATTAATTTGGCCCTACCCACTCTTTCCTGGAATTATGAATAGTTGGGACAAATATAGAAAGGTAATCCCTCTCACTGTCTTAGAAGACCGTTTCAATTTCTATAATGGTGGAGGATAGAACAATTATCCTATTATGAATACATACATACTTCAATGGTTCCTCATTCTGACTTTCAACCCGCACTTCTTAACATTTGCATTGTTCGTACTAAGAATCTAAGCGCTATTGATGCAGTTGGGCTGTGAACATTGCTTCACATTTCCGGTTTGCACAGAATACTAGCCCTCATGAGTCGTTAAGAGGTGTCATGGGTGGTTATTTGAATAATTTGTCAAACCTCTCCATGCTTTGGGACGAGTTTCTCACTACTCATAAAGATCGTGTAGTCATTTGTGAGGCATACCACCCCACCAGTTTACGAGGAAATTTGGATGCCTTCAACAGACTGTATCACTTCCTGATATTCAATTAAGGATAGAGTCTCATCCCATAGTTCATCACCAGTTTTTACTTATGCTGATGCATGAAGGTGCCTCTATAGAAGTTATCATCCCCAATACGACAGAATCCACTTTTATGTCATTGGAATATGCCCAACTATGGACGGATTGTTACCCCAACAGGATGCAGAAAGAACCAGCTTGTCAGTTGCAGAAACCTTTAACCATTTCTTACCCTTTCCTTTCCCCAATGACAATGCCACACATTCCTTATACTATAAAGAGTGTGACAACCATGCCTTCTACTTCTGTCCCCACAACAGCCACGATGGATTCAGCACATGTTTCTGCCCTTGTGGTAAGAAGATGCTCAGTTCACCATCTGAAGCATATAGGAGAGGATTCTTCAGTACAACCTATCTTTGTGGGGAGTGATTCAGACTTCTCCCCTCATTCGGACACTACCAAATACCTTAATGAGGCTGGCACCAATAGAGTATCACCAGCCACCTCAAATGATGTGAATAGTCCTCTGCATCTGGCTCTAGTGTCTGAACTATTTGAGGTAAAAGAGATCCCCCCATAATGGGTGGCATCTATTAGGTCCTTTACCACTCCTATGATGACACTTACTAGTTATAGAGACATTACAGTGGGGGAGGATCAACGTACTGGTACCATAGGGAGGCACCAGGCAGTGCGAAAAGAGGCATTCTTCCAGTTATGTGCTCTTGCCATAGAGACACCTATGGCCAATTTTGCAGACGAGGGTGATAATTTTTAGTGAGAATTCACCGAGATGGGTTATTTTTTTATTTTATTACCAGCACTTACACCTCCTTATCTACCAAATCATCATTTACCTGGAAAACCATGCCTCCTACAAGAAGAAGCTGGCCAAGTTCAATTATTTCTGTCACCAGGTGGTGACCTTCTGAGATTTTTCGGAATAATTTCATCATCTAACGACCAAGGTAGTGAAGGATCATGATTTGGTGAACACCAATGAGGATGATTTGTGGGAGTGAGAAGCCCGCACAACAAGGTTGATGGATCAACTGGACTCTTTGCGTGCCAACTATAAAACCATCCAGAAGAAAGGTGGGACCTTGTAGTCATTCGGAAGCAGGTGAGTCTCACGGTCAAGGCCGAAATGGAGGAGAGTGATTCTTTAGAGAAAAATATTGATGGCCCATGGAAATCGAATTCCATCCTTCTAGAAAGGTATAACCATTCTTTGTTGTATTTCTATCCCAAATCATGATATGTACTCTTCCCCCTATTTTCAAGTTTTGAGAGACTCCAAACTGGGTATGCTCCTCCATTTTTTTAAATTAAATGATACCGATTTTCCTTTAAATCATTTTTCTTCGTCTTTTATTATCATGTCAATTGATCATAAGAAATCATATAAACACATTTTTAATCAGGTATTAATTTTAAATCATTATTTGAAACCATTAAACTGAAAAAATTGAATTGTGGTCTAATTTTCTACTTGAGTTGTGGGACTCAGCGAGCATAGTTCGAATATTGCTATGGTTTTATGGAACACCCCACAAATTTTTATGCCTTTTTCATTATTACCCTAATTTTTGCCTAAGCCTTCGTGGAATAATCTTAACAGGCATAACTTGGATTTTTCTTAGGCTTCCCTTTGTGGGTTTTTGACCTAACACGCTTTAATCCTATTTTTATAGCTCAACATTTTTTAGCAAAGCAATACTCGACTTTTACCCATAGGTTCCTTCTGTGGATTTTCCCTTCGGAAAGTATGGAGTATTTTTTTTCTATGGCAGTTCACAGTCTTGCTAATGAAATGTTTTACTTATATTTTAGGTCAAACATATTTGACCAAACTTAATGTGGAAAGGGCCCCAATTTGGGATTTGTCTACTGAGAATGTTCTAATATCCTTCCGACATGGATTAATGATTTTTCATGACCCTAAATTTTTTATTTGAGATATTCATGAGTCTTAGAATCCATTTTAATCATACAGAGGTAGGAGAGGACTCTCATGTGGATGGATTTGCCTTTGACTGATGGATGTATTTTGGAAAAAATATGCAGAGCCTCTGGGGAATGATGTACAAAGTCAATTATTGGTGTATGACATTTTTTTTCTGTCTCCAATGGTCTAGTGGGTTTATACAACATTTTGAATTTATTTTGATTTTGGGAGCCACAGTGGGTGGTTGGATTGAGTGGTGGTGTCTAAAAATATTAGGGACATTCATATTAGCTTTGAGTGAAAAATTGTTCCCACATAGTTCTTACTTGCGTGAGGGAGACCTGATGAATGGACAGTTTAGTTAGAAATATTTTTTATGTTTGGGGAATTTATAAATAGAAAAGTATGTAAGCCGTTATCCATATGTTTTCCAAATTTAGGGGTGTGACAGGGCATGGATATAATTTTAAGTATACAGATGCTAGAAGGGACTCTCTTGAGATTGGATTTTCCTTGGATTGATGCCCATTTTGTGGGAAACATATGCAGAGCCTTTGGGGAATAATGTGCATAGTCAAACAAAGGTGTCCGTAGGACACCGGCCTTCCATCTCTGATGGATATGACATATTATTGAGATTGGGAATCTTTATGAATATGGTATGTGACCTTTGACAAAGGGTGGTCATGAACATGGAAGGGGAATTTTAATTGAACTTCTTCAGGGGAAACCTAGAAACGAGTGGGGGAAATCTTCTTTTATATGAGGATCAACATTATGAAAATATATGGGGTATCATTAGAAACCTCAAAAGGGACAAGCAATGAATCTAGCCTGCATGATCCGATATATCTAGGATTGTGTAGGGAGGAAAATGTAAACCATGACATTGAGGGCCCTTGAATAAGGAGGGATAGAACGAGGCTTAGAAGACATTAGGCATTTTGAGATAGGAGAGGAATCTCCTTTGGACGAATTTACCTTTGACTGATGGCCATTTTCATGGGAAACATATGCAGAGCCTTCGGGGCATGATTTTCATAGTCAAACAATGGTGTCCGCAAGACACTGGCCATCTATCACAAATAGACTTGGAGGGTCATGGGGATTCAAGATTGCTCAGAGCATGGAGTATGAGGTATGGAAAAAATGTATCCATACATATTGGGAACATTTGTGATACGATTTACTCATGGAATTAGGTTTCCCTTACATAGATCTGACTCGTACGTAGGGTGACGCATTTGTCCCATTTTGGCGTTCCCAGTCATTCAACATCATATGGAAAACACATGGGGTTCCTTTTAGGGAAGGTAACTGTGACATTCCTTTTAAGATCATGAAGTCGGGACCAAATTTCTAGTCTATTTTGCCATAATTTCACGGTGGATCTCTTTCTAAGATCCCTAAGCTCACGTGCGGAATTCTTGGTGTGAGAAATAGAAGACTACGAGGATTCCGGGTCATTTCATAAGAATAGAAAAATCTACATCAAATGTCACTTTAGGCTTAAACAATTTCTATGCAGTTTAACATCATAAAAAATGATGATTTTTCCAAGTATTTTAATTTTGTGACATGAGTACATGATGCTGTGCAATTTAGAGTCATGCTGTGAAGACGATCATGCTATCATAAATATCAATTATAGTTTTGAGTTAATCATAATCGGGATGTTCTGGCGTTACTTAGACGCGAGTTATGATAAAAGGTGTATACCATAGTCTCAGGGGAAACTTGAATAATGAAGAATTACATGGGTCTTGGAATACATTCAAAATACTGGGATGTGAGAGGACTCTCCTTGAGATAAATTTTCTTTTAATTGATGACCATTTTGTGCACAACAAATGTAGAGCCTCCAGGGAATGATGTGCATAGTCAATCAAAGGTGTTTAGAGAACACTGGATTTCCATCTCAGATGGCCTTGAAGGATTATGGGGATCCAAGATTTCTCAGTGTATGGAGTTTGAAAAATGAGAAAGAAGTACTTGGGAACATAAATAATTCCATGAACATGATTAACTGTGAGCCACTGAAGCTTCCACATATGTTTGAGTCATAAGTATAGGGGGAAGTGGGATCTTTTGACATCTCATGAGTGGGGGGGGGGGATGTGCGGGATATTGTAACACTAAGAACAGGGACACACATAACTCTGGAAGAATTTATCAGTTTATTGTCATGTTATTAGGACCTATTATTCACTCCTCGTACAAGTCTAACAAATGCACGACGAAGGGATTTTGTTTTACTGTGGCTGGGCAGGGATACCAAATCTGGGCATCACTATGTATCCTTCAAGGGTAAGAATCAAGCCACACATAGTTTTTAATGTTACCTACATATGTTCTCTCAATTTATAAGGACATGTGAGGGAATTGTTTTTTGATGATGATGGCTGGGCCCAGATTCCAAATCCAGGCATCACTACGTATCCTACAAGGGAATGAATCAAGACATATGTAGTTATGAACTTTCCCTATACTGATCTGGCTCAGTCCATATGTAGGGAAATTTTCATTTCATTTGCTACGGGTTCCAGTTATACCGTTCTTCTGTATAAATTGTTTACATAAGAGAATCCTTACCATTGATCCTAAGCTCATGTGAGTTATACTCGATGTGATAAATTAGGAGTGGACATAGGTTTCCTTCGCATTTTTAGGGAGGTAGAGAATCTAATGGAGGCATTTTTTTGTGGGGGATGGTCCAAGATTGAGGATTGAGGCGTCACTACATATCTTGTGAGGAAAAAAATCAAGACATATGTAGTTCGGTGAGAGATCATGAATTTTATTTTCATTCAATTTGGATGGTTTGTGCCATGTAGTTTATTGTATTATAGTGATGACATGATTCACTGTTTAATGTCATGTTTCTGTGATGAGTTTCTTACAATTTGATGTCACGTGGAAAGGCTGAAAACTCATAGTCTAAGGTCAAAGAGTTTGGACCATGACTTGATGGTATTACTACTCATAGTTTAGGGTCTTAGAGTTTGGACCAAGGCTTCTTGGTATTATTACTCATATTTTAGGGTCTTAGAGTTTGGAACTTGACTTCATGGTACTAGTAATCATAGTTTATGGTCTTCTATCATAGACCATGGCATGACGGTATTGCTACTCATAGTTTAAGGTCTTAGATATTGGACCATGGGATGGGGGTATTTTAACTCAATGTTTAGGGTTATAGAGTTTTGAGCTTGACATCATGGTACTACTACTCATAGTTTATGTTCTTATAGTTTGGACCAAGGCATGGGGGGCTGCTACTATATGAAGTAATTATTCATGAACTTCTCATTTGTGGGAGCCATGATGAGCTGTATGTACATCGATATTAGGGTGTATGCTCCATTAGAATAGACCCTATTTATGAAATTTGGTCCTTCCCACTTTGGTTCAAGCTTTGGGAACTTCTTCCCAATTATAATCAGGGTTCTGAGGACTAACACCATTTCTCATTCGAGGAAAGATCGAAGGCGAACCTTTTTGTTGAAGGCTCATGAAATCCAGCTTTGATATATTTCCAAATGTTGTAGAGTGTGCAACTTTTTTTTCTATCCACTCAAACTCATCAAAATATCTCTAGGATTACTCATCCATGGAAAATTGATTACAAATGGCCACACAAAGAGATGGCACTTGGATTTTGATAGGCAAAACCACCTCTGCCCTTTATACTAGTGAGTATTGGGTTTCCTGGGTGGCGGTGCAGATCAGGGTCCGATTATCCCACAATGCATGAGAAATCTTGTCTAGACATTATTTATTATCCTTATCAACCATATTTTGGAGTATGTTGGAAAGAGTCTTGTTGAAAGCCCCTATCTTCCCATTGCCTTCCATGTGATTGTAGGATGACTAGTTGGATTGTATTCCATACTCTCGGTATAGCTTATCCAACTCAATAGAGAAAAAGTTGGTGCTATTGTCTGGCAGTATTGTACGAGGGACACCAAATCTGGTGATGATGCTAGCCTTCACAAAAATAACGATGTTTTTTTACATGAATTCTTAAAGGGGTATGGATTCAACCCATTTGGAAAAGAAGTCTGTCACTGTGAGTATAAATTTTAATTGTCTGGCTGTGGCGGGAGGATATGGTCTCACAACATCCATCCCCCAGGCAGAAAATGGCCTGGTGTACTTAGTTATATAAAGAAACTTCAGGGATGAGTGTATGAAATTAACATTAACTTGGATGGAATGGAACTTCTTGGTGAATATGGCACAATAATGTATCATAGTGGTTCAATAATACCAAAGCCTTCAGATTTGGTGACAGAGCTTAGTTGTTGATTGGTGCATTCCAAAAGCTTCGATATATAATTATTTCATAAATACGATGGTCTATTCTCCATTAATGCACCTAAGAAGGACTCCATCAAGGCCTTGTTTGCAGATAACCTTTTATATGTTTACCCCATTGTACAAGGAAAAATTGACCTCCCATATTCGGACCTATTACCTTCCAGCCCTATCTGGTGGGAGTTCCTCCTTCCAAAGGAAATTTTCAATGGGTTTCATCCAACTTAAGGTATGAACATGAAGCTAAAAAATGAGGATAATTTCATAAATCTCCTCCATATTGATCTGGATGAATGGAAAGACCATTTGGCGGTGGGCGATAATAATAACTGTGTCATCCCAGTCAGGATAGTCCAAGGAAGTGGATGCATTTCCCAAAGCATCAGCAGGAGAATTTTGTGACCAAGGGACATAATTTAATGTTGGTTCTGATGGGAATTCCACCATCAGTTCTCAAAAATGGTTCATCAAGGGGACCAATACTTATTTCTTAACGGTGTAGCCACCACTGACCTATTTTATGAATATATCTAAATCACCCTTTATTTTTAGGTGTTTTTCCTTCACATGAAGTGCCAATTCTAGGCCTACAATGAGGGCATAATATTTTTCTTCATTATTTGTACACCATTCTGAAATTAGGAAATAGTAAGGCAAGATGCCCGTTTTGGGGGATACGAGTATAATTCCCAGCCCCACTTTATTAAGCTTGGGATCCTCCATCCTTTTCTATATCAGGCTTTGGGAATCTCCATATAAATACAGTTCCCATGTATAGGGGTCATTTTAGATGGAAAACACTACTTCATCTAGAAGTTCAGCACCCAACAGTGTTGTTACTTCCGAGGGGTTCTCAACAAAGAATTCTTCTAATTCCTGGACTTTGATGGCCTTCTAGGGCACATACCATATTTGAAACTATTTTTGGATGACATACCATCGTGATAGGAACCCATTTAGCATGGTACGATTGACGATATATTTGAGTAGGTTGTAGCGAGAGACCAGTTGGACCTCATGGTGCTGCAGGTAATTCCTGAGTTTCTAAACCACGAAGATCAGGTCTAAAATTTATTACAATTTTTGTATATCGAGTTTCATCATTAATCATTGTTTGAATGAGGTAATAGAAGTTGTTCGCACTACTAGAATCATTCTTCTACATGAGGAATGTGCCTAATGACCATTTTAGGGTGGTCACAAATAAAATTAATGACCTCCCCTCGACTAGTGGCATCAACACCAGTGGGATTAGGAGATATCTTTTGAGATTTTCAAACTCTTATTAGAAATAATTCTCTCACTCATATGTAAATACCTTATTCAAGATCCTGGTGAAAGGTAATCATTTACCTAATAGGTTGGCTATGAAGCACTAGATATAGGCGAGGTTCCCTAGGAGTCCTCTCAACTTAGTGAGGTTGTGAGGCAGTGACATGCCAAGGATGGATTTTGTCTTCTTGGGGTCGACTTCAATGTTGTGATGGCATAAGATGATGCAAAGGAATTTTCCAAATGTAACACCACAGACGCACTTTAGGGGATTCATCATTAAACTCTGTTGCTACAATTTGTTGAAGACAATTTAAAAATAGGCTAGTTGGTTTAAGTACTATCATGATTTAACAACCATATCGTCGACATTACACTCAACAAATATTTCCATGAAGGGATTGAAGATGTGATGCATGGTTCAGCGATATGTGCTGTCAAAATTTTATAGACCAAAGGGCATAAATTTATAACATAACACTCCCTCAGGGTCCCTAAAAGTTGTAGCTTCTTCATCTTCTTAGGCCATTCAGATCTGATTGTATCTATAATATCCATCCATGAAAGAGAGAGCCTGATATCCGGTTTTTTCATCGGTCAAAAATTCTATGATTGGGATTGGGAAATCTTCTTTTGGAAAATTCCAATTAAAGCCTCTAAAGTCAATGCATATTATAATATGTCCATTATTATTTTTGATAGCGACTGTTTTTTCCATCCAGATCAGGTATTGGACTTCCCGTATAAAATTGGATTTGATTAGCTTTCCAAATTTAGCCTGTATCTCGGTAGCATGACATTGGGTGGGTCCTTCTGGCTTCCTTATTATAGCACTAATGGTCTTATGGTAAGCCCATATTATGAGTGGAAACCTTAGGATCAAGGCCTGGAATTTCTGTATAATTCTTGGAAAACACATCACGATTATTTTTTAGGAAGAAGGTATATGAATACTACTCCTTGACAGGAATATCCACACTAATCAGAGTGGGCCATAGGTCATTTTCAGTGCCTAGATTTATCTCCCAAAGTTCACAGATTGTGGTGGAGACACCTTCTTTGAATGCAGGAGGGGCATCTTTGAGGTCTTCTTCCTCCTCTTCTTCTTCTTTATAATCATCATCTTCTTCTTCTTCTGATAGAGAGAGGATTTTTGAGGCGAACTGTTCAATGTTGGGAGAGAAATCGTCTTTTTCCTTAGTGTGTGAGGAAGGGGTAGTTTGAGGTCCCATGGATGAGCTGAGATCATGTTTGATAGGGATTTCCCAAAGATCGTGGGATTTAGCTCGATCTTCCGTGCCATTAGACTTGGCGGCCATATTGAAGATCATGCAGAGAATTGAGTCTGCTTCTAGACTCAATTTGGTAGATGGGTGATAAATACTCTTTCCCAAGCTGTTGGAGGGGGGTCAGCATGTGCCTTTTCCAATCCATTCAGGGTAGTAATCCAATCAATATCGTTAAGCGAAAGATTTTTTTCTTCCGATTCATCAAACCCTGCATCGATATAATGTGACTCATAGGACTCAAACAAGGGTTTCTCAGTGTGCAATGTCTCGTTTTTCCTATTAGTTCAATATTTGTTGCACTGATGATATGATGATGGAATTGTAGGGTGATAATGTAGCCAAGGAATCCCTAATAAGATGCCGAAGGCTGTACTTTTCCATACTACCAGGAACTCAGAATCTGACATCAGGTCTCCGAGCCGAGTTTTAATCTTGATTTATCCCAATAGTTTCTTATTGCTTCTGTCATATACCAGCAGATTTGTAGTGGTGGGGTCAAGATGTCTTCATCATAGCTCAGCCGGTGAAGCATTGACATTGGGAGGAGGTTAACTCTAGAGCCATTGTCAATGAAGATCCTCCGAACATCAATTCCATTTATCTTGAGGGACACATATAAGGGTTTGATGTTCCCTTGAATGATGGATTCCTCATCCCTATCTGTGATGGAGATGATTTCATGACATTTTTTTGGATTGTTCTATGTCCGATAGACTTCAGCTACTACTACTTTATCCTTGAACTCCTAGGGAATTACTGAGGCTTCGATGGGCCCTTCCTAAGATCTTCAGATAGGCATAACACATCCATGATTGATAGTTTTTCTGTTGATAATTATAGATGCTTTAAAATATCATACTTCTTCTCTAAAGTTCGGCGCTTCCCAGCTCAGGGTTGCACTTTCACAGACACTTCAGGGGTTTGGGATTTGGATACAAATGGTTTGGCCTCTGTAGCCAGGGATGGTGGTGCTGCGGTTTATTTGGTGTTTGGATAAAATGTTCCTCCTTCATGCTTTGGGAGATTTGATATTTGTTCTTCAACTGATTGATATTCCAAGATAACTGGGCTAGGATTTTTTCCTATGGGGGTGGAAGAGCATTCTGGTTCTTTTTGTGTCTTTCGTAGAGTCTTTCCACCAGTTTCCGTGATGTTAACAATTTGATTTATGGTGTGGCTGGGAATTTGACTCCTTCCATGATCATGCCTTCCAGGAAAGCTATGGCATCTACGACCTCTTCCTATAACTCTCCAGTTGGGTGCGAGGAATGTGAGTTCATGGCCATAGTCTCCATCCGAGAAGGGGTCCATCAAGTAAATGGAATTAATTGAGCTAAAGATTAGTTCTTGATCTAAAAATGTTTCTGTCTGACTGTTTCCTTCTAATGGTTATGTTTGGCGGGGTGGTTCCCATTGTAATGTTTGGTGGGGCGGTACCATTTGTACCGTTTGGCGGGGTGGTTCCTATTGTACCAGTTCTTATGGTATAAAGTTTGAGAGGGTCAACACTGACTTAGTCTTTGGTGTCAACCCATCTTCTTCCTCCTTCTTTCTACCATTTCTCCCTTTAGAATCCCACAAGGCTGAGGAGGATGATTTCCCTATATTAGAATCTTTTGGGGGCATATTTAGTTATTTCAACTATGCCTGAAGGATTCCATGGACTCTGTTGACAATCTTTCAGGTCATCTAATAAATAAACTTTTTTCTCCTTATTACCGTCGACTGTTTTCCATTCCTCTTCCTCTCTTGTGTATGAGGTGTAAACATACACCTCTTGTGCTGGTGGAACACACAAATTGACTTTCCCAGAATCCACCATCTTTTGATGGAGATCCATGAAAATGAGGAATTCCTAGATGGTGTGTCCCAATAATCTATGGTAGGTGAAATAATTTGGATGTTCATCGATACCCACTTCATTAACTCTCTTTGGCTCCGGTTTCTTGAGCAAGTTGCAATTCATAGCGGCTATGAAATAGCCGCAGAATTGGTTGTCTCGAAACGAGTAAAATATATTTATTCATTCTTTGAACTGATTTTTTACCACCCTGTCACTCATCTTGCCGAGGTGGGGGATGACTGTTGGCATCCAAGGGGTCCTTCATGGTTCGTTGGGGGCCTCACAACTAGAGCCGATGCTGGGGGTGGATTAAGCATTACATGAGATGCTTCAGCTTTTCTCGCTCTTTTCCCATAGGCTGATGGGGACACTAGGGATTTTATATTGGTCTATTGAAAGGAATCTTACATTCTTTGATAAATGGCATAGAAGTATCAAAACACACTTGTTTACTTCAACTGGATGATCGGTGTCTTCAATTAATCATGAAGGTTATCGATGCACATAGAGAGAATCTCATCTTGGGGGAGCATCTAGTTTAGGGAATAAGTCAGGCCTTTCCATATAGAAATGAGGTCTGAGACTCTTTTCTTATATCGTTGTTTGTAGTTCACAAGGTCACTGATTGTTGTCTTAGGAAGCATTGAACTGAACTCAAAGAGGAACTATCACCAGAGGTCCTCCTAGCCTGTGATTAAATTGGATGGAAGGCTAGTATACAATACGAAAGACGAGCTCTACAAGGTTCGTATAAAGAACCCAAGTTTTACTGCTTCTTGCTACTCCAGAGTATCCTCAATGGGGTTACAATAAAAGGCATAGTGAATTATTAGTTGTTCAGGGTCCCTTAAGGCATTTAATACTCGGAATATAGGGATTTCGATGTTTTGCAGCGGCAGGACATTGCTCATCCAATTGGGGTAAGGTTTGGGCTCTGGATGTATCAGAGCGCGCCACCCCTCCATGGATTCTAGTCGAGATGTTAATTGATCAACAGTGTTCAAGAGCCCTTTATGCATATCCTGTGGAGATTGATCATGGGATGGTGCAGCAGTGGCCAAAACCGAGCGTGCCAGTGCTACTGGAATTTGGTGTTGATACCCAACCAGAGGTATCATTTGTGGGTTTACCTGAATATATTCTGGCTACCTTCCCAGGGGGAGTTTTTATCTCATTCCATGTATAGGTTTAAGTAGGTTTTCAGTCTCGATGCTAGATTGGATGGTCTTCCAAGCTTGGCTTCATTCACTGGGATGAGTTCTTGTGGAAAAGGCAGCTCTTTTGGTAGCACCTACCGACGTTCCACAAGGGGGAACACATCTAGTGTGGTAGCTCCCTCGATGTAGCTCAACATTAATTCTTTTGATCTCTTAAATTTCTTCCTCCTTCTTGGAAAAACTTTCCTAGAGAGAGAGAGAAACATTTTTGGGGGAATAAAAAGGTGGGTCATAGAATACCTTGGATTTATTCTTCTTTTTAATAGGGTTTCGCGTGGGAGGTAATGTCATATTTACTGAGGGGGTGCCCAGATTTAGGACCACTCTTTGGTTCTGGGTATGTGCACCATTAGGCTTAGTGAGGGGTGACACTAGGAGGGAATCACATTCCTTTGCATCCTCTCCCTCTTTGTCATTTCATGTGATATATGTGGAGTTTACATTTACCATGTTCACTAAGGCATACCACATTGGGGGTGGTGTACCCAGTGTCGAATGGTAGGAAGGCTTTCTGCATCCTTTTTTGGACTTTCTCCTTCCATTATGTGTTATTCTTTAGGTTTATTTGCAATGATTGAACTGAAGGGTGCCCTGGTTTGACCCCGTAATGCGCCTTTGTCTCAGAGGGTTCAAAACATGAGAAGGGGTGGAATGGGTGACTCCTATATCCATCGTTCTTCCTAGACAGTGGAAGAAATACGTTCGCTATGTGAACACTTGAGGTAAAAATTCCCCTAGCCCAGTGGGCAGGGGTTGTTCTCATTATTTGTTTGATGTACTTCAGCCTAGACTTGTTCTTCTTACATGGGTATTTTGATTTAAAAATTTTCCTAGACCTGTGGGTTGGGGTTATTTCCGCATTACGACGGCAATCACCACTATTGCCACCTTTTCAATTTCACATACTCCTATACGGCTGTGATCTGAGTATGGAATTGGGCCTGTATAGATTATATAGTATTTTGAGTACATGAGAACTATTTGATGGTTGACTTCCCTTAGTATGGAAGCCTGTTGTATGTTCTTGGTCTCCATATATAGAATCTTTCACATGGATTTATCTCTTCATCCCTAATGTTTTTGAGACTTACTTCGGGCCAATTTTTTTGAGTATCCCATCTTTCTTGAGTAGGGTTTTCTTTTGATTTCTCCCTCTACGAGATGATGTTGTAGGATTTCATTTCAAATAGGGCCTACTAGACGGGTTATGGGGTGAAGTGTAGAGATCAATGGTCTCCCCATCCATGAATGTGAACTCCAACCGAGGTGTTTCCAGTGAGGTGACACAACTAATGCAGTGCATGGAGGTAGGCCAGTTCATGGTTTTTTATTCGCCTTTTTGATTGTGGCTACCTTACGAATGGGAGGGATTCTAGGTCGATTAGATGGTGAACCTCCCCTAACGCGATGACATATTCCACATACCCTTCGTAGGGTAGGAATTCTTCATTCATCTGACGAAGATTCCTCCATATATTAAGGTTAATTTCATGTGTGAATTCCCTAGACAACTCAGCTGGTATGTCGTAGTGAGAAGTGGTCATAGGCCAATACATTTCTGGTATATTATCCTTAGATAGTTGTCTTCTCACAACAAACATATCCTATTTTTGTTCTTCCAAAGTCTCCTCTACATGATATGTCCAGATCGACTGCTTCTTAATAATTTCATTCCAATAAATTAGGCTGGTGGGAGCTTTATTGATTTTGAGATGGCGTGGGGGTGGATCGAAATTTGAGCATGACCCTGAGCCATCCTCTGGTTGAGAAAAAATATCACTCATTATAGATGGAGTTCTTGATGTTTCTGAATCCATATTTCCAAGTGCCTCAGCATAGAAGGAATATATTTCATTTGTTCCGTCAATGGGGGGACCTTACAGTCAGGATGAATTTTGGTTTTTGGGAGGACCTTCAAAATTGGTGCTGCAATGGTGAGGGTTACCATTGCAACTTGTTGTCTGACTGCGGGAAATGTCTTTACGTTGTATACATTGGGGAGGACTTTCAGGGTGGGCTATAGTAAGGGGATGAAATTCTTTCAACTTGAAGTTGCTGAGGATAGGACCTTCACAAAAACATCTATTGCGGGGAGGGACTTCACAATGGCTTTCATTATGGCGAGGACTACCATCATGACTTGATACCTAACTACATGGAGAATTACTGCAGTTCACAACCTAGGGAGGGCCTTTAGGATGTACTACATTGAGGGGAGGTCCTTCTCTTTTCTTGAAATTACTACGGGGATGGCCTTTACAACATCTTCCATTGTGCTGATGGCCTTTGAAATGGCTGTCATCATGGAGAGGACTAACATCATGACATGATGTCCTGCTGCAGGGAAAATCATATTTACCACATATACCTTGGGAAGGAACATTAGGGAAAATGACAACAAGGGGAGGACCTTCTAGATGAATGATCTTGATGTTTAGAGGAGGGATACCCTGATGTGCATCAGGAGATAGGCTCTCATGATCGACCATTCCATGACCACAAAGTGAACCCCCATGGGTGATCATTGAAGGACCTTCTGAGCTACTAGTAGCAACAGTGCATTGAGGGACATCACAACTACTAATACCACTTACATAATTTGGTAATGTACTGACATGGTCTTGAGATTTTATATATATTTGTTTGAGGGTGTCAAGAAACCGAGCTTCCATAAGAGTAGGATCATGTATGTGCTCTTCATTTTCCAATTTCCTTTGGAACATTTCATTTTTGAGCACTCTCTTTCGGGAAACTAGGGACATATGCTATTGGAAATGGCCTTTATATATGATTCTATGTCTTTTTGTGTCCCGTGATTTCATCGGGTTACACCGATGGGCATCGTGAGTTTTGGCATGGATATATGTGTGCCCTGGAGTATCCACCACATTGGACTGGCATCCCCCAATTGGAATGGGTATTTTTTCTCGATCTATTTGTCTATATATCACGGTATATTTTTGTCAACCCTCATAGATATGATAAAGGAGGCATAACTTCTCCAGAGTGACTAACTCATTTTGTGAGTGAGTCAATACATTCGAGGAAACCGGGTTGGGGGACCAGTTTATTGCCTTTTCTACTAATTCAATGATATCTTGACTTGTTTAGAGGATATGTTCTAGAATATATGTATGATCTTCCATCATTTCTAATATGTTCTAAGATACATCTTTGGATAGAACGAGTATGAAGGTCCATTACAATGTTGGAGCAGGAGTTTGTGCCTCCTCCGATCCTCCATGGGTTGGTAGTAGATACTGGCAGTTCCCTGGTGCCAGGATAGAGGAATGAGTCTACCACTAGTTTTCTTCTTCGGCTGTCACCATATTCAACTGGTGGTATTCATATTCATGACCAAGAATTTTAATATGCTGACTTGCCACTGTATTTGTCTCATAGGATTTGTATGCATCCACAGGGATTTGACTCTTCTCATGTTTCCTTGCCGTCCTATTTGGATGATGGTCTTGATACAATGCCTCTATGTAGCTAGTTTCTAACCTATTTATATGGATGGATTGAAATTAATTTGTCGGTATTTGTGACTGTGTATAGCAGGTTGGCTCCCTAATTGGTTGATGGGCTTGTAATGCATCAGTAGGTATTTGTGACCGTGTATAGCTGGTTTCCACCCTATATGGTTGACGGGCTTATTGTGCATCGACAGATGTCCGCATCTTTCTGTAGTTTGCTTCTTTTTATGTACGACGATAAAGGTGAGAACTAGTATGAACTTTCATGTGCTCTTATTGCGCCACCCTATTTTTGTGGTGGGCTTGAGTGGAGGGGGCACAGTCGTATGTGTTCCCATTGAATGATGCCATGTTAGTATGGAAAAGTTTCTCCTCAGGAACCAAGGAGATAGAAAGTTCCTAATAATATATTCTCTACCCTTGGTGGACAGACCAAGGGTCCTAGGTCTCTTTGACTTTATTAGGTTCCCTCTGTATAAGTTCATCCTCAGCAGGAGGAGGTCTAGTCGTTCGGTGTCGGTGATGAAATTCTCTGACAGGGGCCTATGAGTAGGACCCCTATATAGTAGAGATGAAGTGGTCAGTATTGACTTCATCTACCTCCCTAAGGTAAGGGAGGTACTCATTGTCACATTCTGGGGAAAGAATCCCAAAACGGTTTGAGACGACTACCAGGGCCGCTTTGTGCTGGGGTGTTGGCTACGGCTGAGGAGGCGGCTGGAAGACCTTTGAAGATCAGAGGGCTGGTCTCATGGCCCCCAACAAGGGGATATTACCATTTCGGTGGTACTCTTTTATCACTATGTTGGATAACTAACATTGGAGACACTGGTTAGGCGAGGGGGTCCCGCTCTTCATTGGGGCCCTGGCCGCCTATGGGATTACAGATGCGTGTGTCTTCATTGGTCATCGAGATATCATTTGGATCGAAGGTTGATTTGTGGGAACTTGCGACATACATATATGACATATAGACCACAAAACCTTATCTAAGTATCATTGTTTTAAGCATATTCATATATGATTATTCTTATTGTTCCCGTTCCCCTCACTTCTTTTTGCGGCTAAGGGTCTTGAGTTGGGTAAGACCACCACCTTGGTTAGGGATTCACATCTGGTTCACCATTTTTGTTCTTCCTCTGAGGTGGCATTCTCTGTGCACACATGTGAGAACAAAATGGGCCTATGTGCAGTATCATTTTGTGTCTTTTAACATTAAGGTAGAACTAACACCTTGTTTAAGGATTCATTACGGGTTGACCATTTTTGTTCATCCTCTAAGGTAGAATGCTTCGCGCGCATAGGGGCGAACAAAATGGGCCAAAATGCAGTTTCATTTTGTGTGTTTTATCATTGAGGTATAACCGCCACATTTGTTAATGATTCACAGCAGGTTCACCATTTTTGTTCTGTCTCTGAGGTGGCATGCATCGGGTGATGGTGAAATGGTCTGACGAGGATCATCACCTATCCCTTTTTCTGGAGATGGTCTCATATCAAATTAAATATTTCTTTTTTTTTCAACCCATTATGTGTCAGTATACTTTAAAATTAGTTTGGATTAACCCTGAGGGGACTATGAAATTCACCCCTTTCGCATTGGGAAGTAGGTTCCCTAGGTAGTCGGTCCCATTGGACGATTGCGTGGGGTAAATTACACATTCAATCGGTCCTCCTCGAATATAACTTGATTGAATGGTATCCAATGGGTTTATTATTTGAGCTAGAAACACCCAACATCCTTAGTATCCATGATTCATGGACCTGCTTTCCAAAGTTAGGCACTCGTTGATTGATGATTTAGCCAACAACACTTGAGGACTCCATTGGTTGAGAGGATGAGAAGTCAGGATCACCGTACCCTTCTCGGGTAGGATTTTTTACCTTTTCAAAACTCACTTATAGATTTAAATCGTGTTCAAATGTTCATGAACCATTGGTTGATTCGTGAAGAGTGTGTCCATGGGCTACCCTTGGTTTGCTAGATCTTCATAGGCATGCATATGTTTTATAATATGAAGAAACTGTTGACATGAGCCATACAATATGGTGGTCTAGAGTTTATCATCATTGGGGGGGGGGATGGAAGGTGATTTGATGTTGGGATCAGACCCATGAGATGTGTTTCCTACATATCCTCGAGAGAGGAATCAGAACCCACGTAGTTCGGATTGGATTGGGTCTTACTAGTGGAATCTACCCATTCGAGGAGACGTGATTGTGTAAACCATTTTGTAAGGGAACCCTTTTGAGCTCAGGCCTTCAGGTAGGCATCCTATGTATCCTAATTTGGTCAGGAATCAGAGCTCTTGTTGTATAGATGGGTTGGGGCTTACGCATGGAATCTTCCCATTTGGGGGGGCATGATTAGGTAAATCCATTTAGAAGGGAACCCTTTTGGGCTTGGGCCTTCATTTAAGAATCCTATGTATCCTGGTTTGACCAGGAATCAGATTTGTCATAGTTCTTATGGTTGGGGCTTATGCATGGAAGCTGCCCATTTGAGGTTTCATGATTGGGAAAACCCTTTTGGAAGGGCACCCTTTTGAGCTCGGGCCATTAAGTATGCATCCTATGTATCTTGCTTTGTCCAAGAGTTAGATTTATCATAGTTTATCTTTGAGGGGATGTTGTAATCATCAAAAACCTCTAAGACCATGTGATTCATGCTCAGTGTGAGAAAAAAGAGGATGTGGAAGATTCAACAAATCACATGCTTCCTCCCCTGTTAGTTGGAGAGGGAGAACCTATGGTAGAAGATGCCTGGGTGACCATGAGTGAGGGCATGGAGTGATGAACCTTTATATGTTAAGTGTCATTAAAATTAATACGGACCAACCTTTGATGATTGGGGACTTAACTCAGTGGGATGGCCCTATAACATGTTCTGGGAAAGGGGAGGAGTTTCATCATCGTCAAAGGAGAAGAAAACATAACTCCTTTGACCAATCCATATTCCTTATTGAATGGAAAAAAGTGATCACGCTTAATCCCTTGAATGGGGAGGTTCACATTGTCATGCCAAGGTTGGACTCTGGGTTACCATGGGAATGTAAACCCATGGGAATTCCCGAATCCCTAACTACTGTGGGTAGATCCTTCATGACTCCTCTTACCATGGGTATGTAGACTCAAAGCGGCGCGCTGAGGCACCCGATGGTATAATTATATGAGTTTAGTGGATTTGGAGGAGACTTTGGCCTAATACCATAGGACTGGTTCATGAAGGGATTATAGTGTTCTGGATGATAATGGAGGGGTGATGTTGGAACTGAAGCAAACAATACCCGAAAATACCACATTTCATGTACCGGTTTATTTTGTGGGACGAGGGAGGCTTCTCATACCGTAGTGGTATGCAGGAAGAGGGGCCATCCAAATTCCAATGCAGTACGTGGGCATGGGTATAGACAACCATGAACCATAGTGGTATGCATCCCATCATGCAGATTTGGTTTCCATTCGTGTACTGTTGCATTACGCGGTGCCAGGTTCAGTCCGCGTAGTGACACACTACGCAGAGCACCATATTGAAGGATGGTCCGGGGTATTATCATTCATGGGGAGTTCATCAATGATAGTTATGTGATTTGAAGTTCAATAATTAAGTTCATGGTTATCTTTTTATTATTTAATACCCCTGTTTTGTGGTTCGTGGATGACTGTAGCTTCGGAGAGTGTGGTTCACATTTCAGGATTCGTCGATGAATCGAGACTGTAGACAGAATCTTCTCTGAGTTCTTGCTTCCAACTTCTGAGTCCCCTTCAATCTTTCATCATCCATCCATCTTCCTTATCCTCTCTTCATTTTATTCTTCTTTTATAGATCATTCGGGAAATCTTATCTATGGGAATGCAAAACCATTTTCGGTGGCCCATGAAGAGATATCTTGACCCGCAGAAGACTCAATCAATCCATGGTTTGTGGAGGCTTTGGTTCACGATCATGGTTCATAGAAACTTTCCCATTTTCTTAATCCATGAACTGATGAGTTCATGGGATGGTATTTAGATTACCTTCGTGTTCTCAATTCTTTCAGTGATGTGGTTCACAGTCCATTGGGTTCGCTGGCCATCGCTCCGCGGGCCAGCGCCTTGCGGATCATTCCGTGTACCAAGTGGTTTACGATCTAGGTTTTCCACATACCCTTCCCTGTTATTGTACTTCGGACACATGAAAATAATTTGAAAACATGAATTCCATAAAGTTTCTTCTGAAAATTTCAACTAAATTTGAGTTCATTCACCCTGCTAGACTTGTAGGAATAGTTGCTTCCTTCCGCAAAGTGATTAAAGGGGTATTTTCTTCCTTGATAAAATTTTCAGGACCCTACAACTATCATCATAGTTAAGATAGATTTATTTGTACATATGGGACACGATTATATTTTTTGGGTGAGATATATCAAATGCCTAAGTAAGTGGGTCTTGTGATTAGAAAGCTACAACCCATCACCCCTCTGTTGGCAAGTTTGGACCTTAGGTCATCAACCTCTTTAGGAATATAGATTCCTTTAATAGTAGAGAAATTTATAGACATTTTAACCAAGGACATTATAGGACCAACTTCATGGTGAGATATATACTTCTACATTAACTTGTACCCTATGATTAACCTGATATCTTCTGTGGCATATCAAATGGCCTCTTCCAAGCTCTAAGAGTTGAGGGAAAAATTATAGGACCTTCAAGAGAAGGGTTTCATAATACCAATTTTGTCCCACATGGAATACCAAGTTTTATTTGTAAAAACATATGAATGAGAGAAGGAGAAATTAAATTTATTGTTTTCACATGATCTAGGAACCAATAAATAAAAAGTACACATTTCTTAGGATTGATGACCTCTTTGATTAGTTGAGAGGTGTGAGTTGGTTCTTAAAGATCAATCTCAGACCTCACTAACAACAGTTTTGGGTTCACATGGATTATATTCTGAAGAAAACATTTGTATGTATCTATAGACACTATGAGTTATTGGTGATGTATTTTAGCATGATGAATGACCCTTCTAGGTTTATGGATCTTATGGGTTAGTTATTTCCTCTATACATGAACTTTTTTTTTATTTTTATTCATTTAAAAAATTCTCATTTACTCTATGTCATATAAAAAGTATGTTAGGAATATAATGATGGACATAAAATTACTTTGGAAACACCATCTTTAGTGTAATCTCTTGAAGTGCTAGTTTTTGATCCATAATGTTACCTTTTGGGGGAATGACATATCTGATCATGGATTAGTTATGGACTCAATAGAGATTGATGAGGTAATTTCTTGGGATCCACCCAAGTGTGTGTTATAGGTATGAAGTTATCTTGGATTGGTGGGTTAATACAAGAGGTTTGTGGCTAACTTATCTCATATTTCATCCCCTATGATCACATTGACATGGAATGGGAAGCCGTTTACCTAGATAGAGAATTTTTTGGGAGACTTTGAGGAATTGAGAATGAATAAGGCTCATGTGTTGAGACTAACAGGGGAGGGTGTAAAGTTCTTAGTGTTTGGAGATGCCTTTAGAACTAGTCTTGGTCATGTATTGATATAGAGGCATGTAGTGATTACATATGATTTAGGGAATTTGAGACACCATGAGCATAACTACACAACTCATGACCTAGAGTTTAAATATGTAGTCATCGCTCAGAAGATGTGTAAGAACTATCTTTTAGGAGAGTGTTTTTTTGTTTACATAGAACGAAATATTTTTAGGTACATATTCACTCAGAGATATATAAGCCTGAGATAGAGGTGTTGGTTTCGGTTCCTATAGGACGATGAATTTGAGATTTACTGTAATTTTGGTGAGGGAAACATGATGGTAAATCCCCTTAATAGTATGTCCCTTTCTTTTCTAGTGGTGGAGGTGTCTGAGAAGCTGGCTTCATGAATCTCATCCTATAGGAGGAGAGGGGTGAATTTTTCTTTCATCTATGGTGGTTACATATCTATTTATTTAGTGTGTGATAGAGGATCATTTGGGAGACATTGACTATCGTATTCTACTTGATCAGATATCCTTAAGATATTCATCTGATGGATTTTTTAAGGTGGGGAGCATGCCGTCCTTTTATAGGGATGGACAGCAGTTCCAATCTTGTTTAATGAGGAGGTGATTTGGGAGTTTTATGCCCTCCATGGATATAAACCATCATGTGTATAATATTTATAATTACCTCCAATAACATTTTCTATAGACTGGAATGAGGTACATAGTTACTCAGTTTGTTTCTCGGTGCCTCACAAGTTAACAGGTAAAGGCTGAGCACTAGGTATTAAAAGGTTTTTCATATCCTCTTGATATACAAGAGTGGAAACATGTTGAAATATCTATGAAATTTGTGATGAGTTTTCTATTGAATGTGAGAGGCTATGATGCTATCTGGGTGATTTTTGACCAACTTACGAAGTCAGAAAACTTCCTTGAAATCAGGGAGAAGAGTTCAGTGGAGAGTTTGTGGCTATTTTACATATATGATATCATCCTAATTTATGGGGTACCCTAGATGATTTTCGCTAACCATGATTCTTGGTTCACATAGAAATTTTGGATTGGATTGTAGTAGGCCTTAGGGACCCCCTTGTTTATGAGCACGATGTTTCACCCATAGATGGACGAGTTGACCGATCAAACTATCTAGGAGTTAGAGGATATGTTAAGAGATTGCATATTTGACTTTGGATTGAGTTGGGAGGATCAATTTATATTTGTTGATTATTTTTATAATAAAAAATATCACTCTATATTCAGCATGTAACCTTTCAAGGCCCTATAAGGGAGAGATTTCAGGTTACCCTTATACTAGATTGGGATTACGAAGACATCTCTTGTTGGTCTATAGAAGTTTCAAGAAACAACATAGAAGGTTTAGGTGATCTAAAAGTGCATGAAGAAATCATAGAAGAAAAAATCTTACGTAGATTGATGTCATAACCCCCTAGATTTTGAGTTGGGAGAACATGTTTTTCTAAGAGTCTCCTAAGGATGAGGATTGTGGAGGTTTGGTGCAGAAGGAAAGTTGTCCTTGAAGTTTATCAAGTTTCTCAAGAACATATGGAGGGTTTTATAAGTTTCTTACTACCTTGATTTTCCCTCACAACATGATTGATCTCATTAAGTATTCAATGTTTCACATCTAAGGAGACTCACGCTAGACCCTGCATAGGTTACTAACTAGGGTGATCTATACATCGAAGATGGATCTACCTTCACGGAATACTGAGTGGTGATCTAGGATTTTCATGATATGATTCTACAAGTATATACCATTCCATTTGTTTAGGTTTTGTGGTATCCTGAGATCATTCAAGAGTGATCGAGGGAGTGAAAACGTTAATTTGGACTCAGTACCCCTCCATTTTTCTGTAGCTTATGATTTTCTGAGAAAAAATCCCTAAAGGCAGATAATTCAGTGGCCATGATTTTTTCTTTTAATATTTCTACATATATACCTAGACTTATCCTCTAAGTTGGAATAATTTTTGGGAGTCTCAACACCCCAAAATTAATATATTAAAAACATTAATATATATTAATGTACATGTGCACATAGTTTATATTTAATTTATTTTACTATGGTTTGAGAACTTATATGGGAAATCCATGACAACAGTTGATTTTGGAAGGCTGGGTTTACCCATGATGTAACCAAATATGGTTGGCACTGGGCATCCAGTTGAGGCATCTGTTGGAATATGTATTTAATAAAATAAATAGATAAACAAATAAACAAATAAATAATTTTATTAAATGAACTAACATAATTCCTTTTATGAATATGTCATTACTAAATTTCACCAATGTTAGTTGCAAAACCTTTGGATGATTTGAGGAGGGAATTATTTATTGATGGATCGAGATCCAAGAACGCGAATGATCAGATTGAGGTTGATCGAGAAGTAATGAATGTGTAGGGTATTATTCATCCCTTAAAGATGTGTTGTTCACTAGATATCAATACCTAATCGAGGTAGGAATAATTATTTCAGGTTAATTACCCTTTGATTAAAATTTTAAATAATTGATTTCATTTTTTTTGTTTGATTAAGTTCTTCACATTTTCTCATTTTATATGGTTCTTCTTATACCAATAATTTTTATTCTTCTTCACACATGCTTCAAAACAAAATTATATTGAAAATCCTTGTTGGTTTCGATCCCATTTTCAAATGATGGTACTAATATTTCATGTGATTTCCCCCAATTTCTCTTCAATTATTAACTATTTGCCTATTGGGGTAGGAGTTAAAATTTTATGGTTCTAGTTCAAGTATAATTGAACCCCCATATTCATGGTGTTTGTCTGAATGACTGATGAATTGGGGATTTGGGGATGGATCAGGGAGGTAACATGAAATGTGGGTCTTTTTTTTGGATCTAGTATCCGAAGCGACAACATATGACAAGTGATGCTACGAGATGCATGACAGACTTCCATGATGGATAAATAGAATACAATTTCTTGCTATCAGAGGCTAGAAATCGATGGTTGGTGGAATTAAACTTAAAATTTGGGTGGTTAAATGATGTTTTTCACAATGGTGAATGCATATATAGATCGTCATGAAGAAATTGAGATTTTTGTGAAACATAGGGCTGCTCACCTTGTGGTGTGGAAAAAAACACATTGTGTTCTTTGGTTTCTATGATGGATAGGGTTTTGGATAAGTTAAGAATCACAAGTCATGTGATAAATGCCATATTCCAGATGAACCTATCCCGGTATCCAAGCCATGTTCCATCTATACACACCCCATGACCCATGGGGACTATGCACTCCATATCCTTACTAGACATGTCGTGTGGATGTACCTAGATAGCCAAGATGTGTTCCAACTATATATGCCCCAGGACCTCGACTGGCCATAGATGCTATTTTACCACATGGAAAAACCATATGGATATACTTTTCTAGTCGATCCATTTCTAATGTTTACACTTCCAAGTACCTAGGTGGACATACATGACATGTGACATGAGGAAACACCATAAAGTATGAGTTCCCACAAGTGTGTCATGTCTTAAGATGATCATGGATAGATCAAAAATGAATTTGGTGAATCATAATGATACCTGGTTAAACATACTTCATATGGTATTTGGATTTGAATATTAAGTGATATGATCTCTCATATCTCCTTTATTATATTTGTTTTCTAGTTGAGACTTCCTTTCAGGAAGGGTATGTATTTTTCCTCTTTACTATTTGTATTTATTTTTCATACTAGGATGTATTAAAATCATTCATGATTCCTTTATAGATATGTTTTATAAATAATAGAATAAACATCCATCCAACATCAAATTTTTGTTAATAATAATCTAATAGGAAAGAGGATAAATAGATTAGAAGGGTGAGAAGGATGAGACCAAAGCATATGGGGGTATAAACTATCAAAGACCCAAAGAATATCATCTAATCAGATTAGCTCCCTTAGTATTTAATGGATGGGTGTTGGGGAAAATATTTAACCTCGATTCCACCATGGAGGTGATATAGTGGGAGGAGTTAGTCCAAAGACCCATACTGTATAGGACTGTTAAAATATTCACTATATTGGGTGACATATTATTTGGTAAAAATAATAAATTGTAAAGGGAGTTATAACCTAGAAGTATTTTGGATTGATAATTAATTACGTATTTAATAATTTATTCCATATAGTATAATTCATTTCTTATTTTGGTGGTTTATGTAAAGATACTAGTGGGTATTCTATAGAAACTATACATGATAGTATAAGAAATGTACAGTAAGGCTTGAACGGTTATACCAAGTCATCAAGATTAAATTCATTTGAGTTATACTTATCATAGCTACTATGATCATTGCATTATGAATCATATGTCATGTATACCTCTCATGGAATTAACTTTATGGAACATATCTATATTACCTAACCAAAAATGTTTGTGACATCTAAGAAATCCAACATGAATTAAGAGTTTCTGAACTCCAAATGAAGTTTTGATTGGATTTATGACAAGTGACTTTGTTGAAAATATCATTTTAGATTCATTTAATTAATAGAATAATATATTATGAAAGATAAAAATTTGTACAAGGGTACATGATAGAGGATATAGCATATGTAAAGTTAAAGGTGTTCAATGGGAGCTTTCATGAGGGTCATGGATGCTTGTGTAATAGTATCAGTGAAGTATTCAAAGGTCTAAAGGTAATTAGGCTACATAAAGGTATCATGTTTTATGCATAAGTGTAGTATTCGGAAATATAAGAGTAAAACATTATCCAAGACTATAATGTTAGTGTACTGGTTGCAACGTGTAAGCGTACTATGCTACATAAGGGTAACAACGAAGTATGCATAAGGGTACCTGCGAGAGTCATGTAAAGGTAGCCACTCACATAAGGGTTCCTATGTATAGACATCTTCTCATGTAAGGGTACATGTGTAAGGGTAATTCGTAGTTACAAAAACGTTTAAGGTTACACAGGATTTCTTAATGGTATATGCGGCTTACATAAGGGTATCTCCATGATATGAATAATGGTACAAAACCATGATACAAAACAAGGTATTTCACCTTCCCATAGTCCAATGAGAATAAATATTCCCATGATGAAAAAATTTCCCTACATAGAAGAAATTCTATATTTACCAGAAGTGAAGAATTAAATTATATTACCAGATGTGCTATATTGAATAAGATTATACCAAAATAAACTGAGTAAGAACAGGCTATGGTAGATAATAACTTTCCACATTGCATGAGTAAGGTGTTTCACCATAGAATAGGATGAATATGATTCCAGGATAAGTGGATTTTTGTTTTTTATTATTCCATTTAATAGGTTTCCACATTATAGAGAAGTAATATACACCACAAAATTATTTTCTTTTTATAAACTTGAATAATATTTCACCATGGAGGAATTGGATATGTTGTAGTTTCCATGTATATCTATAGGAAGAAATTTTAGGTGATATTTTAACTCTAAAAAATTTAAAAATGTGTGTGATTATTCTTAACTGTTGGGTCAACCATATTTTGATGAAGTATTTATGATCACATTCCATGAAGAGTTAAAGATTTAGGACCAAAATTATGGTGTTTTACATTTATGGTTTTAAATATTTACATATATCAAATTCAAAGTAGTTGAAGGATTTGTTCTCTAGGGTAGTTAAATCCTTCAAATATAGATTTATTTCAAGTAGTTACAGCTCAATATAGATGAATAATTTAATATTCATTTATAATTCCTAAAATTATTATTACTGAACATGTGATAACACCCATATAAGAGAATGATATCTTCATGACATGAAAAATCTCATGGAAGGTTGAATTTTAAAGAAGGTGTTGTTCAATGAGTCCCATTCCTACTAGAAGTCATCATTTCACATGTTGAAGAGAATAAAATCATGTGGTGTATACATCATCCTCAGGTAAAGATGAAATGTTATAAAAAGGGAGCAGTGAGTTCCTTGTTGAAGGAGAGTATAGAGTTACCCAATTTATTTTGGTAGTGAACTGGGATTATTTTTGAGACTAATGTAAGTTGTACTTAAAGTAGCGAGTTTTAGTGAATTTAGCACATAGACTCATTTTATTTAATGATCATTGGATTTATCCCAGTGTGGGTAAACCAAGTAGGATATAATATGTTATTTATTATTTTTATTTGTCATTGAGAGAAAAGGTAGAGATAAATTGACGTGATCCTCAAGGTGAGACCACACAATCCCCATAAAAGAGAAGAGTTGATTTTATATTATATACAATGATTCACACCCTCTATGAGGGTGTAATATTCTATAAGGATCCCATGAGTGGTATCAAAGGGGTTTTTATTCTTTCTCTCTCATGGAAGCGTGGAAACAGTTTTAAACCATCATTGTGTCCCCATTTTTTGAAGGAAACACATTCCAATTATGGATAAATTGGATGCAACATTATTTTAGATCCTAGGGAATGGACGTTTACACATAATTCCATTTATGGAATCACTTATAATATTTAAATAATATCCTTGATGGAGAGAGATCATTGAGAATTGGATATAGATTCAAAATCCATAAATATTTTTGGACATTCTCTTGGAAATCCCATTTTAAAAATGTGAATGTCCCAAAAAAACTTCTCATGTTATATAAGAAATGATTCTGAATATTTATAAAGAAGATTCAAAGGTTCAAGGGGAAAATTTAAAGTCTATTGAATAAATATGAATCTTTGAGAATGAATTCAAATGATTTGGTTGATTAATTTATTTATCATATAAATCTTCTTTATGATAATATGAGAGGCCTCTTGGAAGATCTCAAATATGATAGGATTTTTAAGAGGATCATGAGAATACAACATCCTCATTTAAATGGAAATGTTTTATTTATAGAATGATATAACATCCCCAGACCTAGTACTCCCTCATGTTACCAAGATAGGTTCGATACTGGACCTCTAGGGCACATCCCCATATGATAAAATATACTTACTACCAGTGAGGGTGTAAGAAATAGAGTTGGGACACTATAAATTATGTTACAGAGTATCCGTGATAGTAAAAATATGAAAAATAATCATGAATTCTACCAAGTTTAAAAAAGAAAAAAAATGAACAATCAAATAATAATAATATATTGTAATGTAATGCTAAATGCAACAAAATGACATACTAAAAGTCATTGAAATAAAAAACTAATAAAAATTAAGAAAAGACTCCAAAACCCCAGTCCTAAACCCTATGTCGGTCATATTACCATGTTGGTCCCCATCTAATAATAAATCCATAATCATAGTTCCTCTTTACCTTGTTCAAACACATATCCCTGAAATCTTCTTGAGTACTAAATAGTACCCAAACAGGGAGTGAGTACAACATAGTAGGCTGATATAGATGGTTTCAAAAAATCCCTTTATGAATATATAGTGAAGTAAATAATAATAAAAATAGTGGTATTAATTCATAAATTAATACAAAAAATCTCATAAACCTACCAAACCTCAAGCTCTAGGTTGAAACCCTAGGTCAACCAAAATAGCTTCATATCCAAGCCAGATGTCTCTATCAAGTTGCATATCCGTCTTTATTAGGATGGATAACCCATTCCTTTAGTTGATACCCATACATTGGGGTGAATGAACTAGAAATTTATAAGGTAACCATGTAACCAAGTAACCATTGGGATTTATGAATACATCAACATAATGGAGTCTCTTTTTTCATCCCACAAAATACATCTCCAAGGGGTAAATAAATTTCTGATACAAGGATCTATACAAACATAACCATCCTAGAGTCTCTTAAGTTCTCCCACAATGCACGTTTCTATAGGGTATGTATCTATATAAATGGTATCCATGAAAATGTCCCATGCTGAGGAAACTTATGTCTTCCCATGGTGTAATACTATACTAGGGTTAAAGTAACTTTATTGAGTGGTGGATTCTCCAGCATCTGTATTAATCACTAACGCAATGTCTCATGAGATATTATATTAAGCCCTCATGCATCATGTTAGTAATGAAACAAATACAAGAAATCCCAAGGCATATAATTGAAAATTAGTGGATACTACTATACCAGGAAGAATCATTGATGGTATGAATCAAGTAACCAAACATCAATATATTATCATGTTATCAAAATCCAAGTTGGTAAATTCTTTAAATTACCAATTTATAAGACATTTAGTATCAACTAGTGGATTCTATTACATCAGGATGAGTCATCAATATCACGAAATGTCAGGTTCCATTTATAAAAATTCACATGTTATGTTGAAATTAACATTATCAAGATTTCAAGTTCATCAATGGTTCAAGGATAGGCTCACCTCTCAGGTGGATACAAGTTTGGTCTCAATGATAATAGACATATCTTGATCCACTGAAGGTCATGAATGTGAAAATTACCTAAATAGATAATTATAAAATTAATTGGGTCCTACACACAACGTACCGGTGCAATCTAACTTTTTGTATATACTAATAGAATCAAATTAGATGGTTTAGAGGTGTTTTAGACCACCCAACTCAAAATCAGAGAAGATGTATAAAATACCTAAATATTTGAGGTAGTGATATGACTTTCAATTTTCTTCCCTTCAACAAAAATATTATCTCCATAAATGCATGAAATGAGATATTGATATTGATCATCCAACCCAAGCAAGATTTTCCCAAGAAAGAATTGATCGATTACGGATGAGAAAAACTCGTTAGAATGAAAGGATTACTTTCAAAATCTAGAACCATAACATTAAGATCCAAAGAAAACATGCTTTTGGTTCATAGAGGAATTCTCAGAGGCATCCATGGAAGGGCTGTAGTCAATGTGATGTGAGACAAATAAAATTAGGGCACTTTGTTTTTTTATAAGATGTTGGGTGTTATAAATTCATGGTAAGAATGGTCCATTAATTTTTCAAATTATTCAATTCCCATATACATTGAGAAAACTGTTTCCTTGAAAAAATGTAAAAATTCCATTTCATATCATGAACCAGACACATGATGCAAGTTTTTGATTCGTTTAGTCTACCTATAACCATTCAAGTCAGGAATGAGGTTCATAGAGTCTGTCCTGAACAATTCGAACATTGTATATATTTCAGGGGGTCTACCCATAATAATTCACATCTTGAATTAAAAATTCATTTTGTGTATTAATTATGTAACTATACTTTAGTTCCTCTATATATTCCTCATAGAACCAACCCAAATGGATCACAAACTCAATTAATAATGTTTAAAAAATAAGTTAACGAACTGAAGGAAGATTAATTGAAAACTTAGGGAGGGACATAATAAAAAATATGGGATCTTAAATCCTCCCCAATATATAATAGCTCGTCCCTGATCTGTGCTCCAAAATGTCTTAGTGGGTATAGAAAAAAAAAGTATGGCCACTGTGTTCACATTTCATATTACTTCTCCTAGGTATCCACTTGCACACTCCCATGTTTCCACTACACTCATATAAAAGGAACTATCCTCCCTCATAGATTATTCTCAATTTCGTCCATTATATAAATAAAATACTACTAAAATAAAACATTAACATCTTGATCAATATCACCAACATCTATCATGTGATAAGGTTCTGGATGATATCTTCAAATTTCTAACACATGCAAAATATTATACATGGAATTGTAGTACTCTAAAAGGGTAAAACAGTACACCACTAGACTAAATCATTCCATTATGTAAAAAAGATAGAAAAACTTGGGATATAACCTTCTAATTTCCTTAATTTGACATTTCCCCAGCCTAGGAGACAACCTTAGTAGAATAGGATGGCCAATATCAAAATCCAGAGGACATCTATGAAATTAAAAATATGATATTTTCTATATCCATGTTGGCGCCAAAATATTTCATGAAAGGAAGGGACGAAAAAGAAGGCTGGCACACTGCCTCGCGAAGCACCGATGTGAAGCACCCTGAGCATCGTGGTCTCGCGAAGCTCCAGAGGTGGTAACTCTCCGCGAACGCATTTGACGTTCGCGAGCCCGCCGCGAAGCTCCAGAGGCGGTAACTCTCCGCGAACGCATTTGACGTTCGTGAGCCCATTGCGAAGCTCCAGAGGCGGTAACTCTCCGCGAGCGAGTTTGAAATTCGCGAGCGTGCCACGAATCACCTGAGGCGGTGCACGAGTTCTGCTTCGCGGTGCCCCTTGCCTATAAATAATGGACTCCCCCTGAGTCTCGAGGACGGACAATCCTAACTTTCGGCTTCTCCTCTACTGAATCGCGAAGCACTCTTTGCCCCTGGGAATCATGAGCTCCGCGAGGTACTTATACTTCGCGTGACGCCTTCGTTTCGTCTCGTTTTGAGCCCCTCTTCCGAGAGGGATGCCCTTCGCGAAGCTCAAGGGCATTCGCGAAGGAAGGGGATTCCGAAGGGAACCCGGGCAGCCGCGGAGCGTTTATGCTTCACGAAACACCCAACATGTACTAGTGATCCCTATGCTAAGGCATGATCGCTACACATCGCGAATCACACTGCTTCGCAGCACCCTACTTCGTGAGGCACCTCTTCTTCGCGAGGCAGTGCTCCGCGAATACTGTTCCACTTCGCAAAGCACCCTCCACTCACACTTATGCCCCATGCTAAGGCCAAGGCACTCCGCTTCACGAAGCACACTCCTTTTCTTGGAAATTCCTCTTCCCGTGCGACCCTCCAGGTTTGCACGATGTGATTTTAAAGTCCTACGGACAATACCACTGGTAGCGTTGCTTCGCCTAATGCTTCTTCGCATAGGCACGCTAACGACTATTTCTTCTTCGCATAGCCACGCTAACGTGGACCCCTCGATGGTTCGCTCCACAACCCCCCTTGACCATGGCCTAGCCAGTACATTTCCTCCCCCAAGGACCAGAGGGTACCGGTTATGTAAGTCCTAGGGGTGCGGAGTGAACCCACCTCGTCCGAGCTGCAGGACGTTAAACTACCAAGCATCACATCCTCAACACATGACGTTAAACTGTGACCCGACCTCATGCCTCTCACGAAGGGTCCCCCCAGCTCGAACATTTTTTACGCCACTCATCTCCACATGAGTGGAATAACCCATCCACAAGGGATGATATCCTCCTTATTGGAGTGGTGTATGTTCTCAAAAGAAGAGCGACCCTAGTTCCCCAATGGATGGATTCACCCCTGCATCTCCGCACTTCCCCACTACCAAGGTTAGTGGAGGGCGTGATAGGGAACGAGTCACCTCCCATCATTGGTCCCAAATCCCTCTTTCACTACGCTTTGTCGCACTCCGGGCCTCCATCCTGGAGTAAGTCCCAGCACCATGGGCCGCCTAACGCGTAAGCCCCTATTCGCTTCACACGAACGCACCCTTCACGGTGTGATCGTCAGACCCTTGCTGTCTCTTGTTTCTCACACCGAGCATGACTCACATGAGCTTAGAGTTGGTATTGGCCATGACAATAACTCATCCAACATGATGTTAAACTGCATGCCCTCATCCAGTGTGATGTTAAACTGCATGCCCTCATCCAGCATGACGTTAAACTGCATGCCCTCGTCCAGCATGACGTTAAACTGTATGTCGTTGTCCCGCATGACATTAAACTGCACACCCATTTGAACTATGAGGTCTTTGATCAATGTCAAGGCATGGTACATAGGAAGCCTCCATGAGGTTCAAGCCCACCGGTCATCAAATTCACGTCGAGTTCTACCTTCGTCCAACATGACGTTAAACTGCATTCCAGTCCTACGACAAGCCGTTGTGACCACCCTTTGAACTACGAGGTATTTGATCCATGTCAAGGCATTGTACGTAGGAAGCCTCCCCAAGGTTCAAGCCCAACAATCATTGGCCCAGACCGTCTCCTTGTCGGCGTGCCAAGCCCCCCCCCCCCCATTTTCACCCGAACTACGAGGACTTTGATCCATGTCAAGTAATGGTACATTGGAAGCCTCACCGAGGTTCAAGCCCATCTCCCATCGGACCAAGGTCCCTCCTTCTTTACGTCAGTTCGTCGAAACCCCCCACCCATCATTTATTCATGTCAGGGTTCACTACCGTCCCGCATGACGTTAAACTGTATTCCATCAATCCTTTGAACTATGTGGACTTTGATCCATGTCAAGTCATGGTATGTAGGAAACCTTCCCAAGGTTCAAGCCCACCACTAGTGGACCCCCAGGTCTACTTTCACGTCGGTTCATCGATGACACCCTTTGAACTACGAGTTCTTTGATCCATGTCAAGGCATGGTACGTAGGAAGCCTCCCCGAGGTTCAAGCCCATCTCTCATTAGACCAAGGTCCACCTTCACGTCGGTTCGCTGACGAATTCCACCATCCGAACTACGAGGACATTGATCCATGCCAAGGCATGGTACATAGGAAGCCTTCCAGAGGTTCAAGCCCACCACCCGTCGGACCAAGGTCCACCTTCACGTCGGTTCGCCGACGAAGCCCCTCTGAACTACGTGGTCTTTGATCCATGTCATGACATGGTACGTAGGAAGCCTCCACGAGGTCCAAGCCCACCAGCACTAGGACCCTCCTGGTCCTCCCCATTCACGTCAGTTAGCTGATGATGCCCATCGGACCAAGGTCCACCCTCATGCCGGTTCACCGGCACCATCCCGAACTACGCAGACTTTGATTCCCTGCCACGAGGATACGTAGGAAGCCTCTTCAAGGCTCAAGCCCAACTTCACCGTCGCCCTTGCAACGGTTCCTTTCCCTTCCCCCCTCCAATTCATTCGTCCATCCATCATCCACCTTGATTCTCGCCCGGACCATCTTATCCCGGTGAGACCATGTCGGTACTCTCCTCTTCACAGCCGCCCATGGGCTGGTCCCAGTATCGGCACCCCATCAAGGGAAATCCCTCAATCTGATCTATTCTAGCTAATGCTCCGATCGGGATGATCCATCTCCGCTGGACGATAACCTCGCGGCGTACCCTGTGTTAAATATGGGAAGCTGAGGAAAACCTCAGATATGTTTCTGTGGCATATAATTCCCCGCGCTCGATGTGGGATGCCTCGGGCTTCCACGCCCTCGAGAAGCCCTGTGACCAGGGATAATAGACAGACATTCCAGGTTCCCCAGTATCCAGACACGCTACTGATGCCTCAACATGACTACTCCCCCGACTGAAGGTTTCTGCCCTGACCAGACCCTTTGAAATGTCCCGAAAGAAGCAGTGTAATTAACCGGAATCCATGGAAACATGGCACTGGGAAGAGTTTCACGAACAACGTATTAAATCTATGAGGGAGACCCGGACTAGGTGACGAGTTCTGAGGAGGAATCCACAGAAGGAAGAACCGACATCCCATCATCCCATTTCGATCAAGGAGCAGACGTCCCTGAATAAGGAGCGAATGCCGCCCGCCTTTGGAAAGCGGGAATGTGGGGCAACAGTGCAGCGCGTCCTCTTCCGTGGACGGACGGATGCGCGCGCCCCGGTGAAAGCGTCGGAAACAATCCACATGTCCATGATCCAATTTATTATTAAATTAAGCTACTCAGACATCTCCTACATGATACTGGATCCAATGAGCATTTAATATCCTACCTATTTACAAAAAAGATGAATACCAAATGAAATTCTATAAAAATAATTAAAAGGTTGAATCTGGATCGATGCCTTGAAACTCTTATTATAGGAAAACTCTATGAGTGACATTTTCTTCTCCCAAGAACCACTGAAGTCCAAGAAATATGCTCCCAACATATCCTCTAGAATATGAATCGTTCATTTAGTTTTTCCATCAGTCTGAGGATGATAGGATATAGTACAGATAACTTATATTCCTAGAGCCTTCTAAATACCCAACCAAAAATATTATGTTAAACAAGAATCTCAATCAAAAATGATATTCCTCAGAATAGTGGGTACTCAAATTTATCTCCCATAATTCACCATTTTTATTGTGCTTCTAGATTGATCCTTTTAATAAATACATTGTGATATCATCCCCTTTTTATTCAAGAATTGGTAGAGGTTGTAATAAATTATTTGGACTATAATAGTTGGCCTTCACATACTGAGAGGTAAAACATCTATCCATGAATCATTTTATCTCCATTTTCATTCCTCTACACTAGTTCTATTTATGGAGATCATGAAACATATTTTTTATACCTAGATATATGTAACACCCCAAGCTTCCACGGTACGTTTCCCTTCGAATAATGCGATAGCGTGTGTTGTACGCAACCTCGAGTTCTAACACACACCACAACTAATTAAACTAGCCGTTGTGGATAGTAATACCTACTTTTTGAAATAATATATATTTTATATTTCAAAATGGACTTCATTTTTGGATTTGGAATATTGAAATTAGCCTAGGCTGAAATTTTGGTACTTTTCGGATAACTTTTATTTTTTGATGAATAGTGAAAATTACTAAATTTTAATTAAAAACAACTTTTTTAATCAAAATAATTAATAGTGTTAAATTGTGAATTTGAGTGGTTTTAAAGTATATTTAGAATATATTTTTACCATTTAATATAATTTTGGTCATTGGACATAATTTTACAATTAAACCGAACATAAACAAGTGTCAATCTTTTGATAGTTATTGCCTCTTAAAAACACGTTTTTTGTTTTGACAGCGGGAATTAATTTTAAATTAATTTCTGCCACTTCTGTGTTTTGAATTTAGAAAAATGGATTCCATATTTGGAATCAGGATGTCCAAATTGTGTAAATAGGTAACTTTTATTTTTAGACATTTTGAATAATTACTGTGGTAAATATTTTATTTACCATGTTTAAGGGTAAATCCGGTAAATAAGGGTTAAAAAATAATATTATAATAATAAAACATTACCCTAAAACGTGTCCTAACCTTATTGGTGGACACATACCCGACCATGAGCATCCTTGGGTCAATTTGGGGACCCCTTGGAGCCACTTGTATGTGATAGGGACACTTTATATTAATAAAGTTAAAATAAAAATAAAAATGGCATAAGCTTACATCTTTTAGAAGAACAATTTTTACATAGGGTTATACATGTTGGATTTTCTATTATAAATATTCATTAGAAAGCTAAAGAGATTTACTACATAATGATATTTTATTTATAATTTTTAGACATCAAATAATTTAAATTATTAATGACACAATAATGATGCAATGTTTACCTCATTAATAAATCATTTAAATAAATAAGATTATAATGATTAAAATATTATCTAAAACCTGTCCAATTCTTATTGGTTGATGTTATTTAGAATATGAGTCATCTTATCTTCGACCTCAATGATTTTTGGACCATTATAAACCGAATATAACTATATTATAAAGTAATACTTTCACTCTTTCCTAAAGAGCCCCTCTTATCCCTTATAAAAGGAGACCACTTCTACTCATTCCTCACACCTCTCAAGCCACTTGGCTCGTCCAAAACCTGCCCAAATAAGCTCCCCACATCCCTCTACTCCTTCTTGAAGCTTCCCATTAGTCATAAAGCATTTCAAGAAGTCCTTTGGTTCCAACCAAAGTGAGTTACCTAAATTAAAGGTAACGATTTCTCTTAAATTATTTTCATTTATTTTGCTTCTCCAACCCCCAAAATCTTTTTATTTCCTTTATTTTGTAACAACACCAGTATCCACAATATACTAGGATGTTGTTATAAGAAGTATTCAAACTACACATACACACAACTCCATCTAATGGATGATGAACATAATGTTTCTGTGGATGGCAAACTAACGCCTCACGAAACGATGATTGTTCAAATACATCTTACCGCCTCCCATGGTGGCCATTATGATGGCACTGTAATTAAATATGATATTAATGATATATATTTTATATATAAGCTTCTGTAATTCCATTTTATTTCATATCCTTATTCGTTTCATGTTGTATATACATACGATAATTTCATTTGAGGAAGTGCGGACTACCGCCCCCTTAAAATGATATGACTCGTTCATACCACACATGGAACGTATAAAGGATGGTTTTAATGAACTTAAGTAACATATATAAAATATTATATTATACTGGAATAATAATATACCTATGTATCATTTGGATTCAATTCTTTTAAAATGAAAAATTAAATGGAAGTAGCGTTCGTGCGTACGTGCGGACTACCGTCTCCACGAACGCGATGAGATTCATTGTCCATCATATCCATTCAAGTATAATTATAATTTGATGATTTAAAAATAGTATCTAAGGAATTTATATCATTCTGGATATGAATAATATACATCCCATTAATAACGAATATGGCTCACATAACAAAGAATATAAAGTAAAATGAACCCGTTAACACCCGAAATGACGATAATTCTAAGATATTATTAACAAATCAATGTTAAAAGATCATATATGATATCATATTAAAGTAAATGATTCTTGTATTATTCAATAACAATTATTTCACCATTATACAGGAGGTAAACCTACCATCGACCAAGGAAAAATTACAAAGTAAGGGATTTTCTTATCTCACTTTCAATTCCGTGAGATTTCCATTGTTCACCACTCAATTATTGCATGTGGTGTACTGCCCATGATTGTATTCATTGTGTAATATACTTTAATTTATGGGTATTTACATCATCATGTTATGATACTTCTTTCATGGGTGTATGTTTCGTAAGTTACCTAATCGATAAGGGAATTTGAGATTTCAATTTCCACTCATTTAGCTTTACACATATTTCATTGATTATGTTACTCCAAGATTATGTGTGGAATCGCTATTCATTTTATTATGCCTTAATTTCCACTCCCCTTTCTGTGGATATACTTTTGATACACATAATCACTCCATTGATAAATTCTCAAGTGATCGGTATGAACTTGATAAGAGTAATTTTAACTCAATCTCCATTTGTTGAGTTAAATATCCAATTCGTTGGTGTTGTTTCTACAAGAATATGTGTGAATATCCTTTGATTTTTTTACACTGAATATTCAATCATATTTAGTGTATTTATATTTTTCACACATAATTATGTCGTTGATTTATCCTTAACCTAAGGATACGGCCTTTATGAGAGATTTCATCTCAATTTACATTGAACTGAGACTTCTTTGTTGATATACACCAAATCACTTTTATGCGGTGTATATAATGTACTTGACATAGTATATCATGAATACCTTTATTCTCATGATATTACAAAGTTTTTATTACCTCAATTATTTGTATTCAAGTGTCTCTCTTTTGGTTAGAACCTCTAACCAAAATACCATTTTAAAATGTTTTAAAGACTTATTCTTCTATATCTTGCTCATTAATGTCCATGTTTTAAAAATGGTTTTATGGATTTATTTATATGGACATTAAAGTTTTAAAATTAAAATTCCTTTTAAAAGTTTCAAAGTGGTATGGGACACTTTGATTCAAAAGTCTACTTTTAAATGGATTCTTGACAAATAGTGTGACTTTTAAATGTTTTCAAGAAAAGGGGGATATTTCTCTCAAATAGTTTTGATGATTATTTTCATCTATGTCAACATCCTTCATTATTCATGATTGAGGTTAATGTGATACAATACAATCTTCCATATTGTATCAAATGAGTTATGTTTGACTGTGGATGTTCTATTTTTATACCATTCATGGTTTGTGGTTAAAGTATTGACATTTCGTATGCTAGTTTTAATACGAATGTTTATTTTATGCTTAAACCTATTCATATGAGGAATGAATTGGACTTAATAAGTGACGGGTGGAGCCCTCTATAGCTCCTCGATGCATCGGTAGGTCTCATGAGACAAACTAGTGTCTTGGCACAAGGCCTTGACAAAATCTTATTTGTAGTCTTGGCACGAGGCCTTGGCTATGTGGTTATGATAGTCTGGCATTTTGCATTCCATCATTATGAAAGTGGTTATTGATTTTGCATGTGATTATTCGATTAGTAGAATAACCATGTGAGTAAGTAAATGGCATTATTTCATTTTATTTATGCCATACTATGTTAAATGTTCAAGTTTGGAAGGCTTTTGTTTTAGTTATACATTGCCTTAAAGGTTTATTCTTATTTATGAAAGTTTCCGCTACATTGTTATCCTTACTGGGCATTTGAGATCACCCATTTTCTATGTTTTATTTTTCCCAGGAAGTGAAGAAGTAAATTATGAATGACCTGCAGGGATATTATGTGGGGATATGAGTGTGAATTATGCAGACATTATGTTGTTGTAGTAGTTTTTCATTTTATGATGTAATGTAAAACTAATGAATATATCTAGTGTTTCCAAGGCTACTAAACCAATCGGTCTTTCGAGATTTGATCTTTCTCGTGATCATGCCAATGTTACGAAGTAATGCACCGACTCTGGGTAGCTGGGGTCGGGGCGTTACAGTTGGTATCAGAGGAAGTTTAGTACAAACCTTGGAAGCAAGATTTAGATAAACTCTGATTAGAGCACGTAGACCTAAGATGAACTTTGAGGATTAGTATAAAAGAACTTCCTAGAATTTTGGTATTGTAGAGATTTTGTGAGTTTTCCGAGCAATACATCCCTGTCTGGATACGAGCAGGTAGAGGCGGCTCTGGCACAGATGTACCTAGGGGTAAAACCCGAAAACACCGCTTTGAGCTAGACTCGAACGGGAACTGGTGCACGACAACGGGCCTTGCTGCACTCTTGGTTACGACACTCCCAGGGGATATGCTTAGGATAATTTACATTTTCTTTACAAACCAATTTAAGTAATATATACATAAGATGATAGTAAATGACCTTGGTTAATCCTAATATGTTTCAAATTGAGAATATGGTGACATTTTAATCTCTAAATGATTTTACGACTACTATTACTCACACAATGCTTTCTGGTTTTAGTCAATGGCTGGATTCCAAGGAAGTCATAGTGACTTTGAGAATTATGTACAAGGTGGGAATGGTGGTGGCAATGAGCAACAAAATGGAATGTTGATAGGCGTAAAAGATATCGTCTTTATGCCAAATCAGTTTTCCAAAAATATGATCAACAACATATATATTAACCAACTCCCAGACTCAACAAGGAAGAGAAAGGTGATAAATGATAAGAGCTCCAGCAATGGAGACCATGGAGAAAAGAACCATCAATTTTCATCATGCAGGAAATGTGGAAAGAGACACCCAGGAAAGTGTCTCAATGGGACAATGAAATGTTTTACGTGCGGGAAGGAAGGACATAAAGTGAAGAATTGCTGAAGAAAAATGAAGAGTACTATGGAAGAAGATAAAAATGGTCCCAAGAGTCCATTTACAGTCATTTGCCGTAAATGTAGGGGACCTGGCCATTACCCGAGTGAATGTCCTATTCTATAGGATATTTTCTTGGTCAAAGAAGAAGCTATGTTGAAATAAATGGTTGGAGAAAAATTAGCACTACTTGTTGATGGGTTTACTTTGGAATAATTTTCTCTTGTATTTGTAACCCCGCAGTTTGCCATGTGAGAATGATATTTGAGGAAGAATTGTCTCTTCTCTTGTTGATATAGGTATAAATAACCATTTGGTTTTATATGATCATTGGGGTTTGAGAAAATGATAAGTTATTATAATTTGGGATGAAAATGAAAAGTATGATATAACATTTATGGTTAAATTATGTTATTTTGAAGAATTTCTCTCATTTTGGTAATATTATAAAATATAGTTTTTGAAAAAGGACAACACGTAGACCGTGTGACAACCCATCGCGTCGGACAAAGTTGTGGGAATCGAACCCACAACCAAAGTGCGATTGGGATTTATCGCCTACCACTGGACTACGTGAAGTCCCTGGTTAGTGTGACTATTTTTTTTGTTAAATGATTTTATTGATCAATAATAAGATGATTTGGGTTCTTATGTCTTATCAAATGAATACCCTTGGTATAGGAAAATGATTTGGTGATTAAGTGATAAATGTTATTTTGGAAGATGTTCGCTTTGTTGGGAACACTATATGCCCAAGGAAAATAGAATACAATGGGGTTTCATTTGTAGAGTAATGGTGGATTTTTATCTACGTTTTTATTGTTGATTTATAGTGATTTGGGTTATTTATGGAAATGATTAACCTATAACAGAGAATATGTGATAATGTTAATTACTTTTAACTATGTGACTTTAAGAGTATTTGATGTCATTTGGAGATACAATGTAACATGGGAGACTACATAATCAAATTCTTCTATGTTTTGGGTTTCAATATTAGTTTGGATTATATTAAAGGATTTTAAGGACAATTGGTTATTGAATGGTATCTATTTAACTTTGGGGTATTGTTGGTTTAATTTTAGAAATTAAGATTAGTGCATATTTATCTCAATGAATATCCTTTTGGGGGATCATTAGATCATTCACTAACCATTTTGGTTTTGATTAATCTTCAAAGACAATGTAAATATATGGTTTATCCTGCATGGATCATGTGATTCTATAGAAGTTTATTCTAGCTCTTCCAGTGTGACCAAGTCTTCTTGAATACTCATCGTTTAAAAAAAAAATTGAGTTAGTGGTGGAAATTTATTAAAGAATGAAAATCTACTTAAAATTTAATTATATCTCATAATGTTATTAGTCAATATCATAAATGAATTCCTCTTCCTTATGTAATGTAACTTTAAAAAAAATGTTGTCCGTTTACTTTCTTACTAGGAGACTAATGGTCGTTTGTCCCAACACAAGTCTGTGGTTTTCTCATTGTTAACTTTCTCCTAATCATGATTTCTATCCCTCTCCATTAGAACATGACACTTAGTTTATCATCCATATCCATGTTTTCTTACATGGAATCCTAGTTTGAGTTATCTTGGATGACCCTTATACCTCTCTTTGTTTCTTTTAAAGTGATAGTTTTATTGAATCTTTTTCCGATGTGGGACTTTCCATTATATTCCCAAGCAAAATTTTAAAAATTGCGAGGACGCAATTTATTGAAGGAGGGGAGAATGTAACACCTCAAGCTTCCACGGTACGTTTCCCTTCGAATAATGCGATAGCGTGTGTTGTACGCAACCTCGAGTTCTAACACACACCACAACAAATTAAACTAGCCGTTGTGGATAGTAATACCTACTTTTTGAAATCATATATATTTTATATTTCAAAATGGACTTCATTTTTGGATTCGGAATATTGAAATTAGCCTAGGCTGAAATTTTGGTACTTTTCGGATAACTTTTATTTTTTGATGAATAGTGAAAATTACTAAATTTTAATTAAAAACAACTTTTTTAATCAAAATAATTAATAGTGATAAATTGTGAATTTGAGTGGTTTTAAAGTATATTTCGAATATATTTTTACCATTTAATATAATTTTGGTCATTGGACATAATTTTACAATTAATCCGAACATAAACAAGTGTCAATCTTTTGATAGTTATTGCCTCTTAAAAACACGCTTTTTGTTTTGACAGCGGGAATTAATTTTAGATTAATTTCTGCCACTTCTGTGTTTTGAATTTAGAAAAAGGGATTCCATATTTGGAATCAGGATTTCCAAATTGTGTAAATAGGTAACTTTTATTTTTAGACATTTTGAATAATTACTGTGGTAAATATTTTATTTACCATGGTTAAGGGTAAATCCGGTAAATAAGGGTTAAAAAATAATATTATAATAATACAAAATTACCCTAAAACGTGTCCTAACCTTATTGGTGGACACATAACCGACCATGAGCATCCTTGGGTCAATTTGGGGACCCCTTGGAGCCACTTGTATGTGGTAGGGACACTTTATATTAATAAAGTTAAAATAAAAATAAAAATGGCATAAGCTTACATCTTTTAGAAGAACAATTTTTACATAGGGTTATACATGTTGGATTTTCTATTATAAATATTCATTAGAAAGCTAAAACGATTTCCTACATAATGATATTTTATTTATAATTTTTAGACATCAAATAATTTAAATTATTAATGACACAATAATGATGCAATGTTTACCTCATTAATAAATCATTTAAATAAATAAGATTATAATGATTAAAATATTATCTAAAACCTGTCCAATTCTTATTGGTTGATGTTATTTAGAATATGAGTCATCTTATCTTAGACCGCAATGATTTTTGGACCATTATAAACCGAATATAACTATATTATAAAGTAATACTTTCACTCTTTCCTAAAGAGCCCCTCTTCTCCCTTATAAAAGGAGACCACTTCTACTCATTCCTCACACCTCTCAAGCCACTTGGCTCGTCCAAACCCTGCCCAAATAAGCTCCCCACATCCCTCTCCTCCTTCTTGAAGCTTCCCCTTAGTCAGAAAGCATTTCAAGAAGTCCTTTGGTTCCAACCAAAGTGAGTTACCTAAATTAAAGGTAACGATTTCTCTTAAATTATTTTCATTTATTTTGCTTCTCCAACCCCCAAAATCTTTTTATTTCCTTTATTTTGTAACAACACCAGTATCCACAATATACTAGGATGTTGTTATAAGAAGTATTCAAACTACACATACACACAACTCCATCTAATGGATGATGAACATAATGTTTCTGTGGATGGCAAACTAACGCCTCACGAAACGATGATTGTTCAAATACATCTTACCGCCTCCCATGGTGGCCATTATGATGGCACTGTAATTAAATATGATATTAATGATATATATTTTATATATAAGCTTCTGTAATTCCATTTTATTTCATATCCTTATTCGTTTCATGTTGTATATACATACGATAATTTCATTTGAGGAAGTGCGGACTACCGCCCCCTTAAAATGATATGACTCGTTCATACCACACATGGAACGTATAAAGGATGGTGTTAATGAACTTAAGTAACATATATAAAATATTATATTATACTGGAATAATAATATACCTATGTATCATTTGGATTCAATTCTTTTAAAATGAAAAATTAAATGGAAGTAGCGTTCGTGCGTACGTGCGGACTACCGTCTCCACGAACGCGATGAGATTCATTGTCCATCATATCCATTCAAGTATAATTATAATTTGATGATTTAAAAATAGTATCTAAGGACTTTATATCATTCTGGATATGAATAATATACATCCCATTAATAACGAATATGGCTCACATAACAAAGAATATAAAGTAAAATGAACCCGTTAACACCCGAAATGACGATAATTCTAAGATATTATTAACAAATCAATGTTAAAAGATCATATATGATATCATATTAAAGTAAATGATTCTTGTATTATTCAATAACAATTATTTCACCATTATACAGGAGGTAAACCTACCATCGACCAAGGAAAAATTACAAAGTAAGGGATTTTCTTATCTCACTTTCAATTCCGTGAGATTTCCATTGTTCACCACTCAATTATTGCATGTGGTGTACTGCCCATGATTGTATTCATTGTGTAATATACTTTAATTTATGGGTATTTACATCATCATGTTATGATACTTCTTTCATGGGTGTATGTTTCGTAAGTTACCTAATCGATAAGGGAATTTGAGATTTCAATTTCCACTCATTTGGCTTTACACATATTTCATTGATTATGTTACTCCAAGATTATGTGTAGAATCGCTATTCATTTTATTATGCCTTAATTTCCACTCCCCTTTCTGTGGATATACTTTTGATACACATAATCACTCCATTGATAAATTCTCAAGTGATCGGTATGAACTTGATAAGAGTAATTTTAACTCAATCTCCATTTGTTGAGTTAAATATCCAATTCGTTGGTGTTGTTTCTACAAGAATATGTGTGAATATCCTTTGATTGTTTTACACTGAATATTCAATCATATTTAGTGTATTTATATTTTTCACACATAATTATGTCGTTGATTTATCCTTAACCTAAGGATACGGCCTTTATGAGAGATTTCATCTCAATTTACATTGAACTGAGACTTCTTTGTTGATATACACCAAATCACTTTTATGCGGTGTATATAATGTACTTGACATAGTATATCATGAATACCTTTATTCTCATGATATTACAAAGTTTTTATTACCTCAATTATTTGTATTCAAGTGTCTCTCTTTTGGTTAGAACCTCTAACCAAAATACCATTTTAAAATGTTTTAAAGACTTATTCTTCTATATCTTGCTCATTAATGTCCATGTTTTAAAAATGGTTTTAAGGATTTATTTATATGGACATTAAAGTTTTAAAATTAAAATTCCTTTTAAAAGTTTCAAAGTGGTATGGGACACTTTGATTCAAAAGTCTACTTTTAAATGGCTTCTTGACAAATAGTGTGACTTTTAAATGTTTTCAAGAAAAGGGGGATATTTCTCTCAAATAGTTTTGATGATTATTTTCATCTATGTCAACATCCTTAATTATTCATGACTGAGGTTAATGTGATACAATACAATCTTCCATATTGTATCAAATGAGTTATGTTTGACTGTGGATGTTCTATTTTTATACCATTCATGGTTTGTGGTTAAAGTATTGACATTTCGTATGCTAGTTTTAATACGAATGTTTATTTTATGCTTAAACCTATTCATATGAGGAATGAATTGGACTTAATAAGTGACGGGTGGAGCCCTCTATAGCTCCTCGATGCATCGGTAGGTCTCATGAGACAAACTAGTGTCTTGGCACAAGGCCTTGACAAAATCTTATTTGTAGTCTTGGCACGAGGCCTTGGCTATGTGGTTATGATAGTCTGGCATTTTGCATTCCATCATTATGAAAGTGGTTATTGATTTTTCATGTGATTATTCGATTAGTAGAATAACCATGTGAGTAAGTAAATGGCATTATTTCATTTTATTTATGCCATACTATGTTAAATGTTCAAGTTTGGAAGGCTTTTTTTTTAGTTATACATTGCCTTAAAGGTTTATTCTTATTTATGAAAGTTTCCGCTACATTGTTATCCTTACTGGGCATTTGAGATCACCCATTTTCTATGTTTTATTTTTCCCAGGAAGTGAAGAAGTAAATTATGAATGACCTGCAGGGATATTATGTGGGGATATGAGTGTGAATTATGCAGACATTATGTTGTTGTAGTAGTTTTTCATTTTATGATGTAATGTAAAACTAATGAATATATCTAGTGTTTCCAAGGCTACTAAACCAATCGGTCTTTCGAGATTTGATCTTTCTCGTGATCATGCCAATGTTACGAAGTAATGCACCGACTCTGGGTAGCTGGGGTCGGGGCGTTACAGTTGGTATCAGAGGAAGTTTAGTACAAACCTTGGAAGCAAGATTTAGATAAACTCTGATTAGAGCACGTAGACCTAAGATGAACTTTGAGGATTAGTATAAAAGAACTTCCTAGAATTTTGGTATTGTAGAGATTTTGTGAGTTTTCCGAGCAATACATCCCTGTCTGGATACGAGCAGGTAGAGGCGGCTCTGGCACAGATGTACCTAGGGGTAAAACCCGAAAAAACCGCTTTGAGCTAGACTCGAACGGGAACTGGTGCACGACAACGGGCCTTGCTGCACTCTTGGTTACGACACTCCCAGGGGATATGCTTAGGATAATTTACATTTTCTTTACAAACCAATTTAAGTAATATATACATAAGATGATAGTAAATGACCTTGGTTAATCCTAATATGTTTCAAATTGAGAATATGGTGACATTTTAATCTCTAAATGATTTTACGACTACTATTACTCACACAATGCTTTCTGGTTTTAGTCAATGGCTGGATTCCAAGGAAGTCATAGTGACTTTGAGAATGATGTACAAGGTGGGAATGGTGGTGGCAATGAGCAACAAAATGGAATGTTGATAGGCGTAAAAGATATCGTCTTTATGCCAAATCAGTTTTCCAAAAATATGATCAACAACATATATATTAACCAACTCCCAGACTCAACAAGGAAGAGAAAGGTGATAAATGATAAGAGCTCCAGCAATGGAGACCATGGAGAAAAGAACCATCAATTTTCATCATGCAGGAAATGTGGAAAGAGACACCCAGGAAAGTGTCTCAATGGGACAATGAAATGTTTTACGTGCGGGAAGGAAGGACATAAAGTGAAGAATTGCCGAAAAAAAATGAAGAGTACTATGGAAGAAGATAAAAATGGTCCCAAGAGTCCATTTACAGTCATTTGCCGTAAATGTAGGGGACCTGGCCATTACCCGAGTGAATGTCCTATTCTATAGGATATTTTCTTGGTCAAAGAAGAAGCTATGTTGAAATAAATGGTTGGAGAAAAATTAGCACTACTTGTTGATGGGTTTACTTTGGAATAATTTTCTCTTGTATTTGTAACCCCACAGTTTGCCATGTGAGAATGATATTTGAGGAAGAATTGTCTCTTCTCTTGTGGATATAGGTATAAATAACCATTTGGTTTTATATGATCATTGGGGTTTGAGAAAATGATAAGTTATTATAATTTGGGATGAAAATGAAAAGTATGATATAACATTTATGGTTAAATTATGTTATTTTGAAGAATTTCTCTCATTTTGGTAATATTATAAAATATAGTTTTTGAAAAAGGACAACACGTAGACCGTGTGACAACCCATCGCGTCGGAAAAAGTTGTGGGAATCGAACCCACAACCAAAGTGCGATTGGGATTTATCGCCTACCACTGGACTACGTGAAGTCCCTGGTTAGTGTGACTATTTTTTTTGTTAAATGATTTTATTGATCAATAATAAGATGATTTGGGTTCTTATGTCTTATCAAATGAATACCCTTGGTATAGGAAAATGATTTGGTGATTAAGTGATAAATGTTATTTTGGAAGATGTTCGCTTTGTTGGGAACACTATATGCCCAAGGAAAATAGAATACAATGGGGTTTCATTTGTAGAGTAATGGTGGATTTTTATCTACGTTTTTATTGTTGATTTATAGTGATTTGGGTTATTTATGGAAATGATTAACCTATAACAGAGAATATGTGATAATGTTAATTACTTTTAAGTATGTGACTTTAAGAGTATTTGATGTCATTTGGAGATACAATGTAACATGGGAGACTACATAATCAAATTCTTCTATGTTTGGGGTTTCAATATTAGTTTGGATTATATTAAAGGATTTTAAGGACAATTGGTTATTGAATGGTATCTATTTAACTTTGGGGTATTGTTGGTTTAATTTTAGAAATTAAGATTAGTGCATATTTATCTCAATGAATATCCTTTTGGGGGATCATTAGATCATTCACTAACCATTTTGGTTTTGATTAATCTTCAAAGACAATGTAAATATATGGTTTATCCTGCATGGATCATGTGATTCTATAGAAGTTTATTCTAGCTCTTCCAGTGTGACCAAGTCTTCTTGAATACTCATCGTTTAAAAAAAAAATTGAGTTAGTGGTGGAAATTTATTAAAGAATGAAAATCTACTTAAAATTTAATTATATCTCATAATGTTATTAGTCAATATCATAAATGAATTCCTCTTCCTTATGTAATGTAACTTTAAAAAAAATGTTGTCCGTTTACTTTCTTACTAGGAGACTAATGGTCGTTTGTCCCAACACAAGTCTGTGGTTTTCTCATTGTTAACTTTCTCCTAATCATGATTTCTATCCCTCTCCATCAGAACATGACACTTAGTTTATCATCCATATCCATGTTTTCTTACATGGAATCCTAGTATGAGTTATCTTGGATGACCCTTATACCTCTCTTTGTTTCTTTTAAAGTGATAGTTTTATTGAATCTTTTTCCGATGTGGGACTTTCCATTATATTCCCAAGCAAAATTTTAAAAATTGCGAGGACGCAATTTATTGAAGGAGGGGAGAATGTAACACCCCAAGCTTCCACGGTACGTTTCCCTTCGAATAATGCGATAGCGTGTGTTGTACGCAACCTCGAGTTCTAACACACACCACAACAAATTAAACTAGCCGTTGTGGATAGTAATACCTACTTTTTGAAATCATATATATTTTATATTTCAAAATGGACTTCATTTTTGGATTCGGAATATTGAAATTAGCCTAGGCTGAAATTTTGGTACTTTTCGGATAACTTTTATTTTTTGATGAATAGTGAAAATTACTAAATTTTAATTAAAAACAACTTTTTTAATCAAAATAATTAATAGTGATAAATTGTGAATTTGAGTGGTTTTAAAGTATATTTCGAATATATTTTTACCATTTAATATAATTTTGGTCATTGGACATAATTTTACAATTAAACCGAACATAAACAAGTGTCAATCTTTTGATAGTTATTGCCTCTTAAAAACACGCTTTTTGTTTTGACAGCGGGAATTAATTTTAAATTAATTTCTGCCACTTCTGTGTTTTGAATTTAGAAAAAGGGATTCCATATTTGGAATCAGGATTTCCAAATTGTGTAAATAGGTAACTTTTATTTTTAGACATTTTGAATAATTACTGTGGTAAATATTTTATTTACCATGGTTAAGGGTAAATCCGGTAAATAAGGGTTAAAAAATAATATTATAATAATACAAATTACCCTAAAACGTGTCCTAACCTTATTGGTGGACACATAACCGACCATGAGCATCCTTGGGTCAATTTGGGGACCCCTTGGAGCCACTTGTATGTGGTAGGGACACTTTATATTAATAAAGTTAAAATAAAAATAAAAATGGCATAAGCTTACATCTTTTAGAAGAACAATTTTTACATAGGGTTATACATGTTGGATTTTCTATTATAAATATTCATTAGAAAGCTAAAACGATTTCCTACATAATTATATTTTATTTATAATTTTTAGACATCAAATAATTTAAATTATTAATGACACAATAATGATGCAATGTTTACCTCATTAATAAAGCATTTAAATAAATAAGATTATAATGATTAAAATATTATCTAAAACCTGTCCAATTCTTATTGGTTGATGTTATTTAGAATATGAGTCATCTTATCTTCGACCTCAATGATTTTTGGACCATTATAAACCGAATATAACTATATTATAAAGTAATACTTTCACTCTTTCCTAAAGAGCCCCTCTTCTCCCTTATAAAAGGAGACCACTTCTACTCATTACTCACACCTCTCAAGCCACTTGGCTCGTCCAAACCCTGCCCAAATAAGCTCCCCACATCCCTCTACTCCTCCTTGAAGCTTCCCCTTAGGCAGAAAGCATTTCAAGAAGTCTTTTGGTTCCAACCAAAGTGAGTTACCTAAATTAAAGGTAACGATTTCTCTTAAATTATTTTCATTTATTTTGCTTCTCCAACCCCCAAACTCTTTTTATTTCCTTTCTTTTGTAACAACACCAGTATCCACAATATACTAGGATGTTTTTATAAGAAGGATTCAAACTACACATACACACAACTCCATCTAATGGATGATGAACATAATGTTTCTGTGGATGGCAAACTAACGCCTCACGAAACGATGATTGTTCAAATACATCTTACCGCCTCTCATGGTGGCCATTATGATGGAACTGTAATTAAATATGATATTAATGATATATATTTTATATATAAGCTTCTGTAATTCCATTTTATTTCATATCCTTATTCGTTTCATGTTGTATATACATACGATAATTTCATTTGAGGAAGTGCGGACTACCGCCCCCTTAAAATGATATGACTCGTTCATACCACACATGGAACGTATAAAGGATGGTGTTAATGAACTTAAGTAACATATATAAAATATTATATTATACTGGAATAATAATATACCTATGTATCATTTGGATTCAATTCTTTTAAAATGAAAAATTAAATGGAAGTAGCGTTCGTGCGTACGTGCGGACTACCGTCTCCACGAACGTGATGAGATTCATTGTCCATCATATCCATTCAAGTATAATTAGAATTTGATGATTTAAAAATAGTATCTAAGGACTTTATATCATTCTGGATATGAATAATATACATCCCATTAATAACGAATATGGCTCACATAACAAAGAATATAAAGTAAAATGAACCCGTTAACACCCGAAATGACGATAATTCTAAGATATTATTAACAAATCAATGTTAAAAGATCATATATGATATCATATTAAAGTAAATGGTTCTTGTATTATTCAATAATAATTATTTCACCATTATACAGGAGGTAAACCTACCATCGACCAAGGAAAAATTACAAAGTAAGGGATTTTCTTATCTCACTTTCAATTCCGTGAGATTTCCATTGTTCACCACTCAATTATTGCATGTGGTGTACTGCCCATGATTGTATTCATTGTGTAATATACTTTAATTTATGGGTATTTACATCATCATGTTATGATACTTCTTTCATGGGTGTATGTTTTGTAAGTTACCTAATCGATAAGGGAATTTGAGATTTCAATTTCCACTCATTTGGCTTTACACATATTTCATTGATTATGTTACTCCAAGATTATGTGTGGAATCGCTATTCATTTTATTATGCCTTAATTTCCACTCCCCTTTCTGTGGATATACTTTTGATACACATAATCACTCCATTGATAAATTCTCAAGTGATCGGTATGAACTTGATAAGAGTAATTTTAACTCAATCTCCATTTGTTGAGTTAAATATCCAATTCGTTGGTGTTGTTTCTACAAGAATATGTGTGAATATCCTTTGATTGTTTTACACTGAATATTCAATCATATTTAGTGTATTTATATTTTTCACACATAATTATGTCGTTGATTTATCCTTAACCTAAGGATACGGCCTTTATGAGAGATTTCATCTCAATTTACATTGAACTGAGACTTCTTTGTTGATATACACCAAGTCACTTTTATGCAGTGTATATAATGTACTTGACATAGTATATCATGAATCCCTTTATTCTCATGATATTACAAAGTTTTTATTACCTCAATTATTTGTATTCAAGTGTCTCTCTTTTGGTTAGAACCTCTAACCAAAATACCATTTTAAAATGTTTTAAAGACTTATTCTTCTATATCTTGCTCATTAATGTCCATGTTTTAAAAATGGTTTTAAGGATTTATTTATATGGACATTAAAGTTTTAAAATTAAAATTCCTTTTAAAATTTTCAAAGTGGTATGGGACACTTTGATTCAAAAGTCTACTTTTAAATGGATTCTTGACAAATAGTGTGACTTTTAAATGTTTTCAAGAAAAGGGGGATATTTCTCTCAAATAGTTTTGATGATTATTTTCATCTATGTCAACATCCTTCATTATTCATGATTGAGGTTAATGTGATACAATAAAATCTTCCATATTGTATCAAATGAGTTATGTTTGACTGTGGATGTTCTATTTTTATACCATTCATGGTTTGTGGTTAAAGTATTGACATTTTGTATGCTAGTTTTAATACGAATGTTTATTTTATGCTTAAACCTATTCATATGAGGAATGCATTGGACTTAATAAGTGACGGGTGGAGCCCGCTATAGCTCCTCGATGCATAGGTAGGTCTCATGAGACAAACTAGTGTCTTGGCACAATGCCTTGACAAAATCTTATTTGTAGTCTTGGAACGAGGCCTTGGCTATGTGGTTATGATAGTCTGGCATTATGCATTCCATCATTATGAAAGTGGTTATTGATTTTGCATGTGATTATTCGATTAGTAGAATAACCATGTGAGTAAGTAAATGGCCTTATTTCATTTTATTTATGCCATACTATGTTAAATGTTCAAGTTTGAAAGGCTTTTGTTTTAGTTATACATTGCCTTAAAGGTTTATTCTTATTTATGAAAGTTTCCGCTACATTGTTATCCTTACTGGGCATTTGAGCTCACCCCTTTTCTATGTTTTATTTTTCCCAGGAAGTGAAGAAGTAAATTATGAATGACCTGCAGGGATATTATGTGGGGATATGAGTGTGAATTATGCAGACATTATGTTGTTGTAGTAGTTTTTCATTTTATGATGTAATGTAAAACTAATGAATATATCTAGTGTTTCCAAGGCTACTAAACCAATCGGTCTTTCGAGATTTGATCTTTCTCATGATCATGCCAATGTTACGAAGTAATGCACCGACTCTGGGTAGCTGGGGTCGGGGCGTTACAATATACCACCCATGTAGAAGAATTAAAATGAATCATTATCTCCCCATGAAATCCCATATGGATCCATACTCATCCCTAAACAAGAAGAACATCTCTGCTACTAAGAGACCATATTGGTGGGGGATCCACACCATATAAGATATCCCTGAAAAAAAGCCTTCCAATCAGACAACTAATTTTTCCTGATCTATTCTAAAATCATGGGTATAATAGATTTTGGTCATATATATTTATTCCTGAGACTCATGAACATATAGATGCATGTCTTGAAAGAGTGATATCTGCTTCCACTTATTGTAAGACACCAAAAATACCTTTTTCAACATCTTCTGGCTCAAAAAATTGGTACTTAAATTGATTTTTCTTGTATGTAATAAATATTTTAATTGAAGTACTATATATATTTGATCTACATCCTCTTCCAAAGGTTTATGTCTCACTATGAAATGATATTCTTGAGGATCTTATGGTCTGTATACATCACAAACTTCTCAACCAACATATAGTGTCTCCAATATCTCAGGTGATGTACAACCATTGAAAACTCTAAATAATGATTTGGGTAATTAATCTCATGTAGTCTCAATTTCAAAGATCTATAAGAAAAAAATTGATCCACCTACATCATAACTACTCAATGTTTGATATCAGATGTGTGTCAATTCACAATATAATCATTACCCAACACATATAAGGTGAGGATTGGTGTTATGGTAATCCTTCTCTTCAACTCATATATGTAACTCTTAACAAAATTAGATGAAAAAACATCAACCCTTTCTTTTTCAACCCAATCTTCAATTCTTCTAGATAGGAGAAGTCCTGAATGAAACACTAATAATAGTCTTCTAGACCTAGAAATCTATGAATCTCAATGAAATTTTAGGGATGATCCCAAGACACCGTGGATTAAACCATATATAGGTCCACTAACACTATAGCCTCTAATATTACATGGAATAAGAAGAAAACCCCATAAATCTATAAATTATATTCAAATAGATCAGTGCAAGGCTGATGCTCACTTAGTGTAACCAAAATGATGTTAATATTTTGGGAATGATAGTCGACAGACTGATCATAAACCAATATTTCATCGATTAAAACCACCACAAATTGATATAAGAATATAATAATGATCATGTTCATCATGCCTATGAACACAATTAATTCATTTTTAGACTGACATATCCAAAAAATTATTCAAAACTATACCTACAAATAAAAGTAGTCCATGACATGTCAGATGGTCTCACCATACATGGATGGTACCCTAAAATTAATCCAATCTTGTAAGAGATCCTAGAACCTATTATATGATCATAGTTAATTTCAAAGTGTGGAAGACTAAACCAGTTCATGACCATCATTTGGTCTAATCTCTGATAATCCACTAACAAATGTAATGTCCCTTCTACCTTCTTGAAAAAAACACCAGAGAAACCCATTTTGAATTACTAGATGATATGTATAATTTTTCGTGAATATCCCTTATCTTAACATTTAAATCATGAAGCTCTACTAGTTCTATCCTTTAATTTGGAATAAAAATTGGAACAACTCCTGGAACCAACTTGATCATGAACTCAATCTCCTTCTTAGGCAGTAAGATGAATAATTAATTAGGAACCAAATCCTAATAATGGTCTATCACTAGAGGAAATGTATCATGATTCATCCCACTATTATTCAGTACATGAATCACTAACTAGTCCATGATTCAATCTAATTTTCAATGAATTGGTCCTGTATGACCATCTTGAATATCCCATTCACCCTGGTGATGATTTTTCCCCTTATGAAGATAGTATGGTAACTATCCTATTATAACAGTCGATATGATCATAGTATAGGAAAATATAACCCATATCATTAATCAAATAAAATGAAAAAAAGTTCGAACACAAATGAATCCCAAAGGAAATGGTATCCCCCAATTTCTAGAGAACATTCCTTGTAGTGTTTGATATCCACTGATAACACTCCCAAAAGATTGTCGATGGTCATGATTCTATCCAACATCTCAAAAAATAAAAAAACCATCCGTAAATTAATTATATAATAATTATTATGATACCCCTATATAAAAAAACACAACAAATAGTAGATGATACAAGAATTTTGCATCTAATTGCAGAAGGTTCTGCATCTAGACTATTCATAGTTGAATGCATGCTGTGTAGTTGACTCACCCCTCTTCCACGAGTTCTAGGTATACTCCCTCATAATGATCCCTATGTATAATAGTGATTTTCCTACAACAGGTTACCATATACACTACCTCATCCTATATTTCAAGTGGAAATCAATCTAACTATCTTCTAAGGGGTAACTGATTCCATCCTCGACTAAGTAATTTTCTTGAACCCATGACACTAAGACTAATGATAGTTCATACATAACCTCTATAGATGACCCATTCTACTAAAATCATGGAACTCCACAATAAGAAAAGGATATTATTGGTGCATGTTGCTAAAATATTACCACTAAAAGAAAACTACTAGGCTATGGTTCATAAACTATTTTCTACTACTAAAGATCTTCTGACCTCCACTACCATATCCATAACTACAATAGAACTACTTCCTTCTACCTAAATAAAGGATCTCCAATCATCCATCTACGGCTATGTGGGTGACAAGTGGGGCTTCCCTCATGTTCCCTTCCATGAAAATATCTCGATTAATCACATATGAAAATATTAACAAGTGAAAGGAATTAACCTATGACCTTATCACCTAGAGAATCCGTTACTGGAAACATTTTTCCCTGGAGACCTCATCAGATTCTAAGGAAAAAGAAAAATGATATAGGTCAGTGAAGCATCCAATAGTTTCTATCACTGACATTCTATCATGTGTTAGGTTCATCAACTTATGATCCCTCTCATCCCTCAATGTCCTAAAATTGAAGTGTCTTAGGATATTCATTTTTTATTCCTTCCTAGTTATCTCCTCTTGTAGACAAGATTAATACAAAATTTTTTACCAATGCTTGGATATTCATAATTACATGTATGAAGAAAGATTCACCCTCCTATATGTGAGTGTATTGAGGTTCTTAAAGATCACGTGGAATGAATTAATATAAAACTATGATTCCTGGGGTCCTCCCTCCTTAGTTAACATATATGGATGATATAACTAAAACTCTCTGATCAGCTCAGAATCGAAGGGATGGTGTGCACAGTCTCCCTCTACATGGATAGATGATCCTCAAGAAACTATCATGTAGTTTCTCATCCATATAATTATTTAGATCCATTAGTGGTTCTAGTTCATCTGCATTAGGATTATGCTTATTACCACTCTACTGATTCTCATCTTGAAGTTGATGAGGAGACATTTTCTCTGTAAGGGCTAACACACTAATTAAAGAAAAAGAAAAAAAAACAATATCAACCTTAAAAGGAGAAAAAATAAGAGAACTAATAGCTCATGGTTCCTATATAGTTTCTGTAATATAATAATTGGATTAAAATAATAACTTATTTCATTTATTTTCCTCAGATATATCAAATTTTAACATTTCATTGGTCTAAGAGGGGATTATGTTACATTTGAAAAATATTTCCCAATCCTAAATAATGAATTTCAAAATATATCCCTATGTTCCTACCATGATGCATGCATAATCATCTTGTGTTGTTCTAAACCATGAGTAAAATCCATTAACACAGTAACATCACACAATAAGTGAATCCCCGAAGGTGAAATAACATGAAAATTTTAATAATAAAACAATAATAACAACAATCATATCCCCAGAAACATGGGTTTCCCCTAGACATGGGTTGACTAATCTAATGAACGATCTCATTTACATGCTCCAAAACATCCTATTATTTTTCCACATTTCTCCAAATAGTCATTCAACATAAAATACCTTCCTTTGATACCACTTATTAATGTCACCCAACAAGATATCCCCTCATGTGTCTGAGATGGGTTGGCTACTATGCCTTAGTTGGATCTCCCCATATTCCAGAGGCTACTAGATAGTATCAAGGGTGTAAGGAATGTAGTAGGGAGACTATACCCTATAGTAATGAGTATCCATAATAGCATAAATAATATAAATAATAAAGCATTGTAAAATGATTAATAAATTAAAAAAAAGAATAAAAAAATTAAAGACTCATGTAATGACTTTATGAATGTAACTAAATGAAATAATTAATTAATAGAAATAAATTAATAAAAAAATTAATAAAAGACTTTGAAAAACCCATTTATAAACCCCATGTAGGTATTTTCATGAATATCTGACCCATTCGATAAGAAATAAAACAAGATAAGTCCTCTTTCCTTAGTCGGGACCCACATTAATGAAATCAATATAGATACTAAATGGAACCTGAAGTGTTTGTGAGTAAAACATAGTAGGATGGCATACATAGTTCATAAAAAATATATTATGAATATATAGTGCATGAAATAATATGATAAATATGATTAATAATTCCTAAATTAATACAAACAATCTCATAAATCAATGGGACCTTGAGCTCAAGGTTGATAGCCTGGGTCAGCCAAACCTACTTTGTCTCTATTCCAAGTGTCTCTTTCAAGTGGTGAATCCTCATACATTTGGATTGATCACCCATACCTATGGTAGATTCTCCCTCATCATGGTTAATCTACCACAACATATATCATGTAACCATGTAACCAAGTAACCAAGTAACTGAGTAACCAAGTAATCACTAGGCTCTCTGAATAAATAACTATGCTAGAGTCTCTTACGTCTTCCTAAGGATCACATCACTAAGGGGTAAGTAACCATCTCATATTGGTCTCCATGTATACATAAATATGTTAGAGTCTTTTATGTCTTCCTGTGATTCATGTATCTAAGGGGTAGAAAACCATCCCACTAGGCTTCATGAGAATATCTCAAGCTAGAGTCACTTAAGTCTTCCTATGGTGTTATACCATACCAAGGGTAAATTATTCTTATTGAGTGGTAGATTATCCTACATCAAGATTAATCAACAGTACTATATCTCACATGAAAGTGGATCAATACCTCAAGAATCATGTCGAAAATGAAACCAATACAAGCCAAAAATGCATATAATATATAATTGGTGGATTTTATTTCATCAATATGAATCACTAATGCTATTAATAAAGTGACTGAACATCGAAATGTTATTAGGTTATCATAATATAGGTTGGTTAATTCTTAAAATTACCAATTTATAATCAAGTTATTATCTACTGGATGATTCTACTATATTATGATGAATCACCAATATCACAACATTCGAGGTTAGCATTTATCACAATTCATATGTTATTAAAAAATCCATATTATAAATATTGTCATTTCATTAGTAGTTGAAGGATAGGATCACCTCTTGGAAGTCCATATGTCCAGTCTCAACACCAATGGACACAATATAATCGGTGGGAGTCGAAGCATGTGAAAATTCATGAAAAAATTAATTTGGTTGCACTCATGGTGTGCTGATGCAATATCACTTAGTAAACATACTAAATGAATATAAATAGACATTAGGGAGTTATTATAAACCACCTAATTCAAAATCATTGAAGATTCATAGAATCTATCAATGTCTATATTAGCGATTAGATTTTAACGTTTCTTTACTTTAACCAAAATCATAGTCCTATAAAAAACATTTCATGAGATATAAATACTGATTTGGAAACCAAAACATGGTTTACCCAAGGACTAACTAATTGATTATGGTGGAGAAAAGGAATAATAACATAAGGAATACCTTTAAAATCTTGACATGGAAACTTAATATATTAAGGAAACCCACTTTTGGATTAGAGAGGAATTATTAGAGGCATATGTGGAAGGGATATTGTTGAAGGGATGTATGAAATTAGAAATGGGGAAACTATATGTTTTTGAATTAAGCTTATGAAAACACATCCATGATGTGAATTTTCCATTCACATTGTGAATTACTTAATTCTGATATATTCTGGGAAAACCATCACTTTAGCCTAAATATTTTGAAAAGGCCATTTCAGACCATGTTCCAGGCACACAAAATGATTTTATAATTTTTAGGTATTACCATATTCATTTAGGTTATAAATGTGGTTCATAGGGTCACCCCATATCCATTCATTCCTTATATATATTTCATGTTGTCTTAACATAATAGTTCACTTCATGATTTAAAAATTCATGGCATGAATTAATTTTGTACCCATACTTTTGTTCCTCTACTCTTTCTACCTAGAATCAACCTAACTGGATCACAGTCTCAATTACCAATGTTTAAAAAATAATTTTATGAACTTAAGAAAGATTAAATGATAACATAAATTTGTACATACATGAAAATAAGGGATATTAGAAAGGAAAATTAAAAAATAGATTTCACTCGATAGTTTACATAGTACACTCATGGATTATGAGTTGAGAAATGAAGATAGTGAGTCAATAATGAAGGAATTTATCGATGTTGTGGCCATTAATTCCATAAATAATATATCATTAAAATATAATCAAGAAGTTAAATAATTTTATGAGGTTATTTAATTTCATCACCCAAATATTAAGAGATTAAGTGGTAGTTTAAGGATAAGATATCAATTTATTTATTCTAATGTGTTAAGGTGGGAAATATTGTGGCTAAATTTCCTAAAAAATATCTAGATGATTATGATAATGTAGTAAAAAACAAGAATACAAAAAAATATGGTTCAAATAATTCTGAACGGATTTTCTTCAGAAGAAAAATTTTTATTTATAATGAAGAATATAATTTTGAATAAAGTGAAGTAGAAGAAATTGAAAATTGTTATGATGAATGTGGGATGATGTATCATTCAAATAAGACAATAAATGTTGAGTGTGATAATTTTAATGAAGGTGTTTTTGGAATGGTTGATATGTAGGAAAAACATGATAGAGTGCTTGAATAACTTGATGTTAGGATGTAAAATAATTAGAATCCCAATGTAGTGGTTCATGAATCTAATATATTCATATAACAATAATTTAAAAAAAATTATATATGAATTTAGAGACATAAAAAATAAAATAAAATAATTCATGAAAATATAGTAAGAAAGTATAATAGAAACCCAAAATTGAAGTACCAACCCAAATCATTGATGGATTGGATAAAAATATCAATGACAAAGAGAAGAGAATTGTGGAGATGGAAGAAGAAGTAATGAAATGGAATTGAAATTATGAAGACGATGAATGATTATTAGCTCTTTGAATAATTATGGAAAACACAAAGGAATCATCATCATGTTTGGCTAAAGTATATTAAGTGGAATAATGTATACCTATTACTCATGTTCAGCATTTTAAAGATAAAGATAAATAAGTGGGTGTTTCAAAACCTCAAGCACCAAATCCTTGGAAGAAGTTATATCTTTACATACCTAGAAAATAAATTAACCATGTTTCAAATAATACATCTAATACTTCAAGATTTTGATGTTTTTCAATATGAAGTTAGGATAAACTTATTATGTATGTTTTGTTTCTAGGAGATCCTTTGAGATCAACAACAATCCAAGTAGAAAAGAATAATTTTTAATAAATCTATGGATTTTAATGCATATAGAATTTCTTGCAAAGGATTTCGGAATAATTAAATCAGTTACACAGTAAGAATGAAATAAATTTCTTCAATAATGCCTCAATTTGAATGAAATAAAAAGTTGTAAAGCTCATCCAAAATCATAGAGACTCAAAATAGTTTTTTTTATTTTTCAAGATGAAGAACAGTTCATGGAGCCAACTATCTAGGATACACATCAATTACTAACATGGGTAATAAAAGGTAGTTTGGCGAAGGATAAGGTTATTGATATTTTATTAAGGTCAACAACCAATTCCTTATCATCGATACTGAAATATTTATGCACATCACAAATGAAAATAAATACAGAACTAATTAAAACTTTCAATCACAATAAAGCTATTTCCATTCATTTCATTAATGTTGAGAGACTTAAGATTACTGAGTTTGGAAAATATTAGATTAGAGGAAAATATATCAGGTGGACTGACATTCTTCAAGTTGATGGGCTATGTCATAATATTCCCAGTGTTATCCAATTATGTGACCATTGACTTATGATGGTGTTCAATTAATAGGTTTTTACTATCATAAAAAAATATAATTCACTTATTATACATGTAACAGTCACAATGAGAAATCTATACATTTTTAAATCAGAAAGTTTCTATATATTGTGAAAATTGTCAGAGAATGGGATATATAATATGTGTCTTTTCATTTGACCCAAAAATATATAGATAGGTTGTTAAAGTGAAATCAAACATGTGATATTACCAATCTTATGTATGATAATACTCACATATGTGATTCATGTAAAAAGGTGAAGATTATCTATATGTCTTATAAGAAAATGAAGATAAAGGCAACAAGGTAGGTTAATCTTATGAATTTTATTGTTTGGGGGGCCTATTTCAGACTAATAAAATTATGAAAGTTACTACTATGTGGTGTTTTGTTTATGATATAAGTAAAATGAAATATAGTATTCCAATCACACTCAATATCGTGGTGTAAAAATGTATCACTCTATATCTGAGGAAAGATAGAAAGATGGTTAGTGTAAATATTTAGAACTTTTGAACTGATAGTGGGAGTAAATTTACTAATCATAAAATTGAGGAATATATATATATATATAATCATGCAATTCAACATCAAGTTTTGACTGTTTGAATACCCCAACAATATCGAGTAGTTGAATGAATAAATCATATAATAAAATAAAATGTACCAAATAATTTATTTTGAAAAATAACTTTTGAAATGAAACTGGAAAGAAGATATTATTTCAACAATGTATATATACAATAGAGAGTTGTTATGTGAATATTAATGGAGAAATCCATATGAAATTTATATGGAATGAAACCCACAATCTTGTACTTCAGAGAATTTGGAAGTAAATGTTTTTTTCTCAATAAGAAGAAGAGAATAAAATTTTTAGAGTAGGGAAATGAAATTATATTTCATGGATTCTCATAAAAAATTAAATATTTCATGTGTTATAATAAGGGACATGAAAATATGATTGAGAGAAATGACATTACATTGGTTAAAATATGGAAGAAAGAGGCTTTATATGAGAAGATCTCACATGAAAAATCTACCAGCTTCTTAGCTTGAAACAAATGAAGAAGAATAATTTTTAGGGGGAATTATAATGAATGAAGATAAATTTTATGAAGAATCATATTGTGATGAAAGTGTAAAAATTTTAGTAGGCTCAAGAAGACAAACAAACATGGTTGAAATCACTGAATGAAACCTTAGTGGAGACCAAACAACCTCAGTCCAAACTAAAATAATGAAGGATTAGAAGCATGTATATTTATTTTCATTATTTCAAAAAAAATAATTTATATAATCTATAGATAACGATATCTAGGACACAGATATGGTTGAAGAGATTTACCCAATACAGAAATATGATACATGAGAAGTTGTTCCAAGTCAAAGTGATAATAATGTCATCAGAACCAAGTGGGTTTTCCAAAATAGACATAATGAAAAAGTAAAAGTTATATGAAAAAAGGAACAACTTGAGTACAAGGGTTATTCAAAAATTTAAGGAATTGATGATTATGAGATTTATATTATGTTAGAATGACTAGAAACTATATGATTATTTAAAGCCATAGTGGTTTAAAAGGGTTTAAATGTATACCCAAAAAAACATAAAATATACTTTCTTGAGCAGATTCCTTGAATAATTAGGATATATTGAGAAGAAAAATTGAATTATTAATGATGAATAAAATGGAAATGTATGTTGACTAAATAATTATTTTTATAGGCTCAAACAACCACAAATAACATGGTATTCTAGGTTAGATCAATGATCAAAAAGCATAGTTTTTATAGAGGTGGATTTGATCACATCCTCTATATCAAAAAGAATATTGAGTAGTTATTGATAGTTCTTATATATGTTGAATACATAATTTTTAGAGGCTCTAATGATAACCAATTTAAGAAGTTCATTAAACTAATCTGGTGTGAATTATAGATGTCACTAATTGGTGAAATTTGATTTTTTTCTTGTCTTTTATCTTTTTATAGAGTTTATTGGAAATTTATCTCAAAAAATAAATATCCTAGGGAAGTTTTAATAGGATTTTAGATAGAGGAATTAAGACCTATGGAAAATATTTAGGTGACAACACTAACATTATCAAAAGATAAGAATGGAAACAAGGTTTATGTAACTACGTATTGGAAAATCATTGAGATTTTACTCTATATGACCACCACTCAACCAAATATTTTATATTCTATACATTTCAATACACTCATTTTCAAAGTGATTCCAAGGAAATCCATATTATTTCTGTGATTATAAAACTTCAATATATCCATCATAGGAAAGACTATGGTCTGTTCTTGTATAGTTATTCAAAATAGTTCTTTTGTTATTTATTTATGTGGATAAAGATGGTTCAGTAGTTGATTGAAAATAAACAATAGGTTGTTTTTTTATCTTTTGAGTTAATTCATATCATGGAAAATTAGGAAATAAGATGTTATACCCATGAGAACCATAAGGGGTGAGTACATTGCTTCCACTAAGGCATGTACACAAAGTCTATGGATGAAACAAAAGCTTAATAATGTGGATTTTGATGTGATTTATTATATTACTACAATGTGTGATAAATCAAGTGTGAGAAATATTTTTTTAAAAAAATATTCACCATTCATAGACTAGGAATATTATGATTAAAATTCACTTCATCAATGAGAAGGTGGAGAAAAGAGATGTGGTTTGTGAGTATGTGTAAACTCAAGATTATGTGTCATATTTCTTGACAATGGAACTACCCCCAGTGGTGTTTAGAAAACACCAACTAGCTCTAGGAGTCTATCCATACCTAATAACTAGTTGATTAAGGTACATAAAACCCTCTCACTAAATGATTTAATGTTTCTTATAGGTTGTAAATAAGTGTAGAACTAAGGGGAAGATATGATCCATGGGGTGCACCTGAGCCTCAACCCAGTTGGTGAGGTATCTTTATGTTCATCCATGAAACCCATGCCAAACACTAGTTGGATTCATATTTTCTGGGGTACTATATAAGGAACCGTAGCAGCACTGTAGTAGGCACTATGGCGGTACTGTACACTGTGCAGGCACTGTTGTAGTTACTATATAAGCTACTTTTTGGTACTTTAGGCGCCAAAACTATTCACCTTGGGCCATTAGTTTGGTTTTGGAGTTCTTAAGTAATTTAGGACAGCCAAGACTTCAGTTCATTAGGGCTTTCGGGCCACCTTTAACGCCTTTGGGCCACCTCAAGGCCTTAGAGCCACATGCAGTTTCCCTAGATAGACTCTACAAAAAATGGGCATCCCTAGAGGAGGATTCAGAGTAGGAACACTCACCATAACAGAACCAATGAATTTGGAAGAATGAGAGGGTGTGTATACACCATTAGGACCATCCTATTCTTGCATGGGAAGCTTAGCTAGACGACCATGCGAAGGTGGAGAGATACGATCATGATGCAGATGCTGGGGAGGGGAAGTTCCATGTAGTTATATTTTGGTTGAATTCCCTAAGACCTTCATGGAATTTAATGTCTCTTAAGCCTATGGGATATGTAATCACTAAGCCTACAGGACTTGTAATGGTTCCTCCTCATCCCTTGTAATGGAGGTTATAAAAATTCAATAAAAATGAAGGCTTTCAGGCCATTCTGGATATGATCCATGGGGTTGATTGTGATTGAAAAGCACATGTATTGGGAGAAAAAAATGGTGTTGGAACCAATGAGTTACATGTAAATCCTTGTAGATGTTAGATAAGGATACTTTTCCCTACCCTGATCCCAGAATCAGTAGTCTTAGAGAATTGGTTAACATATCTTATGATAAGTGGTGATTTTTATCCCTAGCTTTCTTATGAAATAGAACGTTATTATATCAATAATGTTTTTCCTATGAACTTTTTATGTCCTGGGGGAGTATAAGAAAATGGACTATCACCTTGTATTATTTATCAATAATGTGGAGAAGTAAAAATAGAGGCTCACTTGGTTTCAAGGTAATTTTTTGTCATATATTGTCAACTAAATCCAAGGGGGTGATTTTTGAACCCCAAATGACATTTCGAGTGGATTTATTGACAAGTATATTAATTGATAATATCATTTTAGTTAGGAATAATTAATGGAATTATATATGATGGAATGTATGGATTTGTGTAAGGGTACATCCAAGTGGTTACATCCTATGTAAAGGTAAACAACTCAAATGAGAGATTATGTGAGGGTTAATGGATACTTTTGTTAGTGTAGTAGTGAAGTATTCAGTGGAATAAAGGTAATATGTTGAAATAAAGATTTCATGTTCTATGTGTAAGGGTAGGGTTAAGTTGTGTAAGAGTAAATACTTAGACAAGTTATTTGCATATAGGTATGAGATGCATTTTATAAGGATATTAGAATATATAAGGGTACTAGAAGAGGTTGGAAAAGGGAAATGATGAGAGTCATGTATAGATATAAACTCACGTAAGGGTACTTTTAGGAGTATATTCTCACATACGAGAACCTATGTAAGGGTAATCCATGGATCCCAACTCGTATAAGGGTATAAAGGCTTGCATAAGGATACACAAAACTTGCATAAGAAAATCTCCAAGAGGTGCCTAAGGGTAAAGAGAAATTCTATGCCACAATGTTTTTCACCTACCTGTAGTCCAATAGATATTAAGATTCCATGGCCTTAGCATTCACCCTATGCAATAGAAGGTCCACATCTTCTAGAAGCAAATAATTCAAGGATCTTTTCACCTATTTTGTAGTGAATGATATTGAACTAAAATAAATTAAGGAATAACATGATACAACCTAAAATAACATTCCATTTTTCTTGAGTAGCATATTATTCCACAAATTAAGATAAATACACTACAAAGATAAGTGGATTAAGGTTTTGTATTCTTCCATTTAAAAGATGTCCATATTGTAGATAAAAATCTATGCTACTAAACTAGTATGGTTTCATGGTCTTGAATGATACAACACTATGGAATAATTATATACTCCACAGTATCCATGCATATTTACTGGATTAAATTTTCATATATATTTTATGTATAAAAAAATGAAATAACGTGTGATATTATTATTCACTAGAGGGTCAACTACATTTGAGTAATTCATTATGATAGAGGGCCATGAATTGTTAATGATTTTGGTTTGTGATTGTAGTTTACAATATTTAAAGATATGTAATTCATTGAAGTTTATGGAGAGGCTTTCTTGGGAAGTCACATCCTTAAGATATGGAAATATTCTTGGAAATTACAAACTATGAAACATGGATAATTTAAGATCCATTTGTGATTCATAAAATGATTACTACAACACATGTGATTACACCCATATAAGTGTAGAAGATCTGTTTTACATGACATATCTCTTGATAGAGTACAAAATGACATAGAGAGACACCATGATAATTATATGAGATTTTTTAAAATCTCAAATGGAAGGATTACGGTCAAATAAGGTGTTATTCTAGGATTCCCATTTTTACTGAAATTAAAAATTTCACGTGTTGAAGTGAAGTAGCATCATTGGTGTATGCATAATCCTCACGTAAAGAAGTTAAGTTTCAACAATAGGATAAGTGAGTTCCTTATTTAAGGAGACAAGTATTTTATCTAATTTTTAATAATATTCAAATAGGAGGTTAAATGAGACCACTCAAAATTTTACTTAAACTAGTGATATTTAGTGAATTTCATGCATAGAAACATTATTATGCATAGTCCTTGGATATATACCAGTGTGGGTGAACCAAATAAAATCCCATGTGTTATTTACTATATTCATCACTCATTGAGATAAAAGACATAGAAAAATTGAGGCGTTCCTCAAGGTGGGAGAACAAGATCCTCATAATAGAGAAGGGTTGGTTTTATCATATATACCATGATTTACATCCCTTATAAAAGTGTTATTCACTATAAGGATCTAACAAAATTTTTAAAGATCCATTTATGTATTAATACAAGTTTAATGATCATATTATATTCTTTTTAAATGAATTATTACCAAGTGTGTACAATTGGTTAGTTGGAGTGCTACTAATTTCTAAGATAGACATGTTTTAAAGCCTATGGGAAACATATAAAAAGTATTATAGTTAGAACAGAGGTTAATTTCAACTTAGTAACTTACATATCAATCAAATTTCTTGGGAATATAATTTCTTATCCTAGATCGGGGGATTATTTATCCTTGTTATATTATATAGTAAAAAATATGTTGAAAATTTTAATTTGGAATAATTTATCAATTTTTTTCTTATGTCACATGGTAATATTGTTATGAATGGACTGCACATGACTAAGATAACATTATAAATACATCTCAAGTTAATGAATATCTAGTTAAGTCTGATATTGATTATGTATAAGGAATAAAATAAATATATCAAACAAGACTAGGAGAACATCATATGATGATAGTAAAAATTACTTGACAATGCTTAAGAAATATGAATACGATGACTTCCTAGTAATTGAAGAAATGGTAATACTAGTTTTAAGGAAATATATATCTATTATTCTTTAGATAAATTTTATATGTAATAAAAATAAAGATAAAGTAATATGAAATAGTAAGTCTTAATGAAATAATTTGTTTTCATATTCACATTAGACCAAGTATGTTGAATATTCTAATGTAACATAAGAAGTATGTTTTGAAATTGATTTATTCCATGTTTTATAGTTTCACTAGGATAGTAAAAAAATTATATCATATAACAAGGAATTTTAACTACGGTATTATCGATTATATTAAGGATAACAGAGTAATAAAGCTATATACTTGATGATATTGTCTCATGATTAATTTTCTCAGAGATATGAGGTCTTTGTAAATATAATATCCATGGGTAGTGTGGTGGGATGAATTTAAATATTCATACCTTAGTATAATCATGTTTACCTTATGAGACTAAAAATTTGGGTAGTTCATAGTTGGTTCTCATGTAAGTGGGAGTATGTTGGAGTCAGTTCAATAGAAATAAATATTTTTAATTACTAAATAACTAATATATTCATTGAATTGAATATTTTTTAATACATTTTTACATGATGTTAATTATTATATGTGACATCTATGATATTTTTTCATATTGGAACTTATCTCCCTAAAAGATCATACAAACTCACTACTATGATGAGAACCTAGAAGTGATATGATAATATTCTTAAATATATGTTTTATATTCACATGATATCATTTTGTGAGACAGAAATGATATATAATATAAGGGTTATGGGACTCATAAGACATTATAACTTCTTCTCATGAAGTTCGTACTTGGAAATCTAAAAGAGAAGGGGGTATGAGAACTTGACCCTTAGTAGGAAATCCCAAATTATATATGCACTTAGAAGTTGATATCTATGGATGTGTGTAATGGTCCTTAGACATTAATAAAATTATTAATTCATATTATGATCCACATACTTTGATGTATTGATGAAAACCATGTCAACATATACTTGTAGTGATATAGGATGCATTGGGTGAATCACAAGTGATATTATATCAAAGAACTATGTGAGAAATTATATCTCCCTACTTAGTTTAGTGGAAGTAGATATCTCATGCCCTTTCATAAAAATAAAAATGCTTGATTAAGTCCATGGTCGTGATGTTCTGTCAGCAAGTTCATTTTTTTAATTTCAAATAAAGAGATATCGAGTATATTGGTTGATGCCACCAATACGAAACATTCTTTATTAGAGATATCAAGATAAAGAGATCATATTACACAGTGTATATTCATATGATGTTTTATGTTGTTGTTACATTAACTTATTTCCTTATGGGTGCCTTGACATGTGGCTATATGTTAGCCTTATATTTTATGCAGTTCTACCTAATGCCACTGATAAGTATTCGATGAGGTTCACACACTAAGTGTATCCATAACCTTAGTAATATTCTATTTTAATTTAAGATGTTGGATAAATATTATTCATATTCATTATTTAATAATTATTCATGTTTGGATTAATTACAAATATTCAGCCCCTATTTATTCATGAGAATAATTTTGAGATGAATATTTAATAAATATTTATTCTCTATTTAATTTGATATAATATTTATTTTTTATTAGTTACTAAAGAATCATTATTTATTTATTTAATTAAATATTCATGATTGAATTTATAATAAATACAAAGGAGGAATTAAATACTGAGTTAGTAGCCTGATGAGAAATAATATCTTAAATATTATTTAAATAAATATTAATTTACTTATTAAATAAATAATAATTCTTTATCCATGAGTATAGAACATTTAGACTAAATAAGAATAATATTATTTTATAGACATGGGTGTTTTCGATGATTTAGATAATAATAAATTCCCTTGTGTAATTATTTATTCTCTAACCTTATCTATTTATAGCAAATGATCCTCAGCCCGGTTGGTGAGGACTCGTTAGGTGCATCCAAGAGACCCGAGATCAAATTCAAGTGGAGGCGTATTTCAAGGTACTGTAGTAGTAATGTAGCTAGTAGTTTTTGGTAATATAGCAGCTAGATCTATTCATCAATCTTGGCCTTTGGTCCACCGGTTTGGTCCTCGGGTCCTGTAAGGCTTTCGGGCCAGTTGATTCTCAAGGCCATCAGGCCACCTTAAGGCCTTTGGGACACCCCAAGACCTTCATGACACATGAAATGCAGATGTACTAGTCAGACTACAAGGGACAAAGATTCAGAGGAGGATTCAGGGAAGTTTCATTCCCTGGAGGAGAGCTAACTGGAATTTGAATAATGAGAGGGTACGACATTTCCATCGGTACCAGGCCTGTGCTTCTTTGCATAGGATAGTTAGCTAACTAGCCCTACAAAGGTGGAGTGCTGATATCAAGAAAAATGATAGGGAGGAGTAGTTCCAAGTTGTCTTGTCTGGGTGATTCCTTCTAATTCCTATGAGTCATGTAATTTTCCATAAGCCTTTGGGCCCTGTAAGGGTTCCACCTCACCCCTTAAAAAGTTTTATTATAAAATAATTAAAAAATTATTACCTTTAGGCCATTCCAACCGACCTTAGCTATTTATAAACCTGGTTTTGTCATTCTCAACCTTAATGGTTATTACAGACAATGAAATTCAAGACAATTATCTCAAACCCTAGAGGTATATACCACTAGAACACTCTCAACAGTGGAGAGTGATTCTATTCCTCCATCCTCTTCACTCTAGAGAGACCAAGTTGAATCCTTCCAACCTAAATGAGACACTTATGGTGATCAATAATGAAGGATGAAAGCATAAAAATATTCTATAATTTCACCATAATATTTTCATATTGATGTTCAGAGGTTCATGGTGCATGTTTGGATCATAGTTAGAGGTATTTTAACCTTTAATCCTCTCACTATGATGAAGGTACAAAAATAAGTGGTCTATTATATCTTCAATGAAGAAAGAATTAAAAAGCAAGGTAATTATTTATATACACAAATTAACAATAAATTTTATGTGATGATCCCATATTATTGGTTCTATCATTTATTTTAATTATTCATTGAATTTATTTATTTTTAATGAATAAAAATCATTATTTACAACAAATATTATTCATCAATTGTGAAAAAAATGTAGTTGGATACTAACCAATAAGAGATTTCACTGTGTCTCGAGCATTAAAAAACCTCAAAAACAAAAATGGGAACTTAATTATAATATCTAGGATGTTACACCTTGTTCTACCCTATAACCTACTAAGAAAACCAACAAACCCCAAAAGTAGTCCCCAGAAATGCCTCATGTTAAATAGAAAATCAATCAGAGACTACACCTTAGGGGGATTTGAACCCCAAAATTAGTCTCCACACTAGTGCTAAAGTAACCACTCATCCAAGGTGTCCATATTCAAAAAATGTGTCATATTTATCTATTTTTATATAATCATGTATTTATATATTGTATATATATATATACAACAATGTTCTTATAAATACATATACTACAATAAAATAATATAATTATATATATTTTTGTATACATAATGTATGTATAGAATATAATTATATATGTTTATATAATTAATGTTTTTATACATTTATATTGTGTATTTAATATATATATATATATATTAAATTGAAAAAATTGGATACTCTCTCAATTTGTGCATGCAATCATTTCATAGGGGTTATGCAATTTTTTTTGTATAATTCTAATTTTATCAGATGTCTCTAAAGAGGCATTATGTAATTGATATTAATTTATATAAAAATAACTGTATAATTTATTATAATTAAAAAATATATTTATAATATATTTATATACATAAATCATAATTACATTTATATAATGTGTGTCTGTGTGTGTATGTTTGTGTATATGAATGTATGTATATATGTATGTATGTATGTATGTATGTATGTATGTATATACGTATGTATGTATAATTTAATTGTAAAATGTAATTATTATAAATACATTTATATGATATTTTAATTGAAATAATTTATCTAAATATTATTAAATAATTTATTTATTATATAATTATATACTTAAATCATAAATATATTTATATATGCAAAAATATGTAAAAAATTGGTCATTATAATGTATAATTAATTTATATAACATATTCATATAATGTATTAATTACATTTAATTGCACATTTAAATAATTTATATGTATATATTTATATAAACTATTTATATAGTATATTTAAATACATTTATATACATAAAATATATTTATATAATGTATTTTTTCTGATATATTTATATATATTATTTAAATACTATTTTATAATTAATTTAAATAAATTTATGTAATTTTTTATATTCATAAAAATTATTCATAATATATTTATATGCTCACACCGTTATAAATAAATAAATATATATAATGTATATTATGATGTATATTATATTTATAAGAACACACACACATACATATATACATGTGTATGTGTATTTATATATAAAATGGTTATTATAATGTACATTGTTTTATAAATACATTTATATAAACAACTAGAAACACTTATTTTAGAGGAGATTAAAATAACCAGGGGTGCTTTTTTATTTCTATTTTTATTATTATCATTAAACCACATGAATTTTAATATATATATATATATGTATGTATATATATATAATTTTAAAGGGGTTTTAAATTGTCACTAAAATAAGAAATTAATAATAATAATATTTATAATATTTATACATTTAATTTAATAAAATATGGTCATAATATTATATACGAATATTTATTTTTGTGTGAATATATATAAATATATGCATGTTATTATTGAGATAACTTAAACTTAACATGAAAATATTTTACATTATTTCCATAATTTAAAAATTATATACCACAAATAAGCACACAATCCCAGAACCCAAAGGTTTATTTATTTTGGATACTAGATAGGTAAATATATTTATACACATTATTTCTTCAACATCTCCCTCCAACATATCTATATAAAACTTCCATTTACCCATAATCATAAAAATAATTTCCTATGGAAATGGAGAACAAATAGAGTGGGCTCAAATGCTCTGTATGGGGAAACTTATCAATGATTAATAAATGGTTAGAACATAAGCATGAGAGAATACTTGATCATTGGAAAAGTATTTGATTCAAATTATCATTAAACCATAAGTGTTATCCCAAATGCACAATAAAGGGGCATATAACCTCAAATGATAAAACATATATCATGACATAAGAGTGTGAAAATATGATACCGTAATCATCAGTCATGGAGAGTAACATAGGCACATAAAATATAAATTTTTATAAATATTTGTATATAAAATCTTAATATTTTGATCCATCCCAATCACTTATATGAATAATTTTGTGAGAAAACCCAATCACTTCTTAGCAATATCATATTTTTATGCAGAATGAAATCCATAAAAGAAGAATAATTTGATTTCTAAAAGTATGTTCCAAATAAAATAAATATGAAATAAAATATAAAATATTCATAGTATATAATAAAATAAATATTATAAGAATTGAGTTCAAGAAGGAATATTATGACTCAATGAAATGAAATTGAGTTTACAAACCCACTTACACTCTAAAGAATATTATAATAATCGTAGAATAATTTAAAATGTATTTAATAAACTCATCAATTTTTATCAATTTTTATTAATACTTTTTATTTAATTATAAAATAGTTTTTATTACTTTTTGTTAATATTGATAATAAATTGTTAATGAGTTTTACTATTTATTTTTTGTTTTAGTATCATGGGTTTTTTCAGCATTCCATGTTAATTATTTCACCATTTTAAAATGGATAATGTCTTGTAATATAATTTTTATAATGAGTTATGAACTTATAGTTTTATTCCATGGTAGTTTTATATATGATTCATCGAGATTAATTTTATCACTATGTTGTTTCGTTAATTTTTAATGAAAAAAATATGGTATATTAATAATGTGTTAAATATTAATATTTACATTACATAACAAAAAAATAATTATTTTCTTATTAATAACATATGTTTCTAATAATTAAGTCTTAAAAGTCATCCATGGTAGAAATTTATAGAATTTTTCATGTAGTTCGTTAAACGTGCCCAAATAATAACATTCTATAAATTATGGGTGAGTATGCATATCAAAATTATTTTTTACTATAATATAATTATTATTTAATTATAATGAAATTATTTAGATTTAATTAATATTATTAATTGTATTGTATAGAACATGGATAAAAAATAAAACAAAAAAGTTATTAGGGAGTTGGTAATATAAACATTTAATGCATTAATCTTCACTTGTAGAGCCTCTATGAAATGAAGTATTTTTAGAATTCTATTTTTGACTAGGGGATACCCAAAATTAAAAAATATTTTGGGATATTAAAATAGGGTATGGATTCAAGAGGATATTGAAGGAAAAAAGTTTCTTGAAGTGTGAGGAGAATAAATACTTTAATAGGTGGAAATGAGGAATATTTCATTAGGAACATAAGTTATGTGAGGAGTAAAGATGGAATCACATTGGAGTTGAGTGAATAGTTATATAAATTATTTTAAATTAAGTGGTATTGAATTTAAAATCTAATAAAGGTATTAAAAAAATAATATATATCATTTTAATTCTAAACAATTTGATCCAATTCAAGTTTCCCCCCTTTACCCCATTTTATCAAGTTTAATTATTTACCATGGTAATTAATTTTTCAATTACAATATACGATGAACATTAGGACAAAATTTTGATATTATTATTCTAAATTTGGACCCTAATTAATAATTAAATTTAAATATATATGTGAAAATTTTGTGTTAAATTAAATCATAATACATATAGAATATTTTCTGTGGAAAGAGACTAGTTTCTCTTGGGCCCTTATTTTGTGTTTTGGGGTGAATAGAGGTGTAATATAAAGGATGAGTGAGTAGGAGTGAGGATTGAACTGAAATATTAGACTATAGCGGTCATATAACAAGGAATTAACTACATATGGAAATAGTTCGTGTGGTTGGTATCCCAATAAAATCCTATTATATTGCCACATGTGGGAAATCTTAGTAAAAGTTCATGTTCTTGGGGTTTGTTAGACACTGTGCATAAGATTAGTTCTTTGGTTTGGAGAATTTATGGAAAACGATCCCTACTTATTCCTATAAATCTTCATGTTGTGGGCATATTCATTGTGGTTTGAAGACATGGGGTTAGATTCCGATGTTTCAATTTTTGGAAATGTAATGCTTTAGATCATGTGTCACAGTGAAATCCTTCTTAAACCTCAATGGTTTTTAGTGTTTTTAATACGGCTTTATTGGGTGAGATTTCAAGGTCTCAATAAATTAATTTCATATCTTTTTCAAATATTTATTGGTTTTGGAGCGATGAAGGATTTCACATCATGATTGAATTTTATCTCGGATTATAATGGTGTGAATATGGAATCACATTCCATGTTCATGTATTTTACATATATATATAAATCTATAAATATACAAAATTTATCTTGGAACCCATAATTATTTATTTTACTTCCAGTTCCTATAGGTGAATTTATGGATACTATTGATCCCCCTTTGTCTACTTATAATCCTTGAATTCATTTGATTTTGAATTTTTCATTTAATGCGTGTTTCACACAATTTATTATTGTTATCTTCCCAATATTCTCTTGAATAATGATATGGATATTTTATTTGTCTTTTTGGTGATTTTGTATTGATTAGTTGATACTTATGGTCATTTTACAGGTTACTGGTGTTCCTATCATGTGATTCGGGACTCAAGATCATCTCTAATATACATTACACTTGTGAAACGATCATTAATGTTTTTGATGAAGTATGGGATTTGTTGATTCTACTTATTTTATTTTTATATATGAGAGTACCATGATTTATCATTATTGTTTAAAAATTTTAAATTTACATATGTGTATAAATTAAAAAAAATTAGGAGAATAAGAATTAATAGTTGGGTGTTGCTATCACATGGAATTTATGATTTATTAATGGATGCCTCATGATATTTTCTAGTTAGTATGTTTTTTTTTTATTTTTTTAATTATTGTTGTTATTATTGGAATAATTTACATTATTGTAATTTTTTAAACAATGTAATTTTTTTTAAATTATGTAGATTATAGATGGGGAATTCGAATTGAGATTATCAATTCTAAATAAAGTAGATTAATGTGAATAATATTGTTTTATTTTCTAATAATAGATGTAGTAATTTTTGTAATAGAATTTTTAACCAATTATGGTTTCCCATAATTTATTTAATGATTCAAGATGGTAATGAGTAATATTTTTTTCTTAAATTGAAGTGTTTGGGGGGTTTTGTGAGCATAGTTGACATCTATTATCTTGTTTTCATTGGTGTGATAACTTCAGTTTCCCTTTGAGTTTGTATGGTGAAAATATGATTTGTTTCCATGTATGCATACTATAGGATGTTAGAGTCATTTTTTTGATTTATTGTTAACCTAGTATTGTTAAGGTATTCGGTAATGTATCTATGTGAATTTATGGGTCAAGTTGAGAGTTGGGATTGGTAAATTTCTAGATTGTTTTTCTAGAATTGTTTATGGGTTTTTTGGTTTCGGTTGAGAATGGGACTTGCCTGATGTGTTTGTTGTTTTATGAATACTATATTAAAAATTAATTATTTTGACCTCAAACTTCCTATCATATTACTACAAGTGCATCTTTTATTATGATAGTTCAAGTTGAGTCCTATAATATCCCATTTATGGATTGGTAAATGAATTTATAATGGAAACCATAGGATGGATGAAATAAATGCTCTTAGAGAATAAAATGGAAATTTAAAATTTTTAATATTAATTCTTAAATCAGGCTATCTTGTGATGAAATAAAAATATTTATCCCAGATTTATAATGATATAAATGAATGATTGTTAATTTCTAATTAATAAATGAATATGATTAATGATTATTAGATCGTGATTCATATGTTGTTTTATGAGATCTTCTTTACTATACCTTAGAGGTGATAACCCAATGTCATGTGGGGAAATCCTTGATGTTGAGTTAGAGGATAGTTATTTTCCATTTGTCTGTTGTGGGATATAATAGTCATTATATTTTCTGATTTCATACTCTCCACTACTAGGGGAAGGTAGTTGATGCTCAAAGTTTTTTATTGTTCTGAGTGTTTTCCCAATATCTATATTATTTAGGGAACAAATGTATGGATTTTCCCATTTTTCCATCCTCCATTAATACATATCATGTTGTATAGGAGTATTTAGGATGAAATGGATCAAAGTATAGGGTACGTGTCTACAGGGGATATGATGGATATCAGTTTTACCATTCATATATGTGAGAGCTATAATGACTTGGGGTTATAGAATATATATGTATTATTACAATAGTGACTATAGTTACTATAGGTTTGATTAAAAGGATTTAGGTATAATGATTAATACATAGGTTGTAGTGGCTATCAGAATTATTTCTAGCTATAATATTTGGTTGATATTTGTGTGTATGGGGTGTATAATGATTTATGGATGTGATATGGTTACATGTGGTGTATGATGACTTATGGAAGGGAATTTACAATGTAACATCTGGAACTGGGTAATGAGATAGAAAAATAGTGCGTAAGTGGATCAAAGGTACCTTTCTTGTGTATAATATTTTGATAGAGAATTTAATACATCTATGTGTTACTTGGTGAGTGAGACGTGGTGAAGATTGGATATAGTTTTACCTAATTTAGATAACAAGTTTTTTCTTCTGTTTTTACACTATTCTTTAATATGTTATTTTATTATTTATATGATAGGTTCTAGGTTGGATCCTATTGAGAATACCTATATGATCAGTCCATTCATAAATTAACAGTTTTTAGGCCTGCAAGAGCTGGTTGGTGGTCAAGTTTAGTGTTACTAGATTGTAGAGTTATTCAGGAGCTGTTGGAGCTTCATGGTCATTACATAGGATTTATTTTTTATTTTTGTTTGTTTCCACTTTTATGAAATAAAATTCATGTATGGGAATGTTTTATTTATTTATGATTTTGAGTTAATTGGAGGATTTAATATTATCTATTTTACTTAAAATTTAAATAAAGTTTGTAACACCTATAATTTGAATGAATTTTATACTCTCAGCACTATTCTACAAACCTGTATTCCATTCGTGGTAGAATTTGATGGTAATCCTAATCTTCCCTTTAAGACAATATGGGATTCTAGTAGGCTATAGATGGTCCTGACAGATTGGTATTAGAGATGATAATTAAGATATAATATGGGGTTTATATGTTTTAAATAGCGGTAATTTCATGGGTTGGTATAGTAAAAATATCAGATATACATAGCATGCGACATACGAGAGGGAAACTAAATTGGATATAGATATTTAACGACCACTATGATCTAATGTAAGAACATTAAGTTTACTTAATGGGTTAAGTGAACTGATGTTTTTTACAGAGTATAGAAATATGTAAGGACTACGCATCATGATTGTATGTACCTATGTTTGAATTGAGAATAAAACAATAATTAGGTTTAAATATGAATTAATTAACCCTAAACATTCCATATTATAGGTGTATAATTTCTTAGAATATGTTCTTTTTAATGTATGACTCCAAGTAGATGTCCCTCTTAGGGTTGTGTCCAATTCACTCAGACATATGTTCTAAAATATCTCTATAGAGTGGAGATCAATGAATATGATTCTTGGAGGAAGCTTATTTGAGAGTTTTAGCACTGGGTTTTATATAAGTATGAGGGATCCATTTAAAATTATAAGATAAAGTTTTAGCTACTATAGGTATTTCTTACAATTTAGTCAATGCTCAGAGAGAGTAATGGGTTCTGTTGTCTATTATGCTGCTGCGCAGGGGTAGCAGAATAGTGGTGCTTCTTATTCCTTGTATTTCTTGATCGGTTTATGGTGGTTTTTATCAATGACATACTTTCATATTCAGTGTTTGGGTAGGAGAACTCCGAGTAATCATGTGCTATTTTTGATGTACTTTGGTGTTATATTATATTTATGATGATATTAAAGTGTATGTTTCTTCCTCAAGAGGTTCATTTCACTGGACATGTTGTGTTTTAGTATGGATTAGTTGTGGATACATAGAATATTGAGAGAGTTGTTTCTTGGAAAACCTCCAAGTATTTTTTAGAGGTGAATAATTTTTTTGGGATTTCTAGTTATTATAGGAGGTTCATTCCCAACTTTTCAAGTATTTAAACTCCTCTAATATCGTTGAATAAAAAGGATAAGGCCTTCAAGTGGACTGACGAGTTCAAAAATAATTTTGAGAATTTGAAGGTGAAGCTGGTCCGTTATCCTCTTCATTATTTTCTAGAGGAAGGTTTTTTGTTTTTGGTATATTTCTAAACCTCACATCTTGTATTTGGATGTGTTTTGATAGAGTAGAGAGTAGTAATCTCTTATGGGTTTTGTAAGTTACAACCTCATGAATTTAACTATGCTACCCATGATCTCAATCTGGATACTGTGGTGTTTGATCTGAATTTGTAGTGACATTACCTCATTAGTGAGTGATTTTTGGCCTTCAATGACCAGAATATCATGAAGTATATTTTCTATCAGTTTCATTTGATTGTAAAATAGTGATAGTGGAATTATTATTATAATATTACGTTTTTTATATTTTTTATACACTAATGAAAGGAAATGTTTTTACAAATGTAATGAGATGTAAGTCACACAATGATGTTGTTGGATAAGAATTCTTGGAGAGTGGTGGAGGAGCTTGTAATATCACACCTCGAAATTGGAGTAGTTGATGGTAGATGGTGTCTTTATCAAATGACGTTGTATCCAGTTATGTAAGTGGAGGAATCCAATATAGGTTATTCTATAGTGGATGATTGGCGAGATCATGTTGTTTATGGTTATTCCCCTGAGGGATGGCCAGTGTATAATCAGTATTAGATTTTTTTTATTTCAAGGTTGGATCATTATTCCTTCAATAATTAATTAAGGGGTTCTCCATTAGTTCCATATTTTTCTCTAGATAGTGAATCCTAGTGTGGATAAGATGTATTCTTCTTATCTAGGTTAGTTTTAGTGGTTTGGGTTGAAGCAATCAGTTGATGAGTTTTTCTATTGGTGTTTAGTCTACTAGAAAGTAAAGACTGAGCATCATATTCCTTATAGTTTTCTCTAGTCATTTTATGTTACAACATAGAGGTGTGAGGACATTTCAATTGAATTATTTATTTGTTTTTAATGATCTAATGGTTCGTGTGATGCTATGTGGGTTATGTTTACCACTTGATGAAGTAATATCACTTCATAGAGATTGAGAAGTAAATATGAATGAATGTTTTATTAAGGAAGTATCCTAAGAAGGCGGTGAGACTTCATGTGGTTTTAGAGATGATCATCCATGATCATGATACCTATTTTTCTTCTAGAATGTGGAGAAGTATCCAAAATTATTTTGGATCATAGTTATGCATGAGCACTACTTTTCATCCATAGATGGATGTTTATATAGAGTGGAATATCTATAATATAGATGATATGTTTCACACATGTGTTCTAGTTTTTAGAGGTTCTTGGTTGTGGTACTTTCCCTTGGGGAGTTCTCTTTTAGAAACGTTTATTACTCTGCCATTAGTATGATCTCATGTGAATCATTTTATGAAAAACGATGTTGATCGCCATTGTGTTAGACTAAGGTTGGAGATTCATTTATTCTCATACTATAATTGGTATATACCTCGATAGAGAAAGTATATGTGATCCATGAGTTAATGAAGATAGCATTGGTTCATCATAAATAATATGATGATAATAGGAGGAAACCAATAGAGTTTTATGTTGGAGATTATGTATTCTTAAAGATATATTATCATTGAGGTCTGTGAAGGTTCAGTCATGTGAGTATGTTTTATCGTCAATTTTTAGAGTTTTCAAGGTATTGGATCATACTGGTGCTATTATGTATCAATTAGAACTTTCCCCATAGATGAGATGGATTCATGGAATCTTTCACATGTCATAGATTCTGTCTTCATAAATATCCCCACATCATTGAATATGGTGATCTGGATATTGAGGATTATGTGAAATTTTAGGAATGACTTGTTCTTATCTAGGACTATTAGGATAAGGTGTTGTTTAGGTGTGATACTCCCTTAGTTCACATCATATAAAGACATAGTGGCTTAGAAGAGTATACTTGGGGGTGGGAGTTTCAAATTCATGGCGAACATCCAAAGTTGTTTGATGTTTTATTTTTTTTAGATAATGTGTATGAAATTATTGATTTATGAGATGATGGATGGTGTTATGGGTTTATGTACGTTATTACTCTAAGGTGTTCATCGTTTTCCAATAAATTGAGATCATTGGGAGGTATCTCATGTGGTGGTTTTTCTGTTCCCCTTTCTATCCTTCCTGGGGTTTGATTTAAATTATAGGAGATGAAAGCATTTTGAGAGGTATCTAATATAAGGTCTCAATTTCTCCTAAGCCTTTGATTTGTGTTTTGGGGATATCATAGGTGTCAATGTGTGACACCATGAGATCTTAAATTATATTTTACATTATAACCTAGTGTTATCAATAGATTTATACACTGACAAACCAAAACCAAAACAAACTATGAATCATTAAATAACCATTAATATGTAACCACAGAATTTGTAGTTAAAAATAGATCCAACTAAATTATGAAATATATATTGAAATAAAAATGAAATTCAATATTAATAAAAATACTTTGAAAAAGATTTAATTAGTTTAACAAAATTTCAAAAAATACCTATTTATGCTTTAACATTTTACCCTTACAAAATTATCTTTTGTTCTTTTAATTTGATGATAACAAATATAAAATATATTTCTGATATTAATAACATGTTTACACCAATTTTTTAGTCCTTGATTGGAAATAAGAATAAGAATTAATAATGTATCAAAAATTTATTTTCATATGATAATGATTTTAATTATGGATTTTTGTTTTTATTTAAAATTTAAATAACTATATTTTAAAAATTTACCTAAAAAAATTAAATTCATTTTTTTATTTAGAGTAATAATATTATCTTAGGATAAATTTTTGAGATCCTTCTAAAATAGTCTATTTTTAGGGGAATAGTAAAAATAATGTTTTTACTAAACTGTAACTTTATATTTATATAACAAGGAACTAGAAGTGAATAAAAAGTTTTTATTTGTAAAATATTTATTTTTCATTCAAGGCTATACACTTTAAAAATAATCTATTGAATTTATAAAATCTATAGCTACATTTTAAGGACTAAATATATATTTTTAAATAAATACTCTTATTCATATTTTCCTTAAATTTAATGTTATTTTAGTAAAATTTTATTTTTTATTTATTTCAGAGCCACTTAATTTTTTTATAACAAATAAATTTATATAATTAAAATCAAATGCTTTGAAGGTGTAAACCACAAGAAAAATTTAAGCTTAAAAATTCAATTTTTCTCAACACAGGTTTTATATGTTATATTTTCTAATAAAAATATTGAGTTTTCATACACGTAGATATTTTATAAGATAAATTTGATTTAATATTTTTAATACTTAATTCCAAATTATATATTATGGTTCTTTAAATTTTATTTCGTAAAAAATTATTTACTAATGTAAAAACAAGTTAACATAATAAATCCAAAAAAAGTAAAATTGAACACACTATGAGTAAAGGATTTAAAAAATGTTTAAAACATGTGTCTAAATGAATGGTATAGGGATTATTTATATTATATCATGTGTTAATATATTATTTTTTATTTTTTAGTCTTCATGAAATGTGAAACATGTGATCTATTTATATTAAGTTGGAATATTTACAAAAATCCCATTCTCACCACTTATAATAGAGGATTCTCATCACCCCCTCAAGAAAAAACTAAAATTTTATTTTTATATTTTAAACATACCAATATTCTTTACCCTATAATCCTATTCCTTTTACTTGAGCCTATAGTGACATGATATTTTACTTACACCTCCTTTTCCAAGGTTTCCTCTAAGTAAAATCCGAAGTCCTCAACTTGTGTACTAATTTCCCAAAATTTATTATCTTTTCCCTTTTACAATTAAAAATATATTTTTTATCATTACTATATAATTGAATTAGTAGTTTTTTTTATAATTAATGTTATTATTCTAATGTAATAACTATTAACCACCTATCCTTTTTCCATTAAGGAAAACAACGACGACATTCACGTGTTTGTGTGACCTGTTGCTTCCACAATACATTTAGTTTTTGTTTCCTAGATCCTTGGAGCATGTGTTCTTGTTAGGAATCAGTAATTCTAGGTGGTTTTAATTTTATTTATTTATATAAATGGAATAATCCAATAATTTTTTATCAAAATCATAGCTTCTTTCCAAAGGCAGTCATTCATTGAGTTTGAACTTACAATACTTAAGAAAATGCATTGGTTGAGAGGATAGGAGGTAGAACTCATCACAACCTTTTGGGGAAAATTATTGTCTACTCTAGGAATCTCTTATATATTTGAGATATTTTCATGAATCCTTATTAGTTCACCAAGTATAACATAGGTTTCCCTTGGAATTTTCAATCAATTATTAGCAGGTGTAAAATTTAGAATTATCCATATGTATTCGAGGTTCCTTATTAATAGAGACATCCATATGTATTCGAGGTTCTCCATCAATGGTATCCTTCCATATACTATTTATATATTATTTTAACCATCATTATAATTATATTGGTTTTTAAGCCACTTAGCGGGGCCCTATAGAATTTATTTTCATACAGGGAGACAAAGGTTTCTTTTGTTATTGGGATCATAACCATAAATAGGCTACCTAGGAATCCTTGGGAAGGGAATTAGAACCCTCATTGTTTGGTGCCGCTTAATGGGACACATCATACCTTTTCAGGTCATGTGATAAGGACCTATCTGTATAGTTTAATGTCATGTGGTATGGACATCTAAGTGAAAGGTTATTATTCAAGGTTTCTTGTGGGACTTATGCCTAAGCGTCCTATGGAACATGGAAATAATATGGGTTTCCATGTTTGATTAGAACCTATTGGGAATATAGCCCATAAAGAATTAGGTTGATTTGAAGTGTTGGGTATGAACCTCAAATAGGATTCCAACGTATCCCATTTGGTTGGGAATTAAAGCCTATGTAGTTCGGTGAGTCTCATGGAAGAATATAGTACTTTTTGAGAAATGAGTTTGGCATACTTCCGGAAAATAATGACTTGATGATTTGGGGGTTTAATTTGGGTCTTAGTTCAAAGGAGGATTTCTATTTATGGAAGAAAATATATGGAGCTCAGGCCTTAATAAGGATTCTTGCATATCCTAGTTATGGTGGGAATAATAGTTCTCATAGTGAATTAAGTTTGGGCGGCTTAATTTGGGTCTTACACCTATGGAGGTTTCCTATATTAAGGGAATTAGGGTTGGATTCCAGATGATGATATCCAGCAAGCTCAGGCCCTGATGAAGGCTTCCAACGTAACCCAATTATAGTGGTAATTAGAGTTCTCATAGTTCAATAATATTATATTGTGAGGATGTTGTGATCATCAAAGATCCCTAAGACAACGTGAGGCATGCTCGGTGTGAGAAACACGAGGATGTGAAAGATTCAACAAAGGCCCCATACGTTTCCTCCTCTGCTGGCAGAAGGGGACGTACCGACGATGATGAGGGTGGAATCGGCTGACGAGATTGGGGAAGAGGGTTAGGCGATGAGCCTTACCTCTGTTCTCTTTATACAATACAAGGGTCCAATGCAAGGAAGAAGTGAAGGTGAAGGAAGTAGAGAAGAGCAAGACTACAACCTTCTACATGAAAGGTTAGGGGCTTACACCAGGATGGATGCCCTTTAATATTGGTTGAGGATTACTCTAAAGGAGTATGACCATATGAGATTTAACATGTAAAAGGAGTCAGATGATGATGTTTGAGGAGTTTCTTGAGGAGTGTATCAACTCAAGGTACTTGAGGAATATATAAGGAGATTTCAAACTCATAACTTATGAAAGGAACCAAGAGGAGTAAGTCAACTCACGATACTTCATTGAGTGTGATGGAGTGTCTCAAATCATGGTATTCCAAGGATAAATGTTGGGGATTATAAAGGAAAAATGGAAATTTCCATCGACCTGAGAAGAAAAGTTCATGGTGCGACTCTCCATTTTTTCATGGGTGTTGTGCAGGTACTCCGCACAGGCCCTTGGCGTAGGTCCATGGTGTAGTTCCACATGTTCTATACCCTGATGGGACTTTGAACTATTATTCCCCATTTAATTATCTCTTATCTCATGCTTTAGAGAGCTACTTGATAAAATTTGGGGGATCTGGATAAAAGAACTATGAAATGGGAGATTTGGGACTTCTTCCAAATTTTTCTGCTTATGATCTGTAGAGACCAAGGGTCCTATTTATAGGTAAGGAGGGAAACTGGGAAGAGGAGTTACTCCACATAGCTACTCCGCATTGTTCCTCCATGTGGATTTGAAAAAATTATATTGTCGCGTAGATCCTCTACATAGGTCCTCCTCATAGGTCATCCACGTAGCTTTTCTGTGAAACTATTTGGGATAAAATTTGTCCGTCTTCTAAGTTCCATAACTTTTGATCTGTATGCCCATTTAGGCTCCTCTAATAGTCAAATTGAAGCTCTCAAAGATATATAAACATCATGAGATGTTGAATTCAAAATGTATTCTTGAAAGAAACTCGAAAATTGTATTTAATGTGTTGACACCGTTTTTCATTGATCTTGGAAATCCACACCCTACGTTTCTAGGGGGATATCATTACACTTATCAACAGTTATGGAGTAGTATTTTGGCACATATAAATCCATCCCAAATCATTATTTCTCTATAAAGATGAATTTTACCCAAACTTAGAATTTTTTTACAAAGTGAGGTTCATATCTTCAATCTGTGGGAAAGTGCGTTGAACACATTTCATGGTATGTACAGTTTCATTTTACTTAAACACCTTACAATACTAGTCATAATATTTAATTAAATAAATATTTATTATATTTATATAATATTTTAGATTTTTTACTAATAACACATATTATAAACTACTCCCATTCTTTGGAAGATGAAATCATCAAACATGCGTACGTGCAGACTACCGCCTCTATGGAACGATTAATTTCCATTATTTTTTTCTTTTCATCACCACCATTCAAGGATAGTCATTATAATGAGTTAAATGGATAAATATTATTTTGATTAAATTATCAGGTCTCTGAAAATATAAATTGTGAAACCTATTATATATATGAGAATTAAACAATCGTGGTAAATTTAATAATCCAAAATAGCGTTCTAATAAAAAAAGAATTTCTTCATACTATGTTATAACTACATATATATTATATTTTTTATATAATTATTTCAAAATATGATATAACACACTAATATGCAATAAATAAGTTTATTATTCTTATTGTATAATTATATTATAACTAAATCACTTTGTAATCATCAATTAATTATAATATGTTCTTATTTGGGTTGGTTTAACCACCTACTTGGGAAATGATATAAATATATATCCTGGATGAACATTGGAATTAAATTTATGGTAATATATTAAAAAAATAAAAAAATAATGATTTTAGTTTATTTTTGGAATGGTATCATTAATATTAAATTCATTAGTCAATATACCAATGTCTGTTTGTTAATAATCACTGAAACATGTTCATTAGTGATTTCATCTTTAAAGATCATAACAAAAAATTGATCAGAATGAAAATATAAAATCATAAATAATTATAAAAAATAAATTCAATTAAATTTTATGATATGGTAATGAAATTCTTTTGGATAACAAAATAATAATACCAATATTATTAAACTAGTTCAATACTATCAAGATTTATTACACCTGATATTGAAGAAAGATAATAACTAACTAATATTCATGTAGATAATAATTATAAATGACCTTTAAAAAAGGTTATATATATGAATAAGTTTATAATATAGTTTATTAATATTTTTAGTTTTGTTATACATGATATTCATGTTCTTTTGTGGAATTCAGGAATAAAGGTAAGAGTTTAATGTCTTAAATGTTCACCCCTTGAGATATATTTCTTATTGAAGAACATTTTTTATTTGGAATGATTTATCTAATGAAACTTTAATATTTTGTATCATGCTCATCTCATTATTAACTATATTTAATTTTTCATTTTAAATCATATCCTTTATGTGGTTTTGATTCAAAAGTTTCTAAATATATGTGTATTATTTATCTCCACTTTCAATTCAATGAGACATGATTGATATTGTGTGCAATATTTTAGTTTATATAGTGTATTAACTACTGTAATTTCAGGTTTAATGAATATATTCCACTTCATTATATTTCAATTTAATGTTATCCATATCATGTTATTTTAATTCTTATGTTACCATTATCACAAGGTTGTTTTCATGTCAATATTATTTCATTCAGATATGATTTTCATTCACCCCTTATTTCGTTTTTTGTGGTGTATATTTTAGATATGAATTAATTTCTAAGTCCTATCATAATATTTTCCACTTGATGTCTAAAAATTAGTAAATCTATCACATCATTTTTCTAGTAAATCTATCACATCCTTTGTCTATACATTACATCCTCTGTTATAGGTGTGGGTTTTATTCTAATTCCATTCCACTATGAATACCCTATTTTGTTACATTTTTAAATTTAATTCACGTAGGTGTAAATATAAATATTTATTTGGAAAATTATTGACTCAACCATATACCATTTCTACAGCAGCACTGTAGTAGTATTGTACACTCTGTGGGTAGTTGTTACTGCTACAATACCGAACAGTAACTGATACAGTGTTTCTTACAGACATTTGGGTTAGTAGGGCTTTCAGGCCACCTTTAAGGCCTTCAGGCCTCCTCAAAGACTTCGGGCCACATGAAGTTTCCCGACATAGAGTCTACAAAAAAAATAGATTCCCCAGAGGAGGATTCAAAGTAAGATCACTCACCAAAGCAGATTTGTAAGGAATGTTAGTTATATATTTTATAGTTTAAATGTTCCTTAATCTGATTAATTCATTGGAATTAATTAGTGATAGATGGGGAATAATACACATAGCTCATTAATGCATCGATGGGTATTATGATAAAAACTAAATTAATTCTTTTGGTGTATAACTACTAAAATAAAATATTTCCAAGACATAGGGCCCTGACCATAAGATCATAATGTCAATGATTAGGTTTTCTTATATTAAGGAATTGAATTATTTATCCAAAATTATCAATTCCTATAATGCCAAAATTTCTATTACCTAGAGTAGGTGATTAATTTATTACATTGGTACAAGATACAAGGGATCTCACCACACAAGATTGATTATCTTAGTAGTCCTTGAAAAATAGATACATACATGATTCATATATTACATTGAAAAAAATAGCAATATATACCTTCACAAATCTTTTAAATTGTTCCTAATGTCCTTAATATCCCGAGGAAAGGGAAAAAATAAGGAGAGAATAGATGCTCATTAAGGGTAACGTATAACATAATCCATCATGAGTAAATAAACAAAGATCAATATGGTAGAGTCGATAATAAAAACACATTCAATTCAATCAATAATTTGAGTTTAATGAAAATACCGTGAAAATATTAACTTAAAAAGAATAGGGATAATGGAAACTAAATTCATAATAAAGGAAATGCATAATTTCGAACATTCATGAATAATCAATCTCAACCATAATATCATTAATCTAAAAATCAAGTCCTATCATCCAAGACACTATTCGTAATTAATGGGTTGGTGTAAAATAGATATACATCTAATATAGAATGCCAATTATTTTTTCTCATGAGAACTATCGATGCATCATGTGGCTATCTGTAATTAGGAAGCACCTGTTACATTCACATCTTATTTATTCTTTATATAATGAATTATCAATACAATTAATTCAAAAAATTACTTATAAATCAATAATTATAAATATTCAATCAAAAATATAGAACACAAATATTTTCATGGTAAATAAAAAATATTACTTACTATGATTACATAAACTGATGCCATATATTTAAAGGGTATATGGTTCAAAAATTATCAAATTAATAGAAATGATTTTTAATTCATCCATGATATTAAAAATATGGACTTGAAGGAGAAAAATAATTTCCAATAAATAATGCATAGTGGTATAGAACACATTTATAAGAAAGAGAATGATCTCAATGTAAGGTATAATCTATTGTAAGTAATGGAAGACCATAAATTCATCATAAATTTAGTGTTTTCAACAAAACAATCATTTAGAATATAAAATAAAATCAATACATTAAGAATATATTCCTTGTAACACTGTGTAATAATGGAGTTTTAAATAACTTTTTAAAATTATTTTCATTAATTTATGAAAATAATAATATTTTAGTCTGATGAATTTTAAATTATAATTCCAAAAATATATATAAAAATAAATTCTTTGAAAATAACCATGTAAAATTTTAATTGAATATTTAAAGAAATGAGTATTCATGATGGCCAAAAAATCATTTTATGTGGTGTCAACTGTTTTGTTTTTCATGAATGTTCAGGTTCATAAGTTATAATACTTATAATTTGATCTTGGTTACATTATCTAGATAATTTGAATCATAATAGAAATATAGTATATATTCATTATATATATATATATATATATTTATATTCATCCACAAAATTTAGAGATAGAAAAATGAATTACACCATTCATAGAGACGGTAGTCCGTAAATACCCATGAACAATTTTTTCATTTTCTAATTAAGATAAATAAATATAGATAAATAATATTTTATCATTAAATAACTTTAATTATATCATTAATATCATATATAAACATTTAACTCATTATTATAACCGTCTATAAATGATAGTGGTGAAAAATGATTTATATTATTACATAAGGGTAGTAGTCCACATGTACGAATGAGCGATACTTTAATTTACAATTTATTATAAATTAGGATAGATAATGGTGGTTATATAATCATAGTAATATTTTATTATATTTAAGATACTGAAATAATTTTATTAAAAATAAAAAATATAAATAATGTAGAAGATGAAATAAATTGGTAGAGGTCAGTTAAGATGATCACCATTTCTTCAGTTGACATAATTTAAATCCCTACATAAGAACCCTAGTAATGGAATTTTATGAAGGAATGAAAATATAAATAATGTATAGGTATGTTTATAAAATAATTGTTCTGGGTTTGGTTGAGATAGGTGGCCTACGAAGGTGTAAATAAAAGAGGAGAGGATGTTCTTTTTTATAGGTGCGGGGAAGGACACACATTGACTATTTTAAAGTATTAAAATATAATTAATTAATTTTCATGGAAACATGTCCCATAAATAATTCAATTTTAATTATTAGGTGGTTAGGGTTTAATCAAATTCATAAAATAAGAATTTATAAAAAAAATTATAGCCTTATCACTTAGTTTTAACCTAGAATAAACTAATTTAACCTTTTACCATGATGCCTAAACATTTGAGTTTTTTACTATTATTTATTGAAAACAATTAAGTTAAAATTATTAAATAATATTAATTATACTAAATAGAAAATTATTGAATACTTTTTATAATATTCAATTTCTATAAATTGTAGTAATTGATTTTAAAATAAACACATAAAACAAGATGAAAAATGAATTTCCTGATGAAAATCATTTTTAACTATAAAAATGTTTTGATACAAAAATTAAGAATACTGTTGATTTAAATTAAATTAATTGGATTATTTTTAATTAAAATGAACTAATGACATCTTAAAATCAAATTAAAAAAATAGGACATTGAAAATTCTTGATTAAAAAATATATTTTTCTATAAAATTGGTATTTTTTCACCTTTCACTAAAAAATTAATATTTTTTGAAAAATACTAAAATTTTACTTTTAAATAAATTTTATAGTATTATTTAAAATATTATATACTTTATTTAAAATTCAATTTCTAAAAGTGGCATAAATTAATTATATTATATGTGATTAAAATGAAATAAAACCATTTTATGAAGAAAACAAATATTTGAAGAACAAAATGACTGTTAAAAATGAATAATTATTTATTATAGATTAATAAAGAAATTTGAATTATATAAATCATTAATAAATATTTTTCAAAAAAAATTATTCTTATCATCGATACCAATTTAACAGCTGGGTAATAACAATCCCATTTAATTTATCATAATTCAATAGTTTATCATGGTTCATTTAACCTTAGTGTTTTTTATAAAGTAATTTATTAAATAATTCAGTTTTATTTAAAAGTAAATACATATAAAACGTTGGGGTGTTACCTTATACCCCCTTAAAATGATTTTTCCCTAGAAATTATGTCACTCTGATACAAAAAAAATCAATGTTTTATCAAATCCTTGTGTTCCCATATAGCTTCTTGTAATTTATGATTCCTCCAAAAAATATTAACCAGGTGAGTAATATTATTTTGTATAAATTTATATCTATGATCTATGATTTGTATTAATTTTTTATCTTAGTAAAGATCATGATATAGTGGAAAGACATCTATGTTAGATACATGTGATGGATTAGGTATGTACTTTCACTAGAGAGATATATAGAACACATCATGAACAAAATAGAGGTTCAGTGGAAGTTTCAATTGATAAGAAACCATACCTACATGGTCAAGATTCTAAAAAGGGCCAATATACCTATGGATAAACATTACTTTATTTTTTAATCTCAAAAATTTCTTCCATGGATAAATTCAAAGGAATACATCCCCACAAACATCAAATTTCAAATTTCACTGATGATTGTCATTATAAATTTTCTCTCAACTTAAAGATTCCTTAATGTTATTATGAATGTATCTAACATTTATTTCCATTCACACAACTATATTAGTTCCAAATATCTTTCATTATCTAGATTTATCATCTTAGATTATAGTTTATCACTTTCTATAATTGAGGTCTTTATAAGGATCCATCTAAATGATCAAGTGAAAGCTATTATTATAAGACAATTCAACTAGAGGAAGTCGTTGATCCCAAAAAACATTGAAATCAAAATTATAGGATATAAACATATCCTCGAGGGTTTATATAGTCCCCTCAGTTTGACAATATTTCCAAGGATAATAAATAGATTTCAAACACAACTACATATCCAAGTTTTGTTGAGGACATCATCATAACTTCATAGTAAACCTTGATTCTCAATCATATATGATAGAATTTGGTACTTCATGAAACATTAACACTCCCTTAATGTATATTTTATAAAGATTATCAAGAGATAAATCTTCTATGATATAAATAACATTTTCGGAATTCATATTGTGTTCGACAACAAACGAAATAACAGTATGGCCTTTAGATGTTTTGGGGTGTTTGATGACCAAATCCATGGTCATGTTCTCCAATTTACATTTTTGTATATTCAATGGTTATAAAATAACTTTATAATTCTACCCCTAGTCTTCAATTTTTTACATACCAAGCATCAAGATACATACTATACAGTTTCTCTTTTCATGTTGTCCCACTAGAAATACACATTCAGATCACTATAAATCCTCATAATTATAGGATGAATAGGGAATGAGGAGCTATGAGATTCTTCCAGTAGCCCCTTATTCAAGTCTGAAAATTAAGGGGCCCACACTTGGTTCTATAAAATTATCATTCCATCATAATTAATAGTGAAATAAAGAATATTTATCACCATATTTTATATATCTACATATTTCTTTTTCACCCGCTTAATCATCACAAGGATTGATGGTTTAACACTCAATAGATAAAGATAATATATCTTACATTTCATTAATATTTCCTAACCCATCCCTAGAAAATACATAAATATTAGATATTTTGTGGTCCTCATCATAGATAAGCTATCACATTCCTTTTGAATTAGAGTATAAACCGCCTTATTCACCTTCCTAGTGTGATACTCTATTAAGAAATCAAAATCTTTAATCCACTCTAACCACCTTCTTTGGTTCATATTAAACACTTTTTAGGTGAATATATAATTTAAAATTTTATGATTAGTATATAAGTCACCACTTTCTTTTTAATGGTAATTACCCCATGTATTTGATGAATATATTACTACAACATAATCTAAATAATTAGTTAGTTATTTTTTCTCATGAACATTTAAATATATTTAAGAATATATAATCACCATTTAATTATGTATATGAGAAAATACCTGTAAATTTTTGATGCATTATTATATATCATAAAACCCTCACTACTAGAAAAAGTGTGATCATATGTGAATTGAAAAGCTAATATTCATATCCTTGATATTTTCCTCACATTCATCTATTAGAAGGAACATGACCCCCATTTGAGTCAAATTTGTTAGTCTATTTTATAGTTATGATAATTTATCTACAAATAATTGATAATAACCAACAAAACTAAGAAAACTATAGATCTCAATCAAAGTGGTTGGTCTTGGATGATGATGAATAACTTACATATTTGATTGATACACTGATATACCATTATAAACCGTGATATTTTATGATATATTTATATTTAAATAAATATGATTTCATTGATTTATTTATTTATACACAACACAGAGTTTAAAGTGAAGTCCAATATAATATTATTATTTAAACCTAATCGTTTAACCAAGATAGTAAAATTGGTGGTTTGAATTAGAATAACAATATTATTTAATAAATATTTACAAAGGATTTTTATAATTAAAATTAATTTATTATTTCATAATAAATAAGTACTCGAATATCAGTAAAGACATTTTATGCTTTAAAAATATATATTTCAAAAAATGGTGTTTAATATTTTTTTGTGAGTGAATATTATAATTAATTTCATTCAATTTTAGAAATTTTTTTTATAAAAATTATATAATTTTTGAATATATTATATCAAAATTAACTTAGGGTTATATTTAATATTTTTCAGAAAAGATTGATTTTTAGTGAATAATGAAATATATCCATTTTGGTAAAATCATAATTTCTTTTCCTTGAAAAAGTCCCAGAGTGATTTTAATTTGATCTCAAATTAATATAAGTATCATTTATTTTTAAATAATATAATTAATTAAATATAAAATCATATTTATACTTTATTTTGGAATTAGTTAATTTTTGGGTATAAAAGCATTTATTTCTAAAAATTGTTTTTCATTGAGTTTTACGCATTTATATAAAAATAAATTTACCCCAATTGTAGAAATAGAATGTTTTAAAATTTATTTCTTATATCCAAATATTATACTAAACATAATTTAATAAGTTTAACATAAATTTTAGTTATTATGAATAGTAACCATGGAGAAGATTTATCACCTCTGTAAAAGTGGTAAAACAAGGTTAAAACTGTGGATTAAAGCTTTAAAATATCTCTAACACCTCACTTTATCCTATTATATTGGTGGTGTTTAACCAAAGATACATTTAAGAAGTTAACTATTGTATTTTGAAACATTATTTCGAAATTGGGAACCCAATCTTTCCTTCTGTGAAGATAAGTTATATTTTACTCAAATTTAAAACTTTTTTTGATCTTTTAATTTAATGGAATGATTGGAAGGTTTAATTCATCTTTAAATTTCTCCAAAAGTAAAAAATATATATTTATTATTTAACCAATAATATTAATAGAATCCAACTTTTTGCATTATTTCAATATGAAATAATTTTTATTCTTAAATTAGGCATTTTATTAAAAACTGTTTTCAGGTGTTTTGTGTTAATACATTAAATGAAATTTATGAAAAATATAAATATTGAATCTGATAAAATGGATTATAAATTTTTAATTAGTACGTAAAAATATTATTATAAGTTACCTTTAATTTATTTTTAAACAATTATGTTATCATGGTGAAACATTCACTTATCAAGGTAATGGTTAAACAAGGTTTAAAGCTGTTTAACTTGGATATATGACCTTTTTTTCAAAAAATTATCTATATTTTACTGTTTAAGTTTATTTATACCCTTTCAAATCTCATATTAAAATTTTGGGTGCCTCAGTTACACTAGATATTATTATGGTATATATATATTTTAAAATTTTATGTAATTTGAAGTGTGTCCTTTCCTTCCATTATAAACGGATACCACCTATCCAATCTTATCCATGATTAATTATTCTTATAGATTATAAAATACATACCATAATAGCTACCTATATTCTTTCCCCATGTCCTATATATTCTGGTCCAATAAAAATTCCTCCCTCTCAAGGCATAAGGCATAAAAGAAAAAATCTTCCAAAAAAGGGTGTAACTATTAACCGAGTATTTCCAAAAAAAAATTCTTCTTATACATCCTATAAATATATGGTTTACAATATATAATAATTAATTAATTATCATACATATTATTAATTTTTATTATAATAATGTAATAACCATTATCCAACTTGTTTCCATCATATGGGAAAAGAAAACATCGCTAGTGCGTACGTGTGGACTATCATATCCATAAAGTGATGTATTTTGTTTTTCATTACTATTTCATGTTGAAGGTTATAATGATGGATTTATAGAATATTTATGATATTTATGATATTATAATATTTATTTGAGGATGAATTATTATTTAATTTCCTTTCATTCCATCCATCAGAATTAAGAAATATTACTTGTGCGTGCGTATGAACAACGATTGTGACAAAGTGATATAATTCATTTTTCATCACCATTTTATATGAATAGTTATAAAAGGTTATATAATGATTAAATATTTTACTCATTACATGATTAAAATTCTATATATTATTTAACCATGATCAAATTACAAATTTTGGGACCACCTAACTGAAACATGCATGAAAAATGAAGCGGTTATCACTTGGAATATTGATTTTAATAAAAATAATTCATAAATGGGTGATAATATGTTATAGGTAAATAATATATTTTATTATATATATATATATATATTTATGTTTATATTTTTATAATAAATGTAGATTTATTATGAATTAGGTTCAAAAACTCATGAAGTGGAGACTTGATATAAGAAATTTATGTTCCAATCCCATTTTAGTTGGGATTATTTATGCTTCAATTTAAATTGAGAAAAATGTACTATAATTATATGATGAATACATTAAATTTTTATTCCCCTATATATGTTTCTATAATTTTTACTTTTTAGTACTATTTTTACTCTTTGGTAATCCAAATGATTCAGAAAATGTTTTTTAAAAATCCGGTCTTATTCCTCCCCTATCATTCAGAAAAACATGTTCTTCTACATCCATGTTTTCTAAAATATTTTCAAGAATGTTTTTGGATTTTCTAGAATTATTATTAAGTTAAATTTTATCCATGTTTCATTTTTGACAATTTTTTTATAAATAATCTTCCTATTCATTTTTGAGCAAAGTAATTTTTTTGAAGGTGTGAAACAAATCATTATTTTAACAAATATGAAAAGAAAGGAATTTACCACTATCCAAACTACTGAATTATTTGAAGATTAATTTAAAAGTTTCCATGGTTATATTTAAAGAATTTTTTTCATTATAATTTAGGAAACATTTATATTTTAAATAAGTTATTTCAATGTGATAGAGGAATTTTCCTTTAGAAAATTCCAATGACCATTTAACGAATTTTTTTATCTATTATAAAAAATTTTAATGTTAATTATGTTTTACTTGGGATATGAACAAATACAACCATCATTTTTATTTATCCATATGGGTTATCATTATGATGATGATATTTTTATGAAACAAATTTATTTTCTATGAGTTATGATATGAATATATATTAAATGTTTCATGATCTTATGTCACACATATGTATGGTTTTCATTATGTGATATTTAGGACCAAAATTATATATCTCTCTAATGAATTTGGTAATAATGGATATCTCATGATATAATAAGAACTAGAATGGGGAGTGGACCCAGTTTTATAAGGGACTGTATCTATTATGATAGTCTTGGTAGTGAAACTTGACTAAAGATATAGTAGAATTGAGAGTGATCCCAATACACTATGATAGACTTGAAATCGAGCCTTTACTAATAATTTTTTTGTCCTTATGTGTATTATAAATGAATAGGTCTTATGGTTATGATATTTTCTCTAGGATCATGATTTATTATTGATGATTCTGTATATTTAGGAATTATGTATTTTGTTATGAAAAACCCACATTCTATGATTTATGATCAATGATCGTTAACTTATTGGGTTTTTTTATTATAATTTATGATAATGTTCTCATACCCATATGATTATATTATGATCACTTATAACCAATTATTTGTATTTCTTATTTTTACCCTTACTAATCATCTAATGTAATGACTTTTGTTTTCCATGTATTACTTTTGGATATTATATGGATTATGTTTGGAGTTAGGCGATTAGACTGTGTGAGATCCAGAGGCATGATGTTCTTGGAATAAATTTTTGAAAGATATTAAATATATTAAAAACTAAAACATGTATTTTTATTAAAATATTTTCATAAATACAAAAATGGGGGCCCAAATCAGAAATCTGAAGTCACTATTGAGTTCAGATCATGGGTTTTACCCAAGGTGTGACATAACCTTTTTCAGTATTGAGTGTTTGTGATATTTTTTTTCAAGCATTTAATTAGTAAAAATAAATAATTATTTGATTTAATTTATTTTATTTTATTTTGTGACAATAATCCTCTATTTAAACATCGTTATAGGCATTTTACAGGGTTAACCATATAACCCTAAAAATTTCAGAGGATCTATTGGAGAGTGTGGGAGGAGATCTAACTGAATGACATCTAATCAAGATCATATTGAGGATCATTGCTCCATTATAGTTCATTCATCTCACTCATGATAGAAAATCAAGACCTTTTTTCATCATGTATTTATACAAACTAATGGAAGTATGAATAATTGGTGAATTTATATCTTATCCGAGTTAAATGCTGATAAATTACATGAATGATAATTTATTCAGACATCATCAGTTGACATAATTTTTGGATTTATTTTTTTGTTTATTTTTATCCCTATTCATTGATTTAAATATATGATAATAGATAGATTATGAATGAAAAAAGACAATTTTAGTTCTAAACATCTTGTGGATAGTATTCTCCCCTATTTCTACACACATTCATCAAAGAAATTTTCATGGCCCGTGATTAGATGATTAACCTATATTTGATCATTACATGACCTTTCTTCAACAAAATTTATCGATACCACATTTGTGGTTTGTTATTGTGGGTGCGTCGATAAAATAAGAGAATTAAAGGTAGATGAGAATGAATATGATGTATTCATTCATCTCGAATTCAACGATGTAGCTACATATAGAATCTGTGGGAATTTATTGAGTGGATTTGAAGCCTAAAATACAGATATCTAGTGATGTGAGTGTTTTCTAGATCAATATCAATGATATCCATGGAGGAAGGCAGTGGTGACGATGTGCAAAGATGGTGTGGAGGAAGATACCAGTGGATCTAGAAAAATCATGGGTTATACAACGTGCAACACATCGTTACTGACATGTTCCCCAAAAGCTATGATACCAGGGTTTCTATAGAGAGTTAAATATCACATGTCACGTAACCATGTAAAATGATATGTCACTTGTGATGCGTGACTTGGCACATAATTCTAAGGTTACATGGGAACAAACACAACCAAATTACATGAACATGGATAGAGTACATAGACATAGTAGAATGAATATGGGCACGACCATATGGCATATGTAGAGTGTTGGAAAATATCTACATGTATTATAATCTTCACACATGCCTTGTGTATGGAGATTTACATTCCATGTAAGGAAACACCATATGGGTAGACTATGGGTTGGATAGAAACATCTTGTAACCTTTTGTACATTCCGTGTACCTCCTATGAGGGTCTTTAGAGACCATTATTTCTTTAGTCTAGACTATTATTAGTTGAGTGTGTTCACTTGGTCCATCCCCTTTAACGTAAATTGTTGCATTATGTTCGCATATTTTTATTGTGATTTCCTCTAGAGGATGAGTCTTAGATAGAGCTTGTGGTGCCCCTCTATGATACTAGAGTGCGACATCAATCATTTTATACACTAGGTGGGGTTTTTGGATAAAATGACCCATACTTTTACATATATAGTTTACATCAACATTGAAGAATATTTATTACATAAATTAACAAAATCCATGCTAGGACCGTATAGGTTTAGTGTCTATAGAAACTGGGAATCATAAACATCTGGTTCATAAAAAACCTTCATTGTAAGCAGGTTATTTATCCATAACTAGACTGATTTTTGAAATATTTTACTTAATACCCTTCTTCATGACCAGGGGAAAATAAACATATGAAAGGGAGGGGTCAAATTCTCATTAAGGGTAAACATCTAAAAGATCAATCATATCATAATCATATGTACATAACATTTGAAAATCTTATCCTGCATATAAAAGATCATAATACTGTGTCACAGGATAATTCATAAAAGTGAAATGTAACCCTAATAGTCATAACATAAGACATGTAATTATGTGGAATGCACACATAATCATAAAAAATCATTTCATATTAGTCAAGTCTCATTTCCATGACCATAAAAGCGTACAAATTCTTTTATTGAACTGAGTTCACTCCTCATTCTAGTCCTATATTATTGATCTGGATTTAATTTCCATTCCAGTCAGGTCTATCTCATGAGATATTAATCATTAACCAATTAATTGGATGGAGATTTAGGTCCCACCCATCTCATAATGAAATCATTCTTACATGTGCCACAAAATAAAGACCATTCACTATAGGATAAACTCAAGGAACAACAAATGGGTTTCCTAAACATCATTCCATCATAATATAATCCATATAAGATAAAAGTATTTCATAAAAATAATTAAATCATAAAAACAATAAAATCAAAGTAATAATAGGGATATAAACATAAAACTATTTTATCTTATATGGAAAATAATTTTGATAAAACACTTGAGATTAATTCCTAATGAAAACAGCCTTTTTCTCCAAAAACATTTTCCTTCCTCAAAATGTCACTCAATTTTAGAAGAAATAATTTTATGTGAAAATAACCTTGTATGAATTTAGGACAAGATTCATGGAAATAAGGCATTATGAAGTTTTCATTCCGTACAAGTTAAGAAAATATTCTTCTCATAATTTTGTCGAAAAAGTAAAAAAGTACCTCATACCAAAAACGAAAAAAATATCATATCCATACCATTTAGTAAAATTTAACCAATGGGTAAAATTGAGTTTAAAAAATTATATAAGAATATAAAAAAATATTTGAAATGTTTATTTAGGAAACATGGTCATGGATGATTAATATACCCTAGAAAATACTTTCTAATAAACAATCCATGATAAAAAAAGATTTGAAAAGTTATCTCTTACCTTAAGTTCAATATGTTTATTTGTATCTGAAACTCTTGTATAATGATTTAAATATTGTTAATAATTGATTAAAGAATCAAAAAAAATTTAATTATAACATTTAGGATCATATTTTCATCCATTTGTTAGGAATATTTCATTGTTAATCGTTATTTGGGTATTAACTGCTTTATGTTCTTATACATGATTTGTCGGATAATTTATAATTCCTTTTTTTATGTTAAAGTTATATAATTTAAATCATGGTATTAGTATAATATATATAATATTTATTTATTCAATTCATTTATAAAATCATTCTTTAATGATGATTATGTAGAATGAATCACATCGCACCGTGAAGACGGTAACCTATACATACGCACGAGCGATGATATAGTTCCCATAATTATTTAATGGTATTGAAGTGGATGGTGTATAATATCTCAGAATAAATATAATTTTATATTAATCATTTATATATTTATTAATTCCATCATTATACCCATCCATGCAAGGTGGTGGTGAAAAACAGATTACTCCACGGCGTGGAGATGCTAAGTCATACGTACGCATGTGTGGTAATTTCATTTTTCATTGGATGGGAATAAAGTGGAATATGGTTGTTTCATAATCATAATAAACTACAGTTATATAAATACTACTAAATTAATTAATTTATAATGGAACATCTCGTGATGTGGAATTATAATAAGAAAGATGTTTGAAAGAATCGTTAAATGATATTACCTCTTATTCGGTGTACATGCTCAAAATATCCCCTTTGATCACTAGAGTTAGTCTTCGAAGAAGACCCGGACACCTAAAATGTTTCTAGAGATGTATATAAGGTAAATGGGAAAGATATGGTCAAGATTTAAGGCTTAAAAAAAGTGGATTGTTGAGGTAGGAGGTTCCCTTTTATAATTGAGGTGAGAGGCACTTTTGGAAACTTCAAAAATATTAATTTATAATAAAATCAAAATGAATTTAAAAACCTCAAAAATATCCACATTTTGAAGATAATATGATATAGGGTTGTTATATCATCAATGAATTAATGTTATAAAAGTTTTTATGTCAATTCAAGCATTATCAATTTAATTAACACATAGTTATTCAATTTAATTCGTAACTAGGGTAACAAATATTTCAATATTAAAAGGGTGTATTTTTAGTTGTTTTATGTCAATTAGACCAAAAATGAATAATTTAAAACCTTTTTGACCATATAATAATTATTCTGTATTTTTAAAAATGTTTTATGATTTTTAAATTATTTTATGAAAACTTTATTTTGACAAAATATCAATAGCATCAATTTCGATCCTTTTTATTTCATAGATTTTTAAAAATATAATAATAAAAAGTTAAACTCGATAAAAATATTTTATTACATCCCTAATGGGTAAATTTAATCTATAAAATTAATTTTACATAATATTTATCCCAAATTATATATATTAAAATATTTTTAATAACATTTATTTGATCTCCTAATAAATAAAATTATTGCTACCTCAATTTTGTGTAATTATTTCATAAACTTATGTGTTGAATAAGAATTCAAAATAAAATAATATGTTGAAGATAAATCCATTATATTTATGAATAATACTTTTAGTCAAATTTATCTTCTGAACACTCTAATATTAAAAATGATATACTCTTTTAACACATGAATGTGACAATTTTATCTTCACTTTAAATATAATAATATAAGTTTCATAATCTCTTATATAAGCCTCCAAATGGTCTATAATTAGGCCCTTGTATTATAATTTCCGAGATTTACTCTAAAAATATGTTTTGGTAAAGTGTTTGGGACTTTTTATTGTTATTAATATTTTAATAAAAATTGTTTTATTGAATTCTCATCAATTAATTAATTTTTTCATCATCCAAGAATAAGGCTTTAAGGTAATTATTTATTTCCTAAAAATTACAAATAAATTTTAATGATAAGTAAAAACATTTTAGATTTAAAATTATTATTTATAATCGAATTTAACTTCTATGTTACCATATATTAAAAATAATCTAATTGTTAAAGTTTGAGTGAGACAAATTTCACTTTTCTTTAAATAAAATAAATTAAATGTTCTAATATCATCCATGTGGGTTACAATAAATACAATTTTGAAAAAATTATGTTTTAGGGAAAATTATATTCATCCAATTATTTTAATATAAGTGTTTGAGTAATTTTAAAATATTATTTTTCCAATTAATTACCTGATTTACCCTTTTATCGTGTTAATAAAATTTACCGATGATATTATTCATATTACCCATAAATAAAATAAAGTTATTTACATAATTTAGATCTACTGATTCCAAATATGGAATCTACTTTTCAAAATTTAAAACAAAAAAAATTGTAGTAATTAATTTAAAATTAATCCCTTTGTTGAAGTGATAAAATGAGTTTTAAAATTTAAAATATTGTAAAATATTGAAATGTTTTTACATCTAAATTTAATGTAAAATTAATTCTAATTAACTATAATATATTAAATGGTAAAAATATATTATATTTATAATTTTAAACCATTCAATTATATAATTCAACCATATAAATTATTTTAATGAAAAAAATTTATTTTCAATTAAAATTTAGTACATTTTTACTATTCATCGAAACATGAATGTTATCAGAACAAAAAATAAAAAATTCATCCAAAATAAATTTTTATATCACACTTTAAAATAACCCTTTTTGTTGTTATATAAAAATTATTAATGTGTCAAAATATTAATTTAAAAGGTGTTCTCCATTCAAAGGAGTACAATTAAAAAAAATTAGGTTCTATATATCAAACATGGTTTTATACATCAAATAATGTTCAATTCATACCCTATGAGTAAAATATCCCTTGTATGAATATAAAAATTATTTTATTAAGTATATAACACATATATATCTTATTAATTTCATTACCAAATGTAATTCACTCAAAAATACCAATATCTATTTATATTTTTCATAAACAATTAATAGCCAATGAATTGAAAATGTATTTACAAAAGTGAGTTATAATTATTCCCGCTAACCTAACGACTAGAATATAATGGTAATTTTATAATAAGGGCATCTCATGGTTTGTTTAAACTCACAATATTGGGTAAATCAAGCTACATAAGAATAAAAATCATTCAAATAAAATATTTCATAAATACATCCACATGTTACATTTTACCTCCCTTACTAAATTTTTCCCTCGAAATTCATCGCATGGAAAAAGATAAATGAGGAAACCTCTCACTGATCATATCCCCAAGTTACCATGTAGCTTCATCAAATTGGATGTTCCTCTATAAATCTTTAACCAAGAGAGTGGTATTTTTTTATAGAACTTTTTCGATACGATCTAGAATCCCTATTGGTTGTTCTTCATAAGAAAGATCTTACTCCAATGGTATTACTTCTAAGCTTAGAACATGTGAAGGATCATGTATGTACTTTCTCAGGAGAGATACAAGGAACACATCTTGAGCTTTAGAGATATTTAGTTGAAGTTCCAATCGGTAAACAACCTTCTCAACATGATCCAAAATTTCAAAAGGACCGATATACATAGGTCTTAGCTTGACCTTCTTTCCAAATATCCTTACTCTCTTCTAGGGAAATTTTTGTAGGAACACCTTTTCACCCACTTCAAACTCTAGTTATTTTCTTGAGTTGTCAATACAAAATTTTTGTTGATTATGAGCTTCTCTTATTTTCGTTGAATAGATCTGAACTTTTCTGCCATTTCATCAACATGATTGGGTCCTAATAGATTTCTTTCCCTAACTTAATTCTAGAAATTTAGATTTTTTAACTTCTTTTGATAGAGGGATTCATAAGGATCTATTTGAATATTTGAGTGAAATATATTTTTTAAGAAAATTACACCAAAGGTTGGTGTTGATCACAAAAACCTTTGAAATCCAAAGAGAAATATATTAACATGTCTTCTGGAGTTTGAATTGTGATCTCATACTGATTGTTTGTCTGAGGATATTAAGCAGTGCTGAAACATAACTCTGTATCCAGATAATTTTGAAGACTTCACTAGAACTTCGAGGTAGACCTCAGATCCTAATCAGATATAATGGAAAGTGGTACTCCATGCAATCTTACCTCTTTGTTTACATATATTTTGACTAGATGATCAAGAGATAAATCCTCTCTAATAGTAATAAGGTTTTCCGACTTCGTAAGGCAATCAATTATAACTCATATAGACTTTTGAACTTTAGATGTTTTTGGTAGATTGACAATAAAGTCCATAGTGATGTTTTCCCATTCCCATTTTGGTATGGGTAATGGTTATAACATCCCCTTAGACATCTATCTCTTAGCCTTAACTTTATAACAAATCAAGCATCAAGATATATATTCGACAACATCTATTTTCATTCCATATAACTAGAAATAAACTCTTAGGTCCCTGTAAATATTTGTGCTGCCTGACTGAATAGAGAATGAAGAACTATGATCCTCATCCAATAGCTCCTTCTTTAATTCTGGTATGGAAGGAATAAAAACCATGTTCCTAAACATTATTATTTCATCAAAATCAAGGTTGAATTTAGGAACATTTCACAACTTTTTTTAAGCTATACATATTTCTTCTTCACCTCCTTAATCTTCCCTTGTATAGATGGTTGAACATTCATTTAAGAAATATATTATTTTCCCCCTCATTTAAAATTTCAAGATCCATCATTTGAAAATCCATAAATATTTTATCTTTTGTAATTTTCATTATGGATTGGAAAGCACAGTCTTTTCAACTCAAAGCGTCTTCTAACTTGATCAATTTCCTAGGGTGGTAATGTATTGAGTAGTCACAACCATTAATCAACTCCAACCATCTTCTTTATATCATAGTCATCTCTTTTTGTGTGAAAGTATAATTAAAACTTTTATGATCAGTATAAATATCACATATTTCTCCGTAAAGAAAATGCCTCTATATATTTAATGCAAAGATTACTGTAGCTAACTCCAAATCAAGAGTCGGGTAATTTTTCTCATAGATTCTCAAATATTATGTGGGATAATCTAACACTATATCATTTTGAATGAGAACACATCCCATCCTCTTCTTGGATGCATAACTGTAGATTACAAACCATTCTCCACTACAAGTCAGTGTGTGCACATGTACACTAGATAACCTTTTTTAGCCCTTTGAAATTATCTTCACATTCCTCCATCCAAACGAACTTAACTCCTTTCCGAGTAAACATTGTGATTGGATAGATAATCATGAAAAATCTTTCAAAAAACGTCAATAATATCCAGCCAAACCAAGAAAACTTTGGATCTCAATTACCATATTTGGTTTCATCCAACTTTCAACAGCTTCTGTTTTTGATGGATCCATAGATATCCCTTCTATTGAGATTATTTGACCCAAAAATGAAACTTTTAGAAGCCAAAGTTCACACTAGGTAAATATATCATAAATATTATCCTTTATTATGGTCTTCAGTACAATTCTAAAGAGGTATCCCTGTTCTTCCTTTCTCTTATAATAGAAAAGAATATCATCTATAAAGACTACCAAAAGTTTATCAAGATAGTCTCCAAATAATCTATTCATTATATCCATAAATATTTCATGGTCATTAGAAAAACCAAAAGGAATCATTATAAATTTATTCTATGGATACCTTGTATGGTATGTCATATTTAGTATATCAACCTTGTTGACCCTTAATTGATGATATCCAAAATGAAGATTAATCTCAGAAAACTTTTCAGCTTCGCATAGTTGGTCAAATAAGTTATCAATGCGGGGAAGTGGATATTTTTTTTATAGTGATCATGTAAAGTTCCCGATAATCAATGCAGAGTCTCATTGATCCATATTTCTTCATTATAACCAGAATATAGCCTCCCTTAGGTGATGAACTAGAGTATATGAATCCCTTATCCAGACTATTTGGAGTTACTTCCTCAATTTCTACAACCCAATTGGGGACATTCTGTATGGTGTCTTTGAAATAGGCATAACACCTGGTATGAGTTCTATGGAAAAATGAACTTTACAATTTGGTGGAAGACCTAGAAATTATTCCAGAAACACAACATCAAACTCCCTTAAAAATGGTGTATTCTTAATAGTGAGTTTCTCCCCAACCATTTGAGATAAATAACCTTCATTTATAGGAATAAAGGCCTATAATATGCTATCCATATGGTTCATTTATAGAGAAACCAGCAAGCAAGGGGGAGCGGAGACGGGCGGATGGGCGAATGGGCGAACCCTAGCTCCCTGTGGCGTCATCGACCCCAGCGACGGTCCCTCCCCCATCAGGGGCTGGGGGACCTTCGGGGTCCTCCAAAGGAGTCCCTTCTCCCTTAATCCCTTTCTCAAACCTGGATTTTCTTCCTCCTTTTCCTTCTATCTCACTGAATCCGAAGGTCGCAGAGCTGCTTGATGGGCTTCCGAACCTCCAATTGTCATCCGCGGAGTTGTCGGCGTCTTCGAATTTGTTGAAACACACCATGGTTGCTAGATTTGTTGAAACACACCATGGTTTTTACCCGTCGGTTGATTCATTTGATAGGTTTGTCTTTGATGTTTGGTGTTTGCAGGATTGGGCGACGGTGGGTCTTCTGAACTACGGGTAGATAATGGTGCGGTATTCTTGGGAATCTGATCTTATCCAGGCATGGTCAAATTCTCCTCGAGTCTTCAATAGTTTCAAATTTTCTCTTCTTCGGTGGACCTTCGACTTGAACATGAAGCGGTATTCCCCCACAATGGCGATTTGGGTTAGTTTTCCCATCCTCCCTCTACCATTTCAAAATCCATCTGTGATGCATTTGCTAGGAAACCTGATAGGTAGATATCTATGCTCGGATAGCTGCACATAGGCGCTTTTCACTCAGTTAATCCACGTATTTGTGTGGAAATGGATATGTCCAAGGATCCGTTTGAGTATGTGTGGGTCACCGTGGGTGAAGAATATAGATGTAAACAGAGGGTGATTTATGAGTCATGGATGGATTTCTGCTCGGGTTGCAAGCGGTTGGGTCATGCATTGAGTTTCTGTTGTCAGGTGCTTCTAATGAAGAAAATGAAAAGGGGAATTGGACAGAGAAAGGAGAGGGAACCACTGGTTGAGACAGATGGGGTGGTTCAGGGATCTTCGCTGAAGGATTCTAGCAAGGGGAAAGAAATTTCCCTTGATAAACAATGTAGGGAGGAGGTCACAGCAGGTAGTCCTTCAGGTAATGGTGCTTTGGGTATTGAGGTAGAAGCTAACAGGAGGGAGGATGGTTTTTTTCAGTAGGTTGTAGACAGTGGAGAAGGACGGGTGGATGGTTGTACCAAGGAGGCTGGTGTGGAGGCTGTGAAACAGATCTCCTCGATGATAGAAGTGGTTGGAGAGGCAGTAGCTGTTCAGATGGATCTTATGGACAAGGGGATGGAAAAAGGTTTGTTTCATCTTGAAGTAGCGGGAGGGGAAAGAACGCCCCGGTTAGCGGTGGACCAGGAGTATGTATCATTGGTCGATGTAGGGTCAGGAAGTAGTTCTTACAAGAGGGGGCGACATGTTCAAAATTCTTTAAAGGAAATTCAGGACAACCAAAGGTGGGCTTCTATTCCCCTGAACAACAAATTTGAAGGTCTGCTTGAGGATTCTTCCGGTTCCATGCATATTATTCCTTTTGACACAGGGGGAGGGCATAAAAATGAATGCAATGGGGGTGAACGCTCTCACTCGGAAGCTGGAACACCATCTCAGGAGAATGGAAGTAAATCAAGCAGGACGATAAGGAGGGACTATTCATCCTTTCCTCCCCCTTTGGAGAATAGATCAGCCAGGAAGAATAATGGGAAATTGGAGACCTCGGAGGAGGTGGGCACTCATATGGCATGTGTCCAGGGTGGGAATCCATTGGAGTTATTGCTTAGCGGTGAGGAAGAAGTGTTTGAACAGGTTCTATGGCTCAATGCTTCGGAGCAGGAGGTTGCTTCCACGATGGGGAGAACCTTAAGAGAAACCTCCAATGAGGAACAATATGCTTGGATTGACAAGAAATACCTAATCCTTGTTTGGGGTTTCAACAAAGACAACATCAACATTGAGGAGTATATACAATAATGGGACTAAATGGCCTTGGAGTTTGAAAGGATCATGTCAGATTCCCCAAGCATATTAGTTTCTTCTTTATCATGGCAATTGTTTCGGGATATGGTCTCTGGTAAGATTAGTTTAATATTCAATGATCCTAGTTAATTGGGTGGGTTTTTCATATCTGGGTTGGGGTGTCTTCGGTCTGGAATGTTTGGTTCTCTGTGTTGTGCGGTTTGTGGTGTTGTCCTTCTCTTTACTCGTAGCTGGAAATATCCTTGGATCTACTTCAGATGGGGATTGAGCTCTTTCTGACACCGATTCAACTCATTTGGATTTGTAAGTCTGAGAGGGTATGGCTTTGCCATCGGTACCGAGCCCATGCATCCTTGCATGGGACAGCAAGCCGAGTGACATGGCATCGGTGGAAGTTTCTTACCACTTTGCAACTGCTGGGGTGAGGCAGATCTGGTATGTTGTTTTGGTTACTTGTGGGTTTTGTTTTTATTCTTGTAAGGTTGGGATTTGCGGTTTCTCACTTTTCCTTAAAAGTGTTTCTTAATAAAAAAATAATTGTCAGTTCAGTTCAAGGCCTATAATATGGAATAAATTTCTACCGGAAGGTTATATTCATCCTTGCATTAATAAATGATCATAGATTGATCTGGAATATGAAATATGAATTCCATTACTTAGAAATTTATATCGGATCCATATAGATAAATACAATCTATGCCAAGAATCACATCAAATTCCACTATATGAAGTATCACAAGATTTGAAGGTAGAACGTTTCCACAAACTTCAACCACAGAAGAATTATAAACTTTTTTATGTGACCATTATTCCATTAGGAGTTGTTATAGATAACTCAACATGTAATTGTTTAGGTAATACAGTGATACCCTTAGAAACGTTTTCAAAAATAAAAGAGTGGGTTGATCTAGAATCAAATAAAATCATTTTCTACTTTAGAGTGGATGGTAAGGGTACCTTTCACCACTTCATTATCATACTCCACATCACCAATAATGATTGAATATAAATTTCCTTTTTATTTTTCCTTAAGATATTTTCAACATAGATCCCCATAAATAGAACTAGGATTAAATAATTGATTGGAATAATTAACATATTTCCATTCACTTGCAGCATTGATGTTTAGGAGGTTCATTCTGTGCAGACTTTTCTTTGTTCGTATCATGAAACATCCTTTTCCCATCACTTTGGTATTCAACTGCCCAGTGGCCTTATTTTTTAGACATAAAATATTTAATTGTCTCTTTAAGACAATTTACTCCATATATCTTTCCACACATTGAGCATAAGGGAAAGATCATCTTCTTTTTAGTGTGGTCTTTAGATTTTCCATTGAATTCCAATTTTCTACTCTTATCAAACCCATATGACTGATGGGTTACTCCAATCTCCATATCAACCTAGAGAGAACATTGAACAATTTCCTCATATCTATTTAAGTCCATTATGGATAATGTAATTTAGAGACTTGGTTGTATGCCACTAAAGAATCAATCTATTTTACTCTCATCCTGGATAATAACTGAAGATGTGTACCTTTCAAGTCTTAAAAAATTTGATTCGTAGGTACCAAAAGATTCATCATTATTTTTCATAAGTCTAAGGAACTCATTCTTTATCTTTGTTCTAAGAATAAGAGTAAAGTACTTATTGAAAAATAAGTTCTTCAACTCAACCCATTCCATGGACTCAATTTAATCTCTTTGCCTCATATTCTTGATAATATTCCACTATTGATCAAATTCACCTTCCAAATGATATACTAATAAGATGAATTTATCATGTTCATGAAATTTTATAACTGAAAATGTCTTTTCAATGGTACTAATCCATTTTTCAGCCACTAATGGATCAGAAGACCCGTTGAATGATTGTGGACGCTGCCTCATAAAGGAATCAGCAAAATGTTTCTCTATCCTCTTCTTGTTTGGAAGTCTGGAATGATTCATAGCTTTTGAATGTTGTTCCAGAATGGATGCATGTTTTTTCATTCTAACTCCCATAACATTTGGTTTCTCATTGGGTACAATCATTGCATTTCCCGTTGCATTCATCATTAACACAATTCCTTCGGGTTCCGAACATTGACTAAAACCAAGAAGTATAGTGTGAGAAACACTAATAATAATTTTAAAATAATATTTTAAAAATATATATTTACATCAACATTGAATAATATTTATTACATAACATAACAAAAACCATTCCAGGACCAAATAGTTTTTTTTTCTTTAGAAACTGGGAAACATAAACAACTGGTTCATAAAACATCTACATTGTCTCCCACTTATTTCATCCTAACTAGACTAATTTTTGAAATATCTTACATAATCCCCTTCTTCATGGCCTGGGGAAAAGAAACACGTGAAAGGTTGATTTGAAATGCACAGTAAGGGTAAACAAGGGAAATATGAATCATATTATAATCATAAGAACCTAACATTTGAAAATAATATCCTACATATAAAAGATCATAATATCATGCCATGGGATAAATTATAAAGGTGAAATGTAATTCTAATAGTGATAACATAAGATATGAAATTTCTTAGCATACACACATAAGTAGAGAAAATAATTTCATATTAGTCGAGGCTCATTTCCAAGACAATCATAGCAAACAAAGTCCATTACTGAACCGAGTTTACTCCTCATTCCAGTCCTATATTAATGAACCTGATTTACTTTTCATTCCAATCATGTCTGTCTCATGAGATATAAATATTATCCAATGAATTGGAATTATATATATGTCCCAAAAATCTCATTATGAAATCATTCTTACATGTTCCACAAAACATAAACCATTCACCATAGCATAACCCAAGTAACAAAAAATAGGTTTCTTAAACTACATTCCTTCATAACATAATCAATATAAGATTAATGGATTTCATAAAAATAATTCCATCACAAAAAACAATCAAATAAAATTAATAATATGTATATAAACATAAACCTATTTCATCTTAGATGGAAAACAATTATGATAAAACACTTGATCTTAATTTTTGAGAAAAATGTTCGTTCTTCTTCAAAACCATTTTCCTTCCTCAAAATGTCACACAATTTTTGAAGAAATCATTTTATGTGAAAATAACATTGTAAAAATTTAGTGTAATATTCAAGGAAATAATAAATTATGAAAGTGTAAAAATCCATTCATGTCGTAAAGTTAAAAAACATTCTTCTCATATTTTTGCTGGAAAACTCAAAGAGTACCTCGTACCGAAAATGAAAAAAGATTCCATTCATAAAATTTAGTAAAAATTCACAAATGGGTAAAATATTCATTAAAATATTTAGAAGTATATAAAAAAATATATTGAAATTCATATTTAGGAAACATGGATGTGGATTATAATTATACCCTAGTAAATACTTGCGAATAAACAATCTGGGATAAAAAATGAGATTTGCAAAGTTATCCCTTACCTTAGGTCTGATATGATTTCTATGTTTCCGAACCAACTTAATAATGATTTAAATAGTGTTAATTATTTCTTGTAGAATCAAACTAATTTTTATGACAACATTTATTAATATATTTTCATACATTGTCTCGTAACATTTCTTTATTACTCGTTATTTGGGTATTAACGGCTTTATGTTCTTATGCATGTTTTGTTAGATAAGTTCTTATTACTATTTTTAGGTAATAGTAATATAATTTGAAACATTTTATTAGTAGAATATATATCCTATTTATTCATTCAATTCATTTATATAATAATTCATTAATGAATATCTTTCGGAATGAATCACATCGCACTGTGGAGACGGTAAGCCGTACGTACACATGAGCAAGGATATCGTTCCCATAATTGTTGAATGGAATTGAAGTGGATGGTGTATAGTATCTTTGAATCAATATAATTTTATATTAATCATATATATATATATATATTAATTCTATAATTATACCCATCCATGTAAGGTGGTGGTCAAAAACAGATTACACCACAGTGTGGAGACAGTAATCCATATATACGCACATGTGGTGATATCATTTTTCATAGGATGGGTAGAAGGTGAAATATGGGGTTTTAATAATCACAAGAACCTATAATTATATAATTAACACTTTATTTATTACTTTATAATTAACCAACTCATGATTTATAAGTAGAATAAGAAAGAAGTTTGAAAGAATCGGTAAATGATATTACCTCTTCTCCAACGTGCCATCCTCTAAATCACCTATTAGAGCACAAGAGTTGGTCTTTAAAGAATACCAGGACCTATATAATGTTTATATGGAATTTTATAAGTTAAATGGTTAGGTTATGGTTGTGATTAAAGGCTCAAAATTAATTTAATAGTTGAGGGTGAAAGTGCCCGTTTATAATTGAAGTGAGGGGCACTATTGGAAACCTCAAAAAAATTAATTTATAATAAAATAAAACCCCACTTATAAACCTAAAAAATTTACCAATTTAGAATATGAGATGAGATAGGGTTATAATCTCATCAATGAATAAATTTTATATAAGTGGCTATGTTATTTTAAGCATTATCATTTTAATTAACACTTAGTTATTCTATTTAATTTTTAACTTGGGTAACAAAAATTTCCATATTAAAATGGTTAAATATTTACTTATTGGAATTAAATTAGAATATATATTAATAATTTATAAATTTTATACCATATCATAATTATTCTATATTTTTAGAAATGTTTTATTATTTTTAAATAATTTTAAGAATACCCTATTTTGACCAATTATCTATAGTGTCAATTTTGCCACTATTTATTTCATGGATTTTTTAAAATATAAAAATAAGAAATTAACCTTGATAAAAATATTTTATTATATCCCTAATGGGTGAAGTTAATTTATGAAATTCACTATACATTTAAATTATACCAAATTATATTTATTAAGATATTTTAATAACATTTATTTGATAACTTCATTAATAATATAATCACTACCTCAATTTTGGGTAATTATTTAATATACTTATTTTTTGAATAAAAATTCAAAATAATATACTATGATGAATATAAATTCATTAATTTTTAGGATAATGCTTTTAGTGTAATTTATCTTAAAAAAACCCAACATTAAAAATGATATACTCTTTTAAAACACGAATGTGGCAAATTTATCTTGACGTTAAATAAAATAATAGTAGTTTCATAATCTCTTATATAAGGATTAAAAGGGTCAATAAGTAGGCCCTTATATTCTTATTCTTGAGATAAAATTGACCAATAATATTTGGTAGGTGTTTGGGCCTTTTGATTGTTATAAATATTTTAATAAAAATTCTCTTTTTTATTTCTCATCAATTAATTAATTTTTTCATCATCAATGTATTAGTATTTAATGTAAATATTTATTTACTAAAAATTAAAAATAAATTTTAATGATAAATAAAAACATATTATATTTCAAATGATTATTTATAATCAAATTCATCTTCTATATAACTTTATATTAAAAATAATTTAATTATTAAAGTTTGAGTGGGACATCTTTCACTTTTATTTAAATAAAATAAATTAAATGTCCTAATCTCATCCAAGGGGATTAAAATGGATAAAATTTCTACCCAAGTTTGTTTTATTGAAAATTAGAATCATACAATTATATTATGAAAAGTGTAAGTTAATTTTATAATTTTATTGTTACCCTTAATTACCAAATTTACCCTTTTACCATGTTAATAAAATTTGTCGAGGTTACAATTCATATTGTCCAAAAATAAAATAAATCTATTTACATAATTTGAACATACTAATTCAAAATATGAATCTATTTTTAAGAATTAAAAACATAGATGTTGCAGTAATTAATTTAAAATTAATCTTGTTGTTGAAATGAGAAAATGAGTTTTAAAAGTTAAAATATTACAAATGATTGAAATGTTTTTACATATAAATTAAATGTAAAATTAATTCCAATGAAATAAATTATATTAAATGGTAAAAATATATTCTTTTTATAATTTTAAACCACTCAATAATATAATTTAACAATATAAATTATTCTAATGAAAAAAGTTATTTTCAATTAAAATATAGTGTATTTTTACTGTTAATCAAAACACGAAAGTTATCAAAAAAATATTTGAAATTAATCCAAAGTAAATTTCTATATCTCACTTAAAAATAAAATGTTTATGTTTTCATATAAAAATTATTAATGTGTCAAAATCTTAATTTAAAAGGGGTTCCCCATTCAAAGGTGTAAAGTTAAAAAAATATGTTTTTATACTTCAAATAGGGTTTTATTCATACCGTATGACAAAAATATCCATTGGATAAATATAAGAAATATTTTATTAAGTATATAACACATATATATATCATTAATTTTATTACCAAAAGCAATTCATTCAAAAATACAAATATCTATTTTTATTTTTCATAAATAATTTATAGCCAAGGAATTCACAATTCATTTTCATAAGTCAGTTATAATTATTTCTGCTAACCTAACAGCTGGGATATAATATTAATTTTATAATAAGGGAATCTCATGTTTTTTTAACTCATTATTTCTTTCAAATAAATCTTCTGATAAATAAAAATTATTGAAATAAATTTTTTAATAAAAACATCTAGGCGATAAAATGGAATTGGTACGACCTCCTTGAGTAGGGAGTTGATCCTCCATCGAGCTGTCAATTTTAGTTCGGTTCATTATATCATTAGAGTACGATCCTATACATATATAGTTGATCTAGAATGGGTCTGTTGTGTCCCCCAAAGAACTAGGATGTGGCCCCCTATATGATTATCAGGGAATTATGAGACCAGTGATCTTTCTTGGGAAGGGACCCATGATCATGACCTCTTGAATGAGTGTTTATGATGATATTATGGCTTGTACAGTGGATTTTTCTAGACTGATCATTTCTTCAAGAAGAATCTTATGGATCAGAGGATTTTATGTCTTCTTGGAGGCTTGGTGTCCTTCTTGAGTATATCTAGGTTTTTTATTGTTTATACATTGATTGCTATATATTTTCTATGAGCGGGCAATTCCTGATGCTTCATGTTTAGTTTCTTTGGGCGTCATACTACTTATTATTATACACATCTTGGCATGTTATATTCCCACACATGTACTATATTATGCTGACAATGAATCATTTGATAGTGTCCTGGAGGGATAGGGTGATGGTGGAGAATATCTTGAGATTAAAATACAATGGTGTTTTCTAGGTGGTTTTATATGATTGTAGCCCTTTCTATTATACATGGTTGGACTCTCTTCAATTTTTGGTTAGGATTTTATTTGGACCTCTTTCATTGATTTTAGTGCACTATTATCATACTTTGACAGTGGGATCAGAAATTAATGCATTCATTGGAATAAATTCTTTTCTATTTCAACATTATATTGGCTTAGAGATGTGTGTGTGTACAAGTACATTAGGCTAATGACTCCCATGCATGTGATATTCCTACTTAGTACTAGTCTCTATTACTTGTTTGGCTTAGGGTAGTCATGATATGGGCCCCATTGGGCTAGGTTTTGATAGATTGGTATCAATGCTATCAATTTTACATTAGGATATTAGTTTTTGAGATTGGTTTGGTAAAAAACATTTAAGTGCATCATGTTGGGTTTTCAGATTAGGGATTGCAGCGTTAGTGTGGTGGATAATGTATCCATACACCATGACTCTAACCACAAATTTTTGGACTCAGTATATATAGACATTGGTTGAAGGGAAAAAATTGTTACCTGCATGATATAAGAATGGGTTTTGGTTTCCATATCCTTCTTGTGTTATCTCCCCAAATATAATCTTCTGATCATGGTACGTCATATTTAATTTAGGATTACTCCACGAAGATAACCAACCATAATTACACTGCACGATCCCAATTATGATCCATCGAGTGATGAGGCTTCAATACAGGGGCCTATAATGAAGGTAGAACTGCATGGTAATTTACCATCTATACCACCACATGTTGAGGAGAAGCTAGCATTGGATGTTCTAGAAGAGAATTAACATTAGAAGAGTGTGATGAATGAGTTATTGTGGTAGTGACATCCTAGGTTCCAAGTAAATCTAGACCCCTGGGTGGTTGAGGAATCGATAAAGGAAATAACTTGAGTTTTCTGCCATATGAGGATGCCTTCAGATTTGATGGTGGTCTTCACAATGAGTATTATTTAGGTATCATCTAGGTGATAGTGGATTTTTGTGATTTAGACCCATGAAAAAATATCTATATCATGGTAATTATTTGAGAATCTATTTTTGTAGGATATATATCCCTCCATTTTGAGATCAATTTTCATAAAGAAGATTCTCCATCTACGTCAATGTACTTTGACAATGATAGATTATTGAACATGGTTTATTAATCCGTGACGATACTTCATGGATATGGTGTGGGATCCATTTTTCAAAAAACATACCTTTGTGTTGGGATTACATTGCGATATAAAATATTTAGTGATATATTTATGAATTACCATCAATGATGGGGTGCTTGAGCAGCCAATAGTGGTGGAGAGATTCTTGGAAAATCAGGTGCCACTAGTGGGTGCTGGTAGTGGGTGCACAGGAGCTGACAACAACAGGTGTAAAAAAGTAGTTGGAGGGATCTTGGACATCTAGATGCTTTAAGGGAAGATTCTAGGATAGATTATCTTAAGTTCATGTCCCTCAATATGGATCGAATCAGCCAAGGGAGGGTCAGTGTTTCTCCTACAGTGGCTGAGGAAATATGGCATAGAATTGTATGACTGAACATACAACTGATTGAGAGATGGTCAAGGGACCAGTGAGATAGATATGTGGGAAGGATAAGGGTGGTCCTCATGGAAGTGTATGGGTAAGAGGTGCTGTTAAGGAAATAAGAGTTGGTCTAACGTTTGAATTACCACCACCACCACCCCCTAGTGGTCCACACTAGACTCCAAGAGCTGGTGTTCAGGGATGAGGACAACTGTAGGTTATGAAGGACGTTGACCCCAAGGTTCCAAGGATGATACAGTGTATGATATATTTATTTTACACCTTATATATGGTATTTATAAACAAATATGTTCGTCATTCATTTATTTACACCTCTTTAGTTTGAGACTTTGAGATTCTAGTTGAGGCTTAGTTTTGAACATTGTGCTTGGAGACTCTGACAGGATGTTACTCTATGATTGAACACATATGTTTATTTTGCGATATTAATCTTGGAGGTGGGACTTTTGTGTGGTATATATTTCTAGTAGTGATGAGGAATTAAGAAATCATCTTAGTTAGGTAATTACTATCCTCATTGCATTCCAAAATTGACAATTTTAGGAAGATAATGCAGTGTGTCCATAGTGATGGGATGATGTTTTCCTTTGTGGGTGAAAAAGAATCTGTGATGATGCATGATGAGCTCAATCATTAAATAGTTTATCCTATTACCCAATATTTGGCTAGAATGACTCATGGAGTAGTTAATGTTATGGGATACCCTTTCCTTGTTGTGGTGGTAGAGTCCAATGACATATTTCTTTTGGACTTGTCAGGATTACCTCCCCACTGATAGCAAGACTTCTACATTGAATTAAACCCTGGTAAAGATCCAATATCCTCACCAGAATATTGGATGGATCCCAAAGATATTCATTAGATGAGGGTCCAGTTAGAGGATTTTCAAGAGAAGGTCTTTGTGAGGCCCATTATTTCCACTAGGGAAACTCTAGTGTTGTTCAATAAGAAGGAATACATGAGTCTGAAGTTTTGTAGAGATTACCAGTTCTTGAATTATGTATCCTTGAAGAATAAGTATCCAATATAGATGATTTATTAACTTTTGAAATTTTTAGAGGTATGTGATGGTTATTGGAGATTGACCTCAGATTAGACTATCACCTACGGTGTGTACGAGATGATGTTATCTCAAAGATGACACTCAAATGTCATTATGTTCACCAAAAGTACTTGGGTATTCCCTTTGGTGTGATGTACACCCCAAAAATGTTCATGGTAATCATGAATTTGTATCTTTTATCCTTTCTTTGACCATTTTGTGGTGATCTTTATCAATGACATCCTTGTGTGTTCAACATCTAAGTAGGGGCATGTGAGACACATGAAGATAGTATTCAAAACACTTTGATACTGCCATATTTATCGGAATCTCTTGAAGTGTTAGTTTTATATTTCAGAGGTGCACATACTAGTACATGTAATCTTAGAGTCAGTAGTTGTAGTGGACCTAGTGAAGGTTGAGTTAGTACAATCTTGGGAGCCACCCAAGAGTGTTAGCAAGGTGCAGAGCTTCTTTGGGTTGTTAAGGTACTATTGAAGGTTTGTACCTAATTTCTCTTGAGTGGAAGCACCCTTGAAAATATTGACCTAAAATGGGATGTATTTCATGTGTAAGGAAAGGTGATAATAGTTATTACATGATCTAAGGTAGAGGTTTAAGACCACTCCCATATTGAAGTTTCCAAAGGAGGGTGTTGAGTAAGTAGTTTTATTTGTTGCATCAGGGATCAGGCTTGGTTGTGTTCGGATGGAGAGGTAGGTGGTGATTGTCTATAGTTCACATCAATTGAGACCACTTTATATGAACTTCATGAAAAAAGATCTAAAGTTATAATATATAGTATTCACACTAAAGATGTTTCAAAACAACTTGATGGGAGAGTGGTTTATCATCTATTCTGACCTCAACAGTCTTGAGTATATATTCTCTCATAAGGATCTTAACTTGAGATAGAGGTGATGGATTGAGTTACTTTAGGACCATGACTTTGATATCATCTATACGGATGGGAAGGGGAATAGAGTGGAATATTCTCTCAGAAGAATATATTGTTCTCAATTCATGGATGAGGTGTTAGAGGAGTTAGCATTATTTTCGTTTTCCTTTGTGAACATGGATGGTGATTCATATCTTCAGTTTGATGGTAGTTACCCCATCTATTTTACAACATTCTAGGGATTATCAACATGGAGATACTATCTGTGATACCCTACATACTCAGATATCCAATAAACATTGTCATTAAGGACATTATGATGATGAAGAGGAAAATATCATTTTCCTAATATGGATGATTGTACCTTTAGCATTGCGAGAGGAGGTGTTGAGAGAGTTTCATACATCCACATTGGTTGTACATCCAGGTCTGGAAAAAAATATTACAACACCCTTGATGTCTATTCTAACGGTTCTTGTGGCTTTCATCAGAAAACTGTATGGATATCCTTTGGTGGAGATGTTGGTTTCTTATATCGGCTCTCGCTGATGACATGGTGTGGCCGTGATGATTAGTTCGAGTTAGGATATGTGATGTGAGGTCTCTCATGAACCAAGGTGGTGACCGTGGATTCTATTTGTGATTTTAAATTTGAAAATTGAATCTTCAATTTTTCCTCACTCGGTGGTGATGTGGATGTCAATGACCTTTGGAGTGGACGTATGGTACATATCAATGATCATGGTTTTTGTTTGAATTTTCTACCATTTTATGTTTTAAATTTTTTAATATTGGGAAATATGTAAGGTTATGACTCATCCTAAAGTGGATTTTGAAAATACAAAAAAAGTCTGAGAACTAGTTTCTAGTGGGTTTAGCTCAACCCCTTGAGTTTATAGAGTGGAAGTGGGATAGGATATCCATGGTCTTTAGAATAGAGTTACCAAGTTTTTACTGGGGAGATGAATCCATTTATGTGATCATATAATGACTCACCATGTTTCCCCTCTTCCTTGCTATTTGATAGAAGAGTTCAATAGAGATCTTAGGAATCTTTTACGCGCATGATACAGTATGGCTCCTTGGAGTTCCCTCAATTATGGTTTCAGATCATGATTCTCATTTCATGTCAAGATTATAGAGAGGATTCCATGAGGCCTTTGGGAAACATTCACATCTACTCATTGAATTTCACCCCTAGACTAATGGCCAGACTGAGTTGACCTTTTAGGCTATGAACGACATGGTATGAGCTAGCATGTTGTGTTTTTCCATAGTTGGGAGGACCACCTACCCTTGGTGGAGTTTTCATTAAAAAATAGTTACCATTCCACCATTGTTATAGAACCATTAAAGGACTTTGATGACCAAACCTACATGTCACCACATTATTGGAATGATCTAGGTGAGTCAGAACTCATGGGACCATAGTTGGTGTGAGATTTTATACAGAAGTTATAGATCTTACAGGAGCATATGAGGACGAAATAGAGCCGTCATAAATATTATAAAGACCGATGATTGTGACCTATATAGTTTAATTAGGGATACCATGTGTCCCTAAGGGTCTCGCATCAATGTGGATTTTGGGGATTTAGAAAAGGAAGAAAGTTATATTTGAGATTCATTGGCCCTTTCAAGATACTGAATAGAGTTAGATAGGTGGTATACTTCTTTATTCAACCACTATAGTTGGACTGGTCACATAACATCTTCGACGTGTGAATGATGAGAAGGTACATCCATGACCTGTTGCATGTTACTAATTAGGGATAGATAGACATCAAGGGTGGATCTACCTTTGTCATGTATACAATGGATATCAAGGATCTATATTAAAATAGTCTTCATGCATGATCGATTCCCCTAGTGCTTGTATAGTGGAAGTATGAGAGTCTCCAGGAGAGAACCTGGGAGCAGGAAGCCCATATGTGAGCTCATTAATCTCATATTTTTTAGCAGGTTTTTATATTTTTAGGAAAAAATCCCCAAGGATGGGAGAATTTAATGAATTTTATTTTCCAGATATTTATTTTAGATATTATATGGATTATTTTCAGATTTAGGTGTTGAGTTAGTGTGAGATTTCAAGTCCCTGTATTCCCAGATTTAATTTTTGAAATATATTAAATATATTAAAAAAATTCATTAAATTATCCTAAAAACAAGGAATAACTTCAGAATGTCTACCCAAATCATAAATATGAGGACAATGTTGAGTTTAGACACAAGTTTTACCTAAGGTACAATATAATATTTTTTGTCATCAATGTTTGTGAAAAAATTCTCAGAGAGACTGAATTAATAAAATAAATAAATAATTTGATATATTTTATTTTATTTTAAATAGTCATAAAACTTTTATATTTAATCATTGTTGTGAACAATTTTTATGGTTAGCCACAAAAAAATTAAAATTTTAGAGGATCCGTTGGAGAGGGAATTGGAGGAGATGTCAGTGAATGGCAATGGTTCTAGATTGGATCAAGGATATTTGCAACATTGGAGTTCCTGGATCTCTCCAATGACGACACCGAAGGACCATTCTTCATCAGTGATCAATCCAAAATCTAGGTAGGTTGTTTGATTTGTGCAATTGCATCTTGTTTTTTATCCCGATTGAATGTGGATAAATTCTATGAATAAGAATTGATTTTCACATCGATGATAGATTTAATTGATAGACTTATTTTGGCCTTTTATGTTTACCCCAATTCATTCCTATAAATCCATTTCAATATATAAAATCTGAATGAAAAAAGGTGGTGTTTTATTCCCCACATCTTATGGATTTTGTTTTTTACCCCTGTTTAATCACACGTTCATCACAATAATTTTATTTGACCCATGGCTTGATGATTAATTATATTTTGATAATTGAAAGAATATTTGTCAGTGAAATGAATCAATAAAATAGGTGAGGTTCTTGATCTAGGGTGATATTGAGGTAGGATGACAACCAAGGATGGTTGGAGGCTAATCAGAAGAGATTTGTAGCATCTGTTCATCCCATATTCAATGGTGTGACTACAAATGATACATGTGGGAATTTCTTGAGTGGTTTTGAAGCTTGAAATCCAAATTTATAGAGATGGGAGTGTTGGATGACCCTAGATCTATGATCTAAGATGGGGGAGGCATCATTGAGAATATGCACGAATGAAGAAGAGGAAAAAAACTCTTGGATTTGGAAAAATTAAGTGTTACACGATGTGTAATCCGACATAGCACAAATTGTGGGGATGCCTGGATGTGGAACTTGGGTTTTCATGGATATTTAAATATTACATGACACGTGACCTTGTCACACACTATGTTACACGTGCTCAGTATTTTTCCATGTAAATTAGAGGTTACACAATCCCAGACATGACCAGAGTACACAAACATGGCCAGAGTACACAGACACGATCCTATTGGGACCACTATGTATATGAAGATTGTATTTGTTGTCAAAAGTTGTCAATATTAGTCAAAATAAAGAAGGAATCCAATGTTAATGGTGATCAACTGAAGTGAGGATTCATGGAGAATTGTTATGAAATAATATCATTGAATGTCATACTTGGGCAATTCTCTATGATGTAAATTTAGACGATTGTTGAGTTGCTCTTAAGTTCAAAGCACATGTATCAAAGGGGATACATTATCAACAACAATGAAGAATGGTGATTAAAAATAGACGACTCTTTTCTTCTATGTATTTCACAAATATCACAAGTTAAGAGAACTTGTGATGCAATCCTTATGAAGTAAAGATGGAGAAATGATGATTCCAGTCACATACAGTTTTTATTGGAAAGAATGATGCTGCTGGAAGATAGGGAAGTTTCAGTACTTTCCATTGTAATTCTGACGATGCTAAATCTGGTCTGTCAAATGATATATATAACGATTGTGGAGTTCAAGATAAAAGTTTAAGAATGGATATAGGAAGTAGTGAAGAGAGAAATGACAAAGGAATGGACAATCTGTAGGTGGAACAAAAGCATAGTTTAAGGTGGATCCATTTTCTAGTGTTTTACAAATTTTAATGCCTAAAAATCAGGAGATGAAGAAATGTGTTTTTGTAAATGGACGTTTTGCGCAAGATTGAAGATGGTTTAGATTTTTGTGCGCAAGACATGATTCAAGGTCAGAACATAGAACAAATGGAAAAGGCATGCAGTGAACAAAAATTGGGCATAGTGTACCAAAAAATAAAGGCTGGGTGAAATATTTGCGGGATTCACAATATATCAGTGGGATGTACAAAATAGGAGCGGGATGCGCGAAATATGTGAGGGATGTGTGAAATATAAGCAGGATTCGCCAAAAATATTTTTGTGCGCAAAATTTGAGGGGGATGCGCAAAAAATTAAGTTGTGTGTAAAATATGAGCGGGATGTGCGAAAAATGAAGCGGTGCATGAAATATCAACGGGATGTGCTCAAAATAAAGGTTGAAAGAAATATTGGCATTGTACATGAAATAGAAGAATGAAGTTTTTCATGCAAGAGGTGTTTCAAGATCAGATGCTCGAAAATTGGAAAAGGCATGATGTGCGAGAAATATTGGAGTATTGTATGAAATATGATGTTGCGTGAAAAAGTTTTTACATGTATGAAGAGGGTTTTACGTGCGGATTAGTGTTTTACGTGTAGGGTCAAAAATGACTATAAATATGAGTTGAACCCCTCTCATTTGTTAAGGCTCGACACTTAGACAAATCCCAAGCTCTGACGTGCGGAAAAAATTAAAGTATTTAGTGGTGCGTGAAAAAGAATGTTCTTCATGAAAAATCCAGTGCTGCCCAGAAGAGAGACTGTTATGCAAAAAAGTGAATTGTTGTGCGAAAAGACAGTGCTTCATGGAAAATAAATGTGGCGGGAAAAGGCAGTGATGGGAGAAAAAGAAGAGTTTCCTGAAAAACCTTTTTCGCACCAAAAGGTGTTTTTATGCACAAGGTTTGAATTTTATGTGAAAGTCACCTAGAAGGGTGCATGAAAAATTTGAGGGTATCTCATGCCTCTAACAAGTGAAAAGAACTCTTGAAGTGTCTTGCAAATAAGGAGAACCGCACCCTCTGTGTGAAGAAGAAATCACAAACAAGTGATTGGTTTTCTCAATCCCTTCTGGTGTTCTGTGAAGGAGATCCCATGAGAACACAAATAGTGATTACTCACACATGTAGTGCATCATGAAGATAGATCCAAGAATCATCCCTGGTTCTATGAAGAAGAATAACACATCCTCTGCATGAAGAAGAAGACTCATGGAGTTATCTACTTTCAGGAAGGAGAACACCCTCTGGTTGCACGATTTATAGACACTATTTGCAGGGGTGTTTTTGCTTGTTCGACAAGGAGACATATGTGCAACTAAAATCATATATGCACAAAGGAATAAGGTAGTATTCTGATACACTCATGTATTGGTATTGAGAATTGAAGAAAGATATTAAGACACTGTAATACTATTCGTTATTATACTGTGTCAAAGAGAAAGAAAAGATGAAGAAGAAGAACATAGTATGCCCAACTAAATGCTAAAAATTATTCATGGTATTTTGATCAGATGATTCCAAGTGAACTGATCTTAATTTCTTGAATAATCACATTGGTGTATTTGATTCTTTCCAAGAAGGGAGAAGAAGTTTTAGTGCAGATGGTTGTTTCACTAAGAAGAAGAAAGAAGAAGTCTAGTGCAGTTTGTGTTGCACTAGAGAGGACGAGAAAGAAAGAAAGAAGAATTGATTTCTTACTACTTTGCAAGTAATCAAGTGAAGAGCACTAAAGAAGACCAAGAGAAGAAAATAAATTTTGAAGAAGGATGAATACTGTCTTCATAGGCAGTATAAATAGGCCAGCTAGATGCTGCAAGTTGGACTAGGCTATCTTCAGTCCAGAGAAGAGGATTGTTTCCCACCCCCTCCAAAGTGTAGGGACTCACACTGGCTAGAGGATTTTTTTCCTAGCCACGCAACTGTAATAGATTAATACATCAAAGTGGAGAGTCCATTCAGTGGTTATATCCATGCATGGAAAGGATGTATCTACTCTTATTGAGTGTTGAACCTTGTAAAAATATCATGTGCATATTTTTACTACTTTCTATTATTAAATGCGAGAGGGAAAAGAAAATAAGAGAATCAAGATCCTAACAAGTCAAGAGGTACAGAGATAAAATATGGAATTGGAGTCAAAAAGTCCCCAACACTGATTCACCCCCCTCCCAGTGTTAGTTATATCCCAAACTGGTCCTCTCAGATCATATGTACACAGACATAGCCAGATGACAAAGAAAGAGTTTCAAGCGATCTCTACATGATGTGTACTCTTCCTACACATTGTTTATATATATATATTTAAATTCAGTGTGATGTATCAACACATGAGAAGACATGGGGTTGGCTAGACATGCTATATACCCATCTGTACACATCGCGTATCCCCTTTGAGGGTGTTTGGATCCCTTCATTTCATTAGTCTGGAAAAGTATCTGTTGGTTGTGTTCCCTTGGTCCATTAACTCAAGGGTATAGGGTGGAATCACATCCACATCTCTATATTATGATTCCCTATAGAGGATTTGTCTTAGATAGAGTTCATGGTGTCTTTTCATGAGACAGAAGTGTGATCCTCTATCATTTTATACCCTAGGTAGGGTTTGTGGAATTAGTGTAACCGCCATATGCAAGGTGTTGATCCTTTATCTAGCATTCCATTTCAACAGGTTTCATGGTTTTGTTGGATTATGATCCCCTACAAAGTGGGTTATTCCATATTGGGTTAGTTGTGTCCCCCAATGATCATGGATGTGATCCCCTATCTGAGTATAGGGGTCTTCTCACACCAGTGAGCTTTCTTTGGTGTGGCCCAATGATCCTAACCTCTTCAATGGGCATCAGTAAAACAAAACAAGTCATTAATAGAGATGGATTTGTCAGTGCTTGACAAATGCAATGATAAAGGTTCCCTTTATCAGTGTTTTTCTCTAGTAGTGATAAATGATACTCTCTATCAGTGCTTTATTTTAAGCATTGATAAAGGAAACCCTATATTTTTGTTTTTTATAGCACTAATAAAGTTCTCGAATCAAATTAAATAATTTAAAAATAAAAAATAAAAATGGGTAAATTTAAAAAATATTAAAAAATTTATTAATTAAATAATTATTGATAAAAATGAATAAATTTAATTTACACATATTTGAATTATAAATATTAGTAAATGGTATATATTTAATATTTAGATATGTAAAATGAATAAAAAAAATAAAAAAAAATAAAAAAAAAATGAGTAAATGAGGAAAAACATTATAAATTTCATTAATTAAATAATTATTGATAAAAATGAAAAAATTTAATATACATATCTATAAATTATAAATATTAATAAATATTATATATTAAATATAGATATATAAAATTAATAAATTGTAAAAATTTAACAAAAAAATTTAAAAATGAATATATTATAAAAATTAAATAAAAGAATTAGTAATGATATATTAAAAGATAATTAGAACATTTATTAATGAAACAATTAATAAACAATTTGAATAAGTTGAATATAAATATTTATATATATTAATTGTAGAACATAATAAATATTAAATAATAAATATAAATATGTAAAATGAATAAAATGCAATAATTAAAAAAATTAATGACTTATTAATTTTTAATGTTTTTATAGATAATTAAGAAAATAATACAATTAATATAGAAATATATTCGTATATTTTTCTATATATATAAATCAATATATATAATATTTCCTAAAATATGATTTATATAATAAAAAATATACATTCTTTGCATTAGACAAGTAAAATATTTAGTAATGAATGGTTTGTAATTAAAAATTAACATTAATTAAAAATACTAACTAACTACTTCTAGTATTGGACATAATTGAATGTAATTTGGTTTTTCAATTTCACAGATAAGAAATGTGTAATATTTATTCCAAATAAATATATATATATAATTAATAAATTTTTATATACAACACACACAAAAAAATTTACATAATTAATGAAATATTATATAGAAACACATACACCTTATATTTTTTCAATTTATTGAAATTTTGGTATTCATTGTAGAATTTTATTATAACATGATACATTTGATAATTTTTTTTTAATTAGAAAATTTTATTGATTTATTTTTAATATTTTTTTAGTAAGGCATTAATTCATTTTTAATATATTTTTTTTAATTTTTTGTGTATTTAATCTTTTCTATTACTTATTTATATATATTTATTTACTATGGTTTAATATTTTTAATATGTATTCATATTTATATCAATATTGGAGTATTGTACGAAATATGATGTTGCGTGAAAGAGTTTTTACGTGCATGAAGAGGGTTTTACGTGCGGATTAGTGTTTTACACGTAGGGTCAAAAATGACTATAAATATGAGTTGAACCCCTCTCATTTGTTAAGGCTCAACACTTAGACAAATCACAAGCTCTGACGTGCGGAAAAAATTAAAGTATTTAGTGGTGCGTGAAAAGAAGAAGTGGTGCGCGAAAAAGAATGTTCTTTATGAAAAAGCCAGTGTTGCCCAGAAGAGAGACTGTTATGCGAAAAAGTGAAGTGTTGTGCGAAAAGCCAGTGGTGCTTGGAAAATAAGTGCAGTAGGAAAAGGCATTGATGGGCGAAAAAGAAGAGTTTCCTGAAAAACCTTTTTCGCACCAAAAGGTGTTTTTACGCACAAGGTTTGAATTTTATGTGCAAGTCACCTAGAAGGGTGTGTGAAAAATTTGAGGGTACCGCATACCTATAACAAGTGAGAAGAACTCTTTAAGTGTCTTGCAAATAAGGAGAACCACACCCTCTGTGTGAAGAAGAAAGCACAAACAAGTGATTGGTTTTCTCAATCCCTTCTGGTGTTCTGTGAAGGAGATCCAATGAGAACACAAATAGTGATTACTCACCCATGTAGTGCATCATGAAGATAGATCCAAGAATCATCCCTAGTTCTGTGAAGAAGAATAACACATCCTCTGCATGAAGAAGAAGAATCATGGAGTTATCTACTTTCAGGAAGGAGAACACTCTCTGGTTGCACGATTTATAGACACTATTTGTAGGGGTGTTGTTCCTTGTTTGACGAGGAGACATATGTGCAACTAAAATCATATATGCACAAAGGAAAAAAGAAGTATACCGATACACTCATGTATCGGTATTGAGAATTGAAGAAAGAGATTAAGACACTTCAATACTATTCGTTATTATACTGTGTCAAAGGGAAAGAAAAGACAAAGAAGAAGAACAGTGTATGCCCAACTGAATGCTAACAATTATTCATGGTAGTTTGATTCAGATGATTACAAGTGAACTGATCTTAATTTCTTCAATAATCACATTGTTGTATTTGATTCTTTCTAAGAAGAGAGAAGAAGTTTTAGTGCAGATGGTTGTTTCACTAAGAAGAAGAATGAAGAATTCTAGTGCAGTTTGTGTTTCACTAGAGAGGACGAGAAAGAAAGAAAGAAGAATTGATTTCCTACTACATTTCAAGTAATCAAGTGAAGAGCACTAAATAAGACCAAGAGAAGAAAATAAAATTTGAAGAAGGATGAAGACTGTCTTTATAGGCAGTATAAATAACCAGCTAGATGTTGAAAGTTGGACTAGGATATCTCCAGTCCAGGGAAGAGGATTGTTTCCCCCCCCCATCCAAAGTGTAGGGACTCACACTGGCTAGGGGATTGTTTTCCTAGCCACGCAACTGTAATAGATCAATACATCAAAGTGGAGAATCCATTCAGTGGTTATATCCATGCATGGAAAGGATGTAGCTACACTTATTGAGTGTTGAACCTTGTAAAAATATCATGTGCATATTTTTACTGCTTTCTATAATTACATGTGACAGGGAAAATAGAATAAGAGAATCAAGATCCTAACAGGTCATGAGGTATAGACATAAAATATGGAATTGGAGTCAAAAATTCCCCAACACTAATTCACCCCCCTCTCAGTGTTAGTTATATCCCAAACTGGTCCTCTCAGATCCTATGTACACAGACACAACCAGACGACAAAGAAAGAGTTTCGAGTGATCTCTACATGATGTGTACTCTTCCGACACATTGTTTATATAGATATTTAAATTCAGTGTGATGTATCACCACATGAGAAGACATGGGGTTGGCTAGACAGGCTATATACCCATCTCTACACATAGTGTATCCCCTTTGAGGGTGTTTGGATCCCTTCATTTCTTTTGTCTGGACAAGTATCATTTGATTGTGTTCCCTTGGTCCATTCACTCAAGGGTATAGGGTGGAATCACATCCTCATCTCTAGATTATGATTCCCTATAGAGGATTTTTCTCAGATAGAGTTCATGGTGTCTTTCCATGAGACAGAAGTGTGATCCTCTATCATTTTATACCCTTGGTAGGGTTTGTGGAATTAGTGTAACCGCCATATGCAATGTGTTGATCCTTTATCTATCATTCCATTTCAACAGGGTTCATGGTTTTGTTGGATTAAGATCCCCTACATAGTGGGTTATTCCATATTGGGTTAGTTGTGTCCCCCAATGATCATGGATGTGATCCCCTATCTGAGTATAGGGGTCTTCTCACACCAGTGAGCTTTCTTGGGTGTGGCCCAATGATCCTAACCTCTTCAATGGGCATCAGTAAAACAAAATAGGTCTTTAATAGAGACGGATTTGTCAGTGCTTGAAAAAAGCAATGATAAAGGTTCCCTTTATCAGTGCTTTTCTCTAGTAGTGATAAACGATACTCTCTATCTGTGCTTTATTTTAAGCATTGATAAAGGGAACCCTATATTTGTGTTTTTTATAGCACTAATAAAGGTCTCGAATCAAATTAAATAATTTAAAAATAAAAAATAAAAATGGGTAAATTTAAAAAATATTAAAAAATTTATTAATTAAATAATTATTGATAAAAATGAATAAATTTAATTTACACATATTTGAATTATAAATATTAGTAAATGGTATATATTAAATATATAGATATGTAAAATTAATGAAATAAAATAAAAAACAAATAAAAATAAAAAATAAGTAAATGAAGAAAAACATTATAAATTTCATTAATTAAATAATTATTGATAAAAATGAAAAACTTTAATATACATATCTATAAATTATAAATATTAATAAATAGTATATATTAAATATAGATATATAAAATTAATAAATTGTAAAAATTAAACAAAAAAAATTAAAAATGAATATATTATAAAAATTAAATAAAAGAATTAGTAATGATATATTAAAAGATAATTAGAACATTCATTAATGAAAAAATTATTAAACAATTTGAATAAGTTGAATATATATATTTATATATATTAATTGTATAACATAATAAATATTAAATAATAAATATAAATATGTAAAATGAATAAAATGCAATAATTAAAAAAATTAAAGACTTATTAATGTTTAATGTTTTTATAGATAATTATGCAAATAATAAATTTAATATAGAAATATATTCGTATATTTTTCTATATATATAAATGAATATATAAAATATTTCCTAAAATATGATTTATATAATAAAAAATATACATTCTTTGCATTAAACAAGTAAAATATTTAGTAATGAATGGGTTGTAATTAAAAATTAATATTAATTAAAAATACTGACTAACTACTTCTAGTATTGGACATAATTGAATGTAATTTGGTTTTTCAATTTCACATATAAGAAAGTGTTTATATTTATTCCACATAAATATATATATAATTAATAAATTTTTATATACAACACACACAAAAATATTTACATAATTAATGAAATATTATATAGAAACACATACACCTTATATTTTTTCAATTTATTTTAATTTTAGTATTCATTGTAGAATTTTATTATAACATGATACATTTAATATATTTTTTTTAATTAGCAAATTTTATTGATTTAGTTTTAATATTTTTTTAGTTAGGCATTAATTCATTTTTAATATATGTTTTTTAATATTTTGTGTATTTAATCTTTTCTATTACTTATTTATATATATTTATTTACTATGGTTTAATATTTTCAATATGTATTCATATTTATATCAATATAAATCAATATATGTTCAATAATTTATATTTAATTAATATAAACTACACATTTTTAAAATATTTTTAATGCATAATCATTTTTAAATATTCAATTTCACTCATTTTTATCATGAATGCAATTAAGATTATATATTTATTAATAATGTTAAAAATATATTTCTAAAGAAATATTTATAATGAAATATTTACTATATTTATAAATTTATAAATTTATAATCCTTAATAAATAAATATGGGTTTTTAAATTATTAATATAATTATAAATAAGTAATTATATTTGTTTATGTGATTATAAAATTATAAAAAATTTATTTAAATAATGAATATATTAAATATATTTATATTCACAGTTATATATATTTATTACGTAAATATATATTATTATATAAATATATAAAAATATAAAAATATAAAAAAAATATTTTTTAGAAAATTATTCATATAATAATAAATAAATAGTTATATTGTTATATAATTATGAAACTATAATAAATATATTTAAACAATTAATATATTTAAAATATTTTTATTTATATATATTTATTAATAATATGCATATAATCATACAAATATATATAAATATATTTATAATTATGAAATTTTATTAAATTTATTTAAATAATGAACCTTATCTATTTATATAACCCTAACCATGACTGAATCAGTCATGTTATATGAAGCTTATGTAGAACTCCCATTCTGTCGACACTCCTCTCTAAGAATCAAAGGCTTAAATAATGGCTTGAATCAAACATCGAATGAAACCAAGGCTCGAACGAATCAAGGCTTGAACAAATCCATGGTTCGAATGAATCCAATCATTCAAATATCTCTACTTTCTATTGCATGAATCAGTTCTTGAATCCATGGTATGTTATTTTCTCTTTCTTTTCCCTCGTTGATTGCAAGTTTGGTTTCTGCCTAAGATGCTTTGGACTATATATTTTCTATCACTGATTTCCTTTCCTCTTTAATCCTTCCACTTGCTATTTCTGAAGGGTTTTCATAATATATGATATCCTTAGATAGGTGGATTTATGGTTTATATGATTATATTTTTTTTCAAATTCATGGGTGTTTTAAATTGGGTTCTCTAAAATAATAATTGTTATTTGGATTTAAATATGCTTGTTTCTCATGGTTTTTAAGAGATTATATTTGATTTAAAACTAGTTTCTTGTGGATTTGGACTTTTTTTTATCTTCATTCATAGGATAAATTATATTTTTTGCGGATAAAATATTTATGATAGTTTTTATAAAGAAATTTGGGGTTTTAAAATTATTTTATATTATTTATTTAATCTATTTTGGAAATGCACGAGTTTATGTCATTAATTAATTGTGGTTTTTCTTTGAGAAGTTTTCTTTTGTTTTATTTTCATCTTGGGTTATTTATTAATACCCAATGTTATTGATTACATGTTTCATATTTTATTCTTATACACACATGTATTGTTATATATATATATTAGACACAAGAACTTATTCAAATGAAAATAAGTTAATATCTATTTTGAGATATTTTTAGATATGTATGTGTGTAATTGAATATGTTTATAGAATTTAAAGAGATGTTTTTAAATTTAAACGTGTTGATTAAATTTGTTTTTCTTATATTGGTTTTTAAATGGTGGGTTTAAATGTATTTTTCAGTTAAATTTTTTTTAGCGTACCACTTTTTTTAAAAATGTCCTCATGAAAATTGATGGATTTTCTAGTGAGTTTTCAAATGGGTTTTCGAAAAGAGGTGTGGTTTCAATTGTGTTCTTAATTATGGGTTATTATATTTTTAATGGATTAGATGATTTCTATGTGTATGTTTTTGTGGTTTTCATTTGGGAGACCATAAATAGGATATTAAACTTTTGGGCACTTTTATATCTGAATTGAGGTATTAACAAGGGGTTGTTTTTAGTTTCCTTGATAGGCCATGGATTCATTTCTTTTTTTGTTCACATTGATGACTAGTATTATATGAGAGAGTCTTTCACCTTTAGAACATATAGATTAGAGTTCCACCCCACATGTTCAAGCTTATTCCTGAGCCATTATATATATTTTTTTGTACCCAATTTCAGTTTTATGTAAGGTTGTTGTCATCAATCTTATTTAATTTTATTGATTACATATTCTACACATTAAATTATTATTTGGATTTATGTTATTTATTTATTTAATTTTAGTTACATTTTTTTATACTAGGGTTTTATTCTGAGGGAAATTTCTTTAAAAAAATCCAAAAACAATTTATTAATGTGTGTTTTTAATAAATAAGTAATGGGCCATGGAAAATGATTTTCAAGTGATTATTTTAATTTAAAATGAAGAAAGAAATAGTTTAATATTTTTTTTCTAAATTCTTGTTTAATATATTATTCATTTTTAAATATTGATGTTAAGAAAAGATCATGGTTTTATTTTATTAAAATAAAAAAAATTGTCCATATATATTTCAAACTATCTCTCTTGGTAATTGATAAATGGTACCCTTTGTTTATAACAAGTTTGGATTTTTAAGATGGTTTTACCTAATATTAGGTTATGATTTTAAGGTATAAAAAGAAATAATTAACTGAGTATATTCATTCCATTTAAACTCGTGATTTAAAACTAAATTCTGGTTTACATAAATTAATAAATATTTTAGAACATATATATATACCAAATAGTATTTTCCATTCTTGAACGAAGGTCTAAGACATGTGAATATTCAGGTTACTTTTCCAAAGTAATGTTTTCCAACATAACTCAAACATATGATAGATGAATTATTTTTTGTATCCTAAAATGATTTGGAGCTTATAGAATTTCTCATAATGAAGTTATATAAATTAAAGAATGTAAATAATTAAAGAAGAAAAGTCTAAACATTAATTACATAGAATTAATAATTTTTAAACAAGTAAACATGTTTAACACACTTTACATAATAAACCAAGAATGAATATGTAATTTGAAAATCAAACGAGACGTTTTTCCCATCTCACCCCACCCAATTCCATGAAAAAACACTCTTCGTTCCTCCTCCAGATAAATTGTCACTGAAAATATTTAGTTTCTCCCCTAAACATGCTATATAATCCCTTTATATAAATTACTAATCAACTAAAATCATCTATGATATTTTAGAAACCCACAAAAATTTCGAAACTTGTAGTAACTTCATGGATAGTTCCTTGGAAAATTAAATCCACATTCATTTTCATAGCCCAGATGCTAGATCAACTCCAATTAAACTCAAAATTAGACAAATTTAAATCAAAACTATGCCCAATATCCCACATATACTTCATCAAACAGCTCATGATATTTTGGAAAATATTTTTCAATTTCCATAATATTTGTATAACCTTCTTTTTGTTGATTCCTGAATAAATTGTATGGTATGTGAAAGATTGGACTTGTGGTTTCTTTTGTTACATTTTATGAATTGTTTTTGATAAATGAATTTTTTATTGAATTTTTTTTTTGAAATAATCACATGGAAACCATGGTATATAGGAGGGTAGTCTAGGATAATAATTTTTGGATTTAAATTGTTAATATACTAGTGTATTATGAATTTTGTTTTATTCTTGTTAGATTTAGAAAAAAAATTTGAAATATTTAATAATCATTATTTCCCTTAGATTTGGTAGTGGACTATGTATATTTTTTATTGAAATTTCTATTTTAAATTACATTTTCGAAAAAGGAATCCAAATATTTAAATGTTAGAGTGGGTGTTGAAATGAAAAAGGAGGGTTTCCCAAAAATGAACTAAAATGGATTCGATGTTTTGAAACTCACGAATGGATTTCAAAGTGATCCTGTAATGTTTTAAACATTTCAAAGTGTAAATATTTCCATGGAAATAGTTTTAAACTTTTAATCTACTATTAATGTTTTTTGAATACGATTTTTAAATATTTCACTTATGCTAATAGTTTTTTTATTGAAAATGGGGATCATATCCCAATATATGTTTTTAGAAAAATTGGTCAATTTTCTTGTAGAATAAAACAAAATGAATTTAAAGCGGGATTTTTAAAATTGAAAAGGTATTATTTTGAATTTTTAAAGTGTCTTTAATATGATATTTAAAATTTTAAATTAAGATGTGGGGATTTAAAAATGTTTTAAGGTGAGAACTGTCATCCTCATCAGATTCATCTCCTAAATAGTTTTTATTTCATTTTGTTGTTTAAGACTCATCCCCCATATCTTCTGGATATGTACCTTTGTTTATTGAACTACTCTATGAGTAGTCATCCAATGCTGGGTATCAGTGATAAATTTGGATGAATTTATAGAATAAAAACTAGTATAGCAGAGTAATTATTTTCTTAAATTCAAATACACATTTCCTTCAACGAATACTTAAATTATTTGAAATAATCAAATTTATGGTCCCCCAAATGATAATTATCTTTAAATTTCTCCTTTAATAATGAATATATTATGATTAATTATTTATTTATTGTAAAAAGTAAATATGTTATGAACCTAATAGGATGTATATGAATTTAAAATGGATTCATTCCAATCATTTTACAAAAGATTATGAATTTGGAGATAAATATTTTACTCTATTTGCAATAGAGAATGAATATGGCCCTTATCAAATACATTTTCGAAGTTTAAATTGTTTTTATTAAATAAAAAATAATCCAAAATATTTGTAAGAACATTTTATTTGTCATGGAATAGATATGAGCTATAAATGTTGGAATAAATGTGGGGAAAAACTAAATGTGAACACAAATTGGGATGATACTATAGTTTATGGATCATTTGATATGAATAATTATATAAATGATGATTAATATATCATGGAATAAACTATAATAGAAATTAAATGTGACCTTCTTGATTTTATAAAGTTGTTTGAGAAGTTAAATAGTTGTTCTTAGAGAATATTTTATACCAGTTGTAATAAATACACAACATTGTCAGTTATATTGATGTTATATAATTAGAAAGAAGTCATCAGATTGAGAGAAACCAGCTTTACAGAACAACTTGGTCTCCTAAATGATATTCTACCAGAAGAAACCAAATTTACATTTCAATCATGTGACTCTAAACTAATGATAAATTCAATGGTAATTATCTATAAAAAAAATACATGGTTGTCTAAATGATAGCTTATTTTTTTGAAAGCATAAAAAATCACTCATAAATACCCTAAGTGTGATGATGATCAATATAAAAAAAGAATCAAGTACTTTGAAATAATTATATTAAATTCTTATCATTAAATGGTTTAGGAAACTATATGCATGTCATGAAAATGTGAGACAATTGACGTGGCATGCAGATATATAGTGTTCTTGGTATGAAATGAACTATATGTTCTAGTCTATAATTTACATTTTAGTAAAAAACACACATAAAATACATAAAATTGATAAAAACATTTATATTGTTTTGATACTTTATAAAAAAAATCCATAATTCATTTTTGATTTTCTTGAATAAACCCCTTCTTAATACAATGCACGGTGTGACTGGTAAGAATCAAACAATGTATTTTTATTTAAAATTAAAATAAATTTTACAAAAAAGAAATATGACATAATAATAACTAAGAAAATTCAATCACAATATTTGGATAATTTAGGAAAATAAGTAATAAGTCATTTATAATAGGTTGGAATTAGTCTTACAACAACCTGACACACAATGTGACTTGTATGACTCAAAGTGTGTGTTTCTAGTTTAAAACGAAATCTTAGTAAAAAAGAAATGTGATGTGCTCAAAACTAAGAAAATTAATTCATATTGTTTATATAATTTAGGAAAATCATCCATAACTTATTTGGGACATGTACGAATTAGAATCACCTCAATATGATACATGGTGTGACTGGTATTACTCCAAGTGTGCCTTTTTATTTAGAAATGACATTATTTTTGGTAAAAAAGTCAACTAACATACTCAAAATATAGAAAAAGATTCATATTATTTTGATACGTTAGAAAAAAATTCAATAAGTAATCTGTGGCTTGTAGGAATTAGTCACACCAGAATCTTATACATGATGTGCCCGGTATGACTCAAATTGTCTGATATCAGTTTAAAATCGATATTTGAGTTCAACAAGTGCCACTCCCTAAAAATTGAGAAAAAAAACTTTTATTGTATTTATAATTTATAAAGATGATTCATAAGTCATTTTTTATGTTTAATAATAAGCCTCATGTCAAACTAACACATGATATGACCGCTAAGTTTCAAAGTGCATGTTCCCGGTTTAAAATGATATTTTAGTAGAAAATACCAGTGATGTAATAAAAATAGAGGGAAATATTTTTTATTTTTTTGATAATTTACTAAAATGATACATACGTCATTTAAGACATATAGAAATTTTCCTCACCTCAATCCGATGCATGATGTGTCCTATATGACTCCAAGTGTCTCTTTTTATTTAAAATCGACAATAATTTTATTAAAAAAGACAACTAACACACTCAAAACTAAGAAAAAACATTCTTATTGATTTTATACTTTATTAAAATGATCTATATGTTATTTTTAATGTTTATGAATCATTATCACCATAATCTGATGCATTATTTCCCTGGTATTAATCCAAGTGGCCATTATCAGTTTAAAATTGGCATTTGAGTTCAAAAAGTGTTAATCACTTAAATTCAAAAAAAACCACACATGTTCAATTAATAATTTTGTAAAATGATTTGATAAGTAATTTATGATGTGTTTGAATTAGTCTAACTTCAAACTAACAAACTATGTGACCAATATCGCTCAAAGTGCACATTTCCATTTTAAAATGATATTTTAGAAAAAACACAAGTGACATACTCAAAACCAATAAAACCCATTTGGATTGTATTTATACATTATGGAAAAATATTCCATTTAGAATATGTATAAATCATACTTACCTCATTATGATGGACAGTGTGACCAAAAAGGCTCCAAGTGTATTTCCTTTATTTTAAATTCTCCTTAATTTGAATAAAAAAGACCAGTAATGTAATCAAAACTAAGAAAATCATTTGGATTTTTTGATAATTTTTTAAAATTATCCATAAGTAATTTGGGACGTGTAGTAATTAGGCGTGCCACAATATGATACTTGACGTTCCCAATATGAATCAATGTGCCCACTTATTATTTAAAATTATCATTTTAGTTTATAAAGTGCCCCACATTGAAAACAGATAAAAAAATTGGATTGTATTAATGGTTTAGTAAAATGAATCATAATATATTTTTGATTTCTAAAAATTATTCTCTTATAAAAAAGACCCATTATTTGATAAGTAAAACTCAAATTTTGTGTTCCCATTTTAAAATGAACTTTTTGTAAAATGAACAAGTGGTATACTCAAAAATAATAAAATGCATTCAGATTATTTTTGTACTTTAGGAAAATGATAATTTTTTTATTTTTTATGTGTAGGAATTATTCTCAACTCAACATCTTTTACAGTGTGAAGGATATGAATCTAAGTGTGTATTTTTTTATTTAAAATAGACAATAATTTTGGTAAAAAAGAAAAGTGACAAATGAAAAAATATATAAAAAATTTGGAGTGTTTTAGTAGTATTGGAAAAATTATCCACAAGTCATTTGGTATGTGTAGGAATAATCTTTAATTTAATATAATGCACTATGTTCTCGATACGAATCAATGTATCTGTTATCAGTTTAAAATAGACATTTTAGTTCAAAAAGTGTCACTCACTGAAAAACATAGAAAACACACTTGTATTGTCTTGATAATTTAGTAAAATGATTCCTAAGTCATTTCTGACAAGTATGAATTAGTCTCAAATTAAACTGACACATGATGTGACCTGTATGACTCATTGTATGTGTTTCTAGTTTAAAGTGACATTTTTTGTAAAAAATAGTGATATACACAAAACCAATAAAACACATTTATATTTTTTGATTCTTTAGGATAATGTTTCATAATGAATTTTAGATGTATTAGAATCATAATATCCTCAATCTGAAGCACTGTGTGATAGTTCTAACTTCATGTTTTCCATTTTATTTAAAATTGACATTAATTTTAGTAAAAAAGACATCTAACATAATGAAAACCAATAAAATTCATTCAGAATGTTTTGATATTTTATTAAAATAATACATTAGTCATTTTTTATGTGTAGGTACCAGTCTCACCTCAATCTGATACACGATGTGCTAAGTGTGACTCAAAGTGTCCTTTATGCGTTTAAAGTTGGAGTTTTCTGTTAAAATGGTTTCACTAACTAATAATAGAGAAAACATACTTATATTTTTTCAATAATTAAGTTAAATTATTAATAATTAATTTACGATGATTTGGAATCAATCACACATCAAACCGACACATTATGTGATCGGTATGACTCAAAGTCCTTGTTTCCTATTTAAAATGGAATTCTTGTTAAAAAAGAAGTGGTATACTCAAAACCAATAAAACACCTTCAAATTATATTTTTACTCAAGTAAAATGATCCCTAATTCATTTATGACATGTAGTAACTAGTCACACCTCCATCTGATGCATGGTGAGATGGGTATGACTCTGAGTCTGTCTTTTTATTTAAAATTGACATTAATTTTTGTAAAAAAGAAAAGAGACATATTCCAAACCAATAAAATGCATTTATATTGTTTTTATAATTTATAAAATTTACCAATAAGTCATTTGGTATGTGTAAGAATTAGACACACCTCAATATGATACATAATGTACCTGATATGACTCAAAGTGAGCCTTATCTGTTTAAAATTGACATTTTTGTTCCAAAAGTTTCACTCACTGAAAACCAAGAAAACTTGATTGTATTACCATGGTAATTTAGTAAAATTATTCATAAGTATTTTTTTACATATAGGAATTATTCTCATGTCAAATCGACACACAATGTGACTAGTATGACTCAAGGGGCATGCCTCCGATTTAAAATGATAATTTTGTAATAAGGACAAGTGATGCACTCAATACAAAGAAAACACATTAAAAATTCTATAATAATTTATTTGAATAATATATAAGTAATTTGGTATGTTTAGAAATCATTTAGTACCTCAATTTGACAGAAAGTGTTTCCAATATCACTCTAAGTGTTTCTTTTCATTTAAAATTGACATTAAGTTTAGTAAAAAAGAGATGTGACATACTCAAAACAAAAACAAAAACATTCAGATTGTTTGGATACTTTAGGAAAATGATCCAAAAAAATTTGGGATGTTTACGAATCATGAAAACCTCAATCTGATATATGATGTACCTGGAATGACTGAAAGTGTATGTTACCAGTTTAAAGTTGACATTTTCGTTCTAAAAGTGTCACTCACAGAAAACAGAGAAACTTGATCGGATTGTCTTGATAAATTTTAAAAATTATTCATAATTAATTTGTGATGTGTGTAAATTTTTCTCACATAAAACTAACATATTGTGAGACTGATATGAACCAAAGTGTTTGTTTCTAGTTTAAAATTGAATTTTCATAAAAAAGAAATGTGTCATACTCAAAACTGGGGGAAACACTTTCTTATTGTTTTTATACTTTAGGAAAATGTTTCATAAGACATTTGGGACATGAACTAATTATACAAACCTCATTCCGATGCACCATGTGACCGGTATGACTCTAAGTGTGTATTTTTATTTAAAATTGACATTAATTTTATTAAAAGAGACACTAACCTATTAAAAATCAAGAAAAAACATTGGGATTATTTTGATACTTTAAGAAAATGATCCATAAATCATTTATGATGTGTATTAATGATCCAAATGCCAATATGATACACAATGTCCTAGATATAACATAATGTGTTTGTTATTAGTTTAAAAATTACTTTTTAATTGAAAATGTTCCACTCACTAAAAACCAAGAAAATGAAATTGGATTGTCTTGATAATTTAGGAAAAATATTTATATGTAGTTTCTGACAAATAGAAATTAGTCACACATCAAACTGACACATGATGTGACTGGTATGACTCAAAGTGTGTGTTTCATGTTTAAAATTACATTTTAGTATGAAAGATTTGTGATGTACTCAAAAACAAGAAAATTCATTCTAATTATTTTGATAGTTTAGGTAAATGAACCATAATTCATTTTAGATGTGTAGGAATCATCTGCAAATCAATCTGTTGCACGGTGTAGTAGGTATGACTCCCAGTGTGTCTTTTTATTTAAAATTGACATTAAGTTTAGTAAAAATGAAAACTCATGTACTCAAAACGGAGAAAACAAAGTTTTATTGTTTTATAATTTATAAATACGACCTGTTAGTAATTTTTGATATATAGGAATTAGCCACACCTCAATTTGATTCATGTTGTGCCCTATATGACTCAAAGTTTCCGTTATCAGTTTAAAATTGACATTTTAGTTTGGAAAGTTTCACTCACCTAAAAATGAAAGAACATGACCATATTGTATCGATAATTTATTGCAATGACTAATAAGTCATTTGTGACTTGTAGGAATCAATATCACATCTAACTGACACATTATGTGACCATCATGACACAAAGTGTGTGTTTCTAGTTTAAAATGATGTTTTCATAAAAATACAAAAGTGACATACTCAAAAAGAATAAAAAACACTAATATTGTTCTGATAAACTAATAAAATGATCCATAAGTGATTTTGGTTGTGTATTAATCATACATACCTCAATCCTATGCAATTTGTGATCGGTATGTCTCTAAATGTGTATTTTTATTTTAAATTAACATTAATTTTATTTAGAAAGACAACTGACACACACAAAACTGAGAAAATGAATTAATATTATTTTAATACTTTAGAAAAAATTTCAATAAGTTATTTTTAATTTGAATAAATAATCCTCACCTCAATTTGATATACAATAAACTCAGTATGACTTAATGTGACCGTTATTAGTTTAAAATTATCATTTTAGTTCAAAAAGTGTAACTCACTAAAAACTGAGAAAACACAGTCATATTGTCTTGATAATTTATGAAAACAATTCATAAATAATTTGGGATATGTAGGATTCATTATCACATAAAAACAACACATGAGGGGACTGGTATGACTCAAAGTGTGTGTTTCTAGTTTAAAGTGACATTTTTTTAAAAAACACAAGGGTAATAATAAAAACCAAGAAAATGATTTCATATTTCTTTAATAAATTAGGAAAATGATCCATAACTCATTTTAGACATTCAGGAATCATCCACTCCTCAATCAGACACATGGTGTGATCAAAATGATTCAAAGTACATGTTTTCAATATATAAGTGTCATTTTAGTTTAAAACGCTCATCACATCACCAAAACCAAGAAAACGTGCCTATATTTTTTTATCATCATTCTATCTATTATTAATTAATTAATTTCCTTACTATTTTTACCTTATAAATATTTAGTTAATTTTCATAGAGATAATTCTTGAGGAATAACATGAAATGGGGTGACATTCAAGAATCAACTGCAAGGCAATCTGATGCACATTGGTCATGGTATAAAACAAAGTTTATTCTAAATGTAGACATTAAATTTAATTTATTTCATTATATTATTACTAATATAATAATTTGTTTCATATACCATTATGTTCTTTTGCTCAATCATGAGTGTTTTGTATGGAAATAGCATGATTCAGGGTCAGGGAAAAAATACAACGGTACATTATTGTTTTTGAATGTATGTGAAAATTATTAATTACTAATATAATTTTGTAAACCAATTTTTGAAATGTTTATAATATTTTTTTATTGTATTTTGGTAGTAATTTTTTTCTTTTAAAATATTTATTTTTACCTTAATTTTCTACTTTCTAGTGTTATAGTGAAATGTTACCGCACACTGTAGTATTCCCCATTATTAGCGCTACCAATTTCACTAAAAAGGGAAACCTTTATCAACAATTTCAAAAGCACTGATAATGTCACCACTCATTAGTTCCTTTTTATCAAGGATAAAGGTCCCCTTTATCATCATTTTTAGAACTGATAATGAAACCCATTATCAGTGGTAGATTAAAGAGCTAATAAATGGGGTCTTTTATTAACAATTCTACAAGTGAGGATAAAAGCATAGGGATTTTATTTTTGATCTAATAGTTAGTTATTTTCTAGTGGTTATGAAGGTCAATTTTATCATTTTTTAAAAAAATTAGGAGTTAGTCTCTTGTGATGGAATGGCTCGTGGATCATATCATATCATAAAGAGCATTCCTTCAAGATGAATCATATGACTCAAATCTTGGTTGGGACCTCCCTGAGGCATGATGTCCTTTTAGATAATATCTGGGGTTTTCATGTTCATGAATTAATTTATATATCAGTGATATGTGGTGAATATTTTTCATTCTTTGGTTTTAGTGCTTTAAGTCTATCCCACTGGGTGTTTTTATACTCACCCCTCCATGAGCTCTTCCCACACATTTCATGTCTTATACACACAAATGCCCAATTGAAGGCGACCTAGTAGGAAAGGGAGTTGGTGGAGAATCAATTGATCCTGAATAATTTAGGTCTTTTCTAGGAGGTTTCATTTGATCATAGTCTTTACCCTTTGAGCTAGTTGGACTCTCTACAGTTTTTGGGTGGGCTTGTATTTGGCCTTATTTTATCACTTTTATGAATTTATTTTTGCACTCTGACTATCAGATGATAGGTTTATCCAGGCATTGGTAGCAGTTGATTTAGATTTTAGCATTGTATATTCTTGGATATTTTTGCATGTTTAAAGGTATATTTTCCAAATTCCTTCCATGTTTGTGATATTCCAACTCAACACTGGTTGTTATCCCTTGAATAATAAGATGTGGGATTGGGGTAGTCGTCGTCCAAGCCCTTTTGGGACAGGTCATGACATCTAAGATCACCCATTATTAGGTTTCCATTCCCTAGGTCAAGAAGAATGTTTTGAAGTAGTGTGATTTGAAGAAGTGTTATTTTTGAGAATATCATTATGGGATATGTTTAATATTCTTTGTGAAATAATAGGATTATTTATCTTGTCAATAAAGAAACTAAACTTTTATGGTCATATCATGGCTCATAATATAATTTAATGTATATTCATATAAAAATATGATCTATTTATCTATATAAAGTATGAGTCCATATAATTTTTATTAGAGAAAGGTTTAGTTAATATTTGGATATTAGGCTTGGAGAACATTGGAGAAAAATCGTGGGATAAGTCTATGTATAGGAAAATATCCAAAAACAATTAAGGTAGAGATTATGCATTTTTTTAGATATACATCCATATCTGTATACTAGAATTGCACACTATATCTAAAAAAATGAATTTTGGGCTAATAAACTAGACGATAGTTGGGAAATTATATATTGGACATCATTCTATAGAACTATTAATGACCCCTTAATGTGAACTTTGTTTAACATCCTTGAGAGATATACTAGGGTTAATTCACATTTTATTTATGAACTATATGAAGTATTTGAATAGATAATTACCATTAAATAACTAGGTTAAATATATGGTGTCATGATTTTGACATCCTATGAATGATTTTTCAGGATTTATCAACCTGATTAATGATTCTTGTGCGACATTCTGACCATTTTTGTTTTAGTAAGGGGTTTAAGATAGAAAGATAAAGATTAGCTGGTGATATATATACTCAAATATTTATTTATATTATTTGAGATGAGTCATATTAATTACTTTATATCATTAAAAGTATCTTGGAATTTTATTTTATATCCTCAATGATTAGATGTTGAATTTGATGTTAAAAAATCCTAATGGTATGATTATTGTGTCTCATGTCTATGATTCATGATTGATTTTTGTTTTTGGGAGTGCACTCCCTTGAAATATTGTTATTCTACATATAGATGAATTTGATATGATTTTAGGCATGAATTATAATTATTTATGTAAATCCCATATAAAATAGTGATTAAGGGATGTATCATTTTTTATTTAGAATCAACAGATGAATGTATATCTATGTGAGGATAAACATTAACATAAAATGGATATTAAAACCATTTATTGGGTCTTCGTTCAAATTAAAAGGTGGTATGTATCTCAAATTTTTGGGGAGAAACTAAAAATCAAAGATATTCCTACTATTTAGGATGAGGATTATGTGTTCCTAAAGACTTTCCTAATCTTTCTCTGAATCAATATGTTGATCCTCCAATAGAACTCATTCCTAGTGCTACAACAACTTTAAAAACCCCATATATAATTAACTCAATTGAGTTATAATAATTTAAGAAGAAAATCCAAGAGAATAATGATAAGGGATTAATACACCCGGGTGTGTAATTATATCGTGAACCTATTATTTTAGTAAAAAATAATGATTGATCAGTGAATATTTTCATTGATCATCTAGATCATAACAAGATTACTATAAATAAAAAGTATCCCCTACCCCATATCAATGATCTATTTTATGAATTATGAAGAGCTAAATATTTTTCCCCAATTGATATTTAATCTATATGTCATCAATGGATAGTCAAGAAGGAAGATATATGAGGTATGATGATTATTAATTTATAGTAATTACATTTGGACTTACCAATTATCATACAATATTTATTGATTTAATGAATATATTGTTTATATATTACCTAGATTAGTTGTTGTTAGTCTTTATAGATTGAGTTATTATATATTTGAAGAGAGATGAAGTAAGTAAAAAAATATTTTGGGATTGTTCTAATGATCTTGAAGAAGGATAAGCTATATGATAAATTTACCATGTGTGAATCTAGGTTATAAAAATTCTCATTCCTGGTTTATATAATATAATGTGTGGGTATATTGATGGATCCTCCCAAGATGTATGTTTTTGAACAATGGCCTAGACAAACCATGGTAAAAAAGATCAATATATATATTGGGTTAGAGTGATATTACTAGTGTTTTGTGAGGGATTTTTCAAGGATATGCAATCTGAAAACTATGTTGACTCAAAAGCGACAAAAGTTCCGTTGGATAAATTAATGTTTCGAGGAGCTGAAATGAAGGTTGGTTAGTGAAACTATACCCACAATTACCTATAGTAAAGAATGTTTTTTGATATATAAGGATGCATCAAACAAGGTACTAGGATATTTCCTTAGGTAGAATGATATAGTGATATCATATTATTCTCCAAAATTGATAATTCATGAGAAAAATCTCTCGAATCATGATTTGGAGTTGGCGGTAGAAAGTTTTGTACTGAAAATAAGGATGAATTATCTTTATCATAAAATTTGTGATATATATATTATTTATAAAATAATAATGTTTATATTAAAATTGGAAGAGTTTAATGTGTTCCAATGGAGAATCTTAGAGTTTATTAAGTGTTATGACATCTGAATACATTACCACCCTGAGAAAGTAAACATGGTTGATGATGATGTAAGTTGGAATGACCATATTATTTTGTCCAAGATAAGGATTTAAAAAGTTCTAATAATTAAATATTTTCAAAATATAGATCTATAAATCCTTATAGGAGGGTATAAATTATATATTTCATAGATAAATGTTTAACTATCTATCCATGTGAGGATTAAAGAGGTTCAAATGAGGATATGGAACTACCAAAGAAGCTGAGAAATGTTTTTGAGTTCAACCATGATTGTTATGGAATGATATTGTTTACAAATTAAGTATGGGTCCCATAAATACCAGATATATAGAAGGAAATATTATATGAATCTCATATTTTATCATTCACTATTCCTCCTAAAAGCACAGAGTTGTATAGTGTTTTGGAAGAGTATTTTTAGTGAGAAAATATGCAGAGATATATTGAACAAAATTTATCTTAGTGTTTAGTATGTTGTAAAGTTAAGGTTGTGAGATAGAATTATAAGGGGACATTACCACCATTACCCATACCATAATGTAAATGGGAAAACATCACCATAGATTTCATTTTCAGACTCCCCAAAAGATCTAATGACCATAATGAAATTTGGGTTGCAATCGATCACATTATGAATTAAGAACACTTAATTACCATTAGATAATATTTCTCTCTTGATTATTTTTCTAGTATATACACTAATGAAGAGGTAATGTTTAATGGATTACCACATTCTATTGTATCTTATTATGATATATATTTTACATTGATATTGTGGAGAAGTCTTTAGCAAGTCATGGAAATGGAGTTGAGTTTTAGTATTTCATATCATCCTTAGATAGATGGTCAGTCTGATAGGACCATTAAAACAATAGAAGTAATTCATTGATTTTTCCCTATATATTTCAATGGTGTTTGGGGAAAAAAATATTTTGGTATAATTTTCTTATAACAATAGCTTTCAATCAAGTATTTAGATTTATCCTTATAGATACCTCTATGTAGGAAGTGAAAAAATCCATTACACTGGGATACATTGGGAGAAAAAATTCTATAGGTATGTGATATGGATTAGGGGATGGTAGATAAGGTTAAATCCAACCAAAATAACATAAGGGAAACTAATAATTGAAAGAAATGTGACATTAAAATCAATAGTGAAAATTATGGTTCAAATATGGGGAGATGGTATTCTAATGAATATCTCCATGGAAGAAAGTTATTATATTTGGAAAGAAGGGAATGTAAATCCGTATATATATTTTTCCCTTTAATGATTTTTATTTGGATGGTAGATTATCATTTGTAACTTCTATAAAATATCTGTCAAGTTCATGATGTATTCCATGTATCACTCATGAGGAACTACATACCTGATCCTTAACATGTACTGAAATCTGAAGTTAGAACAATAAAGATATATATCTCTTGTGAGGAATAAAATATGGAGATTCTAGATCACAAAGACAGAGGGATATGGAATAAAACCACTCCCCTGGTCAAAGTGTTGTGGTGAAACAATAAATTAAAGGAAGTTACATGGGATCCGGACGACGTTATGAGGTAGAATTATCCTGAGTTGTTTACATCAGAGTGATGTAATATTGAAGGAGAAATTATTATAAGGAGGTGTAATGTAACCAAAAAAATATTTTATTATATATTTCTCTTTAAATAAACATGAATTCTTTGATATATTTCTTTATAACAACACCAAGTTCAAATGAACTATGATACAAATATTATTATTTTAACATGAGCAGTATAACACCTCTATTTAAATTGAAAGTATGAAAAGGAAAAACCCAATAATGAAAAAAAATTATATATTTTTTATATATTTCATATTCACTGAATAATTTATAATCAATCAATAGTAAATTTTCAATAAAGTTATTTTATGTTTCAAAAAAATATTTTATTAAAAAAAGTTTTCTATTTACTTTTATGAGTTAATATTATAATTAGATTATAAATATTTTAGAAATTTTATTTGGTAAAAATTATAATTTTTCAAATCAGCATATAAAAATTAACTTAGAGTGAGATTTTGGTACTTTTATAAAAATATAGATTTTCAATGAATAGTGAAAAATACATATTTTTATAAAATAGTTATTTATTTTAATGGGAAAAGTCCTTTAATGATTTGAATTTGATCTTAAATTAAACTAGGTATCATTTAATTATAAATAATCTAATTTATTTTATATTAACCCTATTTATACATGAATTTGGTATATGTTCATTTTTTGGCTAAAAAACACTTTTTTCTAAAAACCGTTTTCTTTACATTTAACACATTTACATTAAGATAATTTTTTCCCATAAATTGAAATTGAATCTTGTAAAATTAATTTTATTTATTTAATAATAATTAATATAATTTAATAAGGTATAATTAATTTTTTATCATTATGAATAGTAACCACGGTAATGATTTTTCACCACAGTAAAAGAGGGAAAACTGGGTTAAAACTATGGGTTAAATATTTAAAACCACTATAAAAGTATCCTTTATCCAATTTTATTAGTGTATTTCAACCAAATATATATTTAATATGTTATATAATTTATTTTAAGACATTATTGTGAAATTCGTATCCTAATATTGACATTTTTTAATATAAGTTTTATTTTATTCCAATTTGAAACTATTTTTGGGTCTTTTCCTTTGATGGAATGTTTTGAAGATGGTATTAAATTTTTTATTTCTTATAAATTAAAAAATAATTATTATTTTACCAAATAAGATCTTTTGAACCGACTTATTACTTAATTTCACGGTTAAATGATTTTTACTCTAAAATCGGGTATTTTCTTAAAAACTGTTTTTATGCATTTTATGTTATTATATTAAAAGTAATATATTTACACTTTAAAAATTGAATCTGATAAAATGGATTTAAAATTTTGAATCATCATGTAATTTTTTTAGAAGGTCCCTTTTTTTGGTTATATAATTTTATATTTGTATTAAAAAATTTAGTTGACATGGTTAATGTTAAATTCTGTTTAAAGTGGTTTACATAGGCGATAAGGCATAAAATATTTCTAAAACATGTTTAAATGTGATTTATTGAGTTTATTAATACCCTATAAAGTCTTATATTATAATATGGGATGCCTTTATTACACATTAAATTATTATGATATATATTTATATAATTTAATCTTTTTGGTAAATCCAAGTGTGTTTGTTCCCTCCCTTATAAAAGAACATGGAATATCCTCTATTTCCACACTTCTTGAGCCTTTTATATTAGAAATTTTTTATTATAATACATTCCATGAATCCTTCCTCATATCCTATATGTTTGGTTATTTCCAAACTACAATCATTTTAAGGAATATTGTGTAGTCCAAAAGTGGTTTCTCAAGAAAGATTTATAACTCTTAACTGAGCACATTCAATTATATTTATTATTATACATACAATTAAACTAGTGTATCATTTATTAAATAATGAATTAATTATCTTAAATATACATAATTTTTATTATGATTATGGAAAAACCATTATCCACTTAATTTACATAAAATGGGAAAAGTAAACATTACTCATGCGTATATGTGGAATTCCACATCCACGAAGCGATGCATATCATTTTTACAACCATTTCACATTGACAGTTATAATGATGTATTTAATAAATATATATTATATTTATTAAATTATTATTTTTCTATAAATATTATTTATTATTTACTTGTCTTCTTCACTATCCATCGAAATGTGGAAACATCACTCGTGTGTATGTATCATATTACCATCTCTAAGAAGTGATGTAATTCATTTTTAATGAATTATTTATGTGAATAATTATTAAATTGTAAATAATTATTACATATGATACTCATTCCATGATTAAAAATATGGATATGATGTAACCATGATCTTAGTATAGGTAACAAGACTATCAAACTGAAACATACCTGAAAATCGAAGCAGTTATCATCCAGAATGTGGTTTTTGATAAAGAATCGTTAATAAAATGATGATAAGTTGTTATAAATAAATCATATGTGTTATGATATACGTTATTATAGTTATATAATATATATATATAATAATATAAATTTATTATAAAGTAATTTTAAAAATGTTTGAATCAATACGATACTTGAGCTAAGGGATTTATAGTTCAATACCATTTTAATCGGGATTGTTTATGATGGAATTTAATTTGATAAAATTATATGATACATATATGATAAAACAATTTCATTAATATTTCCTTCAGGTTATTTCTATAATTATAAAATTTTCGTACCCTTTCTCTCTCTTTTTTTTACTCAAAATGGTTTAGAAATTTTTTCTAAGAAAAACTGACCATATTTCTCCTCTTTCCACCATAATATTTTTTATTCCATATCCATATTATATAAATTATTCAAATATTGTTTTATAATATTATTAAATTATTTTTTAATTTCAATTATAACCAGGTTTTAATTTTTAAAATAGGGTTTAAAAATAATCTTTTCTGTTGTTTTCCGATCAAATTTATTTTTACCAATGAAGTGTAAAAAATATTTGATTAATGATTATGAAATGAAAAAAATCTCCCACCATAATCACCACTAAATGATTTTTAGCATCATTTATAAGTTTCCATTTCCCATTTCAAAAAAAAAATTCAAAATATTTTGGAATTTTTTTTATTTTAAATAATATATTTCAAAATAAAAAATATATTTTCATAAAAGCAAATATAATGATATTTTAAAGAAAATTTTCATCTATGATAACATACATGGATAATAATTATGATTTAATGGGGATATGATCCAATGATATCATCATTATTATTTATATAAATGGTTTATTATAATGGTGGTGATATGTTAATGAAATAAATTTATTTTCCATGGATTATGATATTATGAAATAATGATGTACTTATGAAACCCATTTCCTTTCCATGGGTTATGATATGATTATATGATGAATGTTTTTTGATTTTTTTGGAATATATATGTATGGTATTCATTATGTGATCGGTTAGAATAGAATTATAAATCCCTCCAATACATTGAGTAAATATAGATATCTCATGAGATAGTAAGAAGCATAATAGAGTGTAAAAATGGTTCAATAATGGACTTTGTCCACTATGATAGTTGTGGGAGTTATACTTGAATTAGGATATAATGGAATGGGGAGTGAACCTAATCCACTATTATTGTCTTGGTAGTGATCCATGACAAAATAAATGATTTTATATGATTATGTGTATTCCAAAAGGATATGTATTTTTCTAATGACATGTTCTCATAGATCATGATTTGTTATTTATTATTCCGCACACTTATTACTTGTATTTTTTTAATGAAAAATACCTATGCCATGATTTTTGATTAATGATCATTGACTTATTAGTAATGTTTATCTTAAGTTATGATAATTTTCATATACTATTAATCATATATTATGCTCACATATGATCATTGATTGATATCTCTTATGTTTATCTTTACTTAGAATCTAAGCTCACCCTTTCTTGTGTTTCTATTCCCCATGTTATGATGAAAGGAATTAAGTAGGGTATATGAAATAGGTGTTCTTTGTGAGAATATATTTATGGGATATATTGAATATCTCTTATGAAATAAGAGTATTATGTATCAAGTCTCTAAAAAAACTAAAACTCTTTAGTTATATCAGGGGTTGTAATGTCAGGTAATAGATATTAATCTAATAAGATGAAATATTTATGAATGAAAATTATGGGTTTCTATAACCCTAACTTGAGATTATATGATAAAAATGAATCTTTATGTAGATGAAATTCACACTTGTAATTTTTTTAAATATTTTCCCCTTCCTTAGGGTCTTTTTTACAATCCTAAAATGATAATTATGATCTTCATTTCTCTTGGAATATATAATAATATCATCTATAAATACTGTCATAAAATGACCTACATAATCTCTAAATACTCAATTGCATAAATCCACAACGATAGTAGGTGATTTAGTTAGATCAAATGGAATCACTATTAATTAATATTGTACATACCTCACCCGAAATGCTGTGTTTGGTATGCATTTACTTTTGAACTTAAATTGATTGTATCCAAACTGAAGATAATTGTTTTTAAAATATCGATCTCCTCTTAATTTATTGAGTAAATAACTATTATGGGATAAATGAAACTTATTATTAGTTGTGATCTTTTTATTTTCATGATTGTCAATGCAAAGTCGCATCGATCTATCTTTATTATTAACAAATGAACAAGTGCACCCCATAATGATGTACATGGATGAATTAATCCCTTATCAATATGCTCCAAGAGTTTCTTTTTTAATTAATGTTCCTATATTGGAGTTATTCTATATGGATTAACTGAAATAGGTTTAGAACTTGATATGAGTTCTATTGAAAAATCAACATCACAATTTATTGGAAGATTAAGAAAATCTTTTAGAAATACGTAGAAAAACTCTTTGAATAATAGGAATATATATGATGTTATTTTCTCACCAACCATATGAGATAAACCCACTTTTGAAAAGAAATATAGTCTCATATAGTGGATGAAATTTTAATTGTAATTTCATATTTATCATCACACTGATAGATGATCATATGTTATATTAGAGTATCAAATGTAACTTCCATTATTTAGTAATTGATATGCATTTTATGTAATGAAATGAAAACCATGTAAAAAATAACATCAAATTAAATTAGAGAGAGAATAATGAAATTTGGAGGAATCAAATTCCCACAAACATTAATTGGAGAAGAATCCTATAATTGAGATGTGATCATCATGCAATTAATTGTTTTAAATAATAATTAAATTTCTAATCGATGAGGTGGTATTATGTCACCCTTAAATATTTTATCAGATATAAATGAGTGGGTACATCCAGAATAAAATAATACATTAGTACTTAAATATATAACATTATGATCCATTCATGAACCATAATTTTTTAGTGTATCTAAAAACTTGGATACATAATCAACTGGTACATAGATGTTTAACATCACCACCAACTAAGTTCATCACAATAAGAACCCTTCTTATACATTTCATACTTTAAATAATTCTGCATATCATAGGGAAAAAGAAACATAATAAATGGGGATATCTAATGGTTAGTAAGGGTAACTAGATTATATATGAATTTATGATCATATGAAATAAAAGATTAGAATAAGGGTGTGATAACTGAATCATAACATAAAAAATTATTACCCAATCAATCAAGGATCATTAATCATGAATCATGGAATATGGTTTTATCATTACTATATTCATATTTAAAAAGATTCTGAAATCATGTAATGACTTTTTTGAGGTAAGGTATGATTTCCAAGGGAATTTGAATTTTAGAATTTAGTGGATGACTAGTTAATTAAATCAGGATTTAGAATGGAAATTAATGTTTTGGAATGAGTGAAAGTGTTTTTTTAGACCCGGATATTGTCCTGATATGTACCACATGTGTCTCATTGAGTTTTAGGAGCGTTGGGTCTAGGAGACTCAAGATTTTGTGGAGATGACCAGGGTGCATAGTTTTTTCTGAAATGGTGAGGTCTTCATGAGGAAGCATGTGGTCAGGACCAGTGATGCAGTAAGTGTTCTATGGGATGCACAAGGGTTTCCCAAACCATACACCCTTCCTACAAGCTTAATTTCATTTGGCCAGTGTGTGTGTGCTGTTTAGCTCAAGGTTGGTACATAGTTTGTCCAACTATGAGGTACAACTATGCATGTTGTGGTTACTAAGAAGTAGGAGCTGCACATTTGGCACACAGTTTGGACAATGCATTCAACAAAATCATGATACCCCATTTCAGAGGCTGAAATATCCATTTTTCCTTTATTGAGGCTAAATTCTCTATTTCTTCTTTCTTTCTTCTTCTCAATCTGTGTGAGACTCCTATCCTCTCCCATGGGTCTCTCCTGTGGGGTTTTATTTCTCTCTCTCATCCGGACTCTGATTGGAATAAAATCCATCACATTTGATCCACATAGGTAATATCTAAAATCCTCTTCATTCATTTCAAATATTCCCATCTAATATATTTCACTATTTTGGGGAAATATCATTTTTCTTATTTTTAGGGGATTTAATATTTGTTCATTTTTTTTGAAAATTGGACCGAATCGAGCCATGATATTGGATGAGTAGTGCATCTTAAGAATATGTTATGTTTTCCATTACTCTAGGCCCAAGTTTCTATTTATTTATAGATATATCTATTTTGTATCTTGCCAATATTTTTTTAGTGTCTCCCTATCATTGATTTATTCTCTTTTAATTTTCTTACGCACCTTAAGATACACGTTTTGATTGTTACTATGTAAATAGAGGATTCCAGATTCGAACACGGACACCCCTTTTGCATTTCGACTTGAATATACCCTTATTATTTTTTTAATTAATTGCCTAAAACTTATTCGATGAATTCATATTACATTAAAAATGTATTTCACCCTTTTAGGAAATTTCTCAATTGGTGGTAGTACTTCCTAAGTGCCATGTTGAACCTTTCAATTATTTTTCCATGTTGGGAAACCTTATAAAATTATTATTTTTAATTAATTAGGTTATGACTTCTAATTTAAATCTTGGTTATGATAAATGAACTATTTTTTTTAAAAAACCATCTTTTTTAATAAAACCCATCAGATGGGGGGCACTATCTTTTAGAATATAAATACGTGCTTAATGATTTAAATCTAGTTTTTCCTTTTTGAATTGGTTATTTCCTATGAATTTTATTATTTTTGTTTATATTGCATTCTTAGAGCATGGTCTTGATTGCTAATATTAAATGGATTGAATAATGGGTCATGGCCTTACTTGTGACCAATGGTTTCAAAGACCAACCACCTTCTAAGTGGGTTGGAAAGAATTAAATCTAGTAGTCCTGGATTTGATAAATGAGATGGTTTGTTAAAATTGAATGTTTTAAATTAACTATAATTGAATTGGGTCACTTTCTATATTTAAATAATAATTTATTATGTTATTTTTAATAAATAGAATGGAATGTATCATAATTTTTTTCCTTACTAAAATAAATTCAATGGATAAATGGAATAGGTGGGAAGGCCACGCCTCCTGTATGATTTTAATTTAATATGAAATGAAATGGACTTGGTTATATTTGGTATTGATGAATATAAATCATGACAGGTAATTCCTCATAGATTTTATCATAATTATGATTTCATCTTTGATATAGGCTATCGAATAATTATAAAGGTTCTATTGGGAAAAACAATTAATTATCCCTCAAACATGACATGTCACACCATTGGCACTATTTGGACATTTGTCATAAAAAACCACATTCCTTTTTTCAGGTGTTGGTATGATAGGGAACCCACTATCTTGAGTGTTGACAAGATGACACAGTCACCATGTTGAGTGATGAGTGTGATTTCTCCCACTCATTATGATATGTAGGAAATATACCATTTTTTGGAGATTATCACATCATTTAGACTAGTTATGGATGACATAGTTATGCCCTGGTCTAGCCAGAATGTAGTATTCTTGGTATATGGATACTTATGTTCGCACGTACATAGTCCATATAAGTGGATGAAATATATAACTATAACATATATTATTAATATATATATATATATAGATACTGAAGAGGCACTCATTCCAGCCATGAGCCAAAGTAGATATATTCTCTAGGTTTCCTTTAAGAACTTGAGCATATTGGTATTTATTATTTCATCATTGTCAATTATTTATTTATATCTTCACACTTCTATACCGTATATTCACAGTCTATATTTAGAAGTAAACACTGTTGGTGGTACCCTACTGAGATTTTATCTCACACCCTGTTCCACTATAAGAACCTGAATCTTCTTTTCAAGTATGAATCTTGTTTTTAGTGTTTTTTGGGGAAAAGGGTAGAATATGGAAATTTAAGGAGTACATGTTGTGTACTTTAGAGTACACGCTATGTACCTAGTTTCCACAGGTGACCATGTACTAACCGTGTAATGGCTGAGTACTTGTCCAAGTGGGGTGATCTAGAGACTACCTAAATCAGAGGCTGGTTAAAGAAAGTGAACATCATGTACCATTGAAGAAAATATTAAGTATTTAATTTTTATTCATTAAATGGTCCAGGGTTGCATCTAATCGATAGAACACCCTTCTTCCCTGCTTGTCTCATCCAGGAGCATCCTTGTCCGATGATTCTTCTATGATCCCCCAACTTGTTGTTCATTCTCTAAATCGAACTCTATCAGTTGTGTTGGAATCTCATCGGCGAGTTATTCCATCTTCTAGAGACTCATACCATTATTTCTCCTATTTCTTGTGATAACTTTGGTTGCAAATTTATAGTGTTTTGGTAGATCTATGGAGTTTGATGGTGATTCTTGGCATGAGGCTCATGTATATCGATCATACAATGTCGAGGTTGGTGGTATGTTCCTTTCAGTAGTTAGTCATTGAGTTATATGTGAAAAATTCCCAATACCCTTGTTTAGGGTATTGCGTGTTTAAGGTTCTTAGCCCTGTTATTGTCTGATTTTCCATTCATTCCTAAATATAGGATTTATGATTTTAAATATGGTTATTTACCTTGATATGGAGGTGTTTCCCATGTTTGCTTTATATTGACCATTTGGTCTAGCTTTTCCTATTAGGCTGATTTGTTTTCCATGCCTAGTGTTGTTAGGATGAGTGATTTTATCTGAAATATTGTGATATGCTATAGACTATTTATCCAAATTTCTATTGAGGTTTACTTTAGCTTCCATATACCGTTTGTGCATTATTTATTTACAAAGGGATGTGGGAATATGCTGTAGTAGACCATAGAGATAATCGATGCTGAGGGATTCTCTAGAGTGCCTATTTTCTTTTACGTTGAGATACCATATGGGGGATCAACTTTGTGATCACATAGAGTGTCTGTAATTTCATTGTTACGAGAAAAGAGGCAGAATTAGAAGTTGAGTGCTTCCCTAGAGTGTTTATAGTTACTGATTCGAGACCACATGGGGAGTTGACTGTGAGTGCTTCCTCAGAGAGTCTTTGCTTGAGCTGAACTAGAGGGGTTAGACTGTGAGTACTTCCCATAGGGTTTCTTTTGTTTGACTGGTCAAACTAGAGGGGTTAGGCTATGAGTACATCCTAGAGTGTTAGTTTTTTTGATTAGATACATACTTGATATATAAAAAATTAATGTTATTGAAATAGTAGGATTGTTTACTTTTGATTACTTCATTGTTTACTGATTCATATTTCTTATTGCCTACTATATATATTCCCTTACTATTAGGAACAAATTTTTGGGTGGTTTCTTACTGGGATTCGTCTCATACCCTGTTAGGGTCATGCTTTTGGGCCCAAGTAGATTATATGTTGCAGGTCTCAATATGGGAAACAACCTTCTACTTCAGGTACTTGATTGCTATAGAGCTGGAGAGCGTGGGACCATGTTGAGGCTTTCGATGATATTGTAGTTTATTTTTTAGAATTGTACATTGAATTATTATTTTATTCCAACATTGTGACTAATTTGGCTACTTTCCTAGACATATGTATCATAAATCATTTATATATGTGCTCTAATTGTTTACTTCTTCAATATTTTGTTGTTTACTATTGTATGGTGTTATCTCTGTTTTTTCTATTTTTATCTATTTACTTCAAATGTGTTACTATTTCAAGGTGGTTATAGTTGCCCCACTATCACACCCAAGGTCGTCGCTGCTAGTCAGCACCCTTTGGCATTTGGGGAAATGCACTTGAGGCCATGTGACCAACTGGGTATGGGAAATATCTGGGCGGATTCCAGAACTGGGACGTAAGTGGTATCAGAGGGATTCTATTATTATTGACTTATTTTTTGGAACATATATCCAGGGATAGGAAGGAATAAGTACTTGGTAATAATTTGTGCCCAGAAGTAGCTAACTCGTGTATATGGTGTTATCACTATTTCCGCAATTGTTATATATTTACTTTCACTGCATTAATCTTCCAATGAGGGTATAGTTTCTTCACTATCACACCCAAACCCCTCACTACTAGTTAGCAGCCTCTGGAATTTAAGGAAATGTGCTTGAGTCCATGTGAGCAACCATGAATGGGGCACCTCTGAGCGACATCTTAAATTGGGATGTATGTGGTATCAGAAGGATTCTTTTATAATTGACTTAGTTTTTGGAACTTATAGCCAGGGAAAGGAAGGAATAGGTACTTGGTAATAAATTATTCACAGGAGTAGCTAACCTGTGTATATGGAAAAGAAAATTTTCCTCGTATAATTTTATTTGTTTCTAGTTTTGAAATTTTACAGGTGATTTGATTTCACTGTCGAGTGATTCACAAGTTTTGTGTTATTATCATTGATATTGTTGAGGTTCCATTTCTATTACAACCTGATGAGATGAGTATAGGCCATTCTATGCATCATATAAGCACTTTATTGAGATCACACGCCATGAATTATTGTCATGCAATTTAGGGTGCATTAATGATTGCATGTTGTTGTGATAGATGATGTGCTAGATATGCATGTTGTTGTGATATATGATTTGATAGAATACCTTCTATTTTATAGGGTATTGATAATATGTGAGGTTTTGTTTGAATGAACACCAAACATGGGTTATTGATGTGTTATGGGCTCTCATGGACTGGAATTTGGTAGATCATTTCTATTTTATGTTTTTATATGAAATTTATAAGATGCCAAGATTTGATTATCAGGGAGTATGGGACCTTGCAGATCAGAATTTGGAACTTTAATGCTTGTTTAAGTGTTTTTTCTGGGTTCCAAGGGAGTATCTGAGGCTTACTGTCTAGAAAAACATTGAATACATGGCGTGTAATGATAAATATAGGCCAATTATCCTTTTATTCTGGAATGAACTATTTTTATTAAGTACACGTCGTGTAATATATGTACACGCCGTGTACTGTATGTACACGCCGTGTAGTCTCTAACCTTTTCACTAGCTGTGTGAGAAGAGACACGTGGTTGGGAAATATTTGGTGGAACATAGTATGTACCTGATGTACACATGGTGTGTATAGACCATGTGTCCAGTCGTGTGACCAAGACATAGGTGGATTTTGGGTTGTTAGTACACAACGTGTTGGGAACAAACACACAATGTAGAGTTATATGTGTAATCGGTCACGTGACTAACCACATAGGTTGTTGATGTTTGTCTAGTACATGCCATGTATGGCACAAACACTCCATTTAGTCTTTTTCTAGGGGAATCATGGGGGTTAGTCTTGTAGAATAACTCGGGAAGGGGAACACGATTCATGAACATGGCGTGTCTTGGAGATACAGGTCATGTGTATGGGGTGTTACATGACCAGAATTTTCTGTTGTACATTCCCTTGTGAAGGATTATAGGAACACTCCATGTAGAGGGTATATATTCTTTCTATCCCTATTTTAAAAATCATTAATTCTTACCTTCTCTTATTCCCTTGTTTCACTTCTAGGTTTATGTCCTAGATAATCTTGAACTAAGTATGCGCTTGACAATGTAGAGTCATGCCACCGAGATGTCCTTCGGTTGTACACCAGTTACAGGGCAGTGACCTGACACCGGACATGGAAGATTAGGAACTTCCAGCAGATACTCTCGTTGTGCCTGACTTGGCACCAACCATTATTGCAGATTCAGGTTCTGATTCACAGTTCCAAGTGGGATTTATGAGGTTCCTAAAGACCTTCCGAGGAGTACCACCTACTTTCTCATCTATGGAAGAGTTGAAATGGGTCTTCCAACGGTAGTATCCTCCCACTTTCTCAAGTGATGGAGGACCTCGGGCTATATAATCATGGTTAGAGTCCATTCTTTCTATCTTCGAGAATCTAGTGACGCCTCCAAAGAGGAGGGTGAAGCTCGCTACGTTCATGCTATGGGATTTCACCAAGAGATGGTGGTATTTGATCTCAAAGGTGGAACGCTTGTAGGTTATGTCTTGGGATGAGTTCCAACATTACTTCTATGACTACTTCTACCTAGAGACTTTGAGGGATGATTGTGCCCAAGATTTCATGAGTATGGAGTAAGGTCCTCTCTCAATCATGGCATATTCTTCTCACTTCATAGAGATGCAGTGCTTCACACTCATTACAGAAGGTGATGAATTATTTTTGGTAAGGAAATTTGAGGATGGTCTATGGAACAACATCCTATCTCAGGTGAAAATATCCAGGTTGACATCCATCACCTCTATAGTCAACCAGGTGCTGATCACGGAACCCAATCTGAAGGATTATGGAGCCATGAGCCAGGGAGGCTCGACATCCAAAGTGGTTCCCCTCTTATTGATGGCAGGAAGTGCCACATGGAATCTATGTGTGGAGACCCTATTTGGCGGAATACTTCTTATAGTGGTCGGGTTTTGTGCTACCAGTGAAGGAAGAGTGGACATAAATGGCCACATTGCCTGAAAGACCCAGAGTAGTGCCGATCGTGCGGTAAGATTGGAAATCTTCAGCACATCAGTCATATCTCCTCACCTGCAGCTAGTGATAGGGGTTCTGTTTCATCTCCTCATACGGGAGCAAGGCCACCAGTTTGTCACCAGTCTAGGAACTAGAGTTCTTTCGGCCATTCAAGCCAAGGTTGAGGTCATGACCGTGGTAACCGGTTGGTAGGATTTTAGTGACCATAGGGAGGATCAGCTCAGGATGGTGTGGCAGGGTCACAGGGCTGCGGTACTGGCTAGACTTTTTCAGTGGAGCAGACCCACTAGGGGAAGGATCCCAAACTCTCTACAGTTCGAGGTATGATTCTATTTGCCTCACTTTTATCTTCTGTAGTTTTTGACACTGGGGATTCCCAAAGTTTCATATCTGTTGCTGCTGTGGAGAGCCTTGGGCTCTGTATCTTGACTTCTGCTGATGTCTTGACGCAGGAAACTCCATTGTGGACAAGATCAGATAGTGTACATCAATGCAAGGAGTGCACTCTTGAGGTTGGTGAGTGTCACTTATAATGGGACCTCTATGTCCTAGAGATGACAGGGTAAGATATCATTATCTGGATGGACATATTAGTTCTCTTCTAAGAAGTTTCCCACAGTTATCACCGTAGGGTGAGTTTCACATTACCATAGGGCGGTTTGTTTTTATACAAGGGTGAATGGGATGTCTAGGCAAGCAGAGCGGTACCCGAGAATCATGGTTTGGGAGGAGTTACCACCCAGATTTCTAGTCTATATCTGGATGTCCAGGGAACATCATAGTTGGATATTCCACTAGTGGTGGATTGTTTCATGGATGTCTTTCCAGATCAATTTTCAGGTTTACTTCTAGAGTGATAGTCATAGTTTTATGTTATCTCATTCCATGAGCGGCACCGGTGTCCATTCCTCCTTATAGGATGACTACACTAGAGTTACAGGAGCTTAGGAAGCAGTTGGAGAATTTACAGGAAAAGGGTTTCATCTGACCTAGTACTTATCCTTGGGGTTCACTTATCCTATTTGTGAAGAAGGTGGAAGGTACCCTCGTACTTTGTGTGTATTATCAGAAGTTGAACCAATTTAAAGTCAAGAACTCATATCCCTTTCCAAGGATTTATGAACGCTTTGATCAACTTCAAGAAGCCTGGGTGTTCTCAGATATTGAATTGAGAACCGATTTTCATCAGTTGTGTGTTAGACCATCAGATATTCCTCCTACAGCCTTTCAGAGTAGGTATGGTCTATAAAAATATGTGTTTATTCCATTAGTTCTCATGAACATGCCTACAATTTTCATGGCACTGATGAACCATGTGTACCTACCATACTTGTATTCTTTCATGGTAGTCTTCTTGGATGAAATCTTGGTGTACTGTCACACTCAACACGACAATTCTACACATCTTGAGATCATTTTTATTACACTGAAAGAGCATCAATTATATTCTATGGTCTTGAAATTCCACTTTTGGATGGACAAAATTAACTTCTTGGTTCATGTTATCTCAGGGTAAGGTGTATTAGTGTACCCAGAGAAAGTGGGAGCAATAGTTTCCTAGGAGCATCTGAAGAACGTCTTTGTGGTGTGATGTTTTCTAGGGAAAGATATATACTATTGAAATTTAATACAAAACATTTCAAACATAGAAGTTCCACTGATGGGCTTGAATAAGAAGGGTACGAAGTACTGGTGGTAAATTTTTTTTGATTCAACCTTTCAGGAGCTGAAAGGGAGGTTAAATTTAGCACCGATACTAGAATTTCTAGAGCCTGGAAAGAGCTATACTATTTACTAAGATGCATCAGGTATCGTGCTATAAATAGTGCTTATGCAGGGTGAAGAAGTCATTACATACAGTTCTAGGTAGTTGAGGCCACATGAGAGGATTTACCAGACACATGATCTCAACTTAGCTGTGGTTGTTCATGCCTTACGTTTTCGGATACATTATCTTCTAGGAGAGTATTTTATGGTTATTACCGATCAAAAATGCCTCAATTATATCTTCACATAGCACGATCTAAATTTGATACCTTTTAGGTGGGTTGAGTACCTTATGTATTTGACATTGAGGTTGCCTATACTTCTGGGAAAGGCAATGCAGTGGCTGATGCATTGAGAAGAAGGACTTATATATAAGCAGTTCAGGAGGCCAGTAGTGGGTGGCAGCTTTTGTCTCTGTTCTCTAAGATGCATTTAAAGGTTCATGATAGAAAGGGACAAATGATTCTTTCTTCTATAGCTATTACCTTTACTCTTCTTGATCGAGTGAAAATGAGGCAGCAATCAGATTCTGAAGGCCTAGTCCTATGGGAGAGTGTGTTAGGAGAAGACCCTATTCTTGGTTGGATCATAGGTGAGGATGATATCTTTCAATTTTAGGGATGTGTATGGGTGTCAACAGACATAATCGAGGAGCTGATGGGTGACTTTCATTCCTCAATTTGGGCAATTCATCCTGGTCTTACCAGGATGTATCAGGATTAAAACCATCAGTACTGGTGGCCAAGTATTAAGAGAGATGTTTTTCGTTTTTTCATGAGGTGTACCACTTGTTAGTAGGTGAAGGTGGAGCATCAGCGACCAACAGGGATTTTGTAGCAGTTACCCATTCCCGAGTAGAAGTGGAATGATGTCGCGATGGATTTCATGATAGGGTTACCAAAGTCACCTCGAGGGAATGATGTGGTATGGCTTGTCATTGACAGACTCACAAAAGTTTCTCACTTCTTTTCGATCATGGAGACCTTTAGTGATGATGAATTAGGAAGGAAATAAATTCAAGGTATTGTACATTTACATGTAGTTCCACACTCCATTGTTTCAGATAGGGACACATGTTTTACTTTTCAGGTCTGGCAGGGACTACTGAAGGCTTTGGGTACATAGGTAGTTATAAGTTTGGCTTACCATCCCCAGATAGATGGCTAAACCTAGTGTACGATACAGGTTCTAGAGGACATGCTGAGAGCATGAGTTTCTGATTTCGGAGGTTCTTAGGAGAAGTACATACTAGTTGTGGAGTTTTCCAATAATAATAGTTTTCAAGAAACTATTCAGATGATACCTTATGAGGCTTTGTACGGTAGTCCATGTAGATCACCACTATTTTGGTTGGAGGTAGGAGAGGTAGCTATGCTAGGACCTCGTCTTATTTAGGAGACCACATAACAAATATAGTTGATTCAAAAGAGGATGACTACTACACAGTCACAACGGAAGTCTTATTTTTATCGATGGAGACAATCTCTAGAGTTCGTGGTCGGAGATCACGTGTTCCTATGTGTCTCACTGACGTTGGGACACATGAGGATTAGAAGACATTGTAAGCTTTCACCGAGTTATGTCGAACCATTTGTGGATTTTAAGAGAGTAGGGATGGTTTCCTATCAGTTGTAGTTAACTCAGAGGTACCATGCTATGCACGATGTTTTCCACATTTCTTAGTTGAGGCGTTACTTCTCCAACTCATCTCATGATTTTCAAACTATGGAGTTCGAGCTAAGAGTGGACACATCGTTCGAGGAGCATCCTATCTGGATTGTTCATCACAATGTGAAGGTTCTCCATGGCCGGTTTTTCCTCTGGTACGAGTGATATGGAAGCATGAGTGAGTACCCGATGAGAATTAGAAGAGGGAGGCTAACGTATGATCACAGTGGCTGGAGCTGTTCGACGATTATTCTTCTACGCCACCCTACTATGGAAATTTCGGGACAAATTTCTTTATGGGATGAAGTTTGTAGGAACCCAAATATTCTTTTCAAGTATGAATCCTATTTTCTGGTGTTTTGAGGAAAAGAGAAGAATCTGGAAATTTAAGGAGTGTACACAGTGTACTTTGGAGTACACTCTGTGTACCCGGTTTCCATGGGTGACCGTGTACTGACTGTGTAATGGCCGAGTACATGGCAGTGTGGGGTGACCTTGATATCGCCTAAAGAGGAGTCCAGTTAAAGAAAGTACATGCCATGTACCCTTGAAGAACACGCCATGTACTTTTTTTCATTAAACGGACAGGGGTCATGTCTAATCTATAAAACACCCTTATTCTCTGCGCATCTCATGTAACACCCCATGATTTCATAGTACGTTATTTTTTCAAAGTAATTCGATAACTTGCAATACACGCAACACTTAGTTCAAGTGCACCACGACTTACCAATCTAGCCATTCAAAAGAGAATCTGAATATTATTAACTATATTTTAAAATTTATATAATACTTATAATTTTAGAATCTATATTATGAGTTTCTTAGACATAATTAAAAAACAAATTCTTTTTTTCAGATAAAAGATGTATTTAAAAAATGAAATTTTGCCACCTTTTAATGGAGAATACTTTTTAAATCCAATATTTGAAACTTTTATATATTCAATTTGAAATAACAAACTACTTATTTAGAATTAGGACATAAGAATTTAGTTTCAATAAATGTTTGGTGTTTTTTTGATAACTTTCATATTTGGGTGAATAGTGAAAAATACTATATTTTAACTGAAAACAACTTTTTTAATCAAAATAATTTGTAGTGTTAAATTATAAATTTTAATGGGATGTAATTATAAATAGATTATATTTTTACCATTTAATTCAATGTTATTCATTGGAAATAATTTTACTTTGAACTTGAACATAAACAAGTATCAATCTTTTGTTAGTTATTATTTCATAAAAACACTCTTTTTGGTTTTGACAACAAGAATCAATTTTATATTAATAAATGAAACTTCTATGTTTTTAGTTTGGTAAAATATAATTAATTTCTAAATTTATAATATCAAAATTATCTTAGAGAGAAATTTTGGTATTTTTTGAAAACAATCTATTTATGATGAATAGTGAAAAACACTGAGTTCTTGGTTAAAACCAACTTTTTATTTAAATAATTATTTATTTTAATTAAATTTATTTTAGGTAAAAATAGATACATAATACCTATATAAGTTCAATGTAATTTATTGGAGTCATTTTATAATAATTTTAGATATATAAAAATATTTATTGCACTTTTTACAGTCTATTACCCACCTCCTATGAGCATTTGCAAATTTGCATAAAACTAAATTTTACCGCTTCTGTGTGTTAAATTTCACAAAATAGAGAGACAAAGTTAATATTAGTAAGTAAAATGTGGTCCAATAAGATAAAAATAAAATTTTTGTGAATAATTACCTTTTCCTTTTATTTACCACAGTTAAAAGTAAATATGGTAATTAAGGGTAAAAATGATATTATTATTACCCTAACACATGTCCTAATTCTATTGGATAAGTTTAATTCTAAAAAAAAAACCTTAGGAATAAAATATGATCCTTTAGGTCAAATTGGATTACATCAGGACATTTATTATTATTTAATTTAGAGAAGAGTTAAAAGTGTTAAATTCTAAGTTTAATAAGTAAACCATTTTTAATATAGAGTTACACATAGGATAAATTCTACTATAAATATTAATTATAAATATAAAAAAAAATCATACATAATTGTTTTTTATTTATAATTTATAGACATTAAATAATTTAATTTATTTATGACACAATGATGATGTCGTAATTACCTTATTAATGAAATATTAAAATAATTAATATTATAAATACCCAAATAAATGTACTTTGATAATTTTTATGAATTAAAATAATTTTCTAGGTTAATATGAAATATTTGGGTTGATTAAAGGAATTTTATTATGAAGTGATAATGCTGTTATAAATTTAGAAAAAACAAAAAACCAAATGGTGTCAAAATTGACATAAAAGACTTTTCTAAAACAAATATTACATTATTAACAGGTATTATATTCCTAAAAATATTGGGTTCGGCCAAAGGGATTAAATACAATTATATATGTCTTTAATGAACCCCTTCAGGTTCTATTGGAAGTTTATATTATATTTATTAGCCATATAATATAAAAATAGAAAGAGAAATGGTAAATGTCAAACTATTTAACTAAGAGTTAATTTTAATAGTTAATTATAATATAGTGACCCAAACCTTTCTAAAACATATTGGTTGAGTGTTTTTTGACCCATCCCCACCTTATACTTTAAATAATTCATTTTTGAGCCATTTGGAACCGAAAATTAATTTATTATAAAATAATATTTTAAATTTTTCCTAAGATACCCATCACCCCTCTTATAAAAGGGAACTTCCCCTTCTCCGAAATTTACACCTCCAAAGCCATTTGTATCGGCCAAAACCTACCCAAATATCCTTCCAAAATTCCTCCCTTAGTCCTAGAGGCCTTCCTTTGGTCATAAATCCATCCTAAGGAGACCTTTTGATCAAATCAAAAGGAAGAACCCGAAAAAAGGGAAATATTTCATCACATCATTCAGGTTCTTTACTTCTTCCACTTCCTCTTTCTTTGTTGTTTCCACTCTAAAAGAATAAATACAGTACATTATATATACTGTGATGTTATTATAAATATGGTACAACCATATTCATTATTCAATCTATCCTATAAATGACAAAGTCACCATACGTGCGTACGTACGGATTACCGTCTCCACGTCGTGGTGTAGTTTGTTATTCAAACACTTTATTATTCAGATAGTATAATGATGAGTATAGCTGATGTAAATAATAAATATAACATGTTAATGATTTTTTACATATTATATACCATCCAATTACATACGATTTATTCATTAATATAATGATATTTTTTCTCGTCCGTATGTACGGATTACCGTCTCCACGACGTGATGAGATTCATTTCCACGTTCACCATTCAATGATGATTATAAAATATATATCATTAATAAGTATGTAATATATGACATAATAATGCTACTGGATATATATATACACACACACACACACAAATTTACTTACATATATCTTATTCACATATTTCTGTTCAATACGATATGAAAACGGAAACAACATTTTTGCATATGTACGGACTACCGTCTCCATAAACGGTGCTTTCCATTTCATATATATGTCTATTATAAAAATTAATATTATAAATATATATGATATATAAATCATGTTTTATATTCTGGATGTATTTAAATTTTGATCTAATTGATACAATCAACAGTAACAAGTTAAAACACATACGATAAAGAAAGCGATTATTACCCAAAATTTTAATTTAACATGGGAATTATTATCAAATGGGTAGTATAAAGTCATAAATGAAGAATGTATGATATCATAAATATTAATATGGTTCTGGTATAGTTTAATAACATAAAATTATCTTCATATAGTAGGTTAAACGTACCCTCGACTAAAGGAAAGTGCAAGGTAAGGGTTAATTTCACAATATTTTTATTATCCAAAGTTGTTTTTATGTAAGTATCTACTGGGAAATCTATATCATCCACATCCGTGTTTTCATAAAACTGTATTTCAAAACATTTTTAATATTTACTATATTATGTGATGAAGTCATTTATACCCTTGTTTTTCTTTTTATAAGATGTTTTTGAAAGAAATATTTCTGTCGTTTTCCAAACAAGGTACTTTTTGACCTTTTCGACAAATTTAAGGTAAGAATGTCTTTTTAACTTATACGATGGGTGCGGCTATTTTCCACCTTTATAACAACGTCTAAGCTTCCCTTACAAGCTTATAAGAATATTTTCAAATATAAATGTTTTCTTTTATAATCACGTGAATTTTAAATGATTTCAAAATAGAAAGAGATATTTCTCTAAAAAAGTTTTGATTTCTTCTATGTCAACATCCTTTGATGGATTTTAAGTTTTTTGAAGTTGATTTATTATGATAAAAAACGTCTATATTGTATTGAAGGTTTTGTGATATGTTTGACTGTAGATGTGTTATTTCAAACCATTCATGGTTTATGGTTAAAGTATTGACATTTTGTATGCCATTTTTAATATGAATGTTTATGTTATTTTTAAAAATTTTCATATGAGGAATGCATTGGACATAGTAAGTGATGGGTGGAGCCCACTAAATCTCCTCGATACATCGGTATGTCTCATGAGACAAACCATTTTCTTGACACAAGGCCTTGATGAAATATTATTTGTAATCTTGGAACAAGGCCTTGAATATCTGGTTATGAAAGTCTGGAATTATGCATTCCATCATTACGAAAGTGGCTATTGATATTGCATGTGATTATTAGATTAGTATAATATCCATGTGAATAAGTAAATGGATTATTTGATTTTTATCTTTTCCATATTATGAATAAGTTCAAGTTTAAAAGGATTTTTTTAGTCTTATACATTTCCTTAAATGTTTATGCTTAGTTATGAATGTTTCCACTATATTGTTATCCTTACTGAGCATCTACGCTCGCCCATTTCATTGTTTTATTTTTCCTAGGATGCGAAGAAGTATATAATGACTGAACTACTGGGATATTCTATGGGATCTCAATGTTTTCAATGGAAATAATTCTGTTGTTGTTTTCTATTTTATGATATAATGTAAACCTTATGAATGTATCTAGTACTTCCAAGGCTACTAAACTAATCAGTCATTCAAGATTTGATATTTTGTGATCATGCCTATGATATGTAATAATTCATCGAATATGGGCTTTTGGGTTCGATGTGTTACAGTTGGTATTAGAGGAAGCTTAGCAATAACCTTGGAAACTAGATTTAGATAAAAAATGATTAGAGAACATTATCCTAAGATAGACTTTGAGGATTAGTATAGAAGAACATCCTATAATTTTGGTACTGTAGAGATTTTGTGAGTTTTCAAGAAATACATACCTATCTGGATAAGAGAAGGTAGAGGCAGCTCTGGCACAGATGTACCTATGGGTATAACCCAAAAACACCGCTTTGATCTAGACTCGAAGAGGAACTGGGGCACGACAATGGGCCTTGCTGCACTCTTGGTTACAACACTCCCAAGGGATATGCTTAGGATAATTATCATTTTTTACAAACCAATATGAAGGATTTTTGAGTATATACCTACTCAAAGAAAACATTTTTGTTATTATGGATTATATCTATAAACTGTTCAAATTAGATTAGGTATTTTACATTTTTGGAATTATGAATTTCGATTCATAAACTGACCTAGTGTATGCCATTGTTTAGAAATGGCGCCCAGTAGATGGAATGAGAACACCGGCAATACGTATGATCCAATGAGTAAGAAGGGTCATATCATTTAAGGAATTAAGACAAAATCTAGTAGGGAAATAGTCTCCCTAAGTATTATGAACATATGATGAAATAATATCATGTGTTAATAAGATAAGCAAAGAATTCTCTGAGTCCTATGGATTTGAAGGGAAGAAAGAGAAGAAAAGGATGGTATAATGAAAGACGGATAAAGGGATGAAGGGAAAGAAGGATTTTCCCATATGGGATAAATGTGGAAATAATCACCTGGGTAAATGCTTGATAAGAATGAGAGTTTGTTATAAGTGTGGAAACCAAGAATGTTATTTCAAGGGTAAGAAAAAGGTTTCAAATGTAAAATGCTTCATCTGCAAGGCGTTGAGACACTACGTGAATCAATGTCCCAGTCATATGAGTATAACATAAATTATGTTATTGGATAATAATCAAGTTATGATACTACCTCAGATGAAGAGGAATGACTAGTTTTATTATGTTCTTATTATATAATTATTTCATTTGAGTTTTGTATCAAAAATATGCTTGTTGTATGAATTATAGAGATAAATAAGTATTGTACTGCAGTACTATTTTATTGAGGATTTGAGATTATATGCTACTAAGAAAAGTGACTTAATAGTAAGATACACTTTTTGGAGAATACAATGTTGAAGGAAAGTTAATCCTTAACATGGTCCTGATAATGAGGTAGTGATTTTGGAATAAGAGATGGTTGATTTGGATAAATTATATTGGATATTATTGACTACCATCAAACTAATAAATGATTTGTATATTCCATCATTGTTGGAGTTTACAACATTTTTGGATAGAATGAGTATATCCAGTATTCTATAAGGTATAAGAGAGAATGAATGTAATCAATATGGTTTTATGGTAATTCAGGATATTGCAATGTTTAGAAAGAATACATGATGAAGGCATTCACATGTTATTACCTAAAAAAAGAATCTTCATTGTGTTTAACTTCCTTATAAATTTTTGACTGATATTTTGGATAGAAATATTTTAGATAAGTCTAAATGTTGGAATGGATTAAGTTTGAGATTGGATACTGTTGTTAAGGTTATTTTTGGATTTTTATAAAAAGGACACCCCAGAGGTCGATCGAAAACTAGTCGTGTCTGGCGGGGGCCGTGAGACTTGAACCTGCAACCGAAAAGTGACAAGGGTGAATCACCTATGACTGGACTACGTGATGTACTGTTTGTATAATTTATTTTTTTTAAATATTCTGACAAATGAATTATAAATTCATTATTTTTTCAGCCCTATAAGATTATGATAAATAGAATATTTGTTTGGAATCTTATAGAGTGAAATATGAGTTTATAGTAGTAATTAATTGAAGGATGAACCTCTACTTGTTATGTATATATATATATAAAAATTTCCCCCTTATTAAGACTAAATTTTATTAACCCAATTTTCGATGTGGGTTTTCCCACAAAGGTATTTTCTATTTTCAACCTTTTATTTTGGACGAACAATTTCAAATTGCGAGCACGCAATTTGTTGAAGGAGGGAAGAATTTAACTCCCCAGGATTTCATAGTACGTTATTTCTTCAAAGTAATTAAATAACTTGCACTACACGCAACACCGAGTTTAAGCACACCACGACTAACCAAACGAGCCGTTCAAAAGAGATTATGAATATTATTAACTAAATTTTGAACATTATATAATCCTTGTAATTTTAGAATCCATATTATGAGTTTCTTAGACATAATGAAAAAACAATTATTTTTTTTTCTGATAAAAGAAGTATTTTTTTAAAATGCAATTTTACCGCCTTTTAATTGCGAACCCTTTTTAAATCCAATATTTGAATATTTTATATATACAATTTGAGAAAATAAACTTCTTCTTTAGAATCGGGACATAAGAATTTAGTTTCAATAATTTTTTGGTGTTTTTCTGATAACTTTCATATTGGCGTGAATAGTGAAAAATATTATATTTTAACTGAAAACAAATTTTTTAATCAAAATAATTTGTAGTGTTAAATTATAAATTTTAAGGGTTTGGAAGTATAAATAGATTTTATTTTTACCATTTAAGCTAATTTTATTCATTGTAAATAATTTCACTTTGAAATTGAACATAAACAAGTTTCAATCTTTTGTTAGTTATTATTTCTTAAAGACACGCTTTTTGGTTTTGACAGTGGAAATTAATTTTAAATTAATAAATGCAACTTCTATATTTTGAATTTGGTAAAACTGACTTAATTTTTGTATTTAGAATATCAAAATTAGATTATGGTGAAATTTTGGTATTTTTCTGAAAACTTTCTATTTTTGATGAATAGTAAAACACACTAAATTATTAGTTAAAACCGACCTTTTATTTAAATAATTATTTATTTTATTTAAATTTATTTTAGCAAAAAAATGATAAATAATACCTATATAAGTTAAATATAATTCATTGGAGTCATTTTACAATAAGTTTAGATATATAAAAATTTTATTGAACGTTTTACCGTCTTTTACCCACCTCCTAGGAGCATTCGCAAATTTGCATAAAACATAATTTTACTGCTTCTCGGAGTTGAATTTATAAAATTTGATTGATACGGTTAATAATAGTAAGTAAAATTTGGTTCGATAAGATAAAAATACATTTTGGTGAATTGTAACGTTTTACTTTTATTTATCATGGTTAAAAGTAAATAGGGTACTTAAGGGTAAAGATGATATTATTATTACCTTAAAACATGTCCTAATTCTTTTGGATAAGTAAAATTCGACCAAAAGCAACCTTAGGGTTGAAATATGATCATTTAGGTCCACTTTTATTATATTAGGACATTTATTATTTTTTAATTCAAAGAAGAGTTAAAAGTGTTAAATTCCAAGTATAATAACTAAACAATTTTTAATATAGGGTTACACAGAGGATAAATTCTACTATAAATATTACTTAGTAAGATAAAAATATTTCCTACATAATTTTATTTTATTTATAATTTTTAGACAATAAATAAATTAATTTATTTATGACACAATGATGATGCAATAATTACTATATTAATGAAATATTAAAATAATTGATATTATAAATACCCAAATAAATTTAATTTAAAACTTTTTATGAATAACACTAATTTTATAGGTTAATATGACATATTAGGGTTTATTAAATGAATTTTTTTCGAAATAATAACTTTGTAATGAATTTAGCCAAAACAAAATACGAAACAGTGTCAAAATTGACATAAGAGTTTTTAAAACAAATTTTATATTATTAATTGGTATTCTATTCCTAAGAATATAAGGTTCAGCCTAAAGGATTAAATAATATTATATCTATCTTTAATTAACCACTTGGGGATCTCTTGTAAGTTTATAGTAAGTATATGAACCATATAATTTAAAAATACCAAGAGACATGGTAAATGTCAAACTATTTAACTAAGATTTAAATCTAAAATATAAGGTTTATATAGTGACCCAAACCTCTCTAAAACATATTGGATGAGTTTTTTTCCACCCATAACCAACTTATACTTTAAATAATTAATTTTGGAACCATTGTAAACCGAAAATGAATTTATTATAAAATAATATTTTTAGTTTTTTCTAAGATTCCCCTCACCCCTCTTATAAAATATCACTTCACCATCTCTCGAATTCACACCTCCAAAGCCATTTGGATCGGCCAACCCCTACACCAATATCCTCCCAACATTCCTCCCTTATTCCTAGATGCATTAATTTGGTGAAAAAAGAAACCTAAGGATCCCTTTTGATCAAATCAAAAGGAAGAACCTGAAAAAGAGGTAAATATTTCATCACATCTTTCAAGTTCTTTCTTTCTTCCACTTTCAATTTCATTGTTGTTTACATTATAAAATAATAAAACTAGTATATTATATATATTTTGATGTTATTATATAAGTGGTACAACCATATTCATTATTCTATTTATCCTATAAATGACAAAGTCAGCATATGTGTGTACGTACAAATTACCGTCTCCACGTCGTGGTGTAGTTTAATATTCAAACACTTCATTATTTGTATGGGTATAATAATGAGTATAACTGATTTAAATAATAAATATAACATGTTAATGATTATTTATATATGATATACCATCCAATTACATACGATTTTGTCATCAATATAATGATATTGTTGCTCGTGCGCACGTACGGATTACCGTCTCCATGACGTGTTGAGATTCATTTCCACATTCTCCATTCTACGATGATTATAAAATATATATCATTAGTAAGTATGTAATATATGAAATAATAATTCTACTATAAATATATATATATTTATATATTTACTTACATATATCTTATTCACTTAGTTCTTTTCAATACGATATGAAAACGGAAACAACGTTTATGCTTACGTACGGACTACCGTCTCCTTAAACAGTGTTTTCCATTTCATATATATGTCTATTATACATATTTATATTCTAAAAATATATGATGTATAAATCATCTTTTCTATTCAGGAAGTATTTAAATATTTATCTAAGTGATACAATCAAGAGTAACAAGTTAAAACATGTACGATAAAAAAAGCGATTATTACCCGAAATGTTAATTTAACATGGAAATTATTTTTAAATGGGTAGTATAAAGTCCTAAATAAAGAATTTATGATATCATAAATATTAACATGGTTCTGTTATAGTTCAATAACATACTATGGTGTTCATATAGGAGGTTAAACATACCCTCGACTAAATGAAAGTGCAAGGTAAGGGTTAATTTTACAATCTCTTTACTATCTGAGGTTGTTTTTATGTTAGTATCTACTGGGACCTCATTATCATCCACATCCATGTTTTCTTAAACATTTATTTAAAAACATTATTATTATTTACTAGACTATTTTATAAAGTCATTTATACCATTTTTTTAATTTTTATAAGATTTTTTTGAAAGGAATTTTTCAGTCGTTTTCCAAAAAAGGTACTTTTTGACATTTTCCACAAATTTAAGGTAAGAATGTTTTTTAACTTATATGGAGGGTGCAACTATTTTCCTCCATTATAACAATGTCAAAGCATCCCTTACAAGATGATAAGAATATTTTCAAATATAAATATTTTCTTTTATAATTACATGAATTTTAAATGATTTCAAAATAGAAAGAGATGTTTCTGTAAAATGGTTTGGATTTCAACAATGTCAACACATTTAATGGATTTTAAGTTTGTTTGAAGTTGATTTATTGTGATACAGAACTTCTATATTGTATTGAAGGTTTTGTTATATGTTTCACTATGGATGTGTTATTTTATACCATTAATGGTTTATGGATAAAGTATTGACATTTCATATGCCAGTTTTAATACGAATGTTTATGTTATATTTAAACCTTTTCTTATGTGGAATGAATTGGACTTAGTAAGTGACAGGTGGAGCCCGCTATATCTCCTCGATGAATCGGTAGGTCTCATGGGATAAACTAGTGTCTTTGCATAAGGCCTTGAAAAAATATTATTTGCAGTCTTGGAACAAGGCCTTGACTACGTGGTTATGAAAGTCAGGAATTATGCATTCCATCATTATGAAAGTGGATATTGATATTTCATGTGATTATTCGACTAGTAGAATATACATGTGAATAAGTAAATTGAAATATTTGATTTTTATCTTTTCCATATTATGTGGAAGACCAAGTTTAAAAGGCTTTTGTTTTAGTCTTATACATTTCCTTAAATTTTTATGCTTATTTATGAAAGTTTCCGCTATATTTTTATCCTTACTCAGTATATAATCTCACCCTTTTCTATGTTTTATTTTTCCCAGGATGCGAAGAAGTATATTATGACTAACTTATAGGGATAGTCTATGGGATCTCACGGTTGTCTATGAAATCAATTTTTTTGTAGTTTTCCATTTTATGATGTAATGTAAACCTTATTGATGTATCTAGTACTTCAAAGTCTACTAAACTAATAGATCTTTCGAGACATGATCTTCTGTGATGATGCCAATGATACATAATAATGCACTGACTCTAGGCTTCTAGGTTCATGGCATTACATCTCATGCAGGAGCATCCATGGCTGATGATTCTTCTCAAAGCATCTGAATCGTCGTTTGTTATCCAATTAGAACTCTGTTGGTTGCATTGAAATTGCATCAATGAGTATTCACTACTGGAAATGGGAGTTTTCCCAATAGTTGTTTACCAACGGTTCAAAGAAACCGTTGGTATATTATGTCTTTTCCAACAGTTTATATAAACCGTTGGGAAATACATTTTAGAAGAGAATTTTCCCAACGGTTTTATGAAACTGTTGGGAAAAGTGGAGAAAATTCAGTCTTCCCCAACAGTTTCATAAAACCATTGGGAAAAGGTGGGAAAACTTAAAACCGTTGGGAAAGACTTGTTTTTTCCAACGGTTTTTATGAACCGTTGGGAAAAAAACCCAAAATACCCCAATGCTAGTAGCGGCCTCCCCACGATTCAGAAGTGGATCCAGAGCCTTCCGCTCGTCTCCAGAAGCTCTCCAGAAGCGATTCCTTGGCAGAATCACTTCCCAATCCCCACATCTTCCATCAGATCACTAGCCACCAGGTTAGATTCCTATATTTTAGTTCCACCTGTTATAAAGAATATACTTCTACGAATGATTTCCTAATTCCCAAATTTTAGGGTTTCTGTAAAAATTTATGATTGTTCCACGAATTGTGTAGTCAAATCCCTATATCGGTGTATGTCCAATTAATGTTTTCATTACACATTTACATTTATAAGGGCACGGTGTCTCTTTATTGTGTTCTAATTTTTAAGATTCATAGTTTTGGTTGTGCGGTGGTTTTGGTTGTGCGGTGGTTTGTGATGTGCAATATTTTTGTTGTGAGATGTGGTTGTTTTGGTGAAATGGTTGGTCGATGTAACATGGCGTCGATGGTTATTGTGAGATGGTGAGTTATTGTGTGGTGGTTTTATTAGTTTCCTGGTTATCTATGGAATAAATTATGCTGTTAAAACCAAAAAACAAGATATTAAATAAATGAGATGGAATATAAATGGATGTGTGGTAAATGCATTTAATTAATTTAACATTAAATGAATGGACAATGTAAGTGTGAATGAAGTGGCTTATAAATGAAAGTGATAAATTCTATGTGTCTTGTGTGGTGGTGGTGTGGTTTATGTGTTTTATGGTAGTATTGAAGTGTGTGATTATGTAGTTAATGTGAACCCATAGGTTGAGTATTTTGTGCTATCTATATATCATGTATTTTTATGTTATTTCTACACATTCCCAACTAGTGTTGGATAAACTTACCAACGATCAGAGGTTTTGAGTTATGGGTATTTTTTCTAATATCTAGGATGGTGGTTATATGGTTGGATAGCTACCATGTCTTCCCTACTCTTCCTTCAAAATTGATTGACCATGTGTTTTTAGGCAAGATGTGATGTGAATGTCCATGTGCCTTCAGGTGATATATAATATGATTTCCCTAGTGTTTTCCGATGAGGTGTGATGTGATAAGGCTATAATAAGATGTGGCAAGTGGTTGGGGTCATTTAGGGTAGGAGGATGGCACACAGTTGCTGTTATTCATGTTCATGATACCCTACTACTATGGTTATGGGATGAGGCATGCTGTGATGTGATATAACGCATTAATTTCTTGTTGGTTTTACATTTTTTCAATAACACATTTGTATGTTTTTTTCACATGTGTAGTTGATACCTTGACTATTTTCTTCCTTTATCGTTTACTTAAATGAATTTTCTATTAAAGTTCAATCCTATTAAAATGTTTATGACAAAATGACTTATATAAATTCTTTTTACAGAATGGAAAGAAGTTGGATGTATGAAACCGATCGGATCTCAATAGATTTTCAAAACAATTTGGAGAGCTTTATAGATTTTTCATTTCACAATGCTTCGGATAGTGGTCGCATACACTGCCCATGTTCCAATTGCATTGGTAGACCTTGGTTGAGCCGTGAAAAAGTCAGCTACCACATAACCTAAAATGGTTTTCAAGCAAACTAATTTGTGTGGTATCACAATGGGGAGAATATGAAATCTCAAATTGGTGATGATCAAAATGAAAGGACTGGAATGGACAATTTGTTAGATGATCGGTTTCCGTTTATTCGTCATCATGAAAAAGAAAGGATTTCGACTCAAGAAGACTTCAATATGAGGACAACTGATGCATCTAGTGAAAATGATGATATTGATAGGGTGAAAAAATTGAATGATGCTGCCACGACCCCAGTATATCGACAATGCGATAAAATGAAAAAGATAGAATTTTCAATCCGATTGTTTCATGGGAAAACATTGTATGGAATTTCTAATATAGAAATCAATTACATTCTTACCCTCTTGAAAAATTTACTTCCATATGATGCAGATATTCCCTCAAACCACTATATGGCATGGAAGTTAGTTGAGGAACTTGGATTTTCAAGAAACAAAATTCATGCTTGCCCAAAAGATTGCACTTTATTCTGGGAGGAAACCACTGAACGAAATGATTGTATAAAATGTGGCACATCCCGCTGGAAGACAAAATCTGATGGAACACCATCTCGCGTTCCACAAAAAGTAATGTGGCACTTTCCATTGATCCCCAGACTTCAGAATCTTTTTATGTCTGATAACATATCAATAAAAATGAGATGGCATGATACCGAGGGAAAGAAGACTAATGATGAGTTGGTTCATCCTGCAGATGGATTTGCATGGCAGAGATTTGATGCTCGACATCCTGATTTTGCAGCTGACGTGCGTAATGTGAGGCTGGGTCTTTCATGCGACGGTTTTAATCCATTTGGGCAGATGCTTACTTCGCACCACACATGGCCAGTTTTTATACACATTTATAATCTTCCCCCATGGTTGTGTATGAAAAAACCTTTCACTTTCATGAGTATACTCATATCTGGTCCTTCTGATCCTAACATTGATATTGATGTGTACATGCAACCTTTATTAAAAGAGTTGAAACTTCTTTGGGATGTGGGTGTGCGCACATACGATGCATGTTCGAAAGAAATATTTCAGATGCGTGCTGCGCTTATGTGGACGATCAATGATTTTCTGGCTTATGCAATGATGTCTGGATGGAGCACGAAGGGAAAATTGTCATGTCCAGTTTGTATAAAGAATACACGATCTAGAAGACTGAAACATCGCTGTCGTTTCAATTTTATGGGACATCGACGATTCTTGCCAAAGGATCATCCATATAGAATGAATCGTCGAAGATTTTATAATACCATAGAGACCGATGATCCACCTCAGTGTATGTCTGGAACTGACATGCTTAATGAATTGAAAGATTTTAGTTTTTCATTCGGGAATGGTCAAATGAAATCTGGAAAGAGAAAGAATGTTTCCACTGAAACCTGTTACAATTGGAGGAAGAAGAGTATCATTTTTTATTTGCCTTATTGGTCAACCAATTTGTTACGTCATTGCTTAGATGTAATGAATATTGAAAAGAATATATGCGAAATGTTGCTTTTGGTTCTTCTAAATGTCATGGGGAAGACAAAAGATGATTTGCGATCTCGGCGTGATTTGGTGGATTGGGGCATCAGACCAGAATTGCATCCTGTACGTATCAGTGAAAATAAATGGCAACTTCCATGTGCTTCTTATGTGATGACACCTGCAAAAAAAAACAATTTCTGGAAGTATTAGAGACTATTAGAGTTCCTGATGGCTATTCAAGCAACATATCTAAACGGTTCAACAGAAGAGAGTTGAAGCTAAAATCTTTGAATACTCATGATTATCACGTTCTACTGCATGAGTCGCTTCCAATAGAAATCTGTCATCTTTTGTCCAATAATGTAAGGGTGGTTGTTATTCGGTTGTGCCATTTTTTTAGAGATCTTTGTGATAAAAAGTTTTCCATGTCTTTCTTGCAAAAAATGTTGACAGATTCCCCATTAATTTTGTGTGAGTTGGAGAAACTATTTCCTCCATCATTTTTCACATGAATGTTGCATCTGACTATCCATATTCCCACTGAAATACTTCTCAGAGGACCTGTTTCTTTTTGTTGGATGTATCCAACTGAAAGAAATATGTTCTCATTAAAGTCTTATGTCTAAAACAGAAATCATCCCGAAGGTTCTGTTTTGAACGGTTACTTGGCTCAAGAATGTATGGATTTCTGCTCGATGTATTTGTCTGATCTTACTACAAGATTGAACAGACCAATGAGAAATGAAGAATAACAGTATGAGAAAATTAAACCCAGTTTTCCGTCACTTCCTCAAATAGGAGGAATTCCTGGATCATATACATTGAAGACATTAAGCCATGAAGAGCGGGAGTTGGCACATCGCACAGTTTTGTTCAACTGCGATTTTTTCAATGACTATATCAGGTAACTAAAATGATTATGTATATCTTACATATATATCGGTTAAACTATTAATATTTTTTATCTACAAGGAACATAAAACAATGATAAATAGGAAGCATTGTTCTTTATCTTTGAGAAGGAGAGAGACTTTGCAAAGCAAAGAGTTTTCTGCTTGGTTAAAATTGAAGGTATAAAAAAATTAATGTTTAAAATAATTATATCAATATTTAATTAACTTTAATAGTCATTTATATTGCAGGTATTGAGTTTGTCTGCTGACTCTATCTCTGAGGAAATAAGAGATTTGGCTTTTGGTCCTAATACCGTGGTTCGTGACTGTAAATCAATTGTTATCAATGGGTACAAATTTAATGTCACTGAATGAGAAAAAAACATGAGAACACAACATGATGGTGTTATGGTTACTGCCACAACAGATTTTTATGCCAGTGCATCAGATAGTATACTGTGATTTGAAAATGTGGGTTATTATGGAGTTGTTGAGAAAATAATAATATTTGATTATTACTCTCATGGACGAGTCACAATGATGAAATTCCATTGGTTTGATTTGATGATGATACATGGCACATTTATTGATGATTGTGGATTTCGAGTAATTAATATGACTCGCACTCTTGCTACCGAAGAACCATATGTGTTGGCATCAATGGCTAAACACGTTTTTTATGTCAAAGACCAACTTCGACCTGAATTTGGTGTCATAGTTGAAATAATTCAAAGACATATTTTTGATGATGGTGATGATGGAATTGACACTATCCCTAGTGCCATTGGAACCAATCCATTTATTTCTTTTGATGACTCAAATAGCTCAATTGTCAGAGTTGATTGTGAACCTGAAGTTGTGGTTGAAAATATATAGAATCATTCATCCATGTTCTCAATTCTTTTGGTTTACCTCGAGTTGGGTTGTTAAGGTTGGTAATATTCAAATTGATTTAGTATTTATCACAAATATGTTTTAGCTGACTTGACCATTATGTGAATTTTCAATGTTTATTGGTTGCAGTTTTATTTGAATTGCATTTTATAATTTGGAATTGAACTATATTCAAACATAGTCAAACATATTTCTAACTTGGTGAACATTACAACTTGTATGATTTATTAAATCCATTCAAGCTCTTCTAAAACAATGGATAGCTGACTTGACCGTTATGTGAATTTTCAATGTTTATTGGTTTCAGTTTTATTTGAATTGCATTTTCTAATTTTTAATTGAACTGTATTCAAACATATTCAAACAATATTTCTAACTTGGTGAACATTACAACTTGTATGATTTATTAAATCCATTCAAGCTCTTCTAAAACAATTGATAGCTTAATTGACCGTTATGTGAATTTTCAATGTTTATTGGTTGCAATTCTATTTGAATTGCATTTTTTGGGTTACACATTAGTTTTCTTTTTCTAATTAATTACATATTTGTTTTCAAAAGCAAGAAATGAAGCCAATTGAAGAGAGACGAATGAAAAAAATGATGGAGAACAATCGTCGAATGACGGATATGGGCGTTCTACCATTAGTGCCTACAGTGAGTACTTTATTTCAAATTGATATATTTAAAGAATACATAATGTCATGTGATTAATTTTTTTGTAAAATTTTTTGTAGGATCCACCTATACGTCGACAGTTATTCGACGAGGAGCCTAGTACTGGTCCTAGTACTCAGGCCGGTGGTACGAGGAGGGTTCGTACCGGAGGTGGACGAGCAGCTGCGCGTACCTGACTAGACCCTGCCCCTCCCAATGACATGTCATCCGTCCCACATTCTGATCCCGGTGTGTCGTTAGAGACACATAGGATATTTCGGCCTCCCTTGTTTTCTCTACCTTCTGCATCTTCTGGCCCATCATTTTCACATCCCATGATGATTCCCACTCCTCAGTCAGCATCCGATCAGACAGGTGTCCCATCTTCTTTTCCTTCTACTTCTGTCTCTATGATCTTTTATATTCCATCTTCTTTGACTCCTGTTCCACCACAGGGTGTTCCATCAGTTTCTGTGGATCCAGCGGCACTCAGCGATCAGACCGGCACAGGTATATTTATAGAACCGTAACAAATTTTTATAGAAATATTTATTTTCATTATAACATGTTCTGATAAAATATTTGTTTTTCTTTCATGATAGATACATCTACCGACAGGAGGCCTGGGCGGGGGCGTAAACGCATTCGTTTGGTGTGGAACCGCTGCACATAGGTTATGGTGGATTATAATTAAGACAACCAAATGGTTGAGAAAAACAGGGCAGCAATGTCGGAGTTTTTTGGCGACGCTTGCCAAATACTCCGACATCATTCCCGTCAGCCCGCTATCGTGGAGACATTTGCCGCATGAGGTCAAGGATAGAGCTTGGGCAGAGATATGGGTAAAAAATATGTTCTATTTAATGCCATGATTTATTTTTATATTTATATGAATTAATATTTTGATTTCATCTTGGATTTAATTTTCCCGATGGTGAGGGTGCACGATCGGAACGTCTAAAGGATTTAGGCGAGCTTTGGAGAGCCTAAAATCATGAGTTGTATATGGGCTGGCATGCTAGAGTTGGCACTGAGTTAGAGGCGGTACTAGTTGTGGATGATTATCCTATAGGGAAGTATCATCAGATGATTACTCATTGGACGAGTACCCAGTATAAGGTATTAATAACATTTGAGGTATTTAAATAATAACTTTCATGTTTTTCATTAATACTATCTGTTGCATTTTCGAATTTTATTTAGGAATCATCTGGAAAAAATAAAAAGAACATTGACGCAAAAAAATACCTCCACACACTGGGATGCACTACGATGCCTGATCATGATAGGAAGCAGGTTTAACAATTGTTTATAAGTTTTCTTTACGACTTACACTTTCTCTTGTTTCTTCAATTATTTAATAGTTTGCTAAAGTTTTCATGTAACTTTATTTTTCAATGTCATTGTAGAGGTAAATACAAAATATTGAAGGATGCGTGCCTCGAGCAAAACTGTTTTGCTCGAGTAGACGAAAAAATGATGGAAATGCCGTCAACAAAGCGACTCAGTAGTAGATTGTAAGTTTTAATCTGTTGAATTTATTTTTTAATATCTATTTTTAACTTAATGATATATTTATATTTGTAACAGGATGATTTAGAGTCCCTCGATGCCCAAGAACCAGACAATTTTGGGCCAACAGATCACTTACATCAGGTGTTGGGGGAGGAGCATTCTGGAAGAGTACGTTGCCGACCTAGGATAGCCCTGACGAGGTATTGGCCCTCCTCAGGTACGAGCTGTTGTGCCACCGAGTTGCAGCAAGTTGAGGCACAGGAAGAACAGGCTGAGAAAAGGGCCACAGAGATGGCAGAACAGTCTGCTAGGGAAAACAGTGCGTTTATGAAATTTATTGAAGTTCTACATCCTACACTTCCAGCAGAGGCCAGCCCAGATTTTGATGAGTATATGTCATCGATAAGTTCTATATACGGTGCACTAGGTGGCAGTTCTAGTGGTGGTCAGGACGATGTACAGCTTGATGATGATGATGACGAGGAGTCTGACGTGGAAGAGGAGGGAGAGAAGGAGGGCGAGGCGGGTGGCGAGGGCGAGGAGGAGGGCAAGGACGAGGAGGAGGGCGAGGGCGAGGACGATGATGGGGATGAGGATGAGGGTGATGATGATGATGGTGATGATGGTGATGGTGATATGGGACAAGTTGATTTATTACATTTTTGACTGATATTACTGAGATTTGATATTTAATCTATTCTAGTTGTTGGTTTTATCTAAACTCGTAGTATAGTATTGGAGTTGAGTTATTTTTATATATTATCTGTTTTTATGGATGTTGTTGTCTTTTAGTGGTTGTGTGTTTGGGAACCCCCCTCCTTCTTGGACCCTGGACAACCCCCCACCCTTCTCCCTGGACCCCGGACAGCCCCGCCGGATAGCCCCCAAGACAGCCCCCCGGACAGCCCCCCACCCTCCTCCCTAGACCCCAGACAACCCCCCAGACAGCCCCTCAGACAGCCCCCCGGACGGCCCCCCACTCTCTTCCTTGGACCCTGGACAACCCCCCGAAGAGCCCCGGACAGCCCCTGGACAGCCCCCCGAACAGCCCCCCCAGACAGCCCCCAGAAAGCCACCCAGACAGCCCCCCCACCCTCCTCCTTGGACCCCGAACAACCCCCAGAACACCCCTGGACATCCCCCCGCACAGCCCCCCCACCCTCCTCCCTGAACCCCAGACAGCCCCCCGGACAGCCCCCCAGACAGCCCCCCAGACAGCCCCCCGGACAGCCCCCCCACCCTCTTCCTTGGACCCCGAAAAACCCCCCGCACAGAGGATTCTGATAAAATGGAAAACATTTTAAGTACATACGGAAAACCGACCAAACACATTCAGATTGTGTCGAGCTTTAGGAGAACGATCCATGGGTCATATGTGATGTGTACGAGTCAACCCCACCTCAATTCGAGGCGAGATGTGGCCACCACCACTCAATGTGTATGTCTTCTGTTTCAAAAGGACGTCATTTGAAGTGAAATACATCAACTGGCATATGGAAAACTGACCAAATGCATTCGGATTGTGTCGATACTTTATCACAATGATCCATGGGTCATATGTGACGTGTACGAGTCAACCCCGCCTCAATCCGAGGCGCGGTGTGGCCACCACCACTCAAAGTGTCTGTATTTTACTTAAAATGGACAGCAATTTAAGTACATATGGAAAACCGACCAAACGCATTCGGATTGTGTCGATACTTTAGCACAACGATCCATGGGTCATATGTAATGTGTACGAGTGAACCCCGCCTCAATCCGAGGCGCGGTGTGGCCGGCACCACTCAAAGTGTCTGCCTTTTGTTTCAAAAGTATGTCATTTTCATTGAAAAACATCAACTAGCATACGGAAAACTGACCAAACGCATTCGGATTGTGTCGATACATTAGCACAACGATCCATGGGTCATATGTGACGTGTACGAGTCAACCCCGCCTCAATATGAGTCACGGTGTGGCCGCCACCACTCAATGTGTCTGTCTTCTGTTTCAAAAGGACGTCATTTGAAGTGAAATACATAAACTGGCATACGGAAAACCAACCAAACGCATTCGTATTCTGTCGGTACTTTAGCACAACAATCCATGGGTCATATGTGACGTGTACGAGTCAACCCCGCCTCAATCTGAGGCGTGGTGTGGCCGCCACTACTCAAAGTGTCTGTCTTTTGCTTAAAATGGACAACAATTTAAGTATATACGGAAAACCTACCGAACATATTCGGTTTCCATTAAAACTTTAGGAGAATTATCCATGGGTCATATGTGACGTGTGCGAGTCAACGCCGCCTCAATCCGAGGCGCGGTGTGGACGGCACCACTCAAAGTGTCTGCCTTTTGTTTCAAAAGTACGTCATTTTAATTGAAAAACATCAACTGACATACAGAAAACCTACCAAACGCATTCGGATTGTGTCGATACATTATCACAACGATCCATGGGTCATATGTGACGTGTACAGGTCAACCCCGCATCAATCTGAGGCGCGGTGTGGCCGCCACCACTCAAAATGTCTGTCTGCTGTTTCAAAAGGACGTCATTTGAAGGGAAATACATCAACTGACATACGGAAAACCGACCAAACGCATTAGGATTGTGTCGATACTTTAGAACAGCGATCCATGGGTCATATGCGACGTGTACGAGTCAACCCCGCCTCAATCTGAGCCGCGGTGTGGCCGCCACCACTGAAAGTGTCTGTCTTTTTCTTAAAATGGACAACAATTTAAGTACATACGGAAAACCGACCAAACGCATTCAGTTTCCATTGAGACTTTAGGAGAACGATCCATGGGTCATATGTGACGTGTACGAGTCAACCCCGCTTCAATCCGAGGTGCGGTGTGGCCGCCACCACTCAAAGTGTATGTCTTCTATTTCAAAAAGAAGACATTTGAAGTGAAATACATCAACTAGCATACGGAAAACCGACCAAACGCAATCTGATTGTGTCGATACTTTAGAAAATTTATCCATGGGTCATATGTGACGTGTACGAGTCAACCCCACCTTAATCAGAGGTGCGGTGTGGCCGACACCACTCAAAGTGTCTGTCTTTTGCTTAAAATGGATAACAATTTAAGTACATACGGAAAACTAACCAAACGCATTCGGTTCCCATTGAAAATTTAGGAGAATGATCCATGGGTCATATGTGACATGTACGAGTAAACCCCGCCTCAATCCGAGGCGCGGTGTGGCCACCACCACTGAAAGTGTCTGTCTTCTGTTTCAAAAGGATGTCATTTGAAGTGAAATACATCAACTGGCATACGGAAAACCGACCAAACGCATTTGGAATGTGTCGATACTTTAGCACAATGATCAATGGGTCATATGTGACGTGTAGAAGTCACCCCCACCTCAATCCGAGGCGCGGTGTGGCCGCCACCACTCAAAGTGTCTATCTTTTGCTTAAAATGGACTACAATTTAAGTACATACGGAAAATCGACCAAACACATTCGGATTGTGTCGATACTTTAACACAAAGATCCATGGGTCATATGTGACATGTACGAGTCAACCCCGCCTCAATCTGAGGCGCGGTGTGGCCGCCACCACTCAATGTGTTTGTCTTTTGCTTAAAATGGACAACAATTTATGTACATATGGAAAACTGACCAAACACATTTGGATTGTGTCGATACTTTAGAACAATGATCCTTGGGTCATATGTGACGTGTACGAGTCAACCCCGCCTCAATCTAAGGCGCGGTGTGGCCGGCACCACTCAAAGTGTCTGCCTTTTGTTTCAAAAGTACGTCATTTTAATTGAAAAACATCAACTGGCATACGGAAAACCAACCAAACACATTAGGATTGTGTCGATGCATTAGCACAACGATCCATGAGTCATATGTGATGTGTACGAGTCAACCCCGCCTCAATCTGAGGCGCGGTGTGGCCGCCACCACTCAAAGTGTCTGTCTTTTTCTTAAAATGGCAACAATTTAAGTACATACGGAAAACCGACCAAACGCATTCGGTTTCCATTTAATCTTTAGGAGAATGATCCATGGGTCATATGTGACGTGTACGAGTCATCCCCGCCTCAATCCGAGGTGCAGTGTGGCCGCCACCACTCAAAGTGTCTGTCTTCTGTTTCAAAAGGACGTCATTTGAAGTGAAATACATCAACTGGCATATGGAAAACCCACCAAACACATTCGTATTGTGTAAATACTTTAGCACAATGATCCATGGGTCATATGTGATGTGTACGAGTCAACCCCGCCTCAATCTGAGGCACGGTGTGGCCACCACCACTCAAAGTGTCTGTCTTTTGCTTAAAATGGACAACAATTTAAGTACATACGGAAAACCGACCAAACGCATTTGGATTGTGTTGATACATTAGCACAATGATCCATGGGTCATATGTGACGTGTACGAGTCAAGCCCACCTCAATCTGAGGCGCGGTGTGGCTGGCACCACTCCAAGTGTCTGCCTTTTGATTCAAAAGTACGTCATTTTAATTGAAAAACATCAACTGGCATACGGAAAACCGACCAAACTCATTCGGATTGTGTCAATACATTAGCACAAGGATCCATGGGTCATACATGATGTGTACGAGTCAACGCCGCCTCAATCCGAGGCGCGGTGTGGCCACCACCACTCAAAGTGTATGTCTTCTGTTTCAAAAGGACGTCATTTGAAATGAAAAACATCAAATGGCATACGGAAAACTGACCAAACACATTCAGATTATGTCGATACTTTAGCACAATGATCCATGGGTCATATGTGAAGTGTAAGAGTCAACCCTGCCTCAATCCGAGGCGCGGTGTAGCCGCCACCACTCAAAGTGTCTGTCTTTTGCTTAAAATGGACAACAATTTAAGTACATATGGAAAACCAACAAAACGCATTCGGTTTCCATTGAAACTTTAGTAGAATGATCCATCGGTCATATGTGACGTGTACGAGTCAATGCCGCCGCAATCCGAGGTGTGGTGTGGTCGACACCACTCAAAGTGTCTACCTTTTCTTTCAAAAGTACGCCATTTTAATTGAAAAACACCAACTGACATACGGAAAACCTACCAAATGCTTTCGGATTGTGTCGATACATTAGCACAACCATCCATGCGTCATATGTGACGTGTACAAGTCAAACCCACCTCAATCCGAGACGTGGTGTGGCTTCCACCACTCAAAGTGTCTGTCTTATGTTTCAAAAGGACGTCATTTGAAGTGAAATACATCAACTGACATATGTAAAACCGACCAATCGCATTAGGATTGTGTCGATACTTTAGCACAGTGATCCATGGGTCATATGTGATGTGTACGAGTCAACCCCGCCTCAATCCGAGGCGCGGTGTGGCCGCCACCACTCAAAGCATATGTCTTTTGCTTAAAATGGACAACAATTTAAGTACATACGGAAATACGACCAAACGCATTCGGATTGTGTCGATACTTTAGCACAATGATACATGGGTCATATGTGACGTGTATGAGTCAACCCCGCCTCAATCCGAGGTGTGGTGTGGCCGGCACCACTCAAAGTGGCTGTCTTTTGTTTCAAAAGTACGTCATTTTAATTGAAAAACATCAACTGGCATACGACAAACTGACCAAACGCATTCGGATTGTGTCGATACATTAGCACAATGATCCATGGGTCATATGTGACGTGTACGAGTCAAACCGACCTCAATCCGAGGCGTGGTGTGGCCACCACCACTCAAAGTGTATGTCTTCTGTTTCAAAAGGACGTCATTTGAAGTGAAAAACATCAACTGGCATACGGAAAACCAACCAAACGCATTTAGATTGTGTCGATACTTTAGCCCAATGATCCATGGGTCATATGTGATGTGTACGAGTCAACCCCGCCTCAATCTGAGGTGCGGTGTGGCCGCCACCACGCAAAGTGTCTGTCTTTTGCTTAAAATGGACAACAATTTAAGTACATACAGAAAACTGACCAAACGCATTTGGTTTCCATTGAAACATTAGGATAATGATCCATGGGTCATATGTGATGTGTACGAGTCAATGCCGCCTCAATCCGAGGTGCGGTGTGGCCGTCACCACTCAAAGTGTCTACCTTTTGTTTCAAAAGTACGTCATCTTAATTGAAAAACATCAACTGACATACGAAAAAACTACCAAACGCATTCGGATTGTGTCGATACATTAGCACAACGATCCATGGGTCATATGTGACGTGTACAAGTCAACCCCTCCTCAATATGAGGCGTGGTGTGGCCGGTATCTCTCCAAGTGTATGTATTATGTTTTAAATGGACATTATTTCAAGTAAAATATATATGGTATACAAAAAATCGATCAAATTATGAATTGACTTCCAGATTCCACATATAATTGTCATCTAAATTATAATTACTTTATGAATTCTAATTTAATTATGGACGTGTATTGTTCCACCATTATATGTTAAATGTGTATGAATTTGTTCTCTATATGTAATTGTTAGTTGGTTATTGCAGGTACAATAATTGTATATGTATGTGTTAGTTTATTGCAGGTACAATAATTAGATTTAAAATGAGAGGGAACCCGCAAAATGAGACCTGGTGGGAAAATTGGATATCTTCTAGGTAAATTGCAGAGCTGCTGTGCAATTTTCCCAGCAGAGGCTATGCCAACGGTTTTGAACCATTGGCATAGAATGTGTAGCCCTTGTTTTACCAACGGTTCTATGAACCGTTGGTAAAACACTTTTCCCAACGGTTCTAAACCGTTGGGAAAGAGAATATATTGGGGTTTTCCCAAAGGTTATCCAAACCGTTGGGAAAAAGCTTTCCCAACGGTTTGCAAGAACCGTTGGGATAAGGTAATTTTTCAGCACCCTATCCCAACGGTTCACTGTAAACTGTTGGGAAAAACTTTTCCCAACAACTTACTTCCCTACGAGTTGCAGAACCGTTGGTATAACATATACCAACGGTTCTGTAGCCTTTCCCAACGGTTCTAAACCGTTGGGAAACCCTGCATTTCCAGTAGTGTTTTCAATCGTCTAGAGCCTCGTACCTTCATTTATCCTCTTTCATGATATATCAGTGGTTGAATTGTTTTTGTGATTTGGTAGATCTACATTGTTATAGGCTGATTCTAGGCCTGGGGTTCACTTATATCGATCATACAGTGCTGAGGTAGGTGGTTTGTGCCTTTCTGTAGTTAGTATTTGAGTTATATGTGAAAACGTTCCTAATACCCTTGTTCGAGGTATTGCGTGTTTATTATTCTTAGACCTATTATTTCCTTCTATGACTTGTGTGCTTGATTAGAGGATTTATGATTGTAAATAGGGTTATTTACCTTTCTATGGAGGTGTTTCCCATGTTTTCTTGATGTTGACGTTTTGGTCCAGCTTTTCCTATTAGGATTCTTTTTTTCCATGCCCAGTGTTGTTAGGATGGAGTTATTTTATCTGAAATTATGTGATATGATGTAGAATGTTTATCCATGTAGTTATTGTGGTTTACTTTGGCTTCCATATACTATTTGTGCATGATTGATTTACACAGATCTATGAGAACCTGGTGTAGTAGACCGTAGGAAGAATAGACACTGAGGACTTCTCTAGAGTGTATGTTTACTTTTACGTTGTGAGACCATAAGGGGGATAGAATTTGTGCTCCCTCAGAGTGTCTGTAGTTTCCTCATTATGATACCACATGAGGAATTGGATGTTGAGTTCTTCCCTAGAGTGTTTATAGTTACCAATCCAGGACCACAAGGGGAATTGACAGTGAGTGCTTCCTTAGAGAGTCTTTCCTAGAGCAGAACCATAGGGGTTAGAGTATGAGTACTTCCCAAAGTTTTGGTTGTGTTTGATTGTTTGAAATAGAGGGGTTAAGCAATGAGTATGTCCTTGAGGGTTACATATTTTGATTATTTTCTTACTTGATATATAAAAAAATGGATGTAATTGAAATAATAGGATTTTTTACTTTAGAGTAATTACTTGTTTAGAACTTCATATTGCTTATTTCTTTCCATATATATTAACTTAATATTTGGAATAGATCTTTTGGGTGGTTTCCTACTGGGATACATCTCACACCCTGTTTGGGTCATTCTTTTGGTCCCAGACAGATTATATTGTTGTAGGTCTAGAAAAGGGAAAGAACCCTTTTACTTTAGGTACTTGATTGTTGTAGAGTTGGAGAGCATGAGACGAAGATGAGGGTTGTAATGCTATTAAAGTTTATTTCTTTTCTTTGTACTTTGGTTTAGTACTGTATTTCAGCATTGTGACTTGTTTGGCTGCTTTTCGAGACATATGTATCATGCATCATTTATATATATGTGTTCGAGTTGTTTCTTTCTTCAGTCTTCTACTATTTACTGTTGTATGGTGTCATCACTATTTCCCCAATTGTTATCTATTTACTTCTACTTCATTACTCTGCCAATTAAGGAATAGTTTCTCCACTATCACACCCAATTCCCTCACTGCTAGTCAACAGCCTCTGACGTTTGGGTAAATGCACTTGAGGCCATGTGACCAACCGAGTATGAGGCACCTCTAGGCAGCTTCCGAAACTGGGACATTACATCCGCCTACCATTGCACTATGGTACCCAAGAAGATCTCATATTCATAGTTCCATGGATTACTTATTTCTCTATTATGCTTGTACATGGAAGTTAGGATCATAGGACCGAACTAGATAATAAGATTCTTATATTGTTCTCCCTTAGGGGGTTTTGTTTATTTTTATAATTTATATAGTGCACTATAACATGAAGACTGTTGTATGACTACTTTTTTGTTTATGTATCATCATTTGAACATTAATTCATGGTTTTATATTGGTATTTTCCATCTCTTATTCACATTATATTATTATTCCACTTCAACATCATTCATTTATTACTACTTCAAATGTTGTCTCTTATTTATTTTCAGATATACCACTATGCTAGTTTGACCAGGAGTTTATAATCTTCCCACTATCACCTCCTCAGACCCTCATTGCAATTTATAAGCCTCTAGAATACTGGGAGTCATGATTGAGGCCATGTGGAAACCAGTTTGGCTGCTGGTTTCAGAGCCAGTAGGGTCATGTTGTTACAAAGTGGTATGAGAGGGTTAATTTTTACATTTTATTAAGGTTTGGGGATGTTATATAGGTGACTAGGAAACTATCAAAATTTGGTAAATATCCATGTTTTGGAGTGATCACCCCACCCACATGGAAATTCCCAAGTGGTCAGAGATGGGATTGTTGTTCACATTGCCTGTTATTATAGTTGATTTTGAGTTCACCTTGAGTGACTTGTGTACTTCCACAACTTATTGTATTATGAAATTTATAGAATTTTTACCTTTGACTAATATGGAAAGGAATTATAATTAAAAGAATCATTATTCGGACATTGAGATTAACATGTCATGCATATGCCATGCCATGTAGTTACATTTGTAAGTTGTCTGCTGACTGTGATGATGTTCGTTGCGTGATTACTATATTGGCCATTCTATATCATGTTATTTATATCAGTGATATGATCATTTTTGTACATGTTTTTATATTTCTTTAGAATATCTATTTATAAACATTTTTGGGTGATATATTTAGCATGTTAATATGCTTCCATTATTAGGTATTATATTCAATTTTGCCTAATTATTTAGCATGAATTTCCAATGTATCATTATTTTGTTCTTATCATTATATTTCTCTATGTCTATTTCTTGTGATAACATGCATAGTTTTATTGTTTATATGTAATTGGTTGCATGGGATAAATTTATAGTTTGTGATTAAATGGATACCAGTCATCAGTTTGATGGGGTATATGTGTCTTATAAATTTGGGAAAGGTATCCTATATACTAGAACCAACTCTTGAACTTTGTATATACCAAGATACTATTGTTAAAGTGTTAAATATGTTCAAGTTTAATTGTAAAATTTAATTGGATTTGATTAAGTGGGAGAAATTATTATATCTATAAAGTGTACTGGCACTTTATAAATTGGAAATGATAACCCATATAACTGAACCATATTATATGACCATGATATATTTTGAAATGGTTAAAATTTAAAATCTTTTTAATTTTTATCTATGATTTACTAGATATTTATGCACCATTTACATGACTTGAACCTAGTATGTTGATTATGGTATTTATGATTATTAGATAAATCCCATTAAGGGTAGTTAAGAAATTTAAATTGGTGATGGTTGCCTCTCTAAAGGATTTTGACTCTATCACACGGTAATGGTGATCTATATGATTAAATTCTAAAATTCCCAACTGAAAACATGTGTTTCAGTTGTGGATTGTTTCTTTTGAGATAACCCACGATGTTTTTTAATATTTGGTTATTAAACAAATGCTATCGGGATTCTTTTTGATGAACCTAGGTTGGAATAATGAGAGCCTAATTGGTCACCATATCGATTACCAAGTTCTGTGTATTATAATTAGTAGTTTATGTTTTGAATTAAATATCTTAAATGTTTAAATTTTGAATAAAAATTAATATAATGACCTTAAATTGGAACCTTTAGTGGTATCCTTTGTTTAGACCCTTGTGTAAGTGAATATTAAATAACTTTTTTAATTTCCTTGGGATGGAAATAATAACTTTTTTCATAGTCCTTTTTTCTTTTTAGAAAGGGTTTAAATGAAAGGAATAGGGCATAGAGAATTTTTTTTGGCGTGACCTAGTGATTGGGTTGATGATTATTCATTTTTAACTAGATATCCTGTTGTAGTTAGAAACCTTATATATTAAATTCCATGCTAAATGATATGATATTAATGATGTATGGTTCCATTTAGGTGATGTTGTCCCTAGTAGAACTCTTAGATTGTAAATGAAGCCCTTGTTTGGATGGATGACCATGGTATCCTTGACATAGTTATAGGCATGAGCATCTAGTAATGCTTGGTTTTAGTATGTTAGACATGCCTATGACATGGTAGTATGCTTAATAGGTTGCACATCCCTATCTTATTTCTCAGTGATGGATGAATTGGTGAATCGTCATCTAGATTAATGGTCGTATGGGAAAATAAAAATTTGTGATGAATATATTTTATATACCAAATGATACTTGGATGTATAGTTTGGAAAACCTATAGACATTATCAAGGATGTGTCATCTTTCATTTGATCCTCGGTGTGGTCTACGTTTATATACATGTTACCCTTCAATTTTCTAAATGATGTAACAAACCAGTTGAGTTTGGTGGAATCATTGAGCCTTGAGCTATTGAGTATGTTCTCAGGTCATCTCTGGAGTAGAGTGACTTGGGATTTATGGGAATTAAATTCATCCCAATTGCCGATATTAAATTCCAAGAATATCATGTGTTTTTAAATTTTGTTCAAGTTAGTTTGGATTTCCTGCCAAATTCTATGATTTTTGTGTTTGTAACCTAGAGTATCGTCATGCATTCTCTTAAGGTGAATCTGATCTAGTGAACTTATGGGATTCTAGTATGTATCTTCCTTTGAGGACTAGGATACTCCTAAGGTGGGGAGAACTGTTTCAAAATATGTAAATATGTTCCCTTCTAGGTAAAAGGAATAAACCCAAGGAGGAACATTTTGAAATGGTCAGACATGATTTAATTCCCTTGAGGCTGGTGAGTTTCGAATCATATTGGATCTTGAAAGGTTACACAAAAATGAAATGGTTTGACTGATCTTCCTTCCGGTAGTTGGGTATGGTTGGTTGAAAACATTATTGGACACTTCTTCCTTATAGGTTGTGGGTACCTCATGTCTTCTAAGAAATTCTCAGTTTCTCTTAGTACACTCTTTCTTAGTGATGAACATGTCACATATATTTAATTTATCTTTTGATTCACTAAGAAAAAATCAATTATAAATTGATATAAAGGTTTCAAATTCTATTCTATTTCAATAAACTTGTTTTATCAGATTTGTAGACTGGAATCATGGTTTTTATCAAGGCATGGTTTGTCCTGAGTGATACCAAGGTTCCTGTGTAGGAATTCCTTGGGTAGATTCTTGTACACTAGCCATTTTCTTATCACTTATCCTCCAAGAGGACAATGCTCTAGGCTCAATCAATGATCTAATGTGGATGTATTATCCTTGTACCGATATCTCAATTGTAAACAATAGAGTATATCCTACCTTGTGTTAGTTCTATGGACTCTTTTTAAATGAATCTGAGGTTATCCTAGACTTGTTTTCAGGATAGGAGGTGATGTTTAAAGGGTGAAAATTTCAATAGGATAAATATGGGATACACCCTAGTTCATGTTGAGGCATGATAGATTAAATGTTCGGGTGGTGGGTTGATCATAGAACATCATCGGAAGTCCAGTATGTGGTTCTTTTAACATGATCATGGTAAAGGCGTGATGCCTGGGAAGAAGGCATTGTGTTTCAGGTTATAAAACTCTGGCCATCTTAGCAGGGAATTTTCAAGATAATTTGATCAGAGTGGGTTGACTTTTTTTCCTTTAGTATTATGGAATGCATTCGGTGACGAATAATTTTTTACATCATCTTGGGGAGATGAGTACGTTATGTGTGAGATGGGGATTTTTATGAAAAGTTGGCTTGAACTACCGAAATGTGTTTAGTGGGGAATCAATTTTTTGAACAATTTAAAATATCTCTAGGAGCATCGCTAGAATGATTTGGGTGTGCTTCGTAGGAAAATTATGATGGTGGAGGTGTCATGGCTCAGAATTGGACCCTTTTTATGTTACAAACTAGGGTTGGGAGAACCATTCGAAATGTTTTTAATGATTCATTTAATTGATTGTGCCTCTAGCTAATCATGCTCAAGTAATCACCATTTCAATATTTCAATCAGAAAATAAGCATTTTTTTCTCAGGTTTTCACAAATTAAGTATCATAATCTTAAGTAATTAATATTGGTACATTGGGTGCTTGGGAATGAAACACCACCATTATAACGAGTATTCATGACCCTTATAAGATAGGAGATGTTTTTATTATTCCCCAATGATTCTCGGAGATGAGAATTTATAACGTGGGGAGGTTGTAACGACCTGTGATTTGATCGAAGGTATAATATCCAAGGAAATTTTAGTTTTGTTATTTGGTAGATTTTACATTATTTAAACTTGGATTTGAAATGAAAATACGAGTTTTGGAATACTGGAAAGTGTTGTTTTTAGACCTGGATAATGTAATGATTGTTACCATGGGAATGTCTTGTAGTTTCGAGAGCACCGGGGCTTTGAGACTACATCTTTAGATGAGCTAATCAGGGTTCGTGGGTTTTCTAAAACTGTGTAGTCCTAAGGTAAAACCCTGTGTACTAGCCCAATGAAGCAGCGAGTGTAGCACGGGTTGCACATGGTTTTCCAAAACCGTGCACCCATATTGAACGATTAATTACATTTGGGAAGTGTGTGAACACTATTTATCGCATGATTAACATGTGGTTGGTTAAAACGTTTGGTAAAACATGCGGGGTTTGGTTCCTAAGAAAACAAAGCCACAATGTTTTCACAATATTTGAAAAAAGCATGTATCCAAACCATGTGATCTTATTTTTTAGGGTGAAATGTCTATTTTTATCTCTTAACATTGTTTAATACTATTTTTATTCTTTCCTTATTGTTCTTCTTCCATGTGAGGCTCATATTATCCCTCACAGTTTTTTCCTCCTCTCTCACCTAAGGATCTGAATATCTCTCTCGTAATGACCCTGATTTGAAGACTGTTAATAAAAATAAATCGACATAGGTAAGCTCAAAAATCATCTTTCTTCCTTTGAAAGATTCTATTATGATTGATTTTTTTGTGAGATAAAGTTTCCTATTTTTTGGAAGGATGTCCATTTCATCATTTATTTTAAAAAATTAAAATGAATCAAACCTTGATATTGGATGAGTAGAGCAACATACGCAAGAGGTATGTGATTTATATCACTTTACCCAAGTTTTAATATTTTATAGATATTTCCATTTTTCTATGTTCCAACCTTTTTTGTTCTTCTCCCTAAAATTGATTCCCCTTTTTTTAATTATCGTAAGATCCTTGATATACACCCATTGATTTTTTCTATATAAATAGATGATGCTAACCTCAAACAAGAACACCCATTGGGTTTTTTGGATTGAATTTCCCTTAATTTTTTTTAATTAACTGTTTGGAATTATTTCTAAGCATCCATTTTGTATTAAAAATGAATTTTCCCCTTGTAAGAAATTTCCCATTTGATGATAGAACCTCATAAGTGACATGATGAAACTTGTAATTGTTTTTACATAAAGGGTAGATTTCTAAAACTATTCTTTTTTATAAATTGAGTTATTCCTTTTTATGTAAATCATAATTGTGATAAATGATCTATCTATCAAACAATGGCATGTATTATAATAAAACCACTCAGATGAGGTGAACTAACTTGTTAAATAAAAATGGTTTGTAGTGAATTAAATCATGTTTGGAATTATTTCTTTGGTGATTCATTTTGCTTTATGTTATTGTTAGTTATATGGAATGATTATACCATGGTATTGGTTGATAATATTAAATGGATTGAATAAGGGTGAATGTACTTCCTTATGACCAATGGTTTCGAAGACCAACCAACATCTATGTGGGTTGGAATGAATAAACTATATAAGAAATTAATTTGATAAAAAATATATACTCCTTAAATTTAATGGTTTATATTAAATGAAATTGAATTAGGTCGTATGATCAAGCCATTTTTGATATTTAAATAAGCATAGATTATGTTAGTTGTATTAAATGTAATGGATTTTATCATGGTGGTTTTACTTACTAAAATTATTTAAATGGATAAATTGAATTGGAGGAAAGGACACACCTATTATATGTTTTTAATTTATTATGAAATAAAATTACCATTATTATATTTGGGTTTGATGAAAATAATGAATGAGAGGTAATCATTCATGGCTATTATCATGAATATTATTTCACCTTTGATATAGGATGCAGAATGATGGTAATGATTTTGTTGGGAATGTGGATTCACGCTCCATTACATCGGGTGTTAAGCATGAAATCTCACACCATTAACACTATTTGGACAATGGGAATGACACACCAAATCCTTTATTTCCAGTGTTTTCATTACCGTTCACCCTCTATCATGAGTGTTGAAATGATAAAACACTCACTATATCGAGTGATGAGTGTGATGTATCACAATCATTATAAGATGTAGGTATAGCTACCCAGTATTAACATACATGGATATTAAAGCATTTTATATTTTTTTAAAGTTGGAGATTTGGTCAAAAGACCAAAGCAATTATATATGCAAAAAAGAAAGGTTACATGAGTCGAAAAGACGGAATCAAAATACAATATTTAACATGCAAAGGAATCAGGTTTTCTAGGAGATATTATAGCTAGGTTATGACCTGAAGAACTACATTATTGGTGAGATCATCTGTGACCATATTTTTTTTCTCGATAAGTATGAGTTGTAATGTAGTTGACATCCTGGAGAGATTGAAGACAACTCATACAGCATGTAGTAAGTGGCCAATCTAGATGAAACCCCCCATCCAAATGGCATGCACTATAGTAGTAGAATCACTTTCAATCAACAAGATGTTCCAGCCTTGGAGTAATGCGAAAGATATGACATGAATCACAATCATCATATCAGCTTATTGAGAGGTTGTAGTACCACAACCTCCACAAAATCTCCTAACGATGTGACCAAGATAATTTCTGAAGATGAAGCCACACCCAGCGGATCCTGGATTTCCTTTAGAGGCTCCATCCATGTTTATTTTAATCCAACATGGAAGTGGAGGTCTCCAGAAAATCTCAAAAGTGTGTTTCGGTTGAACGAAAATGGCATCAACTCGACGACATCTAAGGATCATAAAGTCTGCCACCGAGTTGTTTCAATTTCCTTTCTGAATCAATGTGGCTTCCCGAATAGCGATGAGAATTATCATTTTACCTGCATTAATGTTGTGTGAGCAATTATTGTGAAGAATTGTATTTCAATCATACCAAATTACATGAAGCAGCTCTGCAACCCCGGTAAGAAACAAGTTTCTTGATTTGTTGTGAGTTATCCATATCAACATAGTGATTAAGCTACTCATTGATATAGTTATGAATCCTCCATATGCAATAAAAAGTGTCAAAAATATAGTTTCGAAGAGAAGTTTTAGTATTGAAAGATAGAAATAAGTGACAAGTATCTTCTCTATTTTGATTACGAAAATGACATTTTGAACAAAGATGAATTCCAAAATTTTGAAGACAAGAGTCAATGGGAACCCTATTATAGGCGAGATGCCAAATAAGAGTGAGTCTTGATGGTTTAATCCAGGGTTTGTCAAAATATTTAATCCATTTCATGTCATTTTTAGGGTTATGTAATGAGTTATTATAGAATTTTTTTGAATTTAGAATCCCATTATAAGCAGGTTCCCAAATCAAGATATCACAAGAGGTAGAAAAATGGTAAGAATCCATATTTTGAATAATACTGTCAGGAAGGGTATCAATGTGAGAATTAAGCACATTAATAAAAGTATAGTTGAACTTATTATGGATATGGTCAGGGGAATCAAACAAATAAGAGGAGCACCAGTCCAGTTGTCCAACCAGAATCTCATGGAAGAGTTTGTAGAGACCATGCATCTAGTGTTGTGCATAATATTGGCGTACATGTTTCTGACAGAGGGCCAAATGTAAGAAGTCATGAAATTCTTGTTACCACTTTTCAATCTATCAATGATTCTATTTTTGATTAAAGTAATAGAGGGGGGTGGTCATTGTGAATCTAGTTCAATGTTAATCTGGTGTGAAGAGACTCATTAAAGAGTTTAATGGTTTTAATTCCAAGTCCATCCATTCTTAAAGGTTTACAAGATTTAGCCTAAGGAATATTCACTAGTTTCATGTCCAAGGTGCTTCCTATACAGAATTTTTTATTAATGTGAACATTTTTTATGAGACTAGCTGGCCAGTTATAGACCATCATCGAGTAGACCAGTTTGGAGACAATAATAAACTTGACAAGGTAGACTCTCCCCACCATGGAGAGAGATTTTCCTTTCCAAGAGGAAAGATGATTAAGAATTTGGTCAACAATGTTTTAGAAGTAGCAATCTTTGGGTCTGCCCAAGAAAATGGGAACCCCGAGGTATTTGAAGGGAATGGTACCTTCTTTGATGTTAAGCTCATTAATAATAACATTTTTCCTAGCAGTTGAAATGTTTTTTCCAAAGTAAAGGAAGGATTTATGCCATCCAATGATTTGACCTGATACCTCCTCATAGTGAGTGAGATAAGTTTTAAGAGTTCTAATGTTTCTTATATTACCCTTTAAAAATAGAATGATGTTATCTGCATAAAGGAGGTGAGTGGTGGAATTCACATTTCTATTAGTGTGAATCAGTTTTAGCTTGTTTTGGTCAACCAGGCTCGTGAGCATATGACTTAAATAGTATTCTGTAATGGAAAAAAGAAATACATATAGGGAATTAAGATCATAAGTCATGAAATCACAACATAGAGATAAGACATGTAATTTATGGCATTCCCATTGGTTTATAACGTTGTGAATAGGTATAATTAGAAATAGGTTCACTCATTAAGTCAAGGACATGAAATCAAGCCTCCATATCAACTTATAGACATGAAACTAGGTCCACGCATAACCTTTGGAATGTGTAATCCAGTTTAGCCATAACCTTATGGATGTGAAATCAGGTCCATGGAGAAAATTGTAAACATGTAATATGGTTCACACATAACATTGTGAATATCTAATGAAGATCATGCATAAACTTATGGACATGAAAATAGTTCCAAGAATAATATTATTAACATGTAATAAGGATCACTCATAACATTTTTAACATGTAAACAAGTTCACCCATAAACTTATAGACCTAAAACTTGGTCCAGACATAACATTGGTAATATGTAATCAAGTTCACACATAATATTAATACTCATGATTCATCAATAGTTACCCAATGCATTGGATAGAGATATAGGTCCATACCATCTCATAATAACTTCATACATACATGTGACAAAAAATCATAAACAATCATATCATAACCCATTAAGTGAAATGGGTATCCTAAACATGTAATCATATCATAATATGTTAAAACAATATACAAGTTTCCCAATCATTTCATCAAATTAATAACCCATGAAATATAAACTGATTTCATCAACATATAAACCATGAAAGATAAACATGTTTCATAAATGTATAACCTGTGAAAGAGAAACAAGTTTCATAAAGACCATGACATTCAAACTAACCCATTCATAGAAATAATATGAATGGAACCTTGGGATCATTTCCAAGATGTAAATTAGTAACATGAATAGATTTCACCTTATATGGAAAATAATTTTGATATATCTTTCCAAAATGATGCCTGAAGAAATTATCCTTTGTTATTTGAAAAAGTATTTTTAATATATAAAATAGTTTGAAAATAATTTTATTATAAAATTCCTTAAAGACATATAAATAAGAACTGAAATTATTTTGAAAACCTTTTACTTGAAAAAATATGAATATTTTTTTGAATATTTTTTTGAAATTTTTTTATTAATAATAATTTAAAAACATATAAATAGGGCTGGAAAACATTTTGGATACAATTTTCCTAGAAAAATTATAAAAGAAGATTGAATAAATTTTTAAAAAATATTTCCTTGATTTTTATTTAAAAAAATATTTTCATAAAAATTAAAATTTAAAAAATGCAAAGGAAGCTTCAAAGGAATTATAGTGGATAAATATATAAATGTCGTATGTGGAAAACAAAACATTCCTTTTGAACGATAAAATGGATATAAAAATTAATTTTTTGGAAAGAGACAATAAGATCACATTGAGGATATTGGTAACCGAAAAAAGGGTAAAAATATATTTTAAATATATAGGAGAATGGTGAAATATTCTTAAAACCCTTTTTAGAAAACATATATTTCAGTTTGAAGAGATGGTTAAGTTGGGATTTCCTAAAAAACCTTTATTAACTATATCATATACCAAAGAGTAGAAAAAATAGTAAAAATACAATAATATATTATGAATAAATAGAGTATAAGAAAATTCATGAATTTTTTTTATATATTGCTTATAATATTTCATCAATGGAAGAATAAGCATAAAATATATTGGAAAGCAATGAGATTGTTTCATTAAACCATAATCACTTGGTATCATGGGATCATACTCTCTATATAATAAAAGAAAATTACATTAAGAAATAAATAATAATAAAATATTGAGATCCATGATATATCCTAAAAATGGATGTATATACAACTCAAAAGTAATTTAGGTGCGTAGAAAAACATGAGCCTCAAAGAATACAATTTGAGATAGAACTATTTCAACCAATTTCGTAACTTTTGTAACTTAATCCCCATGAATGAAAGATAATAAAACAGATTTATGAATAATAATAAATATAATTATACGAGACACATAATAAATTCATGGGATCTACATACACCACACAAAAGGAATAGGTGGTGAATAAAGCATGTATCTCACAAAAATAAAAAGTGAGATGAAATCCACTTACCTTGTGTCTGGACTCTCGTCAAACTCATTAAAACCACCTATATAAAAAATATAAATTTTTATATATATATCCCATAACCATATTTATACATATTATACTATATAGGTTTTTATTATTTCTTTATATTACCTTCTTGTTAAAAATTATATGTTAAGGTTTCACTATGGTTAATCTCAGATTTGTTTTTTGTATATGTATTATTTTGTTATATCTTTATTACTTATACACATATCATGATTTCCAGAATGTAAAAAATGATTTAAATATAAATTATATTACATATATGTGTATTATTATAATTAATAAATATATAATTATGAACTGTAATACACTGTTCATGGAGACAGTAAGCTTCATATACGCATGAACACTATTTCCCTTTAATCATTGTGTTGAAAAAGAAATTGAAAGACACACACACATAGAGATATATATATATATCATTATTATACTAGATTTATTATATCATATATATCATATATATTCACTAAACCCATCCTTAATATATTTAATGTAGGGTATGAAAAATCATATCACGTTGAGGGGCAGTAGTCCACATTTCCTCAAAAGGAATAATCATATTAATAAAAAATTTAAAATAAAGAGATATGTATTTTGAGTAGGAATATATACGATTAAATAAATAATAATTATAATTTGTGACATATATAAATATATTTTCCATAAAAGTTTCCACCATGAGAGGCGTTAAAGGAAAAATGAACAATCATCATTTAGTGAGGCGGTAGTTCACTGTACACATAAACAGTACGTTTGTTACCCATTAGAGAGAGGTGTGTGTAAATTTTGGTAGAAACAATATCATAAAAAAATCCTTGTATGTTTGGGATACTAGTTGTTTTATAGAATAATGTAATAAAGAAGTTATAGGGGATTGATATAGAAAATAAAATAATGGAGTTCTGGAGCAGACATTACCTTCTAATTGGGAAACTACCTTTGGTTTGTGATAAAAGGATTACTTGGATATATTTATACCCAAGGGTATGATTATAAGATTAATGGAAGGATTTGGGGAACTTTATTGGGTATATATTGAAAAAAAGTTGTGTTTTGGGAGGTGTGAAGAAGAGGGAGAGGTGTTGTCCTTTTATAGGGAAGGGAAATGACACACTTGGAATTTTTGAAAACAAGTTAGGTGTACCCATGTATTTACATAAAAAACACATAAAATACCAAAAAACTAAATTATTTAAGTTTAATGGACTAATAATGGACATCAACTTGGTTTTGGAAGTGATTCTAGGTTTTTTTTAGGTCATAAATTTATGGTTTAGTCTGTAGTAATGCTTAATTTTACCTTAACCAATGTAATTAATTTTAATCACTTTCTGTAATAATTTTGGTTGAAAAAATAAGTTGATGTTATTATAAATTATAAATTATTCTAATTATAAATATTTGTTTCATTTTTAAAAATTTATATCATATGAGTGACATAAATTAATTTAAAATTAATCTCACTGATGGAACGACATTGCATGTTTTTAAAGTAAAAATGATCAAAAATGTGTTAAGTATTTATGTCCAATTTCAATGTGAAATTGGTTCAAATGACCTAAATTGGATTATTTGATAAAAATATTATCTAATTATACCTTTTAACTAATTTAAAATATAATTTAACCATATAAATAAATTAGACGAAAAAGTCATTTTGAATTAAAATCTAGTATTTTAACTATTTATTAAAAAAATGAAATATTACCGAAAAATATAAAAAATTTATCATAATTTTTTTTATGTTTCTATTAAGAATATTAAGTTATTTGTGACATATTAAATTAATAAATTTGTAAAATGTTTTATTTAAAATGGTTTCGCCATTAAATGATGGAAAAAAATACCTTTATTAAAAATATAGTCTTTTAATCCTAAAATTTGGGTTGTTCTTATCTTATGTTCGTAGAATAAATTATATGAATATAAAAAATATTTTATTGAATATATTATATATATTTCATTAATATCACTCACTAATTTTAATGAATTTATTTTATTAAGGTAAATAGATTTACGACTATAAAAATAATTATATTTTTATTTATTTTTAATCTAGTTTCGTATTCATTTATAATTAATTGGTAAACTATGAATTCATCCTATATTTTTATAAACCATAAATTTTCATGAATTATCCAATAATATTCATAACATCTAATTTAGTTGTAAGGGTAGATCTTATTATTTTATATAATAACATTTTAATGATATACTATTGTTCGGTAAAAATTGGTTATGCATGCTACGCAAGACATCAAGGAAAGTCATTATTGCAGGTAATACAAGATAACCTCAATTTTCTTTGTAGATCAAGATAAAATTTATTTTGCGTTTAGTGCATAATTAATTTTTTTGTTACATATAACACAATCCAAACAAAGTTCTTCTATATAACCTAAACTATTTTCAGAGTTGCATGAGAATGAAAAATATTAAAAAAAAATTAAATTAATTTGAAATAAAATAATTCAAAAAACTTCAGTGTGTTATATTATAAACCCATTAAAATTAATTTCCCCTATAAATTCATTTGGGTTATCAAATGTCTAAAATTTGAAAGATTCATTCATAGAAACTCACATCATAAAAATAAAAACTAGAACATCTCTTGAAAAGTAATGTTAGAACTATAACAGTTACCCAAAGTAACATATAACTAGGTTTCGCCAAAGGATAACATAGGTTGGTAGTGAATATTGGACATGTATATAAATAATAAATATTTATAGGGAGTGATTGAGGTCATCAATCACAAACAATATAATGATCTAAGAAAAGTTGAGGTCCTCAAAGTCATAAATCTGTGATGATTTATATGGCCATCAGTTCAAAAAAATTAAAGTATTAGAATTTTTTTATCATTATCCAATATTTGAGTAATTATTTTTATTGACAAAAAATACAAGTAAATAAACTTTCTTTATGTTTTTCCCTTTCTTATACATAATCCCAAGCTTTGGTTTTTCCTTGATATATTTCCACTTCATCTCTAACCCTAAGAAGTGAATTGGAAATATTTTTTATTCCTAAAGTACTAAAAGAACACGAGGCCCATGATAAGTCAATCGAAATATCTTCTGTTACCATAAACAAAAATATTTTATCTAATATATATAATTTCAAAGTGGTGAGAAAATATATTAATCTAAAAAACATTATTTTAAGATCAACATAAACTCTCAACAAATGGTTAACCATATATCCCTTCCAAAACACAATTCACCCATTATTATTAAATACTGTCGTATTTGATATCAAAAACATCTTCATTGGATACTTGGGTTCATCCTTGTATCAATATAACATTAAATGTTATTTTATTATTCAAAAATCCATATAGAGGGATACAATCAGATGAAAACTCAATAAATGATTAACAATCAGATTATTATAGGGATTATTCAAACAAAATCAAACATGAACTTCTCAACTTAGGGGGAAAGGATTTATTTCTCCCTAATTTTATTTATTAACTTTCTCCTGTTTGATTTCATAAGCCTTGTATTTGTTTTTTTATTCAGATATTTTTTTTGTATAATCATGCATATTAGCCCTTTGGTTGAGGTATTGATTCTAATAATTCTAAAACTCAATGCACTTGAAATAATAAAGTGTGGGTGGTTCAGTTTGTTGATATTTATCTCCCCTTAGTTCATTTCATTTCTTATTTTCATCACTTATACATTCTTTTTCTCATTGGCCAGGATTCCCCACACTTGAAACACCTTCTTGTTCCTTTCAAACACTCTCCTAAGTTCTTTTTCCGACTGTTTCAGAAAGTAAGAGTTTGAAAAATTTTATTCTCTCTATGGGGTTTAGATTCCCCTTTGAACTTCATCTTCATTTTCTTGTTAAATCCATGAGACTCATATGAAACTGCAACTTCCATTTCCACTTTGATTTCACAACACACAATCTCTTCATTACTATTAAAGTATCTTCTGGAAAATTCCCTTATAAGACATGAATTTAAGACTCTTAAGAACCTATAAAAATTACTTTTGGGTTGAATGATAATACCAGAAGTGTAACTCACAAGTCTAGTGAAATTATCCTCATAGGTAACATATGATTCAACATACTTTTGATTCAACTCAAGGAACTCCTTTTCCATTGTCATACGAAGAACATGAGTAAAGTACTTATTACAGAATAAGTTCAATAACTCATCCCAATACATGGATTAAATGTCATCTTGCCTCCTCACATTATTAACTAGATTCCACCACTATTTTTCTTCACCTTCTCACATATAAAAATCTGAAATGAATTTATCATGATATGAACAATTGATAATAGAGAATATATTTTTAGTGGTAATGATCCAGTGTTTAGTAACAGGTGGATTAGATGAACCACTAAAAGAAGGTGGGTGATGCCTCATAAATGAATCAACATAATGTTGTTCCCCCCTTTGATCATTTGGAAAATCATAATGATGATGGGTTGAGAATGTTATGAGATTATATAAACAATGTTTTGTATACCATCCCCCATAAAATTTGAATATTAAAGAGGAAATTAGTTGAATTGTCCATCTCCATCACCATTAACACAGTTCCTTCGGGTTCTAGGAATTAAACAAAACCAAAAACATAGAGTAAGAAATATTTATCATAACGAGGAACCACATAATCTTGAAAAGTCACTTATAGGATTTATAAACAATGACACATCTTTAATATATGATACATGAGTTTTATTCAAGGTTACTCATAACCAAATTTTATTTGAATCCTTTATGATGGTTCATGAAATATTTGTAAATTCACAAAGAATATCCCTCGAGTGTTTCTAACAAGGTGTTCATCAATGCCCATTATCGTGTACCTAAATTACCTCATGTTTGGCCCAGAACATCTGGTTAGTGTTGTTACCCCTAGGTACATCTGTTTCAAGGACACATCCACTTATAGTATCCCAATAGGGATGTATTTCTAGGAAACCACTGACTCTATCCTTTATCAAAATTCTAGGACATTTTTACTAAATTTTAACTCATCCTTATTATTATCCTTTGAGGTATCTATAGAAATATCCTTAGGAATATACCTAGGGATCACACTAAAGTTTTCTCATCCTAGTTTCCAAAGGTTAACTAAGCGTTTCCTTAGATACCAACTATAGAGACCCATGATTAACATACATGGATATTACATCATTTTAGATGAATATTAATTACATTACAATAATTTATTCTTGAGGACCGTAATAGTCTAGTGTCCATGGAAACTTGGAAACAAAATCTTATATCCAGATGAAATATCTTTAACATCTCCCAGAAATATCTACACGTTTATTACTTCTACCTTAAGCATTTCTTTAAAACCCGGGGAAGGATACATAAGAAAGGGGGTATATCTGATGCTTAGTTAATGTTATATAAAGAAAATGAGTAAGAATAACATGAACAAAAGGGTATGAAACTTGATCATAAAATTTTAAGATCATTTCATACATATTATTGATCAAAATAATGTTGGGATGTTCATGATACATAGATTGTAAGAGAATCAAAAGAATAAGTGATAAAATAAAAACATAGAAATAATACGTGGAATTTTTGACATGAACCTATTTTTATATTGTTTTGAACATGTATAAGTAGAATCCGGTTCACTCATGAAGTTAAGGAAATGAAATCAGTCCCTCACATAAACTTATGGACATGAAGCCACGTCTATGCATTACATTTTGAACATGTAATCAAGTTCATTCATAAACATATGGACATTAAACCTAGTTCATGCATAATATATTTACCATGTAATCATGTTCATGCATAACATTGTGAACATGTAATTAGGTTCACACATAAACTTATGTATATGCAACCATGTCCTTGCATAATATTATGGACATGTAATAAGGTTCACTAAAAAAATTATAAACATGTAATAATTTTCACACATAAAAATTGGGACATGAAACTATTCCCTTGCATAAAATTTTGAACATGTATTCATGTTCACACATAACATTTATACTCACTAGTCATTTATCATTACCCAATAAATTGGAGGGAGATACAGGTCCCACCCATAACATAATGAAATCATATATACATGTGCCAAAAAATCATAAATAATCATATCATAACCCATGTAATGAAAAGGGTATCATAAACATGTAAACATATCATAAATTATGAAAAAATATATAGGTTTCATAACCATTTAATAAAAATTATAACCTATGAAAGTGAAACACTTTTACTTAATAGATAACCTGTGAAAGAGAAATAGGTTTCAAAAACATATAACATATGAAAGAGAAATGGGTTTTCTAAAGACCCTGAAATCAAACATAACCCACAATATATAGAATATGAACAAAACCTTTAAATCATTTCATTGAAGTAAATGAGTATAATCAAAAGCATCCATTATATTTTTAAAATAAGTTTGATATATCATTAAATAAAATTCTTGAGGAAAATATAATTTATTATTTGAAAATGTATTTTTTATACATAAACTATTTGAAAATAATTTTCCTAGAAAATACCTTGAAAAAATATAAATAAGAGTTGAAATCATTTTTAAAGCCTTTTAATTGAAAACATATGAAAGATTTTTTAATGTTTTTGGAAAACCATTTCTTTAAAAGTACTTTGAAAACTCATAAATAAGGGTTGATGTTTTTTTTTAAATATACATGAAAACTTATAAAAGAATATTGAACTTTTTTTTGAAAAAAATTTTCTTTGAAATTTAATTTTAAAAAATATTTTCTTATAAACTAACCTTTTAAAAATGAAAATGAAGCTTCAAAGGAATGACTGTTGGTAAATCCATACATGTCGTACGAGGTAAAAAGAACATTCCTTTTATACAGTAAATATGTTATAAAAATACCTTATTCAAGAAGTGATATGAATATTACTTTGAAGGGATTTGTAAAAGACAAAAAGGTTAAAAATATATTTTAAATATTATAGGATAATTACATTATATTATTGGAAACCCTTTTAAGAAAACATATATTTCCATCCAAGAGAGGGTAACATCAGGCTTTCCATAAAATAATTTACTAACTATATTTTTCAGCAAAGAGTAGAAAAAATGATACCAATACATGAATATATAATGAATAAATAGAGGATAACAAACATTCATGAATTATCACGAGATATGGGTTATAATATTTCATCAATGGAATTATAAACACCAACAGTCTGGAAAAGTTATGATATTGTTTCATTAAAATCAGATTATTAGGTAAATTGAGACTATAATATCCATATAAAAAAAGAAAATTACAAGAAGATTATAATATAATGGAAATATAGAGATACATGATATATCATATAGAATGGATGTATAAACACTTTTAAAGAATTTAGTTGTATAATAAAACATGAGTCTTATTGAAAAAAAATTAGACGAAACTATTTTTACAGATTCGGTAACTTTTGTAACTTAAACACCATGAAAGAAGTATCATATAATGGATACATGAATAAAAATAAATTCGAGTATAATATACATATAATAAATTCATGGGTAGTACATAAACCATAAAAAATGAATGGGTTGTGAATAAATCATGTATCTCATGAAAATAAAATGTGAGATGAGATGCCCTTACCTAGTGTCTTGACACTTGTCGTACTCATTCAAACCACCTTCATAATAAATATAAATTTATTATAAATATATCACATATCCATATTCTTATTTTTTATAACATATAGAGTTTTATTATGGATTTATATTATATGGTTGTTAATAATTTTATGGTAAGGTTTCAATTCTAGTAATATCAATTTTGTTTTTAAGATATGTATTAATTCATTATATATTTGGTCCATATAATTATATCTTTATTTATATAATGTAAACCAAAATTTAAATATAATTTATATAGAGAATATGGGTATTATAATAATTTATATAATATATAAGTATGAAATATAATACACCGTTCACAGAGACGATAAACCATACGTACACATGAATTCTATTTCCATTTAATAGTCAAGTTAAAAAAAGTAAATAAAAGAAATATATATATATATATATATATAATTATAATTATTAAATTTTCTTTATGATATCATATATATTCACTAAACCCAACCTTTATACATTCCATGTCGTGTATGAACGTATCATATCATGTCGAGTTAGAGGTAGTTCACAATTCCTCAAATGAAATAATCATATTGACACAAAATGGAAAGTCAAAAAGATATGTTTTATATAAAAGAAATATAGAAGATTAAATAATTAATTAATATAAAATATGACAAATATAAATAGCGTTTCCATCATAATTTACACCATGAGAGGTGATAAAGGAAAAATTAACAATCATTATTTAGTGAGGTGGTAGTTCACCATACACATAAAAAGTATGTTTGTTACCCATTATATGGAGGTGTGTATAAGTATAGGTATAAATTTATCATAAAAACATCCTATTATATTTAGGATACTAGTTTTTTAATACATTAATGGAATAAAGTTATTGGTGGTTGTATAGAAACAAAATAAAATAAATGATCATAGGAGAAGACGTTACCATTTAATCGTGTAACTCGTTTTGGTTTGTGCTAGAAGGATTCCATGGATAGATTTATTCGGCAGGTAATGATTCTATGAGGAATAGAGGTTTTTTGAGTAGTGTATAGGGTATATCATGGGCAATCCTAAGTCTTTTGAGATGTATAAATAATAGGGAGAGGTGGTGGCCTTCATAGTGAAGGGAAAGGACACACATGAATGTTTGGAAAACAAGTTAAGTGTACCCAAATATTTACCTTAAAAACATAAAAAACCAAAAAAAAATAATGGCATTTTAAGTTATGAGGAATGACCATAAAATGGGTTTTCGACAAGTTTCAAGGTTGTTTTCGGCCTTAAATTTCAGGTTTAGTTATTAGTTAAGCATAACTTTTCCATAACTGATATAATTAATTTTAATTATTTTAAAAAATTATTTTGATAAAAAAATTAAACTTATTATACATTCTAAATCATTATGGTTCAAAATATTTAATTCATTTTTCCAAATTCCATTCACTAGGTGTGTAAAATTAATTCAGAATTAATCCCGCTGACAGGACGAAACTACAAAGTAAGAAAATGATCAACATTTTGCTATGTTTTTATATACAATTTCAATGAGAAATTTTTTTAATGACCTACATTGTTTTAATTGATAAAAAATTATCTAATTGAAATTTTAAACCAATTTAAAATATAATTTAACTTTATAGATAAATTAGATGAAAAATTAGTTTTGAATTTAAATCTATTATGTTTAACTGTTCATTAAAAAAAGAATCCTTATAGAAAAATACCATAAATTTATCCTAACATATTTTTTATATTCCTATTCCAATGGTTTAGATTATTTTAAAATATTCAATCTATAAAATTTAAAAACATTTCATTTAAAATGGGTTCTCTATTAAAAAGTGGTAAAATACCTTTATAAAAAATATTGCCTTTTAAACATAAAATTGAGTTTATTATTATATTATATATATCAAATCTATTGAATGCATATAAAAATATTTGATTGAAAATAATATATATATATATATATATATAATTAATACCACTCACTAATTGAAATCAATTTAATTTATTTGGTTAAAATAACATTGTGACTATTAAAAAAATAATATTTTTCTTTATATTCAATCTGTTTTCATATTCATTTATAATTAATTTCTAACCTATAAATTCATATTATATTTTTATAAAGAATAAACTTTCATAAATTAGTTAATACTGTTCATAAACTCTAATTTAACGGTGTGGTTATATCTTATTATTTTAAATAATAACATTTTAATGATATACTATTGTTTAGTAAAAATCAGTCATGCATATTACACAAGCCATCAAAGAAAGTCATTAAGGCATGTAACATCAGATTACTTCAGTGTTAAGTGTAGAGTAATATAAAAATTTTGTTCCATGAAGTTCACAGTTAATTTGGTGTTGCGTATAACATAAGACAAACATATTGATTAAATATAAAATAAACTATTTTCAGGGTTGTGTGAAATAAAAAATATAAAAAAATAACTTCATTTGAAAATATAATTCAAAACATATATCGGAGTTCTAGTAAAGAATTTACCATCTATTGGAGCTTATACACTCATTTTGACTTATTATGGACGACTGATTTATGCCCTAGTGCAAGAAAAGCCTAATATTATGGGTTTATGGCTACATAAATCCGCACATACTTAGTCCATATAGGTGGATGCAATATATAACTATACTATATATATTGTTCATAGATATATATATATATATATATATATATATTTTCTAATAAGAAACTCATTTCGACCATGAGTTGAAGCAGGTAGATCCGCAAGGCGTCCTTTAGAAACCTGATGGAGATAGTATTTATTATTTCAGCATTGTGGATTATTTATTTATATCTGCATGCAGATGTACCTTATATTCATGGGATGGATTTAGTTGCAGACACCATTCATGGTGGACTCCTTGTATTTCATCTCACTACCTTCTCAGGCCTCCACTACACTAGGGTACCCAAGCAGATCTCATATTCACAAGACCAGGGGTTATTGCCTATGTTTTCATGCTTGTACCTAGGAGTTTGGGGCACTAGACAAATCTAGAGATCAGGATGATTGTGGAGTTCCCCCTAGAACTTCTGTTTCCTTTTATTATTCATTTACTGCACTATATCATGTTTTTTGCTTCATTCCTACTATTTTTGTTTATGTTTCATCATCTTGACATGCATTCATTGTTGTATATTGACATTGTCCATATATTATTCAGTTTATATTATTCTTTTATTGTTCATTCATTAATTTATTACTACTTACACTATTATATATCATTTATTTTTTGATATACCATTGTGAAAATCGGATCATGAGGGTATAGTCTCCCAACATTAGCTAAAACTAGGGATAAAAACCATGGTAAGGTTTGTGGTTTTGAATATTTTATTATGTAGAGTCCAAAACCAAAGTTTGTGAAATATTAAATAATTTCTCTATCATTTTCAATATAATCCCTCAAAAACTCCCACAACAATTCATTAAAAAATCATTAGATCATGTCTTTAGTCTAATATCCCCATTCTAGAATCCTCCCAAGGTGCCCCAAGCTCTCAAGAATCCCCCTTTCAATCTTTTGGATCCACACAGTCATGTAAGGGTTCTTTACTTTATAATCTAGATCCATGTATTTTCATATTTATATTCCCTTTTATTTTCAATTACTAATGATTTGATATGTTTTAAAACCTCCCTCGTACATCCCTTAGTATGTATAAGTGACAAAAGATCTATTTCTATCTTATTAATCCCACCCATGTACACCCATTACCGTGTCAAAATTTCATAATCATCCATTCTTTTCTATTTTTATCAAGCTTATTTATTATCATATGCCTTTTTTTCTTAATTATATTGGTTTGGAAATTTCATTCCATGTATTTGTTAATTTATACTTCATTTTTAAATGACAAGTGACCCATTTCTCTCTCAACAACCCATTTTATGAATTTTTAAGTGATTCTATTATGATGAAAAATTTTCACCGCAAGTTTCCATAGCCGAACAATTGTGTATTGAATAACATACCCATTTTCTATCAAGGGTGTTCAATTTTATGCACATATACGATTTTATTGGGGACTTACATGTATTTATTCTACACTCCTTGATCATTGAATAAATTATGATGATGAATGAATCCTAGTTTTATGATCTTTGTGGCAAATTTAAGAATGAGAATGAAATGAAAATGATGGATGCATTTGGAATTACATAGAACTCCGATGCACTGGGTAATGTTTAGTATCAGGATACCTCATTTTGTGGAAGAAGTATACCTGATTCTTTTAAGAGATGTTTTCCTCCATTAATTCTGGGTTTTTTATCCTTGACCTATATTTATGATGAAGTTTTTAATGTTTCTTCCACATTTCCCATGTTATGATTATCATGCTATATCATTTCATATTATTTATGTTTCTTTATGACTCTTTGAGTTTCCTTATATAACATGTATTATTATCTTAATGTTATTCAATGTATATTCCCTTACTGGAATTTATGGCTCACCCCATTCTTATATATTTTCCCAGGTTATCCAATATGGTTTTAAGCATAAGAATGATAAATAATTTTTCCATTAAAATATTATAATTCATTTTTAAGGTTGAAATGAAATGTACCTAATTCCCAAATATTCTAGGATTATTGATTTTTTAAGTTTTATTTAGTTTCAATTATTTTAATTAAAACTTTTATTAATGTTTAGTAAAGATAAGGGTTTTTTAGTTGGTATCATAGGAAGAGTTTAGTTATTTTTGGGATTAGGGTTAGAAAAATCTAGAGAAAAACTAATAGATAACACTGAGTATAAGAAAACATCCCTAAATTTTAGTTAGTATAGAGTTGGTATATTATCAATAAAATACATCCCTTTCTTGATACTACAAGTGTACATGGTTCTGGAACATATATACCTAGGAGTAATAACTTTAACAAGGTGTTCTGGGCCTGACTCTGGGTAACCTAGTACCAGGAAATGAGTATTACTATTCACATAGTTTGAAAATCCTTGGGGATATACATTGGTAACTCATAAGCTCATTATGAACCATTATTAAGGGAGTAAAAAATTCCCATAAGATTATATTTAAGGAAATAGACCATGGATTAAAAATACTAAATCCTTTAAATCCATAACTTATAGAAATACATATAATATATAATTTATCCCTTTAATGTCATTAAATTCCCATTTATGGGTCTAAAATATAAATATTATCATCCTTAATTTACCTTTTATTTTATCCAATGGCTGGAAAGATAAGGGATCAGGTAAGCTAGAAATGTCAAGAGCAATGTGATGATTTCCCCAATGAGATTACCAACCCCATGGGAGTAGGAATCACACACATAAGGGAGACACTCTCTCTTATAACTCAGTTTTTAAAAGAATCCTAGATCAGGAAGAGAATCCAAACCCCCTTAATAGTGAACAACATGAAATTGAGAGACTTTGCATCAAAGGAATCCTAATTTTAATGGGTTATCTGATCCCTTAATCAGAGAACAGTGGGTCCACTACCTTGAGAAGATATTATACATCCTTAAATGTTCTTAACAAGAGAAAGTTATACATGTTTTTTATCGTATGGAAGGTGAATCTGATAAAGGGTGACATTGATAGAAAATATGAAGCCTAAGGAATAGATCGGATAATATGGGTGAAAGGATTTCCAAAAAATGTTTTTTCAATAAATATTTTCTTCATAGTCTCTGTCTTAAAATGGAAATGGATTTCCATTCCCTCATGAAAAAATATGATGAATCTATCGAGGAATACAAGCAAAACATAATAAATCTTGAACAATACACTATGGGATTTGTTGGTACCCCCATGTGCAAGAGTGAACACTTCTTTTATGGGATAAAACCTAGACTACAGAAATCTCTAGTGTTCCATGAAATTGATAGCTATCAAGAAATTTTCTAATGTGACCCAAATTAGAAATGAAGATTTGATAATATCACGGTTATCATGGGGACTAGAAGCAGAATGTGGAGATCAATTCTGGCAGTCTGATAGAGAGATATAACTGTGATAATAAATTTCAACATCCCACTTTCCAAAGGTGGAGAAAGAAGCTCCGTGAAATTTTTTTAAACTGGATGAGGACATGATTTTGGTGTGGGAAGGAATGACACAAAGGGATTGATTTATAGTAGGAGAAACCTGCTACTGTGATGGAGGAAAGGAATACCCAGATCAGCCATTAATGGATTTTTCATTTCTAAAACTACAAGAAAACAATGAGCTTTGTAGACCAATGCACTAATATAATTTTTTTTAGAGACAACCAACAACCTCCAAGGAAGAATGGGAGTGATGTTTCCATCACTACTGAAAAATTGAATCCTTAAAATGAAGTGGTGACAGGTATGGTAGTTATTAATTCAATAATGGAGAACATATTTTTTTTATTCATGTTCTACACATTCCATTATATAATGAAAGTTTAGTAGAGTTATCCAAAGACTAGCACAAACCTTGGAAGTATATTTGTTAGTGAAAATAAAAAATGAGACAATTATTCCATCCCAAGTATATAACTCCCCTATCAATGTTTGTGGAATAAAATTTCCAACAAACCTTGTCATACTCAATTTGGGGGGAATTTTATTTAAATTCTCAGCATGAGTTGGATTTAACTATATAGAGCCAACATAGATTGTTACAAGAAGGAAATCATTCCCCGTAATATAAATTGACCCTTGATTCTATACAAGTTCAAGGAGGAGGATGGATATTATTTAGCACCACCATCTCAATAAAGAATATTATTTCCCTATATGAAAGTGTTTATAAATAAAATGATATCTTTTAAGGAAGGAATAATCCTTAAAGACATTCCTATTGTGAGAGAATATGATAATTTGTTTCCTGAGGAATTGCATAGTCTTACTCCTAGCCGAGATATTAAATTTTCAATTGAGATTATACATAGAGAATTAACATTATCCAAGACTCCATATAGAATATTTTTTGTGGAACTTGAGAATTAGTAGAAAAAACTATTAGATAATTTAGATAGAGGTTTCAGACGAACTTTTTCTTCACCATGTGGTGCACCAGTCCTCTTCGTCAAGAAGGATGGGTCAATGCTCCTTTGCATCAGTTATTGAGAGCTCAAAAAGATCAAGATAAATAAAAAGTATCATATACCTCATATTGAGGACTTGTTTGATCACATACATAGATCACAACACTTTTCCAAGGTGTATCTACTATTGGGATATTACCAAGTTAGGGTGAAGAAGGAGGATATCCCTGATACTGCTTTTTGTACAAGGTACTGGAAATATGAGTTTTTAGTGATACCTTTTGGACTCCCTAATTCTCAAGCAATATTTAAGGATGTGATGAATAGAGTCTTTAGGAATTACCATGAAAATTTTGTGCCAGTTTTTATAGATTATATTATAAAAAACTCCAAAAGCATGGAGGATCATGAGGAGCATTAGAACACTTTACTAAATACCTTACGAAAGGATAATCATTATGTGAATTACAACAAGTGAGTTTTCTAGTTGAAGGAAGTATCATTCTTTGGGAATATCGTCACAAGAAGTGGGATGTATGTGGACCATTCAAAACTGAAAAATTGATGGATGGATGAGGCTAACTTCTATGACATATATCCATAGTTTCCTTAGGTTAGATGGGTATTATCGCCGATTTCTGAGAAATTTATCATGATTTTCAAACCATCTAACCAAGATAACTCGGAAGTGTGTAATGTTTTCTTTTAATGATGAATATGAAGAGATCTTTAAGGATTTGAAAATGAGGATTTTAACTATGCCTATTCTCACACTACCCACAAGTAGATTCATTTTCAAAGTATTCAGCAAGGCTTCGAAGAAGGGACTAGGCTGTGTGTCGATACAAATGAAAAAAATAATTGCCTATGTTTGAAGTTAGTTGAAAGTTCATGAACAGAACTATCGAAAAATGATCTAGAGTTGTCTACAGTTATTTTCCCTTAAAAAAATTGGTAGAATTATCTACTAGTGGAGAAGTGTGAAATATATACGGATCACAAAACTCTCAATTATATATTCACATATAAATAGATGAATATGCTCAAATGAATATGGTTATAGATGATCAAAGATTATGAATGATCTATCCACTACCATCTTGGGGTAGTGAATAAAGCGGAAGAGAATTTATGAAGAAATGATCCATCAATTATTTCATTTATGGGAATTGAGGGAGATCACATCTTCTTGGAGTTGGAATGGATGGACATGGGAATCATAAATGAAGGAACATTATCAATCCTTTCACAAATTATTTCTCAACTATTTCCTAGGGAGAGGTTAAAGTATGGTCCAAGAGTTTATATGGGAATTCAAATGAAAGTGGAAGGTATAAGGAATGGTAAATGCTCAGAGTTCAAATTGAACAATTAAGTTGTTTTGATATTTGGGTCAAGACTATGTTTTCCATCAAATCCCAAGTTAAAGAAGGAGATGTTGGATGACGCACACATCTCAACCTTCTCCATCCACCTAGAAAATAAAATGATGTATCAATATCCATAAGAACACTATTGGTGGGAAAATATGAATAAGGAGATCACAAAATATACATTAATACGTTTTTATGTTAGTAAGAGAAAGAGGAAGGGAAAAAATACAATTTATTGATTCAACCATTTCCAATACCTACTTAGAAATTGGAAAACATAACCATGGAATTTTCCACTGATCTTCCAAAAACATCAATAGGAAATAATTCTATATGGGTTGTGGTGTATCACCTTACAAAAAATACAAACTTCATTTTGATAGAAGGGGTATTAACATTGGATCTACTTTCACATATATACATCAGGGAGGTTGTCGCCTGGATGGAGTATGACTATTGATTGTATCAAATTGAGATCAGAGATTCACCTCTATGTTTTGGAAGAGTCTCCATTATCCTCTATATACTGAGTTGAACATCAGCATAGAATATCACCTTTAAATTGATTTCCAATCTGATCATAATATCCAGACACTTTTGGACATGTTGAGAGCATGCTCAATGGACTTCAATGGAGAATGGGATCAACATATTTTTTTTGGTTGAGTTCTCTTACAATGATAGTTTCCACTCGATCTTCCAAATGGATCCATGTGAAGCCCTTTATTGGAAGATGTGTAGAACAACTGTATAATAGGATGAAGTTGGGGAGTAAAAATTTCTAGGTCCTAAAATAATAAAATAAATGGTGGAAAAGGTTAATATTATTAAGCAATACATCAAGGCTTCCCAAAATCAACAAAAGAGCTATGCTCACAATCATTGGAGAAACCTAGATTTTGATGTTGGAGACATTTTATTCCTCTATATATCTCTATGGAATAATGTGATGAGATTTGGGAAGAAGGTAAAGCTTATTCCAATATACAATGACCCCTTTGAGATCTTAGATCACATTCTAGTGGTGGCCTATAGACTTTAAATCCCTCCTAACCTATCTCGAGTTCATGATGTATTCTATGTATCGCTATTTTGGAAGTACATACCTAACACATCACATGTACTAAATCTAGAGGGGGTACCATTGGATAATGATATTTCCTTTGAGGAGTAACATGTGATGATCATATATCATAAAGATCAAAGTTCTATGAAAATAGAAAATGCACCCTATCGAAGTGATTTGGAGAAAAAATAATTTTGAATAAGAAATGTGGGAACTAGAAGAAGTGATGAGACTGAATTACCCTCTTATATTTTAAGGGGTTGAAATGAAAATTTCTAGGAAAATATTTCTCAATGGGGGAAGATTCTGAGGACTCGAACTGTTATAAATAAAATTCTATTCCCTTAAGATTTAATGTTTTATTATATAATATGGTTATTGAAAACACATAAACTTGTTTTGTTTTATTATATCAAATTGTATTAAAAAGACAGTTAAGAATCTTTATCATTTATAATATATTCATTAAATAATGATTCTATGATTTGTATAAATTTACATCTTTAACAAATCAAATTGACATGGATAAAGGAAGTGATGACATCATATATTAGTATTGCACCCTTTGAGGCCCATTTATCAGAGCATCTAAGAGAGATAACGTCCCTAGTATTTTCCCTTGACCAAGATCATGATGATATCCAACAACTTAAGCATGATAGGAACCTTATATAGGAGAAGTTCAAGCTCTTCAAGATTTCGACCCAAACCATGTTCGTCAAACGACCCCATGAAAGTATCACCATTGCGCACCTTACTCTTTAGGTGTATGGCAGTGTAAAAAATAAATATTTATCAAGAACATAATAATATGAATGTATATATATATATATATTGTATATAAAAATGAATTTATTTACATTTTTTGTTGTTACTTTACAATTGATTTGGATTTTGGTTCAATTAAACACGAATTATATTTTTGGGTAATATTAAAATTCAAGAAAGGGATTTATTTTGATGAAATAATGGATTCTTGAAATAAATATAATTGTAATAAAATTTTATTGCTAAATAATGTTTATTAATTAAAAATTCACATATAATTTTTATGAATTCATATTTAATTTTTATAAGAATTCAAAAAAAATTATTGTAAATAAACCATTCATTTTTCAATAAATATCGAATCTTATTTTAAAAGTGAAGATGAAAATATTCATAATATTATATATATATATATATAATAAATATTATTTTTGGTTTCATAATGTTGAAATTATCCATTGGTGAATTTTTCATATTTTTGTTGAGACAGTCGGATTTTTGGGTAAAAATTTAATATCGTATAAATATACAATATGTTTTATGACATTATAATGACGCGAAATGGTGTAATAAATACTATAATGGGTGTACTAAAAATAATATATTATTTAATATTAATATAAAGTGATTTTTGTTTTATTTGATTAATTTTTAAATTATTTTATAAATCCTCCAAAATATATAATATTTTTTATGATTTAAAATTCATTTCTTTATAAGAGTGACCCACCTCAACATAAGAGAGGGTAATATTTTAATTTTTTTGACCTTTTAATAATAAAATAATGAAAAACAAACCACTTTTAAAAAAACATGGGAAAAAACTATTGTAATCTTTGGGGTTTTTAATAATTCATTATACAGAGTCCAAAACCTCATTTTTTTATATATTAATGAATTCGCCATTCATTTTTTATATAAACCCATAAAATATCCCACTTATCTTCACTAAAAATACTTGTATGATATACTTAATATTACATAATCCCTATAGAGTCCTCCCAAGGCTCCCCAGGATCTAAACAAGTCCCTTTTCAAATTGTTGGAGTCACACACTCAAGTATGGGTTCTTTCCTTTCTCATATGTATCCAAGTTTCTCTATCCAATTATGCCCTTTTATTTTCCATTACTAAGGATGGGGTATGTTCTATAAAATCTTAAATAATTACTTTATTATTTCTAAATGATTATATACCCATTTGTCTCTCATTAATCCCACCCATGTACACCTGTTATCATGCAGAAATTTCAGAAGCATCTTTTCTTTTCTATTTTTTCAATTTTATTTATTATCGTACAAATTTTCTCCAAATTATATATCTGTGTACATGTATTTAATTGTACACATTACTTTCCAATTCATGTAAAATTTACAAGACACCCATTTATCTTTCATCAACCATTTTTATTAATTTTTAAGTGATATCATTTTGCTACCAAATTTTCACCACAATTTTCTATACCAAACCAATTGTATAGTGAACAACAAAACCATTTACTATCAAGGGTGTTAAATTTTATTCACATATACCTTTTTATTTGGGAAGTAAGTGTATATATTATGCACTCATTTATCATAGAATAAATTATGATGATGAATGAATCCATGTTTTATGATATATGTGGCACACTTAAGCATGAAAATGAAATAAATGTGACCGGTGTGCCCAAAATTATATAGCGCTCCAATGCATTAGATAATGTTTAGTATCATGATACATTATGTTGGGAAAAAGGTATACCTGATTCCTTTATGGGAATTTTTCTACCATGAAGTATGGGTGGTTTAGCCTTGACCTATATATATATGATGTAGTGTTTTATGTTGTAGCCACATTTTCCATGTTATGACTATCATGAAATATAATGAATTATAATTCATGTGTCTATATTCCTCATTAATTTTACTTATATTACATGTATTATTATCTTCATGTCATTCCATGTTTATCCCCTTCATTTTAGTTATGTATTACCCATTCTTTTGTATTTACCTTGGTTATCCAATGCAGTTTTAAGATCAAACATGTTAAAGAAGTTTTCAACAAAGATATTGAAATACAGGTTTAAAGTTGTAATTAAATGCAATGAATTCCAAAATGAACAAGACTTATTAATATTTAGGGTAGTATTAAGTGTAATTTTAGTTAATTAAATCAGGTATTAATTATTAATAAATATAAGGGTCATTATATGGGATGTTAAAAATCGTCAATAATCAATCATGTTCCGTGAAAACACAACATAAGAACAAAGAGTAAGTTTGATTCATAAAAAAACGATAGAAAATAATTTAATTAGTAAAGAATCACTATCAGTACTACCATATTAGATTGGGTTCATTACATATTCCATCATTTTCATAGTCAAGGTTCACTCCTAAGGCTATCTTATTAGAGAAAGTCTCTTAATGAATGGAATTAAATTCCACTTATAGTTTTTATTATCTTTTGGGATATCTATATTTACCTAATTAATTGTAGTGATACATAATCATGATCATAGCAATCATATAATGAAAACTATATATAAGTGTGCCCCAAGATTGGAAAATATTCATAATATTATACTTTCATAACTCGTGGAAAGAACATGTGTTTCCAAACAATTCATCACCATAATTACTAACCATCCTGAGAATGAATAAAGATGTTGACATTTGATGATATCCTAATTATTTTACATGAAACATGAAAGGATGTAGTTGACAATACCTTCAAAATATCACTATAACATTTATTAATGAAAACGAACTTTTCATTTTCAAATTACTCATTTAAAATATAAAAATTTACCAAATATTATTTGAAAATTTTTCTTTGAAAACAACCATGTAAACATGAAAAGTAATCATCAAATAAAATAGTTTTCATGATAGTGTAAAAACCACTCATTCAGTGTACATAAAAACATGGATTCTTTTCACACTTTTAGTAAAGTGTCAAAAGTAAATCATTCTGAAAATCAGAAGAATAAATTAATTTCTTTCTATAAAAAGTAAAAAAATGGGTAACATAAATTTAATAAATCTTCAGATAGTACTTAAAATATTCTTGAAAATATTTTAAAGAAAATATAGATAAGGAAGAAAATATTCCCTATCGAAGGGAAAAAGAAATGAGATTTTACTTTAAAAAATTCTCCTTGTATTTTATATACTTAATGGGAGGAAAATTAATTAAAAAATTAATATAAAAAATAACCATCGGATAAGAAAAGACATAATATTTTAGAGTGATATATCATACAATTTCATCATTGTAAAATTAAACATAAATAATGCCAATTAAAATGAGATTGGAATATAAAACCCTTACCTTAAGTTTTTCTTTCATTATAAGATTTAAAACCAAATATAAAATAAATTTAAACTACTTATAATCATATAATAGAGCCATGTACAAAATTATAATATAATTGATGATCCAATTATAACTTTTCAATAACTATTTATTAATAATCATAATTAAAATCAATATTTCCATGTGTTAACTATATTTCTTTTCAGGAATGTTTCAGTTTAACTATTTTGATCTTTTTACATTGATCAAGGTTTTATAATATAAAAATTTTATCATCATTTAAGTATCATATATATTCATTATATACAAATATTAGAGTTATTAATAAAATTTATCGATTGAAAAAATGAATTACACAGTTCATGGAGATGGTAGTATATACGTACAAAAGAACCCTATTTTTCACTAATGAAAATAAAGTAAGAATTATAAATAATATTTTATCATTACAAAACCATAATTATATCACAAATACCATATGTAATCCTTAAAAAATTATAATAAGTTATTATCAGTGATGGTGATGGAAAATGAAGTATATATCTATGTAGAGGTTATAGTACACATGTATGAAAAAATGACACATTCATTCTATATTTTTTGGAAAATAGGATGGATAATGTTACTCCTATAACCACACAGTTTTAACATAGGTCAACCCGATTTACTCTTTTATCGCTATGATAATTTATTACTATTTTTACTATTCGTTATGAAAAAAAATTAAGTTTAACTTTTTAAATAAAATTAACTATTATTATTTAAAATATTGAATATAGTTTATAAGATTAAATTTCTATAAATGTGAAAATTCAATTTAAAATAAACAAGAAAAACAAGATGAAAAACACTTTTCAAAAAAATGGATTTTTGAGTATGAAAATGTTAATATACAGAAATTGAGAATACTATAGATTATTATGATGTTAATTAGATTTAATTATATCAAAATTAACTAATTATATTTTAAAAATCATTTTAAAACAAAACTATACATTCTAAATTATTCAATTAAAAATGTAGTTTCTCATAGAATTGGTATTTTTTTCTATTAACTATAAAATTAGTTTTTCCCAAAAAATCCTTTAATTTATCATCAGATAATTTTGTTAATAATATTTTAGAAATGATAATTTTTTTATAAAATTCAATTTCCACATGTTGATAAAATTAAATTTAATATCTAAATGAAAAATTAAATAAAAACTATGTTTGAAGAGAACATATTTTTGAATCATAAAATGGATTTATTGAGAATTTAGAAATTTTTTACTATAAAAAAATATAAAAACATTATATAAAAACATTATACATATTTTACATAATGTGGTTATTCTTATATATACTATGAATTTAACAGCTCATTTATAATTGTATCATTTAAATAATCTCTATTAATTAGTATATCACAGTTCATTTAAACCTAGTGTGGAATACAATGAAATATATCAGATAATTTAACTTTGTTTCAAATAAAATACATATAAAATATATTTTTTTATAGTATCCATTTGTAGGATTTTACTTTCATGTATTGGGATTATTTATTTATGAATTAGAGTTTCTAGTGGATCTCATGTTATCTATTATGATTAACTTTATATAAATAGGTTAATGCGTCTTATTTGTGTGTAGTTTATACCCTCTAGTGTAGTCACTAAAATGTAGTCTATTGGTGGTGGGATTTAGAGAAAATCCCTATCATTATTAATATCCTATGTGGGGTTTTAGTGGGGACGGTGTGGGGGTGGGTCATGACAGAGTGGTATTAGAGTTTATGGTTAAAAGATTTGATAGAGTTTGTTTATAAAAATTATTTAGGATATAAAGTGTTAGTAGAAGAGAAATATTATGTAGATGTAACATGTGATGTAACAAAGGGATACTGGCTGGGAAATGGGTATTTAGAGCCCCATGTGATCCATTGTGAGGACGTTAAGTTTAATAAATATGCTAAGTGAAGTGATGATGATTGCAGGGTTGATAAATAGGTAAGAATCATGTAGAAATTTTGTCTATATATGTGTTTAAATTGTGTATATAATTGGAATTAGGTTGAAATGTGAATTAATAAACCTTAAATATGATATATTCTATTTTTCAGAGCTCCAAAAGATTATTATTTTTTTGTTTTTCCTCAAAGTCAACATCCCCATTAGGTTTGTATCAATGATGTTCAACAATATATTCAAGTAGATCATCATATAGTGAAGGGAAAAAGTGATGATTATTAGAGGAATAATATGAGAGTTTTTTTCACCAAGGATTATAAAAGTATAGAGGCTTTGTTTTAGATTATAAGTTTGAGTCTTAGCTACAGGGGTGGATATTTCTTTTTATTCAATATATGCATAGAGGAAGAACTGGGTTCAATTGATACTATGATGCTACATGGGGTATCTTGATATTAGTGGTTCTTGTTCCTCAAGGATCGTGAGGATTTTTCTACTTCCTAGGATAAGTTTCATGATTAGTTTTAGTCTATGTTTCTATCGTAAAACACAATGGTAAACTACCTCTTATTGATCCTTAGTGTTCTTAGTAGAATCCATAAAAACCCCATGCTTCCATGGTACGTTTCCCTTTGAATAATGCAATAGCTTGCATTATACGCAATTTTGAGATTCTAACACACCGTGACAAATAAAACTAGCCGTTATGAATAGTAATACCCACTTTTTGAAATATTGTAAATTTTTTGTTTCAAAATGGACTTCATTTTTCGATTTGGAATATTGAAATTAGAATAGGGTAAAATTTTGGTATTTTTCTGAAAACATTCAATTTTTAGTGAATAGTAAAAAACACTAAGTCATAGTTTAAAACCGAATTTTTATTTAAATAATTATTTATTTTATTTAAATTTATTTTAGGTCAAAATAGATACATAATAACTATATATGTTCAGTGTAATTCATTGGAGTCAGTTTATAATAATTGTAGATATATAAAAATTTTATTGAACTTTTCACTATCTCTTACCCATCTCCTTTAAGAATTTGCAAATTCACATAAAACATAATTTTACTGCTTCTGTGAGTGGAATTTCTAAAATCCTAGAGACACTGTTAATATCAAGGAGTAAAATGTGGTTCAATAAGATAAAAATAATTTTTGGTGAATAGTAACTTTTTACTTTTATTTACCACAGTTAAAAGTAAATAGGGTAATTAAGGGTAAAAATGATATTATGATTACCCTAATGCATGTCATAATACTATTGGATAATTATAATTCTACCAAAAAACCTCAGGAATAAAATATTAACCTCTTTGGTCCACTTGAATTAGATTAGCACATTTATTATTATTTAATTCAAAGAAGAGTTAAAAGAGTTAAAATCAATGTGTAATAACTAATAAAAATTTAATATAGGGTTTTTCATAATATAAATTAGATTATAAATATTAATTAGAAAGATAAAAATATTTCCTACATAATTTTATTTTATTTAAAATTTTTAGACATTAAATAAATTAATTTAATTATGACACAATGATGATGCAGAAATTACCTTATTAGTGAAATATAAAAGTAATTGATACTATAAATACCCAAATAAATATAATTTCAGACTTTTAATAGATTAAAAGAATTTTATAGGTTACTATGACATGTTAGGTTTAATTAAATTAATTAGGTTCGATGTAATAATGCTGTTATGAATTTAGAAAAAACAAAATACCAAATAGTGGAAAAATTGACATAAAAGAGTTTTTTTAAAAATATATTATATTATAAATTGATATTCAATTCCTAAAAATCTAAGGTTCATCCAAGAGACATATATAATGATATGTGTATCATTAATGGACCACTTGGGGGTCTCTTAGAAGTATATAGTAAGTTTATTAACTATATAATATAAAAATACAAAGAGAAAAGGTAGATGTCAAACTATTTAACTAAGAGTTAAATCAAAATGAAAAAGTTAATATTGTGACCCAAACCTATCTAAAATCTGTTGTTTGAGTGGTGTTTGACCTATCCCTGCCTTAAACATTACATAATCCACTTTTGAGCCATTATAAACGGAATATGAATTTATTATAAAATAATATTTCTAGCTTTTCCAAAGATGCCCCTCACCCCCTCTTATAAATGGGAATTCCTTCTTCTCTCAAATTCAAACCTTAAAAGCCTTTTGGATCGGCCAACCCCTGCCCAAATATTCTTTTAACTTCCCTAACTTCAACCAATAGGTCTCAGTTTGATCATAAAGCCATCCTATGGAGCCCTTTTGATCAAATCAAAAGGATGAACACAAAGAAAAGGAAATGTTTTCACCACCCTCTTCCAAGTACCTTTCTTCTTCCACTTTTCCTTTCTTTGTAATTTCCATTCTAAATTAATAACTCCAGTATATTCTATATACTGTGATGTTATTATAAATATGGTACAACCATATTCAGTATTCTTTTCATCCTGTGAATGACATGTCACCATAAGTGTGTATGTACGACTTACCATCTGCATGTCATGGTGTAATTGTTATTCAAAACATTTTTATTTGGATGGGTATGATAATGATTTGTAATTGAAGTAAATAATAAATATAACATTATAATGATTATGTATATATGATATAACATCCAATTATATATGATTTTAATATGAAAAGAATGATATTGTCGCTCTTGCGTATGTACGGACTACCGTCTCCACGAACGCGATGAGATTCATTCTCCCATCATCTCCATTAAAGAATAATTCTCATTTGATGATTAAAAGTAATTTTTAAGGACGTGATATAATTCTGGATATTAATAAGATACAACCTATCCATAACAAACACGACATACGTAACAAAGCATATAAAGGAAAATGAATCAGTTAACACCTGAAACGACGATAATACTAAAATATTATTAACAAAGCAATATTAAGAGATCATATATGATATCATATTTCTGTATATGATTCTTGTATAACTTAATAACAATGATTTAACTATAATACAGGAGGTTAACCAACCCTAGACCAAGGAAAAGTACAAGGTAAGGGTTTATTTCACAATCTCTTCATTATCCGAGGTTGTGTATACATAATTATCTATTGGGAGCTCTTTATCATCCTTATTCATGTTTCTTGAAAATTTATTTCAAATAATTCTTAATATTTTATAGAATATGGGTTAAAGTCATTTATACTCTCGTTTGACTTTTTATAATATGTTTACAAAGGAATCTTTCCATCATTTTCCAAACAAGGACCTTTTTAACATTTTCAACAGAATTAAGGTAAGAATGTCTTTTTATTAACTTATATGGCGGGTGCGTCTATTTTTGGCCGTTATGAAATCATAGATGCTTCTCTTACAAGCTTATAAGAATATTTTCAAAGTAAATGTTTTAATTATGTGGCTTCTAAATGATTTCAAAAAATGAGATATTTCTCTCCAATAGTTTTGATTTAATCTATGTCAACATCCGTTGATGGATTTTAACCCTATTTGAAGTTGATTTATTATGATAAAAAACTTCCATATAGTATTGAAGGCTTTGTGATATGTTTGACTGTGAATGTGTTATTTTTATACCATTCATGGTTTATAGAGAAATTATTGACATTTTGTATGCTAGTTTTAATACGAATGTTTATGTTATGTATAAACTTGTTCATATGAGGATTGCATTGGACTTAATAAATGACGGGTGGAGCCCGCTATAGCTCCTCAATGCATCAGTAGGTCTCATGAGACAAACTAGTGTCTTGGCACAAGGCCTTGAAAAAAATATTATTTTTAGTCTTGGCACAAGGCCTTGACTATGTGGTTATGATAGTCGACATTATGCATTCCATCATTATGAAAGTAGTTATTGATATTGCATGTGATTATTCAACTAGTGAAATATCAACGTGATTAAGTAAATGGAATTATTTCGTTTTATTTTTTCCATGTTATGCTGAAGTTCAAGTTTAAAAGGCTTTTGTTTTAGTTATACATTGCCTTAAATGTTTATGCTTATTTATGAAGGTTTTCACTATATTGTTATCCTTACTGAGCATCTGAGCTCACCCCTTTCTATATTTTATTTTTCCCAGGATGTGAAGAAGTATTTTATGAATGACCTGGAGGGATATTATGAGGAGATATGAGTGTGTTCTATGGAGACAAGATGTTGTTGTAGTTTTTCATTTTATGATGTAATGTAAACATTATGAATGTATCTAGTGTTTCTAAGGCTACTAAACTAATCGGTATTTCGAGACTTGATATTTTTTTATCATGCCAATATTATGTAATAATGAACCAACTCTAGGTAACTAGGGTTGGGGCATTATAGTTGGTATCAGAGGAAGTTTAGTACAAACCTTGGAAGATATATTTAGATAAAATCTGATTAGATCACATAGCCCTAAGATAGACTTTGAGTATTAGTATAGAAGAACATCCTATAATTTTGGTATTGTAGAGATTTAGTGAGTTTTCCGAGCAATACATCCCTATCTAGATACGAGCAGGTAGAGGTGGCTCTGGCACAGGTGTACCTAGGGGTAAAACCTGAAAACACCGCTTTGAGCTAGACTCGAACGGGAACTGGTGCACGACAACGGGCCTTGCTACACTCTTGGTTATGACACTCCCAGAAGATATGATTAGGATAATTCTCATTTTCATTACAAAGCATTATGAATGGTTTAAGAGTATATACCTTTTCAAAGAAAACATTTTTATGATTAAGGATTATATCCATAAACTGTCCAATTTTTGTTAAGTGTTTTACAAGTTTGGATTTATGTTTTGTGATTCATAAACTAATCTAGTGTATGCCATTTTTTAGAAATGACTCCAATTGGAAGGAATGGAATCCATATCAGCGCACGCACTACATGTAGGGATTACCCTCCTAATCAAGATAATTACAGTGGAACTGGTGATGCAACTCATGTTGATCAGCTAATCACCCTACTGGGACAACTCACTCAGGTTATGAATAATAACCTTACCAGTATGGAGCACCCTGATCCGCAGTGTGGAGGATCAATGTTCGATCACTCATGAGGCAACAACAACCAATATTTAATCGGAGTACAAATCCACTAGTACCTGAGCAATGGATAAATCCCTTAGAGAAAATATTCCATGACTTGGGGAGTAGTGAAAGGTAAAAAGTTGTCATGGCTGTTTACCGCCTCACTGGAGATGTTGATCAGTGGTGGTCACTGATTCAAAACATGAAGTAAGATGATGAAGTATCAAATATGGAATGGTGGGGGTTTGAAGATATTTTATTAGAAAAATACTTTCCTCATGACCATCGAGCGGATATGGAAAGACAATTTATGAGTCTGAGGCCAAAGGAGGACGATATTGTTGAAAAGTATGAGTCTAACTTTACAAGGTTAGAAAGGCATGTTGCATATTATATACGTAACCCAAGGAGTAAGATTGACCATTTCTTTGATGTCTTAAAACCATTTCTTCATCGAGCATTAGTATCACAATCCTTCCCATCGTACGGAGATATTGTCTCATGTGCTATCAAGACAGAAATAGAATTCTCTAAGTCTTATGACTTTAAAGCAAATCAAAAGAAGAAGAGATCTGCTGATCACTATGGAAATGGAAATAAGGGGAAGAGGGGAAATTTTGAATATCCATCCAACAATAAATGTGGGAAGAAGCTTCCCGGTACTTTCTTTAAGGGAATGAGAGTCTGTTACAAGTGTGGTGAAAATGGCCCCCAAGCTCGTGATTGCAAGGGGAAGAAAGAAGCTGCCAATGTTCAATGCTACAATTGTAGTGAGATGGGACATTATGAAAATTAAAGTCTTAAGCATCAGGGGAACTTACCTCAGAAAAGGCCAAGGGATCTAGCCCAAGATTATGTTATCACTACTGCTGAGGTAGAAGCTCCGAAAGATTTGGTGGCAGGTAATTTAATGGTTTCCTCATGTTTAGCCAATGCTTTATTTGACTCTGGATCACCGCATTATTTCATATCTTCCCAATTTTCTTAGAAAATTAGATATTTCAAATTTTATTTAATAAGAGAGTTTTCAATTAAAACTCCTAAGGGAAGTATCATCGCAACAATGTTTTGTGAATCTGTTCCCATTAGAGCATATAAATGTTCTTTATCTGCTGATATCATCATCATAACTATGATTGGGTTTGATATAATCCTCGGTCTGGATTGGCATTCAGAACATGATGTGAATATTTATTTTAAGAAGAAGGAGGTTATGATTTTTGAGAATGATGATAAGGAACACCTTATCTTTAGAGAAGAATTTTCACCACCTAATTCTTATCTAGATCCACCCCCAGTAGTTCAACTAAATTCAATTATTGGGGAGGAAGAGAATGAAATGATTGTGGGTGAGGAAAGGAATGTTCAAATAGAGTATGTACCTATTGTGAGAGAATATGTTGATTTCTTTCCAGAATATTTACCTAGACATCCTCCAGAATAAGAAATTGAGTTTTCCATTGATTTAATTCTTGGATAAAGGCCCATATCAAAGACCCCTTATAGAATGGCCCATGTGGATTTAGTAGAACTAAAGAAACAACTAAAGGGATTGAGTAATAAGGGATTTATTCTCCCTAGTGTTTCTCCATGGGGAGCCCCTATCCTTTTTGTTAAGAATAAAGATGGATCTATGAGGTTATGTATCGACTACAGGGAGATCCATTCTATAACAATATAGAATAAGTATCCCCTACCTCGAATTGAATGTTTATTTGACCAACTTCATGGAGGTCAATATTTTTCAAAGATTGAACTTCGATCTGGATATCATCAGTTGTGTGTGAATAAGGAATACATTTCGAAAACAACATTTAGAACCAGGTACGGGTATTATGAGTTTACAATAATGCCTTTTGGGCGGACTAATGCTCCTTATGTTTTCATGGATCTAGTGAACAGAGTTTTTAAAGAATATCTTGATGAATTTGTAGTGGTATTTATTGATGATATCTTGGTATACTACAAAAGCTACGAAGATCATGAAAATCACTTGCGCATTATAATAAAGACTCTGAGTAGACATGAATTATATGGGATGTTTAGCATGTTTGAATCCTGGCTTCAGGATATTTCTTTTCTTGTCCATATTGTCTTTAAGGATGGAATCTCTGTTGATTCTTTTAAGACAAGATCAATCTAATAATGTCCATCACTGACGAGTATAACTGAGGTACGCAGTTTTATTGGGTTAGAAGGTTATTATTGACGTTTCGTCCAGAATTTTGCCCGATTGGCTAACCCATTAACAAGGCTCACACATAAAGGGGTTAAATTTGTTTGGACAAAAGAGTGTGAAAAATGTTTCTAAGAACTGAAGAGAAGATTAGTCAATGCTCTTATATTGACTCTACCATCGGGGAATGATGGGTTTGTTATTTATATTGATGATTCAAAGAAAGGAATGGGTTGTGTCCTTATGCAGAATGATAGGGTTATTGCCTATGCATCATGACAGCTAAAAATTCATTAGCAAAACTATCCTACTCATAATCATGAGTTATCTGCTATAATAATTGCTTTGAAGATATAGAGACACTATCTATAAGGTTAAAAATGTGAGATTTATACTGATCACAAGAGTTTTAAGTATATCTTCTCACAGAAATAACTCAACATGAGGGAAAGGAGATGGATTGAACTACTCAAGGATTATGATTTCACTATAAACTACCACCTGAGGAAGAAAAATAAGGTGGAAGATGCTTTGAGCAGAAAAGATCATGGAGTTTTGGACATGATGAGAGTTGAAAAGGATTCTATATACATGGATCTAGAAAATATGGATATGGTAATAACCATGGAAGGTGAAACATCAATACTTTTTCAAATGGTTGCCAAACCATCTTTACTGGAAAGGATAAAGTGTTCTCATACTGATGATGAAGAGTTCCAAAAGAAGATTAAAGTTATGAATGATGATATATTGAGTGACTTTGTGTATCAAGATGGAATTTTGAAATTTGGGAAGAGACTTTGGGTTCCCGATATACCTGATTTAAAAAGAGAATTGTTGGGCGATGCTCATAGTTCCAACTTCTGTATACACCATGGGAGCACAAAAATGTATAGAGAGTTGAAGGAACATTTTTGGTGGGATAACATGAAGATGGAGATTTCTGATTTTGTGTCAAGATGTATTGTTTTTCAATAAGTGAAATTTGGAAGGCAACAACCCGGAGGAGTCATGCAACCTCTTCCCATACTAGAGTGGAAATGGGATAATATCAAGATGTACTTTATCATGGGACTACCAAAGACTCTTAGAAAGAATGATGCAATATGTGTCATTTTTGATCGTCTTAAAAATTCAGCACATTTTCTTGCTATAAGAGAATATCTACCACTTGAATGTCTAGCAAGAATATATATTAATGAAGTTGTGAGACTTCATGTAGTACCCATATCGATTGTTTCTGATCGTGATCCTCGTTTTACTTCAAGATTATGGAAAATTATTTAGAAATCCCTGGATACTGAACATCGTTTGATCATTGCTTACCACCCCCAAACTAATGGACAATCAGAATAGACTATTCAAACCTTAGAAGACATGTTGAGATCTTGCTCACTTGACTTTCGGGGTATGTGGGATCAATATTTACCTTTGGTTGAATTTTACTATAACAATTGCTTCCATTCATGTATTCAGATGGGACCATATGAAGCGTTATACAGAAAGAGATTTCGTACACAAACCTGTTGAGATTATGTTGGTGAAGGAAAACTAGTAGGCCTAGAACTGGTGGACGAAATGATGGAAAAGGTGAAGGTAATCCAAAACCACATCAAAGAAGCTCAAAGTAGGCAGAAGAGATATGCTTTCAACCGAAAAAGGATTTGGAATTTCAAGTAAGAGATCATGTTTTCTTGAAGGTATCTCCATTGAAGGGAGTTATACATTTCGAAAAGAAAGGTAAATTGAGTCCCAGGTACATAGGACCTTTTGAAATTTTAGGAGAAATTGGGGATGTAGCTTACCAGTTGGAAATGCCGCCGAGTCTTTCCAAAGTTCCCGATGTGTTCCAAGTATCACTATTGAGAAAATACATGCCTGACCCAATGCATGTACTCACTTATGAGGAAGTAGAACTGGAACCTGATCTATCTTATTTCTAAGAGCTCGTCAGGATTCTTGATACAAGAGAACAAGTGCTGAGAAACTGGACGACTCATCTGGTAAAAATTTTATGGAGAAACCATAAGATGGAAGAGGCAACATGGGAACCTGAGGAACTTATGATGAAGAACCATCCGAGTCTTTCCAAGCGATAGTATTCTAGAAATTTCGAGGATGAAATTATTTGAATGAGGGGAGAATGTAACACCCAAAGATTCCACAGTATGTTTCCCTTTGAATAATGCAATAGCTTCCATTGTACGCAACTTCGAGATTCTAACACATTGTGACCAATCAAACTAGCCGTTATGAATATTAATACCCACTTTTTTAAATTTTATAAATTTTATCTTTCAAAATGGACATCATTTTTGGATTCGGAATATCGAAATTATCCTAGGGTAAAATTTCAGTATTTTTCTGAAAACATTCAATTTTTGATGAATTGTGAAAAACACTGAGTCATAGTGTAAAACCAAATTTTTATTTAAATAATTATTTATTTTATTTAAAAAAAAATCAGTCAAAATATATTCATAATACCTATATAAGTTCAATGTTATTAATTGGAGTCAGTTTATAATAATTTAAGATATATCAAAATTTTATTGAACTTTTCACCGTCTTTTACCCATCTCCTATGAGAATTTGAAAATTCACATAAAACTTAATTTTATGGCTTCTATGAGTGGAATTTTAAAATTCCGAGAGACACAGTTAATATAGAGGAGTAAAATGTGGTTCAATAAGAAAAAAATAATTTTTGGTGAATAGTAACCTTTTACTTTTATTTACCACGATTAAATATAAATATGGTTATTAAGGGTAAAAATGATATTATTATTACCCTAACTCATGTCCTAATTCTATTGGCTAAGTATAATTCGACCAAAAACAACATCAGGAATAAAATATGAACCTCTTTGGTCGACATGGATTAGATTAGGACATTTATTATTATTTAATTCAAAGAAGAGTTAAAAGAGTTAAAATCAAAGTTTTATAACTAAAATCTTTTTAATATATGGTTATACATAATATAAATTCGATTATAAATATTAATTAGAAATATAAAAATATTTCCTACATAATGGTAGTTTATTTATAATTTTTAGACATCAAATAATTTAATTTGATTATGACACAATGATGATGTAGTAATTACCTTATTAGTGAAATATTAAAATAATTTATATTATAAATACCCAAATAAATATAATTTGAGACTTTTAATGAATTACACGAATTTAAATGTTACTATGACATGTTAGGGTTGATAAAATGAATTAGGTTAGAAGTAATAATGTTGTTATGAATTTAGGAAAAGCAAAATACCAAATAGTCTTGAAAATGATATAAAAGAGTTTTTGAAACAAATATTATATTATTAATTGATATTCAATTCATAAAAATCTAAGGTTCGTCCAAAAGACTTATATAATGATAGGTGTATCATTAATGGACCACTTGGGGGTCTCTTGGAAGTATATAGTATGTTTATTAACTATATAATATAAAAATTCAAAGAGACATGGTAAATGTCAAACTATTTAACTTAGAGTTAGAACAAAAAGAAAAAGTTAACATAGTGACCCAAACCTGTATAAACCTATTGGTTGAGTGGTTTGCGACATATCCCCACCAGAACCTTTAATGAATCCACTTTTTAGCCATTAGAAACCAAATATGAACTTATTATAAAATAATATTTCTTGCTTTTCCAAAGGTGCTCCTCACCCCTCTTATAAAACGGAACTCCCCCTTCTCTCAAATTCATACCTTGATAGCATTTTGGTTCAGCCAAACCCTTACTAAATATTCTATAAAATTCCCTCAATTCAACCTAGAGGCCTTAGTTTGATCATAAAGCCTACCTAAGGAGCCCTTTTGATCAAATCCAAAGGAAGAACCCGAAGAAGAGGTAATGTTTTCACCACCATCTTTCAAGTTCCTTTCTTCTTCCACTTTTTCTTTATTTGTTATTTCAATTATAAAATAATAACTCCTTTATCTTCTATATACTGGGATGTTATTATAAATATGGTACAACCATATTTAGAATTTTATCCATCCATTGAATGACATATCACCATACGTGCGTACGTAAGACTTACCGTCTCCACGTCGTGGTGTAATTGTTATTCAAAACATTATTATTTGGATGGGTATAATAATGATGTGTAATTGATGTAAATAATAAATATAACATTACAGTTATTCTGTATTAATGATATACCATCCAATTATATACTATTTTAATATGAAAAGAATGATATTGTCGCTCGTGCGTACGTACGGACTACCGTCTCCACGAACGCGATGAGATTCATTCCCCATCGTATCCATTCAAGGATAATTATAATTTGATGATTAAAAGTAATGTTTAAGAACATGATATCATTCTGGATATGAATAAGATAAAACCTATCCATAACAAACACGACTTACATAACAAAGCATATAATGGAAAACGAATCAGTTAACACCCGAAACGACGATAATACTAAAAAATTATTAACAAATCAATATTAAAAGATCATATATGATATCATATATATGTATATGATTATTTTATAGTTTAATAACAATAATTTAACTATTATATAGGAGGTTAACCTACCCTCATCCAAGGAAAAGTACAAGGTAAGGGTTTATTTTACAATCTCTTCATTATCTGAGGTTGTTTATACATAATTATCTACTGGGACCTCTTTATCATCCACATCCATGTTTCTTAAAAATATATTTCAAATCATTATTAATATTTTACAGACTATGGGTTAAAGTCATTTATACCCTCATTTGACTTTTTATAAGATTTTTATAAAGGAATCATTCCATTGTTTTCCAAACAAGTTCCTTTTTAATTTTTTCGACAGAATTAAGGTAGGAATGTCTTTTTTAACTTATACGGTGGGTGCATCTATTTTATGCCATTATAAAATAGTTTAACCTTCCCTTAAAAACTTATAATAATATTTTCAAAGTAAAGGTTTTAATTATGTTTCTTTTATATGATTTCACAAAAAGAGATATTTCTCTCAAATAGTTTTGATTTCATCTATGTTAACATCCATTGATGGATTTTAAGCTTATTTGACGTTGATTTATTATGATATAAAACTTCCATATAGTATTGTAGGTTTTGTGATTTTTTTGACTATGAATGTGTTATTTTTATACCATTCATAGTTTATTGAGAAAGTATTGACATTCCATATGCTTGTTTTAATACAAATGTTTATGTTATGTTTAAACCTGTTCATATGAGGAATGCATTGGACTTAATAAGTGATGGGTGGAGCCCACTATAGCTCCTCGATGCATCGGTAGGTCTCATGTGATAAACTATTGTCTTGGAACAAGGCCTTGACAAAATCTTATTTGTAGTCTTGGTACAAGGCCTTGACTATGTGGTTATGATAGTCTGGTATTATGCATTCCATCATTATGAAAGTGGTTATTGATATTGCATGTGACTATTCGACTAGTAGAATATCCATGTGAATTAGTAAATGAATTATTTCTTTTTATTTTTTCCATGTTATTATGAAGTTCAAGTTTAAAAGTCTTTTGTTTTAATAATACGTTGCCTTAAATTTTTATGCTTATTTATGAAAGTTTCGGCTATATTGTTATCCTTACCGAGCATCTGAGCTCACCCATTTATATGTTATATTTTTCTGAGGATGTGAAGACGTATTTTATGACTAACCTGCAGGGATAGTATGAGGGGATATGAGTGTAGTCTATGGAGACAAGATGTTGTTGTAGTTTTTCACTTTATGATATAATGTAAACGTTATTAATGTATCTAGTGTTTTCGAGGCTACTAAACTAATTGGCCTTTCGAGACTTGATCTTTTTTTGATCATGGAAATATTATGTAATAATGCACCAACTTTGGGTAACTAGGGTCAGGGCATTACATTCCATGTGTGTGGGAGTTTAGTATGTGATATAAGAACCTTATCTATTATTATTTTTACCATTTTCAGGATAAATAATCTTGTTCAAGTCTTTGTGAGGTGGCTTGGTATACATAGATCTAGTTCTAGGTCACACTCTTCATGCTCCGAACATATCACTAGGTGCTAACAATGATAATGTTTATTGAGAGGGTGCTAGATAAGATCGAGTTTTCATAAGTGAGGAGCTGTATAGACTCTCCATGGATCATATCTACGGTGATAAGCTCTCTATTTAGTAGTTAGAATAAGTTCTAGATATATAGGTTCTATTTTTTCCTTCTTTATCCTGTTAAATTGATGTTAAAAGTTCTCGGTTCTCATCCAATTGATCAATCATGCTTTTTTTTCAAGTGGAGTTCATGGAAATTAGGATATTGAGTTCTTGAACTTCCCTAGAATATATAATAGAGCTATAGAACCTCTTTAGGATTTTTTATCACATTAGTATCCTCTGAATCTGTAGCAGTAATAGGGTGATCGAACTTTTGACCATTAAATAGGTGATGTTGTGGGAAGTGGAAAACCCTCTGATTCCAGTCATCCTCAAAGAGTTGATAATATCCATAGGGGTGGTCAACATTAGAGTTATAAAGTCATGGATAAGGTTGTGGAAATATTATATCTTTATAGTTTCTATATCTTGGATATATAGACACAGTTCAAGGTATTATTTACATATATTCAACATAGGTTTCTTCATTATTTGATTCAGTATCTACACACACTTTTATAGGACTCAACATTGTCCATGATTTTGGAATTGAGGTGAAGAGGATACATGTTCCATGGAATTTACTATTCTAGATGGAGGCTGATAAAGACTATATAATATGTGTAGAGATTATGAGATGATATTGGGGTAATTCCACTCCTCAGAAGATTTCCTAAAAAAATAGTGTCATATTCTGTTATCCATGACATGGATTTTATATATTTAATGCAGTATATTTTTAGTTCCATTCGGTGGTGTGTTATATTTTGGTCTATAAATATTAAAGATACTAAGTTGTGTGGGTTTGTGAGTGAGATCCTCACTTGAATCAGAGCTGTGTCAAGTCCCTATCTTTCATGATTGATGGGGTGATACTATGTTCAGAAGAGGACCAGCCGATGGTGTTTACCATGGTTTTCAAAGAGTACCTTGATGTGATTCCCAAGAAGGTTGTGATGATACCCATTCAAATTGTGAAGTTGTTTTAAATAAAATTGAAGTTTGGTGTCACTTTGAAATTGATGTACTAATATACGATAACTCACGCTGGGTTGTGGGAGCTATTCATTCAGAATGACAATATTTTATAGTGAGGTTTTTTTGTATCACCTTGGGGTGATCCAATTATATTTTTGAAGAAGGTATATGGTATTATATATCTGTGTATGGATTATCATCCATTGAATTCGGTGATGATAATGATCCAAAATCAAATTATGTGTACTAGTGATCTATTCAATCATCTAGATGGAGTTAGTTGGTACTAAAAGATTAATTTTTCAGTTAGGGTATCATCATATGAAATTAATTTCTACGGATATAATAAATTCCACTTTAAAAATGTAATTATTTAAATTTTGAGTTCATTGTAATTTCACTCGATGTTATGAACTATCATATGATGTTCATAGTGATAATGAATTATTTATTATGCGATTTTCTAGACCAGCGTATGGTGGAGTTTATCAATAAAATGCATATGGATTCGATGTTTGTGGAGGAGTATGAATAGAATCTATAAGAAATTGTTTGGAGCTCTTCGGTGTCATGTGCTATTTAGGATGCTTTCGAAGTATATAATTTGGTAAAAAGAGGTTATTTTTTTGGGTAATGTTTTTATTTAGTGTGGGGTATCTATGGATATTTTAGAGATTAAGGAGGTTGTTTTTTGGGTATCCCTAATGCATGTTATGGGGGTGATGAGTTTCCTAAGGATTATTGGTTATTATAGGAGGTTCATACATGGATACTCTTAGAATTTGAATGCAATGACATCTTTGAATAGAAATTATTACCCCATTGATTATATATAGAATCTCTGGGTTTCATTTTAGTATTTAAAGCAGAAGGTGATCAGTGCTTCAACGATTCATTTTTCTAGAGGATTTAGTTGTGTTCTAGGTGTATTGAAAAACATGGGATCTTTGATTGAGGCGTGCCTTAACATATTATAAATGATTCACTTCTCATGGGTTTTAAAGTTAAAACATTATAAATGTAAATATGCTAACCATGATCTCAAAATCACTATGGTGGGGGTTTTTATAAAGATATGGTGGAATTACCACATCGGAGAGTGCTCTTTGGCCTTCATAGATCACAATATATTGAAGTACATTTATTTCCTTAGATATTTGAGTTTGTGAAAGTGACAGTGGATAAAATTATCTCCTAATTTTGACTTCATGATTTATTATATTATAAGAAACCTATTTTTTTTTAAAAAACACTATGTAGGAAGTCATGAAGTCATTTTGTTTGGGAATTGATGGATACTTGGATAGTGATAATGGAGTTAGAAAATTTTCACCTGGATATGGGAGATGTTTATGATAGTGTATGTCTTTATGAGATAACCATGTAGTCATATTTTTTGTTATAAGTGATGGAGTTCCAACTGGGTGATTCTAAGGTTGAGGTTTATTTAGATTGGGTTGGTTATAGTGATTATCTTAAGGGATGATCATAGGATGGTCAACATGAGATATTATTTGGTGGGGGGGGGGGGTCTTTACTCTGACTATAATTCTTGATTTAGTTTTCTATAATTTCCATTATCTACCCTTAACAGTGCATCATGGTGTGACTATGATGTATCTTTCCTTGCAAAGTTAGTTTTCTTGGTTTGAGATGAAGCAATGGGTTTTTGTGTTTGTATCTTGGAATTTAGTCTTCTAGAAGTATAATTTTGAACATTGTGTTCCTGGTGTTTTGTTTCATCCACATGATGTATCACAGTGGAAGTTAGAGGACAACTAAGTGTACTTCATCATCAATTTTCAGAATTCCTAATGTGTATATGATACTATATGGGTGAATTTGGATCACTTGGTGAAGTCATCCCACTTGTTGGGGATTAAGGAGTCAGGCTCAAAGGATGATTTATCAAGGTATTATATATAATAGGTGATTATACTTTATGTGATTCTGAATTTTATCATATCAAATCTTGATCCCCTATTCATATCCATTATTTAGAGATTTCTCCATTTTGATTTTGGATCACAACAATTCATAATTAATGATTTTTATCTACAGATGAATGGTTAGATAGAGCATACTATCCAAAATATAGAAGACATGTTCATGTGTGAATTCTTGATTTTGGAGGTTCATGGTAGAGTGATGTTATTAATATTTTCATGACTTATTATATTCCCTCTTTACTGATTTTATATGAAATGTGCATAATTTGTGTGAAATATTAATGTTTTAATATTAAGTATAATTTTTGAGCATTTTTTGAAGTAGTCCAATTGAGTCAGTTAAATTTTTTAATAATAACTATCAATATAATGATCCAAATTGTGTAGTTCTTGTTTTGTATGATTCTACTTTCAATATAAAACACTTCATTAGAAGGTATAATGAGCCAATTCTGCCATTTGAAGGGTCATATGGTCCTCACAAACAAGACCAAGGAATCTGTGAATAAACTGGACCAGCTTTGAAGATTGATTTACTGGGCTCAATCCAGAAATTTAAAAACATTAAATCTCCACCATAATTCATGGGACACTACATGTCATCTTGGATAAAAATTTCAAGGCCCAAATCCAAGTACAATGGGTCCAAATGAAGCTTTAAAGTCCAGCCCACCATTCTGGACGAGAAATATAATCAGTATAGTATTCATGAAATATCTCATGATGTAAGAATCAAATCGAGCTGAACTATTTCAATGTGCAAGAGGAGATATAGCCGGCCGACTTTGTTGAAGAAGTCTTTCGGATTTGAAAGAATCTTCCTGTTCCAAAATCCATTCACATTTTGGCCATCGAAAAAGCATGGATAGAAATGGACAGTTTACCTTTGTTTAATAAAACCACTATAACTTTGGCTCCACTTTTCCAAATGCCTCCTAATTTTTAAAGTAGTCGTCCAACTTTATTATCTACAACTTTGAATAAGGAGATATTTGGAGATTCAGCTGTCTGAATAGGAAAATTGGCGATGTAAGTGGAGGGACATATTGGGATTGCAAACAGTCCACTCCTTGGGCTATAAATACTCTCCCCTTCTCTCCTTGAGAGGGGTTGGCATTTCAGAAGAGACGAGAATATATTGGGACGACCAAAGCCTTGAAAAAGGCTTGGGAGAACCCTCTATACTCAAGTTTTCACTTGAAAGACCTTTCCTTCTTTTTTTTTCTCTTACTTTCGTGTTCTTCGTTTTTTCAATATTGTAAGTCTCTTTGTTTGTAATTTGGTTTTAATGTAAGTTTCTTCTTTAATTTCTCTTATTCTCACCCACCTTCTATAGATTAATTTAAATGTTATTAAAATAGTTCATATATAGTTGAATCCCCTTCCCTTGTTTTGCTTCCTCATTCAATCAAAATTTTGTTTTTAATTATCATCATTGTTTGTGTGTGCGTGTGTGTCGACATACCACTATTTTCCTATCCCTTTATTTTTCTTCTCTTATTAATTAATAATCATAATAATTATAACCAGATTATTAAACACCCAAATGGCTGAGTAAATCTCTCATTAGGGTGAGTTATAATTCAGGAATGCTAAGTGATTGAGAGTTTTTCTCGATGAGTATTCTTTAAATTAATATTGTGTATGTTAAACTTAATATATCATGGATTAATGATATGTTTTGTTTAATGAGTGGTTTACATGGATTATTGGAACCATAAATACACTACCATAAATAAGTTTTGATTGAGATTAAAACCCTATGTTAAGTTAAGGCTTGGATTAATGCCTTAACACCTAGGAATTCCAATCAATGTCAACTTATGACATGAGTGTTAATTTAATGCAATACAATGTAAGGATCAAGGATATCCCATGCTTAACTCCCCAATAATGAACTCACTACAATCATTATAAATTTTTTAAATCAATTATAGTCAATCAATCATTTCAATTAAGCTCTGCAAACAAACCCCCTAATCAAAATACAATCAACTAAAAACAAACGACTATTATAAAGTATCATCGCCCAGGATTCGACCCGAGTGCTGCTATACACATTAGCAGAGCACCGGATCTTTGACTGGTTGATAGGCGACAATCGGCCATGCGTTTCAAATGGCGCCATTGCCGGGGATGGTGATTTATGTAGTCATTAGTTTCTGGTTATTGTAAAAAAAACCCAAAAAGCAAAATTTTAAAAAAATTGAAAGAAAAAACACAAAGAAAAACTTGTCTTTCTCTTTCTTCCAAAATCTCTCTGAATGCCCCGTAGCCTCCCAAAAAATCCCTCGGATTTGTTTGACCTCAAAATTGAACGAAAACCTTGCCAAATTAGGAGGAACATAATAGATAATCAAATAATTCAAGAACCAGTCTTTGTCCAACCAATTGAATTAGATATGTCCAATCCTATGGAACAAACACTAAAAGAACTCGCTGCCCCTGATATGAATTACCAACCTCTTGGTATTCAATATCCAAACATAGAATCTGACTGAGAACTCAAATCGGGTTTGATTCATCTTCTCCCTCATTTTCATGGGCAAGTCAACGAGGATCCACATCTTCACCTTAAAGAGTTCCAAGTAGTGTGCTCTACCATGAAGCCCCAAGGGGTTTTTGAAGAACAAATCAAACTCCGAGAATTCCCTTTTTCCCTAGCTGACACTGCTAAGTCATGGCTCCACTACCTACCTTCTGGTTCCATAACTACATGGAATGACATGAAGCGACTATTCTTAGAGAAATTCTTTCGTGCATCTCGTACTGCTTCTATCCGAAAGGAAATACGTGGTATCCGTCCATTCCCAAGTGAATCACTCCATGAGTACTGGGAGAGGTTCAAAAAGCTTGTTGCAACATGCCCACACCACCAAATTCCTGAACAACTCTTGATCCAATACTTCTATGAGGGTTTATTGGCTATGAAGAGAACTCTCATAGATGCCGCAAGTGGCGGTGCTCTTTTTGATAAAACTCTCGCAGATGCAAGAGATCTCATAAGTAACATGGCTACAAACACACAACAATTCCATACTCTAGCATATGCTGAAGTCAAACAAGCCCAAGATAATCAATCAATTGAGCCAACCAAATGACCGAGTGGATGAGTGAACTTACAGGTCTTGTGCGACAACTAGCTGTGGCTACCAAATCCCCAACCTCGTCTTCTCCGCAATCAATGTTTCCTGGACCTGTCAAAAACTGTGGAATCTGCAACTCTCCATCTCATCCAACTGACACATGTCCACAAATTCAGGAGGATCAACCCGATTCATCTTGAAAAATCGAGCTCAATGCAGCATATGATCAGCGGAACACCAATACTAAACTATCAGGTCAGTTTGTTAGAAACTTTAACCAACCTCACTCCGAGCCCTTCTCTTCTTCCTATAACCAAGGCCTTAGGTATGGTAATCCCATATCTCACCCCCCTCAATTCCCTCCTCAAAACCCAAACCAATTCCAATATGGTCAAGGTGGTGGTAACTTCCATCAACCTTATCCTTTTGTTACTCAACCTCAAAGGAACAATCCTCCTCCTGTATTCCATTATCCTAGTGAGCCTTCCCAATTCCAAAACCAATAAAATCAATTTCCCAAGAACCAAAATCAAGGAAATCCCAACCAGGGACAAGCCTCTTCTTCCAAGCAACCATGGGAAAGTGCAGTGGAAGATCATTCCTCCTTCACCCGTTCTAGCCTTAAAAACATTGAAACTCAAATAGGTCAACTTGCATCCCACCTGAGCTAGAAACAACAATCAAATTCTTCCCAACTCCCAACTCAACCATTACCCAACCCCAAGGGTAATGTAAGTGAAATTGCACTTAGATCAGGAAAGAAACTTGCTATACCTCAAGATAAATCCTCAAACCCTCCTTTGAATGTTGACCTAGAAAATGAAAAGAAAAAGAAAATTGAAAAGGAATCTGAATCCATTCCATCAGCTCTTTCCATTACACTTAGGAACCCAATTCCTTTTCCTCAAGTTGTTTCTAAAACAAGGAAGTCCTTTGAACCTGATCCTGAAATTCTTGACAAGTTTAGAGGTGTTGAAGTCAACATTCCCCTCTTAGATGACATAAAACAAATTCCTAAGTATTCCAAGTTTATCAAGGAGTTGTGTACCCACAAGAGGCAGCTTAGGACCTTTGAAAATGTTATCACTTAGCAGTCCATACACATTAAGTGCAAAGATCTAGGTACCTTTACAGTTCCATGCCAAATTGGAAGTTCAAACTTTGATGATGCACTCATAGACCTAGGAGCCTCAATTAATGTCATGCCCAAATCCATATTCTCCAACCTTGGTCTAGGTCCCTTTCACCCAACGGGTGGTGTCATTCAGTTAGCCAATCAAAGCACAGCCAATCCTGAGGGAATAATTAAGGATGTCCTTGTCCGAGTCAATGATCTTATCTTCCCTGATGATTTCTATGTCCTTGACATGGAAGGTTAGACGAACTCTTCTCGATATCCCTTAATTCTAGGAAGACCATTCCTCATGACTGCGAGAACCAAGATTGATGTCCATTCAGGCATCTTATCCATGGAATTCGGTGACTAACTGGTCAAGTTTGACATTTTCCAAGCCATGTGATACCCATCTGAGAACCACTCTTCATTCTCAACTCATACTTCTGAGGACACTTCTAAGAGTCAATCGAACCCCAATCCATGGTGTTCTTCGTGTTCTAATGACAAAGGATCTTGTGAAATCTTCACTATGATTAACCAAGTCATAAATGGTGATGTTTATGTGGACCTCTCACTCATAGACTCCATCAATCTAGAGGAACTTGAAAACTCTCTTGAATTCCACATCAATTCTGATCTCTACTGCTCCACCTTGGACAATATTAAGGAAAATGAACCTGAAACAACTGAAGTTCCTTCTTCCATTCCTAAGTTGTCGAGCTTAAAAGTGAAAGATGAGACTGATCTGAAACCTCTTCCTGCACACCTGAAATATGCATTCCTCTTCCATGATCACTCATATCCTGTCATTATCTCTGCCACACTTACTAAAACCGAGGAGTCCAAACTTGTTCAAGTGTTAGAGGAAAACAAAAAGGCCTTAGGTTGGACCCTAGATGACATACTAGGAATCAACCCTGCCCTTTGAATGCATCACATCCATCTTGAGGAGTCATCCAAACCAATTAGACAACCACAAAGAAGACTCAATCCACTCATCCTTGAGGTAGTTAGGGAAGAGATCACCAAGCTTCTTCAAGCTGTTATTATTTACCCAATTTCTGATAGTGAATGGGTTAGTAAAATTCAAGTTGTACCTAAGAAGGGTGGGATAACTGTTGTCACAAATGAACATGGAGAGGTAGTCACAACTCAAGGGAAGAACAATTGGCATGTGTGCATCGACTATAGGAAATTGAATGTTGAAACCCGAAAAGATCACTACCCTCTTCCATTACTTGATCAAATGCTAGAAAGATTGGCCGAAAAGTCACACTATTTCTTTCTTGATAGATACACCATCTATTTTCAAATCCCAATCTCACCTCAGGGCCAAGAAAAGGCTACTTTCATATTCCCCTTTAGAACATATGCATATAGAAGAATGCCTTTTGGACTTTGAAATGCTCCTACAACATTCCAGAGGTGTATGATGAGTATCTTTTTAGAATTCATTGAACACTGCATGGAAGTCTTCATGGATGACTTCACCATTTATGGTGAGTCATTTGAATCTTGTTTTCATTCACTCTCTCTAGTCCTTCAAAAGTGTTTCAAGTGTAACCTTGTGTTAAATTTTGAAAAATGTCACTTCATGGTTGAAAATGGGATTGTTCTAGGGCACAAAGTTTCAAAAGATGGTATTGAAGTCGATTCTACCAAAATTGAAGTGATCCAATCACTTACTGAACCCAACTCTGTTTGAGACATCCGTTCATTTCTCGGTCATGCTGGTTTCTATACACATTAGTTGATTGTATTTTGATTAGGGGGGTTTGTTTTCAGAGCTTAATTGAAATAATTGATTGACTATAATTGATTTAAAAAATTGATAAATATTGGGGTGAGTTCATTATTGGGGAGTTAAGCATGTGATATCCTTGAGCCTTACTTTGTATTGCATTAAATTAACACCCATGTCATAAGTTGACGTTGATTGTAATTTCTAGGTGTTAAGGCTTTAATCCAAGACTTAACTTAACTTAGGGTTATAATCTCAATAAAAACATATTTATGGTAGTGTGTTTATGGTTCCAATACTCTATGGAAACCAGTCGTTAAACAAAACATATCATTAATCCATGACATATTAAGTTTAATGTACACAATATTAATTTAAAGAATAATCATCGAGAAAAACTCTCAATCACTTAACCTTCTCGAATTATAACTCACCCCAATGAGAGATTTACTCAGAAATTTGGGTGTTTAATAATCTGGTTATAATTATTATGATTATAAATTAATAAGAGAAGAAAAATAGAGGGATAAGAAAACAGTGGTACGCCGACACACACACACGAACAATGATGATAATTAAAAACAAACTTTCGATTGAATGAGGAAGCAAAAGAAGGGAAGGGGATTAAACTATATATGAACTATTTTAAGAACATTAATATTAATCTACAGTATGTGGATGAGAATAATAGAAATTAAAGAAGAAACTTGCATTAAAACCGAATTACAAACAAAGAGACTTACAAGATTAAAAAAACAAAGAACACGAAAGTAAGCGAAAACAAAGAGACAAGGAAAGGTCTCTCAAGTGAAAACTTGAATATGGAAGGTCCTCCCAAGCCTTTGTCAAGGAAGTTTTCATTCCAAAATAATCTCCTCTTTTCTGAAATGCCAACCCCTCTCAAGGAGAGAAGGGGAGAGTATTTATAGCCCAAAGTGTGGACTGTTTGCATTCCCAATATGTCCCTCCACATGCATCGCAAATTTGGCTATTCTAGAGGCCTAATCTCTGAATATATCCTTCTTAAAAGTTGTGGATAATAAAGTTTTCCGACTACTTTCAAAAGTTGGAGGCATTTGGACAAGTGGATCCAAAGTTATGGCGGTTTTATTAAACAAAGGAAAATTGTCCATTTCTATCCATGCTTTTTCGATTGCCAAAATGTGAATGAATTTTGGAACACGAAGATGCCTTCAAATCCGAATGCCTTCTTCAACAAAGTCGGCCACCTATATCTTATCTTTCACACTGAAAAAGATAAGCTCTATTTTATTCTTACATCATGAGATATGTCATGAATACTATACTGATTGTATTTCTCAGCCAGAATGGTGGGATGGACTTCAAAGCATCATTTGGGCCCCTTGTACTTGGATATGGGACTTTAAATTTTTATCCAAGATGACATGTAGTGTCCCCAGAATTGTGGCGGAGATTTAATGTTTTTGGACTTCTGGATTGTGCCCAGTAAATCAATCTTCAAGGCTTGTCCAGTTTGTTCACAGATTCTTTGGTCTTGTTTGTGAGGACCATATTCCTCTTAAAATGGAAGAATTGGCTCATGGTACCTTCAAAGGATATGTTTTATATTGAAAGTAGAATCCTAAATAAGAATAAAAACACAATTTGGATCACTATAGTGATAGTTATTATTAAAACATTAAACTGACTCAATTGGACTACTTCTAAAAATGCTCAAAAATTATACTTAATATTAAAACATTAATATTTCACACAAATTATGCACATTTCATATAAAATAAGTAAAGAGGGAGTATAATAATTCATGAAAATACTAATAACATAAACTCCCCCACAGTTATTTTTGTGCATGTCCTCATGTGCAACAAATATAAAAACATGACAAAATCATTTTTACTCACCAACAGATTTTAAAATTTTGTTTTCTCCAATCAGGGGAGGTTTAGACTATTTCACTCATCCATTTTGAATTCCACCACAAGTTATTACAGAAAAAATGTTCCAAAACTAATTCATTTTTTCATGCTCAAATTTAGGAATGGAAAATGTGGACACTCAAAACTCACACCTCTCAAGATGATAAAATTCATTTGTGGAGGTTCACTCTTTCACCAACCAAAAGTGAAAATCTTAGAGTTTGAAAAGAGCTCTCATATTCCAATACCTATCCAAAGTGAACAAGAATCAAGAGGTATTTTAAGGGGGTTTATATGTGGCTATGGGACAATAGGAATATAATGTCCAAGAGAGAGAAGAAGAGGGTTAAAATACAAACATAGAAAAAGCAATGCACATTTTTTGGAAATAAAACATGGAAGGAAATGAAAACACATATTTACAAGGGAATGATTGTGTGAAGAAAGACACAATAGAGGAAGAAAATATGAAGGTAATGAGAAGATTGAATATTTGAAAAACAAAAAACTTCTCCCAATAAGAATATAATGCAAGTGTTCTTTTTTTTCTTTTCCTTTTTTTCCTTTGTTTTTTCGAAAGTTGACCTTGAAACAGATTTCACACTCATATCGCAACCCATGTTTGATCTCCTCACGACACTAATTGTAATAGTTATAACAAGATCAATGGTTTAGGAAGAGTGATTTTTAACCTACCCAAGACACAACCCATTTTTTCATTTTTTTGATTTTTTTTTGATTTTGAATTTTTTTTTTAATTTTTTTGAACACTTTTCAACATCATTTGTACAATACATTCCCAAATCCCATTGAATGACAACCTCCCCCAACACTAAAATGGATGCTTTCCCTCAAGCATATGATAACACACCTGAAAGTAAGGAAATGATACCCAAAAATTAAATCCATTCCCCCCCACACTTAAATTTCCAAAACTTATGCAATGCAAATCCATGTTGATATTGGGTGGGATAAGGTATTGGGATTGTAATGTGGATATCAAAGAAAATTTTTTCACAGGCTTGAAGGGGATTTCAAAAGGGGGATTAATGTAAGGGAAATGGGAGGCTATTTGGCTATTGTGATTCTCATGTGGTTCAGAAAATGCCTCTATCATATTAATACAAACTAAGGTAGGAAATTCATCTCGAAGGTCTAAAAACTCAAGACTCACAAATGGGGGTGAAAACACGCATTTTGAAAAGATGTCCATAGGTGGACTTGGAATGAAAGCAAATGTTTGTTCTCACGGTTGGGGAAAATCATTTTCCAAATCTAAAATTGAGCATTCAAAATGTGTTGGTTTTGACACAAAATTCTTTATCCAAAGTCATAATGAAAATACAAAATTTTTGAGATGGAAACATGTCTGTTAACTCCCCAAAATGGTTGTACAAAATTTCAAAACTCGATGGTGAGTAAGCATGACTTATAATTTTTTTGTATTTTTTTAAGTGATTGTTTTTTTTTGGTTTTTTTGTGTTTTGTAGGTTTTTATTTTTGTAAAGATACACCCACACAAAAGAGAAAGTGAAAAATAAAGGTTTTGATAAAGAAAATGGTAAAAATGAAAGAGAGAGGAAGAAGAAGGAAGAGGTAGAGAGAGGAAGAGATAGAGGGACTTAAAGGGAAAGAGGTACCCCTGGTTTGGATTTGGAGGGTCGCCTACTCCATCTAGTGGTAGGTTGGCTAGAGTAGTTGGGGATCCAGTGGAAGTCGATGTTGATCCGGGATTGTGCATCCTCTCATGGTGATGCTTTAACCGATGTCCATTAACCGTGAATGTCCTTTTGGAAGAGGGGTCTTGGACTTGCACTGCACCAAATGGGTAAACGTTAGTAATAACAAAAGGACCTTCCCAATGAGAATTAAGCTTACCTGGGTGAAGCCGAAATCGAGAATTGAAGAGCATTACCTTTTCACCTTCATGAAATACCTTTCTTAGGATGTGTTTTTCATGGAGTTCCTTGGATTTTTCTTTGTAGAGATTAGAATTCTCATAAGAATCAAGTCGAAGCTCCTCCAGTTCATCCAATTGCAACAGTCTTTCTTCACCAGATTTTTCACAATCAAAATTACAGGTTTTCACAGCCCAAAAAGACTTATGTTGGATTTGAACTGGTAAGTGACATGCTTTACCAAAAACTATCCTAAAAGGATACATCCCAATGGGTGTTTTATAGGCAGTTCGATAAGCCCAAAGGGCTTCACCAAGTCTCTCAAGACAGTCTTTTTTGGTGGGCTTAACAATTCTCTCAAGTACCCTTTTTTACTTCTCTATTAGAGAGTTCAGCCAAGCCATTTGTTTGAGGGTGATATGCAGTTGAAGTTTTATGTACAACCCCATTCTTTTTCAGAAGAGCTTCCATGGTTCTATTACAAAAATGGGTTCCTAAGTCACTGATCAAAGCATGTGGTGTGCCAAATCTTTGGAAGATGTGGGTCTTTAGGAACTCACTAACAGTATGAGCATCATCCTTCCTAGTGGGTTTGGCCTCAACCCACCTTGAAACATAATCGACCACAAGAAGAATGGAGGATATGTTGTATTATCATAAGTCCTATTATGTTTATAGGAGGATACATATGGAGTTTGAAATTTGAGATCATGTGTTCTTGAAGTTATATCATCCTTATGATTAGTGAGGAATCTACCATGTGAGTAAGTTTTACCCACAATTTCTTAGACCTTTTGATGTTTTGGAGTAGGTTGGAGATATTGGGTATAGGTTATCACTTTGTCTATAGATGGTCCAAATTCATGATTTATTTTATATGTCACATTTTAATTTATATATTTATGGTGATTCCCACATTATTTACTATTTTTTTCTTGATGTTGAAAATGATGTTACCTTCATGAAAAGTCATATTGTGATCTAGAAACATCAGATAAAGGTTTTCATGGGAATTCTATTCCTTTGGTCAGTGTCCAATTGTGAATCGATGGGTTAAAGGTATGTATTTTGGAGCATGAGTCACAAATTCACACTTGATATCTATAATTGTTTGTTGTTAAATTTATTTTGAGATGATGTGTGTGGACTTTTCAATTTATAAGGCATTGGATGATATTGTATGTTTATAAACCTTGTTCCTAAAAGGTGTGGGTTGTGTTCCTATATATCATGTTCATTGAGAATTATATCAAATGGCGGTTATTATTTCCCCCTTTATTTTATTCATGGTTTTAATTTAAATTATCTTGGATGAGAATTTTTTCAGAGTTAACTGTTGTATGGGTATGGTTGCTCCTGATCCCTTCATTTATGTTTTAGGATGATGAATGGTGTTTGAGGAAGGATGAGTGATTAGAAGTGTTCCTTGATCTATAATTCCAGATGGATGAAGTAGGTCAGGGTGTGAATATATTGGTTTTTTGCAAGGGATTTTCTATTCATGCAAGTAGGGTTACAGTTTTTCACTATGATATGACCCTTATGTGTTGCGGTGTGAGGTAGTTCTCTCTAGAATCAATTTTTATTAGGGTTTTTTAGTCATGGAACATATTATTTGGTCATTGTGTGAATAATTTTTGGGTTTTTCATCAATAATTCTATCCAAAAATCTTTGTGTCACAGGATTATGGGTCAATGGGTGAATACGTAGTGGTTGAATTTCCGTCTTTCTATTTTCTGAAATGTTGTATCATGGAGAAGGTGTTATAGAATGATCATTCTTAAACCTCATTGGGGTTGAGAGTTTTTTTTTTAAAAAATGGATATATTTAGGTTGTTTCTATCACAAATTTTATTTCCTTAGTGGACATTTATGGGTAACATCGCGGTGATGATTGTCACACCTCGACTGAGTTTTTCCTAGGATAATCATAGTGTGATGATGGAATCTCATGATGTGAAAATGTATTTAAAATATAGGTGTAAATCTAAGAGTCCTATTAATTTCTTTTATAAAATGTAGTTTTCTGTCAAACTACTAATGATATGATTTTCATTGTTGGAGACTTCTAATCCCCATTTGACAACCCTTTATCATTGGCTTGATATTATTAATAATTATTCCTATATGGTGAGTTTCTTCTTCTTTTAGTCTTTCTCTCTTCTCTATAATCATACAGAAAAGTCTATGGAAATGGTATAATTATTTTTGGAAATGTTTTGGTGAGTGTCTAATGGTTATAGTTATTTTCCAAGATATTTAGCTTCCCTTTATTTGACTCTGGCCTCGAGATCATCTCTTATGTGCATTGTTTGTGAACAGAGACCATTGAATCTTCCATTGAGGTTGTGAATTCATTAAATATTCTTATTTTTTTATATTTTTTAGTAACATGATTTAGATTTATTAGGTAATAAATGAAAATTGACCTTAATGAACATAATAAACATAGATCAAGAGAATTGGATGTAATTAATGGGTGTTGCGATCATATGGAATTTATGCTCAATGATGGATTCTTAATAATATTTTCTAGTTATCAATCTTTCAATTGTTGTAATTATTTTCTTATTTAAATAATTAACCTGGTTTTAATTTGATAAACAACATAATTTTGGAAAAGTAAGGTGAATAATGAATGAGGAATAGGAATTAAGATTATCATTCATGCATTGAGCTACTAAATGTGAATAAAATTGTTATATTTGATAATTATAGCTATTTTAACTACTGCTATAAAATATTTTGATCATTGGTGGTTTCTCATAATTAACTTGCTAATTCATGGTGGAAATTGGTAAGATTTTGTGCAGAAATTGAAGTGGTTTGGGATATTCTTATATTAGTTTCTATTATTATACTCTTTTCTTTTGTAAAAACTTTTTTCCCAATGAGTTTGTGTGTAGAAAATAAATTCGGTTTCCATAAATTTATGCTATATGATGGTAAAGAATTTGTTGTGATTTTTTGTGAACTTGTTATGGTTAGGGTATTAGGAAAGGATTCCATAAGGATATATGGAACATGTTCAGAGAGGGGGATTTCCTATTTCCCATATGGCTGTGTAATAATTATCGATCGGTATCTTGGTTTGGGTTGAGAGGGGGACCTCTCTAACGTGTTTCTTATTTGATGTATGTTTGCATGATTTTTATTTTTTGTGACCTGTAATTGATTGTTTATATTTCTATATTCACTGAAAGTGAAATAGTACTTTTGGTAGTTCAAATTGAGTTCTAGGATACCAAGATTATGAAATGGGAAATGATGTTATAATAGAAACCATGGGATGGATGGGATAAATGTTCCAACGTTATGGAAGGAAAATATGGAAATTATGATATAAATTATGAAAACTTGTAGGATTGTGACGAAATAAATTTATTAAACCATAATTTTTTACAGGATTAATGAATAATTAAAAAAAGTAATTACTAAATGAAGAAATTTAACAATGATTAGGTCTTAATTCACGTGTCCCTGCATGAGATCTAGTTTACTATACCTATGTGATGGTATCCAAGTTTCATATAATAAATTGGAAGCATTAGAGTCTAAGGATAATTAATTTCTCTTAGATGGTTATTTGATATACTATTTATTATATTTTTGGATTTCATATGCTCCTTCACCCGAGTTGGGTGGGAAACCAAAAAAATAATGTTTTTAAGTTCCAGTTGTTTTCCCAAATATACGTGATGGTGTGAGAATGAATGGATTGATTCTCACTCTTCCCAACTCTCCCTTTAGAAATAGCATTTTTTAGGTGTATCTGGGTTAAAATAGATTAAGGTATAAGGTATGTTTCTTCATGAGCTATGATAGATTTTAGTTTTAATATAAATTTATACATGAACTATAGTGGCTTTAGATTATATCATATACATGTATCTGGATAGGGGTAACTACCGTTACAATAGATTTACTTGTATTAGATGTGATAACATGAGGTATAATGTATGATACATGGGTAATAGTGGATTCTATAATTTTTACTCTCTAAAAGATGTAGCTGAGATATATGTACATGAAGCGTAGGATGTGTTATGAATGTGGGTTAGTTACATGAGATCCATGATGAGTTATAGAAGGTATTATTGTCCATGATGATAGGATTTAGGGCATGAGAGTGAAAAACTATTTGGAAAGTGGCTGTGAAGTTCCATTGTTATGAATATGATATTTATATATTAATTTTTACTTCAATGAATTACATGGAGTGTGATCCATGGTTTGGATGAGATATAGTTGTAGCTAATTCAGGTAACTGTTTGGATTATTCTATTTGTTTACTAGGATTTAATATTATTATTATTTATTTACATATGATGTTTTGGGAGGATCCTATTGAGTATGCATGTATTCTCACCCTATAAATATAATCTATTTTTCAGGTTCATTGGATATGATTGGTGGTTGAGTTGGTTGTTACAAACTCATTGATTTATTTAGAAGAATCTAGAGTTCTTTGTTCACTACGAAGGATTTGTTTTGATATTACTAATTGTTTCCATTTTATGAAATTACATTCATGTATTTGTATTATTTATTTTTTTCCATGTATTTTATTTGAGGATCTAATCTTATCTATTTTTCTAATATTTTGATAAAGAGGGTAATTCATCCCATATGAATACATTTTATACCACTAATGATAATCTCCGACCCATGGTCTATTAAAGGTGGGCTTCGATGGTCATCCCCATCTTCACTGCTAGCTGAGGAGGGGTAATAGTTGGAGGGGGGGTGGGGTCATTAAAGATTGGTATCAATGATGATGGTTTAGAGATTGGACAGAGTTTTAAGAAAGTCCTTAGTGATGACATCATGGGTTGAAAGAGAAATAATACTAGTTGGACTTAGAACATGTTGTAAGAAATTGAGATTGACCATGATATTATTTTTTAGGCCCCACTTTGATTTGATGTAAGTACCTTAAGTATTCTAAATGTTCTATAAGAAGTGATAGTTCATATAATGAAGAGACCTTGGTAAGGGTTTTGTATCAAAATTATCTACTCATGTGTTTTAATTAGGTACAAAATGGTAATTTGGTAGAATTTTTTTTTAATTAACCTTCAATATTCTATATTCAAGGTTTATGAGTTCTTAATGGTAGTACAATTTAAATTCTAGATATAGGTAAACATACCTTTTACCTACATTTTAGAGGTGTTCTGTAATATTTTTCACTAGATAAACATAGAGTTGAGGTCAAAAATGATGATTTTTGGTGGATGATTCTTTGATATTTTTAACAACAGAGCCTATAGAATTATGATGGTTATATTTTAGTTTAGGAGACAATGTATTGGATAGTGTATTTGGAGATTGATTTTTGTTTGAACTATTAACTGAGGGAGAACTGGGTTCTATTGTATCTTATGATGCCATGTGGGGAATTTCAATAGTGCCACGACTTGTTCCTCAGGGATCATGACAAGTTGGCTATTATTGGAGAAAATTTTTAGGATCGTTTTTAAGAAGAGTTTTTTCCTAGACTATAATGGTGACTAATTGTTAGGATATCCTTACCCATTTCATGGGAAATTATAGTGTTTGAGACATTATTATCTAGTATAATGTCCCTTTCTATTATGTATCTGACCATATACTATATGAGAGGATAGAGTGAGGCATTTCAAGGGGTATTTTTTAGAGATCCTACTCTAGGTATCCCAGTTCATGTTTCTGATATATATTTAGGTACTAGAAAATTCATAATACATTAAGAGGGTACTGGCTAGGAATGGGTCTTTATGGGAGGGGAGTCTCCAGGAATACCCTCGATGTAGATCTATGGAAAGAATTTCGTAGTATCATGGATAGAATTATTTATAGAAAACATAGTTTAAGTTCATTCTTTCTTCATCCCTTTACATTGTAGTTGAAAATTATCTTTCCCACATTAGTGGATCTGGAATATTTTTTTCATGTGGAGGTTATATTTTTCACAAACTCATGTGTTTAAAATTTTTTATATTCAATTTTTGGTGTAATAACCTCTACATGATTAGTTGTTATAGTATTTTCCATTCAGGTAGTAGTGGAAGATGGGTGCTCCAGCTTTTGACCCCCCAGAGAGGGTATAGGGTTGATAGAGGATATCCACATGATACCCCTCATCCATAGAGACTAGAGAGATGCTATGAAGGTGTTTATAATTAGGGAAATATTGGATATATAGAAGTTCATGGTTAAATGCATGACATTGAGTTTCCAATTCCATGCAAGATAGAAATCAAGCAAGGTGATATATTTTTATATTCTACTTGGGTGTATACCTTTTTTGATTTAGGATTTACATGATTCTTAATTTAACATTACCTAGTCCCAGATATGGGAATTGAGGTAGAGAGGCTTCTGATTCCCTTGGTTTTGACTAATGTAGTTTGTGGTTAAGATATGTTATATGTTTTTTTAGATATTGTGAGTTTATGTTGGGGTTATATATCTCTTAAAGAGATTTACTTTGTTTATGGATATATCAATACAATATCATCCATGACTTGGATTAGTTGAATTTAGTTAAGGTTAATGTTGGTTTCATCATGAGGGGTGTTATATTTTTTGATTTAAATATAGATAAGGATGCATTTTTTTGTGATAGAGACCCTTATATGGGTTTGAGGAGTATCAAATCCATATCTTATATGATTGATGGGATGATACTGATCTTAATATAGGATCAACCAATGGTGTTTTCTATGTTTTTATAGAGTAACCCGATATATTTTCTAAAACTCTTATGCCCTAACCCCAAAAAATGAGATCATGTTTAGAATAGATTTGGATATGGGTGACACATTAGTAATGATGTCCCTATAAAATTTTGAAACTTCTATGTTATGGGATACAAAAATTTAGAATAATGATATTCTACAGTGTTGGTTTATTTTCCTTATCTTATGGTTGTCCTGTTATATTTTACAAGAAGAAAATTGAAATTTTAATTTGTGTATCAATTATAATTGTTTTAATTTTTTGATAGTTAAGAACCACTATCCTTTATTACATATTGATGATCTATTCAACAAGTAGAAGGGACCTAGCTAGTTCTTAAAGATCAATTTGTGTTTAGGGTATCATCAAATGTGATTGAAGTACGAGGATATTTCAAATAATTATTTTGAATATCATTTTGGAAATTGTGTGTTCATTTTAAATCCATTTGGTGTTACGAAGTGTTAATCCATATTTATAGTATTGATGAATTTTATGTTCCATGAGTTTCTAGACTGGTTCATGATGGTGTTTATTAATGAAATCAAACAACTTTCAATATCTGAGGAGTAGAATACATAAAATCTATGAGATATTTTGGGATAATTTCTTTGTCATTAGTTATTTTTAAATCTATACAATTGAGTGTTTGGGGATTAATAGGTGAATTTCCTGGGTCATGTCATATTTCATTGTGGAATATTCATATATATTCTGATGATTCAGGAGGTTGTTTCTTTAGTATCTCCCAATATGTTGTAGAGATGAAAAATTTTCTTATTATTAATGGATATAATATGTTATTTATACTTAAATTATGTAAAATTATGACTTCTATAAATGCTTCAATAACAGAGGATGAGGTCTCCATGTGGAATAAATTGTGTTGGGTTTATTTTGAGTACTTTAAGGATAAACTGGTCAGTGTTCCAGTCCTTTGATTTCCATTGGATGGAGTTATGTTAAAGGTGTATTATAAGGCTTTGAATATTGGATTGGGACGTTTCTTGGTGAAATAGAAAGTATTTATATCTTATAAGTCTCAGAATTTTTAAACAAAGTAAGTTAAATTTTCTTCTGATGATCTTATGTTTTTTGAAGTGGTGTTTTCTCTGAAGTTATAACCACATTACCTTATTTGTGGGAACTTTGTGGTCTTTTCAAATCACAAGATATTTAATTTTATTTTCCCACAACTTTATTTTAGTATGAGATAGTGATATTGTATGGAATTATTATATTATTATGAATTTTTTATTTCTTATACACCTAGGAAAGGAAATTTTGAGGAATATGTGTTGAGTGTTAAGTCTCACGATTATTATGTTACAGATTCTAGAGATTCATAGAGAGTGATATAAGATCTTTTATTATTTCAACTTATTATTGGGTTAGTTCATAACAGAGGGTGTCTTTATCAGATGTGGACGAATTCTTCTTTGGTGCAATAGTTGGATGGGTCTAGGTTGGGTATTTTGATGTGTGTTGTTAGGATATATTTTTTTTGTGGTTATAACCGTGAGGTATTCTTTAGGATAATCATCATTGAGTATTTTTTCAATATAGGATATTCATTCCTTATTCAATGTGGGAAGTGGTTGATTGTGAGTTCCATAGTTCACTCTTCTTTCTGAATTCTAAGGTGGGAAAGATGTATTATTCATTGTGAGTTCATTGTTTGTAGTGTTAGATGATGTAATCCAATCCAATGTTTGTATCTAAAAGTATTGTCTTCCAGTTCGTAAAGTTTTACCATAGTGTTCCTAGTGGTTATCTTCTGCCACATGATGTTCCCCAATAGAATTTGTAGGTCATATAAATGGGATATATCAATAGTTTTCATAAAATCTAGGGTGTATGTGATTCTATATTGGTTATTTTTGGTTTCTAGATAATGTTAACTCACTTTATGGTGATTAAGGGGCAATCTTGGTGGTTATTTTATCAAGGAGTTATTTGTAATAGGTGGTTATGTTTCATGGGGTTCTTAAGATGATCATATATCATTGTTATCCCCATTTCATGTTAAGAGTGTGTAGATGGGTGAATCATGAATTTAAATTATAGATACTCAAAAAAAACTATTTTATATCCACATATAGATTTTTTGGAAGGGTGGAATATCCATACTCTAGAAGAAATGTTGTGCATATGCGTTATATATTTTTTAAAGTTTGTGGATGCAACACTTTACCTTTTTTATTTTTATATTAAAAACTACTATTAATATACCATTTATATGAACCTATTCTAAGAAATGGATGTCTATATTTATGATCTCTATTTTTTTTGAATGAAGTATGAGAATCCTCTATTCTCGCACTAAAATTGGTTCAGATTCGGATAGAGAAGGTGGAGGTGATCCATGAGAAAATGAATGTCAAACATGATCATTATAATTCTTTTATAGATTATAAGAGGGCATATCTAGAGTTTTATGTTTTATACTATGTTTCTTTTAAGACATATTTTCATCATTTACATTGAAGGTTTAGTCTTAGGATTAATATTTATCTAGAATTTGTTTGAACTTTAAATTCATTGGCACATGTTTGTGTTATTATATATCAATTATCACTTCCCCTATATATGAGCTAAATTCATGTCATCTTGCATGTGTTACAACTTCTTCCGTATCTTTATATATATTCCCATGTCATCGAATGGGGTGAGAAATATGTTGAGTGTGATATGGCCTTTGAGGAACAACTGATTGGGATCTAGTTCTAGTAGAAGAAGGTGTTATGTAGGCATGATATTCCCCGGGTTTGTTCATATAGAGAAACAACAGCTTAAAGGATTGTACCTTGGAGCATGAATTGGAAATTAATTCCCAACATCCGAACTTTTATTATATTATATTTTATTAAGATGATGCGCATGACATTGTTCATTTATGTGAAGATGGATGGTGTACCATTTTAGTGTACTTTGTTCCTATTTGGTGTTGGATACATTCTTATGCAAAGATATCATTAGGTGGTATTTAGTGGGGTGTTTATTATGTTCCCTTTTCTTTTTTAGTATTTGTTTTAAATTCTAGAGGATAATAAAATTTTAGGATGTATTTTATGTAAGAGATCTATTTCTTTTATTCCATTATTTTGTGTTTGGTTTTATCAGTGGTCTTATAAGAATTAGGATTAAGAAGGAGTGTGGATTTAGTTTTCAATTTAGAAGGAGGAGTACTTCCACAAGAAGACCATATTGTCTTAGTGTGAGGGGTTAACTATAGATCGAAAATTGTGTTGTAGGTTGGTATTGTGACAATTATTTTGTGTGTGAGTATGTACGGTAGTGCTTAGTAGAATCACTTTTTCTAAGTGTTTGTTAGTAATGATGAATATAATACCTAAAATATAGAATAATAAATTAAGTCATTATGAAATCCATGGGATGGATATTGTAAATGACCAAGTAGTAAGGAAGGGAAATCGATAAATAGTAATATAAATTATAAAAGCTTTTTTTCTTTTGATAAAATGAAATAATTAATCCAGAATTTGTAATATGATTAATGAATAATTAATAATTACTAGTTACTAAACCTTAATGATAAATAATTATTAGATATTTATTATTTTAAGATTTTATATGATATAGTTTTCTATATCATAGTTGTGGTTGTCAGGTTCTATATGGGACATTAGTTATAGTTGACTCTATATCTTGGTACTTTCTCAATGTTTCTTATGTGATATTCAATACACTATATGTTTTTGATTTAATATGCTCTACCATTCGAATTGGGTGGGAAGTCAATAGTAAATGGTTTTTTTAGGTGTTTTCTCTAACATCTAGGTTGGTGAGGGAAGAGATAGATGAATTCTCCCACTTACCCACTCTTCCTTTGGATATAGCAAGATATGTAGGTGTATTTGGGTTGTAATGGATTAATGTATTGGGTATGTGTCCACACATTATGTGATGGTTTTCAGTTTTACCATACATGTATCTAGAGCCTGTAACGCCATGAGTTTAAAACATATTCCTGTATTCTTTCAGTAGTAACTATGGTTACAAGAGGTGTAGTAATATGAGCTCAGATGTCTTAAGGTATAATTCATGATACATAGGATGTAGTGGCATCAAGGATTAATAATTGTAAAAAGATGTTTCTGAACAAGGTGCATGATGAGTTATGGATGTGTTATGGTTGTATGATGTGCATGATGACTTATGGAAGGAATTTTAGAATCATATGTTTGGAATTGGAGTGTGAGAGAAAAAATCTAGTGGGGAAGTAGATATATGCTACCATTATTATATATACTATTTAGATATAGAATTACTTACTTTTATGCGTTACATTTTGGGTGTACTGTAGTGAGGATGAGATTTATTTTTACCTGAATTAGGTAATATGTTGGTTTTTTCTATTTTTTGACCAGGCATCAGTATGCTTCATTCAAATTTACATGAGGGGTTTCAAGGAGGATCTAGATATGTATACCTATATGACCTCCGCATATATATATGAAATATTTTCAGATAAAAATGGATATGATTGGTGGTCGAGCATGATGCTACTAGCTTGTAGAGTTATTTAGGAGTCGTGGGAGTTTCTAGATCGTTTTCTAGTATTTTTTTTGGTATTTCTAGCTATTTCCACTTATACTAAATTTCATTCCTATATTGGGATTGTTTTTATTTATGATTTGGCATATATAAAAGGATATGATCTTATTTATTGTCCTTAAACATATATAAATAGGGAAATGACTTACAATTGTATGAATTATAAAACCATTATTTTATTTGAAATCTCATAGTCTATTGGAGATAGGCTTATAGGTCATCTTCATTTTCACTACCATCCAATGATAGGTACTCTGGCTAGTGATGTGGGGGTTATGAGAAAAATAACTTTTTAGACATTTAAGTGTTCATATTATTATTCACTATCAATTAATGAATTAAGTAAATGTTAATATATATTTTTATATATCTAAAAATTACATTAAATTCATCATTTAAAATAGACCAATTTAATTTATTTAGATAAAAAATAGATAAGGCATATAAAACCAATTCTATGAAAATAACACATTTACCATTTCAATTATCCATGGAATTTAAAAAGGTGACTATTTTTGTGTCCAAAAATAAATTTAAAATCATTAATTATTTTGAAGATATAGATTCTAAATATCATAAATTTAATTTCTAAATGTGATAAAAATTAATTTTAATATGAAAACAAAAAACATATAAGTTGTTTGGGGGAATTTTTTCAAGTATAAAAGAAATTTATTTTTATTCCATTTCATTTATTAAAAATTATATAAATACAAACTTATAATATTATCAATAAAATTCAACAGAATCATTTTATATTATCTTATAGTTTAATTTATTATGATAAAAATTCATTGCACATAAAAATTCAATTTGTTTAAAAATATCTTTTGTTACCATTAAATAATTTTATATTGATTTCTAACCAATTTATAGTCAATTTAAGAGTTATTATTATAATTTTCATTTTAATAAACAAAAAATTTATTTTAACATTCCAAATCTGAGAAATATATCATTTAAATAGAGAAACAAAATATATAAAAAATAATATTTTTAAATAAATAAATTTTTTAGGGTTTGGTAATGAAAATATTATTCATTATAGTTTAATATTTATTCAATGGATGTTATTTATTTACCATAATAATCATTCTTAATTTTTAATCTATTTTATTTAAATCATTGATTAAAATTATTATGTTTAATAAAAATGCATATTTGATAATAAAAATTTATTTAGAATTAAATTTATATTCTTTAATTCCATTAACACATATTTTATTTATTTTCATGTAAATTATTTATAATGAGGATATATATATTTTACATAATAATATATATTATATGTTAAATATATACCAGTAATTCTAAACTAGAAACATGTTTACTAGAGATATAACCAATGACTATATTCCTTTTATAGAACCCTGACCCCATTAGCCACTCGAACATTGCTTCGGGTCGGGTCCCCCTGGCCTTAAGCACACATACCCCTATGCCAAAGGCAACTGACTAACAATGAGGGTGTAAATGGGTGATAAAGGGGAGACTCTGCCCTTTGGTTATGATATAATTATAGTCTATATAAATATAAACCTACATAAAATAAAGTCCATAAGACACTAGACCAATACCCCGCCCATGGAAGAAGCTCAATCCATACAAAGAAATAGTGAAAACAATTAACCACAACAGCAGGAGAATGAATAAAAAATCTGAACATACCATTTTTAGCTAATCATTCATATAAAAATGGGTCATACATATCAATATGAAAAGTATCTCCAATTTCCAACTTAATTACATACATATAATAGCATGCTGGTACAAAAAGAAAAAAGAAACTCTAACTGACACAAGAACTCATTACCACTTGCATTCCATCCCATGCTAACTCAAGTACTGTGATCCAACTCCTTAGCCCAAACCTTTAACTAAAGGTAAAGCCATAAAGTCTATAAGCATCATGAAGGGCCCGTGTAAGATGTGATAAAGAATCTCAGTAGGCCACTATCATTGTGTTCTTATCTTCTATTTGTGATTTGGAAGGTTTATACTAAAATAAATAAATAAAACATCACATATACCTAATATTATTAATGTTTCATTCCTTGTTCTTAGAATCCACAAGGAAGTAATTACATGCTTCAGACATCGCTAGTATAACTGTAGTTGGAGGATCCTTACTAATAAAATCAAGAAATATTCTATTTTATAAGAAGCCTGGTGAACCCTCGGGTTTCACATTTAAATGTCACCCAACACATCATTCCATTAATAAAGTAACCAATGTCCCAAAGGAATTCCAAAAAAATAAGAACCTAGTCCCTTAAACCCCTGTTCAAAAGATCCCAATAGCTCTAAGCCTGACATCAAAAGGCACAATGACAACCTTCCCTCAAAATAATCTCATCCTCATCATAAATGCAGATGCACTGATGAATAGAGGTTTCCTTCCTCCCAAATAGGTTCTAAACCATCTACCACAAGTACGAAAATACTCAACCACAAACCAACAGTCTCAACACTATAAATCGATGGCTCCTCACTATCCCTATGGAATTCTAGGACAAGAACCTCCAACCATTTCCCTAAGATACATATAATAGTGGCATCTACCCATAGGATTGGCCAATACCACATCACCATATTTGTCCTTATGTGTAAAAACAACTGAAAACAACATGTTTACCAACACAAGTGAGTCTATATCACCAACTAAGAACCTAAAACACACTATTATGGCTCCTCGTTTCCTTGCGACCACATCTCTCATCCAATGATCAACACCATCCACTATCACATGAGTATTTAACATATCCCAATAACATCATCACCTCAATATATGTTTGTGTCAGTCAACTAGTGATCAAAATCACTCATAATCAATATATATATATATATATATATCGGGCCACACCCAGCCTGATGATCACATCACCTCAAATCAGATAGTCTACACTATCTTGATCCTTGGGACAAGCCATTATAGTTCCCATAGAACAATGATATTCATTAGATTTAATTATTTTAAATAAACTAAAACAATTTTATAAATAACCAACACCCCCGCCAAATCATACCAATACCCGAAGACAATCTCTAGGATTCAACCATTTATATAATTGACGAGCATTCCCTAGGTATCTTCTATGGGTTAAATTAATTAATTAAAGGTAACTACATAAATTAAAGAGTATCACTCAGTCAGAAAAATGGTGCAATCAATAACTCACCCCTCAAAAAACTATAAAATCAGAATGTAAGATGAGCACCACCTACCTCATGTTGGTAGATGTGCACTCATCCAATATTATCCTTTAAATCAATCTGATTTGAAATAAAATGACATTTATGATGAGAAAACTGAAAATAGTGTAAATTGGATAGCATGGATTTAGAATTCTATATGATGATTATAAAGGAAAATAGAAGGAAGAGGACTTATGATCTTACATATGCAGTTCCAACACACTCGACATCTTGAGGAATGGAGTCTGAAAAAAGAATCTAGCTCAAAGATAGAGGAGGGGAGATGAGGGTTCTCCTATTCTCTTCATGGGAGTGGGAAAAGAAAATTAGAGGAAGAAGGAATAAAATAGTGTAGGTTTATTTTGGTATTTTAACACTTTTAATGGGCCACATGGTAAGCTTGCATGGTTTGGAAAACTATGTGATAACTGTGTGGCTCTTACAGCTTAAGAGCCAAGCCATGCACAGTTAGATCATACAATTTGGCCAAACCATACTAAGCCCATGCAAAGAAACTTATTAAGTGGATTGATATTCTGGATTGTGCACAATTTTCCCAAACCACGTGCAAGAAGTGTAGATCCATCTGCTAAAAACTACAGAGGATCACACATGACTGTGTTCCCTAACCTATATAGTTTCCAAAACAATGCTCAGTGCATTTAGAGGCTGAAAAATTTCTCCATGAAGTCCATAGAGTTGTTCCAAACCATGCACCATAGTCTATACACCTAATACTATTTTGGTTCTCCACCTCTAACACATCAGAAATCCAACCATTTCCTCATGACACATTCCAAGAATTCAAAATCATCTAAAAACAAGGTCTTGTGTTATGGAAAATTTGGGAATTAAGATTCTTTAATGATAAAAGAGTTGGTTTACAAACCAAAGATAGAAAATTCAAAAAAGGTGAGTAATTAAAACTCTTAAAAACCCCAGGATATTAAAATATCCCAACCATAACATTTCCCTTATGATCTATAAAAAAACCCAAAGTTGGTTCTAAACATACCCATATTAGTAAAATTAATCTGGACTACATCAATCTAAAAGGGAACACATCAACTACCTCATGGGTGTAACACCCGAATATTTTATTGAATGTATCTTCTTAAATTTAATTTCTATGACGACCTAATTTTCACACAAACCAAATCTTAAACGAACACTGATATACAATTAAATATAATTATTTTAAAATGACCGTTATTGAATACCAGTTAAATTGGAAGGAATGAATATTGTCAAAAAATTATTAAATTTACCTGTTATATATTCAATCAAATATTTTTACATTTAAATAAATGATTTTATAGGCATAAGATAAAAATGAATCCAATTCCACGCATTAAAAGGCCACATTTATCTAGAGGAACTTTTACATCCTTTTTATGGCACACTTGTTTTAAAACAAAATCATAACAAATTTAAAAATTTTATTGAAAAAAAGAAACTTCATTTTTAACAGAGGAATTCCAAAATTAGATTATGGTATCATTTTTGTATTTTTCTGAAGATATTTATTTTATAGTGAATAGTGAAAAATCCCAATTTTTATAAAAGTGTTATTTTATTTATATTAATATTTTATTTATGATTTTTATAGTAAACTCACATATTAAATTATAAATAATTTTTATTCTTCTTATAAATAAAAATATGATATATTTACATCTTGGAAAAAGTAGATAAATGCTTTAGAAAAGATAAATTAAGGGTTGGTACTTTTGCGAAACATAAATAGGATTTTATAATTGAATTAATTATTTAAAAATATTGGTTTCAATGAAATTGATTCATAAATTAATATTTTGTTTTCTTATGATTATAATAAAATTTTTTGATACATTAATTTATTTTTCAAAGTGTAATAAAAACAGTTATAGTATTATAATTGGCATTTTTCAAGTAGTTGTTGATTTTATTTAAAAATTTAATTTATAATAATTGAAAATTAATTTTCATAAAATAGTGTCTATTTTAGAATTTTACACATCAAAAAATGTTTAGGGTGAATTATTGGTATTTTTCTAAAATACTTGATTTTTTTATGAATAGTAAAATACAATAATTTGTGGTATATATTCATTATAAGTTAAATACACTATTAGTTTTTCCATTTCTAATCTAATCAACAAAATATCAAACTAAACTTTATTATCTTAATATATTTAGTGATAATCCTAAAAATATTCATATTCATTATCCAAAATAATAAACAAATGGTTAAACTTGGAAAAAAAAACACTCCTCTCATCCACTATAAATACCACCCCTCACCACCCCTTCTCCTCAGACCTCCAAAGCCATGTATGTAGTAACATTTATGCCCAGTTACTCTCATAAAAATCTCCCCCATATTATGGTATTTGTTTTATCACCCAAAAGACCATTTCAAGGTTCATTAAGAAGGTTTTCAAGGAGAGAGATTCAAGAGGTAAAATCCCCATTTTTTATTTTAATTTTAATCCAATTTATATTCTTTTCTTATGATTTCGCAAACTAATATATCAAAACATGAATGATAAATCCAGTATCTAATATATATTATAATTTTATTATGAATCTTGGATATCCACCATCAATTTTTCTCACTTCCCCTTTTTGTTCTAAAAATGAAAACAACTTTTGTGGGTGTCGATTCACCATCTTCATAGATGATAATTCTTTTGTTTTTTAATACCAAATTAAAGGATGGGCATAAAGCTATTTTTATTGTAAATAAATTATAATATGTATATTAATACTTATTTAGTGTTCAAGAACCATTATATGTACATAATATTAATTAATAAAACAAAACTAGTGCATGATGATCAGAAAAAATACAAATAATCCCTATAGTTAAAATTAACATTTTATTTCACAAGTAATCATCATATCTAGAAAAAAAGATATATAATGAAATTAAATATTATTTAATTTAATTAATAATAAATAATTTAAATTCAAGATAACTATTACAATTTTACATGATCTTTCGTACATGTATACTAGTTAACCAATTTTGAAAACCAAGGAAACGAACACTTCTGAACGATAAAATTGAATCTTATAACTCATAAAAAGGCCATATGTCCACTTTATAAAATTATAATAATAAAAAACATTATAATAAATTATTAATTAAATTATTAATGAATATAATTTCTTTATCCAGGATGTTAAGTACAAGTACAGAACATTTTCAGACAAAATATAAGAGTTTTATCATCTCACTTTTATTTCTTTGAGATATGACATATTTACCACTATTTCTTGTGTGTTGTGTCTGAATAATGCCCATTTATTAGTAATATTGTGAATAAATTTATATTCATCATATTAAATCTTTCATTTTATGATACATAATTTTATGGGTAAAACGATTCGACTCTTCACATTGTGGTAAGGGATTATCCACGGACATCCATTTCCCATTCAGTTTCTTCTTTATCTCTCATTAACATAATGTAATTCTTAATTATTTTTATTTAATTATTCAAAATTATTTTTTTTATGATTTAAATAAATTTAACCCTCTCAATTATTCTTTATTTAATGGAAAATACATGTATTATTAGGTTTCCTTTTCACATCCTCTCAAAAAGCAAGCTCGATTAGAGGTAATTTCCAAATTTCATACCCATTTTAATGTAAAATCCGTAATACATTTTAAGTATAAAATATTTTTATTAAATCACTATTTTTATCATTAAAAACAATATTAGTACATTTATGGTTTTATGAAAAAAATTATTCCTTCATATTTTTTAAAGACTCATCTATATTTTCCCTCAAACCAAACATAAGTGGCTCATTTCTAAAGTTTCTTAAACACTCTTTTTTACATGTTTTCCCTTATGTTGTAAATTTCAGTATGAATATTCTATTATGATCCCTAAAATATAATTTAATTACCTTTTATTTATTGGGAGACAAATTTCTACAATCTTATATTATGATAGAGACAAATTATTTTCCCAAAATAACTCTTCTTCGAAAAGTAAAAGTGAAATTTCTCTCAAGAATTCATCAATGATTTTATTAGAGTTTTTTAATCTATTTCAACACCCTATGGTGACTCTTATCTTTGTTGTGATTGATATTTTTTGATATAATACACCATATTTTATTAAATGGTTTATGATCAGTTTGAATATGGACATGCTATTTTGAAACAATTCAATATATTACTTAGAATGGTTTATGATTATGTTTATTTTTATAGGGAAAGTTGTTAAAATTTATTATTCTAGTTTCAATTTTAATGAATGGGTTGATTATATTTCACCCATTTCATATGAGTAATTAATTAGACATATTATGTGATGAAAGAGGCCCACTATATCTCCTCGATGCATCAGTAGGTCCCATTAAGAAAACTAGACCGAGATTTTTACCAATTTATGTATGGTGTATTGGATAAAATCATGACGTTATGTTTATCATGTCTTTAATTTTTCATTCCCTCATCATGATACTAGCAATTGATAGTACATGTGATTATTCAACTAGTAAAATATCCATGGTATTGTTTCTTAATCATTTGATTATTTATGGAATTATTTAATTAGATTTTATTCCTACTATTTTATGATCAAGAGTTTCTTTTAACAGAATAAGTTTCTAGTTATTTACCATGAATTATTGTTTTTGTTTATATATGATAGCTTCCATTGTATTTTGTACCATTACTGAGATTTTGAGATCACCCATTTATTATATTTTATTTTTCCCCAGAATGTGATGAAGCATACTAGGAATGATGTATAGGTATAATCTAGGAGTTTGTTGATGTTTCCAATATAGTTTCTGTGTATTTTTTTCCTTCCAAGTAATAATGTAAAAATTATGTTTGCATCCTACTTTCCCAAGTTACTAAACTACTTGGTCCTTTGGGATTCATCTTACTAGTCAATTATTTCAATATAAAAATGTAAGGCACTAGCTCTCGGATCTTGGGTTAATGGTCATTATAGTTGGTATCATCGGAAGTTTAGTAGAAGCCTTGGAAACTGGATTTAGAAAACATATATTAAGAAACATAACCCTATGATATAGATAGAGTATAATCATATAATATCATCCTATAATTTTGGTAAGGTAGATATTATGTGGGTCTTCCTATCAATACATTCCTATCTAGATACTAATTTTGAAGTGGTTCTAGCATAGATGCAATTAGGGGTAACCTATCCAAAAAAAGTGCATCGGTCCAGACTCTATGAAACCAGGTACATGACAACATGCCTTACAGTGCACTTGGTTTGACACTCATGGAGGATATTATTAAGATAATTCATGTTTAATTTAAAATATATTATAATGGATTTAAAAGTAAATATTCCACCAAAGAAACCATGTTTATTATTGTGAGATTAGTTATTTATCAGTTTTAAATTTATGTTAAGTGTTATTCTAGTTATAAATTATGCATTATTATTTATATTCTAATTTAGTGTATGTCATTTTTTAGAAATGACACATCCTAGAAGAACTTTGAACCTCCCCAATACACATGATATAATATAATAATTAGAATATATTTTATGGTCATATTCCAATCATTCAAAGGGAACATGTCTCCCAAAAATTATTATTATATGAGGCTATTGTATAATGTGATATCAAGACAAAGACGAATTTTTCCAAGTTTTATGGTTTTAAAAGGAAGAAAGCGAAGAAGATGGGGACAAAGAAAATGATGGATAATGGGATTAAGGGAAAGTAGTATTTTCTTACATGTGATAATTGTAGAAGGAAACACCTTTGAATATGATCAATAGGAAATTGAGTTTTCTTCAAGTCTGGAGAAAAAGGACACCAGGACCATAATTCCAAGAGAATGAAATAAATTTACAATATTTAATGCCTTAACTGTAATGATATGGGTCACTTTGTAAATGAATTTGACAAGCGTCAATTGAATATATCTCTGAAGAAGCAATGAGAACATTTTAAATCTTATCCTTTGACCACAGATGAAGAGGAATGAGTAATATGATACTATTTTGATTCATTAATTACTTTATTTGGGTATTTTATCAGCAATTATTTGTTTATAAGATTCATAAGGTATATAAGTATTGTATAGAAACACTTATTATTTATTGATTTGGAAGAATGAATTTTTTCATTAAGGTTTTAAAATGTCAATGAATTCATTTATTTGGAATGTGGTATTAAGAGCTATATTATTAGGAGAATCTTATTTTAAGTTGATTTAGGAAATTGAGTGAACTTTATTATAAATTTTTTATCATGTATTGAGTAAATACTTGTTTTTGATGAGCATTAAGATTAAATAATTGTGTACTGGACCAATTTATACATTGGGAATTATTGTTCATTGAAAAAATATGGTAACCATATTGGTTTTATTAAAAAATAATTGGTTGAAGGAATTAATTAAGGACCATATGATTCGTTAAAATTTCTTCCGGCATGAAACATTCATCTTGAACATTCATTTCTAGGCATATGTTATGAAGTGAAATGGGTCAAAGCATAACCAAAAATGAGATTATTCTTATGAAATTGAAAGTAAACGAGTATGGTTATTTTTTCATGTTACTGTATAAATTTTAAAATAATCCCTCATCCTTAGGAAAAATATTTTTGAACAAAAATGTTATCCATTTACTTTTCCTTCTAAGAAATCAATGGTTTTTTAACCGATCACAATGTTTACATCTCATGATGGTTAACATTCTAAATTAATATGTTCTATATCACTCACCATCATAACTTGATAGTTAGATTTCAATTCCATATCAATGTTATCACTTTCTACTAACGGATTCATACTTAAAATCCCAGTTTTTTTTGTGACAGTCACATTTCCCTTTCCCTCTTATTTAGATGATGTTTTATTAACCTAATTTCTTATGTGGTTTTCCCATAAAATAAATTTGAAGTATCAAACTTTTATTTTCAAAGTAAAATTTCAAATCGCAAGGACACAATTTATTAAAGGATGGTAGAATGTAAAACCAAATGATTTCATGGTATGTGTCTTTTTAAATTTAACTTCTTCGATAGCATTGGTTTCACACAACACCAAGCTTAAATGAACGATGATATACAATTAAATTTCATTATTCTAAAATGAATGTTCTAACCTATCAATTAAATTGGAAGGAATAAATTGTATTAAAACAATTATGAAATTTTTATATTATAAATGTGATCAAATGTTTTTAATTTCATCCAAATCATTTTATTTAAATAATATAAGAATGAATCCAATTTTACGTATTAAAAGGAGATATTTTTTTAAAGGTAGTTTTACCCCTTTTTGATGATTCACTTATTTTAAAAATAAATTTCGACAATTTCATAAATTATATTTAACCAAATAAACTTTATTTTTGAAATCATAATTTTAAAATTATCTTCTGATGATTTTGTTTTATTTTTCTGAAAATATTTATCTTCTAATGAATAATGAAAAATCCCGATTTTTATAAAATTTAAATAATATTTATATTAATAGTGTATTTAAAATTTTAATATTAAACTAACCTATGAAGTTATAAATAAATTTTATGATTATTATAAATAAAAATATGATTTATTTATATCTTGAAAAAAGAAGATAAATTATTTAAAAAAAATACATTAAGTGTTGGTATTTTTATGAAACATAAATGTTTATTCATAATGTTTCAAATAAAATAATAATTTAAAAAAGAAATTCTTTTCATGAAATAGAATCATAAATTAATATTTTGTCTTATTATAATTATAATATAATTTTATGATACCGTAATTAATTTTTTAAAGTGTCATAAAACATGTATGATATTAAAATCAAGACTTTTCATGTAAATGATGCATTTGTTTAAAAAGTAAATTTTAAATAATTAGAAAATTATTTTCATAAAATCTATTTTATATTTTAATTATAAAAATTTTAAAATCGTTAGGGTTAATTTTTGGGAATTTTCTAAAATACATTATTTTTTTTACAAAACGTAAAATACACTACTTTATAATATATATGCATTATAAGTTAAATACAATATTCCATGAGTAATGTATGATGTAATCACAATAATATAGAACTAACCTTAAATATTTCAATATATTTAGTGATACTTATCAAACTATTCATAGTATTTATCCAAATTAATAAACAACTGAATAAAATATTCAAAACACACTTTTCTCCTCCTCTAAAAATACCAACCCTCACCACTGCTGATCCTCACACATCTGAATCCATGAAGCTTGTTCAATTTATACCCAATACCTGTCCCAAATCACTTCCCCATGTTATTTTATTTCTTTTCTCACCCAAAATACAATTTAAATTTTTCTTAAGGAGGTTCTCAATGAGAGGGATTCCAAAGGTAAAATTTCTTTTTGTTATTTTAATTTTCTTTTAATTTATTTTCTTTTATTATCCTTTACATACCACATATATAAATGAATTCAAGATAAATTTAGTATCTTAAATATAATATAATTTTTTATGATAATGTATATCCACCATCAATTATTTTCTCTTCCCCGATTTTTTCAAAAAATTAAAACGTTGTCCATGAGGAGTCGATTCACCAACTTCATAGACAATGGTTCTATGATTTTATAATACCTCCTTCAAGGATAGTAGTAAAACCATTTTTATGGTTTAACCAGATTATAATATGTATATTAAAACTTATATTGGGTTTTGAAAGATGGTATATATTCATAATATTAATTTAAAAAACAAAACTACTGCGTGATGATAAAAAAAATGCCAAATAATGCATACTATTATTATTAATGTTTTATCTAATAAATCATACTCTTATCTAGAAACAAAATAATATATATTAAAATTAAATCGTATTTAACTTCATTAAAAATAAATAATTTCATTTCTAGATTACTATTCCAATTTCACATGATCTTTCGTACAAGTATTCAAATGAACCAATCATGAAAGTCAATGAATCAAACACTTCCGAACGATGAAATTGAATCTTATAACTAATTAAAAAGGACATTAAAAACTTAATATAATTATAAAAATAAAATAAATGTTCAATAGGTTCTTAATTAAATAATGTATTAATCTAATTTCATTATCCCTAACGTTATGTACTTGTGGACAATGCTTTTGGACATAATGTAAGGGTTTTATCATCTCACATTCATTTCTCTGAGATTTGACTTACTCACCACTATTTATTGTGTGTGGTGTATATATAATACCAAATTAAATATCATATCATGATAAATATTTATCATCATGGTATTAAATATTTCATTTTATGATCATTAATATGTTGGGGCACTCCGTTCGACTGTTTGGAAAGTGGTGAGGGATTCCCCCCAAACATCCATTTTTCATTTGGGCTACGCATTATATCTCTTTACACCAATGTAATTATTCATTATTTTTATATACCTATTCAACATTATATTTTTATGTTACAAACAAATTTTCATTTTTCAATCCTCATTTCTTTCATAGGAAATACATGTTTTATAATCTTTCCTTTTAAATACCTCCCTATAAGCTAGCCCAATTAATGGGAACAACCCAATTTCATACCTATTTAATGAAAACATCATAATATGTTTTAATCCACCAATATTGTTTTTCTAAAATCAATATTTTTATCATGAAAAACAATCTTAGTTAATTTATGGTTTTATAAAAACAATTATTCCTTTTTTCCTCTTTAAATACTCATTTATATTTTCCTTCAAATCGCATTGAAGTGGCTTATTTATAATGTTTATTAAACACTCTTTTTACATTTTTTCACTTCATTTTTTAAAATTCAGTATGAATATAATTTTAATATTGCAAAAATATAATTTCATTCCCTTTTTTAGGATATAAATAATTATAATATGATTTTAAAACAAATACAACTGATTTTTCCAAAAGAACTCTTCTTTGTAAAGTGAGGGTATTTTTCTCAATAATTCCACAATGATTAAATTATAGTATTTTAATATTTTTCAATACCATATTTTGAATCTTATGATTAATTTTTATTTAAATTTAATTATTTCATCTACCTTATTTTATTACATGGTTGTTTATCAGTTTGACTTTGGATTTGATATCTTGATACCATTCACCATATTACTCTGAATGGTTTATGATTATGTTCATTGTCTTGGGAAAGTCATTAAAAATTCATATTCTAGTTTCAATATTAATTTATATGTTGATTATGATTCACCCCTTTCATATGAGGAATTCTTTTAATGTAGTAAGTGACATGAGGGTCCTTTTATAGCCCCTTGTTGAATCATCAGGCCTCATGAGGCAAACTATATAGTGTTTTTTACCTATTTATATATGGTGTCTTGGATAAACCCTTTAATGTATATTTATGATGGATGAAAATATTCATTTCCTCATTATGATAATAGAAATTGATATTCCTTGTGATTAATCGACTATTATAATATTCATGGTTATGTTTTTTTCCAATGTGATAATTTATGTCATTATTTAATCAGCTTTGATTCTTGCCATATGATGCTCAATATTATGCTTTAATGGAACATGTTTTTATTTATTCATCATGAGGTTTTGTTTATATTTATTTTTGATAGCTTCTGCTATATTATTTTCCTTTACTGAGCATCTGATCTCTCCCCTTTCACATGTTTTATTTTTCCCCAGTATGGGAAGATGTATATTATGAATGACTTGAACGAATAATCTAGGAGTTTATATATGTTTCTAGTGGAGTATCTATGTTGTTTTCCTTTAAATTATTAACGTTTCAATTATGTTTGTATCTAGTTTTCCAATGATTCTAAATAACTAGATCTTCCGAGACCCGAATTCTTTATCTATTATACCCATATAATAATGTTAGGTACCAACTTTGGGATATTGGAGTTGAGTTCTTTTGAAAGGGATCCCAACCTGTAGAGTTACCTACCCCAGTTGCATCTGGACCCAAATCTCAAATAAAACTGACAGTTTATCATAGATCCCCAAACTCATGGTCCTCTCTTAACACCCTATCACTTGTGATCATCATTATGTTCTCTTGTGTCAAGCCTGAAGCCCATCTTGTCCCACATCTTAGCAGATTCATGCCTTTTGTCCATGTCTCACATGAAACCTATGAGGTCCCATATCTCATAATATTCTTAGATCCATCTTGGTGCCTCTAAAAACAAATAAGTTCCACATCACACTAATTCCTAGATGTCTACACACCTCAAGTAACAACTCATCACATCGATTTCCCAATTCCAATGAACCTCTCAAGTCACACATACAATAATTCTCACACATAAATCCTTATTCCACACCCCTCACATGTATATAAATAATTAATACAGACATATTCCAATATAGTACTTGTATCCAGTTAGTCCATTGATACATCCCATGCCCCCCGTGCACCCCAAACAAACATGCCTACATAGAGTCCATGCAAAGTAAAAAAAAAATAAACCCAAGCTATGCCCACGAATTACCTCTAACCATAACTAGTTTCTCAGTTAGATCTAAATATGGTGGACCAACTTCATGCAATTAGATTGGAGGTTGAATTCATGAGTCCTTGTCTCCCTGTGGTGCTACACCATCCACCATCCATTGACCCCACTGTTGGGTCCCGCTATGTATACCACCACCTCCGCGTGCAGCAGACTTCCAGGTACCAGCACTTGGTATTGCTCCTAGTCTAATATTAGAACCCCGAGTATTCCCCAATCCTTTAATATTGGCCATTTGATAATGATTCAAGGAGAACCTGTTAGGATTCCAAACCTTTGCACAAGCTCAACACTCCTTATGTTCCTGATCACACTACATCCACACATGACCTAGATTCCCACACAAGAATCAAACAACTAAAAATCCACCCTGAGGTGCTCAACCTGAGTCCTTGGATTGACTACCCTATCAAAACTCATATTGGCCTTACTTAATTATATATGAAGCATCACCCATGAAATCATTTGAAGCCATCGCCCAGATCAATTAAGATTGATATGTCAAGTTTCCCTCAGCTATGAGCATTTAGTTCATTACCTCCTATAATGAGGATAACATGTACATGTTTACCTACACCCGAATATCATAGCTTAAACCATCCTAGAAATACATCACCCTCAATGTGTTTCCACCTACCTTACCCATAGCGATATGAGACAACTCATTGCGTGTCACTGCATAGTCCATGGAGAAAATGTGACCCTTCTATAGGATAAAAAACTCTCAATCTCTCTCCACCCTCAGTGTCTCTAGGAAAAAATGATCAAAGAACATGGCCTCAAAATCCATCCATTGACCGCCTAAACCAGCCATTACCATAAGCACTTAGTCGCTCCCAAGAGAATGAACATCACCATCTTCACCCTCCACCATTGGGGAGTCTAAAGCTGCTCGAAGATCATATACATCGACTTGATCCAATTCTCAACTTCATGTGGTCCACCCTCACTATAAAATTATGGAGGGTTTTTCGACTAGAACCCCTCAAGTTAGATATTCCATAGAAGGCTATTCCCCATGAGCTCTCCAGTCAATCCTCTAGATAACACGTACCTAATGTTATCTAACCTTCTCATTAAGCCACAACCAAAAATTTTCTAGAGATGTAAAATTCCTTACCTGCACTAAAGAGTTCACCAAATCCTAAACCTTGGCATCATGCTTTGACTGACCCTATAGGGTCTCAAACTACGCATTCTCTTGTGCAACCACATAAGTACCCACCATATGCTCCATTAGAACCCATTTAGGTGGAATCCTACTGAATACCAGTACATTGTCAGATAACCTAGATAACATATATTCATAACACAAATATGAAATATGTAATACGTTTCTCAATATTACTACCATTACCCCTCCCCATCACAACCATGTCACATGACATTCAGCCTCTTGTCCCATTACCGACCCATATTAGTGCCAGGTATCACATATCACTACGGGAAAAAAGGGAATTTGCGACGGGTTATTTGCGACGGGATTTAATCCCGTCGCAAATAGTCCCGTGAAAAAATTATTTGCGACAGGGTTATTTGCCCGTCGCAAATAAGTAGCCTTTTGCGACAGGACAGCTTTCCCCGTCGCAAAAGGACTGGCGCGGTTTGCGCGCCAAATCGCGGGAAACTTATTTGCGACGGGGGAGTATTCCCGTCGCAAATAACCGGCGGCGGTAAAAGGTATTTGCGACGGGAATATTCCTCCATCGCAAATAGTATGTCGGCATGTGGTTATTTGCGACGCGACCCGTCGCAAATAACTATTTACCCGTTGACCGTAATAAATGTTGGCTAAGGTATTTGCGACGGGTACCGTCGCAAATAATACTATTTGCGACGGGATACCCGTCGCAAATGGGCCCGTCGCAAATAATCTAACCTATAAATACCTCCATCCGTTTTTTTCATTTCATTCTCATTCTTTATCTTCTCCTTCTCTCAAAATTATATTTCTAGAGTTCAGTTTTTCTCCAGTTTAATTTTTTTCTCCGGAGCTGATATTAAAGTTTTGAAAAACGATCAGAGCAGATCAATTTTCAAGGTATTTATGTTCATTTTAATTTTTTATTTATTTTTAATTTTTTATTACTTTCAATTATTCTTAATTAGTTGTAATTTAATTATGTTTACATTGTTTTATTACTTAATAAATTTAAATTATTAGTATTGTTCATAGTTAATGGTAATTAGGAATAATTAGTAATAATTTTTAATAATTAAGAATAAATATTAATAATTAGTAATAAATACCAATAATTAGGAATAATAACATTATTACATTATTAGTCTATTTTATTATTAATATTAAAATAATATAATTTTTTATATATATACAATTCTCTTTTCATCTGTGTGTTTGCTGTCTTCACATGTATTATTTGTATGTGGAGATAGAAAACGCACATATGAAAGGAGAATTGTATATAAATTAGAAAATTATATTATTTTAATATTAATAATAAAATATATTAATAACGTTATTATTTGTAATTATTGGTAATTATTTCTAATTATTGATAATTATTCATTTAATTACTAATAATTAGGAACAATTATCAATAATTATCAATAATTAAGAATAATTAGTAATAATTAGTAATAATTATCAATAATTAGTAATAATTATCAATAATTAGTAATAATTATCAATAATTAGTAATAATTAACAATAATTAGTAATAATTACCAATAAGTAGTAATAATTACGAATAATTAGTAATACTTACCAATAATTTGGAATAATTACCAATAATTAACAATAATTAGTAATAATTAGTAATAATTACCAATAATTACCAATAATTAGTAATAATTAGTAATAATTACCAATAATTACCAATAATTAGTAATAATTAGTAATAATTAGTAATAATTACCAATAAGTAGTATTAATTACCAATAATTAGTAATAATTACCAATAATTAGTAATAATTACCAATAATTAGGAATAATTAGTAATAATTAGGAATAATTAGTAATAATTAGTAATAATTATGAATAATTAGGAATAATTAGGAATAATTAGGAATAATTAGGAATAATTAGGAATAATTAGGAATAATTAGGAATAATTAGGAATAATTACCAATAATTACCAATAATTACCAATAATTACCAATAATTACCAATAATTGCCAATAATTGCCAATAATTAACAATAATTAGTAATAATTAGCAATAATTACCAATAATTAGTAATAATTAGTAATAAATACCAAAAATAAGGAAAAATTAGGAAAAATTAAGAAAAATTAGGAAAAATTAGGAAAAATTAGGAAAAATTACCAATAATTAGTAATAATTAGTAATAATTATGAATAATTACTAATAATTAGTATTAATTACCAATAATTAGTAATACTTACCAATAATTTGGAATAATTACCAATAATTAACAATAATTAGTAATAATTAGTAATAATTACCAATAATTACCAATAATTAGTAATAATTAGTAATAATTAGGAATAATTAGTAATAATTAGTAATAATTAGTAATAATTAGTAATAATTAGTAATAATTAGTAATAATTAGTAATAATTAGTAATAATTAGGAATAATTAGTAATAATTAGTAATAATTAGGAATAATTAGGAATAATTACCAATAATTACCAATAATTACCAATAATTACCAATAATTACCAATAATTACCAATAATTACCAATAATTACCAATAATTACCAATAATTAACAATAATTACCAATAATTACCAATAATTACCAATAATTAACAATAATTAGTAATATTTAGCAATAATTAGTAATAATTAGTAATAAATACCAAAAATTAGGAAAAATTAGGAAAAATTAAGAAAAATTAGGAAAAATTAAGAAAAATTAGGAAAAATTACCAATAATTAGTAATAATTAGTAATAATTAGGAATAATTACCAATAATTAGTATTAACTACCAATAATTAGTAATAATTACCTATAATTAGTATTAATTACCAATAATTAGTATTAATTACCAATAATTAGTAATAATTACCAATAATTAGTAATAATTAGGAATAATTACCAATAATTAGTAATAATTACCAATAATTAGTAATAATTAGTAATAATTGTTGGGCGGAGAAGAAAGGAAGTGATGGCAAGAGGGGGGGTGAATTGCCTTTTAAAAATTAATTAACAATTTAAAATCAAAGTTAAAAGTGCAGCGGAAATAAATGAGGCAAGACACAAAATTGATAACGGAGTTCGGCTTAAACCCAAGCCTACGTCTCCGCTCCCAACTCAACCGTTGAGAGATTTACTACCGCTTGCTTTTTAATGGTTTTAGCAAGAAATCCACTAGACTTTTAAGGTTAGTCTACAACCTATTACAGCTTGCTTTTAATGGTTATGCAAGAACCCACTTGCTTTCAATGGTTGAGCAAGAACCCACTAGCCTTCTTACAGGTGAAGGCTAGCTCACCTCTGATTCAAGCCTTTTACAAGGTAAGGCTTGACTAACCTCTTCACACCTTGAAGGTGGTGTGAGAACCCAAATGAAAGGGAGATGAGAGAAAGAGGGGTTTGTAGGCACAAACCCAAATTAAAGCTCAAAATGATAAAACAACGAAAAACCGTAATGGGAGAAGCCTTGGGTGCCAAAGGATTGATGGAGTTGATGAAGAGCGCTCCCAAGCTTCTTTGGTGGTGCTCCTTGGATGTGGAAATGAGTTGGAACTATTGGAGTTCCTTGGAAGAATCCGCCGGAGGTTCGCCAAATGATCAAAATGTGTTCCATGGGCTTCCTTATGGCTTCGTTAGGTTTCCGGGGGTTTCTAGTCCTTTATTTATAAAGGGGGAACCCTCATATGGCCTTTGGAGGTCTTCGTAGCCATTGGAAAAGGCTTCGGAGCCGTTGGGAGGCAAGTCGAGCAGCCTGGTCAAAGCCCAACGGCTAGTTTGACTGGCTCCACCGGCTGACCGGTACAGAGCCACCGGTTGGCCGGTGCTAAGACAGTGGCTGACACTGTTCTGGCTGGGTGCCACCGGCTGGCCGGTGCTGAGGCCACCGGTTGGCCGGTGCTGAGGCAGTGGCTCAGCCTTTTGCCCAGGGTCCATCGGCTGGCCGGTGGTGAAGCCACCGGTTGGCCGGTGGACTGATTTTCAGTCCACTTATACTTTCAGCCTTCTTTCCCCAATTCCTTGGCAATCTGAAATTATGCCTATCAACCAAAAACACTTAAAAAAATATTAGATAAAAAATTGAGTGATTGTGATCATGAAAATAAAACTACGAGGGGTACGAGAGGTACAACAATCTCCCCCTATTTTGATGATCACAATCACCAAAACAAGCAATGTAAAAAGAAATGAAAGGCATGCTTTAAAAGATTTTTCCCCCATTCAATCAAGAATTTCTCCCCCTTTGTGATTATCAAAATAGCATGGGGCATAAAACTTGATTGAGGGAAACGTTGAAAAAATGAGATAGAGATTTTAAACCAATTGAAATATTTGAAATTTGAATTGAAAGTTTTGAATGAAAAATTTGAATTGAAAGTTTTGAATCGAAAGAATTTTGAATTGAAAGTTTGAAATGAAAAAATTGAATAACAGTTTGAATTGAAGTTTTGAAAAAAAGGAAAAAAGCTTAAACAATCCTAACTCCCCCTAAATAAAAACAACAAATCACCGGGGAGAGGTTTTTGAAACCGAGACAAATTTTGGTCCGGTAAGACTTGCTAAAAGGGATTTTTCAATCCATACTTGTCTAGTGGCGGGTCGTCTCCTATAAAATTCATCGTTAAGAAAAATGGTTTTAGGTCTACCATACCGGGCATTTTTGCAATTGCATTCATAAATTAAGTGCCCGGGTTTTTTACAATAGTTGCAAAATTTAAATTGAGAGCTCCCCCTTACAAAAATAGTTGGAGCATGGGAAGAGGAAGCTTGCTTGGAATAGCCAAGCCCTTCGGTGGTTCTAGATATGCGTTGGGAACCAAGGAGTTTGGTCAAATTTTGTTCCCCTTGGGTGAACTTGGCTAGGGATTCCCTTAAATCTTTGATAGTTGATTCCATGGAATCAACATCGGGAAGGTTTCGGATTTTGAGGGTCAACTCTTCCTTCTCTTTGAGAAGTTGTTCTTTTTCGGAAGAGAGTTTTTTGAAATTCTTTTTTAAAGCAACAAATTTGGAAGAATGTTCGTGAAAACCTTCCTCCAATTGATCTCTAGCATATTGGAGATCCTCGTAAGATAAATGATTAAAAGAATTGGAAGAACTAGAGGATGAGGAGTCGGAAGATGTTACCTCATGAAATGCCATTAGGCATTTGTTACCGTTGTCGCTTGAGGAGGAGGCGGAGGAGGATGTGGAGCTATCACTCCATGTGGCCTTGAAAGCCTTCTTCTTCTCCTTTTGCTTGGCCTTTTTCTTTTTGAGTGGACAATCGGGCTTGTAATGGCCTTTCTCGCCACACCCGTAACACGTTACCTTAGGCTCGGATTTTTCGTCGTGTTTTTCCTTTCGAGCCTTGCGGGATTTCTTCTTTTTGTCCTTCTTCATGAACTTGTGCATTTTGCGGGCAAGATTCTCCATTTCGGAATCGCCGCTTGAAGAGGAAGAAGATGAGGTGGAGGAGCTTTCTTCTTGTTGAACTTTGAAGGCGATGTTCTTTGGAACTTTGATCGGTTTGACTTCCTTTTCAGCTTGCCTCTTCATGGTGATCTCATAGGTCATGTGGGATCCGATGAGCTCTTCGACCGACATGTTCTTGATGTCTTTTTCTTCTTGGATTGCCGTTACCTTTGGTTCCCATGAGCTTTGTAGGATCCATAGGATCTTCTTGACTATCGTCTCTGCAGAAACATCATCACCAAGAGACTTTCTACCATTGCAAACGTCAGTAAAGCGTGTAAACATTTCAGAAATAGATTCGGATGGATGCATGGAAAAAGACTCAAAATCTTGACGGTACACGTCCAATCGAGTATCCTTCACTTTGTTGGTCCCCTCATGGGTAACCTCCAAAAGTTTCCAGATTTCATGTGATGAGGTGCATGTGGAAACTCGATTGAACTCATTACGATCAAGGCCGCAATGAAGAGCGTTCATGGCTTTGCCATCAAGCTCAAAATTTTTAATATCGGCTTGGGTCCATTTGGATTCATCGGGAGAGGATAAAGAATAACCATGCATGACAATTTTATAAATAGGATAGCCTATACTTCTAAGAAAAGTATTCATGCGGGATTTCCAATAATTATAGTCGGTTCCATCAAAAAATGGAGCACAACCCAAAGAAAAGCCTTCGGGGGCGAAAGAAGTGGAAGCCATCAAAAATGGATCTTGAATTTGAAACCGGTTAGGGTATTACTCAAATTTTCCTCTGATACAAATTGTTGGGCCGAGAAGAAAGGAAGTGATGGCAAGAGGGGGGGTGAATTGCCTTTTAAAAATTAATTAACAATTTAAAATCAAAGTTAAAAGTGCAGCGGAAATAAATGAGGCAAGACACAAAATTGATAATGGAGTTCGGCTTAAACCCAAGCCTACGTCTCCGCTCCCAACTCAACCGTTGAGAGATTTACTACCGCTTTCTTTTTAATGGTTTTAGCAAGAAACCCACTAGACTTTTAAGGTTAGTCTAGAACCTATTACAGCTTGCTTTTAATGGTTATGCAAGAACCCACTTGCTTTCAATGGTTGAGTAAGAACCCACTAGCCTTCTTACAGGTGAAGGCTAGCTCACCTATGATTCAAGCCTTTTACAAGGTAAGCCTTGACTAACCTCTTCACACCTTGAAGGTGGTGTGAGAACCCAAATGAAAGGGAGATGAGAGAAAGAGGGGTTTGTAGGCACAAACCCAAATTAAAGCTCAAAATGATAAAACAATGAAAAACCGTAATGGGAGAAGCCTTGGGCGCCAAAGGATTGATGGAGTTGATGAAGAGCGCTCCCAAGCTTCTTTGGTGGTGCTCCTTGGATGTGGAAATGAGTTGGACCTATTGGAGTTCCTTGGAAGAATCCGTCGGAGGTTCGCCAAATGATCAAAATGTGTTCCGTGGGCTTCCTTATGGCTTCATTAGGTTTCCGGGGGTTCCTAGTCCTTTATTTATAGAGGGGGAACCCTCATATGGCCTTTGGAGGTCTTCGGAGCCGTTGGAAAAGGCTTCGGAGCCGTTGGGAGGCAAGTGGAGCAGCCTGGTCAAAGCCCAACGGCTAGTTTGACTGGCTCCACTGGCTGACCGGTACAGAGCCACCGGTTGGCCGGTGTGTGAAAAATGGAGGAGGGCTTCTTTCCAGGTGCCACCGGCTGGCCGGTGAGGAGGCCACCGGTTGGCCGGTGCTAAGACAGTGGCTGACACTGTTCTGGCTGGGTGCCACCGGCTGACCGGTGCTGAGGCCACCGGTTGGCCGGTGCTGAGGCAGTGGCTCAGCCTTCTGCCCAGGGTCCATCGGCTGGCCGGTGGTGAAGCCACCGGTTGGCCGGTGGTGAAGCCACCGGTTGGCCGGTGGACTGATTTTCAGTCCACTTCTTCTTTCAGCTTTCTTTCCACAATTCCTTGGCAATCTGAAATTATGCCTATCAACCAAAAACACTTAAAAAATATTAGATAAAAAATTGAGTGATTGTGATCATGAAAATAAAACCACGAGGGGTACGAGAGGTACAACAATAATTACCAATTATTAGTAATAATTACCAATAATTAGTAATAATTAGTAATAATTACCAATAATTAGTAATAATTACCAATAATTAGTAATAATTAGTAATAATTAACAATAATTAGTAATAATTACCAATAATTGCCAATAATTACCAATAATTGCCAATAATTACAAATAATTACCAATAATTAACAATAATTACCAATAATTTCCAATAATTAGTAATAATTGCCAATAATTAGTAATAATTGCCAATAATTGCCAATAATTAGTAATAATTGCCAATAATTAGTAATAATTGCCAATAATTACCAATAATTGGTAATAATTACTAATAATTCCCAATAATTAGTAATAATTAATAATATATATTAATAATTACCAATAATTAGTAATAATTATTAATAATTAGTAATAATCACTCATAATTAGTAATAATTACTCATAATTAGTAATAATTACTAATAATTAGTAATAATTACTAATAATAAGTAATAATTACTCATAATTAGTAATAATTACTAATAATTAGTAATAATTACTAATAATTAGTAATAATTACTAATAATTATCAATAATTAGTAATAAATATCAATATTTAGTAATAATTAGTAATAATTAACAATAATTAACAATAATTAGTAATAATTAGTAATAATTAGTAATAATTAGTAATAATTAGGAATAATTAGTATTAATTACCAATAATTAGTAATAATTACCAATAATTAGTGATAATTATTATTAATTACCAATAATTAGTATTAATTACCAATAATTAGTATTAATTACCAATAATTAGTATTAATTACCAATAATTCGTATTAATTACCAATAATTCGTAATAATTACCAATAATTAGTAATAATTACCAATAATTAGTAATAATTAACAATATTTACCAATAATTACCAATAATTACCAATAATTACCAATAATTACCAATAATTAGTAATAATTACCAATAATTACCAATAATTGGTATTAATTACCAATAATTAGTATTAATTAACAATAATTAGTAATAATTACCAATAATTAGTAATAATTACCAATAATTAGTAATAATTATTATTAATTACCATTAATTAGTATCAATTACCAATAATTAGTATTAATTACCAATAATTAGTATTAATTACCAATAATTAGTATTAATTAACAATAATTAGTAATAATTACCAATAATTAGTAATAATTACCAATAATTAGTAATAATTAGTATTAATTACCAATAATTAGTATTAATTACCAATAATTAGTATTAATTACTAATAATTCGTAATAATTACCAATAATTAGTAATAATTACCAATAATTAGTAATAATTAACAATATTTACCAATAATTACCAATAATTACCAATAATTACCAATAATTACCAATAATTAGTAATAATTACCAATAATTACCAATAATTGGTATTAATTACCAATAATTAGAATTAATTAACAATAATTAGTAATAATTACCAATAATTAGTAATAATTACCAATAATTAGTAATAATTATTATTAATTACCAATAATTAGTATTAATTACCAATAATTAGTATTAATTACCAATAATTAGTATTAATTACCAATAATTAGTATTAATTACCATTAATTAGTATTAATTACCAATAATTAGTAATAATTACCAATAATTAGTAATAATTATTATTAATTACCAATAATTATTATTAATTACCAATAATTAGTATTAATTACCAATAATTAGTTTTAATTACAAATAATTCGTAATAATTACCAATAATTAGTAATAATTACCAATAATTAGTAATAATTACAATAATTAGTAATAATTAACAATATTTACCATTAATTACCAATAATTACGAATAATTACCAATAATTACCAATAATTAGTAATAATTACCAATAATTACCAATAATTGGTATTAATTACCAATAATTAGTATTAATTAACAATAATTAGTAATAATTACCAATAATTAGTAATAATTACCAATAATTTGGAATAATTACCAATATTTACGAATAATAACATTAGTACATTATTTGTATATTTTATTATTAATATTAAAATAATATAATTTTCTATATTATATAAAATTCTCTTTTCATCTGTGTGTTTTCTGTCTCCACATGTAATATTCACATTCTTTTTCAAAATTATCAACCTACTCGCTAATGGAGAGGTGAAAGTGAATGCAAATATTACATGTGGAGACAGAATGTTAATCACACAGATGAAAGGAGAATTGTATATAATATAAAAAATTATGTTATTTTAATATTAATAATAAAATATACTAATAATGTAATAATGTTATTATTATATAATTAATGTTTATGAAAAAAATTATATTAGTATTATTAAAATAATAAAAAATCAATATAATATTAAAATTATCAATATTTGTAACATGTTTTGCTTTATTCTCAATATATTCAATCTTTACTTCAGTGTTTTTTCTAACAAATTATTCAAAACCAGTAATGATTTTATATTTTATAGAGAAATATGGAACAACGAGATTGTCAACAATCCTTATTAGGTGACCGCATATGGATAAATCAACGTAGAAATCCAAACGGTTCTGGTTTAAATCCAGTATATGTTGAGGGTGTGGAGACTTTTTTATCATTTGCGGGATCAAATTCAGAATTTGTTTCAGAAGGGAAAATAAAATGCCCTTGCAGAAAATGTGCATTGAGAACGTTTGACACCTTTGACAAAGTGGGAGAACATCTCTTGCGTTTTGGTTTTCAACCAGATTATGTTTTTTGGTATCAACACGGTGAACGCAATTCCAGAGCAGGTGATACCAACTTGATTCCGGATCCATCCCGATTTCAAGATTTAGTACATGATGTTGCAGGTTCATCTGTTCAACATACAGAAACTCCGGCTTATATAGCTTCAAATCTTGAGTTGGCACCGTCTGAATTTTATGAGTTGTTGAAATCTGCTGAGGATGCATTATATCCTGGCTGCAAGATGAGAAAATTAGAAGCAGTTGCAAAATTTATGGCTATCAAATCAGATAACGGAATGTCAAACACCTGTTTTAACCAGATATTTTCTTTACTGAAAACACTATTACCCGAAGGAAATGTTTTACCTGCAAATTACTATGAGAGTAAGAGGCTGGTTCAAAATTTGGGACTTACTTGTCAGAAGATTCATGCATGTTCAAATGACTGCATTTTATATTCTGGGGAAAATGAGTCGTTGGATAGTTGTCCTACATGTGGGCAACTGAGATATAAAGAAGGACAACACGGGAAGTCTGGTTTGATTCCTGTAAAACAGTTGAGATATTTTCCACTTACATCCAGACTTCAGCATTTATTCATGTCTAAGAATACAGCGACAATGATGTCATGGCATAAAGAGAATATTTCAACCGATAAAAGCTTGAATCATCCAGCCGATGGTGATTCATGGAAACATTTTGATAGAGTGCATCCATCCTTTTCTTTAGAAGCTAGAAATGTTCGACTGGGCCTTTCCACTGATGGTTTCTGTCCGTTTGGATCTTTTGGTAGTCAATATTCATGTTGGCCTGTTTTTTTAACTCCGTACAATTTACCTCCATGGATGTTGATGAAGGATCCATATATCTTTTTGACTTTACTAATTCCAGGACATCCGAAGAAAAATATTGATGTTTATTTGAAGCCATTGATTGATAAATTAAATTTATTGTGGAGTACTGGTGTCAGTACATATGATGTTGCAACGAAACAGAATTTCATACTGAGAGCATCATTGATGTGGAAAATAAGTGACTTCCCGGCTTATGGGATGTTATCTGGCTGGAGTACACATGGTTAGAAATCATGTCCTTACTGTATGGGAGAGAACAAAGCATTTATGCTCATTCATGGAAAGAAACCTTGTTATTTTGACTGTCATCGCAGATTTCTTCCAGCTGATCATCCTTTTCACAGAAACAGATCTCATTTCAGAAAAGGAACAGTTGAAAGGGATGGACCTCTAAAAATGGTATCAGGTTCGGAGTTAAAATCAGTTGTATTTTCATTACCGCCCATCACTTTTGGTCCCATAATAAATCAACAGAAAATTTCTGTTTTTGGGAAAGAACACAATTGGATTAAACGTAGCATATTTTGGGATTTGCCATATTGGTCTGATCTGTTGGTCCGACACATGTTAGATGTCATGCATATTGAGAAGAACTGTTTTGATAATTTGTTTCATACAGTTTTGGATACGCCAGGAAAGATCCAAGACAATGTAAATGCACGTTTAGATCTTGCCCAAATTTGCAGGCGTCCAGAATTGGAACTATTTGAGAATGTCAGAGCTTGGTTTTGGTGGAGTTTATGAAGGCTGGCTTTCAGATGATGAACATTAGAGAGCTCATACGTATGTTCTGCTCAACTGTGAAGAGATGACATCAGTTGTACTGTAAGTGTTTATATCACTTATTCTATCATTTATGTTATAGTAAATAACTTTGGTTTTTATAGGTTGTATGATAATCATATCAAGAAACAAATTCCACAAATTACAGCAGCTGCTCTCGAAGAACGTCGACTGAAAAATTTCTCTCAGTGGTTTCAAAAACTGGTAACCTAAATTCTTTATCTTTTAGAAACTCATTCAATGTATAGTTTACTATATTGATAATTATTTCACAAATTTTCAGGTGTCTCGACATGCTGATAAAATTGACAAACGGCTGTGTGTATTGAGTAACCCACCTTCCAAACTTGTTAAAACTTATAATGCATATGTGGTGAATGGATTTCGATTCCACACACATGCATATGGGGAATCGAAAAAAACAATGAACAGTGGAGTTAGCTTGAGAGGATCTCATCATTGAGAAAATGAAGTTGACTTTTATGGCATACTTGATGAAATCATTGAACTCTGTTATCTTGGACAACATTACATAACCATGTTCAAATGTCGGTGGTTGGATACAGAGAGAGGCGTGTGTGTTCATCCGACTCATGGAATCATCGATATTAAATGTAAAAGTGTTCTCGTAGTAAATGAACCATTCTTATTGGATCAACAGGCATATCAAGTTTATTATGCAAAGTACTGTGCAACATCAAGAGACTTGACTGATTGGTGGAGTATAATAAAAATCAAAATTCGAGACAATCAGTTTAGTCAAAGTGAATGTGCTTTCACTGATGTGCAAAGAATTGAATTTTTTCAAGAGAGTACTCAAAATCAATCTTTTTTACAAAGAGACATGAGTATCGATGACGACACCCCACATTTAAGAGTCGGTGATGACGATTATTTTAATGATGTCACATATGAATTTGAAATGGTAAGAGATGAAGCAACTATAACTCGAATGGATATCGATGATGTTGAGGAGGAATATGAAGATGACATTGACATATATGAAGATGATGATGAAGATGAACACTGATAGAATTCCATGGTATTTATATACAATCATAATATGTATATATGTATATATGTATATATAATAGTAATTATCAATTATTTGCTAACATTAACATTTTCTGTTTCAGATGGACGAGGCCACATTTCGTGAGTTGGCGGATGCTGACCTAACTTTCGATGCGGATGCGTTGCTGACAGATGACCCTCAGCCTACAGGCGCTCCAGGGAGTACGCGGAGGGGGCGCGGTCTTGCACGATTGATGATTCCTGACCCCGTCCCCGAGCGACGTCCACATCTTGGGTTTGATCCACACACACGGAGGTGTGATAACCTGTGTGATAACCTGTGGATTTGACTAAGATTTCATTAATCTATTCACATAATAAATGTTTATTATTTTTTCAGTTTTCCGCATATAGTAGTCGGACAGGGCAGTGCTATTTTGCGCAACTATTTCTCTCAGCCGTGGACCACATGGGATCAGAATCCCATTGATGTGCAGCAGGCCATGTTCAGCCATTGGTTGGTACGTACGTAAATAAATAATTTTTATTTTGAAAATTATTTCATTTCTAACTTGATATTTTGATTTATTTGTAGGGTTTATGGTATCCGATCGAGGATACCATGCGTGACGCCATCCATGAGGCATGGGAGGTGGCCATGCGTGATCGCCTTCATCGGTTTTTTCACAATTTAAGAAAAGCTACGATGAAGAAAGCAGGAGTGTCAGATTTTGAGGAGTCGTGTAGAGCACACCGACCAGAGTATATTTCATCCCATGTATGGGATGGATTATGTGTGCACTGGTTGAGTGGTGCCTTTCAGAGGAGATCATTGGTGGGGAGGCAAAATCGGGGGAGACAGGAGGTGACTCATCGAGCTGGGAGTCATTCTTTCAGTACTCATAGACAGCATCTGGTACGTACATTATTTATAAATATTTTATATAACTATAAATATTAACAGTTTATTTTTTATTCTTATAGGCTGTCGAGCACCCCGATATTACAGAGTACGACGTATATCGGAGGATGTATAGTGATCCTGATATTGGGGAGCTCAGAGGTGATCGTCAGCATCACATCGTGGTCAGTATTATTTGTTTTCAAGTTTAAAAATTAACTGCATATAATATATTCACAATTTTAATTTTAAATTGCAACTATAGGAGTCATATGAGGCCGCAGCGTCACAGGCCCGGCCTGAGAGTCAGGCCGAGTCATCAGATCAGACCACTGCCCATCAGTTTGATGAGGCGGCATAGATGCAGGCCACCCAGTATGCCTTCGAGATGGGTCGGGTAGTTGGTATCAGCTCTCGACAGACTCCCGGAGATTATTATGGCAGTGCTGCGATGTCGGCGTCCAGCTCAAGAGGAGCTCGTACATCTTCTTCTACTACACAGTATGAGGATCAGTTGCAATCTCAGACTGCACAAATAGAGAGTCTCCGACAGGAGCAGGAGCAGATGCGTCAGTAGCATGAGGAGGAGCGTCGACGCCAGCAGCAGTTGTACAAGGAGCAGACGAGTTGGTGGCAGCAGCAGCATCAGGAGCAGATGGAGTACATGCGCCGACTCACTCATGCTTTAGGGAAGGAGTTTCCTCCACCACCATCTGTAGATCCCCCACCTCCCCCCCTCCCCCCCTCCTTCAGATTAGAGTTTGTATTTATGTTATAAAATTTGGGAAATCAAAATATTTTTTTTTCTATTCTTAGTTTTTGTCTCATTATAAAATATTAATAATATTATATTTTTAAATAACAATATTAATATGAATAATATTATTATTTATATTTTATAATATTAAAATATATATATATTAAAATTTTATAATATTATAATTTAATTATATTTTTTGTAATACTTGAATTATTTTAATATTTGAATGTAAAATAATTCTATTATTTTTATATTAATTAAAATAACTTATTAATATTTTTTTTATTTGTGAATTATAATTCGAATATTATTATATTAATTAAATCATTTATTAATATTCTAATATTTTTTATTTTTGAATTATAATTATATTATTATTATATTAATTAAAATAATTAATTATTTTTATTTGTGAATTATAATTCTATTATTATATTAATTAAAATAATTTATTAATAATTTATGTTTTTATTTTTTTATAGTATTTGCGACGGGATACTATGCTCGTCGCAAATACTAGTATTACTAATAGTTTTTTATTTTTTTTTTAAATAGTTTTTGCGACGGGTCCCGTCACAAAAACTATTTATAGTATTTGCGAAGGGATACTATGCCCGTCGCAATTAGTAGTATTATTATTAGTTTTTTATTTTTTTAAAAAAATAGTTTTTGCGACGGTACCGTCGCAAAAACTATTTTAAAAGTTTTTTACAAAAAATACGGAATACTATTTGCGACGGGGAGAATTACCGTCGCAAAAAAAAGGCTCTAACGACGGGCCCGTCGCAAATAAGTGTTGTTGCGACGCCGTTTTCAGCAACGGGCTATTTGCGACGGGCCCCCATCGCAATTGCCCTATCGCAAATACCTATTTTTCTAATAGTGTATTCCTCCGGCCATACCTATCCTAATGACCATGCCACCTCAAACCGACAACCTCATCGCCTTCCCTGATGATCAACAACACCCTTTATCATTGTCCCTAACTGGTACTATATGATATGGGCATATAAATAAATATATATATATATATATATATCACATATCAAAATGAATTTTTATTATTTAACATTCATACATATATATAAAACAGCCAATGTGCCTATCAAAAAATATATATAAAAACTTCCCTTTCTATGTTGGTCTAGGGGTAAATCATATCCCTTACCATACTGGGTTATGGGTCTCATGAAATAATAGATAACAAGTCACATTTAAGTTCACCAATCATGGTTGAAGTAAAATCTTCTATAAAATGAGAAAAACAAAATAAATATTCCCACCCTAGGAAACTTGGTCTGTCCCCAGTGCATGTGTTTACATGTGCCCAAAGAGGTGCTATAAACCATGTTTCGAAAACATCCTAATATTCATTCAACCATAACATAAATAGTAAAACTAGTTGAAAGAAACGTAAAAATGTGATATCATTTGTTGTGATCTGAATACTGCCACTAATTCTTAGTCAAGAACTGATTTTATAGCATTTGGATCACCTCAACCAGATTAACCACCTGAAAAGTGATTCTGTATTCGTTTCATTGCCTTAGGCGCACCTCCCCATAGAGGAATAAATAAACAATAAAAACATACCATATATTGATAGGAATATCAAAACAATTCAAACATTTCTATACAAAGAAGTGGAACCAATGGATGACCTTAGTAGATACATATACTAGAATGTTAGTATAGAATGAAAAAATAATAATCTCTAGCTGAGGAAATAACCCATGGTCCCTTTCCTTCCATCCCATTCCAAGGAAATTACTATGATCCACCTCCTGATCCCAAGCCATTACCTAAATTGAATTTCATAAAGTCTACACATGTCCTGACGGTCCCATGTTGGGTGTGAGAGAGAATATTTATAGGCCACCGCCAACATGTTCCTACCTGACATCTGAGATTTAGCATGTGTATTCTAATATAAATAAATAAAACAACATGTGGACATAATATTATTAAACGTGATTCCCTTATGCTCAGAATCCACATGCTATCAATTACCAACATTTTCCATCATCAGTATAACTGTAGTAAGAGGATCCATAGAGATAATCCCAAGGCATCCTTTAATGTTTAATCATCCAGGTGAACCCTTGGGTTCCACCTATAAATGTCACCTAACACCTCTTTCCATCACACATGTATCCAACGCCCCAAAGGCACACCCAAACCATCCAAACCTGGTCCCTCAATTCCCTTCTTGGAGGCTCCCATCATCTCGAATAATGATGTCCAATGGTGCAATGATATAGGCCCCCTAAATAATATCACCATTGGATCAACAGTTGACTTCTCGAGGAAAAATAATTTCTATCCTCTCAAATAAGTCCTGACCCATCAGCCTCATGTATGGAGACCCTCATCCCCCAACCAACAGTCTCAAAACTATCAACCAATGGATACTTACCATTCCTATGGCTTTCTACAACTGTAACCTCAAATAATTTACCTAATATACATAAAAGAGACTTCTAACCACATGATTGTTTGATACCACCTCATCATTTGAGTCATTGTGTGTGCACACAACTACAAATGGTGCATTGGAAAACTTGGGTGCATAGAAATCACCAAGTAATAACCATAGGCACAACATTTCACAACATAATTCCCCATACAACCACATCTCTCACCCAACGTTCCTCACTATCCAAAATCATCCAAGAATCTCCCTTAGCTTGAAGAAATCATCACCTCAATTGATGACTATGTCACCCTTCCGGTGATCAACATCACTCATAATTCACACATATATATATACCATCATAATGACCACATCACCTCAAATCATATATCCAATGTTATCTCGATCCTTAGGCTAATACAATTCCATTACCATGGAACCACAATAAGCATAACATTTAATTAACTTAACTAAAAAAACAATTTATTAAATAACCAACACCCTAACCTAATCATCCCAAAGACTTAAGCCACTCTATAGGTTTAAAAACTTATATAATTGAGGAGCATTATCATATGAATCTAAAATGGGTCCAATTATTTAATTAATGAAAATAGTTTAAATTAAAAATAATCAATTAGTCAACAAAATTTCATTCTCAAAGTCGCACCTAAAAAAACATTGAAATAACAAAGTAAGGTGAGAACCACCCACCTCGTATTGGCAGATATCCACTCGTATGATCTTAGCCTCTTAATCGAACTGATTCGGAAGAAATTATAATTTTAGATGAATACTATGAAAATAGGGAAAACCATACCTCATATATTTAGAATTCCGTATGATGATAGAAAATGAAAATAGAAGCAAGTGGACTCAGTATCTTACCGACATGGTTCCAACGCACCCAACAACACGAAGAATGGAGTTTGAATGAATAATCTCAATCAAAATATAGAGGAGGAGGAGAAAGAGGGTTCTCCTTTACTGCATGTGGGCGAGGGAGGAGAAAATAGAAGGAAGAAATAATAAAATGGGGCTTGGTTATTTTGGTGTTTCTATAAGGGCTACACAGTTTGGAAAACTCTGCAATAACCATGAAACTCCTACAACTCAAATGCCAAGCTCCGCATTGTTATCTCACATAGTTTGGCCAAACCATGTTGATCCCATGAATATCCACGGGTTATGTGGAACTTGTGTATATATTTTTCATGATTTTCCTTAACCATGCAAAATCCATACAAATACCTCTACTAAAAATTGTAGAGGTTCATGCACAACTGTGCACCCCATCCAACATGTTTTCCCAAATCATGCTCTTTTTATTTAGAGGGTGCACAGTTTCTCCATAGATTCCCCATAATTTGACCAATTCATGCTCTTAAGCCTTTAAACCATGGAAATTTAGGGGTTTCACCCTCTAATGCATCCATAACCCAATCAAAACCCCAAGAAACTTTTTAAGCATTGAAATTCATTTAAATAATGTATTGCGGTAAGAAAAATCTATGAATTATGTTTTTTAAATGATAAAAGAGTTGTTTTACTCACCAAACTCAGATAATTCAAAATGGGCGATGAATTTAACCCAGTCAAAAAACTTAATATGTTAGACCTTGTTATAATGGATATATTACCCCCATTACATCAAATTAATTAATTTAATTATATCTTTTAAAATCACACTTCCCATTACAATATTTTCTATTTTTGGGTTTACAATATGATTTCTCCTTTCATGATGTGTTTTTTCATTTTAGGTTTAATTCTAGTAATAGTGATTCTCAAGATTGAATATAACTGAGGGTATTTTCTTGTTAAAAATATATTACTCTTTTCTACTTATTTTTCGATTTATAATTGTTAACTTTTAAATTATGTAATAATCCATGTTATTTAATAATACATAGAATGTAAAACATCGTTTCACGTTCCCTTATTGTAATGTTCCATTATAATTGAATAAAAGGATTGTTATTTTGATTCATATCATCTATGATTAATTTCCTATGTAATTTTAAATCATTTAATGGAATAAAATAAAAACATTATGAATAATAGAAATACAGTTTTAGGAATTAAACTGTTTTTATAAATCTACGACACTTATATTACATATATGAATTTTTTTCTATGTGTATTTATATATTTTCATATCTAAACATAGACACATATATTATTATATAATTTAGATATTATTATTATTATTAATGTTGATTTTATTTATTTTTCAAAAAAAATAATTTGTTTTTTTTAAATTAATAATATAAGTAATTAATAGTGATTTATAACCCCCATTTATTATTTATTATAACAAACCATGTCATATATTTAGTAGGTTTTTACATAAACCACTACTAAAAATTATTTTATTCGACGTTTGGGAGAAACAATCACTGAATTATTTAGATTTGTCTATCATTTGATCAAAACGAAGGAGGGAGGGAGGGTGAATTATGGTTGATAATTTTTATTTTAAAAAAATTGTCTCTCTCATACTTGTTTAGAAAAGTTATCTAAATCTCATTTTTTGTAGAAAATAACTGGTAAGTTTAATATATTTTAATGAGGTTCATCCCCAATATGGGTCACTATATTATTGTTTTGTGGTGGTTGTTATCCCTTATACACAAATAATGTTTTCTTATCAAAATGATTCAATTTGTAAGATTTTATAATTAAACATTATAATGCAATTGAACCCACCATTTAAAAATACACCAAATTGTTATAGAGAATCAATAATTAAAGAATTTCTTGATGAAAAATAAGTAAATAAATTATGATTTTTTAATGGAATAGATGATTATGATCAAATTATTCTTCTATAAAGCTGTTTCCTCGACCTGTCTCCATTTTAGTATTGTTATTGTAATCTCAAAACTTGAATACCTCTATATATTTCATTTTTTAAAACCCAACCCAAATTAGTTCATGCATAATAAAAAAATATTAATATTCTATATCAATATCATAAAAAATTTCTTCTCATGTTCTTTTAATTTTCCATTTAAAAGTATCGATAGAAATATAACTAAAATTTAATTCCTAGTAAAACTGATCTTGAAGTCTCCCTAATTTTCTCCTTGATAATATACATAATTATTTTTTAAATAATAAATTATAGTTGGATAAAAAATATTCAAAAATGGTTAATACTTTAAAGATATTATTTTATATTATACCGAATTCTCAGCAAACTCATCACGTCCTTCGATTTAATTTGAAATCTGCACTAGAAAATAAACTCATTACCCTTTTATTTAATATTATTATTATTTGGTAAATTGAAAATATTAGTAAAAATATTATGTGAGAACTCAAAAATATTTCATTTAACCTTACAAGAGATTATTTACACATATATAACCAATGAATTATTCTAATATAAGATTAGTTAATCTTATGTATTCCTCATTTTAATATCATTTATTCCTCAATTTAATCTTATATAATCCCTAAACATACCTAGTTATTGTTATATATCACTACATCACTCTTATATATGATATGAGTTACAATTATTAATTATTAAAGTTAATCTTACATTTAAATTGAAAATTCTAAATTATTATTACACATCCAAACACTTTTTAAAATATATAATTTCATTGAAAGATATTCCAATGAATTAAATAAAATCATTAAAACTAATTTATTTCTTCCTAAAATCTCTTAAAAACTAACTTAAAAATGATAATTAATCTCAAAAATCTATCAACCAAATTAAATAATTATTAATGGATTGAATCTAGCATCAAGTATTGATAACAAATATATCCTCATCATCATCAATGAAACTGAAAATCTTAAACATTAGATTTATTTTAAGTACCCAAATACAATTTTTATTGATATAAAATCCAATGATTTCCCCATGAATGAACTCATCCATAAATATTGAAATTTGATATTTTCCCCAAAACCTCATGTACTGAAATATTTATTTCACCGTATTTTTTAAAATTAAGACAAATTTTCTTTTTAAAGGGTTGTATGAATCATATAAAACAAATTATAAATGAATTAAAAATTTACTAGTATACATGAGATATTTTAGTGTAGAAAATTATGGATATTTACACAAAAATAAATTTTTTCCACAAACTAATTCTGTTGGTGATATCAACAAAAATTTCTCAGTTTTAGAAAATTTCACAAATAATTTTGAGCAATTTCTCACACACATCACAACATACATGTTTAAAACATTCATGATCAATATTGTATCTCCCTTTCCATTTATATACCCCCTTTTGAATAAATGAAAAAATGATTAAAAGTGGGTATGATTCTCAGAAACCAAACATATTTATGTTATGGAATGGGTTTCACACCCATCCGCTATGCCAATTTCTCATAAGTCACTATTGGGAACATTTAGAGAGAATTAAAAAATAGATTCTATAAAAGGATTAAATATTTAATTTAATATATCTTCATACACATTCTATTTAAGGAAATTATTACTAATAAATATATTATTTGATCTTGAATGTATAAATAGATTATTGGATATATTCTTAATACTTTGGTTATCATACCCAATAACTATTCAATACTCAACAATAACATGCTTATATTTATGTTTATACATTAACCAAATCAATTGTGTAACAATTATTTATGAAAAATATTACTCAATTTCATTGATACTCAATTTAATAGAGTATTTATCCATTCTATTAAATGATACACATTTTCCACTAATGAATAATGTGCCTTATGATGTTGACTTAGGGATATCAATGTGACTAAATTAGTATGCATCTATAAACTATTATAATTATAGTTATACTTTCATCACATACGATATGTTTTAATTTGTGGTTTTGTTGATATAATTTAGAACAAATTTTTATTACATTAATTGTTATTAATTTGGATTATATTTATATCTAACACAAAGTGTGGCAAAAAACATTATCTATCCTAGAAACACTAAAATAATGGAGAATACCAATAAATTTTCTCAATTACATTTTATTGATAGATTTTAGTTCATCATCTGTAATAAAATTTTCCCATTTGAATTGGTGTATATTCTAATATTGATTCTTACTTGTTAAATATTTTCAAAAGAAACTTGTAATTATTCTTTTAGTCATAAAAACATTTATTTTTTATTTTGTAATTAAATTTTTAAGGAAAAAATCCATCTCACTAATTATGGAAATCACAAATATTATATTTATTTGTATGGAAAAATATATACATAATTTTTATTCATTACTTATAATGATAATATGATTAACACATATGATCATAATGAGTGATGTAATATTGTTCCCCTTCATATACTAGTCACGGTTCACTTGTAATTTTATGAATTTCATGCTTCTAAAATACTTAACCAACTTTAAATCTAATATATTAAAGCTTATTTTACACCATGTAATTCATTTTTCAATTTACTTAACTTTATACCATCTCAATCAACCCTAAAACCCCTATGTTTCTTATTGAATACATCTTCATTCCCATAAAAATTCATGAATACAGATTTAAAATATATTTTATGGACATTATAACTCATTTTTTCTATAACATAATATAAGATATTTATAGTATCATGTCTGGATACATGTGAAAATGCTTCATAAATTTATATTATTTTAATTTGGTAGTATCCCATGAATTTTTTTTCTATATTTCTTAAAACTATACCTATTTCATTCAATTTTTTCTAAAAACAAATTTCCCAATAATGTTATTATATTTAGTCATGGGTATAATCTCCCATGTTCCAATTTTTAATTTTATTTAGCTATTAATTCATATATTCAATCCTTTTCATGTGCTCTAATGTTTCATAAATTTTCTGAGGATGATCCTTTCAAAACAATCTAGCGTAACCAATTTTTTTAAATGTTATCATCTTGTTTGTATCTCTTTATTCTGATCTCCAATGATGTTTTTGACATCAAAATTAATTCTCAATTTTCAATATTTTACTATGTGAACCAAATTTTTAGACTTATCCCTAAAATAAGTAGAATCAATAACACCAAAATTTAAATTTTCATATTATTCATTCTGTATAGTAGGTTAAATAATGGTTTCATTTGTATCAGAATTATTCATGATTGATATTCTTTGATTATATTCATTTTCATGGACTTACACACCATAAAAATAAACTATCATCTAAGTTTTATTATTATAACATCAATAAAAACTTCAATTTGGTTTAACACTAATAAATATTCCATTTCAAACTTCGTCGTCAAAATTTACACCACTTTTCAGTTCTTCCAAATCTTGTATAGAGTCCCAAAAACATTATTGAGATTTAGATTTGGTTACTTCATGATCTAAATATCATATGGAGAAATATTTTAATTGATACTTAATAAAAATATATTTTTAAGGGTTCCTACTATTTTAATGTCTTTCATTTGGAAGTATTTTTAGGTATCATGACCAGATATTATGGTTCTATCCAAATTAACAAGTCTATTGTTCTTAATTTTATATAGTTTATTTTTAAGTGTATAAAGTGCACTAAAATCATGAATTATTCTATTTTTTTCAAGATATTATGAAAATTATCTACTTTTTTACTCACTCTTATTATTATACATCATCTTGTTTTTGGTATAAAATATTCAATTCTCAACAAGTGTCCTAGAACATTTAAGTATGATTAAATATTAGATTTATTTACATAAATTTATTTCTTGTTATTATAGTTAATATATCAATTAAAAAATGAAATAATTGTCTCTACTTTTTTTATTCTTACTCATAGGAAAAAAAATCACAGTGGAAAAAATCAAATGGAATCTAAGTTTGAATTTCAATTTTTTTATGACTTATATTCAACATCTTTACCTTTAAAAATGTTTTTCAAGTGTTTACTATGTAGTAATTTAATTATGAAACATTTATCACATCCTCCTCTTTGACTAACCTGTCATTCTATTTTGATCAATCTAACAACTTTTGCTATGCCACAAATCATTTTCATTTGTCGTACTCATATGAAAACCAATTTTAGTATTTCCAACATGAAATATGTTTCCATGAGTTTTCAAACCTCTTCATATCAATTGTATATATTTCAATTTCATTAAAATAAAACCTATTTTCATTAATATAACTTCATTTAAATTATCTAAATTCAATAACACACTTAACACAATATGATTTTTACCATCAAGAACAAAAGAAGATTTTTGGTGTTTAATTATTTAGTTATAATGTTCTCCACTAAAAAACCCTTGTTTTTAATGAACTATCATTTCCAAAGGTACCTGATACTCCCTCATATATTTAAACCTTTTTCGAAAATTAAAATATAATTCATGTATAATGAGTAATCACTAACTATAATTAATGGGTCTTATGTTTTTTAGTACATTAAATAAAATTTAACAATATTAGCTTTATATTTGAATTTCTTATTCTTTTAAATAGTCTTAGATAATAAATTCAGATTTAATTGAACTTATAGAATAGTGAGACACTCATATATAGTATTTACATCTTTATCAACCCTTCCAAAAAAATTCTTTTTTGTTTCTAAAAAAAATTCACCACAATATTGTTTTCATCTTCTTAAAACTTATGATTTTTCATAACCTACAATTTTCTCCCCCTTGGTGGTTTCCCTGTTTATTTTCTAATAAGAGACACATGATACCAATGTTAATATTATTTGGGTCTAAATAAAACATAACAAAAATATTAATCCTAAAATAGCCTTTTTAGGCTTCTAATTCAATTATTTTTATAATCCCTTTTACATGACTCTTACTTGGGTTATTTGTGTTGGTGTAGAAATGTTTATTAAAAGTTTGTCCTTTTAGATGTGAATATATTTTTCTTTTTTTTAATATTATTCTTAATTACAATAAAAATATAATTTTTTATAGACCCAACTGAAAAAATTATTTTATTTTCACGTTCTTCATAAGTATATTTTCTTTCGTTACTTCGAATTTATTGTTCAATAAGAGGGATTGTGATTTTATTCTTTATATTCTAACTAATTTTTTTAGTAATTATTATTTTCTTCATAGATAGCATGGATATTTAATAATTTTATATGATAGATAATTTGTAACTAAACATGATTTTAAATATTTACTTCTCATCTTTAATAATTCCAATCTTCAGTAGTTGAATATATTGATCTCTAAGGATTATAAAAAAAATTAATACCATCAATGATCTTGTTTTTAGTTTAATTATCATGATTTAACTTCTAAATTTCATTCATTAAATTTTTTTTCAGTTTGGATTGGTTTTCCATCATTATTTATTTATTTTAGATATAAATTTTCATTTTTCATCTTTATATTGTATATTTGGAACACCTTTATCTCAATTATGATGGCCCAATCATTGGTCGATTCTCCTTCATTAACAACAAAAATTGTATCAATTCTAATATAATCCTATAAATATTACATTTATTTATATTCATGAACAATTGGGACTTATAGAATAATAACTTTAGAAATTTCATCATCACTAAAATTTCCCTCACACTTATAATCCTATTAGTTAGAATAACATTTTCTGATAAAGAATCTGTATAGAATCTTATTCATTATCACGAACAAGTTATTTTTAATTCTCAACCACATTTATCATCCTTACTAGTGCTCAATGGAAAATTGGTTGAAAATTGATCAATTTTACCATAATTAATACATTTAAAGGGAATCGTACTTTGATACAAAAAATAATAATCTTTTTAAAGTTTCATAACAATAATGATATAATCTAATTAGAACCTACCATATTCTCATATTCTTCAGGACTAGACTTCTCATCTCTAATATTTATATTTTCCAATGTTTTAAATAAAACCAATGTCTCCTGATAAACTTTTTTTTATAAAATCCCCCATTCTTATTGGCATCTAGAGTACTATGAAGATAATAAACTATGAATTTATTATTATTTATATCAATCATACATAATATCATGGTATCAATCTTTTTAGGGATAAAAATATTCAATTTTTTAACAATAAAAGAGTTTTCAAGAGTTTTTATATTTCTTATAATCATAATAAAAATCATAGAAATCTAGTAAATAACTCATCAAAATATTCATATTCTTATATTCTTATATATTTAAACTCACTTATTCAATGTTATAGGATATCATCATTCACCGTTTTCTTTCCTTCATAAATACTTTGGAGTTTTTTCTAAATATCTATAGAAAATTTTCATCCCATATTTTTTTAATTATTTCTCAGATAATAAATACCATAGTTTATTTATTACATTCAAATCAATATAATCATTCTTATTATTGGATAAGGAAGAAGAAACAAACTTTTTTGGTATTTTAAAACATTGAATCGATGGATAAAGAGCATTGATTTAGAGAGAGAATATTAGGTACCACTAGTTTTTATAAATATGAAGGAATTTTTCATCAAAAATGAAAATAAATTTATTTTTGATTAATATATGATAATCCATAAAAATATTCAATGAGGTATCTTTAAGGGAGAAAAATATCCTCAATAATTTTTTTTGGATAAATTGATCTTTTTGATGAAAACCGATGGGGGGATTAAGTTAGTGTTGATGGATTTTATTTTTCATAAAATATTACAACTTTATTATTCATAAATGTTTTCTAAATATAACTTTGTGAAGAAAATAAATGAGGATCATAATAGGTTTTAATGATAGATATCCCCAATACAGGTTAGTAGTTCCCCAATAAATGATGATTATAATAATATACAAATAAAACTCTTTTATTATAAATATTAGTCCATGTAAAATAGTTTATTTATGAATGTGATTTAGATCATGGACCAACTATTTAAAAAATTACTAAGTCATTAATATTAAATAAAAACAAATAAAATTTTCAAATATTATCGACAAATAAATTATGATTCTCTAATAAACTTGATAGATATGATATCCTTTCTACTCTATATAAAAATCTAATCAAGTTATTATTCTCATAATATTATTATAACAATAAATATCCTTCGATAATTATTTATCTTTTCTTTGTATAACACAATATACTTAATTTTAGTTCTAACAAATCATAATGTAATTTTCTCTACTAAGAAATTAAATAATTTTTCCTATTGTTCTTTTAAAAATCATTATAAATATTTTCCTATAAATATATCTAATATTTATTTAAAGGAAAAACTAATCATAAATTATCAATGTTATTATACTAGACAATCATCCTTAAATAATAATTAAATAATAAATTATAAATATTGAAAAATATTCAATAATATTAACTAATTTTAATAACTAATTTCATGTTATACCAACTGTTTACTTAACTAATCGATCCATTCTATGAAATTAGTTTACCTACTAGAAAATAAAAAGATTAATTTTATATTTTACTTTTGATCCTCATATTATTATTTAACATGTTTATTATTCTCAAATGAAATATGTAAAATTATTTATTTATTCTTATATGAGATTATTTAAACATATTTAAACATTAAATTATTCTTATATAAGATTAGTTACATTTATATATACCTCATTTTAATCATTTATATGCTGTCAAACATTGGATTTATTCAAATATATCAATATATTAACCACAAGTATGATCCAATATTCTCTTACAAATCATTACAGTAAATCATATGTCTATAGTAAAAACACAGAGTTATTATTATAGATTCTAGTAAATTGAAAATTTTATAATTAATTTAATAGTTATATATATGAATAAAAATCCTTCATAACACACTTTTATCCCCCTCAAATGATCCCTAAATTTATTTCAACACCATAATTTAAATAAAAAACATTTCTGAACACTATAAATACTTATCAAATGCATTTAATATCACAACATGTACTGATAAAAAAACATCATCATACATGGACCTAATGATTGATGATGTAGATGAAGATGTTTTTGAGATACTAAAAAGGAATGATTAGAGAAAATAATAAGTGGATATTATTTTTGGGTTGTATTTTTTTCAACACATAAATCATGTTCAAAATCAAGTTTCACAACGTGTTTCTTTTTAAGTGGTTCTCATTATAAGGGTCAGGAGTAATGTGAAGATCATTGAAGAATAATTGATATTGGTGGGGACTATAAGAAGTTTAGATATGTTTGGAGGTGTATAAAATATGTTTACATGTGTATGAAGGAATTTTAATGTTTTTTGGTTTTGATCCAATTTAGGTTTAATTTTTGATAAAGTACCAAATGTATAATAATTTTATATCCCCTAAAAAAGAGTAACATTGATAATAAGTATTGAAAATATAGAAATTTTCTCCAAACACAAGGTCTTTCTTTATTATAATGCAAAAAGTTTTAATTTTTAGAGGAGATAAATAGATACTCAAATTAATAAATCTACCCTATATATGAAAAATTAACATTAGTCAATACGTAATATATTAATTTGTAACATTTAAATTTGTGATAAATTCCATACATAAGGTTTTATATAAGATATTTAATGATTTTTCTTAGATATGTAATATATTTTACTTTTCCAAAATATTATCTTTCTAAATGCTAGTAGGGGTTTTAATAAGTAAGATTTATATAAGTTATGGTAAATTTAGAAGACGATATTTTGATTCTAAAGATATTATTTTATATATTATAAATCACTAGTTCGACCTTAAGGGGGAAGAAGTTATTCATATCTAGGAAATCATATGTATTCTTTTAATGATTTCCAATGGGGTTTACCCCTAGAACCACAAAAACCCAACAGTTCCCACATATATAAAAGTCTATGGACCTTCTTTCCAAAGGTAAGAAGTCATTGGTCTATTTTTCTAATTATTCTTCGGGACTCACATTGGTCAATATGATTGGGATTTGGTCTCATAAAACCCTTTTAGAGTTAATTATTTACTACTATGGGACTCTCATAAGGATTTAATTAATGTTTTTGAATCCTTCCCAAATCCTAGTAAGGTTATGGTCACCCAATATTAGTAATTAGTTATTAAAATATATTCATTTTAACATATATATGTATCTGGGGTTCTTCATTAGTGACTCCATTTTTATGTATAAAATGTTCTGCATCGATAACACTATCTTTATTTATTAGAGGTGCTCCATCAATGGAACCATCTGTATGAATCAGAGGTTTTTCATCTTGTTTTTTTATAATTCTATGATGCCTAACTTGATGTTAATTTGGTTTAAGGACACATAGTTGGGTGTTCTAGAATTTATCATACTCAATTGAAAATATTTTTTTGATGATGGGAATGTCCCTTGATTGGGTTTCCCATGTATTCTCATGAAAGGAGTCAAAACTCATATTTTTTAGTGAAATCTAATAGGAAATATCGTACCTTTTTTAGTAATTTTATAATGACCATACTATACAACTTAATGTTATATGTCCAAGACATCTTGGTGAAACTTTCCTAACAAATACTTGTGTGGGGATTTTGCATGAGTGACCCTTTATAGTTGATGGGACCCATAAGTAATGTGTCCTTCTAGGTGGGGGAATGATCTTAGTGGGAATATATTCCAATAAATATGGTGATGGGTGGAAAAAATATAGTATGAAACATAGGTAGGTATCCAATATATCCCTTCAGGATGTGAATAAAATCCTATATAGTTCAAGACCATTGGGGGTTACACCTAAGGAGTATGACCATTGATGGTGATTTTATAATAATATGTATATGATTTATTTTAATACATAATCCAACATAATACCTTCTCTATGTGAGAAAAACACAAAACTAGAAAATCAGTCACAATGAATGATTGGTTTAAAATGGGACTTACACTTGAAGTAAAATCCCATATTTGAAGCTTCAACCTCATGCAATGATGGTTGAGTGAAGGATATGAAAAGTAGGTGTGATATGATCTTTAGAAAGAATGTATAGGGAATAACTCTAGTAGGTAAACCTAGAATAATATTATCCTCACCCACTAGTAGACATAGTCAAGGCAATGGTGGGTTATCCGTGATGAAATATTAGGGACTTACACTTGGTGGGATCCCTATTATTATCTTCATTCTAGTTTCTAAACCTCGTATTGGGGATTAAGTATCCACTATTTGGATAAATTAAGGTGAGTGTGGTGATTCAGTCACTTTATGTTTCATAGACCTTATCGGAGGTGATTTCCCCTAGTTGAACCCAGAATGTTCCAACCACAGCTTCTAGGATTGGGGTCCTTATTACAAAGAGGATGTAAAATTTCATACATCCTGAGAACTCCAACTATTAGATAAGTTAAGTTTGGTATATCATTTTCCAATGGAATATATTATATTAAGGGTGTCTTGATGATATTCATGATAGCTAGAGTATAGACGTTCAGTGGCCTTGGTGGATGTCTTAATTCATCCATCCTTGCGATTTAGATTTAATGTGAATTTTTTTTTGATAATTTTCAACGCGGATAATATGAATCCACCCATAATTTCCAAGGATAGTGTTGAGAGTGGATAATTTTATACCCTAAGGACAACCCATTTATCATGTAGGTTTCAATATATGAGATAGGATATATCGAAAAGGGGATCTTTTGTAAGGGAAATTCCTTTGTGAATGGCTTGATTTATGATGGATAATATTTTATTTTTATAGGAAAAAGTGTCCATTATTTTTCACAATTTATTTCATTTATGGTTTAATACATTTTATGAAGTTAATAATTTTATTGATTTTCTCCCAATTTATGCTGAGAAGGTTACCTATGGTTTGCATTGATCTTTCATAAATGGAAATTTCTCACTCTCAGTCCTTCTAATTCTCTTATATTTCTTGTTATTTATTTTTCTATATCACTATGTGTGTTTCCATTATATTTATTTTGGGATAATCATATATTTATATGTCTTAAGAAACATATTTCATGAAATGGCCAACTATATAACGTGTTATTATCTATGAGGTGGTTAAAAATTCAATTCAAAAAAACAAAAACAAATAATATTTTAGGGCGAATATCCACATCACACTGAAAAAGAGTTTCATTTGGGGGTGGGGGTGAAAAACAACACATATCCCCAAAAATGAATTTTGTTTTCTAGGGGAAAAGAGGAACTAACTCTCTCTATAAGATAATTTCATTTATTGGGGAGAGTTATGTGAAAAATGTACATATGAAAAATTTATTGATGTTTTGTGCATCAAATGATAATTTCTATGTGGTTTTGAGACATTTTTCAAATGTACATTGATTTTTTGGATGAGCTAATTATTGAAACTTGAAATTTTTTTCAAAAAACATTTTTGATTATTTTCATTTTATAGGCCTCAATAAATACCCCCTTAGAATGGGGTTCGATCAACATGAAATGGAGTTTATAAAAATGTCCATGATATTTGATATTTGTGGTGTACTAACATATTATGATGAGGGACCACCCTTATATAAATGACTAAAAAGAATTAATTTGTAATTTAGAATGGAAAAATACTTTTTGGATGGATCTTAACTCCAGATCTTGGTTCATTATGCTTAGTGATAACCCTTTACAGTCAAGTTCCTTTTAAAATTAGTAGATCTTCACATAATTAGGGTCCCACATACCATCATTAACACTTCACTATTGGATCTCATTTCACATAGAGATTTTGTAGCTCATATAGAATGAGTTCTATGAGGATGATGTAGAAAACTTCTTATTATAGGTGCAGTTATGACTTTGTCAAATTGTTATGATTTTATCTTATTCCTTGGGGTTTCTACAATTTAAATTTTATTTGTATTTTAATTCTTAATGGATTATATAAATTCAATAAATAAAATCCAATGGAGAATTTTTATCACCCAAAATGTTGAGGCTGGCCCTAGATATGGTATTATCCATCAGGATGGTATTTTGAATATATTATTTTCTATGAGTTGTAAAATTAACCATTGTCTAAAATAATTGCACAATAATATTTTGGGATGTGATATAAAAATATACTTCCATAATTTTTTCAAATCATTCAATATATTTGCTTATATAATTCATCAAACTATGTTCAGGTGAACATCTCCACTAATGGTCATATATTCCTAGAGTTAGGTTAAGGGAACATCATTATTTGGGATATACCTTTATTGACTTATGATATCCATGGAATTTCCATATAACCTATAATTCGATATCACCAATCTATTTTTAACCTTCATTAGAATAATTATAATACAGGTTAGAGTTCAAAGTGGAACATGTGGTCTATATTTAACTTCTCTAATGAATGTGTCTATACTTTCTAGGTGTATTAGAAATGTAAATATATTTATCAAGTTACAGGATTTACTTTTTTGATACCATAATTTTCATAATTTTCGATTCATGATGTATACAACAACTAGGATCTTATAAAAATTAATCTATTTCTAGTGTTCTAATAATAATATATTCCAAATACTATATAGTGAACTAAGGATATGTTTTTGGTATATCAATCAACTGTGAGGAATCCCAATCCTTAGGGAAATTTATAATGATTTCATCCGTTTTACTAAAACTTGAGTGGATGAAGAAAAAATATAACCTCTAGTAATATAAATATTTACCCTGAGAGAGAAATAATCAAGTAAATATCTTCATACACATTCAATTATCATGTTCAATGAAAGGTGAAAATATTTTTACAACCTAATGGGTTGAGGCCAAAGGATAGGTGCACAGGGAACCACCCTACTCAACTGAATCGATATGTTCATGGATCATATAGGGATACCCTAGATGAGGGTTAATAAAATACATAGGGTTACAAGGTCTAATCAGATGAAACCTAAGATCTTCAGCTAGTAGGATTTATCCATATTACCAAGAAGATTTATTTTCCCTACCTATGATTCTAATTAAGGATCTTGGATTAACACTTTGATATTGAAAGACACATTGATTCAAGGAAAACCCATTAAAATGGTTGTACATACTCCTACTCAGATTTATTTTTTTATGGGTCATATACATGAAGAAAGGTATACACATCACATTAGTGGACCATTCTATTTATTAAATGGTTGGATAGAAGCACAATTTTGATACAATGAGTATCAAAATACCACAATAATACCATATTATTCATTTCACCCCAAGTTTTTCAACATTTCTATTATACATATAATATAATTTTTCATTAATAAAAATATTTCAATCTTGATTAATTCCATTTAATTTACTTTCATTACTCATATTGTACCTTATGGAGCAGAAATATAAAATAGTGAAGGTACCATAGAGGAAAATTGATACATAATTTCATTTGAAGATAGGATTTTGATTTCTTTAATATATCTATTTATCATTTTTGAACCTTGATCCCCTTATATTTTTTCAAGATGGATTGGTTGTTTGTAATAGGTAACATCATTACCTTATATCAAAGTAAGTAATTAGTGACCTCCAATCATCCTTCATCAATTTTGGTTTATGTTGATAAATGAGGATACTATAATGGAGATCATAATTCCATCCATTAGGGATTTGAAAAACCTGTCTTGGGAATACATTGCAGTATGGGTATATTTTTACCCAGATGGTATGTTAGGTAGGCCACTCCCAAGGGTGAATAATCCACTGTTTCCTAGATCACCTCAGCTTCCATCCTTTTGGAACCCATTTTCAAGTCAAATGATTTTATAGCCAAACCATCCAAACAATTTGGAAAATTTTACATGTATATCCTATTCAAAATGAGATTCTTATAAACCTTATGTTTTTACCAAAGAGGCTAGTTATGTTAATCACATTGGGATTACTATGAGTTTGAAAATACATTCATTAGCAGGGATCACCCCTTTTAGACAAGTCATTTATGTCAACCAAAAAGAGAAGAAAAAACCTCTCTTTGTACCCATACTACCAGTTAAATCAAACCTATCCACAATAAACCTGATTCCACACTAAATACCTATAAAAGTGAGTAAACAATGCGTAGATTTTAATTCTTCCATAAAAATTCAGGTTATAAGAAAATATTATTGGTACCATGTTTTTGGTAACATCATAAATAATCTTTTATAGAATATAACTGATAAGATGAAAAACTTTTATTAAATCTTACATGTCTTGGGAATATGTGGGTTTAACTACTAACACATGAATTATCTCATCCATTATGTTCTCATATATTTAGAGGAGATGGAGTCCCAAAAATGTGACCTCACCCAATTTGATATTACAAACCACAACATTGAGGCAATGGATGATGGTACTATAGAAATACAATATTTGGTTTCCAGGAAAGAACAAATCCATGAATGGATTATCGAAAAATGTCAAACAACATTGATATGAGGCTCATTTGGAGATTTTTTAAGATCAATTATTATTAAAAAACACTATTTTTTGAATTTTTTGGATGATAAAGCTGAGAATTAAATGATCCTATCAAATTGACTCATAAATTGGCTTATGTGGAAGCCAAACAACAAATGAAAATAAATAAACCCTCAGTACGTTTCATATGGTATTTGATGATTTTTTGGAAAATATGGTTTAAAGTTTAATATTGATATTTTTTATGATCATTTATCATTAATGATAATATTAACGAGAGACTTTAGATTGTGGATGTTACACATTATATATGTTTTGATGAATAAATGAAAACTTCATTAATCTTTTTTAGATATTTCCTGCATTAATTTGAACCCGATTTCATAAAAGCTTTCAAATATTCTAAAATTGATATCAAGATATCTTGTATCATCCAACCACCAAATAATGATGTTTGTTATAATTATGAATGCCTATGATAAAATTATCTCTTTATAGTAATGGCTCATGGAAGGTTATAAGTATAATTTTCCATCACGTAAGGTAAAATTTTCTATCACTATAACAATAGAGTTGGATTGTTTGGATAAATGATCTAGTATAATAATTTTTCAATTCATGAAATATTTGTACCATATTTCTAGATTGGAATAGGGTTCTAACATTTCATTGGCCCAGAGTCCTATTTAGTATAGTTTTAACTTTTCCTATGGCCACTTGATGGTCCCTAGAAATTTTGCATCTTTTAGGCCATTTTTCAAATTTTTTCAAAATATTGAAATAGATATTACTTAGTGATAAGAGACATGGATTTTGACTATGCCTTCTTTTATGGGTTTATGATCCCACAATTTTTGGGATATTTCTTTTGAAATTTTATGTGTATTAATTTCCAATATTATATAAATCATCTGTCTAGAAAACATAGTAATGAATTTTTCCTATAATTATATTTTATGGTTTTAATTATATTGAATTATATTTTACTTTATTTAGTAATTTTAATGTTATGAAAGTCAGAGTAATATTTTTGATTTCTATGGTTTGATATCTTTGACCAATAGTTTCAAAGTTTATAGTTGTATTGCATTGACCAAGTGTTTGTGGATACTTATTCAATTACATGGGTTGGATAGACTCAACATGGATTGGAAATCCTAATTTTATATTCATAGGTCACACCATGAATTGGTTCATATGGTTCATAGTCTCACAAAACCACTTACATTGACCATAATTATCAGTGAAGATGAAAATAAACTCAATGAGAGTGATCCAAAGTTAGATTATATGATATCAAGTGGAATGAACTATTTTAAGATAGTTAATGGAATATTAATGGGTATTAAATTTAGAGTTTTGAAGATCATTGTAATGTGTCATATGGTTTAAGGTCACATGACAAAGGTCAATTATGTGGAATGTCATATCTTTTTCCTAAAAATTAGTATGATACACAATCATGTAACCTCCAAGGCTCTAAACATGCTCAAATAAATGTACTATGAATTTTATAGATCATAATCGATGAATTTTTGATTCAATTGTAAATGGATATAGGTGAGAGTATAATGACCATTTATAATGCTGTAAAATTAGTTCCATGATAATTTAATGAAGAATATTGTGAGTAGGCCGCTTGTTTCCACACTCAGTCTTGTGATATCATATGGGGTTCAGGTAGAGACTACAATGAGTTGGTCGAACATTACCAAACTCTATCCATGGATAGAGTACGAGGTTTATTTTTAGAATGGTATTAGTACATTGTCCATTACCATGCTTAGTCCATATATGTTACTAATATTTCTATGAAATAAAAAACCATGAGGACAGATCAACTAAAGGTTTGGATTATTTCTAAATTAGATATCAGAGATATGAAAGAGGACTTTTGAGAATAATAATATTTTAGGAGAGATTTAAACAAATTAGTAACTACATTTCTATATATATAACACATATTCAAGGAGCAAAGATGTGTTTTGGTACTAATTTAATTACGGACTTCACACAATACAAAGTCATGGTTCTAGGATTAATGAGATGAGAGTAATGATCCAAATCAGGGATTATAGGCTTTGAATGGTCCAAAAAACTCATCGAACATGAGGAGAGATTCTATAAATAATAAATTTATGCTCTTCGATACATATTGTGTAATTTTATATATATATATAAGAAATAATCGCATACTTTATTTGAAAGGAAGATTCAATTGTTATACTATCAGGGCATAAAAACACACCTCTTGTTGAGTGGCTATATAAGGGGGTGCATATACAGTTCCATATTAGGGGAGTAGTATGCAAAGTAAAAAAAGGCTTTCCTTTGGTATCAGTTGATCTCATTTATGGTAGGTAATAAATACCCCTGACGATCTATGTTTCTCAAGAAGTGAAGTGTGTTTCATAAGAAGAAAATGTCCACACATCTGGAATAAAACATTTAGACCTGAGTCCTCTATGATAGGGTAATTGTAATATTATAGAGATGCTGAGATCAATATTCATATGGATATCATAATATTTTTCCTATATAGATCTTTCTGATATGAAAGGGGAAGGAGAATTTATATTTTTATTCACATTTAGGCGTAGGATAAATGATATAGGTGTTACTAAATATCTCATCGAGATGAGAATAAATCCATACATAGTTATTAGGAAGAATTCCCGCACATTTTTCAAGCTTATACACAAGGAAGACCATTTTTTAGAATTAATGGATGGGTCTGGGATATGGAATCTAGAAATTTCTACATCTCCCATCAGAACATGAATAGAGCTACATGTAGTTGTTAGAAATAAGTGTTCCCATCTAAAGATATCACTTGCATTTAAAGGAAGAAGTATTTTATTTGGAACATCGGTGTATAAATAAAGGAACCCATGATGAAATCTCCAACATAGATGTAGTTCATATGCATATGGCGGGTATTTTTTTTTAATTTTCAATATGGCGTTGAATCAAGGGTCCAAACATCACTACATATCTTCACTTAATGAAAATCAATCCATATATAATTCTGCATATGTATCTCCCATCAAAGACCTGGTTTGTGTATAGGTTTGATGGTTTTTTATATTAGTGGTTGGGATTTGGAAAAGGGATCATGGAGACACTATGCATCTCATCAAAATAAGAACCAAGAAACATGTAATTATTAGGGAGTTCCTTTCATTGATTTGGTTCATATGAAAATAATGTTTTGAACATACAAAGAAAGACACATGCTTTGGTCATGGTGTAATTAAATCATTAAAATTGGAATAATCCTTCTAAAACTATAATCTTGCATGATTTAAGTACGGTGTGAGAAATAATATAGAATTTTAATATTTCCTGTATTGTATTAAAAATGCATGCCAAAGATAGTTTTCAACACATAAAAATTTATTTTTTTCTTATTAAAGAGTTGTTTTCCAATTGTTTTATGTTGCACGACTACAATGTTAGTGCCATGTAGTTTAATGTATTTACACAAGTACTATTGAGATGAAGTTTAATGTCATTCAAGAAAAGATATGACATTTTGGAGTTCAAAAATGTGTGAAAAAGATGTTGGAAACACAATTTATTATCATTATTCTGGGATTTATAGTTTCTACAGTTTCAGGTCTTATATATTCGACTAATGATTTTCATATTATCTAGTTCATGATGTTTATTCGACTATTTTTTGATTAATAAATGTTTTTTTGAGAAACATTTCATTGGAAGGGGGTATGATACACCCCATTTCTACGGTGACCATGGAAGAGGCTATATTTGACCATACGTTGTTTATGATGCAATGTCCTTCCCACCAAGGTTTATGGTTTGGAGGCTTCTTCCCATGTGTCATTGGGCCCGTAAGATCCAATAAGAATTCACCTTAGAGGGATAGACATAGATGAACATTATAGTTAAAAGATTATACTAATTAGTTTTGATGACCTTCCATGTTATGTTGGGTACACAACCTTCTCCCATCCAACCATTATATATCATAAAATCACATTTTGGATTTCTCATCTCGAGAGAACTATTCAAAAATAGAAATACTGTGAAATGGTAATGAGACATTAATTGGTCAAACTGCTTTTATCCCTTTGAAATGTAAATATGTCATTTCTAGTATATATATACATATTATGGTGTAGTTGGCTAGAAAAGAATGTAGAAGTTAGCTGAGAAAAGATTTATTTTCATTGTCCACTATAATTTAGAGTATATTTTATAATGTCTTTTTAAAAGGATTATTGGTTATACTGAATACCATATCAAATGATATAATACTTTCACTTTATAAGAGTTTAATTTGGAGACATTAACCATCTAAATTTTAGGAGGGATATCAAATTAGGTAATAATGTGTGTCTTCACAAAAACTATGATAGTATTTTTCCAATCATCAAAGAAGAATATAATATTGGAGCACTTATAAAAAGACGTTAGTGGAAGTAAAGATGTATTTGAACGTCTTGGATATTTTTGCAGAATTTGGACCCATGACATCTACTCAAAAAATATAAATTTTTCATTAATATTTTGTGGTAATAAATAATTCCAGGGGATCATAAATGATGTTGGAATATAACTAATAAGAAAATAATTTCTTGGTGACCTTTACAAATTTATTTTTTATTTAGGGATAGAAATACAAGATCCTCTTAATTTGATGGGAAATTTTATCATTGAATGATGATAACCACATGCCACAATATAGATCTCCAATATGACATTGAAAATTTCTCCCCATGAAATGAATCTAAAAATGACTCCATTAAAATATCACTTGTAATGGAATTTTTGAGAGATTATATTATCATAATGAGTAAATAAAACTATTCATATTTGGATTTTCTCATTTATCACTCTGACTAAAAAAATAATCCCATTATGAAGGTAGTCAAATTTGGGAGACATCTATCAATTTGTGGAATTATCTTATTTGGGGATTGAATTGACCTCATTGACCTATTCTATGGTATCAATAATGAACGACGACTTCATCCTATTACGATTAAGGATGATGATTATTTTTTCAAAATATAAATCCACCAAGGCTATAACCATATTAGATAATGCATATGTTTGGGAATTTTATGAATATAGGGAATGAATCTTCATTGGATCTAAGGAAAATTCATCAATCAAATTCTTTATATAATTGACCAGGTGAACCAGATCTTACCTGTATATGGAATAGTAACTATTGATATACCAGATAACTGATTTTTACTCTCATTTAACGTCAATTTGGGAAACTCGTATCTTCAGTTCAAGTTCAAATACTAAAATGAGGGCTGGATATTTTTTATCATTACTAGTGATTTTTTTTAAAATTAAAAGGAATAATTTAAAACTTCCCTTTTCAGTATAGATAAAGATGAATCCCAAACAAACACTATTGATATTGAGGTCTTCCATTATTTTCCATGTTGGGATTATGGAAGAACTATCAATGTACATATCTAGCCTTTTGGGTCAGTCCTATATAGAACATAATTCATTATCAGAAAATATGGTATTCAAAGATTTGTTTTCTAAAGAATTATTTTAAGTAAGAAAAAATTATAAACCATATACTAATATTTCATTTTGTTGTTTGAACAGAATTTCTAACTCTTAAAAAATCACCACCCAACATTCCAAATGTAAAGTCAACATGGGATGGTTGAGGATATAAATGAGTGGTTTTTTATGAGAGAATAAGATAATCTCATAGTGTTATAGGTAATTCCTGACATTTTAAACAATACAATTTAATGAAAGATAATTTTTATCAATATAGGTATGTTGAGTCGCATTACAGATCACAATTATACTAGAATAATTGAGGTGATTATCATTCCATGTTTCATTATATTATTCATGAAAAGATCCTTTTGATTTAATTAAGAATATGGAATATAGAATTATAGGATATAATTCAATAAGGGAATTGAAACTAGTGGAATGAAAAGATATTTCTCGAGACTATCAAAATTTTCCTTAAAATTATCATTCCACAAATAGGTTCCTACCCTATTCATCAATTCAGTGAAGTGTAAACATTTAATATAAGTTTCCATATAGAGAATTAGATATAGAAAATGCATCCTTGAATTTATCTCAACTCTTTGAGTCTTTTAGGTGGTGACATGTGGAGGTTAACCTTACATTTTTTAGGATTAAATTTAACTACATGATTATGTACTATAAAGGAATGGAACACCATTGAGGTGACCATGAATTTCTATTTCAATGGGTTTATCTTCAAGATTTACTTCTATAGTTTTTTTAAAACAATCCCCTGATCAGTAAGATTATTTAAACATTTCAAGGATTTGACCATAAATTCAAATACATAACATTCAATTATATAACCCAATAAGGGTTTAAAAATGTGGTGCATGGAGAAACTATTTGTGGTGCAAGATTTCTACAAATCTGAAGGCATCAACTAATTTGTATATATACCATAGGGTTATCTGAATATAGTGCCTTCTTCATCTATAGAGGATTTTAGATTTTTTTGTATCTTGAATAGTCATTCATAAAGGTTTGGGATTGATGTGTGATAGTTTCATCAATTTTAATTTCCAATATTTGGATTGGGAAATAAACTTTTAGACAATACTATATGAGATCTATGAAATTGATACAAACTCTAATCTTCTTATTCATACTCTTGATAAAGAAAAATATTGGCTAGACATTTAGGGTATTGGGAATCCAAAATTACATTGGATTTGATTATATTATCAAATTTATATTCAACCATAGTAGTGAGAGTCAGATTTATTCCTCAAACCCTAATGATCCTCTGGTAAGCCCGTATGGTGGGTGGCTACATCAAGACCATTGAATTGAATTTCTATTTAATTAAAAGTGAACACATCTCAATGAATCTATTGAAATTAATTATTCACTTATTATTATCTAGAAGAGATGTACATGATAATAAATGTTGGTAACAAATAATACTCTATTCACGTATTTTTTTATCAAATCTCATCAATAGTGGTGGATACACATTCTTCAAATGATGGACGGGTGTCTCTCTGATCCTCTTATTCTACTACCTATACACCAATCACTGGAGGAATCAGTAACAAATGGGAATCCTTCAATCTAGAAGAAGTGTAAATACTGTGACATTGATAAGATAAATTTGGGGAACTCTCACTCTATATGGGTGGTATAAGATACTTTTATGATTAATCTAATGATATAGTAGTCTTCTGATACTCTAGGGACAAAATGTGGGAATTGTTACTTGGGGTGATGGTTTATCCTCATCATCATGTTCAACTTGTGTAACTAATTTCGTGAAAGATGATCAAAATAAATCCAAATATTAACTCAAGTAATTTATTTTATTGAGTATAATTATATATTACTTACAAATAGCTTTAAGTGGATTACAAATATTCATCTACAAATTGCTTGGAATAGTAACTTGAGTGATATCATCAATTATGGGATTTCTTACTTCTCCTTGGTGGAACCCCATTTTGATATATTAATACACTTAGGATGAAAATAGATCATTATAAATAAAAAATGACTTAATGTTTTCCGTTAACATAATATTTTATACACGAATGGAATGAAAAGGAAACTACAACATGCTGAAGCAACTAAGGTCTCCAGGATAGAACATTGAAATCAATATCATATTGAACAACTAAATATTCAGAGTTGGTTATAAAGAATCCATGCTGGGATATATGATTGATTTATCCAAGAGTTTTTAACTAATTATCATCATAACCAATCACAATTAATGTAAAAGGGAAAACCTTTCTTCACTATAACATAAAAAATGATGAATTTAGACTCAAATAAGGACAATTATGTATCCGTTGTTAATGAAATCATATCAAATTTCAACACCATCTAGTTTTCTAGATACATATATGGGTATAAAGTTTCCTCATATGAATTTTTCATTATCAGGATATGTTAAATATATGATCGAGTGAATCTCTATGTAATTGGTCACTACATGATATACAACACTAGAAGTGACATTGTATTGAAACTCTTGGGGGATTTTAATATCCTCTATAAGATCTTACCATGGATCTTTTGATATGATGTGATCACCCATGATTGAAGAATTATCTGGAAACAAAATAACCACATAAATATGTTATATTTTAGTTTCAAAGGTATTTTTCCATCAAGGGGTTGATAGTGTTCCTTATAATGTTTCTTGGGGGATGATGTATTTGAGGAAAATGTGCTAGGAATTCCAACAAAAGTTGAAGGTAGGCTAATTGATAAAATATTGAGTTGAGATGATCTGACCACTCATTTGGGTTGATCAGACATCTCTGCACTTTTCACCTAGTCTTCCAATATAATTGGATTTGGATGAATTTTAAATAATTGCAAATTTTCTCCATGATATTATTTCTGGTCTCACTGAAGTTCTTGGATGTTGGTTTTGGCCACATATATGGATTTAGAGGGGAGGTATCTTGGATATTAGGCTCATCCATGCCTTCATCTTCCTATATTCCCTAAGATTTTTCTACCTAATCCTCTAGATCTATGATTAAGGGAAGGGAACTCAGGTTCTTAAGAACTCTCATAGTCCCAAAATTGGTCCATTATGTTAAATACATTATCAAATATGAATAGTAATTCCTCGTTTGATGAGGATTCAATCTGGTGGGGTGGTCTCCATCATACTATTTTTTGGGAGGGTTCCCATTGTACCATTTGGTGAGATGATTATAATTATCTTATTACTAGAGGCAATAAATCTAATATAATTAGGACAATATTAGGTATTGGTATTGGTTTTTTATTCTAATACATAAATCTTTCCTTTCTAGTTATATTTTTCTTTAAAATATATACCATGGAAAGACATAAATATTAATAAGACTAGTCACATCATTATTTATTAGACCTAGGTCACAAATGGATAGTTTAGTTGTGCCTTTAAGATTTAATTATCTAAATTTCCCCCTTTATAGTCATCCAATACTTAAAATTTTGTTAAAACCTACCTGTGACTAATTTTATTCTATTTTATCCTTTAGAGAAGTGATAGAATCATATTCCATTAATTCTAGTTGGTTTCCTGATTTAAAAAATCTAGAATCAACAATATTATGGATGATTTACTTAAAAAACAACTTCTAAATGGATTGTCCCAATGTTTAGTGGAAGGGGAAATGATTTGGGAATTCCCTGAGTGTAACCAAATCATTCTTAATAGACTCTGAAAATATCATAAAATTATTCTCTATCACTACAATGATGTATCAATTGAACTATTTAAATGGTAATTAATAAATTTTTTATTTCAATCCTCGTATGGAATACCTTAATTATATTTTCTCATATATTTATGGGGATATGTTGTTTCTGTTTAGGAGATGGTGGTGAATGATATTTTGTAGGCTTAAGAGATAGCGTCCATGTAGGGGTTTGATTGAGTGTGACATGTGTGGTTTCCCCTTTACAATTTCTATTCCCTTGAGTTTCTGACATCATTTAATACGTAGATTTAGATTTCAAAATGTAAATTTTCAATTTTTTAATTGTAGTATTTTCACTAAACATTCAAGTATATTTTACTAAAATGAATAGTGATTGAAACTTCTCACTAAGGTTATTTATACATAGACACAAAAAATCCTTTGGGGAGAGATAAAGATTCATGGAGTTAGTGAAACACATCAACCTTGAAATGAAATTAGACTCTCCCATTATCACACTATTTATAATTTTAGAGGATGAAGATTGTTTTCATTCAAAATGATGAGATGAATTGATAAAGAACTTACCGATGAAAGTGTTCCCATAATATGATATACCTGGACAGAAATATATTATACTAGATGATATATGGAACCAATATAATTTGTACACGGAATATGAGTTTGGTTTCATTCTTCTACTCAAGGGTCCCCATCATGGGACCATAATGAGATTTTAAATACACCATGTAATATTTTGGATAACATGTTCTATTAAAATTTAAGAATAAAGGATTCCAAAAACTGGGTAGGGTATAAGATTCATATAATAATTTGGTATAAGGTTTTATCTCTAGAAAAACTAGTTCATACTAACCTCACGTAGAATCCATTCAAGCTGGCATAACTCTTGGATGTCAATGTGTTATGAGGATACAATTGGTCATACAGAAACATGAATAATACAATGATAGGTCGAGCCTAATGTGGTGGGTCTTAATAAATATATTAATCTTAAAAAATGTGGTATGAGATAGTTTATTTTTCTTAGAATGGTCATAGATTTTTTTCTATTGGAGGGAACACCTGACAACATTCCTCAATTGGATCGAAATAAAATGGTTTCTAAAAGCCCATATTGAGAAGATTACACAACTGTACGTTTTTTGGCATGTTATTATCTTCTTATTGAGGGATATTATTTGAAATTTTAGTGTGAGGATATTTCTATAGAGAATACATAGTGGCGATATTACCTCTAATTAACAAAACACTGATTCTATTCAATTATTTCATTTATGCCTCATACTGAGCTAATCATTCCTCAATTGTAGAATGGTAAACTTCTTTGAATAAAAAGTGGGAAATAACCTATCCTTTTCACTTTTATTTTTTCAAATTTCATTACGTAGTTACAAAATGATAATTTGAGTGATCCCCTTAATTTTTATCCCACCTTTTATTTTTGGAATGCACACCTTCCTCAGTCATTTTAGTGTTGATCTGGTTTCACACAAAAACATCATATTAATGGATTCATGTTCCATAGTATATATAGAGGCAATGATGGTGAAATTTAATGATGAACAATGATATATAGAAATCACCAAACTATCATAAACATATGGTGATCAGTCTCCCTAGGGTCATCACTTGTGAGAAATTTCAAGATACTCAATGGTGGTTTCTCTGTTGATAGTTCTTTTTGGATTGTGATCTCTATAAGACTTCATATTTTTATTCCATAATTTTCATGGGGATATTTTATAATGGTTATTAAGAATAGTGTCTCTAAAAAAACTTTTTTTATTCTTTACCTATGATAAATAAGAGTCACAAGATGCAAAAAATTATAAGGAATTATTTCTTGATGTATCTCTTAAACAGGAAACGACTGATCACTAAGGGGGAGGGTGCCAAAACCCTAACCTTAGTATCCCAAAGCTACTTCCTTACTTTTATAAATTGGTATAAGAAACATGGAATCATATCCCAAGGAACTAAATAATTTAGTAATTTTTAAAAAAATATATTCACACCAAGATCTTACATTATAATTGAAAACTTAAAATATAACACAACAATTTCTTTTAGAACACTATTATTCCCTTATATTATCATTTCATATCAATAATAACAAACCTGTTGAAATACTATGAAAAAAATAAAACATAAGAAAGGGGGGATCTAAAATTCGGAGTAAGGTTTAAGTACATCAGAAGATATCATTAATTCATAAGTATAAATTACATGGAAAGGTAAATAATTTTACATACATAACATTTAATAAATTACTTGATCATTATATGGTTGGAATAAATTATGATAAAATAACGAAATATAAATATTCACATGTGCTAGAAAACATAATGATAGATATTATACTAATTGATTAATAACACGGAAATTAATAAATAGTTTTAAAATGAAGGAATTCATAAGGCCAAAAATATAAAACATTCCATTGAGACATTGCACCAAAAATATGGTATAGTCTAGACTTAATGCCAATAATCTAACAACATCAACGATTTATGATAAGAATATAATAAATGGGAAATTCCAAGGGTAAAACCTAGTCTATCTTGTCTCATGAGACCTACCATGTATCGAGGGGCTATAATAAGCCCCTCCCATCACTTACTAGGTCTATTTTATTCCTCACATAGATAAATAATACAATCAGATCAACATTCCATAACAAAATCAATAACTCGTCATACAGAATATCAATACTTCCCTAGTAAAGCATAAAATAAACCATTTAATAAAGTTTGGATGATTTTATCATTATTGGTAAACCTCAATGAAGGAAAATATTCAACAACGTATTTTGACATAAATGAAAATACTTTAAATGTGATAACTGAAAAATTATTGAATAAAATAGCCTTTTAACTTTTAAAAAACTTTTTTTTAATAATGGGGAATTTTAAAATAAAACATTTTTTTCGAAAATAACCATGTAAAATTTTAATTTTATATTTAATGTATTAAGGTTTTATGATAGTAGGAAAATCATCTCATGTCGTATAATATATAAAACCATTCCTTCCTTATTTTGTTTTTTGAAAACTCTCAAAGAAAACATTTTTATAAAATTAAAAATTTACCTTTCAAAACATTTTCAGAAAATTAAAAAATGATTATAAATTACTTTAAAAAATCATAAAAGGATACTAAGAACTTTTTGGAAACAATATTTTAAACAAATACATGGAATAATAAGATAGTTAAAATTAAAATTTTGAAACTACAAATTTTTTTAAAAGAAAGTACCTTATAAATATCGTATCAATAATGAGAGATCTAATAAAATGAGTAGAATATGTGTATTCACTATAAATACAAATAAAAAGTGGAAATATAGCATAAGTTAATCAAAATTCATTTCAATGATAAGCATAGAATGACATAATCAAGGATATAGAACGTTGACCCATAGAATAGAAATTGGGTTTAAAATTCCCTTACAACTTTGAAATCAGGTGAATTGTATACCCATAAATGTAATAATTAGATAATGAAAATTTTAATTCCATTAATATATTGAAATTAATGATATGATATATAAAAGGGTAGTATATTCTACACACATGAGGATTAAGTCATGAATAATTAATATATATCACAGAAGTAAACTGAGATAAGAAACCCCTTACCTCATGCTTCCCTTTAGTGGTCTATACTTTGACCTCCAATATAATGCTGTAAATAATAATATTAATTAAAAATATAAATATAATAATATTTATAATACCTTATATGATGATTTTATAACATCTTACCACCCATTCATTAATAATATTTAATTATTTTTATTGTTTCAGGTGCGTTCGTTTCATGGATTCAAGCTTAGTTCCCTTGCATATAAATATAGATTTTATTTCCAAATAGAAATAAAAATACAAAACTGAAATAAAATGGTATTCATGAACTTACATAAGTATAAATGGTTTAATTTATCAATTTTATTTCTTATATGATGTTGACTTATTTGATTAACTATTAATGATAATTTTTTTGCTTATTTTGGTGGGTTTTCCGACCATCATGAACTCATTTGGTTTTCTTCAATATTATGTATATATATTAGTTCTAGAACATTAAATGAGTTATAATGTATCTAAAAGAATATTATTTTACTAAAATAATAGTTATATGACTATCCATGACTGCTTTATTGTAAAACAAACAAAATCATTATACAGAGGCGATTAACCATCATAATTTGGAGTATAGTTTCATTTCTTCATGTTAGAGGATGTATTTAAAGAGAAAAATATAAGATATTAAATTTAAAAAATAGATTTAAAGTATTTACATGATTAGTTAGTAATCATGACATTATAGATGCAGTATGTGTGGAGAAATTAGAATAGGAAACGAAAATAATAGAGGTGGTTTGAGATAATTACCTCTTAAATATCACCTCCTTAAAGGACCCCTTAAAGACATTGGAATTGGTATTTTGGTGAGAACGTAAGCTCTCAGATTTGCACATAGTGAATTTTATATGTTGTTTTTATATATTTTATGAGCTTCAATGATTTTTATAACAAATGTGGGGGTATTTATACTTTAGGAGAGTCAGTTTTATGTTTTTAAATAATGACTATTTTATATTTAATGCCAACCCTATTTTGGTGGAATTAATTACAAAGAATAATGTTGATGATTAATGCTATAAATAATTGTTAAGTTTTTTATATACATAAATAACACCTGAAATGTTTTATTTTTTATGTATTTTATGACTTACCATTTTAAACATAACCCATTTCATTATTTTAGCAATATCAAGGTAAAAATATATTTTTACCATGGTAAGTTTTTTATTCCGAAAAATGAAAATGAAAATACTACCTAATTTGTAACTTAAAATTATATATATGGAGTGATTTTTTCAAAATTAAATTCACATAATTTTTAAAATGAGGTTATATATTAATCTCACAAATGTAATTGTATTATGGGGTTTTAATGTGAAAAAGTTAAAATGTTTACAATGTTTTTATACCAAATTTCAATATGAGATTGATAAAAATGACCCAAATTATATGAATATATGCATAATTAAACTATTATTAATTTAAAACCTATTTAAAATATAATTTATCATTATATATTATTTATAAGAAAAGTTAGTTTTCAATTATAATTCATTATTTTCACTATTCATCAAAAAAATGAAATTTCTCAAAAAATTTCAAAAAATTCATCTTAAGTTAATTTTGATGTTATGATTTAAAAAATTAATAATATTTTTTCAAATAAAATTTATAATTGTTTAAATTTTATTTGGGATATTGGCTCACTATTAAAAAAGTGACAAAATTTCCTTTTAGAAAAAATATATTTTTATTGTTAAAATTGGATTTATTTCTTATCACAATCCTATCAAACTTATTATATGAATTTAAAAATATTTAATTTGATATCAAACATATAAATTTCATTAATATATTTAAATAATAGTGATTAATTTAATTTATTAGAATAAATTTCCATCGTGGGAAAAAAATATTTTTTAATAAAAACACATCCTTTTTTATTTAATCAGTTTTATTTATAATTAATTGGAATATGGTGAATTCATTGGATAAACATTTGTGTACTATATTTTTTTAGTTTAGTTATTCTCATTCATTCTATCCAATTTAATTTAATTTATATAATGATCACATAATAATGATTCATTGTTTATTTAAGCTAGGTGTTGCTTGCAACGTAAGATATAAAAGAGATTAAATTTTATTAAGAGGCATACTGTAAAATATTCAGGTGTAACATTATCCCCACCTTTAATAAATTATTTCCTTGAAATATAAAATTTCTCTTTGAAATAAAATTTTGATAGTTGAAAATTATTATTTTGGTAATCCCACATTGTAAATTGAGTTAATAATAGATTCTATTAATATGGGGGAAATGGAAATGCGAAGGTCACTACAAAACTTATGATTATGAAAAGGAAAATTTTAGTGGGAAGTTAAGACATGGACATGGAAGAGAAATATTATTATCATATTCTGATTTAGTGTGTTATAAAGTGTAGTTATTATAAATGTAACCATCATAGAACAAAAATTTGTGATGGTTTAAAAGACCATTGATTTCTTAATAATAAAAGTAAATGAATAACATTTTTCATTCAAAATAATTTCCCTAGAGTTGAGTAATTATTTTACTATCTTTATAAAACATTATAAAATAAACTTACTTGAGGTTTTTTCACATCACAACAATTATATAATCCTTTGGTTGTTCTTAGATCTATCTTCATTCAATTTATTTAACCAAGATATGGACATTAAAGATAAATATTTATGTCTGAAGCACTATTATCTAAAGATCCATAAGTCATTCTTTCGGCCTTTAAATATTTACAAAATGAAAAATGGATAGTATATGTTGTCAAATATTTTAAGTCATACTTTACCCTCAAACTATAATATCCAAATTGCAACTTAATCCATTCCATATGTTTTTAATCTTAAGACTCTTCCAAAATATGTCTATCCAAATTGAAAGACATAAAATTTAATAGGTAGGTCACTAAATTTCCAAAATCAACATAACATTATATTCTAGAAAAAACAAAATATGGATCTTATTATTACATAAAAATTTTCTAAATTCCTTTCTCACCTTAAAACTTTAATAAAAATAGGAATGATTCAAAACATAAGATCTTAGGTTGTTGAAAATATTCTGTAAATCCAGACATCCAATGATACAACCAAATAAAATATAATCCATCAAATCACTAACCATATTCATCATCATAAAAAAAATCACATAAAAATATTTTTATCATTATTATGTGAACATAAACCACATATTATGGTTAACCTTCACAAACCATGTGTCTTGGAAAATATCAATTTATCAAAGAATCACTTTTCATGGTTTTTGGTATAGTTCATCACAGAAATCAAAATAATTATAGAATAATGAATTAAGTAAAATAATTAGACACCTCATGATTATTATAACTAGAGAATTATTGATAAAATTCTTCCAGAATCCAAATACACAAGAATAATATTCATCCCAGATTCGTTTTATAAATTACATAAGCATGACCTTGATTCCTTAGCTTCTTATATGTTATATTCCATTAACTCTTGGGGTATTCATTTGAATTATTCCCCATATCCTTTTATTGGAAGCATTTCACATTTTAAACTTCTTTATTTCACTTGAAATTGTGAGCATGGTGGCCTTTTACCCACAATTAAAACAATCTCCTTTTCCCTTTGAGCATATACCTTGGTGTTTCCTTTCCAAAGTATCATATGTTGAAAAATACTTCTTTACCTAATTTCCCTCATTAGTATCTTTCACTATCATTATCTTCATCTATTTCATCCCTTTAATGTCATGAGGCATTAGGAATTTTTTATCTCTCATTTATAGCATATAATACTATATACTAATACAATGAGAATGTTTGGAAGACTAGTTCCCTTTGAAGAATTATTTTAAGACCATCAATGAAATAATCAATATTTATCTTTTGATTATGTACATAGTCTGTCGAACTCTTTTCTAATCCTGTGAAATTGAATTTATATTTTTGAACATTTTCATCCACATATTTTCTTATAGTCAAGAGTTGCCTCTCCATATCCGCTCGTTTCTCGTGAGAAAAATATTTTTCTAACAATAGTTCCATAAAATAATTACATTCTATGATTTATATTTACAAATCATCCATATTGTTTTAAATAAATGACCACCATTGATCCACATACCATGAGAGACAACAAAATACAATGAGAATTGTAACTCCTTGAGATTATATGAATTTTTAGTTAATTTAATCTTTTTGATATTTTTCATTTCACACAAAAATTGAAATAGTTTTTATATATTAAAGAACTATTTTGGATTATGTTCACTACAATAAACACTTATATTATCTTAAATAACATGATACAATATGTTTTTATTTTGTTACACATAATACGGTGTTACTTTTATATCTTGCATAATAATCAAGGTCGTGTTTTTACCAAACTATAATATACTATTAATATTATTATAAAAAGATTATTATAGCTTCCACATAGCCATTAGAAAGGATGTTACAAATAATTTTAACTAATTTTTGAAAATATTATTGACACATTTATATAAAATTAATTATTTGGTTATAAATTCATATAATTTAATGTAATAACTATTTTAGAATAAAGAAATTACTTTTCTAGGAATAATATTTGTCTATGTACAAAGAAAATATTATGTTAATAAATTAAAAAAAACTTTTGATAAATATTTTTAATGAAATTTTTATATTATATATTCATTCAATTTTTTTATACTCATACACTAGATTTTATAGGTATAAGATATGAATAAATCCATTTTTATGAATAAAAAGACGTATTCTTCTAAAAGCTAATTTTACAACCTTTTAATGGAGAACCCATATTGAATATTATTTTGAAAATTTTAGAATTTTTAATTGAAAAAAACCTTCATTTTTGAAATAGGAAAATAAAAATAATATTATGGTGATTTTTTGGTATATTTCGGTGAAGTTTCATTTTTAAAAAAATAGTGAATAATTCTAGATTTTAGTTCAAAACTGATTTTTAATCTAATTTATTTATAAGTATAAATAATTTTTTATTTTGAATCAATGGTAAAATATATAAAATATACATATATTAATCCAATTTATTTAATTTTAATCAATTCAACTTTGAAATTGGATATAAAAACATACCAAAGTTTTGAAAATTTTTACTTTAAAATAGGTTTTTTCATCCTGTCTGCGAGATTAAATTTAAATTAATTTTGGAAAATTAACTGATTTTAATTTGTAAAAATGGATTACATATTTTTAATAATAATAAATTATAATTTATAACAATATCAACTTATTTTTATAACCAAATATAGTAGTAGAGGTATTTAAAATTAACTATAATGACTATGGATAAAATGAACTTAATAATGGAATAAACCTTAAACATAAGGCCCAAAACAACCTTTAAGATGGTTCAAAATCCATTTTATAGAAATATTTAGACCTTATACTCCCTTTTCTATAATTTTATTTATTACTGTAGCCAATATTTATAAGAAATATGTTGGTGGAATTCCATTTGAAAAAATCTACTAGAATGCCACTCGTCCCCCATAATAAAAAGGCATCCAACCCTAGCAATTATTCACAAATTTCAAGAGGTTTGGCTCTAAAAAAATCTACCTAAATCCCCTTACTAAATATCTAAAATTATTATATAATCCTCCCCTTGTGAATAAATCCATCCAAGGAATCCCTTTGGTGCAGACCTAGATGAGTTACCCAAATAAGAGGTAACATCCTTCCCTAAACTCCATTGTTTATTATCATTATCCATCACCTAAAATCATATTATTACATATATATATATAAACCTCAATATAAAAAATTTATTTATATTCTGTTGTTGTAATTTTTCAACCTTCACTTACTCACACTTCTATCTAATGGGTAACTAACTTACAGTTTTTATGTATGGTGATCTACCGCCTCACAAAACAATATGGTTCATTTTTCTTCTACCACCTATCTTAGTTGGTAATTATGATAGAACCTATGTTTTTATATTATATATATAATATTTATTATGTATTTATATTTATTTAGTAATTATGTAAGGCCTTTATTCATGCTTTACATTTTGTGTAAATATGATAACATTGTTTGTTAAAGTGTGGACAGTCGCCCCATCAATGCAATATGATTCATTCACACATTGCATAAAATGTATTAACGATGTGTTTATTAAGATTATATGATATATATGAAATAATTAATATACAATAATTATATTATATACACATACATATATTTAATTTTCTTTCTTTCTTTCATTACGATAGTAAAACAGATGTAGTGTTCATGCGTACGTACAACTAACCATCTTCATAAATGGTGTATTTCGTGTTATATTTATATCTTTTATAGATTCATTTAAATATTTATATAATGAATAAATATTATATATACAATATTTTTTAAATTCATTAAATATATAAATCATTATATGGGTAACAGTATCTAGAATAATAAGTCAAAGCATGTACGATAACAAGCGATTATTACCCAAAACATCACTTTAACATTGAAATGTTAATAAATTGGAAAAACAATGTCATAAGTGAATAATTTATGGTATTTTATATAAGAATATATAAATTTGGTAAATATATAACAAACTTATATTTATTATACATGATTTTTGAATGTGTATAAAAAAAGTCATGAATTAATGTAAGGTAATTTAATATCACTTTTTATTTCCCTAAGATACATGTATTATTAACCATTATTTTATTTTGTGAAGTACGTATAATTAAAATGGATTAATTATATTACTCTTATAAATATATTCATGGTTATTTATATATCCATTTTTAGATATTTATATCATGGGGTTTTTGTTTGATAAGTTACCAAATTGGTAATGTAATCTTGTCTCAATTTGTCATCTTTGAGACACATGGCATGATATGCACCTATATTTTTCAATGAGCTTTATATACTGAATTTGACATGATATATCATTAATATACTTATTTTAATGATATTTAAATATTCATTTAATGTTACCATTTCATTTTTATTGTGATTCAATGTTACTAAAGTGGTAACCATTTATAGGTGCAATCTCGTCATTTTATCGGGATTGTTTTTTATTATGATTCCATTGATGATATCTTATGATAAATACAAATATAAATCTAATTAATTTTCCTAAACTATGTTTATTCATGTTATATCCTAGCAATGGTACCATTTTTACACACTTTGGTACTTAATATAATTAATAATTCATTTTCAGAAAAATCTGAGTTTATTCTTTCCTTCAGTCAGAAATATGTATAATTTTAAAACCCTATTTAATAAAATGGTTTACAAAAATGTTTTAATATAATCCAATTATATATAAATTAAAATTTCACCTATTTATAACCTTTTAATAAAATTATTTTAAAGGGAATCTTTTTGTTCATTTTTTTTAAGGAACTTTTCTAAACTTTTAAGATGCAAATGGAATGTACAAGATGTAAAAACTTACTTTCTTTCATGACAACCATTTCCTTGATATATAATTTTTAGGTTTACAAGGTAATTTTTTTAAATAAATTTTTTAACCTAATTTTCTAGATCATTTTTCATGGAAATCGGGGTTTCAAAAATTGTTTTATGTTTAAAAGTTTTTTTAACAATTTTTCAAAGCTACCATTATATATCTTCCAAAGGTTGATTTCAAAGAAATAGATTTTTAGGATTTTAATAAATATTTTATTTGTTTTAAAATTATTTTTAAAGAAAAATGTTATCAAAAATACTTCATGATTTATTTAGAAGTTTTTATACTGTTCTCAATGAAATAGTTATCAAAAAGTTTTCAAGGATTCATTATATGTTTTCAAGTTGTATTCAAATAAATGGTTCCCAAAACAAATTCAAGATATATTTATATGTTTTAAAAAAAAATAAATGAAAATGGTTTTAAAAAGGTTTTATGTTTTATAAATAATATTTCTATGAATAATGGATATTTTCATAAATAAATGTTTTTAAAAGATATTTCAAAATCATTTTCCATCTAAGATGACATCTGTCAGAGTTACTCATGACTTTTTGGAAAAAATATCCAAATTTTCCTTTCATATTATTTATATTAATATTTTCTGTTTTAATGGAATGATTTTTATGAATCCCATATCTTATTCATGGGTTATATTATTATGAAACCCACTTCCTTTCATGATTTATGATTTTGATTAAATTATTATGAAACCCATCTCTTTTCCTCATATAAACATATGATTACATGTTTATGAAACACATTTCATTTCATGGGTTATGATAATTCTGTTTATGATCTTGTAGAAAATATTTGTATTATTAAATTATGATATGGTTGGGACCTATATTTCCATTATATGTATTGGGTAATGATAGTTGATATATGAGCTCAAAGGGTACATGAGTGGTATCCCAAGCTTGAAAATAATTAGGTACATGGGTTGTAGCCCAAACCTAAAAATAATCTAGTACATGAGTTGTATCCCTATCCTAAAAGTAATATGGTACATGGGTTGTATCAAAATATAAAAAAATAATAGTGTATAAATGTTTTCATACCAATACCAAATTAGATTCATAGATTATTATCCTATTCGTAACATGTTATGAATATATTAGTAGGTAGCCTTGAGATAAGATCTTTTATAATTATGTGTTTTGGTCAAATTTCCTGTATTGATACTATGCTATGATTTTAGGGATTATTCACTTGATCCCTTTATTATTCATGTATAATTAACTACCAAAATCTATTCCATGATTCTTGTTTAAGATCTTTGATATGAAGTGTAATATCTTCTTATGTTATGATCACAATCTCATACCCATATGCTCATGTTTATGCTTACAAATCTCACTTATTTACACTTAATGAGCATTTGAGATCAACCATTTTTATGTTTCCTTCCCAAGGATATGAATATATTTATTATGTTTGATTTTTGTAATAGGGGTGCTCATCTTGGATGTAACGCCCCGACCCCAGTTACCCAGAGTCGGTGCATTATTACATAACATTGGCATGATCATAAGAAAGATCAAATCTCGAAAGACCGATTGGTTTAGTAGCCTTGGAAAATGCCAGATATATTCATAAGTTTTACATTACATTATAAAATGAAAAACTACTACAACAACATAATGTCTCAATAGACCACACTATTATCCCCTCATAAAATCCCTGCAGGTCATTCATAACTTACTTCTTCACATCCTGGGAAAAATAAAACATAGAAAAGGGGTGAGCTCAAATGCCCAGTAAGGATAACAATATAGCGGAAAGAATAAACATTTAAGGCAATGTATAACTAAAACAAAAGCCTTTTAAATATTAACTTTCAACATGGTATGGCATAAATAAAATGAAATAATGCCATTTACTTATTCACATGGATATTCTACTAATCGAATAATCACATGCAAAAATCAATAACCACTTTCATAATGTTGGAATGCATAATGCCAGACTATCATAACCACATAGCCAAGGCCTCGTGCCAAGACTACAAATAAGATTTTGTCAAGGCCTTGTGCCAAGACACTAGTTTGTCTCATGAGACCTACCGATGCATCGAGGAGCTATAGCGGGCTCCACCCGTCACTTATTAAGTCCAATGCATTCCCATATGAAAAGGTTTAAACATAACATAAACATTCGTATTAAAACTAGCATACGAAATGTCAATAATTTCACCATAAACTATGAATGGTATAAAAATAGCACATCCATAGTCAAACATATCACAAAACCTTCAATACAATATAGAAGTTTTGTATCATAATAAATCAACTTCAAATAATCTTAAAATCCATCAAAGGATGTTGACATAGATGAAATCAAAATTATTTTTAAAGAAGTATCTCCTTTTATTTTGAAATCATTTAAGATCCATATAAAATAAAACATTTTCTTTGAAAATATTCTTATAAGCTTGTATGGAAAGCTTCGACGATTTTATAACGGCGGAAAATAACCGCACCCGCCGTATAAGTTAAAAAAAACATTCTTACCTCAATTCTGTCGAAAAGGTTAAAAAGGACCTTGTTTTGAATACGACCGAAAGATTCCTTTATAAACCACTTATAAAAGTCAAAAAGGGTATAAATGACTTTAACTCATATTCTAGTAAATAGTAAAAATGTTTTGAAATGCATTTTTAAGAAACATGGATGTGGATGATAAAGAGATCCCAGTAGATTATTACATATAAACAACCTCGGATAATGAAGAGATTGTGAAATAACCCTTACCTTGTACTTTTCCTTGGTTGGGGTAGGTTAACCTCCTGTATAATAGTGAAATAATTGTTAATAAATTATACAAGAATCATATACATTAATATGATATCATATATGATCTTTTAATATTGATTTGATAATAATATCTTAGTATTATCGCTGTTTCGGGTGTGAACTTACTTGTTTGCTTTTGTATGTTTTGTTACGTAAGACATGTTTGTAAAGGATAAGTTGTATATTATTCAAATCCAGAATGGTATCAAGTCCTTAAACATCATTTTTAAATCATCAAATGATAATTATACTTGAATGGATACGATGGAAAATGAATCTCATCGCGTTCGTGGAGACGGTAGTCCGTACGTACGCACGAACGCTACTTCCTTTTAATTTTTATTTTAAAAGAATCGAATACAAATGATACATAGGTATATTACTATTCTAGTATAATATAATATTTTATATATGTTACTTAAGTTCATTAACACCATCCTTTATACGTTCCATGTGTGGTATGAACGAGTCATATCATTTTAAGGGGGCGGTAGTCCGCACTTCCTCAAATGAAATTATCGTATGTATATACAACATGAAACGAATAATGGTATGAAATAAAATGGAATTAAAGAAGCTTATATATAAAATATATATCATTAACATCATATTTAATTACAGTGCCATCATAATGGCCACCATGAGAGGCGGTAAGATGTATTTGAACAATCATCGTTTCGTGAGGCGTTAGTTTGCCATCCACAGAAACATTATGTTCATCATCCATTAGATGGAGTTGTGTGTATGTGTAGTTTGAATCCTTATTATAACAACATCCTAGTATATTGAGGATACTGGTGTTGTTACAAAAGAAAGAAAATAAAAAGAGTTTGGGGGTTGAAGAAGCAAAATAAATGAAAATAATTTAAGAAAAATCGTTACCTTTAATTTAGGTAACTCACTTTGGTTGGAACCAAAGGACTTGTTGAAATGCTTTATGCCTAAGGGGATGCTTCAAGGAGGAGGAGAGGGATGTTGGGAGCTTAGTTGGGCAGAGTTTGGAGGAGACAAGTGGCTTGAGAGGTGTGAGGAATGAGTAGAAGTGGTCTCCTTTTATAAGGGGGAGGAGGGGCTCTTTAGGAAAGAGTGAAAGTATTACTTTATAATATAATTATATTCGGTTTATAATGGTCCAAAAATCATTGAGGTCGAAGATAAGATGACCCATATTCTAAATAACATCAACCAATAAGAATTGGACAGGTTTTAGATAATATTTTAATCATTATAATCTTATTTATTTAAATGATTTATTAATGAGGTAAACATTGCATCATTATTGTGTCATTAATAATTTAAATTATTTGATGTCTAAAAATTATAAATAAAATATCATTATGTAGGAAATCTTTTTAGCTTTCTAATGAATATTTATAATCGAAAATTCAACATGTATAACCCTATGTAAAAATTGTTCTTCTAAAAGATGTAAGCTTATGCCATTTTTATTTTTATTTTAACTTTATTAATATAATGTGTCCCTACCACATACAAGTGGATCCAAGGGGTCCCAAAATTGACCCAAGGATGCCCATGGTCGGGTATGTGTCCACCAATAAGGTTAGGACACGTTTTAGGGTAATTTTGTATTATTATAATATTATTTTTTAACCCTTATTTACCGGATTTACCCTTTAACCATGGTAAATAAAATATTTACCACAGTAACTATTCAAAATGTCTAAAAATAAAAGTTACCTATTTACACAATTTGAACATCCTGATTCCAAATATGGAATCCATTTTCCTAAATTCAAAACACAGAAGTGGCAGAAATTAATTTAAAATTAATTCCCGCTGTCAAAACAAAAAGCGTGTTTTTAAGAGGTAATAACTATCAAAAGATTGACACTTGTTTATGTTCGGTTTAATTGTAAAATTATGTCCAATGACCAACATTATATTAAATGGTAAAAATATATTCTAAATATACTTTAAAACCACTCAAATTCACAATTTATCACTATTAATTATTTTGATTAAAAAAGTTGTTTTTAATTAAAATTTAGTAATTTTCACTATTCATCAAAATATAAAAGTTATCCGAAAAGTACCAAAATTTCACCCTAGGATAATTTTGATATTCCGAATCTAAAAATGAAGTCCATTTTGAAATATAAAATATATATGATTTCAAAAAGTAGGTATTACTATTCACAACGGCTAGTTTAATTAGTTGTGGTGTGTGTTAGAACTCGAGGTTGCGTACAACACACGCTATCGCATTATTCGAAGGGAAACGTACCGTAGAAGCTTGGGGTGTTACATTCTCCCCTCCTTCAAATAATTGCGTCCTCGCAATTTCTAGGGTATTACTGCATAAAAAGACTCGGGTGGTTTTTCATCATAAGTTCCTCGGGTTCCCACGTTGCCTCTTCCATCTTATGATTTCTCCACAAAACTTTTACCAGACGCGTCGTCCGGTTTCTCAGTACTTGTTCTCTCGTATCAAGAATCTTGACGGGCTCTTCGCAATAAGACAGATCGGGTTCCAGTTCTAATTCCTCATAGGTGAGTACATGCGTTGGGTCAGGCATGTATTTTCTCAACAGAGATACGTGGAACACATCGTGAACTTTGGAGAGACTTGGCGGCATTGCCAATCGGTAAGCTACAGCCCCAATTCGTTCTAGAATTTCGAAAGGTCCGATGTACCTGGGACTCAATTTACCTTTCTTACCAAAACGTATGACTCCCTTCCATGGAGATACCTTTAGGAAAACATGATCACCGACTTGAAATTCCAAATCCTTCCTTCGATTATCGGCATAGCTCTTCTGCCTACTTTGAGCTGCTTTGATGTGATTTTGGATTACTTTCACCTTTTCCACCGTTTCCTCCACAAGTTCTGGGCCTACAAGTTTTCTTTCACCAACGTCATCCCAACAGGTTGGTGTACGACATCTCTTTCCGTATAACGCTTCATATGGTGCCATCTGAATAATCGAATGGAAGCTATTGTTATAGGAAAATTCTACCAGAGGTAAATATTGATCCCACATACCCTGAAAGTCAAGTGAGCAAGATCTCAACATGTCTTCTAAGGTTTGAATAGTCCGTTCTGATTGTCCGTCTGTCTGAGGGTGGTAAGCAGTGCTCAAATGAAGTTCAGTATCCAGGGATTTCTGAAGACTTTTCCAAAATCTTGAAGTAAAACGGGGGTCACGATCAGAAACAATCGATAGGGGTACTCCATGAAGTCTCACAACTTCATTAATGTATAGTCTTGCTAGACGTTCCAGGGGTAGATCTTCTCTTATAGCAAGAAAATGTGCTGACTTGGTAAGACGATCAACAATCACCCATATTGCATCATTCCTTCTAGGAGTCTTTGGTAGCCCCATGACAAAGTCCATCGTAACATTGTCCCATTTCCACTCTGGTATGGGAAGAGGTTGCATGACTCCTCCAGGCTGTTGCCTTCCAGCTTTCACTTGTTGAAAAACCATACATCTTGACACAAAATCAGCAATCTCCCTCTTCATGTTGTCCCACCAAAAATGTTCCTTCAAATCTCTATACATTTTGGTGCTCCCAGGGTGTATAGAGAAATTGGAACTATGAGAATCATCCAGCAATTCCCTTTTTAGATCAGGTATATTGGGAACACAAAGTCTCTTCCCGAATTTCAAAATTCCATCTTCATACACAAAGTCTCTCAATCTCCCATCATTCACAGCTTTAATCTTCTTCTGAAATTCTTCATCATCGTTCTGAGAACTCTTAATCCTTTCTAGTAAAGATGGTTTGGCAACCATTTGAAAAAGCATTGATGTTTCACCTTCCCTGGTTATTCCCATGTCCATCTTCACTAGATCCATGAAAATTGGATCCCTTTCAATTCTCATCATGTTCAGAACTCCATGGTCTTTTCTGCTCAAAGCATCTGCTACTTTGTTTGCTTTCCCCGGGTGGTAGTGTATCGTGCAATCATAATCCTTGAGTAATTCAAGCCATCTCCTTTGCCTCATGTTAAGTTCTTTTTGTGAGAAAATATACTTCAAACTCTTGTGATCAGTATAAATCTCACATTTTTCACCATAGAGGTAGTGCCTCCATATCTTCAAAGCAAAGATCACTGCTGCTAACTCGAGATCATGAGTAGGATAGTTTTGTTCATGAATTTTCAACTGTCGTGATGCATAGGCAATAACTCTATCATTTTGCATAAGGACACAGCCAAGTCCTTTCTTCGATGCATCACTATAAATAACGAACCCATCATTCCCCGATGGTAAAGTCAATATAGGAGCATTGACTAATCTTCTCTTCAGTTCTTCGAAACATTCTTCACACTCTTTTTTCCAATCAAATTTAACCCCTTTACGTGTGAGCTTCATTAATGGGTTAGCCAATCGGGCAAAATTCTGGAAGAAACGTCGATAATAACCTGCCAAACCAATAAAACTGCGTACCTCAGTTATACTCGTAGGTGCTAGCCATTCTTGGATTGCTTTGGTCTTAGAAGGATCAATAGAGATTCCATCTTTAGAGACAATATGGCCAAGAAAAGAAATCTCCTGAAGCCAGAATTCGCACTTGCTAAACTTCCCATATAATTCATGCCTCCTCAGAGTCTTCAAGATAATGCGCAAGTGATTTTCATGATCTTCGTAGGTTTTGGAGTATACCAAGATATCATCAATAAATACCACCACAAATTCATCGAGATACTCCTTGAAAACTCTATTCATCAGATCCATGAACACAGAGGGTGCATTAGTCAATCCAAACGGCATTACAGTAAACTCGTAATGCCCGTACCTGGTTCGAAATGCTGTCTTCGGAATGTCTTCCTTCTTCACACACAACTGATGGTATCCAGATCGAAGGTCAATCTTTGAAAATTATTGAGCTCCATGTAGTTGGTCAAATAAATCATCAATACGAGGTAGGGGATACTTGTTCTTTATTGTTATAGCATTGATCTCCCTGTAGTCGATACATAACCTCATAGATCCATCTTTCTTTTTAACAAAAAGAACAGGGGCTCCCCATGGAGAAACACTAGGGCGAATAAATCCCTTATTACTCAATTCCTCTAGTTGTTTCTTTAGTTCGACTAACTATACAGTGGCCATTCTATAAGGGGTCTTCGATATAGGCCTTGATCCAGGAATCAAATCAATAGAAAACTCAACTTCTCGTTCTGGAGGATGTCCAGGTAAATCTTCCGGAAATACATCTACAAATTCTTTCACAACAGGTACATCCTCTATTTGAACATTCCTTTCCTCACCGACAGTTATTTCATTCTCTTCCTCCCCAATAATTGAATTAAGTTGAGCTGTTGGGGGTGGATCTAAATAAGAATTAGGTGGTGACGATTCTGCTCTAAAAATAAGGTGCTCCTTATCATTATCATCAAGAATCGTAACCTCTTTCTTCTTACAATAAATCTTCGCATCATAGTCCGAAAGCCAGTCCATACCGAGGATTATATCAAACTCAATCATAGGTATGACGATGAAATCAGCAGATAAAGAAAATTTATGTGCTCTAATGGGGACTGATTCACAAAACTTTGTTGCAACGATACTTCCCTTAGGAGTTTTAACAGACAACTCCCTTATTAAATCAAATTGGAAATATCTAATTTTCTTAGCAAACTGGGAAGATATGAAACAATGCGATGATCCAGAATCAAATAATGCATTTGCTAAACTTGAGGAAACCATTAAATTACCTGCCACCATGTCTTTCGGAGCTTCTACCTCAGCAGTAGTGATAGCATAAGCCTGGCCTTGATCCCTTGGTCTTTTCTGAGGTAAGTTCTCCTGACGCTTAGGGCATGCATTTGCATAATTCCCCATCTCCCTGCAATTGTAGCACTGAACGTTGGTAGCTTCCTTCTTCCCCTTGCAATCATGAGCTTGGTGGCCTTTTTCACCACACTTGTAACAGACTCCCATTCCCTTCAAGCAAGTACCAGGATGTTTCTTCCCGCATTTACCACAATATGGATATTCAACCTTTCCCTTCTTCCCCTTATTTCCATTCCCAGATTGATCAGCAGGTCTCTTCTTCTCTTGCTTTGCTTTAAGGTCATAAGACTTAGAGAATTCCTTTTCGGTCTTGATAGCACATGAGACAATGTCTTCGTACGATGAAAAGGATTGTGAGACTAATGCTCGACGGAGAAATGGTTTTAACCCATCAAAGAAACGATCAATCTTACTTCTTGGGTTGCGAATATAATCTCCATCATACCTCGCTAACCTTGTAAAGTTAGACTCATACTTTGTGACATTATCATCCTCCTTTTGTCTCAGACTCAGAAATTCCCTTTCCATATCTGCTCGATGGTCGCGAGGAAAGTATTTTTCTAAAAACAGATCTTTGAACTCCCTCCATTCCATGTTTGATACTTCATCATCTTCCTTCATGTTTTGAATCAATGACCACCATTGATCAGCATCTCCAGTGAGGCGGTAAACTTCCATGGTAACTTTTTCCCTTTCACTACTCCCCAAAGCCTGAAATATTTTCTCTAGGGAAAATATCCATTGCTCAGCTACTAAGGGATTTGTACTCCCATTGAACGTTGGTGGTTGTTGTCTCATGAATCGATCTAACATTGATCCTCCACGCTGCGGATCAGGGTGCTCCATACGGGTAAGGTTGTTATTCATAACCTGAGTAAGTTGTCCCAGTACGGTGATTAGCTGATCAGCACCAGTTGCATCACCAGCCCCACTATAATTATCTTGAGCAGGAGGGCAATCCCTACATGGAGTGCGTGCATTGATACGGTTTCCATTTCTTCCACTAGGCGCCATTTCTAAACAATGGCATAAACTAGATCAGTTTATGAATCAAAATACATAATCCCATACTTATAAAACACTAAACATAAATTGAACTATCTATGGATATAATCCATAATCATAAATATGTTTTCTTTGAGGAAGTATATACTCATAAACCCTTCATAATGATTTGTAAAGAAAGTGAGAGTTATCCTAAGCATATCCCCTGGGAGTGTCGTAACCAAGAGTGCAGCAAGGCCCGTTGTCGTGCACCAGTTCCCGTTCGAGTCTAGCTCAAAGCGGTGTTTTCGGGTTTTACCCCTAGGTACATCTGTGCCAGAGCCGCCTCTACCTGCTCATATCCAGACATGGATGTATTGCTCGGAAAACTCACAAAGTCTCTACAATACCAAAATTCTAGGAAGTTCCTCTATACTAATCCTCAAAGTTCATCTTAGGTCTCTGTGCTCTAATCAGAGTTTATCTAAATCTAGCTTCCAAGGTTTGTACTAAACTTCCTCTGATACCAACTGTAACTCCCCGACCCCAGTTACCCAGAGTCGGTGCATTATTACATAACATTGGCATGATCATAAGAAAGATCAAATCTCGAAAGACCGATTGGTTTAGTAGCCTTGGAAAATGCCAGATATATTCATAAGTTTTACATTACATTATAAAATGAAAAACTACTACAACAACATAATGTCTCAATAGACCACACTATTATCCCCTCATAAAATCCCTGCAGGTCATTCATAACTTACTTCTTCACATCCTGGGAAAAATAAAACATAGAAAAGGGGTGAGCTCAAATGCCCAGTAAGGATAACAATATAGCGGAAAGAATAAACATTTAAGGCAATGTATAACTAAAACAAAAGCCTTTTAAATATGAACTTTCAACATGGTATGGCATAAATAAAATGAAATAATTCCATTTACTTATTCACATGGATATTCTACTAATCGAATAATCACATGCAAAAATCAATAACCACTTTCATAATGTTGGAATGCATAATGCCAGACTATCATAACCACATAGCCAAGGCCTCGTGCCAAGACTACAAATAAGATTTTGTCAAGGCCTTGTGCCAAGACACTAGTTTGTCTCATGAGACCTACCGATGCATCGAGGAGCTATAGCGGGCTCCACCCGTCACTTATTAAGTCCAATGCATTCCCATATGAAAAGGTTTAAACATAACATAAACATTCGTATTAAAACTAGCATACGAAATGTCAATAATTTCACCATAAACTATGAATGGTATAAAAATAGCACATCCATAGTCAAACATATCACAAAACCTTCAATACAATATAGAAGTTTTGTATCATAATAAATCAACTTCAAATAATCTTAAAATCCATCAAAGGATGTTGACATAGATGAAATCAAAATTATTTTTAAAGAAGTATCTCATTTTATTTTGAAATCATTTAAGATCCATATAAAATAAAACATTTTCTTTGAAAATATTCTTATAAGCTTGTATGGAAAGCTTCGACGATTTTATAACGGCGGAAAATAACCGCACCCGCCGTATAAGTTAAAAAAAACATTCTTACCTCAATTCTGTCGAAAAGGTTAAAAAGGACCTTGTTTTGAATACGACCGAAAGATTCCTTTATAAACCACTTATAAAAGTCAAAAATGGTATAAATGACTTTAAATCATATTATAGTAAATAGTAAAAATGTTTTGAAATGCATTTTTAAGAAACATGGATGTGGATGATAAAGAGATCCCAGTAGATTATTACGTATAAACAACCTCGGATAATGAAGAGATTGTGAAATAACCCTTACCTTGTACTTTTCCTTGGTTGGGGTAGGTTAACCTCCTGTATAATAGTGAAATAATTGTTACTAAATTATACAAGAATCATATACATTAATATGATATCATATATGATCTTTTAATATTGATTTGATAATAATATCTTAGTATTATCGCTGTTTCGGGTGTGAACTTACTTGTTTGCTTTTGTATGTTTTGTTACGTAAGACATGTTTGTAAAGGATAAGTTGTATATTATTCAAATCCAGAATGGTATCAAGTCCTTAAAAATCATTTTTAAATCATCAAATGATAATTATACTTGAATGGATACGATGGAAAATGAATCTCATCGCGTTCGTGGAGACGGTAGTCCGTACGTACGCACGAACGCTACTTCCTTTTAATTTTTATTTTAAAAGAATCGAATACAAATGATACATAGGTATATTACTATTCCAGTATAATATAACATTTTATATATGTTACTTAAGTTCATTAACACCATCCTTTATACGTTCCATGTGTGGTATGAACGAGTCATATCATTTTAAGGGGGCGGTAGTCCGCACTTCCTCAAATGAAATTATCGTATGTATATACAACATGAAACGAATAATGGTATGAAATAAAATGGAATTACAGAAGCTTATATATAAAATATATATCATTAACATCATATTTAATTACAGTGCCATCATAATGGCCACCATGAGAGGCGGTAAGATGTATTTGAACAATCATCATTTCGTGAGGCGTTAGTTTGCCATCCACAGAAACATTATGTTCGTCATCCATTAGATGGAGTTGTGTGTATGTGTAGTTTGAATCCTTATTATAACAACATCCTATTATATTGAGGATACTGGTGTTGTTACAAAAGAAAGAAAATAAAAAGATTTTGGGGGTTGAAGAAGCAAAATAAATGAAAATAATTTAAGAAAAATCGTTACCTTTAATTTAGGTAACTCACTTTGGTTGGAACCAAAGGACTTGTTGAAATGCTTTATGCCTAAGGGGAAGCTTCAAGGAGGAGTAGAGGGATGTTGGGAGCTTAGTTGGGCAGAGTTTGGACGAGCCAAGTGGCTTGAGAGGTGTGAGGAATGAGTAGAAGTGGTCTCCTTTTATAAGGGGGAGGAGGGGCTCTTTAGGAAAGAGTGAAAGTATTACTTTATAATATAATTATATTCGGTTTATAATGGTCCAAAAATCATTGAGGTCGAAGATAAGATGACTCATATTCTAAATAACATCAACCAATAAGAATTGGACAGGTTTTAGATAATATTTTAATCATTATAATCTTATTTATTTAAATGATTTATTAATGAGGTAAACATTGCATCATTATTGTGTCATTAATAATTTAAATTATTTGATGTCTAAAAATTATAAATAAAATATCCTTATGTAGGAAATCTTTTTATCTTTCTAATGAATATTTATAATCGAAAATTCAACATGTATAACCCTATGTAAAAATTGTTCTTCTAAAAGATGTAAGCTTATGCCATTTTTATTTTTATTTTAACTTTATTAATATAATGTGTCCCTACCACATACAAGTGGATCCAAGGGGTCCCCAAATTGACCCAAGGATTCCCATGGTCGGGTATGTGTCCCCCAATAAGGTTAGGACACGTTTTAGGGTAATTTTGTATTATTATAATATTATTTTTTAACCCTTATTTACCGGATTTACCCTTTAACCATGGTAAATAAAATATTTACCACAGTAACTATTCAAAATGTCTAAAAATAAAAGTTACCTATTTACACAATTTGAACATCCTGATTCTAAATATGGAATCCATTTTCCTAAATTCAAAACACAGAAGTGGCAGAAATTAATTTAAAATTAATTCCCGCTGTCAAAACAAAAAGCGTGTTTTTAAGAGGTAATAACTATCAAAAGATTGACACTTGTTTATGTTCGGTTTAATTGTAAAATTATGTCCAATGACCAACATTATATTAAATGGTAAAAATATATTCTAAATATACTTTAAAACCACTCAAATTCAAAATTTATCACTATTAATTATTTTGATTAAAAAAGTTGTTTTTAATTAAAATTTAGTAATTTTCACTATTCATCAAAATATAAAAGTTATCCGAAAAGTACCAAAATTTCACCCTAGGCTAATTTTGATATTCCGAATCTAAAAATGAAGTCCATTTTGAAATAGAAAATATATATGATTTCAAAAAGTAGGTATTACTATTCACAACGGCTAGTTTAATTAGTTGTGGTGTGTGTTAGAACTCGAGGTTGCGTACAACACACGCTATCGCATTATTCGAAGGGAAACGTACCGTAGAAGCTTGGGGTGTTACATTCTCCCCTCCTTCAAATAATTGCGTCCTCGCAATTTCTAGGGTATTACTGCATAAAAAGACTCGGGTGGTTTTTCATCATAAGTTCCTCGGGTTCCCACGTTGCCTCTTCCATCTTATGATTTTTCCACAAAACTTTTACCAGACGCGTCGTCCGGTTTCTCAGTACTTGTTCTCTCGTATCAAGAATCTTGACGGGCTCTTCGCAATAAGACAGATCGGGTTCCAGTTCTAATTCCTCATAGGTGAGTACATGCGTTGGGTCAGGCATGTATTTTCTCAACAGAGATACGTGGAACACATCGTGAACTTTGGAGAGACTTGGCGGCATTGCCAATCGGTAAGCTACAGCCCCAATTCGTTCTAGAATTTCGAAAGGTCCGATGTACCTGGGACTCAATTTACCTTTCTTACCAAAAAGTATGACTCCCTTCCATGGAGATACCTTTAGGAAAACATGATCACCGACTTGAAATTCCAAATCCTTCCTTCGATTATCGGCATAGCTCTTCTGCCTACTTTGAGCTGCTTTGATGTGATTTTGGATTACTTTCACCTTTTCCACCGTTTCCTCCACCAGTTCTGGGCCTACAAGTTTTCTTTCACCAACGTCATCCCAACAGGTTGGTGTACGACATCTCTTTCCGTATAACGCTTCATATGGTGCCATCTGAATACTCGAATGGAAGCTATTGTTATAGGAAAATTCTACCAGAGGTAAATATTGATCCCACATACCCTGAAAGTCAAGTGAGCAAGATCTCAACATGTCTTCTAAGGTTTGAATAGTCCGTTCTGATTGTCCGTCTGTCTGAGGGTGGTAAGCAGTGCTCAAATGAAGTTCAGTATCCAGGGATTTCTGAAGACTTTTCCAAAATCTTGAAGTAAAACGGGGGTCACGATCAGAAACAATCGATAGGGGTACTCCATGAAGTCTCACAACTTCATTAATGTATAGTCTTGCTAGACGTTCCAGGGGTAGATCTTCTCTTATAGCAAGAAAATGTGCTGACTTGGTAAGACGATCAACAATCACCCATATTGCATCATTCCTTCTAGGAGTCTTTGGTAGCCCCATGACAAAGTCCATCGTAACATTGTCCCATTTCCACTCTGGTATGGGAAGAGGTTGCATGACTCCTCCAGGCTGTTGCCTTCCAGCTTTCACTTGTTGAAAAACCATACATCTTGACACAAAATCAGCAATCTCCCTCTTCATGTTGTCCCACCAAAAATGTTCCTTCAAATCTCTATACATTTTGGTGCTCCCAGGGTGTATAGAGAAATTGGAACTATGAGCATCATCCAGCAATTCCCTTTTTAGATCAGGTATATTGGGAACACAAAGTCTCTTCCCGAATTTCAAAATTCCATCTTCATACACAAAGTCTCTCAATCTCCCATCATTCACAGCTTTAATCTTCTTCTGAAATTCTCCATCATCGTTCTGAGAACTCTTAATCCTTTCTAGTAAAGATGGTTTGGCAACCATTTGAAAAAGCATTGATGTTTCACCTTCCCTGGTTATTCCCATGTCCATCTTCACTAGATCCATGAAAATTGGATCCCTTTCAATTCTCATCATGTTCAGAACTCCATGGTCTTTTCTGCTCAAAGCATCTGCTACTTTGTTTGCTTTCCCCGGGTGGTAGTGTATCGTGCAATCATAATCCTTGAGTAATTCAAGCCATCTCCTTTGCCTCATGTTGAGTTCTTTTTGTGAGAAAATATACTTCAAACTCTTGTGATCAGTATAAATCTCACATTTTTCACCATAGAGGTAGTGCCTCCATATCTTCAAAGCAAAGATCACTGCTGCTAACTCGAGATCATGAGTAGGATAGTTTTGTTCATGAATTTTCAACTGTCGTGATGCATAGGCAATAACTCTATCATTTTGCATAAGGACACAGCCAAGTCCTTTCTTCGATGCATCACTATAAATAACGAACCCATCATTCCCCGATGGTAAAGTCAATATAGGAGCATTGACTAATCTTCTCTTCAGTTCTTCGAAACATTCTTCACACTCTTTTGTCCAAACAAATTTAACCCCTTTACGTGTGAGCTTCATTAATGGGTTAGCCAATCGGGCAAAATTCTGGACGAAACGTCGATAATAACCTGCCAAACCAATAAAACTGCGTACCTCAGTTATACTCGTAGGTGCTGGCCATTCTTGGATTGCTTTGGTCTTAGAAGGATCAATAGAGATTCCATCTTTAGAGACAATATGGCCAAGAAAAGAAATCTCCTGAAGCCAGAATTCGCACTTGCTAAACTTCCCATATAATTCATGCCTCCTCAGAGTCTTCAAGATAATGCGCAAGTGATTTTCATGATCTTCGTAGGTTTTGGAGTATACCAAGATATCATCAATAAATACCACCACAAATTCATCGAGATACTCCTTGAAAACTCTATTCATCAGATCCATGAATACAGAGGGTGCATTAGTCAATCCAAACGGCATTACAGTAAACTCGTAATGCCCGTACCTGGTTCGAAATGCTGTCTTCGGAATGTCTTCCTTCTTCACACACAACTGATGGTATCCAGATCGAAGGTCAATCTTTGAAAAGTATTGAGCTCCATGAAGTTGGTCAAATAAATCATCAATACGAGGTAGGGGATACTTGTTCTTTATTGTTATAGCATTGATCTCCCTGTAGTCGATACATAACCTCATAGATCCATCTTTCTTTTTAACAAAAAGAACAGGGGCTCCCCATGGAGAAACACTAGGGCGAATAAATCCCTTATTACTCAATTCCTCTAGTTGTTTCTTTAGTTCGACTAACTCTACAGTGGCCATTCTATAAGGGGTCTTCGATATAGGCCTTGATCCAGGAATCAAATCAATAGAAAACTCAACTTCTTGTTCTGGAGGATGTCCAGGTAAATCTTCCGGAAATACATCTACAAATTCTTTCACAACAGGTACATCCTCTATTTGAACATTCCTTTCCTCACCGACAGTTATTTCATTCTCTTCCTCCCCAATAATTGAATTAAGTTGAGCTGTTGGGGGTGGATCTAAATAAGAATTAGGTGGTGACGATTCTGCTCTAAAAATAAGGTGCTCCTTATCATTATCATCAAGAATCGTAACCTCTTTCTTCTTACAATAAATCTTCGCATCATAGTCCGAAAGCCAGTCCATACCGAGGATTATATCAAACTCAATCATAGGTATGACGATGAAATCAGCAGATAAAGAAAATTTATGTGCTCTAATGGGGACTGATTCACAAAACTTTGTTGCAACGATACTTCCCTTAGGAGTTTTAACAGACAACTCCCTTATTAAATCAAATTGGAAATATCTAATTTTCTTAGAAAACTGGGAAGATATGAAACAATGCGATGATCCAGAATCAAATAATGCATTTGCTAAACTTGAGGAAACCATTAAATTACCTGCCACCATGTCTTTCGGAGCTTCTACCTCAACAGTAGTGATAGCATAAGCCTGGCCTTGATCCCTTGGCCTTTTCTGAGGTAAGTTCTCCTGACGCTTAGGGCATGCATTTGCATAATTCCCCATCTCCCTGCAATTGTAGCACTGAACGTTGGTAGCTTCCTTCTTCCCCTTGCAATCATGAGCTTGGTGGCCTTTTTCACCACACTTGTAACAGACTCCCATTCCCTTCAAGCAAGTACCAGGATGTTTCTTCCCGCATTTACCACAAGATGGATATTCAACCTTTCCCTTCTTCCCCTTATTTCCATTCCCAGATTGATCAGCAGGTCTCTTCTTCTCTTGCTTTGCTTTAAGGTCATAAGACTTAGAGAATTCCTTTTCAGTCTTGATAGCACATGAGACAATGTCTTCGTACGATGAAAAGGATTGTGAGACTAATGCTCGACGGAGAAATGGTTTTAACCCATCAAAGAAACGATCAATCTTACTTCTTGGGTTGCGAATATAATCTCCATCATACCTCGCTAACCTTGTAAAGTTAGACTCATACTTTGTGACATTATCATCCTCCTTTTGTCTCAAACTCAGAAATTGCCTTTCCATATCTGCTCGATGGTCGCGAGGAAAGTATTTTTCTAAAAACAGATCTTTGAACTCCCTCCATTCCATGTTTGATACTTCATCATATTCCTTCATGTTTTGAATCAATGACCACCATTGATCAGCATCTCCAGTGAGGCGGTAAACTTCCATGGTAACTTTTTCCCTTTCACTACTCCCCAAAGCCTGAAATATTTTCTCTAGGGAAAATATCCATTGCTCAGCTACTAAGGGATTTGTACTCCCATTGAACGTTGGTGGTTGTTGTCTCATGAATCGATCTAACATTGATCCTCCACGCTGCGGATCAGGGTGCTCCATACGGGTAAGGTTATTATTCATAACCTGAGTAAGTTGTCCCAGTACGGTGATTAGCTGATCAGCACCAGTTGCATCACCAGCCCCACTATAATTATCTTGAGCAGGAGGGCAATCCCTACATGGAGTGCGTGCATTGATACAGTTTCCATTTCTTCCACTAGGCGCCATTTCTAAACAATGGCATAAACTAGATCAGTTTATGAATCAAAATACATAATCCCATACTTATAAAACACTAAACATAAATTGAACTATCTATGGATATAATCCATAATCATAAATATGTTTTCTTTGAGGAAGTATATACTCATAAACCCTTCATAATGATTTGTAAAGAAAGTGAGAGTTATCCTAAGCATATCCCCCGGGAGTGTCGTAACCAAGAGTGCAGCAAGGCCCGTTGTCGTGCACCAGTTCCCGTTCGAGTCTAGCTCAAAGCGGTGTTTTCGGGTTTTACCCCTAGGTACATCTGTGCCAGAGCCGCCTCTACCTGCTCGTATCCAGACAGGGATGTATTGCTCGGAAAACTCACAAAGTCTCTACAATACCAAAATTCTAGGAAGTTCCTCTATACTAATCCTCAAAGTTCATCTTAGGTCTATGTGCTCTAATCAGAGTTTATCTAAATCTAGCTTCCAAGGTTTGTACTAAACTTCCTCTGATACCAACTGTAACTCCCCGACCCCAGTTACCCAGAGTCAGTGCATTATTACATAACATTGGTATGCTCATAAGAAAGATCAAATCTCGAAAGACCGATTGGTTTAGTAGCCTTGGAAAATGCCAGATATATTCATAAGTTTTACATTACATTATAAAATGAAAAACTACTACAACAACATAATGTCTCAATAGACCACACTATTATCCCCTCATAAAATCCCTGCAGGTCATTCATAACTTACTTCTTCACATCCTAGGAAAAATAAAACATAGAAAAGGGGTGAGCTCAAATGCCCAGTAAGGATAACAATATAGCGGAAAGAATAAACATTTAAGGCAATGTATAACTAAAACAAAAGCCTTTTAAATATGAACTTTCAACATGGTATGGCATAAATAAAATGAAATAATGCCATTTACTTATTCACATGGATATTCTACTAATCGAATAATCACATGCAAAAATCAATAACCACTTTCATAATGTTGGAATGCATAATGCCAGACTATCATAACCACATAGCCAAGGCCTCGTGCCAAGACTACAAATAAGATTTTGTCAAGGCCTTGTTCCAAGACACTAGTTTGTCTCATGAGACCTACCGATGCATCGAGGAGCTATAGCGGGCTCCACCCGTCACTTATTAAGTCCAATGCATTCCCATATGAAAAGGTTTAAACATAACATAAACATTCGTATTAAAACTAGCATACGAAATGTCAATAATTTCACCATAAACTATGAATGGTATAAAAATAGCACATCCACAGTCAAACATATCACAAAACCTTCAATACAATATAGAAGTTTTGTATCATAATAAATCAACTTCAAATAATCTTAAAATCCATCAAAGGATGTTGACATAGATGAAATCAAAATTATTTTTAAAGAAGTATCTCATTTTATTTTGAAATCATTTAAGATCCATATAAAATAAAACATTTTCTTTGAAAATATTCTTATAAGCTTGTATGGAAAGCTTCGACGATTTTATAACGGCGGAAAATAACCGCACCCGCCGTATAAGTTAAAAAAAACATTCTTACCTCAATTCTGTCGAAAAGGTTAAAAAGGACCTTGTTTTGAATACGACCGAAAGATTCCTTTATAAACCACTTATAAAAGTCAAAAAGGGTATAAATGACTTTAACTCATATTCTAGTAAATAGTAAAAATGTTTTGAAATGCATTTTTAAGAAACATGGATGTGGATGATAAAGAGATCCCAGTAGATTATTACGTATAAACAACCTCGGATAATGAAGAGATTGTGAAATAACCCTTACCTTGTACTTTTCCTTGGTTGGGGTAGGTTAACCTCCTGTATAATAGTGAAATAATTGTTACTAAATTATACAAGAATCATATACATTAATATGATATCATATATGATCTTTTAATATTGATTTGATAATAATATCTTAGTATTATCGCTGTTTCGGGTGTGAACTTACTTGTTTGCTTTTGTATGTTTTGTTACGTAAGACATGTTTGTAAAGGATAAGTTTTATATTATTCAAATCCAGAATGGTATCAAGTCCTTAAACATCATTTTTAAATCATCAAATGATAATTATACTTGAATGGATACGATGGAAAATGAATCTCATCGCGTTCGTGGAGACGGTAGTCCGTACGTACGCACGAACGCTACTTCCTTTTAATTTTTATTTTAAAAGAATTGAATACAAATGATACATAGGTATATTACTATTCCAGTATAATATAATATTTTATATATGTTACTTAAGTTCATTAACACCATCCTTTATACGTTCCATGTGTGGTATGAACGAGTCATATCATTTTAAGGGGGCGGTAGTCCGCACTTCCTCAAATGAAATTATCGTATGTATATACAACATGAAACGAATAATGGTATGAAATAAAATGGAATTACAGAAGCTTATATATAAAATATATATCATTAACATCATATTTAATTACAGTGCCATCATAATGGCCACCATGAGAGGCGGTAAGATGTATTTTAACAATCATCTTTTCGTGAGGCGTTAGTTTGCCATCCACAGAAACATTATGTTCATCATCCATTAGATGGAGTTGTGTGTATGTGTAGTTTGAATCCTTATTATAACAACATCCTATTATATTGAGGATACTGGTGTTGTTACAAAAGAAAGAAAATAAAAAGATTTTGGGGGTTGAAGAAGCAAAATAAATGAAAATAATTTAAGAAAAATCGTTACCTTTAATTTAGGTAACTCACTTTGGTTGGAACCAAAGGACTTGTTGAAATGCTTTGTGCCTAAGGGGAAGCTTCAATGAGGAGGAGAGGGATGTTGGGAGCTTAGTTGGGCAGAGTTTGGACGAGCCAAGTGGCTTGAGAGGTGTGAGGAATGAGTAGAAGTGGTCTCCTTTTATAAGGGGGAGGAGGGGCTCTTTAGGAAAGAGTGAAAGTATTACTTTATAATATAATTATATTCGGTTTATAATGGTCCAAAAATCATTGAGGTCGAAGATAAGATGACTCATATTCTAAATAACATCAACCAATAAGAATTGGACAGGTTTTAGATAATATTTTAATCATTATAATCTTATTTATTTAAATGATTTATTAATGAGGTAAACATTGCATCATTATTGTGTCATTAATAATTTAAATTATTTGATGTCTAAAAATTATAAATAAAATATCCTTATGTAGGAAATCTTTTTCGCTTTCTAATGAATATTTATAATCGAAAATTCAACATGTATAACCCTATTTAAAAATTGTTCTTCTAAAAGATGTAAGCTTATGCCATTTTTATTTTTATTTTAACTTTATTAATATAATGTGTCCCTACCACATAAAAGTGGATCCAAGGGGTCCCCAAATTGACCCAAGGATGCCCATGGTCGGGTATGTGTCCACCAATAAGGTTAGGACACGTTTTAGGGTAATTTTGTATTATTATAATATTATTTTGTAACCCTTATTTACCGGATTTACCCTTTAACCATGGTAAATAAAATATTTACCACAGTAACTATTCAAAATGTCTAAAAATAAAAGTTACCTATTTACACAATTTGAACATCCTGATTCCAAATATGGAATCCATTTTCCTAAATTCAAAACACAGAAGTGGCAGAAATTAATTTAAAATTAATTCCCGCTGTCAAAACAAAAAGCGTGTTTTTAAGAGGTAATAACTATCAAAAGATTGACACTTGTTTATGTTCGGTTTAATTGTAAAATTATGTCCAATGACCAACATTATATTAAATGGTAAAAATATATTCTGAATATACTTTAAAACCACTCAAATTCACAATTTATCACTATTAATTATTTTGATTAAAAAAGTTGTTTTTAATTAAAATTTAGTAATTTTCACTATTCATCAAAATATAAAAGTTATCCGAAAAGTACCAAAATTTCACCCTAGGCTAATTTTGATATTCCGAATCTAAAAATGAAGTCCATTTTGAAATATAAAATATATATGATTTCAAAAAGTAGGTATTACTATTCACAACGGCTAGTTTAATTAGTTGTGGTGTGTGTTAGAACTCGAGGTTGCGTACAACACACGCTATCGCATTATTCGAAGGGAAACGTACCGTAGAAGCTTGGGGTGTTACATTGGAGAGCCTATAGAGAGGTAAAGAAGCTCATTCGTGTACCAACCTTTACATTTCCACATTTCTAAAGGCACTAAATTAATAATATATTTAGGTGTCTATTTTTGAAATATATTATGTATTCTGTAAAAGTGATGTAATGTTACTATATGAAAAGGGGAGGTATTTATAAAAACCTTCTAAATTTCATTAATTCCCAATTGAGAGAAATATCTTTTGTAAGCAACATATCAATTGATTTGCTACAAATAAATTTTTAGTTCCAGTGAATGTTGGAGGTTGTTATCGTATGAAGAAATCAAACATAATTAAACTATGTTGCATATTATTAGGCTCCTAAATATAGATAATATTATTTCTCATAACTTGATTTTTCAGTCCCAAAATTTTTATAATTATTTCAGCTCCAACTCCAGCCATAACTCCAGCTCTAACATTGATATCATTGTCTTTCCAAGTATGGAAATACTTACAGAGATTAAATTCATTGATATAGTTGTCATTCCTTCTAATATTCCCAATTTCTAAATAGTTTCTTACACTAGATTAGATAATAACATTATGAAACATAATGTATAATCTCAACACAACTTAAAGTAAATTGGAACTTCTAGTTTAACTAATATCGAAATCATAAATTTTGTTTTTTTTGGGAATATCAAAATTTTATCATAGGGCTTAATTCTCTAATCATTGTTTTTTATAATCTAGTTACTATGTTTTCTACTCAACTTCCTCTAATACCAACTATAGATACCCCTACCCTAGAATCCCTAAGCCAATGTCTTAATTTATTACATTAGAATACGATACAAGGAATCAAATACCAAAATAATTAATTTCATAGTTGTTTTCAAAGACTAGATACATACCGGGATGTTACATTACAATTAAAAAAATAAAAGTTAACATATCAATTCATTTGATAATACCATTATCCCCTAACTTATCCTTTTATGTCAATCGTAATAAACCTCCTGGAATCCTAGAGAAATATATAAAATAAGGGGTGAGATCAAGTCCCTTGTAAGGGTTAAGTATAGGGGAAGCTAACATTAATTAATAATCACAAATCCCTTGTTGTGTTAAATAACATAACATAGATTATATTTAATCAATAACTTGAGCATAGTTAGGATGGTGTGAAATATGATCAAATAATTTTGATTAAATAATAACATGTGCAGGAAAACTGAGCTATGGATATTCTTCTAATAAAATAATAAAATAGACAATAGTAAATAGTTTTATAACATTGGAATGTATATTTCTGGACTTATAGAACCTACCTTCAAGGATTAATACCAAGAATCTAATACAATCAAGTCTTTGTGACAATAATCTAACATCATCAATGCTTCAAACCTAGAATATAATAAATGGGTAATTACCAGCACAAAAATTAGTCAATTTTGTCTCATCAGCCCTACCAGTGCATCTTGGGGATATAGAGGGCCCCACTTGACACTTAATAAGTATAGTGAATTCCTCACAAGAATAAACAGTAGAACCAAATCAACATGTCTTAACAAAATCAATAACTATTCATACAAAATATCAAAAATTTCCCATTAAATTAAAAATAAATCATTTCATAAAGAATGTAATATGTTATAATTATATATAAAACATAATTAATCAATTGATTCAATAATGTATGATTCCATTTATGAAAATACTTTAAATGATATCATTCAAAAATTCTGGAGGAAAACACCCTTTTTCACTTTTAAAAAAAACTTATTTTGAAAATATAAAACAAAATTTAAAAGATAAAATTGCCATTGAAAATAACCATATAAAATTTTAAAATGGGATTTAAATCAATAGTGTGTTATTATTTTGGGAAAATAAACTCATTCTACGTAAGTTGAAAAAACAGTCCTTCCATATTTTCATTGGAAAAGACCCAAAGAATCTTGTTTAGAAAATGAAAAAATATACCATTCAAAACATTTTCTAAAGTTTAAAAAATAATTGTAAATAAATTAAAAAAAATCAATTTCTGGGAATGAAAATATGTTTGGAAATAATTTTAGAAAACACAGACATGGATGAAAAAGGGTGTTTTAAGGAAAACTTTAAAAAAGATAATTTATTATAAAAGAATGTGCAAGATAAATATCATATCATCAAAGTTATAATTAATAAAACGAGTAGAATACATGTGATTAAATTAACTACAAATAATTTATAAAAAATTTATTTTATTGATAAAATTAGTATACCATAATCAAGGAAATAGAACTTTAACCTAATGAATGGAAATTGCATTAAGAATTCCCTTACCAATTTTTAAAAATCAAATTGTAATCCCATAAAAGAAATAATTATAAAATGAAAAATTTAATACCATGTATATAATGAGATTTGTAATATTATATATCAAATGTAATTATATAAACCACACACAATAATTAAGTGGTAAATGAGACATATTGCTCACATAAGTAAAAGTTAGAAAAGAAACCCCTTATCTGACACATACCTTAGTGGTACCTACTTTAACCTCATGTATAATGGATTAAATAATATTTTAAATTATATATAACTATTATAAAATTGATAAAACCTTACATTATACTTTTATAACATATTACCCCACATTTATTAATAATATTTCTTTGTTTTTACTATTTTAGATGTGTTCGTTTCATGGTTTCATGGTCGGTTCATTTGCGTATAATTATAAATTTTCTTTTCAAATGGAAATAAAACTATAGAAGTTAAATAAAATGGTATCGATTCACATTAATATGTTTAAATGGTCTTATTTATCATTTTTATTTATTACATGAGTATGATTCATTTTATAAAAAGTTAATGATTAATGTTTAGTTTAATTTGGAAGTTTTTCCGACCATCACGAACAAGTTTTGTTGTATTTAATATTATGTCTATATATTATATCCATAACATGAAATAAGTCATAATATAACTATAAAAATCTTATCTAACCATAAGATTAGATTTATAACAATCTATAAAAGAGGTAATGAAAAACAAATAAAATCATTATACACATAGGTGACTAACTAGAACAATTTGGACAATAGTTTCGTTTCATTGAATAATAGGACGTAATAAAAGGGATACGTATAATATATTAAATTATTAAAATAAAATTATAGTATATTAATTTTTCAGTAATTATCATGCCCAGATGGATGAAGTAGGTTATGATAAATTAAAATATAAAAAGAAAATAAGAGAAGTGGTTTGAGAAAATATCATATTGAATATCACATCCTTGAAGGATCCATTAAATACCTTGGAATTTTCCTTTTTGTGAGACAATACGTTCATGGAAGTGGTAATAGTGAATATGATAGGGAATGGTAGATATTTTTGTATCTTCAATGCCTTTTAATATAAATTTTGGGGTGAGGTTGGTATTTATACTTTAGGGGTGGTTTTAAGTTATTAAATAATTATTATTTATATTTAAAGCCAACCAAATTTGGGTGGAATTAATTCATAATAATTCTGATGATGATAAATTTTATCAAGGAGTTTTATGTTCTATATGTAGCTCAACCACCCTTTATATGTTTTATTTTTATGTATTTTAATCCTTTTCCTATTAACATTAACTACATTCATTATTTTAAATATTCTCGTAAATTGTACTTTTTTACCATGGTAACATTGTTTTCCGAAAAATTAAAATAAAATTAATTAATAATTTGGAACTTATAATTAAAACTTTAAACTCCATTTTACCCAATTTAATTCACTTAATGTTTTAAATTATATTTTAAATTAATCTTTTAGACACAATGAGTAAATGGGTTTTTAAACTGAAAAAGTTCAAATCTTTACAAAGTTTTTATACCTAATTTCAAAATGATATTTTTAAAATAAAGAATATTGTAATAATATATGTATAATTGAACTAGTTTGTCTTTAAAAAATATTTAAAATATAATTTAACAATATTAATTATTTATATGAAAAATCAATTATTAATAAAAATTCATTATTATTCACTATTCATCAGAAACAAAACCTCTTAGGAAAATATGAGAAATCAAAGATAAGATAATTGTGATATTATTATTTAAAAAACAGAGATTATTTATTTAAATAAAATTTATAAAATTTTCAAAATTTAGTTTTATAATGCTCCATCAAAAGTCGATAAAATTTCCTTTAAGAAAATTATTTCATTTTATACATAAAATTGTATTTATTTCGTATCTTAAACCGATAAAACATATTGAATGATTTTATAAAAAATTATTGGAAAAATAAAAAATAAATATAATTAATATCTTTTACAGATAGTGGTTAATTTAATGTAATTATACAAAATTCCATTATGGGCCTAAAAATAGTTTTTTTAATTAAAAATATTTTTTATATAAGATTTATTTTAATTTAAAACTAATTAAAAACCAATGAATTATTTTGATTAAGATCTGTAGACAATATTTTCTTTATTTAGATAATCTCTCTAACTACCACCATTTTAATGGCTATTTTAGAATGACGACATAATAATATTTCATTGTTTGTTTAAGCTGTGTGTTGTGTGCAACACAAGCTATCGAAGAGATTAAATTTTAAAAAGGTACAACTATAAAATATTTGGGTGTTACTAATGAGGTTTATGTAGAAATTACCATATCATTTCAGGCTTGCATTAATTCTAGATTTCCAAAGCTATATATATCACTACTACCCTCTTTATCTTGTGGATCTTCTTCTGATCATGATATGGGTTGAATTCTTGCTCTAAATACATGGGTTTTTCTACTGGATCTGATTCCAAAATTTGTCATCTAGATTTCATCAAATAAAATTATTATTTAATATTCATATATTCTTGATTATGTATCCTTTTAATGGATTTTATCATTATATTTTATGTTTCTTATATTTGGTTATTGGGAATCCGCACTGATTATACTAGTTGTTGTATATAGACCTCGATTCTGAGATTTGGATTGGAGAGACGAAATTTCAAGATGTCACTATTTGTAGGTCTTTCTTATTATGATAAAAATGAAATATATTTCCCCATGTTTATCCCATTATCTAATATGTAAATTTTATGGTGTGTTGGTGATCATCTGATGAAAATTACTCAGTGAATTAAGACATGTGAATTGAAGAACCTCTATCCACTTTCCCGATTTCAGGCATCTTATGAATGAAAGGGAAGCTAAGACAATCAGTTTGAGAAATAATTTATTTTCCTTAATGTTATTAAAATATTATTTTTGAGGCAATAATTTTGTTTTCAAATATAAAGTAGTTGTTAAAATATTTAAAAAAATATTATTCATTTATTCCTTTATAATATTTTTTAGAATATAATATTGATGTGTGTATAGGGGACTAAACATGATCAATATATTATCATTGGTCCACTATTTTGTCATAATAAAAATTTTCTATTCATATTTCATGATAGATTCATTCATTTAATCTCACTAAAGTTGTAATTTCATTATCACATTTTTTAGAAAGAATCATTATTGGATTCTTCTCAATTATTGTGGAATTTTAGTGGTAGAAGGGTAGTTCATAGAATGAATTCCACCTTGGGATATCTTTGAATTGAGAAAGGTTTTCTCTTTTCAATAAAAATTATTCGAGCATGTTTGGCCTCATCTTCTCAATTGTCTCATGATATAAGGAATTTCTCATAGTTTATTAAATAATTTTATGTCATTCATGTCAAAATAAAATATTGTTATGGGGAGGATCTTCATATTAAACACCTATATGGGGAGGACTACTGTCATTGATTAGTGACTCCCTACTGGGAAGATTCTTGTAGAATATAGATTGGGGAGAACCATTAGAGTTGAAAATGAGAAGGGTAGGACATTCTTGTTAATTTATCTTTGAATCATGAGGGTATATTTCACATTACTCATCATGAGAAGAGTTGTCATGATCAATCTTAGTATAACCACGAAGGTTGCCTTCATGTTAAACACTATAGTGAGGACTTCTAGAGCTTCTGGTAGCCATGTTTTGGGGAGGAACTCTGGACCTAAAGTTACTGCAACCTTGATCTAGTAATAAGTGAGAAAGATATTGGGCCTCAATTGATAAAATTTAAATGGAATCAAGAACACCAGCATTAAGCCGAGTAGGGGCATGGTCAACTTATGGATTTTAGATTACCCTTTCTAGTAATTATTTTTAGATGTTATTTATAGAGTGTTATGAGTTTCATGTTATGAACATAATTTTCAAATATGACATCTTTCTTAGGTAACTCCCAAACCATTTTTAGGATATGCAGGCATGATTTCATGGATTTGGTTGGAATTTGTGCCCACCATGATGTAAAAATTCCGATATTTCATTATATATATTTTATTTTAAATAATAATGAGTGTGATATCATTATTCACATGAACTAAAACAAAGGCCACGAAACATAATGAAATTAAAATAATCATCATTCAATGATCATAATGATAACATTTAATATATTTATATATAATATTAAATATTAATATAATTTCAATTAAAAAACTCGTATGAAAAAAATATTAGAAACACTTAATGTTTAATATGGTCATTTTTAAATAAAACCAGTTGATATTTATATTTTCTATAAAAAGCTTAAAAATGATTTTTTGAAATATAATTATTTTAAATTATATCTATTTTTGAATTTATAATATCAAATTTTACTTTGTATTGATTTTTGATCATTTTTTGGAAATATCATTTTTGGGTTGAAACTGCGGTTTTAATGAAAATTATTATTTTCATGTATTTATAAATATAAAAGAATGATCTATAAGGTCATATAAACCATTATGAAATCACATATGAAACTATGAAATAAAAAAATGCATTTTATAATTTTATTTTAACACAGAAATCCCATTCCCATCATTTTTAAAACTAAAGTAAAAGGTATCTTTAATAAAGAAAAATATTTGATATATTTTCTTTTAATTAATTAATATTTTGAGAAAAAAATAATTATGGATGGATTTTAATTTAACATAACCTTTATTTTTTTATAATAAAATAATCAATATCAAGAGAATTAGAAACCATAAAAAATATATCTTATATACAAGTATAATGTTTAAAAGAACTCTTTTATTAAAATAAAATAAAATTCCTGTGTGTTGTGTGATTTTTTTTAAAAGATATTTTCTAATATTTATTAAATGAATTAAGTTTAATGGATCCAAAATTCTGAATGATCATGTCATATTGTTTAATAAGGGTTCACTAATATTTTTAATGGTAAATTAAATGACAAGAATAAAATTTAATTAAGAGTAACCAGTGTTTAAATGACCAATCTAAGATGGATTATTTTTTTAATTTAACATGGCATTTAGACAGTCTTGATTTTTTAGTATTTAAATTATTGCCAACATGATTTACCATTCTTCATATCCTCACTCAAGAAACATTAATTTAATTCCATTTATAAACCTTACCATTCTTTTTAATGGAAAAGTCCCTCTTCCTCACTTTGAAAAGGGGGATTACTTACATCCTTTCAATAACCCACAAACATTTTCAAATGTCCTTATAAACAATCCCAAATTTCACCTCCTTTAGTTCTTTTACATGTTATATTTCCCCATAACACCAAAACATATCCTATGTCTCTCAAATGCAAAACCCTTTTCATGAGGAATTTCAAGATCTCGATGTAGGTAACATATATTCCTTAACATTTCATTCTTATTAATTCAATTCTAAACCGAATATAAACATAGAATAATAATAACCTTATAATAATTAGTGTGTTTTGTTGTAATTATTATAATATTAAAATAGTTATTTATTCTCTCCCATTTAGCAAGAAAAACTAAAATCATATTTATTACGTGTGTGTGGATTACCACCTCTACAAGGTGATGGTTTTTGTATTTTCATCACCACTATTGAATTATAGATTTATAAGGTAATTTAATAATATAATATATTATTTATATAATTTATACCAAACAATCAAGCACAAACCAAATCTACTAAACATTATTAAAATAACGAAAAACATAAAAAGATAAGTGGATGGGGTCAAAGAAAGATACCTGACCTCATCCAAAAAATGAGTTTAGTAGTCTTAATAATAATGATCATTCCCATTATCATGATCATATTCATCTATAGTTTCCCAATCTAACTATGAGTTATCGTAATTAATAATCATAAATATCCTTAACATGTAAATTTATTTATATCATTTTTTTATTCTTAAATTATATGAAATTTTATTTTCTAATTTAATTTCCTTCAACGAGAATGTGAATTTCCATCGTGTCTATGTGCGGACTATCAACTCCTTGAGGAGAAGTTTCTATTTATTATTCCATATCAAATAACTTGTATTCAAATTAAAATCTATTTAATTTATAAAAAGGATTATTTACTAAACTATAAATGTTATTTAATGAAAATATAATACATTTCATATGTAATATTTGAAATAAATGATTATATTAAATTTTAATAATATGAGAAAATATTAATGTAACTTTTCTAAATTGAGTCCTTACATAGAGAAAATATTTAAATGAATAAATTATATTATAATTTAATATTAAATGAGGTAATAATCTTCCATTATTTATTTTATGAAACTATTTTGCAACACCTTTGACTATAGACAATAAATAAAAAATATTCATAATAAATTAACTAGAAAAACCAGATTGACCAACGTTAGAAGAATATATAATAAAGATAAGTACACAAGATAATAAAATTATGTTAAAATTTTAAATATCTGTAAATAATATTCTTGAGTATTTATTTAATTAACTTAATTTAATTATTTAGGAAGTTAAGTGAATTTTCAGAATATTTTTTGATATAATGGTAAGGGATCCTGATCTCAGTACTCTACTCTAATAGTGTAGCCTCATTTCATCGCCATTCTGAAATTTTTTAGTCTCTTATATGTCAAAAAGATACTTCATTGTGATCTCCATTAGTAGAACGACAATGTGGCCATAGGATCAGGAAAATGGAATTAAGGTGCATGAAATAAATTACCCAAGAGAAGTAGATTAGCATCAATTATCCGGCTGGGGGATGAAAGTCTTCACTTTCCAATCAGCCTAAAATACATTAGCATGTTTTTCTAGGATGTCATGTGGCTAGAATTATTTGGCATGAATCCTCCTCCCCTGTCCATTAGACTCTCTTGTTTTTGCTTCAAAGCCCCTACTGGATCAGGAATAAGATATTCCCAAGGGTCTCCCTTAAAATCCCCATCACCATTTGGTAACATGTTATCTTTCTTTGTCCCCATTTACCTTATATTATTCCAAATTATATCATTCAAAATCTATATAGATGTTCTCTTTACATATAATCCTTGTTTACATTATCTTTTTTATTAGACAAAGTGTATTATTATATGCCCTTTGACATTTTGTCATTTATGTAAACCTAAATTTTAAAGAAACATCCCTTTGTTTAAAGTCATGTACACATAAAATGTTTTATCCTTTAATTTTTTATAAAAACCTTATTTATTTATTAAAATAAATTTTATGTTCAATTATGTTTTGAAAAGAAAACATATCCCCATTTATCTTCCATATAAGTCCCTTGGGTTATTTCAAAAATCATCACCTAAGAGGTTGTTTTTATTTTTACTTATTTTAAATTTTTTAAGAATTCTTTTGTAAAATGAATACACATGGTCAATAAAAATGTTTCTTTTTGAAATTATTATGGATAATAATGATTTATTATATTCTTCTCATAGAAATTATTATGAAATAGCCTTCAGTTATGCCTTAGGTCAAGGTTATCGAACCCACTATCTTTTAATGGGTTGTATTATTCATATGATATATACATGATTTTTTAATCCTTTTGTGTCCCACATAGGATTAAACATATTATGATAGTAGTTGGACTATGTTTTTATTGGTGGGTATTTTATATCAATCAAATTCATCAGGTAATGTTAATGTCTCATGAGAATTTATTTATGTGATTTGGGAGTAAACCAAACCTTTTTATGGACATGAGAGTAATAATTGGCATGTAATAATGTACTAGGGAGTAATCCATAGAATATGATAATGATATCGTAGGTATTAATCCTCATAACATGCTTATGATATCATGTTTATGTTTTTACGCACTCCCATGATACCATACTCTTATGTTATGATCATTATTTAATCCATGTCTTTAGGATATTAACTCTTAATTACATACTCGCAATATTATGATCATTATCATTATAATATAATTTTACCCATCACATATCTCATTTTATGATTTATTATCATGTTTTCCCTTAATGAGAGTTTTATATAACCCTGTATTATTTTTCCTTTTCCTTAGATTATAAAATAAAGTATTTGGAATACTATGCATAGAGGAGCATCTTGTGTTGTGATGTTTGTGGTGACATTGATAACCGGTTATGGGTTTACTATCTTCTAATATAATCGAAAATATTTCCCATTTTATTATATGACTTGAGATTTATTAATTAGTGTTTTTCGTAATTATCTAAAAATTATAAATTATATGGTCCTTGTATTGTAATTGAGAGAATTATATTGTAGTCATATATCAATATCAAATAAATTATTGTATTTTTTGTGTCATTGACATCGGATTCAGGTGTGTGGGTCCATGGGAACTTCATTTGTATCAAATGAGTTTTTAGATAAATTTAGAGGTTAAGATGGTATTTTTTATGGGTTATTAAAGATTTAGAAATGAAATAATATGTTTATGAGATAAGTATGATCATAGTTTTAATTGTATAGATAAAACTTTAGGTTAAAAGTAATGAATATTTTAAGATGTGTAAGTATTATGATAAGGTAACCATAGTATATTCCTTAAACATGAGTATAATTATAATAGAAACTTTTGAAATTATGGTAAAGTATTTATTTTTTGGTTTTCTTAGTAATTATGTCACTTTCTAGATATTGGAAAGTTGGTGTAGATTTGTTACGGATGCATATACGGGTAATAACCCAGAAATACGTTTAGGGTATATCTCATTCACAATTTTGGTTAATGTTGAATGGGCCCTGACTGCATACCTGGACAGAAATTTCCAGGGGATATGCGTGGGTAAATTCAAATTTTATTTACAAACCATTATAATGGATTTAAGCATATCATTTTATAAAAGTTAACTATATTAGAAAAACTAATAGTAAAATGACCATGTATAACTTATATTTAAGATAAAGACTCATAATTTCGGGTCTGCACATAATTTATGAATTGTTTCTTACAATCTCACAGTTTTTCCATTATACATTTACTAAGTGAATTATCTCATCTATACACATTAGTTTAAAATAATGAATGGAGAAAAGAGGAACCAAGATAACGATGGATGAAATGGGAATTGTGATATTTTCAAAACCAATAATATATTCATAAAACAATTAGGATCTGAAATATTGCAGTTATTCTAATTAAACTATCATTAATTATGATTAAAAAAGTGAACATATTTGGATTCAATATCACACCCAAGAAAAGAAGGATGGAGTGTCATGAAAATTTTGGTAATGAATACGATGAAGTAAAAAAAGATACATTTTACTTAATGTATTAAATGTTGGAAGAAACAAAATGGGGGATGTATCAAAGGAACTGGAAAATGTATTATTTGTGGAAGGGTGGAAATTAAACATGTAGCTGCCGAGAGAAAATAAAGCATTAATTTAACTTGATAGAGGATGAATATTTTTCATATAGTTTTATTTTTGATATAAATGTATAAATTTTATTTTAAATTTTAACTTAAGTCATGTTTATATGTTTTAAATCATTAATTAGTGTTTTTATTAAAAAATTACAAGGATAATATTTATATTAGCAGGAAAAATGTAACATCTCAAGATTTATGTATATATATGATAGATTAATACCAAGTTCGATATCTTTCATCACACACACTAAAATGATGGTCATGATACATTATAAAATTGAAATAATAATCTTTAAAATTCATTATGATGTTATATAATATATCTATATGGTATATAAAATAATAAAAATCCTGGAATTAGAGAAGTGGTATGAAATAATATTAGAAACACATAATGATTAAGAAGGGAATTTATAAATAGAAGTAGTTAATATTTATATTTCCTATTAAAATTTAAATAAGAATGTTTTAAAATTTTAATTATAAAAAATAGACTTTCTTTTTGAAATTAGAATATTAAAATTTTCTTAGTATGAAATTTTTATCATTTTTTGAAAATATTTTTTTCATCGAAAATGTGGGTTTTAAGAAAATTATAATTGTTAGGACATTAACAATACATAATATGACACAAATGTTTATAAAACCATTTAAGTGATATAATATGAAACTAAGTAATATCATTATTCATTTTAATATATTATGTTAATTTAGAAAACACATTGACAACATTTTTAAAACTAATGTAAAATGTAACATTAATAAAAAAATGTTTTATATATTTTTAATTTAATTAATTAATATATTTTTTAAAATTTGGTTATGCATTGATTTTAATTTCATAAAACATTCATTTTTTATATTAAATAAAATAATATCATGTAAATTATAAACCATAATAATATACCTCAGATATAGGTTTAAATACATAAAATATTTTTAATTTCTAGAAAATATATTTTTATCATTTAATGTGTGTTAAATTTTAAATAATATTTTTTAATATTTATAATATTAATTAGGTTAAATAGAGCATAATTTCTTAATTATATTGAATTTTTTTTAATAAGGTTGTACTTATATTTTTATTAATAAGTTAATTCACATGCTTAATTTTTAATTAAGTGTTAAAAGCGTATAAATGACTAATCTAAGTTTGATTGATTTTCTATAATTTAAAAGACCTTTATACCTTCTCGAATTTATTTCTAAATAATTAAATAAATTTTTTACCAACATTACTTCCCCTAACTATCCTACAATTTATGTCATTCAATCCTTACACCTTACAAACATTTTCCCTCGAAAATCCCCTCTTCCTCACTAATAAAAGGGGGAAGACTTCCACCCATTCCGTAATAATATTTTATTTCGAATTTACCTTGAAACATAACCCCAATTTATTCTATTTTTAGTTATATACACTCCATTATTACCCTTGTCGCCAAATATTAGCATATATCCCTCAAATCAAAGGCATTCATCAAGAGGAAGTTAAATGTCTCAAGGTAGGTAACACATTTTCTATAACAGTTCCTTCTTATTATTTCATTTCTAAATCAACAATGAACATAATATAATAATAACCTAAAAATCATTGCTCTTTAAATATTTTATTAAAATAATGGTACAATATTTATTTATTATCTACCATCTATAATGAATAATAATTTTCATCATTAGTGTGTTTGCACAAATTATGAACACCAGGAAGAGATGCTTTGTTTTTTTCTTTCATAACAACATTTAAAGGATGATTTGAAAAGGGTTTTTACTAAGATAATATATTATATATAATATTTTAGGGTTTTTTAAACGATAATATAGATTATTTTCTACTTTTATTCCATTCTATGAAAATGGTAATGTCATATGTATGTACTTATAGACTACCCCCTCCATGAGATGATGTTTCTCCTCCATTTTCCATTTAAAATATCACTAATGAACAGAAAAATCTATTTATTTTATATAGGGTATATTTAATTAACCATTATAACTCAATAATAATAATATTATACATTCTATATGTGTTTTTAACAATAAATAGATATTGTCAATTTAACCACTAGGAGGACATATTTATGCAACTCTTCTTAATTGATCCAATTTGTGGTAAAACTATTAAACTATTTAAATAACATTATAAATGAATATTAAAATAAATATTAATATTTAATTATGGATTTTATGGAACTCTTTTTCAACACCTTTGACTATAGTTAACAAACTAAATGTGTTATGAAGAAATTTACCGAACAATCACGAGTGAGAGATATAAGTGGAAACTATGTTAAAAAGATGTACCAAAAAATAATAAATAGTCATTATAAAATTAAATATATATTAATAATGTTATTGGGTATATATTTATTAAAAACTCAAATTTATTATATAGGAACTTAAGTGGAAGGGTAGAATACTTTCAGACAAAAAGGCCAGGGATCCTCTAAACCAACCCTTACCATTTGGTTACATGTTCTCTTTCTTTCCCTCAATTTTACATTATATTATTCTGAAGAAAATCATATATATTTTATAAATATTTTCTCTATAAACTTATTATTAGTTTTTAATTACTTATTTTTTATTTAAAGTCATTTTTAATTTCCCTTTGATATTATTACATTTATTTAAACACAATTTTTATAGAACTTCCATTTATCAAGAATCTTGTAAAGTATCCAAAAAACAATTTTTTAACCTTGATTTTGTTTTCTAAATAAATTTTTTCTTCCCAAAAACACTTTTAATTCAATTTTTTTAAAATAATCCTTTTTCCTTTTTTCTTTTTAAAACGTCCCTTCATTCCTTTTGAAAAGCATCACCTAATAGGATTTATTTTTTATTACTTATTCCAATTATTTTATTAATTATTTTCTACAATGAATACCCATGATAAATATATATGTAATTTTTTTAAGGTATATATGTTCAAAATAATTTATTTCATTATTATCTTGAAAATCTATATGACATAGCCTTCAATTATTTCTTATGACAGGGATGTAAAACCAACTTTCTTCTAATATGTTTTTTCATGTTTATGATTCATGTATAGTTTCTATCTCTTTATGTAGGAAAAATAATCTTATTAATATTATTATGGTGGTTAAACTAAGTAATTATTGGTGGTTATGTCAAATCCCTCTAGTGAATTAGGTTATATTAGTGTATCATGAGAAGTAATGTGTGTGATTATGGAGAAAATCTAATCATTTTTGATATCCTATGGAGTAATCTATGGAATATAATAATGGAATAGTGAACAATACTTGGAATATAATGATGATGACCAAGGGATTAATCCTTCGTATATACAAATTATATCATGTTTTTGTTGTTTCCATATTACCATGAACTTATAATCTTATGTTATGATCATTATTTAATCCATGTATTTATGATATCATCTATTTATTAGTTAGTGTTTTTAATAATCTATAAAACCATAAAATAAAAGTTTCTTGGACTATAAATGTGAAAAATATATTGTAATAATATATGCATATCAATGATTGTGTTTTAGTTATCTGTTTTTAAAACTATATCCAGGAGTGTGGGTCGAGGGGAGCTTCATATTAAGTGTTCATTGAAATGGGATGATGATATTTTGTTATAATGAGAATGTATTATTGATAATTTATTCCATGTATAATGGGAGTGTGCTGATGGACCTACTTTATGGGAGCATGAATTTGTTCCTACTCTTTAGCTGCCATGTATGTATATTGATAAGATACATTAGTGGTGTATGAGGGAATGTAATTCTAACCTCTGATTACAATTTCTAGTACCAAGGTATGTTAGAATATTTATAGATTATGGGTAGGTATATATGTCCTCGACTATATTTTCAAAAGGACGGGTAGATATATATATATTAGGAATTTATCCCCATTTCTTGGTTAGAATAGGAATGTGTTCATTCTCCTATCATTTATTTATCAATAGAATATACCGATGAAATTTATGAATTCTAGTGGGAATATATATATATACCCCCATATTTGCATTAGGATATACTAAACAAATCATTGGGTGCTTCCAGAATGTTCTAGAAGGCTTGTTGGGCATAGGTAAGAATGTGTTCTTGCTCACAGTTTATCGCCAAAATATATTATAAGGATTCTATGGTGAAAATAGAAACATGGGACTACTTCTGATTGATGATATTTTTTAAAAAATAATGTCCTATCTAGTGTGTATAAGTCTAGGTGGCAAGATCTTGTTCTTGTAGGATGAAATCCTATGTTGGTTGAGGGCTTGATGCCCCACGATGTTGGTGTCATCGATAGTTGGTAGGATCATATCATAGTGACTCCTATGATGTATTGATGCCTCTATTGACCAATTGGACCACCTACCTAAGGTAAGGGATGTATTTTATACTCCATTAATGGGAGAGGATCATTATATGGTTTTAAATTGTAACAATCGCTAATTACTTCTTCACCAACCCTCATCGTTGGGAATATGATTAGAAGATTTTAATTTTCTATAGGGATGCATGTGATACTTTGAATGTTGGGATAGTAGTATTTAAGTATTAATCCCTAATTAGTGCCTTCAAAAACTGGTGTTTATGGTTCTAGGGTGGAGGTAACATCCTCTAGTTTGATGAGGACCTAACTCATACAACTACTGATGAGTAAGTTTTTTGTGATTGAGAGGATTCCATTTGGATTGAAGAGAGTTCTGGTGTATTTTCATTTTATGGAACAAAAAACAAACTTTTATATCCATACAAGTATAATAATAAGTAAACATGTTCATATATGACTGATTTCTTGAAAGGATACATGTTGGGACCATTTTTGTTTCATAGGATGCACTAGAAAAAATGAGTCGGCCTGTAGCTGACTCAATTATTTTGGTTAATGGAGGAAGGACTTGACAATGTGTTCACTATTTTTCAACCTGATGGGGGGATTTAATTATTCATATATGGAAAATTACACATATTATTTCGATAGTTTCCAATAGGGATTATCCGTGGAAACAAGAACACCCAACATTTCCCAAATCTATGACAGTCTATTGACTTGGTTTCTAATGGTAGGTAGTCATTGGGGTATTTAACAAATGAATCATAGAGAAACAAACTATTATATAAAATGGAAGGTTAGGCTCATCAGACCCTTCTTAGTGACTTGTCTTGTACTCCACGACTCTCTTATAGATTTATGTCATGTTGGTAAATCCTTCCCAAATCCCAGTAAGTGAATGGTAACCCCATATTAACAATAAGTTATTAACATATTCCATTGAAAACATCTATATGTATCAAAGTTTCTTTATCAATGATACTATCTATATTTATCATAGGTTACCCATTTATGTACCCATCTATATGTATCATAGTTTCTATTTCAATGGAACCATTTTTATGTATCGTGGGTTCTAGGTCTTTTTTATTATTGTTTTTGATGCCTAACATTATGTGACTATGTTTTAAATCCACACAATCAGGTACTATAGAATTTATCATACTATAGGGATACTATTGATTTTTTTATGCAGGTAATAATACCCTTATGAGGTTTCTAACATATCCTCATAAATTGACTGAGAACCCATGTAGTTTAGTTCAAAATTATGGGACACATCACAACTTTTAAGGAAACATGAAATGAACCAAACCATGCAATTGAACATCACCAAAACACGACTTCCAAGAGAAAGGATACTATAAAAGACTAGTTTGGGGATTATGCATGAGTGATGCTTCATATTTAATGCTACCTGAAAGGAATGTGGTCTTTCGAGTGGGGGCATGATCTCATTGGGAATTCTTCCCAATAAATATAGTGATGGGTTGAAGACATTAGGTTTGATCTTCTGGGAGGAATTCAAGGTGTTCCATCAGGAAGAGATATTACACTTAAGGATGAGGTAAATTTATGGAGTTTTGATTATGATAGTGATATCATTGACTTGAGTCCATAATCTGACATGAGTTATTCATGATGTGATAAATATGTAATAATAGTAGATCATTGAAATTGCATAATTGGTTTCAAATAGAACTAACACCTAAACCATATTCCCATAGTTGGACTTCCTTCCACATCAATTGATGTATGAGTAATGGGTTATGAACAAAATTACTGATATGAAAAGTTGTGTGAGAGACTAGGGCATTACTCTAGGAAGGATTCTTATATGAATATTCTCCGCATTCTATGATAGAAGAGGGAAAGTCTATGGTGGGGTTGCTTGGAGGATAGTATAGGGGATTACTCAAGGAGTGATTCCTAATTTTTTTCTATTTTTTTCTATTAATTCAACACTTAATAAGGATTATGAAATGAATATTTAGGAGAACATAAGGTGAATATGATACCTGATTCACTTCTCATTTTAGGAAGTATACGAGTGGTGAGTGTCACAACCTGAACCTAAAAAGTTACCACTACTACATCTAGGGTTTGGGTCCTCATCACTAAGGGGATATAAAATTCAAAAATCAAGATAAGTCAACCTATTAGGGAGGTTTATTTTTGGGAATTAATTACAAATAGAATTAATTATCAGAAGGGGGAATGTCAGTGTGACTGATAGCTTGATCATACAGGTTGACTAGCATGAGGAGAGGTCTTACCATAACCTTTCATAGGGTTTAGATTTCACATGAGAGAGTTATTTGGATACATAAAAAATGGGTTAAGAGAATAAAAACATTACATATAAGGAGAGTATAGAGAGTGAATAGTTTGACGCCCCAATGATAGACCATTTCACATATTGGTCTCTCTATTTGAGATGGGGGATATCACAAAGAGGCTATTAATTAAAGGATATACCTTTATGAGGGAGAATATATCATTTGTTGAAGACACAGAGATCCTACCTTTTTAGAATTAATTTCCTTAATGATCAAGTAAGATTTATGAAGGGCTCCTTTTAAGAGATTTTCTCCTCCTTTACAATGAATGGATTACCTATTATTTGTAGTGGGATTTCCGAAATGGAAATATATCTCTCTATGTATTTAATTATCTTCTATTTATCATGATATATCTTACACTATATCTACATATGTATCTTCACCATTAACATCATAGTATAATTGGTCAATTATAGGTGGTTAAATAAAAAGAAAATTCCTAAATTGGATGATTGTATTTCATCTTAGACACTTTTCAGAAGGTGAAAAATTAATACCTTGTCCCATAGAAAAATATTGTAAGAAGGGGTATGAGATCCACCACATCACTCTATAAATGATTTTATTTTACTTTGGGGTGTAGAACTAAAACCTCAACCCAAAAATTAATATCATTTAATTGGGTCATAGAGGCACTAGCTCACTTAATAAATGAATTATAGTTTAGGGGGATACATGAACGAGTAGGTTCTTCATAATTTCATGATAAACCATGTGGAAGATAATGATTTCTATATATTTTTATGTGATCATTCAAATATACTCTTAGTTTTTTTGGTTGGAATCAATATAAATTCTAGATATTTTTTCAAATACCTTACTTAGATTCTTTGAAAACTTTTTAGACACTATAATCACAAATAGATGTCATGATACAACCAGTGAAAAAATAGGGGGTCTGATCTAAAGATGAAATTCACATAATGATACTATACATTGATGAATACATGGTTTTGGTAGGGACTTTGGATTAACATATTATCACACCATGGAGAGTAGGTCACAAAAATAAATGTAATGAAGTGTGGCTGATGGGATAGAATACTTCCATGATTGGAAGACATGATAAATACTATTTAGAATATTTTTATATGTTCAAATGTATCACACTCCAACGCGTGAATTTTTTCTTCTATAACATGGATATATCCATATATTCAAGAAAACATGGTCAAAATTAATGAAATGTTCAAGAATACTTGAATATAGTAACTTGTATATGTTTTGAATTTGAAATTTTAAAATGAAGAGGGAAACTTATTTCACTGTAAAAGATGAAAATATAATATAAATATTTCACATATAGGTGTAAATTATCAAAGAGATATAGTATGTATGTAAAGTAGATAAAAATTATTGTAATTTATTTATTCATGATAAATACATTAATGAATTAATATAATGAACAAAGTGAAAAATTTTCAATGAATGTCTAGTTTCATTGCATATTCTCATACTGTTAAAAAATATCTATATATTTTATTTTTTTTGGAGTAAAATAAAAAATCCAAGAGACATTTTTATGTACCATTAGTTCTTATATATTCTCAACTCATTATAATCAACAATTATTATACATGTATATTGTGTGATCATAGAGAATTGGTCCGGTAAAACCATCAGAACTGTAACCACCAAACTCGCCACTATCTCGAAGGACGTTTGCAATCCACATAGGCTGAAAACAATTCCCCAAGTCTCGTTACTTCTATTTTTGAATGATTTGACCCTAAAATACCAATATAAAATGAAAACAATGGAAATGGAAAGAAATTCTAACCAATCTTGAATAGTTAATAAACAACCATACGAGGATAAAAATACAACTGAAATAAATAAATAGATAAAAATGATAAATAAACATCCCCAAAAAAGTGAGAAATAAAAAATCCCTAAATAAATAAATAAAAAGTGAAAAAGAACATAAAAAGGTCCAAATGCACTGCAAGTGATCACTAGTCACTCAATAGATCACACCTATCCAACCATGGAAAAACATGAACAAAATAACTATAGTGAATAAAGGTTATCAAAAATTGAAATATATATATGAGTGTGTGTATGTTATACATCCCAGTAGGTTTCCACAAATTGATACTATGGTAATTCCCTTAATAATAAAATTCAAAAAATTCATGTTTCAACATAAGAAAATAAATATTTTTCCCCTTTTATAAAATATGTATAATGACATGTCACAAACAATTTGGAAAAAACCCCCATTTGGTGAAATGAAAAATTATGGCTATTTTTTTAAATAAATCATTTATCAACATGGAATGAGAGCATTTTAATCCAAATAAAATGATCCAATATACCATTTATTCCTATTTTTAAACATTTCTTGAAAAATAGTTTTCTAAAATCAATCTCTTGGAAAAATAGTTTATAAATCCCGTTTAATAAATACTAAAAATGGTTTATTTTAAAATAAAAAATAGAAAAAGTTTTTAAGAAAAATGATTTGAGATTAAACCAATACATACAAAGTGTTACGAAAATCCCACATAAGTGCCTAAGAATCAATGAAATAAAATTAAAGTAATGACAAAAAAAATGGTGTTGATAGTCAAATAAACTAATTAAATGCAATATAATCATGATACATAATATACTAAGGTTCCCAAAAAAGGATCCAGTGTCTTGGGAATCATCCCTAGGATATACTAATATTGACATGATTTGGTGACATGGAACCTAGGATGACACTATAGAACCTTTAAATTTTCTTTAGTAGTCCTGTTACAATATCCAAAAATAATCATCCTTGGATCTCTTTCACTACCATGAGAATGAAAAGAATATCTACAGATTTTATGATAGCAACCCCTTATGTTCAAGACATCTTAGATTAGTCATCTAAATCTCCCTTATAGACCCATTATCTCTAAAATGGTTTTATCTCATACATTTAACCTAATATACTCCCAAGATTCCATTAACAATTCAAATAGAGCATTGCCGAAATAAAAAAATCACCTGTTTCAAATATAAAAAATTATAAAACAACACATTCCCCATATCCTAAATTAGATTAAGAAAGAACACCCTTATATTATAATATATAAAAAATGTAATATATAATGATGCAACAATATAAACATCACCTAAAATATCTAAATACATATCGAGCATAATAAAAGTCATATGAGGATTTTATGAGGGTATCACTCATTTATAAAAACACTTTTTATAATGTTTCAACTGATATTTCAAAAAAGAACTCAATAATCGAATCCATTTTCATAGTATTTGAAAACCGGTTTTAAATCTCCTTTGAAAAATATTTATCAGACATCATTTTGAAAGCCATCTTGGGAATCCAATCATTTTCATAAAATCAACTTATATGGAAACAAACCCCTTAAAAATAATATACATAACCCAATTTATTGAAAAAATGTCTTTTCAATACTACCCCTCCTAATTCAAATGAATTTATGCCCACTTTTAGACCCCACAATCTCAACGATATTTGAAATAAAAGAAATTAGACCCCATAAATATACAAAACATGATTTAAATCATCAAACTGAAACTGTAATGATAAAACCGATGTCAAATACCACTTTATAATTATGATAAAGCCTTTAGAAAATACACTCGGGCATTTTAACAAACAACTAGACTGATACATGGGTCCATAAAACACCTTTAAACCAATTAAAATCCATTTAAAATAAAAAAAATGGTTTGTTTCATCATTGAAATCCTATGAGAAACCATTTTAAAATACAAGAACCATTTTTATATGTGGCCCTCATGAATTTTCACAAGTGATTTACACATGAAACATCCACAACAAGAAGAAAAACAATTTCAGAATAATTTCTGGACTACTACAACCCTATAAAAAGATTCTAAAATAATAATAAATAATTTAATGTCATACATGAAATTTATAACATGAATTAAATGGTAATTCCATAGAAACGCATACTATATTTCAGGAGGAACCTTCCCAAACCCATCACCTTCAATGGTAAATGCCCAACTGATCCCTAAAATGACCTTGGGAGCCCAAAAAAACCAAATTCCCCATCTTAAGAACTACTAAAAATTTTCATCAAAATAATAGTGGTTGGGGTTTATAAGAGGGATAAATTACGATAAAGGGAAAGAGATGAAGGGAGGAGAATAACTATGTAAAATGAGATGTCTGACCACTCAATACCACTATAAATATGAGAGATAAAGAACTTGGAATCATGTGGGTGTGAGGAAGAGATCTCCTACGAAGTTCCAAATGATTTAAATAATTATTAATGATGAGAAAAGATGAAATTATTCTCAAAATCATGATTAGGAAACTGAAAATTAATATGCTTTAATGATATCGAGGTAGGCCACACGGTTTTGGTCGCAAAGATTTCCAATTCCTACACTAAAAGTGTGGTGGTCATTGGATAGGCCAACCAAAATCACATATTTATCCTAGGAACACTACATAGTTGGATAACCATGCACAAAATATTGAAAATGGAACTTCCAAATAAAAAATACAACTCAAACTCTTGAAGTATAGTTTACCAAACCATGCATAATTTTAACCCTCGTATCCCGAATCATATTTGATTTTCACACTCTCCCCTAGGCCTCATTCTATTTAGACCAAATAATGTTCTATCCATGTATAACAAACAATGCATTTTTAAAATGATTTTTTATATATGTGATTCATAATACTTATATATGGGTAATTGAATGTTTCTCTCCAAAACATGCATCCAAAACTACGCACCTATAAAAATTCAAATAAAAATCCAATATTCAAATAAAAAACTATGGAAAATTTTTATTACCTTAAATTGAATAAAATAATACAAAATTTAAGGTAATAATGACATGTTTGTGACAAAATTCTCCCCACCAAGACATGTTATTTCCTATTGAATATCCATTTTCAAGAAAAATAGTAGAATAAAAGAAAAACATTCCACCCCTTCATAGTAAGTAAAAAGTGATTTGATCATGCTAAATGATCCTAAGACCATAAAGACAAAATACATGATCAAATACCAAAAGAAATGCTAAATTTATCAATAAAAATTAAAAACCTATAATGGAAAACCACCATGGAAATCCAAAATGGAACTCTAAATAAGGGAGTCCGAACATTGTCTACCCACCATATTGAAATGATCTAAATATTGAAGAATCATATAGAAACTCTTACTTAGGAGCAACCCTAAGGAAACTATGATTCAAAAAATGAGAAAAGGATTCAATTAGATTCCATCATCAAAAAACTTCAATATATGATATCATATATAAAAAGGAAGCACAGACCATGAAAAACATGGAGGACCATAAATTCAAAGAGTATACAATACCATGAGATGAGGTCATCATAATTCTCCGAACCATCATCCCCAAAAACAACTAAAGGTCATGAGACTGGATTACCCAAAGACCATTTGACTTTGAAACTTCCAAATCACCCAGTGAAAATATATTACTTAAGAAAAGAAATAAATTATATCTAACCTAGAATTAAATTCTAATAAAATGGGTGAGAACTAGTATCTCATTCCCAGATTAACCTCTCATTGTAAAACCAATCAAATTTAAAGTGAGAGTAGTTAATGTATAATATGTACTACTACCATAACTATCCCAGTCACCCAAATCACGCACCCCATGGCCATTACACATCCATGAAATGAGCCAATACTCCTAAATGTATCTCACCATAACAGAAAAATTCCCAATGTAGCCATATAAGGAATAATAAACAATTGTGATTGGGAAATTATAATGCATCACCCACCGTAATAATAGAAACTACAATATTACAAAAAAAATCACCCCATCATAATAAACCTAGAGGTTTTAACTCTCTAAACTCATTGAGAAAAATATCTAAAAACATACAATCACCCAAAAACACAACGTTATCGGTCCTTATCATGTCACTCAAATTGTTATCCAAGACTTAGCTAAGCTATTATCCCAATTAAAATTGGTGGCTAGTGGTTTACAACTACATTAAATGTTATTAAGATGATAATCACTCCACTCAATTCCCATTAAAAATCTAATAGGATTGGAAGATCTACCCATAAAAGAAAACTATCAACATTTAAGAAGACCTTTTCAAAAGGTATACTTTTTATGAAATAAAACATATACATAGCTCAGTCTTGTTTTACAAGTCACATAAAATGATCCCAACCAACATGAATGGAAAAGGTTCAAAAACAATAAGAAAAAAATGAATCACATATGAAAAAATTTGCATTTCTTAAATAATAACAAGATTACTGAGGGAATAAAGTCAATTTTGTTTCAAAAACACATGTTATTTTTAATGTTCTCTAACTTTATGGAAATCATCTAATTTATTTTGAAACCCTTATTTATAAATGTAATTATAAAATAATATTTCCCTATCTTAAGAACATTCCATTAATTTATAAAATATATAATCCACCTAAGATCATCAAAGAACAATCTTTAAAATATTTTCAAAAACATTTAGAATTTCATTTTTATAACATGAAAATAAATAATTTTTCAAAATCACCCAATTAGGATCCATAATAATTTAAAATTAAATATCCAAATAATCTTAAAACCAAAATGTTTTTGGATCCCATAACCAAATGAAATGTTTTAAAATAAAGATTCCCAAAATATTCTATGAAAACCAATTCCATTTTATAAACAAAACAAAAGAATTAAACCCCAAATCACAAATTTTTTCATGAAATTATAAACCATTTTATAAAAAATACCATATTATTCATTGGAAAGAAAAATTAGTTTCATGAAATACCTTAGTTTTACTAATAATAATTTTTCAAACAATATCACTAATTATGTAGTATATCATATTTACAAAATAATTCTAATCCACATGATCAACACATCATAAGACACACCTTGTCTTATCCCTCACCATTAATGATTTCATGAGAGTAATAAAAATAAATGGAGAAATGGGATGTGATACCATTCTTGAATTGAAAATATTTTTGACGATCCATGGGCCATTAATACAATAATCTCAATAATGTTCAAAATATTGAGTGTCTAGTCACTTCTTGAGTGTATCAAGAAGTGTATCGAACCTCATACCACAGAATCACATTCTAATACCATCCCTAAATTCAATTAGAACCCCATGGAAATTGAAATAATTATTATGAAGATCGAAACATAATAAAAATTAAATACAAAGAATGATTTAATTAAAGATCCAAACCCCACTATCCAAGATAAATCAGAAATCTTAATAAAGTATTGTGATTAAGAACTAACTCAAGACCAACCACCTACGTCCAGTCAAAATTTTTAAAGTAATATGACCATAATAAACCTAATATGAAGAGGTTAACTCCAGTACCAAGGTCCCTACATAAAAACATAGTCTGTAATATTATTTTTTTCATACCATCCTTTGAATTCCATAAAAATAGGCACATGATTTGGTTATCCACTAGGTTAAATGGTGTTCCCAATCTACACAAGCTGAAAAATATTTCTTGGGTCTTAGGAATGATCTTTGGGAACAAATTCACCCATTTATTTTATTTTAAAATGGACAAATCATAGGAAGAGAAAAAACATCCCACTAATATGGAACAATCATTAAATAACCATACATGGATAAATATTTAGATGAAATCAATACAAATTTGAAGTAGATACAAAAACACCTTAGGAAAAAGGTTGATACAACATCCAAAAATAAAAATATTGAATAGAAAATTAACCTAAAAAACACCAACTTTATGAAAGTTGACTCCCAATCACCTTTCACACCACACTTGTCTAACCATTGATGAAAATGAACCAAAAAACTGATGAAGAGCGGGGTAATAAATTCTTACAAGAGATCTATATAGGTATGAGTAAAAAATACTAGTTATTCTCCACCCATTGAGGCTATTAAAATACTTTTATAAATAAAATTCATAAAATCAATTTTTTATTATAAGAAAAAATAGGGTTTCACATGATTTATAAGACAAGTGAAATGAAATGAATCTTACAATTTTATAAACAAAAAAATTTACAAAATAAAACATATATTGTTTATTTTTAAATAAATCATTTCTTTCTATTGATATATGGACTTTTAATCTTTTAAAAGGGATACAAAATACTATTTATCCCACATTATAGAATTTTATGTAAAACCACTATTTTATAAACCAACTCATGGAAAAACTAGTTATCAAAACCCATTTTTGTAATACACAACCATTTTACTTTTAAAAAGAAACTTCCAATCCTTTTTAACATAATACATTTTAGATTAAACCAACACATTCAATGTGTTCCACAAATCTCACATAGGCACCCAAGAATCATGTGAATAAGATCCAATGGACAACCAACCAATGGTGTTCATAATAAAACAAACTAAGGGAATAAAATTTAATCTTGAAACATAATACCATAATGTTTCCTAAAAAGTAGACAATACCATAGAAATTGTCACTAGGATCAAGTAATTAAGATATGATATATTGACAAATATCCTAGAATGAAACTACTAAACTAGTAAAAATCCTTTTTCATCTCATCAAATTTTCCAAAAATAAATATACATATAGATACTTCACTAACTTGAGAAAAAAAGAATATCACTATCATTAAGGTCAGATACCCCTCCCTGTCTAATCATCTCAATGTATCCAGTAAACAAGACATAGTTTACCCACTATCAGTACTAATGTTTTTCGGAATACATTCCATATACTATATTCCATGGACTCTAATGAAAATTTAAATCGAAGTGAAAAAAATAAAAAATTAAATTTATCCCATATAATTATTTGGTAATCAACACACACACCTCCCCTCTGACACTCTATCATTGATAAACCCCCATATACGAAATTCCTTTTACATGAATAATATACGGATAAAAAATATAAAACCTTACCTAAGGTATATCAAAACCCATCAATCATTAAAATAGTCACAAATTTATTTGATGATGGTCTCATGCATTTATTAAACCACTTTTCGTAAATTGACAATCAAGCATTCATTGAATTTCGTGAGAGTTCAACCCCTTTTCACTCCTTTTTAAAACAACTTTTAAAATATCATTTAAATTTATTATCAAACTAGGCATTGAAATCCATATTGAAAATAATAACATTTCCTTAAAATCACTTTATAATATAAAATAATCCTTTAAAAAATAAAATAATGAGTCAAATTTGTCAAAAAAACATTTTTCAAAACCACACCACCAAATTCAAATTCATTTAATGTCAATATGAGACCCATGGTCTCAAAAAATTTAAATTTAATGAAGTTAAACTCCCATAATTTTCTAAAAAACCCTTTAAAACATCACACATATTCTTTAAGTCAAAATTAATTTTCATAACACCCAGTTTAAAATATTAAAAATCCTTTGGAAAATCCACTCAAGAACTTTAAGATAGAACTATGAAATTGGTTCATGACAGTAATTTAATGCAATTAAAGGACATTTAAAAACCAGAAAGAGCATTTCGTGTTACTAGAATCCCATAATAAACCATTTCAATAAACTTGACCCATTTTAAAATAAGTCACTCTGAAATTTTTAGAAGTTATTGGCACATGAAACATCTGTGGCAATCACAAAAACCATTTAAAAATAATATGTAGCCTAATAGAGGCTCATTACATGTCTCTAAAATTATAATAAAACTTTTAATGTCAAAAAATTAATTTATAACATTCATTATAAGGGAATTATATGGAAAACACTTCCTTATTTCAACTAGAACAATCTGAAACCCATCACCATTAATAAAGAACTGCCAATCTATCTAATAAATGAAATATTAAACCCTAGACAAACCAAATACCGACCATTATAACCCCATTGAACCTTAATATGGACCTTAATATATGTTAGGGTTTATTGGAGTGAGAGATATATTGGGAGAGTGCAATGGATAAAGAGATGGATATAAATGATGAAATAAGGAGGTCTTATTACTCAAAATCAATTAAAATTAAAGAGAGAAGAATCATGGGATCAATATATAGGGAGTAATATATCTACCATGGTGCAACACACCCAAATATAATTTATAAAGGATGACTAAAGATTCCATTATCCTTGAAATCCTAAAGTTTTTAATGTGTTAATTCACACTCTTTAATGAAATATGGGGAGACTGCACAGTATGGGTGCACAATTTTCCAAACCCTTCACCAACCGTGCAGTGGAAAATAACTATAAAATACCAAATTAAATTGTTCTCATGGGAATACAAAATTTTTTCACTATCCATTTAAAAATAATATTGGACGGAACTGTCAAATTACAGAGCCAATGAAAAGGCGTGTCGCATAATTTACCAAACCATGTGCAATCCATAATCCCATATCAAGACTCAAATTGGACCCACACTATTTCCAATAAGCATGTCATGGTTTATAATGAACTATGAACTAACCATTAATATAAAACCATGATCATTCAAAATAAAAAAACATAAGGGGATCATAGAGGCCACATAAGTGTAATCATATGATTTACCCAAAACCGTGCACTCTAAATTAAATTTTATAAAACAATACAAAATTTTTTAAAAAATCAAATCCAAAACTCCTAGAAATTTTGATTATCCAAAAATGGTATAAATTAATAAAAAATTAATGTAATAATGACATTTGAGTGTAATAATGATAATGGTTGTTTTCAAATCACATCAATGATTAGATACCCATTTTGAGTAGTCATCCTTATAAAAATACTTATACCTTCGGTGTTGTAATTTTTTGTGGGTGGAAGTTGTTTTGTTATTCACATTAATATTTTTCTTATGGTGTATTTTATAGAAATATAAAATTAGATTAATTTTGTGATTCAACCCATCATAGTGAATTCTAATTCATTTTACGGGTTCCATTCAAGTTGTATCCCAACATTCATATTTATTTTGAATATGATATACTATTTATACTTTTAATTGAAGGGTATTTCTCTGGTTCAAAAGATTTTGTTTTTTTATTTTTAATATGAATATATAAAAAATAAATTTTGTGAAAATAATGGATTTCCCACTCTTGATGAAAAATTTATTATATATGGAAGCATTGGAAGTTGATTAACTTCTTATCAATTATTATGGATGTTTTAGGAATTATTACTAATGTATTTTCTAATTTAAAAAATAAAAATTCAACAAAAATCAATGATTGAAATAATTTTTAGAATGATTTTCTTGCTCAAAATATCATATTAGCATCTATTTGTAAAGGTGACACATTAAATGTGTAAGGAATGTAGAAAACAAAGTGTATTTTTCCTTCATTAAATTTTTTTTGAAGGTAATGTGAATGTTAACCATGGAATATTATAGGTTTAGAGGGTGAAATATGAAAACATCCAAATGTATGATAATTATATAAAAGATTAATTATTTAATCAAGTTATATAAATTGTAATAAATTTCATACATTTTGGTGAAAAGTTATATGATTTTATTATTGTTTATTAGAACGGATGGGCCCGTAAGGGGCACAACGGTATAGGGATCTCTCCTCATCGCTGCCTCCTTCCCTAGGGTTTTCTCGGCAGCCTTCCATCTGCTCGGCGAGTCCTGGCGGTTCCTCAGATCTGGTGGATTCGGGGTTCCCATCGTCTCTCCCGCTCACCATTGCTTGCACTGCTCGCATGATTCCCTTCGTTGGATCGGGTTTTTGTTGGCGGCGTGGTGTCGGACCAAGACCGATGTTCCAGGTCCATTCGCCTGAGGTCTGGGCCTTTCTTCTGGTGTGGGAGTTTGGTGTTTTGTGGTGGCTCATGAGGTCTAAAAGGATGGCGGTGACGAGATATGGGTAGCAGGTTTCCTCTGTTTACAGCGGTTTCCTGCTTCCTCATGTTCTTAATGCTGGATTTTACTACCATGTAGGGTTTGAAGGCATGATTTTTGAATTTTTAAAGTGTGATTTTTCGTTTTGTGCTTGGATCTTTCCTCCTGGTGATTTCTGTCATGGGATGGCAATGCTTCCCGATGGTTGGCCTCGCTGGCTCTCTACTTCGGTGGTGACGATTGACGGCGATGATGGTCGGACATACGGTTGTAAGACTAGTTTTCACCGGCATACTCTTCAGAGCGTTCTGGGTCTTTCTCGGTAGTACGTCGACATCTTGCGGCCCTGTTATTTGGCAACGACGATGAATTCCGGTTTTTCGGGTTCCAGTGATCCGCGTAGGTTTGTGAAGACGGTGGTCGGACCAGATTGTCTCGATGCTTCGATGATGGATTCGCCGTTGTCTTGCTTTGAATGGTGGCACGTGGTGTTCCAGATTTTCTCGCCGGCAGTATGATGGATTTCGCGTGGATTCTCTCCCCGAGGTGGTTGCGCGGCTGGAGGTGGGAATGTGGTTCGTGGTGTTTTGAATTTTGAATTTCTAAAGATGTTTGCTTTTGGATGATCTGCTATTTGGTTGTGAGGTTACCGGTTATCCGAAACCGGATTTATGAAAATCAAAAAAAAGGATTTGCAGTCAGTATTATTGTTGATTAAATACCACATATTATTTTGGATAGGTTTTTTGGAAGTTTCTCAACACTAGAAAAACATAATATGGGTACACTACCATTACATGTTATGAATATCATTTTTATTGCATATGATGTGTAAAATTGAAGTGTATTCACAAATAAGATCAATACTAATAAGAAAATTTCCTTTAAATCTATGAAATAAGAAAAAAGAAAGAATTTTTTTGGAATAAGATTATTTTGTGTAGGAAGAATATGTCTTATTGAAATTTGAAAGACTCTTTCCACTCATTCCTAGAACTATGATATGATAAGATATATATTTAGTAGGAAAATGATATTGAATGGTTTTAAGTGTGGAAAAATAGGATATTTTTAATAAAAGTTTCCTAATTTTTAGGTCCAATAAGATTGGGTAGATAATGATGAGAAGCCCATGTGATTATGAATGAAGAAAGATAAAAAATCAGACAGATTAAAATTTTATTCAAAGAGTAATGTTAACATTTTTTCTAAACCTCAAAAGATAAATTTTTTATCAATATTTTAGGATTACGATATGAGTGATGGGGAAGATGATACTTCAAGTGAAGTTCATGGAAAACTAATGTTTTTTATGAGCATGAGAATCTGTTCACTTATGATGAATGTAGTGATGTTGGAAGACATGAAGAAACTAAAATAGATTTATTTGAAGTAACAACTAAAAAAACCTAGAAATATCTCAAAATTAAAAATTGGGATAAATAATTTAAAGAAATACTCTAAATATTTAAGAAAAATGATTCAATTCGTACTAAAAAAGAGTCAAATATGGTAAAATATATTGATACAATTAATTATTTTCTTGCTAAATAAAATAAATTTATGGCCGAAATTTATGTGAATTTTAAATTAAAGGATTATCATCTTATTTGTTTTGAAAAAAAATATCATAGGTTGAAAATTATTTGAACAAATTTGAATTCACCTTTAATAATTCAATGTAGGAAGTTAGACAAAGATACCAGTAGAATATTGTGGATATATTTTAAGTTTCCAATAAATATGATAATTGGATGTGTCAACAATGATCAATTTTAAAAGTTTAAAAACGTCAAAAAAGTTTTTTGAATAGAGCTTTATTCAATGTAAAATGTGTATAAAGTTAGGTTTTTGAAAAACAAAACTGATTCCTAGAAACCAAAAAATTCAAGGAACATTGTTTTGAAAATAAAAAATGTAAAAAATGGTTACCTGAAACATTCAAATAGAAATTCCTGAGTGAAAATTAAGGTGTTTCTTGTCTATCAAATTTTTAGTTCTAAAAAAAGATATAAAATTTATGATAAAAATATGAAAAAATATTTTTTCAATATTTGGAAAACAAGTTTGTTTTAGGAAATTATTATTTTTATGGATATATTTTGGATTGAGGAGGCTTTTGGAACATTTGAAAGAGATCCTGGTTTAATAAAAAATACTTTCTAAAAGCATAATTATTTGTGAGACAAAGATTTGGGGGGGATTCAACCCACTTAGAGAATATAAGTATCAAAGAAAAATTTAATTTTTTGATAAAGTTTTAGAATATGTTTCAAATAGGTCTGTGAAAGATGTGAACAATCAGGTCACTTATTTGTAGATTGTATCACAATTCTACCGGCCCAAGCAGTTTTGAGTTATAATATTCCAAATTACTTGAATGATAAATAAATTTAAAATATGACTTCATTAGTGGTTTAATTTTCACCCATACAATCCCAAAAAGAATGTCCTTAAACTCTTGATAGTGGATTTTCTTTAAACATAAAAAGAGATTTAATATACTGAATGTATGTTTATATGTAAAAGTAAGGATCTCTGGGCTTTTAAAATATTATTTGACTGAAAATAAATTTATTTGGATGAACAATGACTGGAAAAGATAATTTGAAGTTCAAGGACACGTTATACATTTTTGGTATAAAACAAAATTATTAAATTTTATCTTATTTTATGATGAATACAATAAAATAGAATTTCAGAAATATGGTTTCTTGGTGAATAGCTTAAAATATGACTATACATTAACAAGAATAAAAAAATTATAGAAACTTGTTTCTTGTTTGTGATGATAAAAATTTATGCTATTAATGATTAAAAATAAAATAAATTATGGAAATAATGGTTTTATATTCATGGAAAAAAGTACATGAAAAAAATTACCCAGGGATGCAATGATCATGATGTAACAATGTTGAAGAGAGAAACCAAATTGATGTACTATACTTTAATAAAATGGAATATTTTTTATTCTCTATATAAGAAAGTGAATATTTATCTATTTCCCCCCTTGGATCTCATTCAAGTAGATATTTATAGGATGACGTGAAAGAAATAAAAATACATAGATAATCATTTTATTTATTTTATATAAAAATTAACTCATATTTCATTCACTATGTTCATGAAGCATAAGTTATAAGCTTTGGATATGATTATAGTTTTTAATAGAAGTTTCATGAAATAGAGCAGGTTTTCTTTAAATAATATCTTGGTCGAAAATGGTCCTATATATATTATTGTAATATTTTAATCATATATCAAAACTAATGGAATTTACCTTTAAATTAGTGCACTTTACACAATATAGGAAACATGTGTTTCTTAATAAAAGAATATAAGTTAGGTATAGATTTATTACACTATGTTGATAGACCATGATACTTTTATTGATTTCTAGAGAAAATAAATTGTTACAAAAGTTCTTATTCAAAGCTATTTTTTATATCCTTCAAATAGAAGAATATATAACTATTAAAATAAAAAGTTTAGGTTTATTTTAGACTCTAGTAATGTAAATTTTTTCTGCACACTCAAAAAATAAAAACTCACATAAATAATATATTTATGTAAGTGATGATAATGAAATAGTTTTGATTGAGAATAAATAAAGATTTTATAAACATAATTACAATTTAGAAAATGTTTTGGTTGGAGATATTAATTCATCCAATTTTAACTCATCAAAGATAAAGAATATTGTTAGATATAAAAAATATAATTAGATAACAAGGATTGCCAATTTAGACGATGAGAAAATTGAGGAAAATAATACATACTTCATCGTTGTCTTAGGATGAACTACGAAATGTGAAAGTGGATTTAGAATGTTAATAGTAGACTGATGTTTTGAATGATAATTTAGATAATATTGATAAGATTTATACTTATGTGTTTGAAATTTTGTTATTAAACATGAATGTTATCATAAAAACTGTTTATTTTGTAATAATATTAATTAAAGTGGAGAAGTGATAAGAAAAAATGAAAGTTCTTTGTGAGAATAGAACTCACTAGTTGAGTTAATTTATTTCAATAATACTATCACACTTATTTCTAGGCATCAGAATATTATGATATTTATTATTATTATGGAATAAGGGAGAAAAAATATATTACGAATATATATTAAGTTATCCATCCCCAATGGTGTGGTGGAAGTGTAAGTGTACATTGATAAATTTTATGGTTTCCAACTTAGAAAATATAAAGGACATGTTTGTAGGTCAAAGAAGGATCAATATGGTTTAAAAAACTCCAATAGAATGGTATTCTAAATTAGACACTTGTATGAAGTCGATGATGTTCAAGAATGAAAGAGTTGACAATATCCTCTATGTTAAATATGATAAATATGTATAACAAAAAAATTATATATTTTGATGATCATATCTTTTTTGTAATGATATAATTTATGTAAAAATACATCACTTAGGAAATGAAAATTAAGTTTGAGATTTCCATACATTGATAAATGAGGTACATTTTGGGCTAGTCAATTCCTTAAGAGGAAGATCATATATTTATTTCTCAAGATATTTATTATAAATTTTTTTGATGATGTTTGATATAGAGAATTAAAAAATTGGTTTTACACTAATTTTATAGTTTATATTTGTTTGATTGGATGAAAAAAGAACGGAAGTTAATTGAAGATAATTTTGGAAGCTTATTGGAGTTCTCTTTATTTGATATATTTATGTTCATGAATGTTTTATTCAGTTTGTAAAAAAAATAAAATTATAATATATTATTAATATTAAATAATTCAATTTTTTGATAGCATGCTCTATAGGTGACACCAAACATTAATGTAATTATAATGTAGTTATATTAAATATAAATATTTTAGTACAACCAATAAAAACCAAGTTATTTAATAAGTATAAATTAATATGAGTAGCCTCTTCATGAATTATACATTTACAAAATAAGGGTTACTCTTAATATGAATTAAAATTAATTAAATTACCTAAAATGACTAATAATATCATTTATTATTATTATTATTTTTAAATAAATTTATGATATAAAAATTAATATTCAAAGAAATATTTTATTAATGAAAAATTATGTTTTATTTTTATAATTTGTGAACACCAATTATGTTCTTAAAATATATTTAACAAAAATAATAATAGCCAGTATTTAAAAATATCATTTTCCAATTAAAAGGGTTCTTTAATTATATTTTTTTATTTTATTAAAATATGGAATTTATAAATTTTAGATATGAAATAAATAAAAAAGAATGTTCTTTTCTAATTCTAAGTATCATAATCAACATAGTTTTATTTTTTGATATTTTTTTGAAAAAGATGGTTTTAGTAGAAAAATACAGTTTTTAAGAAACTTGTAATTATTATGAATTTACCATTATATAAGAATGAAATATAAATTTATATATTATTATATGTAATAAAATATTTAATTTTGAAATAAAATTTATCAGCTTAATATTTTCTATTAACTTAGAAATTTAATGGAAAAAAAATTTAAAACTGATTTTAATGTCACTTTAAAATAATAACTATTTTCCATCTTTTCTTGGAATCAAGTATTTTTCAAGGGATATTTGGTTTTGGATTTCCTCAGAAGCCTCATATCCTTTATTTATTTTATAAGAACCAATTTATCTAAGTTAATTTAATCTTGTATATATATTTAAATTTTAAAAACCTTATTTCTCTAAAAACTAATTTCACACGATTAAGTGTGTCTAATTAAAAATTGTCTATTTATACCTATGTAAATATATTTGGATATTTTTTTCAAAATTTAAAATTTAAATTATAAAATTATTTAAAAATATAAATCATAATATATTTCATTAAAATTAATTTCTATTCTTTAAAATTAATTATAGATGAAAAAGTATGTTCGAGTTAAAGGAAATATGGTAAAAAAATACATAAAACAGTCAAAGTTGTGTCAATATGAGATTTGGGAGGTGATTTTAGACCCCAAAATCATTTCCTCTCCCATTCTTTCATTTTTTTAACTTTGACACTTCAATATTGACATTAAATTATTGAAAATGTAAGGGTCACTCCCGAAACCATTGTTTCATTCACTCATAGAAGGGTAATATCTTCAAAACAAAAACACTCACCTCCCAATATAATTTATCCTTTAAACTCTACAATTTTACTCTCTCTAGATCCCTATCCAATGAACTTAATCCCATGTCCACTCAGGTTTAGTCTAATTCCTTAAAATTCAAGGAGACTTCAATGGAAAATCCATGCACCTTTAGTTAGTATTATCAACTACTAATTTTTATTCACAATTACCTTATTCTAAATTCATCCCAAAAAACTAATATAATGTTATTATTACCATTTATATACTTTAATGTTACCAAATTAGGTTTATTGTCATTATTTATTGATATACCCCATCTATTAATAAAAATAATACTATTGTTCGTGCGTTATACACACTACAACCTCCACAAAGTAACACATTTTATTTTACATCACCACATTAAAAGGCTATATATAAGATATTATTAATTGATTAATGTGATGTTTATTATGTAATTATGGTTAGATCCTTTTTGTGATATTATTGACAAAAAATCATTGGATGAATAATGATTTAAAATTAGTATGCTAAGAAGATAATATTTTATAAAAATTATATAAGACTTTCACATCCATTTATTATTTATATACATCCACAAAATTATAATTTATCATAGTAATAAAAAATAAATAATAAAATTATGATCCTAGTATAATGATATTACTACATAACCACCTCATATATGTTCGTTAAATAGCGATATGTTCATATTTTGGCCAGTTTGAGCACTCAATTGAAAAATACTATGAATTTGTATTAGTAATGACTATGGGAAGATAATAAATAGTAAATTTTGGTATAAATATTTTAATAATGTTTTTTCTAGATTTTTTATATCAATATTTAATTCATTAATTAAGAAAACACACATCGATCATCCAGAATCACATAAACATGCTTATTATCAATTTAATCTTCATATTGAAAGACTAAAACACTCATTAAAGGATTATGGAACTTATCACATTAATATAAATCATCCCTATTAGTAAAATTAATAAATTCTTAATGATTATTTTTTACTATTAATGAATACAGACCTAACTACTATAAAACTAGTTGAAACCATCAATACTATAAACACCTATTGTCTAAAATCAATAGAATTCAAGAAGAGAATAACTATTTAATAATAATATAAATGAAAATGGATATGAGTGAGGTTATTAATTATTTGAATACAATATATTAATTTATAATACATGAGTTTAAATTCTTTTAATGGATGTTAAGAATTAGAGGTAAGTGTTTTTATCTCAATTTCCCAACATTGAGAGAAGTATTATATTTTTGTACCAAATTTAATTTATGTGGTTTATATGTTACATAGTTTATATATCATATATTTAATTATTTTTTAATAATGGTTTTTTAACATTAATTTCATTCCTTTTATTTCAATGGATTCTCATTAAAGTATTTCTTAATACATGAGAGTTTTCGCCATTCCTTATTCATGTGGCTAGTGATTCCATTATTTCCCCAGTAGTGAGGGATTTTGGTTAATCAATTATCATTCAATAATATTTGATTTTTCTATGATATTATTTCATATATGTTGGGTATATTATAAAATTTTAGTGTATTATATTGTATTCAACCATTGTTATCTGGGGATATAAATTCTTACCACATAGTTCCTTTGAAAAATATTTATCACCTCTTGGGATATGTTCATTTTAAACCATCCAGATTATTTTTTCAAATAGATTATGATGATGTATTTTAATTATTGAATTTTCCATATACACCATGTTCTATATGGTGTGAAGATAAAATTTCACGTTACTCAGATTGGATAATGTTCACCTAGAGGTTTTGACATTCTATTTACTTGGGAAATATTATTGACATTATATATGTTTTTATTCGAATATAGATTAATATTTTAAAGTTGAATATGTATTTTTTTACTATCCACCACCTTCCTCTAGATAGTTTATGATATTATTATCCCTATTATTAACATGGGGAAAAGTATTTACATTTCATATTTTGTTATTTTAATATGGATGATTATTTGAGGTTTATTTTATTTTGTTTTTTCATATTATATTATGGTGAATGAATTGGATTTAAATGGGTGATAGATAGGGGCCAACATTATATAGCCCCTCAATGCATTGACATGTCTCATGATACATGGTATGTTGGGCTCTAGTGTATTCCTCTTCCCCTAATATGATAACTTCTTGGCATAAGGGATTGACCACAAGATTTTAAGTTTGGGGCCTCGATAAAAATAAATGTTTCTTGGAATAAGTAATTTCCACCAGTTTTTCTTAATATTTATAATTATTTATTCTATCAATATGATATCATCACTATTTATATCCATGTTTTCATTAATCATTGAGGATATATTATGACTTTAGTTTCAAGTTGTTAATGGATTTATTTTCTTTACCTAACCCCATAATAAAGCCTAATCCTTGTTTATTTGGTTACTGTATCAACTTTATGTATCCTTTATTGAGTGTTTTAGCTCATCCCTTCTAATATTTCTATTTACCAAGTTATGGAGAAAATTATTACATGTGAAATGTTTAAATGGGTAACACATTTGAAATTGTTTAGGTAGATGTTCAATAATTGTCATTAATTAAATAGCTTCATATATAATGAGAAATATTTTTTCAGTTTATATAATGATTATGGTATTTTCAATTCTATCAATTTTTATAGTTATATAGACCAATAATCCTAAATATATCTTTCAAAAGTAATAGATGTATTGATATTTTTTATAATTATGGTTTTCTATATACACGATTTTACAGTTTGTATCATGTAAAGTAATTTAGAGTACATATTTATGAGAACCATCCTAGGTAGAAAGAGTTTGGGGAATCATAGTTGGTATCAAAGGGATGTTTGGATATCTTTGGGTATTAATATGTTTTTTTAGGCTAATTTAGCATATTATATGTTTAGTATGATCATATGTTCAATGGTATTGATAACCCTTTGTAAAACATATGTGGTTTTTTATTAAGGTAATAATGCACATTTTAATTATTGATTATGATAAGATATCTACAATGAAAAATGTATGAATAAATAGATGTTTTATTAACATATTGATGTTTTGGTAAATATATATTATGTGATTTTTCCTAGGAATAAACCCCTTTTTGCATACTGTTATGTGGAAATAGTTTTGTCACAATCACACCTATGAGTAATCACCCTGAAAAGGGTTGGATGATCATTAACTAAATCATCACTCTGATACATGATGTGTGTGCCAAAGAAAACACACGTAGTGGGACATTCAAAAATGATATTATGTATTTAATCACATTTTATTTATAAATGTTTATGATGGATCTGATAATGTTGTTAACTAATTTGGTTAGAGGTAATAATAGAAAACTGAACCTAGATAGGAACATATTAAAGAAGGAGATTCATATGTTGATTAAAACGAATTATGTGTTAAAAATATAGTTTTCATAAGGGAAGACATATTTTGATTTATGTTTTAACATATATGTATTAGATATTATTATAAATTTTTCTGTTTTTCAGTACAATTGAAATAGGATCATGAAGGTGAAGTTGAAAAAAGTAGGTATCTAGAAACAAATTTATCTATTAACAGAATAAGGGATCATAAGTAAATTGTTATGAATTTTTGTACATTACTATTATGATAGAAAATTTGACTTTCTTAATATTACATAAGGTAGTGAGGTAGATAAAATAATGGAAATTAATTCTTGATACTCATTGCTCTTTTAATTAGTGAATTGATATTTATCGATGGAATTTTAGTATATTCTAAATATTATTTTCTATTATATAAAACCTTTATGGATATTTCTTCATTAGTTCTTATTTATTTGGTTTGAAACATATATTAAATATTTTCAATGTCTAAGAATGAAAATTTTATGATAATGTTATATTTTTTTGAAATATACTGGAGGAATAAAGAATGAGGTATATATTACTCTTAGGTTTAAAAGAATCTTGATTTTAAGGTAATAATGGGTCAATTTTTTTGGAATAAGTAAGTAAGATACTAATTGGTATCCGTGGTATTGATAATTTATTTCCAATATTTTGGAGAATTTCATCTATTTTTTTGGATGATTTTATATTATTACTAGGTGTGTGAGCTTATGAACATGTGGGTAATAACATTTTAGTGTTAAATATAGAGATAATTTTTGGTGGAATATATAATCTTATTATGGATTTAGGTATTCGGATTCAAATTGGTTTTGTTAAAGGTATATTATTGAGAGTAAATGATCTTAGGAATTTATAATGTTTTTTGAGGATAGACATACAATATTTTGAGGGAATATAATTCAATTACTATCAAGTTTATAATATTTTTAAAATGTTCATGGTAATTTGGGATCTCTCTTTTAATAAATTGGTTAATTAGTATGAGAGAAACCAACTAAAAGTAACCTTGGTTAAGACAAGTGTGATATATGTTAAACTAAGAAGTTATATAGGTTGATTCATGTCTGATAAAAGCTAATTTGTATGAATTATAGGATAACATGATAGTTTCATAAACTAAAACATCAGGATGTTAAATTTTAGTTTATTTATTTTTGATAATTATATTATAATGATTTTCACAAATTTTAAATCCCTTAGTTTTAGTAATGTATCAATCATGGAGTAACCATGTTTACAATGGATTCCATGGAAAATGTGGAAACATCCATAAAGAACAACCTAACGGGATAATGGTTGGAGAAATATATTTTTTAAATTATTCTAAACACTATATATTGTATTATTTTTAAAAATGGGAACGTAGTCAGGTTAAAAAACACACCAAGGAAGAGAATTTGAGAGTCTCATAAATTATCAATCGATGAATAAAACAATGCAAAAAGGATTCAATTTCTTATATTTCAATAATGTGGTAAAAAACATTGGACAAATTTCCATAATTAGATTAAAAAATTCTATAAGTATGGAGTAAAATTACATGAAACTAAAAAATGTAAGGAAAAAATAAAAGCTGAAAATATTTACTGGTTCAATTTCTAGAGAGTTGTGAAATATGTGACTTTGTGTCTAGATACAAGGGATAACAAAGGATCTAGTCACCAACATACATGAGAATAAGGAAAATCATACAAAACTACTACTATTGAATTACATAAAAAGTTTTTATTGTATATTTTCATGATTCCGACATCATGTTTATTTTACCTAATGAATCGTTATTGAGTTATAAATACAAAATCTTTGTAGAATGATTATCCTATAAACCATTTTTAGTTTCGAGTAATGTTTTTCCTTTTTCACCTTAATCAATATCTCATAGTAGATTTCTCATTGAAATTAGGACTTAGTTACCTCATTTTATAAAGGTCTTATAATAATTTTTCATATAGGAAACTCTCATTCCATATCCTACCTAAAAATATGATCATCTAGTGTTTTATAGTTAATTATGAGTTCCCTATAGAAATTAATATGATCTAATGAGTAGATTTTCATGGAAAAAAATTATTTATAGATGGGGGAGAATGCAACCCCCCAAAATTCTAATATATTATTACCTTTAAATATTCAAATGTTATTAATAACATTCTCCACATGAAACATAGAACATAAATTTAGCAATTATATATTTTGATAAAATAAAAATATGTAAGTATACCGATTAAAAACCGCACTGTTTAATTAGTAATAATCCTTATCATGACCGGATGAAAATGTCCTGAAAATAATGGTTATCTCTTTGATCCCTCCCTTTCTATAGGGGAGGGACCTCAATTTCATGTCATGGGGGATCATCCTTGTTATTTTATATCATTCACTAACCCTGATTCCTTTAACCCATTTCCTTTTATTTCAATTTTCCCTAAATTTCCCACCCTCTTTAAAGGGTTCCCTACAACTATCACTTTCGAATTCAAAGTTCACTGATGCCTCATCACTTCTGGATCTGATTCTTATTTCTCAATTAAAACATCACTAAACATATTGGTATTATTTTGATATATTTGTTTTTGACACATGGGCTTACAAGGTTGAGCTAGAGTAGGGCTTCTTGATAACAAGCATTTTATAGTTTGTTTCTCTTCATAGATCGATTTGATCAAGGCTTTGTGAAATTTACCCCAAGTTTAGAACATATCTAGATTATTTCTTTTCTAGTTGTCTTATGACTTCCACATGAAGCAAACTTTTCCCAAAACAATGATTGGGATTAGTTTAACAAAGCTTCCTCTCCCTTTTATAACCCTTCTATACATTTAATTCAAGGGAATTTAATTGACCACTTACTTTATTATAATAGTAGAACTAGTGTTATCTTTTACCTTGTTTCCCCTCATATATTCATGGAAGTTTATGTATCAAGGATTATAGTTAATTTTATTATATTGAATTATAAGAATATTTTAGGTATAAATAAGTTTCTTTTTTGAACAATGGGAATATTTTTGGTTCTTATTAATTCTCTTGGGCCCTTGGTCATATATGTGTCATGGAGGGATGATGGTAGATAAAAATATGAGGGATACGGTTTTGGAGTTTTTTCATATTGAGGAAAAATATGATGGACTGATGGAATAGGTATAACTCTATGGTTCACATTACTGAAGGCCAATCAATTTGTAGTCCTTTTATGTGGAGACATTTGACCAGTTAGGGATTGTTCTTTCCCTGAAGATGTTTTTTTCCATCGATCCCTAATTCTAGAGTCATGTATGTCTTTGTATGGTTGATAAAAATCTTGTTGAGTGAAAGTCATAGGCGAAATACCCATATAAATCAAGAGGTTTTGAAGGGGTATGTACACTAGGAATACTTGATCAAAACATCAATACTCCAAAGGCTATATCCTACATGGATTTAGCACATGTTGTAAATGGGATAAGTGGATGATTTGGGAAACTGGAGACATAGGATTTGTAGAATCGATATAGAGTGGTGTCACATTCAGCTAGAGAGGGAGGTGAAACATGCTATAAGGATCATCCTAGAAGTAATTTTCTTACTATCAATCATATAAATCGCTTTAAAGGTCTGTAGAATGAAGGGATAGATCAAGGACATGAATTTTTATTGGGTATGGAAATATATTGAAGAGAAGCGATTTCTAGGAGAAGAATATAGTGATGAATCTTATTGTCAATTTTTAATAGAGAGTTCAGAAGAAATTTAGAGTAGAGGGATAAATATTTTTGATGAGGATGAAGGGTCATATAGGAAATCAAGATTCAAGGAGTTGTATCCGAACTAAAAGACAATAGACAAAAGAGAGAAATAACTATTGATACTTGCTCAAACCAATGAATAAAATATCAACAAAAAATTTGATGTCTAAAAAGATGGAATGTAAAAACAATTTCATAGAAAATAATTTGAATATTATTGGTGATTCTAAGGTTCGAGAATAAGAATGATCATTATTGGATAATTCGGGTAAGGAAGGCTTAGTGGAGCTGAATTCCAATGAGCACATCATAGATCAGATTATGTATGTAGATATTGGGGAATATTGGTAACTTGTTTTCAATTATGTGGATGAAATTTTGGAGGTATCACTACTAATTAATTCCTCAAAATAGGTTGCTGATAAGATGTGTGAGAGACTACAACTTATGAAAACTAATTAAGAGAAGATGGTGTGGATCAACAAGCAATATCTTATTTTGGTTAGTGGATTCAATGCAAAGAAATTAAAATTTTAGGAGTGAATCCTAACATGAGAAAATATAGAATACTATTTTAAAGATCTTATAAAAGATGATATGGAAATAGAGGTAAATCTAAATCACTGGAATTTATTTAGAATTAATATATCCAATATAATTAAATTAGATTTAAATTGATGCACTATCTCTGGGGGTATTTGAATCACTTTATTTTTTACATGAATGAGCTCTCACTTTTCAATACAGTGATTTCAAAATAAAAAAGAAAATTTTTGGGGAAATCAAATTCAATTAATTTACATAAAATGACTAACAAGATCATTTGTTGTTAAGAATCATTTTTTTTAAAAAAAAATTATGAGACACATGTTTCTATTTAAAAGAGAATATGATTAATAATAAATTAGGGTTGATATAAAGCATTGGTTAAAACAAATATATTTGTTAAATGATATACAATAATAATAATAATTGTTAATTTTTAAACATTTCATTTTCCAAATGAAATAAATTTTCAATTATATATTGAGTTTTTATTCAAAAACTAAATTTAAAAATATTTTAATTTGAAATTATTAAATAATAACTTCAATTTTTTAATTTTTCATTTAAAAATTTATATGGATTTAATTTCTGAGTATTTTCTGAAAAAGTCATTTTGTAGTAAAAAATATAATTATTATGAAACATGCAATTTGTATGACTTTACCACTATATAACAATGAAATAAAAATGTATAAAAGATTTTAGGCAATAAAATATTCATTTTATGTATATCATTATTCTTTTTAAATTATTATTTGAACACAAAAAACACATGACATACCTTTTCAAAACTAATTATAATGTAATTTTAATATAAAAAAATTATTCAGTGTTCTCTTATAATCAAGTATTTTACAATGGAGATTCAGTTTTTTTTCTTTGGATGCATCATATCCTTTTTTTAATAAAAAATTAATTAGTTTCCTTAAAATTTTTATCCAATATAATTTTATCTTATATATATATTTAAATTTTAAAAACATTATTTCACTAAACCTTTTTATACAATTATGTGTGTTTAGTTTGAAATTATTAATTGACACCCTTATAGAATTTATTCGGTAAAAATATTTTATATATTTCAAATTAGAAATATAGAATTAGGAATTAATTACAATAATAATCATTTTCATTAAAATTAATTACTATGGTTAGAAACTAATTACCAAGGTAAAATTGATTTAGGGAAAAAGGATAAAAGATAAAACTAAAAGTCAAAAATCACTCAAATTTGTCTCAAGGAGTAGTGTTTGATGGGTTTTTCGACAAAAAATCCCTTTCTACTCTTATTTTTTCCATTTTTTCCAATGAAACTTGAATAGTAACCCTACATTGTTGAAAATGTAAGTGTTACTCTCAAAACTACACTTTAATTCACTTATATATGGGTAACATATTCAACACATCAAGAGACAAATATAATTAAAATTTATCCTTAAAAGTAAATTATTTTATTCTCAAATTAATCCTATTACATAAACATAAGCCCATAATTAATCATAATTAGCATAATATTTTAAAATTCAACCAAAGAAAATTCAAGTCCTCGATGAGAGTATAATCACCTAGTTAGATTTTTTTTATAATTATATTCATTGAAATCCACAATATAAACACTAATATAATGATATTATTATCATTATATACTTTAATTTTACTATATTGAGGTATCATCATTATTTATTCATATACCCCATCCATTAAGAAAAAAATTGTGTATTGTGTGGACTATTGCCTCCACAACATAGTGTGTTTTTTCTTTCAACTGCTTATAAGGATGGATATAAGGATGTTATTAGTGGATAAATAAAATTTTTTATGAAACCACAATGTTTATGGTATTAATATTTTGAAAACCTATTAATGATAGGGTTAATAAATAGTCATTTTTAGTTTAATTCTTTAAAATAAGCATTCAAAGTAGATAATATGTTATTTAAATCATTTAAGACATTAAAATCCATTAAATATTCCTCTAAATAATTAAAATTTTGATTTATATCACTAATAAACAGTAAATAATATCATTATACATATAGTGAAAATATATTATGAAGAAACCACCACATAATCATTCATTAAATTAGGGTATGTTCATGTTTTGGTGGGTTTAGCCACCTAATTAAAAATTATGATTAATATATATCATGAATGTCTATAGGAATATGATAAATGGTAAAATATTAAATAAATTTGTAAATTGTTATTTATTTTGTTTGTGGAGTAGTTATATCAATATTTAACTCATTAATTAATAAAACTCACATTGATCATCAAGAATCCTCAAAACATGATTATTATTGATTTCATATTCAAGGATAGAGAATAAAAAATAAATAAAGGATTTGGGAACATAATAAATTATTATAAAATATACCTAGTATTAACCTTAATGTTATACTAATTATGATCATTTGAAGAAGAATCAATACATACACTACTATTATAAAAATAGTACAAATGATAAAAACATAAACACCTAATGTATAAAATAAATTGAATTCAAGAAGAGATTTAATATTTAAGAAAAATATAAATGAAAATGGGTATGATTATGGTTATGGTTATAAATTATCTTATTATTTATTTTGTGATAAATTAGTTCAATGTACGTTCATGGAAATTATGAATATGATGTAATGACTTTCCTATCAATTTTCCCTTTATTGATACAAGTATTATATTTATAAATGTAATTTAATTAATGTGGGATATATATTACTTATATGATTTATAATATCTGAAAATTTATTTTAGTCATGGAATTTTATGGTTAATTGGACTCACTCTCTTTTAAAGGTTTTTGATTAAGGATCTACTAAAGCGGTATGGGTTTTCTTAGTTTAGTTCATATTTTCTAAGACATAAATCATTTTTTTCACCATGATTACTTTTTATGGTATATTAATTACCAATGATATTTTTTGATAATTTTATTTCATGGAATTTATTAACCGAACCATATTCCTTTATTCAAGTGTCCTATTATTCATTTTTCCACCATAGTGAGGGTTTTTAGTAACTCGATTTTCTTACATTATTTTATGTTCATTATTTATACATATTAAAAATAATTTGGTTAAATTAAACCCTTTAATTATATTATGTAGTATTTTATTATTTTTTTCTTTTTATATACATTCCTACCCCAAAATCCATTTAATAAATAGTTTTTAATTATTTTTATATGTTTTCAAATCCATGCATTTCCTTTCTCCCAATGTATTATGATCATGTTATTCTAGTATTTAATTGGCTATATACTCATCATTCTATATGGTGTGAAAAAACATATTAAATGAATCATATTGGATTATTTTCACATAGAAGTATGATATTTTACTAATGGGGGTAAAATTATTTTTATTCCTTATATTCTCATTCAAATAAGGATTATTATTGTCAATTTGACTGTGTAATGTCTATCCATCCACCTTATTCATATGGATGGGTAATGATTGGTTTATCTCTTTTATTAATTGGGTAAAATTATTTAAATTCCTTTATGTTTTTATTTCAATATGGATTATTATTTATTAGTGTTATTATATTTTATTTATTCGTTTTATCATATGGTGAAATCATTAGACTAAAAAAAGTGACGAGTGGCTACAAATGTTATGTTTCCCCAAAATTAATCAATTGGTATCATGAAACAAAAAATAAAAGTTTTTAGTGTATATATCATTCCATAATAAGATAGTGTCATGGAACAGGGTCCTGATAGTAGGATATCTTGATTGTGGTCTCAATGATAATGAAATTATCTTAGCACAAGACTGTGACTATAGTTTTTATGAAGTCTGATGTTTTCTTATTCCATAAGAATGTGTTCATTATTATACATATCAATGTTTTCATTTATTTTCATGGATATATAATAATTTTAGTTTCATGTTGATTTGGGATTCATGTACTTTACATAATCATTCCATAATGTTTAAGTTAGGTTAATGCCAAGACATATTTACTTATAAGTCTCCCATACTTTGAATTTGATCTCACCCCCTAATAAATTTCTATTTTCCTAGATGTAGAGAAATATAGTACATGTCAAAAACTAAATAATGATAAAATTTGTTTTTTTTATTCGTTGAAGAGTTTTCAAGAATTAAATAGTTTTAAATATATTGTGAATATAATATTTTTGAGACAAAAAACTGCAGAATTTATTAGTTTATGTTTTGTTTTAATCTCTAATGTTCAAAACTAGAAAATAATCATTTTATGTAAGAGAAGAAATAATTTTTATGATTTCATAATTAAGTTTTGCTATATATAGGATTTTATATTTGGCATTAAGGAATGCAATATAAAGTATGTGTTTATTTGAATTGTTTACGGGAGTGTAGGTCTACGGAGTTAGACCATTACCTAATATGATTGATATAAAAGTACAATTAAGGAATATCATTTTATTAATAGAAATATTTTTAGGTATATTATAGGAATTATGGATTATGTATTGAATGATGAAAATAATATAAATCTATAAGTGTTTAGATATACCAATGCATATTGGGCATGAGATGTAAATGATCTAAGATCAAAATAAAATGGTTTTTTCTTTTTGGGAGAATGGTGTATATATTGTCACAATAAGAAATAAATCATGATGAACTTGAGTACCATAAAATTATATTATGTTTCTAAAACATAAGAAACAACCCAATTGGTTTGGACGAGGACTCATTTGGAAGATCACAAGGTTGGTGTGATTTTTTCTATAGTTGGTATATTATGTTAATAAAATGGTTATCATATTTTTGAAAAAACTGTTTCAACATTATCAATCATAGAACATTATTATAAATTATCAATTTATCATGGAGTTATTGGATAATTGGTTTTTATATATAGCTATTGTTGATATGTTCACAAATCCAATACCTAGTAAACTATTTTATGGATTATAGTTTATTATGGGAGTAAAATACCATTTCTCTCAATGATAATATATGTTAAATCCTTCATTACTATTACATTTTTTTGGGTATTTAATATCAAATAGTGATAAATATATCATAAATTGTGAAATCCTAACGTAGGTTGGACATAATGGTGACATGCGCCAGTTTGTTACATGACCTAAAGGGAATCTCCCCATATACGAGAGGGTGTCGACTAATAGTTTGGGTCTAATATGATTTTTGGAAAGTCTATATCATCATTTTAAAAGTAAAAATAGATAAAATCAATATATGTCAACATAAAATAAAATAAAAAACAATGACAAAAAATGACAAAACATCACATGATAATCCTAAAAGATATAAAACAAATAAAACCAAATTAGTAAATATGTCATGCTATCTATGTGTCAAGTGTAAAAAGAAAACCCAAAATAAGGATACACTGAAAACTCTATAGTGGGTCCCAAAATCATGTTAGTTTCCCTCATCCATTCTCCAACCCATATTCCAACTCCACCATTTTACATATGGCTCATTCCTTTATCCTATCATGAAAACAAAATGTCTACCCAAGTACAATCAGCAGTCAAGGTATGGTGTTAGTAAAACCGAGCAGGCCACCACCAACACTGTCTAATGAAATATCTTGTCTATAACAATGTATGTAGTAGTATAATTATAAATATAAAAATGATAAATGTAAAAAAGTTTTATATTTATTATTATTAGGTTATCCACTTTGGCCCTTGCGATCACATCGACCCCCAAGCCAAACAAACCTTCTACAGCCTAATATATGTTGGTGGATCTATTTTCATTCAGTAGATCCAACAATAAAACATCCAAATTCCCATAAAGGAACAAAGATATATCCACAAAAATATTATATCTAAGGTTACATGAGAAATAATAATTAGATATATAAAAATATTAAACTATAATAGACACTTACTGATGAATCTGGATCTTCAATGGGCATGGAATTTCCCCAAACTCCCCAGATCAAAGGGAATCACATATCAAGCTTTGATATAAGAAGGAGTTCATAAATACATGATATTAGTTGAAAAAAATGAGAATTTAGGATGTTAATTTTGATTGGATCCAATAATTCGAGGAATCTAACTATACGCTTCATGCTTAGGCTGCATGGTTTAGAAAACAATTCAGCGACCATTTAGTGCAACTTTGTCTTGGGAAACCCTCACACGGTTGGATTTCACTATTAGAAAAACATTGTGGGAGACACAATTTTCACCTCTTCTCATCATTTCATGGTTTTTCTGAGGCATCTGCATGGATTGGGTAAAATGTATGGTAATCATGTGGTGTTAAAATATCATTTTCTATAAGGCACATGATTTCTTGGATAGGGAGCATGGTTTGTACTAGCTGTGCTCAAGCTGTACACATAAAAAAAGAATCCCAAACTTTAAAAAAACCATACAGACCTCCTTAAACCCAACCAAATCATTATATATACTTGAAATACAAAAAATAAAGGTTTATGTTCCAAAAATGATAATGGAAGTCCGTGATAAATGTTTGGATCCTTACATATCACTTCCATATAATATTTCATCCTCGAGCTATACTAACAAGCCCCACTATGCTTCTGTAGTAAAATGTTTGGGCCACTTGGACCATATATGATTTTTCCAATTTTTCCTTCTAATTATAACTATTCAGACATAACACTTGGACTAAAGAAATATTTTTTCCCCAAAAAACATTCTCACTGTGATTCACAACATGAATTGGGTGATCCTCAAAGGATGGATCAATGTCAAGCTCAACATCATCATCATCGATCATATGAGAAGGTTTAGGGTGATACTACTAAATATATGATACATGTATAATTTCATGCATATTTTAATACCTCTGTTGAAGATCGAATCGATATGCCACCAGTTTGATCTTCTCCAATATCAAAAAAAGTCCAAGAAAATTGAGTGTTAACTCACCATGCTTTGAAATATTATGGTACCCAAATCTCAACAACATGTGAAGGAACAAGAAATCTCAAAATTTAAAATAAAGCAGTCGATGAAGTGGATCATTATAACACTTCGTTCTATTCAATTTTATAGCCATATATTTCCTAGTCTACTGAATCTATTCTGATATCTCTGATATATGACTCAGTCCCAATAACTCTGTCTCACCCACATCTATCCAATATAAATGTAATTTTCATGGTCTACACTATATTGGTTCATATGGTGACATATAAATAGTGTCATGATAACTATTTTTATTGGTGAAATCAAATAAATCTTTTTTGATTCTACCAAGATCCACCAAATTCATGGATGCATGACCCAACATATCCTCCAAAACATTAATTGTATGTTCTAATTTCCTAAAAATCTATGGGTGCAAATATATATCCAGAAATACCTGAGTAAACAGCTAATTTTTTAATAATTTCTTGATGAATGAATTTAAACGCATATAATTATCTTAAACTATACATTACAACCCCTTCTCCAAAAAAATATATCCCAATTATAAATAAAATTCAACTCATCAACCTTTTAATTTTCCTAGACTGGTAAGAAGTGGGCTAGTTTTTGTTTTCCACTAGTCCACAATCCCACATATCAATTAATTATTTTGAGGGTACCTTAAAAGACATACCATAATTTCCATTGTGGAATCATCCAATTTCCACACCAGAATGGGAAAATAATATTGAATCATTAAAGGTTTTAATGCTCTAACTTCACTTGTTGACAGATCTGGCATCACGTAAAAATCATTAAATTTTCCTTTTCATTCTTGGTGACAAATACCGACTCTAAAGATCATAGAACATCATAGTAAATCCCAGACACACCCCCCACTTTAATGAATTAAACTCACACATCAGAAATTCATGCACACTTGTTTTCATAAAATTCTTCCAAACATAGATGATATACTCCTCATCTATATTCTAATAGAGATGTATCTCCACACCTTCAAATTTGTCCCTTAATTACAGAAACTCTATATAATCATAATTAATTTATTTAATCTAGGTAAGGTGTGTGGGATAAATATATAAAGACACACGATTAATCTGTTAAGACACCAATTGAGTATCCATGTGCATCTTATCCAGTAAATCCATCATCATCCACTCAGTACTGGAATACTAGACTACCTAAGTATGAGTCTTTTGGATAAAAACATAAATCCTTTCCCCATGAATATAAGACATATCAAAATAAAAATATTTCATATAATCAACATATATTTATGGATAGAGATTTAAATCCCATTGATAAAATATTAAATTAAATATATTGTAGCTAGTATTTTAAGAAAATATTTTTGTTGGAATATAATGTTGCCAACACTATAAGGAATAGGCTACTACTTCAAACTGAAGATAATTTGTATGATAATTATATTCTTGTTTCCTCAACTATCTTGATTCATACACCATTTCTCAATCCCGTAAAACAAAACTTCCCTACTTCAAATCCCAGATACATAATAAAACAATCATTACACCCCCTGGATCAGGTATTGTTAGGATTGATGTAATGGTAAAATTATTATTCAAATCAGGGAAAGAGTTTTCTCATGATTCACACCATTTAAACCAGATATCCTTTTTTTCAGTCCTAAATGTGGTGATGGAAGATAAAAAAAGACCTTGAAAAACCTTTTATAGTAGCCCACCAAACCCAAAATGATTCAATTATCAAAATCATTCTTGAGATTCTACATATAAAATTATTCCTGAATATTCATTAGGTCAACCGATACACCTTCTTCTAAGATTATGTGACCCATGAAATGGTCACCATGAATTCAAAAACTACACTTTGATAGTTTATCATAATGATAATGTTCTCTCAATATACTCAAGATGATGTTGATATGTTTGTAATGATCTTCATGAGTCTTAGAGTACAACATTATTTCTTCAATTAAGACAACCAAAAAATGATATAAATATGGGTGGAAGATTTGTCTCATTATGTCCATAAACATAGCAGGATAATTTTTCAATCAAAATGACATCACAATGAAATCATACAGGGCATACCAACTCCTAAAAACATTATGTGGTATATCAAAATGTATCACTCTCAAATGCTGATATCATGACCTCAAATAAATATTGTAGAACTCACAAGTACCCCTTAGATGGTAAAAAATGTCATCAATATGTAGAAGAGGATACCATCTCTAAACTTAAATCCTATTTAATCTCCTATAATATACTAATAAGCACAATGTTCCATCAGCTGTCTTTGAAAACAAGACTATAGAAACCCATGGTGTTGTCGTTGGATTGATAAATCATTTATCCACTAATTCTTCCAACTCAATTTTAAGCTATTTAAGAACTTATGGTTCCTTTAATTAAGAAGGAATGGAAACTATTTTAGCTCTATGAGTTATCTCAATAATAAAATTGACATCTCTATCTGGTGGAATACAAGATAATTCTTCTAGACACACATCCGGAAACCTATCCCCAATAGGTGGAAGGACAATAATATTCACTTCCCCATCGTTTAACAAAATAATCAAAAGATGGGTCGTGAGATTCCCTAGTTGTTGATTAAGTTATCTTACACAGCTAACTAGGATATACCATGGTCGAAGAAAAATATGTCTGCACCCTCAAAATATGTGAAATATGCTCTCATACGATAACAATAAATGTGGGATCATTATGATACCATCATGTCCATACCCAAAATCAAGTAAAAACGTGACATTTAAAGTACATACTAATCTAAAAGAAAATGATACTCACCAAACATGATGGAACACCCTTTTTATAGATGTATTTTCAACGTGAATTAATTTTCCCTCCATCATGACCATAAATTTCTTCGAGTCACCCTTTGTAATTTTTTGAGGTTATTTTCAAAGAAAAGTAATGTTAGAAAATTTTATTATTTTTTAGTTTTTAGAATTTATTTTCAACTTGAAATGGGTATTTTCCTTAAGAATGATTTTATGATATTTTAATGGTATTTCCATCCATCGACACTAATAAACATTGATTTTTATTATGATCCAATGGGGATATTTTTTAATGGGACCATGTTCATTATTTATCAAGATGGATTATGATTGTTTTAAAGATATTTTTAGGGTAACCATTTTTTCCATGGTTTAATTGTGTCATGAAAATTTTAATAGATGTTTTTGTGATTTTTATTATGAGATTCAATCTATATATACTTTATTCATGTTATAGTTCATGGAAATTGGTTATGGTGACTTGTGGTAACATTATGAACGAAGGAAGGTTGGTTCCGTTATAAAACACGAATGGTTGGTTACATTGTTATACAAGGATTGGTGGTACATTTTTCAACCTAGGACTTGTGGGTCCATGATATCCCTTAAATTTATTAGGTATGGAAGTCAACTGTATAGTTATTATATTTTTTTGTATTATTAAAAGAGTGATATGGAAATGATTCCCCCTTTTACCTATATGTTTTATTTATGCTTTCTATAAGATTTTACAGAAATATTCTGATTTTTCAAGGTATGTTAATGAGTTTTTGCTTATATAATTGTATCTTCTAGTACATATGCTCAATATTGACATCAAATGGAACATTATTATTAATTCCAATGAATCTTATATTTGATAAATTTTTATTTCTTGTTTAATGATTGTTGATATAGGTATTGATGTGTATGAATTCTTTTATGTTGTGCTCATGTAATATGATTGTTTTAACATACCATTATTATCATTGTGATAGCCCAGTTGTCACCTTGATGATGTGATATATATATATATATAGTGGGAACCTTACTCTCATTTATGATATTAAATTATTAATGATTATGTTTAGCCTTATGGATAATTTGATCTCACACTTATTTTGTATACTTTTCCATGAGATATGAATAATGGTGGTAAATTATTTTAGTATAGAAAGGTTTCATATGTGAATAAATTTGTTAGAGATGATGAATAATTAATATGAAATATGAAAATTTTATTATAGAGAAAAAACATAAGACAAATACAATTATGGAATGGATCATTATTTCTATGAAGGGTGCTAGTTATGATGAACATTGTGGGAGATGATTTATTTCAATTGTGAACCATTTGTATATTTCTGTGTTTCCAAAGGCAATAGACCAATATGATTCTGGAGTGGATCATAATTTTATATAATGAATATTTATCTATTAATATGCGATATATAAGTATGAAATTTTTATTCCTTTATAGGATACAACCTTTACCTGAGTAAGAAGGTGCTAATTAGACCATACCTTTAGTGTAAATGTAGTGGTAAAGTTGTGATGTGATATCAGACCATATGTTGGGGGATAGGGTAGTTTTCAAGATAATGGAATCACATTGAGTGAGGATTATTTTAGCATGGAACACGTTTATAAATATGGGTGGTCTTGTTTGTGATGCGATATATAAACCTAAATTGAGTGATAAATTAGTCTTTATGTTAATAGCCTCATCTTGAATGAGAAGGTTCTGTCATAGACTATCCTTTGTAAGAATTTTAGTACATGGTTTGATGTGATTTTTAAACGATAGACTATACCTTGAGTGATATATAAGTGATTCATATTTAACATAGCTACCAACCTTGATTGATAAGGAAGTATAAGGGACATGTTGTTCAACCTACCTTTAATGAGAATGTATGGTTCGAGACATGAGGTGTGGCTTTCTCTAATGGATATTATCTTATGTACTTTTCATACACCCTAACCATAGTATGGGTAAAGAGTCAAGGAATGGTTTTTCACCCTACCCTACATGTCTTGGTATTGTTTTAGATTTGTGGAATAGGGTGGTTGATTTTTGATATAGGATGAAATAAGTATATTGGGGTGTTGTTGTGTCATTTTTAGCAGCTGATGAACCAAAATGCATGTTTTATTTATGTTATTTTTTACCTCATTAATACACATATATGAAGGTGTATATTAGAATCACTTGGTGTGATCCTATTGATATGGTTTTCTCACACCCTGAATTAGCACTCAAGTACATGGGTAGAGATTATGTATATTTATAGGTTAGATAACATGATGTATAGAGGTTCAATCTAGAGTAACTTGATAGATCTTTAGTTGTTATGAGATGAGGTGATGCTCGAGGATGTTTATATAGTCAATTATATAATTGATATCATTTTTTTGTTAACGTGATCATCCTAGTGGGTGATCATTCATTTTATCTTGTATAGTATTTTCTTTAGAGAATTGTTGTAACATGTATATGTGTTATTGATTTAGAATAAATTCATATTTTGAATAGATTAATTTTGGTTATTTATATTGTTTTTTACACTAATATTAGGTATTTATCTCTATGATATATTATTTAGGCCATCACTACTAGTTATAAGCCTCTAACATATGAGGTGGACCACTTGAGGAAATTTAAAATTACACCAGGGACACCAATGAATGTTATTTGGATACATAATTACATAAAATATAGTAGAGAATATATATAAATAAATTCTTGGATGAATTACAAGGCATGAAATTATTTATAGGTTAGAGATTGGAAATCATTTTTTTGAGTCACATGTCATCACTTTTCCCTTTTTTTATTTTAGTGCATAGTATTCTCAAATATCACCACCAAATGGTACATCTGAGGGGTGTTATTATTCTATATGAGTGGATTCTCTAATTCTCCAACCTTAGAATTAATTCCCACAATCAATCATACCTTTAACTAATGTATGGATTCTATGTAGGTTATTTCTGAGTGATTTACTAATTTAGGAAATATCAAACATTAATATTTAACATAAATATATTAATCCCAATCATCTTTATTGAAATTTAGATTAGTTGGATATGGTAATGGACATAGGTTGAATTACACATGGGGGGGAGGGTGTTATTTCTTATGAGACAGAATCCTTTATGATACTCATTAATTATGATATGGATGGATTTTTTTCTTCCTAGGGGTAAACAATAACAATAAATGTTTGTATATATATGTTAAATTCATAATTAATATAGAAATGAACCTTTTACACATATTATAACATAATTTTTACATAAAAATCCAAAAAAGTAAAATACCATTGATCATGAGGCCTAGTTTATTAGGATGAATAAGATTCTAAAACATCAAAGGAATAAATCACAAGTAATACTTGTTTCATTATTCCTTAGTAAGCTCATAAATCCATTTTATCTCCTAAAACCGCATTAGATAACCTATGTAATAGATAAAATAAATTAATAAACCTAAAAATCCTAGTAATAGAATAAAGAATATATGGTAACATACCATGAGAGTAAAGGATATAAAATTATATCATAAAAGAGAATACACATGACAAAATAGATGGAAGCATAATACATATAACATGGTACCATAAGATCAACATAGCATATAATGTTTTAGAAAAACTTATAATATTTCATAAACATGAGTCGAGACTAATTGAATTATCACATGGTGGACAAGTACCCATGATGGAGTAGGTTTACTCCTTAATCCAATATATATTACCTCATCAGAATAAATATTTACCCAATGCGTTGAAGCCCTATTTGGGTTCAGCCATCATAGATTTTTCATGATCTATGAGTCCCGCATAATAAAAATTAATCATAATTCATAACATAATATTCTCCCATGGAAGTAAAATTCATTGAATAAACTTTATTCATATCATATTAAAATAATTTTTGAAATGATCATAATACATGAGTTACCCCATAAATGTAATTTAGAATAAAATAGGTGTGTGAGAAATATGTAAATAACTTAAAATCAATCCATAACATAAAAGGGTGAATTTATTGATGAAAATAATTTAAAAGGATATTATATTGAGAAATAACATTTTTACTTTGAGTAAAATAAGTGGATGTCATCTTAGATGTCAAATGATTTTGAAAAATCACTTGGAAAATTTCGTGGAGAATATATCTTTGTTTTCGATGCATTATGCTAGGTCCATGCAACACACTTATTTTTCCTTGAATTCATGAATTCTAAAGGTTGGTGACTTCCATCACTTTAATTGGTGATGTAGACTCCTTGATCAAAATGAAATAATGGGACGTTGGTTTTTCATTCCATGGATTATTCCTTGGATATTATTTACTATCTCATGCCTCCTTAATATATTTGAATCATGTTTAAGAAACTCATTCCTAGTGCCTTCTTGAGGTGGATTCTAGTTAATTATGCTACTTCTGTCTTGCTAAGAAAGTGACCTTCTATCTGGGGAGATAGTAATATTGGGAATGTCCAGCCATTTCTGGACACTGGTAATATTGGTAACATATACTGTCTTACCCTTTTGGTTTGAATATAATGAGTGAGGAAACTTAGGTAAAAACCCTAAGGAATCTCATGTTGGACAAGATTTAGTTCATTCTATGTACGTAATTCCTATAATTATTTTATCCTCAATCCTCCCATGTATATTGTATGGCGTAGGGACTATGGATGAAGACACAATTTCAATGTATTAGAGAGAAGGATACATTTCAGTTTTAGCATCTTGTATGTAAATGTGGTTGGTTATGTATGTACCCATGAGGGAATACTCCACACTTTAGATTTGGTGGAGTGTGTACCTCCATGGGGATATTTCATAATTTTATATAGTGGAGTGTGTCCCTATAGAGGGAATATTTATCCCTTGGATTAGATTGAGTGCATCCATCTAAGGGTGAATATTTCACATTTGTATTTTTTTGGAGTGTTTCCTCTCAAGGGGGGGGTATTTAACACTTGGATTTGGGGGTTTGTGTCCCCCTAAGGTAAAGTAATTCACACTAGGACTTGGTGGAGTGTGTCCCTATAGGGAGAATATTTCAAAGTTGGATTTGGATGAGTGTGTCTCCCAAAAGGGGAAGATTTCAAACATTGATGTTTTGGAGTGTGTCCCACCAGGGAGGATGATTTCACACTTGGATTTTGTGGAGTGTGTCCCTAGGAGAAGATTTCAAAATTGGAGGTTTTCATGATTGAAACTCATGGATGTATCCCATATTCCATTTCAGTAAAGAGGGATTAAAACCCACAAGGTTCAATGCAACAATTTAATGTTCTATAACAAGACAGGTCCATGCAGTTTAACACCTCATAGTAATTATGCTTGTATCGTGGAAGGATCATTTATTATTGATGATTCAATTAATACATATAGAATCATTCTTGAGTATGAGGTTCATCATATGTGGAGGGATCATGCTATGGGGATTACACATGGAAGCTTCCAAGTGTATGAGTTTCACCCCATGGTGGGGGAGGATGTTTCATCCCATGATGATCATACATGGGTAATCCTACATTAATAAAATAGTGTAGATGGTGTGGGGTAATCAAATTCCCATCATATATGGGTAATCCTTTGTTCATCAAACAGGTTATGGCTATAATTTTAGATTATGTGTTGAGGATGTTTCTCTGCAGTTTAAAATAGTATGACTAGAACATTGAAAAAGGTTTTTCTCTATAATTTAGCTCAGACATGGATGGGGATACACTCTAATGGGGATTATTTAAAGGTTAGAGTAAGATCCTAGGAAGGACTATCTATCAATAATCGAAATCCATTTCCATTGGGGAATGCACCCCCAAGGATTACATGTTCACTGCTGATATACCTCTAGGTGGCCCATAGTGTGAACACTGCCGTGGTGGAGTGGAAATATTAGATCCATATTTTTGGGTGCCTATTATTTGGAGAGAAAAGAATTATTCTACATATTCTTATGAGAAAAGGTTGAGTTAGTGGTAATATTAACATAGAGATTTGTGGTGTGGTTAACCTATATGGAATTTATATGGGTGGGGTATCAAATTTATTGAAAGGTTACTAGATGCAATGAGGAACCATTTGGATTCTTAAAGGATGATTTTTACGATCTTTAAAGAGTCATATATGTATATGGATTTTCATATTCCAGGGGTCACATAGAGGTACTATGTCTCTTGAATGAAAATGTGTCATGAAACAGGGTGAACCTACCTTAGAGTAAGGTCTTGGTTCCTATGGGGTTGGTTTCATAAAGGATAATTATCTCATGAAACCCTAAATTACACAAAGTTATGGATAGGTCATGGACCTTCGGATAAATAATCTATAATATGAGATGAGGTTATCTAAAATCCAAGAGAGTTGGTTCTGTAAAAGATGGTTACCTATAGAAATCCGTCTTTTCACTCACTCACAAAGCATCTGCATATTAAAAATTCAATGATTTTATTAGAACATGATTGGTCTCATTCCCCTAGTTTTCTTGACATAGGGGGTATTTATAGTCCCAACAGAGGAAACATAATCATTTTAAAAAACTATAAGGGATTTTGTGAAATATTAAGAGTTCCTAAATGTGATAGGGTTCCGTGAAGTGGAGTTACTATTCCTGAAGGTTACAATCCAAGATCCACACCCCTAGTAACCTCTATGAAATGGAGTTTTTAAACCCTGATTATTCTATGTTGGGGAAACCACCAAAGCTCCGTGCTGCTAGGGAATTCTATGAATTGGTTACATTCATAAAGCTTTTGAACATTGTGAACTAGACCATTAAGTTCATTTTTTGTCCATTTCTATTCAAATTTTCTTCACTGTGGTAGTGGGTTCCTTGACATATTCTATAACTCTCTTATTTAGTCAAAATATCCCCCATTCAGAATTGGATTTGATGTGGGAGGAAAGGGTCAAATTATTAGGGAAAACTACCTATAATTCATGACTGGAAACCCCTATTCTTGAAACATGGTATGACCATATACCTATAAAAATTGATGGGGTCCCATATAAGACCAAAATATATTCAAAAAATAGTGAAAAAATATCAATTTTTATGAAAATAAATATTTTTGTGTGAATTTGTTGATTTTGATCCTTACCTCCCCTAAAACAAACCTATTTTGTGAACCTCAGTTCCATGAATGTACTTTTGTGAAGAAACTAACATGAACTGGACCATTGTGATAAAACCCCAGCAAAAGAAACGTGACATAACATATTATAGAAACCTTTACATTCTTGAAAAATAAATATTGAGGTTGTTGAAGCTTTCATTGACCGGAGATGGGAGATGAGTATCAATATAATGATTGGGGTGATCATTTGAACTATGTTAAATCATGATAAACATACTGTAGTACTAAAAATGGATCCATAGAAATAACTGATATTAAAGATTCTACTCTAATATGATTCTAGGATAAGGGATGATGTTTTCATTCCCAGTTCCAATCAGGATGATATTTCTTACTGGTTTAGTATTATGCCTAGAAAATATAAATGGAATAGGGATATTGTGGTCCACATCATAAAGGACCATGCATCTCATACTAAAAACACCTTATGAACCCATTAATGAAACATCAACATGAAAACATTATAGGTGGGAGTAACTCACCATCTTTATTAGAAAATTATAATGGAAGGATTGGGGAACTATCTTAATGGGTAGAGGGAAGGCTATGACTTAATTCATATAGAAATTTTCAAAGATGAATGGGCCTAGATATATTGGGTCGTGGAATTTATTCATGGAATTTGATGCAGAGCGGAAGAAATTCATGATTTAAGAGGCAGCATGGTCCACACAGTTTCATGTCTACCATCACCTATAAATCAAGATGGAGATGTTTATAACGTGGTCACTAGAGACTAAAACATTTCACTTGAACCATGAAGAGGTCAACATCAGTTTGTGGGATCATTACATGATTGCTGGTATCCATTTCTAAGGGGCCATGTATGATGAATTCATCACAACATAGCATGTATGGGAGGAAAAATAATTTCTTCCTACTATATAAATTTTCTTTCTGTTCATTGTACATGAGATAATACACCAAAAATTGAGTTTGAGGGATTTCCCTTTTGAGATGTGGTTTGGGTATTTTCTTAACAAACTAGTGAACATGATAACATGGAGGTCACACAAATTCCATAAGGAATCCCAGATAGGCAAGGAAAACTAATACTAGAGGATGTTGTAGGTGATATAGTGGAAGTTTTTGGGATACAACCATATACTCGAGGATATTGTGTTCAATATGGAAGGAATCAATTTTTGGCTGATCTACAACTGGATTCCCCTCATTCACTATTCACATATGGGGTTATGACTAAGAGACTTCATCATGATGGAGGTAATAGTGATGGGGAAGAATATAAAATTATAGTTTTTTGTGTTGGAAATGATTTATAAGGTGTTGTTAGACATCATGTAGGGAAAGACACCCTACATGTTTGTGGCCCCTGAAGGACCCAAGAATATCCTGAGAGTGGAGGGTTGAATCATGGTGTCAAATTTTTATTCATAACATTGAATATCGTGTTCCAAAATTGGTAGGAACCTGTTAAATCAAATATTAAAATAAAATCAAGGATAGGACACAACACTTTTACTTGGTTCATAACAAAGGTATACATCCAAGGATCATAGGATTCTAGTGTTTTAGTTGTACCTAAATCAATTAATCACCACCGGTTTTGGAGTACAAGAGTTTGGTAATAGTCACTCTGTTCCAGGAACACTTCCCTTACAAAATTTGAGGGATGTATCATTGTTTCCCTCTGAACACTTCAATAAACTCCACCTAACTCACTACTGTGAGGGAAGTATAAATCAGTTTATCGACATGAAGGTCGCTTAAATAGATTGGCCTTGAATTATTTGTCTCTATCCAACATGAGACACTGCTTGCATCAAAGACCTGAGTAGATGCTCACCTAAATCCCAAACCACTAATCACTAATACAAAACATGTCACTTCAAAATCCCCTTTGAAAATATCAACCATTCATAGAGATCTCCGCCTCACAGAGCACAACCCATCTTGGAGATCACTGCCCTGCAGAGCAACCTACTATGTGAAGCTCACTGAACCAACGTGGAACAACCCATCATTGATAATATCTCCTAACATTGAATCATTAGCATCATTCAAGACTACAAAAGTCTCTTCCTAAATCTCAAGCTCATATAGAACAATCTACTTCATGGAGGACCACTTTCTTCGCGTAGTTAAAGCAATATCAGATTTTCACTCTTCAAATCATGTGGAATGAAGAAGGGTGGCCTCTTATTTATAGGAATGTTCAAACACAGAGTTCCGCTTCTTAAGGTGAAAATTCCAGATTGTCCAAAAATATCTTTGCGTCACATCTCTCTCCTCGCAATGCTCATCATAACGTCAGATCTATCCATCGAAAGCCTTTGCACTGCCATAAAGCACCACCACAAACCACCATTCACATAGAACGTCTCTTAATTGGATAACACATTGTCACATTATTTCATGTCTCTGTAAAATACACATAATTAATACCATTCCTTCAAAACTAATTCATTATCCATATTTTATTGATGCCTCCAAGAAAAAACCACTTTTCAAAATGATTGTCATTCCAAAAAATTTAGACCCCAAAAATTTGGTAAACACTAGGAAATGACATCCCCTTCAAAACTGCCTACATATCAAACTGTATGATCCCATTCTTTGTAATATACCTGATCATCCATGGGTGAATTGAAAACAAACACAAACCATGCTTATTTCTTAGCAAATAATATCCATGGTTCCAAAAATCTCTCCCTTTGGGTTTGCTGGAAATCTATAGATAAATGCATTGATGCGCCGGCCATGATCAAAACTTGAACCTTCAAGAAACAACTCAGCCATCACTCTAAGTCTACATGATTCATGTTCAATGTAGAACAGAAGTGATATGAGACGAATTGAGTTCTCATTATCTTATTTGATTCCCTATAGTTTCATTTATAGATTTTTCTACTCTCCAGAATTCATTTATTTGAAAGAAAAAGAACAATTTCCATTGAATTTATCCATTTTCCACCATTGGAAATAAACCCAATGAACCGAATCTCAACTTTTAGGGTAAAAAAATGCTCCCCTAGATTGTGAGGTGGCTGAACACCGAGGTTCAACTGATTTTTCTCAAACATAGCCACTGACAGTGGCTTGGTCATAATGAACAAGAATCTTATTACCCGAGGCACCGATGACCAAGTGGCTATATTTCTTTGATGAAGTTATATCTAATATCTATATGTCATGTATGAGAATAATTAACATGAATCTTATTAAGATTAATTATGCACTTGTTATCATAGTGAATCACCATTGGTTGTTTCACCTCATAACCTATATCAGTCAGTTTCTTTTTCATCAAAATTAACTGAGTGCACACCTTGGTAGCAAATATATATTCATCTTCAGCAGTACTAAGATAATTGATTTCCTTTTTCTTACATAACCAGCACCCGCATTGTTTCCCAATATAGAATGCTCTGGCACTGGTAGAATGTTTTTCCATAATGTCTGTATCCCAAACAACATCATAAAATTCTAATAGTTCATTCTCTCTTCCTACATAAAAGTATAATCCATAATTATGATTACCTAGAATGTATATCATGATTCATTTCACTCCCCCCACATGTCATTCCTTCATATTACTCTGAAAGTGGGGCGCAAGGAAAGTTGAAAAGACAATATCTGGCTATGTCACCATCAAGTACAGAAGGCGTACAATGATTCTTTTGTACATGGTGGGATCCATAGAAGTCTCTTTCTCATGCCTAGCGAGATTTGTTACAACCGTAATTAGAGTCGACATTGGTTTGGAATCATGCATGTTGAATTTCTTTAACATCTCTCTTGCATACTTTCCATGATAAATGAACGTGTAAGCCTTATTCTAAATCACCCCAACCCAATAAAGTATGTGTGTTCACCTATCATGAAAATTTAAAATTCTGATTTCATGTTACTAGAAAAATCATCAACCGATCCCTGCTGCTTCCACTGAAAATAATATCATCCATGTATACCAATACTATTAACTGATCCTTTTAATAATTCTTCAAATAGAGATTGTTATCCACTCCTCATCTTTTCATCTCAAGATTTCTCAGATAAGAGTCCAACCAAGAGTACCATGCATGTGGTTCCTATTTCTGTCCCTAGAGAGCATTCTTTAATTTGAAAAGCTTTCGTTCATGATTACCAAGAAAGAACCCCATGGGTTTTTCTATGTATATTTCCTCTTCGAAAAAAAAATTCAATAAGGATATCATGACATCCATTCGATAAAGATTATAGCCTCTCTGGATTTCCAAGGAAATAAATAACCTAATTGACTCTAGTCTTGCTACCCAAAAAAACTTCTCTTCTCTATCAATGCCTTCAATTTGTGAGTATCCTTTACAAACCAAGAACGCCTTATTTCACACCACATTTCCATGATCATCAAAATTTTCCTTTAATATCCACTTCCAACCAATAACATTGTGACATTCGGTTCTCTTGACTAGGTCCCATTTATGATTCTTGTCAATCTGATCTAACTCGTCATTCATGTATTTCACCTATGATTCATCCTTTATAGATTCTTCAAATATGGATGGTTCCATAAGCGATATAAATGAAGATTTTGTATTTTTCCTCATTCTCTTCTTCTGTGTGCGTGTAGTCTAATTCCCAATAATATTGGATTGATCAATTTCTACTATCTGGTTCCTCCTTTGTGATTCAATCGAATTCTCTCCTGCCATGGTTTCCTCTGTTGATTATTCATCAGAGTCAATATCTTAATGTAGATCCTATGAATTTTTTCCCCTTCCTCTATTTCTCCATTTTCATTTCCTCCCTGTTCATTTTCTTATTCATATTCTATCAATTCAACATATGAATTCCTCGACACATTTATGGTATTCTCTTCAATAATCATATCATAACTGATTTCAAAAATCCTTCCAAAGTGCTTGTTGACACGATTGTTGGATTTTCTATTCAATTAGTATCCAAGGAAAATTCCTTCATCTGCATTCCCACCATACTTCCCTTGATTTCCTTCTTTGTTTCTAATGAAACGTTTACATCAAAAAAACAAAAGTATTTAAAAGAGGGATTCCTTCCATGCCAAAATTTATATGGTGTACCCATCTCACCCATAAAAATACCTATTCAATATTGAATATATAATGGAGACTGAATGACCTCTTTCCAATAATTTCATGGAATATGACTCTTAATCAGCATAGTTCTTTACATGTTCTTCACCTATCGATTCCTACGCTCAAAAACTCCATTTTAATTTTTATTTCTCATAGAAGCTACCTCATATTGTATCCCATGATTTTATAGGTAATTTTCAAATTCAATGGATTTTTATTCCTCTACATTGTCAGATCGCATCACTTTGATTATTCATCCAGTATCATTCTTGGCAATTCGATGATTTTTTTTCCTGCAATCAAGCATTTTTTTGTTCCCTGTGTACAACCATTACACATGCCATTATACTGTAATCATCTATTAAAAGGACAAATTACCTTTATCCATGGGTTTCAACAACATTTATTGGTCCACATACATCTTTATGAATGATACTAAAAATATTATATGCCCTTTTCTTCTTTAGATGATATGAACTACAGACCAACTTCCTCTATATATAAGTATCACAAGACTTTTTACATTCATGCTTCAGGATGGGAATATCTATGACAATTATTAGTTTTGATATCTTCTCCATGTCTTTTTGATTGAAGTGCCCCAATCTCAGATTCCACAAGTTATTTTATTCTTCAAAATTCATGTTGAAAATGTTTTCATTACTATCAACCTGATATAGTTTGCCTTCTGTTCTAAATCCATTCATAAGTGAATTCACTATATTTCCCTTCATATTGTGGCCTTTATGATTAAAAGCAACTATATATCAGTATTCACAGAGTTGACTCAGGCTGTGGAGATTATGAAGTAGGCCATCCATATAAAGGACATTAGTTTTCTTTATCTCTCTATTTTCTTGTTCAGTACATCCACTACCTTTGATTTTCAGAGCTTCATCATTACCAAACCATACTATTCCATCAATCCTCCTCTTGACATTTGTTAACAAGTCTACATTACCTGTCATATGGGATGAAAAAACATTTTCAATAATCCAGGTGTTGTTGATTTTTTTAGCATTGAGGGTTACCTCTACAAGGTTGGCTTTCTCAATTTTCTTCTTTTCATTCCCTGAGACGTTGGATTGAGTATAGAACACTGATGACCTTTCAATTCTCTCTTCCATTTTCATAGGTTCTTCAAAGTCAAAATCTTCTTCCAGAGGAGAAAACCAATTTTAATGTGAAAAACTGTCATGTTGATGAGCTTTGCCTTTTCTCCAACATGGGTATGAAGTGTCTACGTCACTCCTCTACCTACAATAAATGGAATTATGGCCATGGATAGAATAATGAAAACAATATCCATAGAAATTGTTTACATTATAATTAGTAGTATATGAATTTGATCAACTATAGTGAACTTCTATCTCTTACCCATTTAGATATCACTTCTCCACTTCGCAATATGAGACAGTATGACCCAGATATCCATAGAACTGACACTTCATGAGAGGAAATGTCTTCTCACTTCTATTTCCTCATGCCTTCTTCCTTGGGAAAAATGTTTGACTGCCTATTATTCCGGGAAGCTCAGGGATAGTATTTTGTTATCCTTTTAGTTTGACTTAAGGGGCTCTTTTTCAGGTGATTTTGGTGATTTTACAACATCGTAAACTTTCATCTTCCATTTACTCTGGTCCACTTTATTAGCAGCATTTGATGTTTTAGCATCACAACTAATTCCAGTATTTCCCATGTTTGTGGGTCTTTGATCATTCACAATATTTTCAACTCCTTTTGACCCTTTTTTTTCTCTCTCTAGTAGATCAGCACCTGAGTACCTACCAAATTTTATTTTCTTTTTTTTCTTCTTTTGAACATGATTCAATTTTGATCATACTTCAAAGAGTAAAAAATTCTACCTTTTGTCCCCCAAGAGTTTTGGAATTCTCTTTTGGTCTCTAGGTAAGGTCATTGATGAAATTTTCTTGTTCTTTGATTATGATCTTTAGTTACACTATAAAATATTTCCTTTAAAGGATTTATTATTTAACTTTCACTAGTTCTTAAAGTAATTCAATTTCATCATCAAGAAGATCAACATATTCTGATTTTTTCTTACCATTTATTTCAAATTATTTCATTTCTTACACTTATTCTCAAGATTACCACAATCTTCCTTAAGTTGTAACTTGGGATCAACATTAGTTTTCAACTAGTTATCTCAATCCTTATCTGTTGATGGTTCTGAATTTTTAATGGTAGCCTTGATAGAAGCATGGTCTCTAGTTTTAAATTATGTTTCTTCTTTTCCATAGAATTCATTTCCATCATCGTCCTCTTCATAAACAAAACTATTGTTTTGTACTTTCTTTCTATATTGTAAGTCTCTCTATTTGAAAAAAAATTTCTGAGGCTTCTCAATCTATTCAACCTCGCTTTCTTCATCGTTGAACATTCTAGAGCACTAAGAGGAAATATGACCAACTTTTCCACAACAAAAGAAACCCAATGGTAACTTCACTTTAAATTTCCATTTTCCCATTTAGAACATCTAGTAAATGAGAGAAAGAGTTTATTTTTCCTCATAATCTTCAACAAAAAAAATATTTTTAAATTTTTAGTTTTCCAATGGATTTGAATGCCATTTCCTTGATCACTCGAATCATAGTATCTTCTAGCTTGACTATAATTTCATATACCACTAGGATTCTTAGAAAATCATCCATAGAAATTTTGGAACGGTCTTTTTTATCACAGGATGATAGCTTTTCTTTGTACATGGGTGGAATTCTTCTCAATATTTTCTTTTTAATAACTATTTCTTTCATTTCTTTGACTAAACCTTGAATTACTACAACCACTCTAGTAATAAAATTGAAGGATTTTTAATTCTCATCAAGATACATCTTCATATCATCAAACCTATGGTGCATGACTTGTAGTTTCACCTCATTCACTTTGAGACATCATTCATAAAAACTTTAATGTCTATCCCACATGGACTTTGCTGAGATTCGACTCATCAACTTTAGATAAATATGATCTTAAAGGGATACTCTGAGAACATTCTACAATATAATATTTTCTTTAAGAATTTTCTTATATGCATCAATCATAGACAGCCCTGTTGGACTATTAACTTGTATTCCATGCATAATAGAAAATAGGACTTCCATTAAAAGATATCTTATTCAATTTATCAAGATCTGAAAATTAATTCCACCGAAGAAGGGGACTCCCCTGACATTGGGTAAATTATCCAGGATGGTATATGATATATCTAACACCAGTATCCTCCCTCAAATACCACTTGAAGGACCCCATAACACCATGAGATAGGAGGGAGAATCAGGGTGTCAATTTTTTCTTCTTAACGTTATGGATCTCTTTCCCATGTCGGTAGGAACCTATTAAATTAGTTAGTCAAATGAAAGTAAGGAGATAACCCAACACTTTTACTTGGTTTACCTTAAAGGGATACCTCTAAGGAGCATATGTTGACAGTGTATCGGTAATACCTAAATCCACTAATATTTACCAGTACTGGAGTACATGAGTTTGGTCATAGTCACTATGTTCCAGGCACACTTCCTTTATAAAATTTGAGGGATGGCTCACCGCTCCCCTTAGAAATCTTTCGTAATATCCCCCTAGCTCACTATTGTGAGGGAAGTGAAACTCAGTTTATTGACTTGAAGAATGCTTTAATAGATTGGCATTGAAGTCTTTATCTCTATCCAGCAATAGAAACCACATTTTTCAAAGACCTGAGTAGATGATGACTGAAATACCTAACCACTCAACATTGATACTCAAAATGGATGTTCATAAATCCACTTTTCAAATCCCCTTCACAAATCGCATCCCTTTGCAGATCTTTCTACCTCTTGGAGAACAACCCTACACAGAGCTCACTACCTCGTAGAGAAACCTACTTCATGAATCTCAATGAGCCAATGAAGAATACCCCATGTTCTTGAATCTCTCATGACTTATAATAATTTTCATCAATCAAGACGTTAAAATTCCCTTAGAAAAGCTCAATCTCACATAGAATAATTTGCTTCGTAGAGCACACTTAGCTTCGTGATGTTGATGTGATCCCATATTTTCTCTCTACAGATCAGGCTGAATAAAGAGGGGTGGCCTCTTATTTATAGGCACAGTAGAACGTGGACCTCCTCTTCTTCAGGTGAAAAATCCAAAATGTCCAAAAATGTCTTTGTGGAACATATCTCCATTTGCTATGATCGTTGTAACAACATAACACTCTATCCAAACCCCTTGCACCACTTTAAAGAACGATTAAAAATAACTATTCCCAAAGCAAGTCTCGTTATTATAGAGCACACTATCACCCTGTTTCATGTTGTCATGAAACAAACTTCATGAAGAAAATATCTACAAAACTCATTCCTTTTCCATATTTTCTTAAGGCCTTCAATAAAAACTATTTTTCACAATGCTTATCATTCCCTAAATTTTGGACCCAATTTTTATTTAAAACATTGGGAAATGACATCACCTTAAAAACCGCTTACAGATTAAACTGTATGATCCCTTTCCTTGTAATCTCCATGATCAATCATTATAGGATTGAAAAAAATACAAATGGTGTTCATTTTTTAGCAAATAACATTTGTGGTTCCAACATTCCCTTCTATTTTCTATAATGTTGGGTTGTTACACACATGGGGGGATAAAAGTATCCAAACCTTATCTTCCATCCTAGAAAAAACATTCTGATGTTGATTTTGATCATTTCCAGTAGTTGGCCTCTAGGCATGGGCTTAGTGGATGTTCTAGAGAGGATCTGTTTGACACAATGCTTCATCTTCCAACTGCTTCCTCTTATTATAGGGTTTGTGACCGATGAAAGTACAAGGTTTACTAAGAAGTAGTCATATATCCTGGCTATTTAAGGTGGGTTACTAGTGGAAAGGTTAGACTAAATCGTGATCTGTGATCTACACCACCCAAATCTCTTTACGTGGTTGTTCTTATTCCTCTAGTGGTTGACCATGAGGGTGTACATAGAATCACACAATATTTTACCAGCCTTATTCTTTATAAATATATGGAACATGTTTTCGTGAGAAGGAGGTTAGTAGATGAATGAGTTTCCACCCCCAATTTTTCTTATCAGATCACCCAAGATTATGCACTAATATGGTAGAACACATATCACAGAGACATTTTGTGGAGTATAGTCACTCCGAATGATGAGAAGAAGGGGTCCCATGAACAAGGGGATGAAGGCTAGTGATGGAAAGTGTAAGCTATAGAGGAAGATTTGGTCTAGTGGTTGTAGAAGCGGCTACAAAGCCAATAATTCCTTATCATGCACCAGTTGTAACTGGAGGTAGGGGTGGAACAATATACCCAAAACTCTCAGGTAAGTGGCTTTGGAATTAAGTAGAACCCTTTGGGGATGTCTCGATGGATCACCTCCCATGTCCAAGGATGAAAATCCATCACCTAGATACCCAATGATGCAGTCTTTCCCAATGCTAGATAGAGCTGGGGTGGGGGTCTATAGATACATCCACTCCTTTTGAGAGATATATGATCATTTTTAATTGGAGGTAATGAGACTCCCAAGTTTGGTTATATGAGATTCTTCTTCTTCACTTCCTAGGATGAGATGGCGTGATATCTCTCGGAGTTGTAGGAACTGATTCACTCATGTGGTGTTTCACTCCCTCTAGCCAGTTGGGTAAAGGTGCTAATGGTCATACCTTCCCCACCCGATCTTCTCCCGGGACAAATGGAATCCATTTTGGCCAAGGGAATAATATTATAGGAGTATTGGAGAAGTGATACCTATCAGGGCTCCCTTGGGGATGAAAATCCTACGGTTGACCAGATAAATCATTTGATCGTGTGTTACTCTCATATTACCCAACCTTTAAGATTTATGTATGACTAGTTTTTTTACAGGAGTAGGAATAAATGAGAATATAGAAGTGGGAGTTTAATGATTAACCTACCGAAGAGGATGAGGGAGGAACAAAATTTTTGGGGGTGATTTTGGGGCCTCTCTCTGATGTTGTGTCCGTAGGTGGAAAAACTTCAATTGAAGTGACATCTATAATTAAGGTGATGACATCTCGGGGAATTCCTTATCTAGGGGAACTGCCTTTGAATCTCTCTATGTTTATCATAGAAAGGCACCACTATTATAATCACATTACCATTCCCACCTTTACTTTCTTGTTTTTCCTCCCATACCTCACTCTCAAATAAATCACTTATTCAAATGGAAGCTCAAACTGTATTTGAATTAGAGGTATCTACAGCGACGCTTGATCTTGGAGTAGCAGTGGTGGACAAGGATATGACTTTATTGAAGGTGTTTGAGGAGTTATTAACATCTAATACTTACATATATTTTCTATATGATGTCTCTAATATAGAAAATTACTATTTCAAGTAGATAGATAGTGCGCTGGTAGCCATGGAAATTGAGGAGGCTACGATGGATACACCTATCTCAGAAGTTCCATCAGTAGTGACTGCTAGAGAAGAGGAATCATCAATGTAGTTCAAAGTCATTCCAACGATATAAGTATTTAAGGAGGTTGTGATAGATGAGCCTACCTTGGAGGTTCCATTAGAGGTATATGGTGATCCCCCTATAGGTGATTGGTTTGGTGAGGGTGTGTTTTTCCTATCCCATAGTATCAGTCTATTTGAGGATCTAACTATAGATGAACCAGCCAATGACAAGTTGGTGGTATTTCCATAATATGAGCATATGTTTTCTAAGGAATTAAAGTATTGTATATTAGATTATTCTGAGGAGAATGAATTCATTTGATACAAGGGATGAAGGAGTGTGAGAAATTTAATCACTCTCACTCCAATGGCTTATCTGCCAAACCAGGCGAGGTCACTCTGCTATTGATTAGTTATCCTAGGAACAAGAGGGGTGGATTCCAAAAAAATTCATGAAATATCTATGGAATTTCTCGTTTAGATGGTATTTTATGAGGGGAAGTAGTTTGACATAATCTCACACAATAAGATGTTTATCGGACCTTAGGCTCTCTTGGAAGCGAAATAGGAGATTTCTGCTATAGAATTGTAGACACAAGGGCACAAAACTATCATCATGACTTAATAAGAGACCATTGACCAACTTAAGTCTCACATAGAATTGACTAAGGGAACAGAACTAGATGTTTCATATCTAGTGGAATCATTCCTGTATGAGTGGTATTAATTGTGAATCTGGGACAAAGATGTTTGTACCATCATGGGGGAAGTGGAATTTGATTTTGTGGAATGAAAATAGAACCTGGAGGCTAGTCAACAGAGGTTGGATGAGCTAAAGAAATAAATTTATAAGGAAAATTCATAGGAAATATTTTGTTTCAAAAAATAATGAAGATTCCCAATATGTGGATTACTCTCCATAACATTGGATGAATTTTTTAAATTTCTAAATTGATTAAAAATTATTCCTTTTTGTTTCATATTCGATCATATTAATAAGGAACCTAATAATTAATCCATAATATCACATGATTCCTGGTTGGTGTGGGAAAAAGGGGCAAATGTTAGATTTTTCATTTATATGAGAGTTATAGATAAGGGTCGAACACTCAGGATCTAGAGTTAGTTATTGATAACCAAGAGAATCTTGATTGAGAAAGGCTATGGGTGAAGGGAAGAGCTCTCTCAATAAATGAATTTATTTATCATCATTATCTAGTGAATGGATTGATTAACACTTGGGGCGTTGAAATATACATGAACAAAGATGAATTGATGAATAGTTTGAATCAAGATACCTAGGATTTGTAATTAAAGGGGGGGGTTTCAATGGAGGATAAAATCTAAGCTTGTTTGAAATGAAGAATACATTATTATTTTTACTAGGATTGGAAAAAAAGATGGTCGATATCTAAACCTGTTTGAAATAAGGGACCACTGTTAAATTTTTTTTTGATGTGTTTCAGGGTGTGTACATTGGATAGTAGTTGAGCCAATGTATCCAGAAACTATTTTCATTTGGGAGGGGGGCGTTCTGATGTGAATGACTGAAGGGGATCAATGTCAAGGGAGATGAGAAGCATTGTGATAAACTGATGAAATTTATTATTGTGGATGAATTCCATTAGAATAGTTCCCCCATGGATTTTTTTCCACATTGTATAGGCGTATCAATCAAAAAAAAGTTTAGAATAATCTTCCAATGGGATATTCATCTCGGATGTCGAGTAATGGTTGAGTAAAATAAAGGATATGGTAGGTTACTATCACTGAAGTGGAAAAGAGGCCTCTAAAGAGATGGATTGAGGTACTCCATAGTTTAAAATAATGTAATGAGGAAATTGGAATTGCAGTTTAATGTATCATAGTGAGGATGATGTGAACACAATTTATTATCATATGATGAGGATGAACTATCTCATAGTTTAGAATATTGTGATTAGGAATTTCATAACACTGTATAGTGTCTTGTGATCATGATGTGTGTAATTACATTAATTAAAACCACCATCCATTGTGGTGGTGGAATGAGAGGGTAACATGATGCCCCCTAGAGGGTATCATGAGAAAAATGTGAGCTTAAGATTTGATGCCAAATGTTTCCTAAACTGATTGGTTTATCTTGAAGATCCCAGTTTTCTATGGTCTATATTGGGTAACTTCATGTTATTTACCGCTTTCATTTTATCCCCGTAGTTTTTAACAAGTCATCGGAGTGAACTGATGGGTGGGAGTATGTGTTTTTCTCTGGTTTCCCATATAGGTTTTCAACCTAATAGACATTTTTCCACTTTCCTTTAGCATTTAAATGGCGTACCTATCGCAAAAAAAGTTATAAATAGTTTAGGGTATTGATACTAATACCATAGAGTTGAACATAGTTTATTTTCATAATTCTTAGACTATAATGGATGAATTTCAAAGGATTTTTCATTGAACGCATGGGAATTTAATAATGTGAATTAAAGGCTAAAGTGGCCTACCATCACAAGAAATATTCCTATGGTGCCTTTCTCATAGTTTAAAGTAATGATGTTTGGACATATGTTCCTAGTTTAATGTTTTAATGTTTGGACCAAAGGGCGTGGGTGTCCTAAGGGGGCTTGTGTGGCATAAAATATTGATAAATTGATGTGAATGGAGGTCCTAAAATAATAAATTCCAAAAAACAAACATGACAAAATATACTATTGTCGATGTCATAATGATGAGGGAGGAAAGACACTGTAATGAGTAGATGGAGGGGATAAAACCTTGATATGAGATTTCAGTGTTTATATGAATCTTTTTGAGAATGGGAATCAATCCATTTTTATTCATTAAATGTGACGAAGTGGGAGACGGGTTCTAGGGAGGGGTGATCCTCTCACGTGAGGAAATGATGAAAATGATAAAATATAATGGTTTCTTAAAATAATTGGGGTGGATAAAACTATGAGAAGATGGGTAGAAGGATTATAGATGAATTTATTTTGAGGTTATAATTATGATATAGGAGTATGAATTTTGAGGATGTCTAGGTAGTTCCATAGGGCCAATCCTTGATGTGAATGATCCAATGAGGGTATGCACCACATAAAGAAATCATGACACAAATTGCAAATGGTTTAAGGGTATACGGTTTGGACTAGGGTGAGAACCAAAAATAAGTTGTTTATGAGGATATTCCTAGGATATTCGATCCAGTAATTCCCATATATCCTATCAGCACTAAGAATCAATCAATATACAGTTCTAAAACATGACATGGTAAGAGACCAGTGATTGCAAGGTGACATTCTCTTCAGTGAGGAAATTTAATCATATCATATTCATTATTTGAGGCATCCTATATTTATATGGTCATAAGTATATATATTTACATCATGTTCTGAGGATGTTGGTAGGGCTTACACATTGATCCACGTGTCCCTTTCTCCCTTATGTCAAGCCTTGAGGGTATCCCAATTTGCTAGAAAGTTGGGGAATACGATCGAGGATTATTCCTATGAAGGAGGCCCATTAAGGAATCTGGAGAGACTTTTTAATTTTAAATGGATGGTTTTATTCTAAATATGTAGGTTTTCGTGATGAAAGAAGATCTAGGAATCACTTTGTTTCCCATGGGAATGAGAATCAAGGAACATATTTTCTAGAATGCATTATAGTAGAAGAACAAAAATGAATGTAGTGTTAGATTTTCTATTTGATGATGATTATACATATGTCCTATAATTTAAATGCTATTTAAAATAATGTTGGTTATGCAGTTTAAGGTCTTGAGTCTAGGACCAATGTGAATTCGAAAAATAGTTTAATGTTAGAATACATGGACTAGTGGACAGTTTGTTTGAAGTCTATTTACATGGCAAGAAAGTGGTAATTCTCCTCATGAAATAAGGTATATGTAATTCCATGGGCCATAGAAATATCTTGAAGTGAACTATACATAGTTTAAGCTCATAATTCTTGAGATGATTATTGGGGAAAGGGTTCAAATGTTGGCGAACACAATTTTCTTACTCCTCCCCTCCTAGGGGAATGATTTCTGATTAACTGGTAGTTAAATTGTATGATAGATGATATAGGAATCCTGATGTATCCCATGGAAGTATTAATAAATCCACATGTAGCTATGAAAACACATCACAGTAGGAGACCAATGGAAAATGTTTGTTGGTGTGTGTGTAGTGGTGGGGGTATCCTCTCTATAAAGGGAATTGAGGCATCCCACAACTATCATGGGACATATCGTGTTTATGAAATGGTTTAAGGCTCTAATTTATTACCATATAATGTGGACAATATTTTTTTTTTCTCTCAAACATGATATGTTATTCATCCTATTATTATTTCATAGGTCAAGAAAATATTTTCGCATTTAGTGTTGAGGACACTAGGGTTTGTTGATTATAGGTAGATAACAAAGACTATTTTAGCTACTTGTTCAAGGTCATGGATATGAGAAGAAAGGATTCAAAAATATTTTAAATCTATATTTATTATATTAATGGGGCTTCTGTTAGTTTATGTTCATAGATCTCCAACCTTAGTTATTTTAGTTTATTTTCACATATCATTGACCATGACACCTAGTTTATGTTCATAGTCCATGACTCCAAATTTTATATTGTATAGTTTCTACCAAGGGTTTTACATGAATTACTACTTGAGATACTTAGTTTTGTTGGGGATGTGATATAGTATCCATCCATGATGATTAAATATTATTCTCCATTTGAATTAATATTATAGATAATATAAGGTCATTCTAAATTGTGATTCACCTTTAGAGGTTTTTTTCAAGGTATCATCAGCATTTTGAGAGCCAGTACCATGGCCACTTGGATGAAGGAGAAGAGAAAATACTTTTTATTTAACACTCTCTATGTCCTATTATGGTGAATATCTAATTTATGCTTGGCCTAAATCCTATTTTCCTCAATGGCATCCAAGTCAGCTAGATTGAAATAAACCATTTTTTGGAACCTAATATTGAAAAAATGTTGTTCAAAGTGATTAAAAATGAATCTCAATGGGTATGAATGCCTCTATCCCATAAATAGGGATTATGGGGTCACCTGGTTGAAATTATGTGTTGTCATCTAATTGGCCCATAGTGTAATGAGAATCTTTTGGGCTAACTCTTTTAGTTCTGGCCAACCATTTTCTACAATATGTTATAAAGGGTCTTGTTGAATGCCTTAATCAATCTAGTTTACATTTCTTGGTAATGAGAAGTATGTTTGGATATGTTGTTGTACATGGAATAAAATGTATTCAGATTAGTAGCTCGAAATACGCTATTTGTTTCTATGAAAATAGAATGTGGCCCCCCAAAGTAAAGGATGGCATGACATCTCAAAAATTCAATCGTAGACCAGGTTTTGACTTATTTAGGGGAACCCCTTTTAAGCATTTGGAAAATAAGTCTGTGGTAATAAAAATTATCTTGCATAGTTGACTTAATACTGGAGTTCAATTTCCCAAAAAATAAAGTCTCCATATAGGAAAGGGTCAAGAATACATGACGGTGTATAGAAACTTTGGTAGTTGATGCACAATATTAGAATGAATCTGACACACATAAAACCACTTGGAAGACTTGATGAAGTCAGGAAACATAGTGAGATATAATTTTCCCAAACTCTAAATTTAGTGGTAGAGATTCTATATAACATAATTGGTTCCATATGATGTGGCATGGATCTCTTGAATTAATTGAGGTATCTCATCTCCTTGAATACGATAAAGGATAATTCCATTGAACCAATTCTTGTAGAGGGTTTGGTGAATGATTGGAACACTCTAGAGAGTAAATTGCATTAAATTATAGTAGATTGTCTCACACTCATCTCAGTCTGATATGAGAGTTCCATTCTAGAGATAATCAACAAGGGGAGTCACCCCATTGGTCGTTTCCTCACCTGTGGGTGGATTTGAGTCTGCTAGCACAAAGGTTTTGTTTTTCAGATGAGAAACTTATTGGTTGTCATCATCTAGGGTGGTATGTTTGATGACTCTATGGTGTGACAAAAGAATTATTGGGTTATCCTTGTTAGGTTATGTAATGGACACTACCAGTCCTACCACTTCCTCAACTCAGTCGATCTGTAATCGAGGGACATGGGTCACAATTAGATTTGATGGGAACTAGGCCATCATCTAGTAGGCATGTTCTTGTAGGGGTTAAATCTCATGTTTTCAGATGATATAGTCACCATAGATATCTTTTATGTATATATATCAAATTCTACCTTCACATATAAACACAGGACATCAATATTTAGGGCCAACTCAAGACCAGTAATATGGTCATGGTATTCTTCCTAATTATTGGTGTTTCCCTCTAAAAAAAGGTAGGGTACATAATGATTTCATATTATAGAGTGATAAATATGATCATTATTCCAACCCTATTCTTATAGGTTTCATTGATATTTCTTATGGTTGGGATCTAGTAGGCACCGTCAAAACGTATCTACCTAGATGATATAGTATGTTCCTTTATGAGAATCGGTTCATCCAGAAAATCAACATCCAGGGAAAGCTCTTCCGGGGTCGGATGTATGGAAAGGTACTCTTCCATGTCCTATACATTAATAGCATTTAATTGAAAAAATATGAGGTAAAAGTATTGGAGGACCCCTGCTCAGTGACCCAATCATCCTATCAGTATAGGGATATTGATAATGTACTTTAGCAGGCCTACTCCAGACACTATTCATAACTCATAGTGCTATAAATAATATCAAAAAAAATTCAATTAAAATTAGATAATTTGGAAAACTCTTTCTATAGGTTAGTATTTGGGATCTAGGTTTCGATGATGGGGAAAATATTGGGCATTATGTTTTCCCATCCTTTGTTGTTTTTCTGGACAAGAAGGGTGATGCGGGATTGTTCTAGAGTGGTTATGTAAAGGACTGCGGTATTTCCGGAAATATTTGGTATCCTAATGATAGGATGCAGTAAATACTACATAATAACCTCACTTATAGTCTTTAACTCCTTAGTCTATAGTTAAATTAATCCTTTTTCATGATCCTAGAGAAGGGATTACATTTGTTGGACATATTTTAAATAAATCAATGTTTATAAGATAGGTGGTGTTGTAGTAATACCAACTCATAAAGGTTGATAAGGGATGAATTTTATTGATAAAATTGATTTTATTAGAGAAAATAATGATTTATTTGTATCTTAAAACATAGATGAGAAATTTCCCAGAGATGACCCAAAATGTGCACTTTAGAGGGATTATCTTCAAGTTTTGGGAGTAGAGGAAGAAAAAAACATTCTCATGGTCCTTGATATCATTCACATTCTAGTGGGACTTTACCACTAGGTTATCCACATAACACTCCACCAATTTCCTAAGAATAATCTTAAATATGTAGTGGATAGACCACTGGTAATTGGATCATGAATTATTAAAGATGAAAGGAATCATGTGATAGATGAAATTTCCTTGGGGTGCTCTAAAGGTGTAATACACTTCATCCTCAAGGGACGTCCATAAATGATAATATATAGAGTATTTATCCATAAATGGTAGGTCATATAATCCAAACATAAAATCAATCAATAATTCTGTCTCTATATGGAAAAAATAGTCCTTCGAACAATGGAGGTTGAGGTACTGGAAGATGATGGTGACCCTGACCTACCCATTCTTATTCAAGACGAGGAATTTTATGGATAGAAACATGGGGTACTAGACCTCCCTAAAAAAATTTATTTAATAATGTTTTCAAACTTGTCCTCAACCATAAAATTATTAGAGGGGTGATTCATTCAAAGTGGTTATTTCATCCTATAATGACCCACTAGGAATCCATGAAGATGAATAAAAAATGATGTTATAGACTAGACATCTAATCATAACTCTAGGATAATAATTTGTGGTGATGTTTTGGGAAAGACATATATTTCGTCAATTCCTATAGGGAAATAGATTCATTGATCAGTGTCAGCCTCATATATTCCCCAATACCATGGTTCACCTAGTTTAACTCATCAACATTGAGATAGACACAATCTTTAAATGTTGGTGGTGAATATTTGAAGACCTTTTCATCATCTGATATTTTAGGATTAGAGGGATGAAGTTGATATTATGGCCTATATGATCCATGGGCTGCATTAGTATCAATCCTGGAAGATATATAATCCTTTATATGGTTTCCTAGTTCAACAAAGACTACGAACACTAATGTTGTTTCTCCAATTCCATCTAGTTTCTGACTACGAGGGCTACTCTTAATATTGAATCAATGTAGATGATTCAACTTTTTTTGAGCCTGTCCTTACTTAAAGAACATATGGTAATTCCATGGAGTAGTAGATATGGGGTTAAATTATCACTACCTCATAGAAATAGGATATTCCAATATCATTTGGGCATATCCACTGTATGAGTACGGGGTAATATCTAAGTGATACATTTTATTAGAGAGAATAATACAACCCACTAGTTTTTGAGTTCTAGGATCTAATTGAATAATTATGATAATAAAGATCTCCATTATGTATTCCCATGAATCTACCATATTTGTGGTTAGATCATTAGGTTAATTTATGTGCTCCACTGCGTTGTCTCGAACCTATTTTCCTTCACTTTTGTGGTAATTAGAATATAGGTAGTGGACCTCACAAGAATCAAAGGGGGACGCATCCCCCTATATTAACATTAATGGTTCATCACTAGAGTATTTAAGGAAATCATGGAAGGAAGAGGGGAATACGACATTAAAATGAATTGAGTATCTTCCCATTAGTGAATTTTAGGCAGTATCCTATAAGACTAACATAAATTCAGTTCTTGATACTAGGACACCAAACATAGTATTTAGTTTATTTGTTTCACATGTCATATAATCACACTTATCATACATATGAATTTTTAGGTTTGAGAGAGTTATATATTCTTCTATAAGTCCTAGAATATAGAGTGTACAAGCCAGAATGAGGTTGATCCCAGACCTAGTATCCACTAGGCATGCGGAATATTTCAATGCTATTGAATTGGACTGTGATATATTGTTGTAATATGTGACCCTGAATGGTGAAACCCTTTTCCTCTCCAAAATAGGATATAAAGGCTCAAAATTACTCTTACTCAACATGCTCTACATATTAGGCCTCAGTGTTAACAACCTCATCCATGAATTGAAAGGGAATATTTGTTCATCAAGGGCCTGAAACATTTCCTTTTACAATAAGAGTGCCTCATAGTTAAAAATCCTCATCATAATGACATCACGAGGCTTCAACAAATCACTCTTTTATTATAGGGGAATATTTTATAATGTGCATGGACTTTCCTTGGAATGGGATTTTGTGGCTTTTGTCAAATGAATTGATGCTTCTTAGCTAGTATTGGAAATATTTTGATGCTAGTAGGCTAGTTTGGCCTAAAAACTGAAGGCTAGATGATAGTTGTATGAGGTCAGGCCCTTTATGAACAAAACTGATTGTGGAGTGCTCATGGTTGAAGCGCCTGGTCAATCAATAATGTTTTCTATGGTGGTTTACTTTATGGAGTGCACTGGGATGGTTGTTCATTATGAGCCCTGCATGAAGATTGTGTCTCATTTTTAGTATCATGAATTCCTTTGTTTGAATTTCTAACATGAGTGTTCCATCTGCTAGAATTTACTCTACCTCTCCTTTTATGGTATTGTCTAGATATGTCTAAGGGTTTTACATGACATTCCTCATTTTAGGAATTACGAATTGGTCTAATAGTTCAAAATATTTCATGGAGGTTTACTCTTTCTCCTTGTTAATGGAATATTCCTAGGATTGGTAGGACCTGGGTGCATCTCCCAAATCTGGTTGCATGATTTCACTAAGTGTGCAAGTGGGTTTTGGTTGTGGTTGAGGACTATGATTTCAATTACATTGTCGATGTCTATTCGTTGAAGACATTGGAGGATTTGACCTAGGTGTGGAAGGTTTTGTTAGAGGAGGCTCAGTAACCACAAGGGGTTCTTTCTTGATCAAGTGGGCATGGATGATTCAATAGGAGTGAGGACTATCTTATGTGCCAACCATTCATTGTACTTCTATGTTCCATGGATATTAACCTATGTTCACTCACCTGTACATTTACTATCACTATCATGGTTAGTGGACACATGTTCCAACATCACTGGAAGAGTTTCCAGCTCAACTAAGTCATGATATACTTGTTCATGGATCCAATATTTGAATACAAAACATTATTTGATGGTGTATCCAAGGATCCTATGGTATTTGAAATTATTGGCACAATATACGAGTCCGGCCTATTAGGGTCCCTTATATTTTGACACCATTAGGATTTCCATTTCTAGGGTATATACAAAGTAACACGGGGCCTACTAATCCTTGTAGGAATTAGTCTTATTCATCTTTTTTATGACATGAAAATTGGAAATATAGCCTCAATAGGGTGTTGGAGCCACATTCTATCAATGAGGAGGTTGTGTATAGTGAGGCTATGCATAGAGGGGATACAATAGGCGAGGCTTCTCTTGGTGTGGCTCATCCAAGGAAGGGTATAGTATGTTTACTAGCTTAGGTCCATGTTCATGAACAATGATGGTTGTCTCTTCCTTTATCGACCTTCTTTTGTGAGATTGAAAATGAAATGGGCATGAGTATTATTTATTTATCTCTAAATAATATTTTTGAAACTTATGACTATTTGAAGAACTCCAAAAATCCACTTGGGTTGTCCATGGAGATGAGAGTAGATACTAGAACATTACTTACATTCCCCATACACATCATAAATAGTTGTTCCTCGAAAATTGTCTTATTGAGGAAATACATGTCTCCCTAACATCGAGTGATGAATTTGATGACTCGATCATCAACCATCTTTTATCACATTAATAGGTTGGTGATCCATGCCTTTTATGAGGTGGATTTGAACTGCTATAGAAAATATGTATGTAGGTCATACCATCTGAAAATGGACCTTGTGGGTAGTTGACTATACTAAACAAATACTGAACTATCCATATCCTTAATGAAGAATCAAAGCATGGAAGATTCCCCTACATTGGACCTCACCTTGAATTGAAATGGTCCATGTGCTATAATAGTTATCTCATCCAATTTAACAGGGTCACTATAGGATTACCAATCTTTGGGGGTGCTTGAACTCACACCACCCATAATTGGTACTTATTTCTATTAGGAATAATTTCCCTTGATTATGATTCGAAAACCTCAATATGAGAAATTGGAACATCTATCAAGTCATCATGGCGAGATTTTGTGGTCAAAATTACGTTTATTGGATCGTAAAATCGAGGATCGACACAACTTTGATCTCGAAGAAGATAATCACACTGCTCTAGAGGGGTGGGTGACCCAAAATTTCTTCATTTTCTATATCCATGGATTCTTCTATAACAAGATTCATGAGGCCACCAATTAAAAATCAGGTCAGTTGGCCAAGGAGGATTAGGTTCCCCACTGGGGGAGAAATGTGGTCCCCTATGACTTTTTTAGGGCCCAAATTCTACTCGATGACAAGTTATGGAGTAAGATTTTTGTATTACTAAAGACCCTAAAGAAAATTTACTATCTTAGGATCTAACTAAACATTTGATGAAAACTCATATGGGTTGGTGGGATCAGTATGTCACTTGAATTTTTCAATATTCTATCTGGATACTAGTATTGTCTCATTGGGGGGATTTTTGAGGCATAGTACTTGTCTTGTCTGACAAGTTAAGATTCCTACCAAGGGGTCTACATGATACTATGTTTCTATTTGACGTGGTACTTCCTTATCATGAAATATATTAGTGACTATTTTTTCCTGATTCAATGGATGGTTGGTGGTGACCACATTCATCGTGGTGGTGGTCATAGAGGAACTATCACTGTCGATAGATGGGATGGATTGGTTGTTTGTCATTTCTATATGATAGGTATGAAATGAGGAGGAATATTACATCCCCTATACTAAATTTGGAACATATAGAGAGGCCTAATTCATTTTATATTAGTGAAAAATAACACTTAACATTGGTTTTATGAAGAGTTTGACAGTAGAAAACACTTCTCCGGACACTCATCCACTGGGATAACTATGATATCAAACATTCTGCATTACTGGTAAAAAAAATTGAGGTGGTCATAGATATATTGGTAGGTTAGTAGAGGGTCTTGGAGAAGTTGAAACATAGATCACATAATCAAAAAAAATATGAATGGTAATGAGTGAGGGACTCTAGGATGAAAAAATATAGATCTTCTAGTGGCCATAAAACAACTGACAGATGGTCGTTGTCATGGATTTCCCACAAATCCTTTTGTTCACTACCAGGGTGATATTCTTGATCATGGTCATCTCATGCCTTGATTAGTGCGTGCTGAGATAAATGTGGTGGAATTAAAATAAATCAATTTTTTTTATTTACCAGAAGAGGGGGTACCACATCGGTCAAATATCCACTTCATTTTATAATGTCTCTTGAAGGTGGGGAAAGCTGCAAGTTCATATCTATATATAATGGTGATTTTTACTAATTCATTATGCATGAGGGAGGAATCATTCATTTTTTGATCAGAATATTGCTCACCATCATCTAAGGGAATCAATAAATACCCAGACATTTCTTTAACTTCCAGTGTAGCAATGGGGGGGGATCGAAAATGATGGTGATAGAGATGATTGCACTACGAGTCCTTGGAATGAGGCTATAACTTCATAAAAATGAATGTATCTATGGATGTATATGGATATAATGCGGAATTTATATTTTCAGATCATAATCCTTAGTTTATGGACTTTTTCCTTAAATATGTGAGGTAATGGTGAAGGATTCCTCATTGATTCATCTGTCACCCCCAAATTCTAAGAGGTTAATTGTGAAATGACACTTACAAGAGTATTTCCTATGATGGTTCAAGACGTCTCCCTATGTGAGTTACTAAGAGACACTCATGTACCATTCACAAATGTCATGGCCTGTTCTATAGTCTTAGAAACCATGATAGGTTTTTTCCCTCCTACCTCATGATGGTTATTTAGACAAGGAAATGTTTTCGGCCACGGGAGGTCCCCCACACTGGTTGGTGGTAGTATTAGGAGGACGAAAACATTTATATTCCTACTCATGATATGGCCCATGGTAGGTGTTGGTGGAACCATCGACATAGAGTGTCTAACTTACCTAGATTAGAGGAGGTCGGGGTCTTGATCCTAGGTTGATGAAGACAGATCCCCCAATGAGTAGTTTCAGGGATGTAGTGGGATACGCCTGAGGTGGCAGGGAACACTAGAGCTATAAAAGATTCTTTTTTTGGAAATAATATATGTCTTACCTTGGATTCAACATCAATTATTCAATACCAGGGCCAGTGGAGTGGGGATGGAGTCGACATACTTGGTTACTTGTTGGACCAGCTGGTGTTGTTATTGAGGCCTAGTGGGACCCCTCTAGGGAAGCTCCATGTTAGTGATCTTTGTAGGAACAACTCCAATATCTCATATTCCCTCATAAAAGGGTATTTATATACCAGAGTGTTTTACGGAGAATTTCCTAAATAATATTTCCATTACAATAGGGGGTGGGTTCCCCTGTGAAATACTCAATGAAGGTAGTGTCAGTGTGGTGTCGATGCCTTCAGATATTGGTATGCCATATACCTGGTGGTAATGTACCCTTATTTTTTTATTCAAAAAGATTTTATATCACCCTAATATTGATTATATCAATGGATTAAATGGGGACTAGGTTCTTAGTATCAAATTAATTGGTGGTTTTCACGGAGGGAGCATAGTTTTCCAGGATTTATGCACAAATGTTCACTATTTTTCTATACCTATTAGTGTTAGGCTACTTATTTCCTATAGCATGAGTCCTATAAGGAATGTGGATTAAATTTTAGTACAAATAAATTGAAAATATTCCCAATTCTCCAAAATCATCCATTATTCCTAAAATATAGGAGGGGTCAATGATGATGCAATCATAGACCGAGGATGCCTAGTGTTATCTCACATAAGTCGCATGAGAGTTTCATGCTAGGCCTACTACATTCCTAGTGGGACCTAACATTTAATATCTTTATCTGGTGATAAGAAAATACATTGGTGGAATAATAGTACTAGTAACCATATTTTATGGATAATAAATTCATGTCATATTCACTATTTGCTTCTCCCACTTACCGCTGGGTTCACATGACGTTCAGGTTTTGCCTCACATTTCATCTTTCCAAAGGTGGGTGGATTATATCAATTTATCTATGATGTTAGATCCTTTATAAAAATTGGATGATGGACTGTTTTTTTTCTACTTCCATGGATTCATCCTTTGATCTCATAACCTAGTTCAAGTCTCCCTCATAGTTTTGAGGCATGGAAATGAAACTCATTTTTAATGTCATCTATGGGTCAGAGTCTATTAATTATATTTCTTCTATCATGATAGAGTAAAAACCATTGGTCCATGTAGATAAAAATTATGTGAATTTCTTTTAATTTATATACATTGGTTAGGTTGGAAGCCTATATTGTATTACCCTTTTGGAGGGAATCTCATATGTGACTCATATTAGGTGAAAAACATATGGAATCCCATATCATCCATGAGGTTATTGACACTGAGGAGGGTAATTCGTCTACGTATTCTTACCTCGTGAATCCCATATTTATTATATGGGACAAATATTCAATATTAAGTCATAATTTTAACATCATGTGGAGATGAATGTGTTGTTGGTTTAACCTCATGTGGGGATAGGTGGGTGGTTTAGTGTGTCCTTTGGGGGATGATTTCACACTTTGAATTTGGTAGAGTGTTTTACTAAAGGTGGGATATTTCACACTTGGATTTGGTGGAGTATGTCCCTCTATGGGTAGGATATTTCATACATGGATTTGGTGGAGTATGTACCCTATGGGGGAAGGCATCACAATTGGATTAGGTGAAGAGTGTCTTCCACGGGGGAATGTTTCACAATTTGATTGGGTGGAGTGTGTCCCCATAAGGGGGAATATTTCATAGTTGGATTTTGTAGAGTGTGTCCTTATATGGGTGGGGTGGATTTGAAACTTGTATTTGGTGTAGTGTATCCACCCCGGGGTGAAGTTTCACCCTTGTATTTTGTGGAGTGTGTTCCACTAAGGGGGATGATTTCACAATTGAATTTGATGGAATGTGTCACTATAAGGGGATGATTTAACAAATTTATTTTGGGGAGTTTTTCCCTCTAAGGATGAAGATTATACACTTCATGGTTGTGAGGATTTAACCTCATGGAATAATCCTACATACTATATTGGTAAATAATGTTAAAAAACTACATAGTTTGATTCCATAGTTTAAGAATGTATGATAGGACCAGTGCTTGTAGCTTAGCATCATGTGGTAAGGGATCTAATTTTTTGAAAGGAGTTTTAGTGAGGGATGTTGTATGGGTTATGTGTAAAAGATTTGTAGGGTAGAAGGTTTATCCCAAAGTGATGCAGGATGGAGTGGGTCTAATTCATGGATTCTTACAATTGAAGGAGTTTAATCCCTTGGTGGGCAAGGAGGTTTATTTACATGATGATCTTGCATGGGTAATATGATGTTCATATCATAGGGTAAAAGGTTTAGGTCCATCACAATACATTCATACATGGGGCATCCTATTTTCATCAAATAAGGTAACATTAATGTTTTACATCTTTTTCTAAGGATGTTGTTTTGTATTTTAACATTGTACGACTAGGAAATCGAGGTATGAAGTTTTAAAACATATAGATTAGACATGGATAGGGATATAACCCAAGTGGGACCATGTTAAAGTGAGGGGGATATCTAAAAAAATTACACTCTAGTGATATAGATAATCCATTTCCCTGGGGGTTCCCACCCTTTAAGCTTATGTGTTCACTACACATGCACCACTAGGTGGGGAATGGGGGGATCAATGATGTGGAAGAGTGGTAATTAGGGATCCCTATGTTAGAGTTCCTATTCCTAGGAGAAATAGAAATTAGGTTACCTGTGCTTAGGATATAAAGTTAAATTAAAATTTATTGGAGACATATAGATTTATTGTGTGGTTGAATCAATCTTGGTTTGATGTGGGGGGCATAAATTTTTTGAAGGGGTATTTTATAAAAGGCGGTTCCATAGGGATACTTGAAGAATATATTTCATGATGGTTAGTGATTTGAAAAATTTTAGGATTTTAAAAGGCCAAAAGAGTCATAGAGTTCAGTTGTATCACAAAATAATATGTATAATGAAATAGGTTAACTATGCCTTAGAGAATATTCTTTGATCACATGGGGTTGGTTTCAGGAAGGTTAATTATCTTCAAAATTCCTAGAGCCACAAAGGGAATTATTAATAAATGAAGGTCATGGAACTACATTAATGTAATGTACATAATGGGATAAGGTTATCCTATACCCATGGAAGTGGTTTAAAAAAATATGGTTTTTTTTAGAAACCCATCTCCTTTTTTTCTCACAAGGTTTCTGAGTATTATGAATTCAAATTTTCTCTCATAATATGAAATGTTGGTTCCCCATATATATCATATATAGGGGCTATTTATAAGACTAGTGGATTAAAGGGAATCAATTTTAAAAATGATAGAGTTTTTCATAAATGTATAAGAGTTTTGTGAATTGATGGTGTTCCCTAATTCATAGTTATGACGCACAATGTTTATTGTCAATGATCCGCCCTTCCGATGGCCTCTGTGAAATGAAGTTCCACATAATATAAATACACTACATAGAAGATATAATAAAGGATTCATATGGGTGGGGACCTCTGTTAACTAGTTCCATTTTTGAAGATTTTTATCTCTTGGATCCTAGACCTTAAGTATTCTGTTCAGCTGTTTCTGCTTGAATTTTCTTCGAACACGTTGCACCTTCCTCGACCACTTCTGTCACATGTGTATTTTAGTATGAACAAACCTATTAATTTTGAAAATACTTATTTAAAATATTGATCATTATCAAACATTAAATATATTTTTTGTAAAAAATTTGAAACTTAAAAATAAATCTTTTTATCATTGAGGGGGCATGATGGAAGAAGAGTTCCGTCGATGTCAAATCCGTTGAAAACAATTCTATTCCTTTCATGTTTTAGAGAGAAAATTAAAATAGTTCCTTATTTGGAAACCTAAAATGGGATTCCTTTTAATTCTAATTTTAAAATAAAAATTAATTATAAAAATTCATTTAAGTAGTCATACTAAAAAAATTTGAAAACATTTTTATGAATCATGGATATAGAAGATGAAGGATCTTCAAACAAAGGGAAACATAATATCATATTTTCATAACAAAATTTTATTAATCTTTTAAAGTAAAAAATATAATAAAATGATATTATTACCTGAAAAAATCATTATTAAGAAGTGTATAATTAAATAAAACGGTTTTATTAGAAAATTATCAAATAAACTCCCTCGATTGAAATTAAAGCACAAACAATCCCGACTAAAAAATATTGAAACATAAACTCTTACCACATTGGAAACTTTTAAATCATAATTTACTATGAAATCATTATAAGAACTGTTATTTTTAATATCATTATGTTAGAATAATCAATTATATAATATGTAAATTTTATGTGTATGAATCATTCAAAATAAATTATACGAATAAAAGAACATGGGTCTCAATGAAATAAGATTGAGACGAAACCCTTAGAGGGTTCATAAAATTGAGGCCAGAGTAAATATATGAGTTTTTAATGTGTCAATATTGGATATACATACAAATAAAAACATAAATATAACATAAATAAATCAAAATTAATTTTACACATTATTTATTCTGGATATAGTCATTGAAATAGTCGTATATCCAAATAAATGGAAATTTAGTTAAGAAACATTTTTACTCATAAATAAATTTATTGGAAATCTATTTAAAATCATGTATAGTGTTTTTAAACTTGTTATTAACTTATAATAACACAATATTAATATTTATAATATCATATATTATCTTTTTATAACATATGTTGTATCTATTTGATAATAATATTTCCTTATCACTATTATTTCATGAGTTAATTGTCTTATTTTCTCATGAATGTTTTGTTATGAATGTTTTGGATATTGAAAATATGATAGAGATAAATAATATAAATAATTATATTGATTTTTTAAATATATTTTGGAAAGATATACTTATTTATAATCATTAATGAATTTTAAACATGGAGAATGAATCCCATCGCTTTGTTGAGAGGGAAGGTCGTACATAAGCATGATCAAAGTTATCATTTCTATAATGAGTTAATGGTTATGGAATTGGTGTGTATATTAATTTTATATAATAAATATAATTTAATATATATCAAATATATTAATTTAATATATAATTTATTATGTTCCATGAAATGTGTCAGTGCAAAAGGAGTCGCATTACTTCGCGAGGGAGAAGTCTGCCATACACACATACAACAATATCATATATAAAGTGGATGATAAGGTAATAAATAATATAATATGTATTTTATATAAAATTATTAATATTTTAGGAATATAATATATAAATTTCACATTAATATTGATTACAATCCATGTAATCTTTATATGAAAAATGAATCACATCGCTTCGTGAGGCGATAACCCTCCGTACAAACATGCATCATTATTATATTCATTATGGAATTGATAATAAGACAATATATATGATATTATAATTACATATATATATATATAATTATATCATAAATATAATATATAAACATTATACATATAATTATATTCATCCCTGATAAGTGGTTATGGAAAATAGTTTACATCAGTTCGTGAGATAGTAGTCTGTCGTTCACACTATAACAGTTTCATAACCCTTTTAAAGGAGGAGGAGTTGGTTTTAGTTCATTAAAATAACATAAAAATATTATTATATTTAATATAATTATTTTACTATACCATTATTGTATAATATGATTTGAAGGAGGTTAAAGAAGAAATAATATAAAATGGTCGTTTATGGATGATACCACTTCTTCAGACAACATCTTTTGTTCTGCACGAAAAGCATTAACAGGATGTATTTATGATTCAAAATATTATTAGGGGATGAGGTGATGGAATTGAGTAACTTATTTGGTAAGTTATTGGACAAAAAAATGGGGGGTTTTAAGTGTGTAATAGAGAGGAGAGTGGCTGAAATTATATATTGGGGGAGAGGAAACACATGGATATTTTGAAAAGGAGTAATTCCCCTAACATTTTTTTCATAAAAAATGGTTATAAAATGGACCATATTATAAAATAATAATATATAAGGTCTTAATATGGATATAAAATAGTAATCAGACCATTGTTTATTATTTTTTAACACTATCTTTTTAGTTTAATCCCCTAAAACCTGTTTTTACCATAACCTCGACAAATAATATTTTTTTCACTATTACTTATGTTCAATAATTGTTATATCATTATTATATAATATAAATTATGAATATTAAAAATATTTTATCAATTTTTAAAATTTCTACAAACATAAGTGGAATAATTTAATTCAATATTAATCCCACAAATGTGTCTAAAAAGCTATTCGGTAGAAGAAAAACATTCAAAAGATTATAATATCATTATATAAAACATAAAAATAAAATTTATTATAATAACCTAATTTTAATTAATTAATATATAACTAAAATAATATTTAATTTAAAAAAAATAATATAAAATTTGGCTTGTAAATTCTTTAAACAAAAAGACAGTTTTAATAAAAATCTGTATTTTTCAATATTTATCAAAAAATGAAAATTTTCAAAAAAAAACGAAAAATTAACCCTGATATAACTTTGATGTGTTTATTTCAAAAATAATATAATTTTTAATGTAAATTTTAATAAATTTTAAATAATTAATTTTAAGATAAGTGCGCAAAGTGCAACAAAACATTTTTTTAGAAAAACAACTTTTCATAAAAGATTCCCTTTTCTTTTAGATGATTGATATTTTATTTCCAATCAATAAATAATTTTTAAAATTAATTTACATATCTATAAACCATATAATTTGTATAATTTTTTATACCTATTTATTCCATAAAATTTAATGGCTAAGTTATAACGATTTACTATATTATGGTTTATATTAATTCAGGGTTTCAGGTTTGGCAAGCTATCTAATAGATTGAATTTATTTAAAATAAAATATTCCATAAAGTGTAAGGATGTTACATTCTATTCTATTCTTGAATTTTAATTTCATATAAACTATGAAACATTATTTTCCTCTTTTAAAATCTTAGTGTGTTAAATTACACCTCTTAATTAAATTGTTTGCTCCTTATTTAATCTTGAATTCATAAATGTAGTGTTTGAAAATTTCTTGGTGTAAAAGGACACATCATAAATAGGGTTAAAGAAATTTTCCCATAGAAATATGTGAAAAGGTAAATGTTAAATTCATCACATAAATTGGTTTTCAAATAGGGGAGCCTTTGTGACATGTGAAGATATGAACATGGAATAAAAATATAAATATTTATTGAGAGTGATAGAGATAATTGTTATAAATAAAGTGAATGATGAATGGAATGTTAGATACCTAAAAAATAACATTAAAGATATAAAACACCATTAATTCACTAAAATGAAGGTAATAGAATAATATTTTTATTTCTAGATCCTTTTACTATATATTAGCAATTTATATACTATCTAGATTAAAAAAAAGGAAATATACATAAATGATAAGTATAATTTATTCTGTAAACTAATTTCCTCAACAACCCCATATTTTCATTAAAATGATGAGTATTCAAGATAATCATTTCCCATGATTTAATCACTAAAATAAAATTCTAATGGATCATATATTTTATAATTGAAAAACAATCTAATCCTATAATATTTACTGAAACCAAAATGGTTAGTGAAATATTTCCCATACATTAGTGTCTAATATCACAATATTCACTCCCAAATAACAACTTAATCCATTACATATGTGTTTATCCTTAAATCCATTCATCTTACATATTCAATAATATAATAACATTCATCCCAAATAATCCTTTACATTAAACATCAAGGTTATAAATATTTTTCTCTAATAAAATATATACAAAAATAACATTAATCACATGAATAATATTTGATAAGATTATTATTATTTTTTAAATTATTTTATCAATGAAAATTTCATAATAACCAGTACATAACCTATGCTAGTTATCGGTGTTTCACCCTTGTCACACGTCAGTTTTGGGTTCAAGACCTGTGGCCTTGTTGGATAAAATGGGTTTTCACTCAACATTCATGTTTTTCTTTTTATAAATATATTTAAAAACATATGTGATAGTCATATTCCTAATTAACCATGAACCTGAAATTTTCTCAAGAAGACAATGAAGAACCAAAAAATAACATTAAACATCATATCAATTTGTAACCACTATAGTCATATATATAACTTATCTTTTACAAAAAATAAAATAATCTTAATATAATATTATGAATTTAACATCCAAGATAAGATAAAACATAATGGTTAACAATACTGTTAATATTATATCTATAAAATATAAATATATTATTCCATAAATAACAATTTTTTATGAAAACCCATACTAAACCCAAGGTTTAAATTACCATAAATGTCTCCCAAAATAATCCTAATCATCTCATAATTTCATAACTTAAAACCTCAAAAGGGGTACATATTATATTAAAATTATTATCAACCTTAGAATTATCAACCCTATAATCCTTTGGTTTAACATAAGTCATCCATGATTGTTATCTATTCAAGTCCTTCATCAGGGATCACAATGATTTTGTCATTTTACAAAGTATATCCCCATAGAGTGTGAAAAAGGAGTGAATAGTAAGACCCATTGTCATATATCGTGCAACACATGAGTCAATCTCAAAACAAAATTTATAGTAACCCATGATTCCTATACATTTATATAATTACCTTTTAGATGAATATTCGTTACATTGAAAAGCACACACCTAAGGGCTGTAATAGTTTAATGGATTTATAAACATGGAAAAAAATCCTCTAATATAGTGAAAGATATTCAATGTTTCACACAAAGATATTCCCATTTAGTACTCTTCATTGAAATACCCTACATAAAACATTTCTATTCATAACCAGGGGAAATAAAACATAATATGGGGTGAGCTCATATGATAATTATGGGTAAGAAAAGGAGATACACATCATCACATCCTGACCTAGTATACCATCGAACTAGTAGCCGGACTGGTGACCACTTGACATCAAGTACATCTCCCCTATGCCAAAGGTTGCAGAATAGAGGTAACCCTGTAAAGGTATTTTAGTGGGGAGACTATACCCTCATATTAGAGTTTGCTCAGTGGTTTAACAGATTATAAATATAATACAATAGCGGAAGCAGTGAGATAATAGATAACATATAGTAAAGCCACATAAGGATAAAATAATCAATTTAATAAAAGTGGGAAACACAAGTTTATACAAAATATAAATGAATATGATGACAATGATATATAATATAAATTAGTAAACAATACAACATAATTTTCAGTATGCTACAAAATTAGAAAAACACAGAAAATCCTAAAGGAGATATCCATGAGCATCTGAAGATCCATCTTGGTTCTTTGATCCTAACTTCTCAGGTATAGGTAAGACAACAATCAACCACGACACTAAAATTACAAGGTCCACTCATGTACCTAGGGTACCTGAGCATGGTGTGAGATGAAATATTAGTAGGTCGGCACAAACGGTGTCAAGCCTATTATAGTGACACATAAATTAAATAGTGTTATGGTAAAACAGAAATAAATATTAGAACGATATAATTAAATAAATATCCATCCATGTTCCTAACAGACACCTGATGACTATACCAGCTTCCGCTCATTGCGGGGATAATAGTCTAATCATGTAACTATAAACACACACACACACACACACACACACACACACATATATATATATATAGTGGTTGTAACTGGTTTTGGGTAAGCATGACTCCCAACCATACATGTATATAGTGGTTGGAATGCACTAAGAATTCCTCCCATCCATAATATAAGATAACTGGAACATGGTAAGAATGCATACTGTTCATAAAACAATAATACTAGCATGGGTTAAGAATGCCTCCCATCCAAAATTGATGATAACTAGAACATGTTAAGAATTCCACCCATCCATAGATGTATACACTAGAATGGGGTAAGAATGTGTCCCATCCATAATAGAATATAATAGTTATTTTTGTGGAATCATTATATGCACAATTTTAATATAGGCATGGGACAAAACTGCCACCCATCCATAGAAGATAATAGTACATTATGTGGAATGGGGTAAGGATGCCTCCCATCCATAATCACATATAAGCATTGAGGTAACTATAATATATTTTATAGGGAAGTACCACTTATTCATTTGAAATATCTATACCACATTACATATAAACAACCACATTCACAATTTTAGTTAAGGAAAACCGTATCAAATATTTTAATTATTCATAATTCAAGGCAAGGTCATATTCAATGCAATATATGAGAAAAAGGCATCTAGTGCATTTCATTGAACCTATTCTATTACCACTTCCAATGATACTATTTTATATAAACCCTTTAATACTAGGAAAGCATTTCATTAAGGCTAAACCATTTTTTCAAAACAAGCCATGTGGTGTGTGTCACCCCACTCAAGGTCATCTCACCTAATTTTCCTAAACATTGAAAATTGGTTTAAGATTCAAGTATTGAATCCATTACATAAAGAGGTGACACTAACTCATTTAAACCATCTTAAACAAATTAAATCACCCTAAACATATAAAAGACTCAACCATGGAAATGAAATACCATTTGTAAACCAAGGGTCCATATTTAAATAAGGGGGTCATGGAAAACAACAAGATTAACCACTTGGGTATTTCCCAGTCTAACCGGACCACATCCCATGGGGTGTCTTGGGAACATTGAAATACACATGGGGAAAGGTTCATTTAATTTAAAGAGGCAATCCATTCAGTTTATAGAATATACTGAAACTCTAAACATGTCATTACCAACCATTGAAACTGCATAAAGTAAACATCACTGTAATAATTCCAAGAAATCTAAATGAGCATAACTACAACTCTAGGTTTTCTCAAACAATGCACCTCCATTGGTGGGATTTTATTAGAAAACATTGAATTGTTTACCAATCAGAACTATGAACATATTCTAGAAATGAAATTAAATAAAAATAGTGGAATTAAGAAGCTAACTAAAAACAATTTAAGGCATTGTTGAATTCAATAGGATAAGAGAGGGACCCTACCTCTAGGTGGATCCAAATTGAACATTATGCAATTGGAACATTCTAACTAGACTCTTCTACTCCCCCAGTGAGTATATACATATTCATATACACATTAGAAAACTTTTCCTCTATACACAGACCTGCATGGTCTTTAGAATGTTCAAGGGGGTCCTTACATATATGTTCATATGAATATACCCATCCGCACTCACATACATAATAATTTATATATAAATATATAAAAGAAACACCTATCCCCATAAAACTATATTAAATTCCAAGGATGCATATAAATATAATAGGGGAACATAATTTTATATATACACCTACATATGCACATGCATGCGAGTTTACTTAGACCTGGTGACTCAAAACCATGAACCAGAGTTCAAAGAATTAAAATTTAAATACTAGGGACTCATAAATATATTTAGGCCCTAAATGGGTAGTTCTAATCAAATAATATGGTGTAAACCCTCATCTTGGATGGTGGTGATGGACCAATTCGACCCGAACCGCTTCACCTACAGCGGTAGTTTCCAGAATGAGAATGAACAAGACCCGATGAATCCTTCTCACATCCTAGACCACTAAAGAACACCAAAATCCTATGTTTAATCATAACCATAGATACATATGGTCTATTTAGGGTGAATTATATACCAAAAAATGGCATGAAATGGGGAGGATAATGGATGAGATTGATTACTATAAAGGATCGTGCGAAGAATCGAAAAAATCCAGGAACAAATCAAGACCTAAGGAGGCACCATAGAGGGTGTATTGCGCATCAGAGGGGAGAAAACCTTCGGGAGGCTATGTTATGTTGTTTGAGCATGAGGGGTGAGGGTTAGAGTGATTTATTCTTTAAATTTTTATTTTCATTTAATTAAAATAAAATCCAATTATTAAACTAGCTCTCAGTGCACAGTTTGAGCCACACAATTTACCAAACAATGTGTCAACCATGCACTAGCTGTGCATAATGGTACTTTCCCCTTGGAGTTAGGCAACATAGTTTGTTGTTGTGGACCTCACATTTTTATACAGATTTTTCTCCCTCTATCGTCGTTCATAACATTATGTTTTTGGGCCTGGCAGTGGAGAAACTCTCCAAGCCACCTGGTAAACCAAACAAGCCTGCACCCAATACCAAAATCATTGGTTATAAGCATTCCAACTCATGGAATTAAATTTTATTGATTGATTTTAAAAACTACCCATTAATTAATTTAAAATTATCAATTTTCTATTGAGTTTCATCCTATTCAAAACCTGGATTATTACAACCTTACCACATTAGAACATAACAACCCTGAGAAGCCTTTGGAAACAATGTACAACTCACCCGACCTACTAGGTAATGAAGCTTCTTTTAAATGATCACGTTGTGTTTCAGAACATTCAGTTCACCCTTAAACATTTCAAAATTCCATGTCACTTAATCCATTTATATCTTGAGCCAATGATCTATTCCAAAATAGAAACACTGAAGCACCTCTCACCCAAGCTCTTTCACCCAGAGACCTGATCTCGTTGTCATCTCGATAAGAATTCAGCCAACGATACATCTCACCTTAGGCAGTAACGTTATGCAGTCCCTTCCAAATATCTAATCAACCACCATTAGAATTTCTATATAATAATTCCTATAATAATTATAATGATGCTCCTAGCATGATTATTGAAATAGTTAAAATGGTCAATCCCCATCGACAACATAGCCCTTGTCGAGCTGGATATTCATGAAAATCACTATATGACAACAACTACACTCATCTTTACCTGAATATAGGACTTAAAATGGTAATTCACCAACCAAATTCATTAAAAAAAGGAGTCATGCCACTTGTATGGTTACTTAAGAGGATGCTTAGATTAGACGACAGATGCCAATCCAAAATAACTATGATTCCTTCCGCCAAGTCATCCTTCATTTAAATTGAAAATGATCACCGAAGTTCATATCTAACTTCTTTTGATGTTTATAAGTTCAATGAACCAAGGTAAAAATGAATAATGCATGCAACACTAAAAGCGTACCACCCAAAAAATCTCAATATCTTTAAAGAGTTCAACACGGTGTAAGGCTGATGCTCTCTTAGTGAATCTCAGATGAACACAAGATGGGAAACATGCTCATCACTCCAGAGAGTACACTAATAGGATGTTAACAATTTCGAATAAAACATACCTATTTCATTTATGGAAGAAGATTCAAACCATAACTAGAATAAATCATAGATGAAAACTCATATTCTTCTACTGACACATGATCATTCATTCCGATCACCACATCTTTTCCACTTGAGTATGTTCTGTGATCTCTCTAGAATTCCCAACCAAAGTCTATCTAAGATAAAATATGTTGTATCAAAGGTTGTAAAAGACCAACCACACCAAAGTTGTGCTACCAAGAAATAACTCATGATATTCGAGACATTAAAACCTCAAAGGCATTCAAGAGATCTAACCATGTTCAAAAGACCTCGTTTGGTTGTTCCCCTTAAACCTGGAAGTACACATGCCTAATAAACTAATAAAAGACTCCCCATATTAGGAGTGTTGGAGTCATTGAAAGAATAAAATACCATTTGATCACAAGAAAACTAGATCACATTAAAATTAAAAACAGACTTAGTACATCTGGTATGAAAACCCAACCAAAATGATCGGCATGTCAAAAAACATGAGTCTTCTAGAAGCCATCCTGAGCATTGGGGTGAAACTAATTATTTAACATCAGGACACTATACTAATGAGATAACCCAAGACCACACTCAAAAAATCATGAAACAAATATTTATCTAATCTTGAATAGTTCATCAAAACATTTAACAATTTACAGTACTGTATAAATCAACGCATACAGATCAAGGAAAAGAAAGGGGAAAGTGACAAAAGGAGCAGCTAACCATGCCTGAGGCATGTCTAACATACCAAAACTGGGCATTCACCAATGATCACACCTGTAAAAAATGTAAATGAAATAATGAACACCCATTTGAACATGGGATTCATTTAAAAAAATGAACATCCTACTCAAGACAATATCACCCAAACAACACAAAATGTTAGAAAACAATGGTACTAGAGAGGTAATCAAGTTCAAATAGTGAAACCTACCATGCTTTGTCCCCAATTATAAAGAATAATCATTGGCCTAAAAATTTTCTCATTTCAGTTTAAGTCACTAGGGACAAAAGCCAAAAATATTAATTCATTACTAAAAAAACTACCTAGATAGAATTCTATTATTTTTGTTCTAAAGAATCTGACGAGGAACTCAACTAACCTATCACTAAGTTAAAAAATAGATAGAAACTGAAAAATTTCCATTTATAATACACTTTTCATTTGAACACATTGAATCATTAACCACTTTAAAATATTTCATCAAAAAACATCATTTTCTCTTTAAAAAAATGACATTGAACTTGATTTTTAACAATCAACTCAAAGAAAAACATGACTATTTCATCAACTTCCCTTTTAGAAAGTAAGGAAATCTAAGAAGGTTCCATCAATCCAACCGGGTATTTCTATAAAAAAAACCCAATATAAGTTTCTCCATTCATTTTAGATCATATTTAAAAATATTTCTCATAAATAAGAATTTTAAAAATCATCATGTCCTTACATTTAACACAAGTTTCCATTTCCCAACCCATGAAGTTCCCATACACTCCATAAATTTTAAATTGGCTACCATTTATCAAAATAATTTACATTTTATAATTTTAACATGATCAAAACAAGGTTCGAGCACATGGGTGGCCATCTACGAACTTGTAAAGCGCTCATACCCTTTATTGTTTGGCATTTGGACCCCTTATACCAGAATAAATTCACATTACCATATTAATTTATAATCCTTTTTCAAATGTTCAAATACATGGGTTACCCCTTCGGAGATATAAGGTGCCCATACCCCTTAAAACAGAATATTGGCTCCCTATGTAATTTTTACCTGTTTAAAAATATCAAAATAAGACAAGAATGCTATCATAAGAAGTAAACACAGAAACATGATATAACACAAAATCATGTCATGTGAACAGGAAAGGAAGGATAATGGAACAAAATAATGGAATAATAATCAATTATTCATGTTATTGTAACATCCAATCATTCTTAAGAATAACCTAAGTAGGTAACAATCTAATCATGTCATTAGAACACCAAATGTGGCATACCACTCATGGCACGAATTCCAAATCAACAAGTAGCCCACATATGGAACTGTAAGGCATGGTATATGCACGATATGTGAGTTTCCTATGTTCCTATGATAATACATGTAATTAAACTCCCATGACATATTCAGATACATGTAATTATTGATGAAGTACAAAAATCCGAAGCAGCAGAAAGTGAAATAGTCACTCAAGGTGAAATCATATCATTTGCTATAGAAAACAACACTAAAAATAGTTCCCATCCCTGGTCACTTTCTCATTTCATGTACATGGGGAAATTAGTCCCACGAATAGTTATTAACTAGGTCCCAACACATTCCTAATATCCTATATACCAACCTAAAATAGAAAGATAACGGAAATGAAACAACCTCTGATACCACTTTGTAATGTCATGGCCTGACTTACAATCGAACTGGAAGTTGTACTGGTCACCACATGACCTCGAGGATATCTCCATGTACGTTAGAGGCTATCTACTAGTAGTGAGGGTGTAAAAAAAGTTAAGTGGGGTGACTAAAACCTCATATTATTGTTTTCATAGTGGTATAATGGATTATAAATAGAAGACAACAATTGAACAAGTGAAGTAACAGAGAATAAATAAAAGAGTAGTAGAAGAATAATATTATCAATTTAATCAAAGTGGACAATTCTAGTTTATACAAAAAATGAATGAATGTCAAGGTAAAGATTCATATCATAAATTATTAAAAAACAAAACAAGATTTTTAGTACAGTACAAAAAAGGAAAAGAGAGTAAATCCTAAGGGCAGTCTCCATGAGCATCCCGAGCTCCATCTCGGCCCATTGCTCTTAACTCCTTAGGTATAGGTAGCACAAAAATCACCCTATGTTTAGTAAATATAAGGCCTACTTGGGTACCAAGGGAACTTGAGTATGGTGTAATATTAAATCTTAGTATGTCGGTACCCATGGTGTCAAGTCCAATTTAGTGCAACATAAATTATGTAGTCTACAGGTATAACTTGACTAAATAGAAGAACTGTATAATAAAATAATATTCACCCACATTCTTAAAGGACACCTGGTGACTATACTCACTTCGACTCATTTCATGGATTGTAGTATGATCATGTAACTACACACACACACACACACACACATATATATATATATATATTGAGGTTGTAATAGGAATTGGGTAAGCATGCCTCCGATCCATACATGTATATAGAGGTCGGTATGGGGTAATAATGCTTCCCATCCATAATATAAGATAACTGGAATGAGGCTAGAATTCCTCCCATCTATATAAGTATAATAATGGCATGAGTTAAGAATTAATCCCAATGATAATTGAAGAAAACAGACATGTGGTAAGAATTCCTCACATCCATAGAAGTATATTATAAAATGGGGAAATAATGCCTCCCATCTATAATAGAAGATTATAGATCATTATGTGGAATCAACATGTGCACACATTTAATACAGACATGGGGTAAAACTACCTCCCATCCTTAGAAGATAATTTTTCATTATGTAAAATGGGATAAAAATTCCTCCCACCCATAATCATGTATAGTAATGAATATTATTATAATATAATGCATAAGGTAGTACCTATTATGAAATTAAAATAGCCATACCACATTACCTATAAGAAACCAAATTGAGAATTATACTTAAGGAAAAACATCTCAAGTATTTTAATTAATCACAATTCAAGAAATGGCCACATTCATCACTATATATGAGGAAAAGTCCTTTAGTTCATGTCATTAACATTTCTCTATTTCCATTTTCAGGGATACCATTTCTTGTAAACCCTTTAATACAAGTAAAACATTTCTTTAAGGATAAACCATTTATTCAAAACATTCTATGTGGTGTGAGTCACCCCACTCAAATTCATTTCACCCAATTTACCTAAACATGTAAAATTTGTTTAAGTGTCATGTATTGAGTCCATTCCATTAAGAGGTGGAACTAACTCATTTAGAAAATACTAACCAAATTCAATCACCTTAACCAAATCAAAGAATCAATCAAGGAAAGATAATACCAGTTACAAACCTAAGGGCCATGTTTAAGGAAGGGATCCTAAGAAACAACATGATTACCCACTTCGGTAATTCCATGTCTAAGAGGAACATGCACCCATAGGGTGTATTGGTACCATTTAAAGACACATGATGCAAGGGTCCCTTCATTTTAAGAGGCAATCCATCTAGTTTATAAAATAGGTCAGAGCACTAAACATGTCATTAAAACATGGAAATCTTTATAATGTAAACATCAGTGAAATAATTCCATGCATGATAAATGAGCATAACTACCATTGTGGGTTTTCACAGACGACACACCTCCATTAGAGGGGTTTTATTAGAAAACAATAAATTTTGTACCAATTAAAACATATATCATAACTAATCCCTTATTCAAGAAATGTAATTAAATATAAACAAGTGGAATTAATAAGGTAGTTAGAAATAATTTTAAGGCATTCTTGAATTAAATAGTCTAGGAGAGGGAGCCTACCTCAAAGTGGAACCAAACAGAACATTCAGAACATGTAGCTTTATAACTAGAAGATGGTGCTCCCCCACAAAGAATATGCATTTTTACATACACATAAGGACACCAAGCTCATATACACATACCCGCATGGCCATGAGCATGCGTAAGGGGATCCTTACATATATGCTTATATGAATATACTCATCTCCACTCACCTACATATGAATATTCGTATATATACATATGAAAACCTAGACCCATACACATATATTCACTATTATGGATGAATATAAATATATCGGGGGAACCTATATATATATACTTACCTATGAACATGCAATAGAGTCTCCTTAGACCCGGTGACTCGAAACCAATAATCAAAGTTCAATGCACTATAATTTAAATAAAAGGGACTCATAAACTTCCTAAATCCCAAAAATAGGTGGTGTGAAAAACAAATGTGTAAACCCTCAACTCAGATAAAGATGATGGACTAATTCGACCTGAACCATGTCACGACCCGTCCTCGGGACCCGTGCCGTGACTACCCCAAGCCCGCCTTCCATAGGCCAGGGGCTGGCGACTAGCACCAAAGGCGTAAAATCCCGATAACTGGGAAGGCATTGCCTTTATAAAGAAAACAAGCACCACTGAGTACAAGCGGAAGTAAAACACTAAGTACAAAAAGAAGAGCTGAAAAGTAAAAAGGGGCCGGAAATACAAGCCCAACTGTAAAGTACAACTCGAAAGGGAAAACAGCGACTGAAAAGTAAAGCTGCTACGCTGAGATGTCCACTGGAAATCCCACCTGAAGGGTGGGTACAGATAGCTCCTCTACTCCTCGGGTCCCGCCATCCGCTCCGAGTATGTCCCGCCCAGTGGTCCACCTCCGGGTACCGCCTCGTCGTATAGTCCACCTCCAGGTACCGTCCAGTCCTCGAACCTTCGGCTTCTGTCATCACTGTCCGTCGTCTGCAACCAACACAACGAGGTGCGGGCATAGCCCGTGCAGGGGTGAGTATAACGATACTCAGTAGGGACCCCGAGACCCTCAAGGTCTCACTAAAACCAACAAGGATAAACACAAGAAGATCTCAACAGATAAACTCTACTTAGGTATATGCCCATACATATACCTAAGTTATCAAGTAACCCATCTCAATCATGAGGAAACACAAGAATTATGAAAACGACGGATAACCACTACCCGGGTATATGCCCATACATATACCCAAGTTAGCAAGTGACCCATCTCAAACATGAAGTAAACACAAGGTCAAAAGTCTCAGCTCAAACCAGGATTTTTATTATCGAAACCGTAACTGCTGAAGAGCTCCGTCTCTGGAGTGTGCAGTGGTCCTGTCACGACTCCGAGGTACTGCCCACTAACCTAGGACTGCTGAAGTACTCCTCCTGTCGAGTACTGCGGGTTTGCGGCCAACTACCTGGCGCTCCGTCCGCTGAGGGTCTGTCGCCAAATACCGGGCGCTACCCAGATAGCCTACTGAGGTACTCCTCCTGTCGAGTACCGCGGGTTTGCTGCCAACTAACAGGCGCTCCATCCGCCGTGGGTCTGCTACCAACTACTGGGCGCTCCGTCCACTGGGCTAGTCGACTCACTCCAAGTCGAGTTGGTCAAGCAGTCGTCAGGTCTCAGCCGGCTACACGGTCTCCGTACTCTGCACGCTCGTCTCCGGGAGGGTCCGCTCCACGAGCTACTGGTCGATACTCCAAGTATCACAAAGTCCCGCAAAGAAGTATCTCAAAAGTCCGTCTCGTCACAGGGGTCTCAACGCAACAGACGGCGCGTCGATCGGACGCCCGGTCTGTGAGTTATTAGCCTTTTCGTTCCAGGGGCCCGGTTGGTTTCGAGAGCGAAACCAATCCCGGCCGTATCTCAACTGTACCCCGAACTCCCATAGGGTATACACATTGGGACCGTTACTAAACGTAACCACCAACGCCGCTGACGGTTCGTCAAACGGACGTCCTGTCTGAAAGATATCAGCTTTCCCGTTCCAGGGGCCCGGTTGGATTTCGGGTACAATCCAACCCGGCCATACTCCGACTGCATCCAAAACTCGGGCGGAGTATGTCAAAAGTTCCGTCTCATCAAGAGGAAGTCAACGAAACAGACAGCGCGTCAATCGGACGCCCGGACTGTGAGTTATTGGCTTTTTCGTCTCCGGAGCCCGGTTGGTTTTTAAGGAAAAACCAACCCGACCGTACTCCACCTGCGTCCAAACCTCGGGCGGAGTATGCCAAAAGATCCGTCTCATTAAGAGGAACGCAACGCGACTGACGGCGCGTCAATCGGACGTTCGTGGCTCAAGATATGAGCGTTTCCGCTCCGAAGGCCCGGTTGGTTTCGTGAACGAACCAACCCGGCCGAACTCAAAGTAATCCGAAACCTTGAGTGCGATATACCGAAACGACCGTCTCGATCCAAGGATCGCATTGCCGCAGACGGTTCGTCATTCGGAGGTCCGAGGCTCAAGTTATGAGCCAAAAACTAATTCTGGTTCGAAACGGGGGGGTCCGGGTCCGGGCCGACCCGGCCCGACCCCCCCCTGGCGGCGCGGTGGCCGGCGGCGGCGGCCGGCGGCGGCGGGCGGCGGCGCGGCGGTGGCGGCGGCGGCGGCGGCGGGCCGCGGCGGCGGCGGCGGCGGCGGGCCGCGGCGAGGCTGCGCACGCGGGGGCTAAGCCCCGCGGTTCCTGGGTGTCGGCGCGGCATATAGCCGCGCCCCTTTGTTTTTACAAACCGCCCCCCCCCCCCCCACGTGGGGGGCTTGATTGAAAGGGAACGGGGGGCAAAGCCCCCCCCCCCCCCCCCGCTTGTACATGGTGGCGCGGCCTTTGTGCCGCGCCTGGGTATCAAATCGGCCCCACGTGGGGGCCGGTTTTGGAGGATCAAACCGGGGGGCTGCTGCCCCCCCCCCCCCCTTTCATGGACCGCCCCCTCTTAAAGAGGGGGGTTTTAAGAGGTGGCCGGGGAATTAAATTCCCCGGTTTTAAGACATCCGGCCGGCCAGCTGGCCGGCCGGTTTTCTCAAACGGGACCGGAATTTCTGGTCCCCTTCTTCGGCTTCCGACGCCGGCGGCCCGGCCGCCGGTCTTCTCTTCCGCCGCGGCCCGGAACCGGCCGCGGTCCTCTCGTCCCGCCGCGGCCCGGAACCGGCCGCGGCGTTCGTCATCCGGCGCGGTGCGACGGCACCGCGCCCCTTCGCCGTGCTTTGATTCTTTTCAACGCGGCGCGACGGCGTCGCGTTCTTGAAGTTTCTACCTTGGCGTGGCGCGACGGCGCCGCGTAAAATAAACGCACGGTAATCCGCGTGGTGCGACGGCACCACGCCACTTTGCTTCCATCGCAAGAATTAAACATGAACGATGGAGGGGGTTCGGCCGTGTTCATGCGGTCCGGCCCCCTCACGTTAAGCAAAAAACTCAACTTAAACATTCAAAGTCTCATGTTAGACATGCGAGATCCATGTTCAAGAAATGGAATAAATAAAGAATTAAACAACAACCCCTACCTCGGGTATAGGGTTCGAAGATCGTTCTACGTTCCGCGGAAGACGACGTCGCGGAGGTCGGGCGACGCGGTCGTCGTTCGTCAAATTCAACGACGAAGAGGCGCGTCCGAAGAGGCACGTCGTTGGCGAATCCTTGTACGCCGACGAAGGTTGTCCGAGGAAGGTGCGGTGTTCTCTCTCGTTGACACCGAAGACGAAGAAGAGCGGAGCGGCGTTCTTCGTCGGAACTTGAGCGTTCTACGTCAAGTCTTGAGGAAAGTCAAATAATAAAGAAAACAACGAACTCAAGAACCTCTACCTCGATAGTCGCACGTTGACGGAGTCGTGGAATATCGGTGTCGATTCCTTTGACGTCGGAGGAAGAGTCGTTGTCGATGGCGTTCGTCGCGGAAAACCGTCGCGGAAGAGATGACGCAGAAGAAGTACGTCGCGTCGCGGATGGATCGTGTTCTTCGGCGGAGAAGTTCTTCGTTGAAGAACGACGTTCTTCGTTCTTCGTCAGAGCTTGAAGATGAAGAGGAAGCTCTCAAAATGACAAACAAAGAACCCAAAATAAAATAAGACTACCTCTTATTTTATTAACACACAACACAAAAGAATTTCAAAGGTTTGAAATTCAAAAAGGGTTTAACTCCCTTAATTAATTAAGTAACTCAAGTTGACAACATTAAAAGAAAAGAGTTAAAGGGGAGGTTTTGAGAGAATTTGAGGAGTTGGGTTTCGTGTGGACCCCACCTCACTTAATCCTCCCAAGGGAGGTTAAGTGGATATGGGTCCCACTCCTAACTCCCTTTGGTAGGACTTAACTAGTTAAAAGAAATAAAATTTGTTCCTCACAAATTTTATTTAACTTAAACTAAAAACCCAAAAACTAACTTTCAACCCGCAACAAACGCAACTCCCGAAAAGGACTCTTTAAGCGAATATCGGCGCTGCGAGTTCATCGGTGCCCTCGGATTTCAATTCCGAGCACCGGATCAAAAGTTAGGAATTCCCGCTCGTTCGTTCACTGAACGTACCCGAGCCAAACTTCGGAAATTAATTCCGGGCACTCCGGGCCTCGGAATCAGGTGCCGTCTGAAACCGCGCTCTTGTAAAAATCTAAAGAAAATTAAGAAAAAATTTCCCTTGAATTTTACGGGTCTTTACATTACTCCCACCTCAGGGCTTTACGTCCCCGTAAAGATACAACAAAAACTAGGGAAACAAAAGAGGGTACTGAGCACGCATCTGAGCCTCCCGCTCCCATGTGCTCTCCTGGAGATTCCCGTGCCTCCATCTGTTGCGCACAAGAGGAATCGATCGCCCATGTAGGACCCGCTCCTGTCGATCCTCTATCTCCACCGGAACCTCCGTAAAAGTCTCCCCATCATCAACGTCAAGCTCCCCATGGTCAAAGATGTGCGTCGGGTCGTGCACGTATCTCCTCAGTTGAGACATGTGGAAGACGTCGTGCACCCGGTGCAACTGAGGTGATAGAGCCAGGCGATAAGCCACCTCACCAACCCTGCTGAGGACCTGGAAGGGTCCGATGAAGCGCGGAGATAACTTGTCGCCTCGGCCAAATCTCTGAATACCACGTCGAGGTGAGACCCGCAAGAAGACGTGGTCACAATCCTCGAACTCTAGTGGCCTCCGCCTCCTGTCAGCGTATGACTTCTGCCGGCTCTGTGCTGTCCTCATCCGCTCCTGGATGACATGGACCTCTTCTGACATGGCACGGACCATCTCTGTTCCCACAAGAGCTGCAAGATTTCTTCTTTGCCGATAAGAGAAACCTGGTCTCATCCCCTGGATGAACCACATTCTTTGCCTAAAACAGTCAATCCTAATATGGATGATACTAATCCATACCAAGGATGACATCGTAAGGCCTCGACGCTACTACTAAGAGATCCAACCGTTTACTCTCGCCTCCAAGGGTTGAGTCACACTGTCGGCATCAGTGTGTGGTAACCAGTCTCCTCCAGTAGATGTCTCACAAGTGAGGGTCAAGTCAACAGTCAACTGGAACCTCTTAGTAACATCACAAAAGAGGACAGGAATGAAAACATCACAAAGGATGCGTCTTTTATTATTGCAGCTCATAATACAAGACGCTACACAAAAGCAACATCAACATGGAACTAGAAGTACAAAAGACGTATCCACTAGTTCCTCCCCTGTCCACCTGCTCCCAGAGCTCCAGCATTTGTCGCTGCCTCAACCTCGGTGGCTCCCTCCAAGCCTGCGGATCGAGGAGTCGGACAGTCACGTGCCAGGTGACCCTTTCCGCGACATGAGTAACACAACCTGCTCCTTGCACGGCTAGCTCTGTTCCCACTCCGGGTGCCCTGCACCACTGGTCCTAAAACCCGAGATCGCCCAACTGCTGGTCTGGTCCTCCTGGACCTCTGCATCATCTGTCTACTGCCCACAGATGACTCGGCTTCTGATCGAAAAACACGCGGTAAAGGCAGAATCTCCTGTACACGCTCGGGGTGTAGAGATACTGGCACAAACTCCACCCTGAAGAAGGTCTCGAAGTCTTCCCATGCGAAGTTCATCTCATCGCAAAACTGAAACAAGTGGCTCCACCACCTACCTGCTGCTGCGTGTAGTAGGCTCGCAGCGAGGATCACCATGAGGTCTGCTGGTGTCCTCACTAGCCTAAACACTCGTACCACTGCCTCCAGCCAGTCCTCTGCAGCCTGGGGATCCGTCTCCCCGCGAAACCTGGGCAGTCGCTGGCGCTGAAACTCATGCAGTGCGCTGAGGCGACGTGCATCGTCAGCGGCTGCTGCTGGAAGCATCGGGGGCTCGGCGGGTAGAGCTACCGCCGGTGCCACTGCTGACAAAGGGCCCTGCACCGAGGCCTCGTCGCTCAGTGGGCTGTCGTCACGTTCGATTCTCGGAACCCTAGCTGGTCGTCTGAGAAAAGACATCCTGAAAGAAACAACGTAACACGATCAAACGATTATACCTGGTGAGCTGACCTGGTTTGAGCTGTTTTAAGGGGAAAAACTTTTGAAAACACACACGCAATCAGTGTTTTCGTGCACAAAGTCGGAAATCAGTTGTCAGGGTCCAGGTGTATGGATACGTCGGCCGCCCGCACCAACACTGGACTCCCTGAACTGAAAACCACACTCGGTACTCTCAACACTATTGCTTCACAGAAAGAAACATCAGAGTTATAAGTTCTGCGGTACAACCGAACTCCTCTGATACCAATTTGTCACGACCCGTCCTCGGGACCCGTGCCGTGACTACCCCAAGCCCGCCTTCCATAGGCCAGGGGCTGGCGACTAGCACCAAAGGCGTAAAATCCCGATAACTGGGAAGGCATTGCCTTTATAAAGAAAACAAGCACCACTGAGTACAAGCGGAAGTAAAACACTAAGTACAAAAAGAAGAGCTGAAAAGTAAAAAGGGGCCGGAAATACAAGCCCAACTGTAAAGTAAAACTCGAAAGGGAAAACAGCGACTGAAAAGTAAAGCTGCTACGCTGAGATGTCCACTGGAAATCCCACCTGAAGGGTGGGTACAGATAGCTCCTCTACTCCTCGGGTCCCGCCATCCGCTCCGAGTATGTCCCGCCCAGTGGTCCACCTCCGGGTACCGCCTCGTCGTATAGTCCACCTCCAGGTACCGTCCAGTCCTCGAACCTTCGGCTTCTGTCAGCACTGTCCGTCGTCTGCAACCAACACAACGAGGTGCGGGCATAGCCCGTGCAGGGGTGAGTATAACGATACTCAGTAGGGACCCCGAGACCCTCAAGGTCTCACTAAAACCAACAAGGATAAACACAAGAAGATCTCAACAGATATACTCTACTTAGGTATATGCCCATACATATACCTAAGTTATCAAGTAACCCATCTCAATCATGAGGAAACACAAGAATTATGAAAACGACGGATAACCACTACCCGGGTATATGCCCATACATATACCCAAGTTAGCAAGTGACCCATCTCAAACATGAAGTAAACACAAGGTCAAAAGTCTCAGCTCAAACCAGGATTTTCATTATCGAAACCGTAACTGCTGAAGAGCTCCGTCTCTGGAGTGTGCAGTGGTCCTGTCACGACTCCGAGGTACTGCTCACTGACCTAGGACTGCTGAAGTACTCCTCCTGTCGAGTACTGCGGGTTTGCGGCCAACTACCTGGCGCTCCGTCCGCTGAGGGTCTGTCGCCAAATACCGGGCGCTACCCAGATAGCCTACTGAGGTACTCCTCCTGTCGAGTACCGCGGGTTTGCTGCCAACTAACAGGCGCTCCGTCCGCCGTGGGTCTGCTACCAACTACTGGGCGCTCCGTCCACTGGGCTAGTCGACTCACTCCAAGTCGAGTCGGTCAAGCAGTCGTCAGGTCTCAGCCGGCTACACGGTCTCCGTACTCTGCACGCTCGTCTCCGGGAGGGTCCGCTCCACGAGCTACTGGTCGATACTCCAAGTATCACAAAGTCCCGCAAAGAAGTATCTCAAAAGTCCGTCTCGTCACAGGGGTCTCAACGCAACAGACGGCGCGTCGATCGGACGCCCGGTCTGTGAGTTATTAGCCTTTTCGTTCCAGGGGCCCGGTTGGTTTCGAGAGCGAAACCAATCCCGGCCGTATCTCAACTGTACCCCGAACTCCCATAGGGTATACACATTGGGACCGTTACTAAACGTAACCACCAACGCCGCTGACGGTTCGTCAAACGGACGTCCTGTCTGAAAGATATCAGCTTTCCCGTTCCAGGGGCCCGGTTGGATTTCGGGTACAATCCAACCCGGCCATACTCCGACTGCATCCAAAACTCGGGCGGAGTATGTCAAAAGTTCCGTCTCATCAAGAGGAAGTCAACGAAACAGACGGCGCGTCAATCGGACGCCCGGTCTGTGAGTTATTGGCTTTTTCGTCTCCGGAGCCCGGTTGGTTTTTAAGGCAAAACCAACCCGACCGTACTCCACCTGCGTCCAAACCTCGGGCGGAGTATGCCAAAAGATCCGTCTCATTAAGAGGAACGCAACGCGACTGACGGCGCGTCAATCGGACGTTCGTGGCTCAAGATATGAGCGTTTCCGCTCCGAAGGCCCGGTTGGTTTCGTGAACGAACCAACCCGGCCGAACTCAAAGTAATCCGAAACCTTGAGTGCGATATACCGAAACGACCGTCTCGATCCAAGGATCGCATTGCCGTAGACGGTTCGTCATTCGGAGGTCCGAGGCTCAAGTTATGAGCCAAAAACTAATTCCGGTTCGAAACGGGGGGGTCCGGGTCCGGGCCGACCCGGCCCGACCCCCCCCCTGGCGGCGCGGTGGCCGGCGGCGGGCCGCGGCGGCGGCGGCGGCGGCGGCGGCGGGCCGCGGCGAGGCGGCGCACGCGGGGGCTAAGCCCCGCGGTTCCTGGGTGTCGGCGCGGCATATAGCCGCGCCCCTTTGTTTTTACAAACCGCCCCCCCCCCCCACGTGGGGGGCTTGATTGAAAGGGAACGGGGGGAAAAGCCCCCCCCCCCCCCCCCCCCCCCCCGCTTGTACATGGTGGCGCGGCCTTTGTGCCGCGCCTGGGTATCAAATCGGCCCCACGTGGGGGCCGGTTTTGGAGGATCAAACCGGGGGGCTGCTGCCCCCCCCCCCTTTCATGGACCGCCCCCCTCTTAAAGAGGGGGGTTTTAAGAGGTGGCCGGGGAATTAAATTCCCCGGTTTTAAGACATCCGGCCGGCCAGCTGGCCGGCCGGTTTTCTCAAACGGGACCGGAATTTCCGGTCCCCTTCTTCGGCTTCCGACGCCGGCGGCCCGGCCGCCGGTCTTCTCTTCCGCCGCGGCCCGGAACCGGCCGCGGTCTCTTCGTCCCGCCGCGGCCCGGAACCGGCCGCGGTCCTCTCGTCCCGCCGCGGCCCAGAACCGGCCGCGGCGTTCGTCATCCGGCGCGGTGCGACGGCACCGCGCCCCTTCGCCGTGCTTTGATTCTTTTCAACGCGGCGCGACGGCGTCGCGTTCTTGAAGTTTCTACCTTGGCGTGGCGCGACGGCGCCGCGTAAAATAAACGCACGGTAATCCGCGTGGTGCGACGGCACCACGCCACTTTGCTTCCATCGCAAGAATTAAACATGAACGATGGAGGGGGTTCGGTCGTGTTCATGCGGTCCGGCCCCCTCACGTTAAGCAAAAAACTCAACTTAAACATTCAAAGTCTCATGTTAGACATGCGAGATCCATGTTCAAGAAATGGAATAAATAAAGAATTAAACAACAACCCCTACCTCGGGTATAGGGTTCGAAGATCATTCTACGTTCCGCGGAAGACGACCTCGCGGAGGTCGGGCGACGCGGTCGTCGTTCGTTAAATTCAACGACGAAGAGGCGCGTCCGAAGAGGCACGTCGTTGGCGAATCCTTGTACGCCGACGAAGGTTGTCCGAGGAAGGTGCGGTGTTCTCTCTCGTTGACACCGAAGACGAAGAAGAGCGGAGCGGCGTTCTTCGTCGGAACTTGAGCGTTCTACGTCAAGTCTTGAGGAAAGTCAAATAATAAAGAAAACAACGAACTCAAGAACCTCTACCTCGATAGTCGCACGTTGACGGAGTCGTGGAATATCGGTGTCGATTCCTTTGACGTCGGAGGAAGAGTCGTTGTCGATGGCGTTCCTCGCGGAAAACCGTCGCGGAAGAGATGATGCAGAAGAAGTACGTCGCGTCGCGGATGGATCGTGTTCTTCGGCGGAGAAGTTCTTCGTTGAAGAACGACGTTCTTCGTTCTTCGTCAGAGCTTGAAGATGAAGAGGAAGCTCTCAAAATGACAAACAAAGAACCCAAAATAAAATAAGACTACCTCTTATTTTATTAACACACAACACAAAAGAATTTCAAAGGTTTGAAATTCAAAAAGGGTTTAACTCCCTTAATTAATTAAGTAACTCAAGTTGACAACATTAAAAGAAAATAGTTAAAGGGGAGGTTTTGAGAGAATTTGAAGAGTTGGGGTTCGTGTGGACCCCACCTCACTTAATCATCCCAAGGGAGGTTAAGTGGATATGGGTCCCACTCCTAACTCCCTTTGGTAGGACTTAACTAGTTAAAAGAAATAAAATTTGTTCCTCACAAATTTTATTTAACTTAAACTAAAAACCCAAAAACTAACTTTCAACCCGCAACAAACGCAACTCCCGAAAAGGACTCTTTAAGCGAATATCGGCGCTGCGAGTTCATCGGTGCCCTCGGATTTCAATTCCGAGCACCGGATCAAAAGTTAGGAATTCCCGCTCGTTCGTTCACTGAACGTACCCGAGCCAAACTTCGGAAATTAATTCCGGGCACTCCGGGCCTCGGAATCAGGTGCCGTCTGAAACCGCGCTCTTGTAAAAATCTAAAGAAAATTAAGAAAAAATTTCCCTTGAATTTTACGGGTCTTTACAAACCACTTCTCCCAGGATGACAGTTGCTGGAATGTGCAAGAATAAGACATGACGAAGCCTTCACACTTGCTATAACTAGAAGAACACCAAAAAAATGATATAAATCATATCCTTAGGTTTTTATGTGGCATGTAGGTTGTGGGATAGATTGAAAAAATGGCTGAAAATAGGGAGGAGAATGGATGATGGGGATTAATGTGAAGGATCATGTGAAGAATTGGATAAAATACACTAAAAAATAGAGAGTAGAGGAGGTTCCATGGAGGGGGTGTTTTTTCATCGGAGGGAAGAACCCATTTGGGGGGTTTTTTCATGCGCGTTGAGCATGAGGGGTGAGGGTTAGAGTATTTTTAAGTTTTAAATATTTATTTTAATTTAAATAAAATAACATCCCATTTTTGAAACATGTCTCATCACACTGTTTGGGCCGCACGATTTAGAAAATTGTGCGCCAACCGTTCACCCTCTATTAAGCATTCTAAGTACTCTTCAAGGGCTGGGTGAAATGTTTGTAAAATCTTGCACATCCCATGCACAACACCACTCTCCCCTTTTAGCTAGGTCGTACAATCTGCAATAGTGGCCCGCATGGTTTTAGATAAACATTGCACCCTCTATAGTCAAAATAAATTGTTTTCTTGTTCAGTTCTCTCGAAACACTATGAGCCACCTGATAAACATAACGGGCCATCACCCAAATCCAAAATAATCTCTTAGAATCCTTCCAACTATTGGAATTCAATTACGATGCTCAAGTTTAAAAATGACCCATTCAGTAATTGAAAAAGATCAATTTATTATTCAATTTTGTCTGGTTCAAAATACGGATCTTCAAATATATATTTGAACATGTGAAATCATAATATAATCATAAGGTTATGTGATAATGAAAAATAATAATAAATTCATGCCCAACCAATCATAGATCATAAAAATGAGTCATGTAATAATATTGGTATTTGATAATAAATGAATCATTAGGTAATAAAATAATATGATCTAAGAGAATATAACATTGAAATAAGACATAGATTTGTGTATATACACATATAAATAGAGAATCATATTCCAATGATACACTTAAAGATATTAATCACTTGTTAAACTATGGAAAACCACCTGTGTACCCATATTGTGATTGGGATGACTACCTAGGTACACTCATTTTTTGGATCAGATTGACCACACATATATCCTCATATACGAGGTTGGGATGACCATGCATGTACCCTCATCATTGGTAATGGGGATAATCAACTATGTACCCAAATATTAGGACTCGAGCTAACCACCTGTGTCCCTTAATCTTTTAGCTTGGTTTTTCCACTCATTTTCCCTTTTGTGGGATGTGATAATCACATGTGTACCCTTTAATCTCATAGAATATTTTTCATTACCCAATTCATGGAAATTTTATTTGGTTTGACCCATCATGAAAGTTATAATGGGCTCAACCTGTGCTATCTAGGCTACCCCATACTATAATTCGTAATGGTATTACCTGACACTATCAAGGACGCCCCATTAGATACGAAATGTTAAAGAAATACAACATGAATAAAGTACAAAATGATTGAATATCATTATTAAAACTCATAAAATCAATCATTATTATATCATAACTAGATTAACCCATAGAAAAGAATTGGGATTCAAGTAAATCTCTTTAAAACATGATTAACTCATTGAAAATAAAAGGGTTTCATAACAATTTCTTTGAAAAATATTTGACTAGTGAAAATGAAATAGTTTCCATAAACATCATTCCATCAATAATTAAACCATTCAAAGAAATAATATGAATGGTATAATTGAGAAATATCTATTGTAAGGCATATGTAACACCAATGGATGTCATTTGAGATGGAAAATAATTTTGAAAGATCACTTAAAATACCTCTTGAGGAAAATATACACTCCACTTTAAAAAAATATTTTTAAAATATAAAACTTTTTTTTTGAAAATATAATTGAATAATTCAAAAGTTATATTTCAAAATCTTTTAAAGCATTTTTTAAAACAAAACACATGAAACTTAAAAAGAAATCCTTGAAAATAATTTTCAAAAAACTTTTAAAACAAAAAAACATTCAAAAAACGATTTTTATTTAAAATATATTAAATTATCATTTAAAAAAAAGTTGAAAAATTTGTTGATGATAAAGGTTTAGAAGAAAGTAGATTTATGACTCAATAAAATTGTAAAGATAGATTTAATTATATTTTTTATTAAGTATCTTTAGTTCAAAAGTGTAGAAAAATGTTACACAACATAAATATTTCATGAATAAAGAGAGAATAATACATGTGTTGATAATTTTTGAGAGATGAATCATGATATATTATCATCAGAAACATAATCATAAACAATCTCGATAAACGATGAGATTGTAACATAAATCTGTTACCACTTTGGTAACAATAAATGGTAATACCTTTGAAGGAATAACATTAAATAGTACATAAAGTATCATTAGGTTAAATAATTTTATAATATTACTTTTCAAATGGGTTTTATATACACTTCAGGAATGAATACAGGTGCATATCATACCATATGTCACAATGAATGAAAATTCAAACAAATATCCCTTACTACTTTAGAAAACATTGAACTATGAAAAAATGAAACAAATAACATTAAATGGAAATTTAAATTTCAATAATTTATTAGAAAAATATATTCATGGGGAGTGTATACACCATATAAAATAAATATGTGGTGAGTATGGAATGTGTCTCACAGAAGTATAAATTGAGACATAAATCCCTTACCCTAAGTCATGAATTCCATTATACTCATTAAGACCTATTGTATAATTAATTTAATTTAATTTTACATATATGAAATAATTATTATTATATATATCATATCATATGTTATTTTCATATGACCTTTGTTACCCGTTTTTTAATAATTCTATGTTAATGTTACGATTTTGGTAAATACTAATTTTATTTTTGTAAATGTTTTGACTTGTTATTTTTGGTCCTATTAGTTATATAATGGTTTAGTAATCTCCAAAATGTAAAATATGATATAAATATGATATAAATCCCTTATATATATATATATATAGTAATCCATAAAATTTTTTGATAGTAAATAAAATACACCATTCATTGAGACAGTAGGTCGTAAGTACGCATGAATGATTTTTCCATTTTCTGATTGTATAGAATGAAAGAAAAATAAATGATATATATATTATCATTTGAGAAATATTTTTTTGTCATATATATTAAATATTTTTATTAAACCCACTCGTAATAAATTCTATGTAAAGCGTGAACAAGTTACATCACTTTGGGAATAGGTAGTTCACCGTACCACGAATAATGTTATCATATTCCCAAAAAATTAAAATCATGATTGTATATGAGAAAAAAATAAATAATAAAAATAATATCATAAATTATATATATATATAATATATAAAATATAAAACTGTGATTATGTCCAACTATTAAAGGTGGTAGTGGAAAAACAAATGATATAGGTCTGTGAGGTTATAGTCTGACAAACACATGAATGATGCTTTTGTAACCCATTTGATTGAAGTGTGTTTGGTTTTAGATCATAACATAAACATAAAAACATCTTAGTATATGTTGTATTAGGAAGTTATTATATAATCATTGTTTAAAAATAATTGAATATGGTGGAGAAATAAATAAAATGAAAATGCTTATTTAAGAACATTACCTCTTATTTAGGTATATTAATAGGGTTTTTTCAAATCCTTCTAAGGTTTTATTTAGAAAAAATGGCTTTTAGGATGATGGGAGTGAATTTTGTAATTTATTTGGGATGATACTAGTGAAACTAAATGGATTTTGAGGTGTGAATAATGGGGTAGTGTGAGTTCTCTTTTATAGTTGTGGAAGAGTGACATCTTTATAAATACTCAAAGGTATTCCCTATTGGGCAGTCTACCTTACCACTTGTGGCACCCACATTGATTAATAATTGAGGGTATGATTTATTTAGTCATTATATAACTCTACCTCAAAAAAATAAATTCATTTTTAAAATTTTCTTCCTTAACTTCTACATTTCCCTTTTTTTACAATTTTGGGTTTTCACTACGGTGTATAATTTTATAACCATGGTAATTTATTAATTAAGACTAAATTAAAGTGATCAATATTAGTAAAGTTTTATAAAATTATTCATAATTTGATATATAATTTATAAAATAAAAAATACACTATATTTTCTACATTAATATTAACAGAATCACATGAAATGTGCAAAAACACTACTTTAAAACTAACCACACTAATAAAGTTTTTACTATTTAGGGATCAATATTTTCATTTTAAAAGAAATTTTTTCCCTGAATGGACTATATATTATATTTATTAATATTTTAAAATCACTTGAAAAAAAGTAGGATTTTAGTAACTTTAAATCATTTAATAAAATATCATTTATTATAAAATAACAATCAATTTTGAAATTATTTATTGAATTTAAATTTTAAAAGTGTCAATGGAGTAATGAAATTTGAATATATTATGTAAAAATATATTTATAATGGTATATTTACCTAAATAATTAATTTAATATAATAATAAATTCAATTTAATCCACTTGTAATATTTTAGTATAATTTATTTTAGTAAAATAATAACTAAATAATTCCTACATTAGGGTTCCATAAGAATTTAAAGAAATTATTTAATCTCAAAAAATTAAAATAAATTATAATGGTAAAATAAAATCATTTAAATTTTTAAATTAATATTTATAACCGAACATATGATGTTTTTTCCCTATAAAATATCTTTATAAATATTAAAGCAAAGAAAGTTCCTTTTTTCATCTTTATTTAATTGACTTATTATAATTAATATAATAGTATCCGAATAATTCATAAATATCATTATTATAGTGATAGGGGTAGAAATAAGTCTATGAATTGAATATTTTACATATTGGTATGTCATTTTAAACTTTATAATTTATGATTAACCACTAAGTAAACTTGTTTTTACGTTAATCACTATAGTTAATTTTAATTGTTTTCACTAATAACTTTGTTCAAAAATTATTCTTGCCTTATTATACATTATAAAATATTATTAATACAAAAATGTAATCCATGTTTCCAAATTCAATCCTCATAAGTGTCAGAATATAAATTAAAATTTATCTTTCAAATGTGATGAGAAAGAGAGTTTTTTAGTTAAAATGTTCAGAAGTTTACAATGTTTTTAAATCAAAAATCAATATAAAAATTAGTAAAATTACTAAAATTGGATTAATATATTTATAAATGAACCAATTATACTATAAAAATAATTTAAAATATATTTAACTGTATAAATTAATTAGGCAAAAAACCATTTAAAATTAAAATTCAATATTTTTAACTATTCATCAAAAAATTAAACTTTTTACAAAAATACAAAGTATTCACCCTAAGATAATTTTTGTATTAAGATATAATGAATGATTTTTATTTTATAAAATTAAATTTCTAAAATTCTAAAAATTTAGTTTAAAAATAAGTGCAGCATAAAATGGAAACAAATCTGTTTTTTAGAAAAATAATGTTTTTAATCATGAAATTGGATTTTTTTTCTTATCTATTGTATGGAAAAAATATAATATTATTGAAAATATACTATATAAATTTCATTAATTTCATCATCCACATGATATTTTCTGATTTTAATTTTATAAAACACACATGTGTGAAAAAAATAGTTTTCCAGATAAAGATTTCATTTTTTTCAAAAAGGGTTTTATTTTCATTTATAGTTAATTTTTCACCAACCAGTTCATTTTATGTATATGTATAATCCATATTTTCATAATTTGTTTAATATTATTCACAATCAACATTCCAATAACTATGTGATAACTATGATAAATAATAACAATATTTTAATAGTATGAAACATTTCATTTAAACATAGTGTTACATATAACACCATCTAAACTCAGTATTATGTTTAACAAAAGACTAAATAAGTATTGAATTTAATTAAAGATAAGCTTAGTTTTTCTATTAAAAATATATTAACATAATATTTCATATAAATGAATCTTAACTACGTGTAACATGCAACACATGACATCAAATAATTTTAATTTATTAAAAAAATTAATTTATTAAAACTTGGAGGGTTAAATAACACCCCACTTAAAATTAATTTCTCCCTTTAAATCCATCACTATAATACAATAAATGAAGATAATTATTCTTTATAATATATTTAAGATCCAAAATAGCTATCTTGTTTCATATAATGTTCCCAATATGATCAAAATTCTTCATCTGTTGTTCCTCCTAAGAAAGATCATGATCTAGTGGTATGACCTCTGAGTTAAGTAAATCTGATGAATCATATATGTATTTTATCCGGAGAGATACATGGAACACATCAAAGACTTGATAGAGGTTCGGTGGAAGCATCATTATATAATATATTGTCTTGATACAATCAAATATTCTCATGGGACTGATATACATAGGTCTTAGTCCACCCTTTATTCTTTGTAGATTGACCTTATCCCCAAATTCAAATTCTATATGATTTCTATTATTATAAATATAACATTCCTTTAATTTTTTTGTAGTCCTTACAAGATTAAAAATTTATCTGACATTATCCTCAATTTCATAAGATTGTTTAGGTCCAAATAACTTTCTTTCTACATCTTCATGCCAGTATATTAGATTTATACACTTCTATCCAATAAGGGATTCATAAGGCATCATCTGAATGATCACGTGAAATATATATTTATTGGAAAACTCAACTTGATGAATGTGTGGATCCCAAAAACCATCTAAAACTATTCTATAATATCTTATGGTAACATTTAATCATATGAGCAGAATTTGTAAAGTTATTCCTCCTCAAACAAATTTTTCACCAAAAATAATACCAAAGGGATTCATCTCCATAAATGTCTCTTAAAATTTAATTAATCTGGATAAACACCCATCACATAAAACCTCAAAATGTTTTATCAAAAACACTAAACATGTGATAATACATCAACTTATAGACCCATCAGGGTATCATCAAATATTAAGTTAATCATACCTAGAGTCATATATGCTTCCAAAATATAATTTACACTTTATTCGTTAAATAATCACACATCTCATTAAAAAATACATTATATGTTTGGGTTTAACATTGTACCAATATAATATCCAGTGTGAGTTAATTATTTCATAATTCATTGAGAATCAGATAAACACAAAAAATTGATCAATAATATTTTCTTGATGATTATTCATACAAAATCAAACATGTGACTCAAACATAATGAGGGGAGTATTAGATTTTATAATTTATCATGATTCACTTCAACCATTGTGATTTCATAATCTATCACTATTTCATTTATATTTAGTGTTTTTTAGAATTTATCACCATTATAAATGTTCATATTTGGGAACTTATTAGCATAACATCCAAAATCTATGAAAACAAAACACTAATGTTTGTGTGGTTTCCTCTCTAGTGTCTCCCATTATTCTCATCAATTCATAATGTTTTAACCATCACAATGACATTCATCCAGTCAATGGACTTCGTATCCACAAAAAAAATTACTAGTCCCATTAAGACAGTTATAAATTTTTTTCTTCCCTCGTATTGAGTGTAAAGGAAATATCATTTTTTTCTTCATTAGTCTTATATTTTATTGGAACTATAATTTTTACCTCAAATAAAATCAACGATAATGATATGCAACTACAACATCCATTTCCACACTGATTGAGCCTCAGTCACTCAATTTATAACATGGAAAGTACCTTATAGATGACTCCCTTAAGAGATTTGGTTTTAAGACACTGATGAAATGACCAATGTTAATTTTAGGTTCAATGATAATACCAGGTGAATAATTCGATGTCTGGTAAAATTTACATCATCAACACCAACATATTCACCATCCTTCTACATAATCTATAATAATTCCTTCTAAATCTCCATAAAATATATATATGTATTTTTCTTAGAGAAAAATAACTTATTGAACCTATACCAATTAATAGATTCAATTTTATCTTATCACATCATATTATTGGTAAGATTACAAAACTAATCCACCATACCATTAAGATGGTAAACAGATGGAGTTACTTTTTCATGGTTCAAACACTAGAGAATGAAAAATATATTTTCTGTGGAATTGATCCATTTATGAGTGACTAACAGATTAATGTAAACACTAAAATATAGTGGGAGATGCTTTATTAAGGACTCAGTAGAACATTTTTTACTCATTTTATCATTTTTATGTTCACTGTGATAAATATCATGATAGAGTTGTGTGATAATGTCAATAATGTTTTGTATTACATCTCCCATAATATTTCGTTCCTCTGGAGGAAAATATTTTAATTTTCTGTTACATTTTTCATTATCATGGTTTCTTCAGGTTCCAGCAATTTAATAAAACAAAAAACCTATTGTGATCAACACGAATCGTATGGGGAACCAGATAATCATGAAAAATGACTTATATAATGTCTAAATCATGATACAATAATCATTTATATATGAAACATTAATTTTATCCATGTTTGAACATATTCATCTTCTATTTAAATCCATCACATTGGTTCATAAAGAGTTTGTGAATTTATAAATATTATCCTCTAGGAGTGTCAAACGAGGTGTGTAGAAAGGCTTGTTGTCTTGCACCAGTTCTCTATCAGGTCATTCTCAATACGATGTTTTCCGTGTTGTTACCCCTATTTAGATCTTTCTTAGAGCTACATCTACTTATAGTATCCATACATAGATGTGTTTATTTGAAGGAAATCACTATATCTATTACCCAAATTCTAGTATATTTTTATATACATAAAGTCATCCTTATACTTATCATGAGAATCATGCATAGACATATCCTTAGAAATATATATAGGGATATAATTTTTATAACATCCTAGCTTCCAAATGTTAACTAATATACTCTTATTTTAACCTCTATATGCCCCAGGATTCTTATATATGGATATTGAATCTTTTAAGTTGAATATTGATGAAATTTCACAAACAAACACTAGAGATGATAATAGTTTAGTTATATTAGAAACTTGGAACAAAATTTTCTAATTTGGTGAAAGATATTAACTTTTTCTCAAAATTTTCATCATGTTTAGTACACTTCATAGAAATACCTTATATAAAACCTTTATTCGTAACCTAGGGAAATGCTACATAATAATCGGTGTGAAAATATCTTCAATAAGGGTAAACATAAGGTATATAAATCTATGTTCACTAGAGATAATAATATAAGCTTAAGGTCATCAAATAATGAAAAACAATTATATGTTCGTATCCAATCTATCATGGATCATAAACATTAGTCATGGAATAAATATGTATATATCATAAGATTTGAATCCTAGTGGAATCAAACAACGTGATCCATGTTTGAATGACATTGGAATCAGATATATATTTGTGTGTATACACCGAATCAGAGATAATATTTTTTTAAGGATACCCTCTAAGACATTCACAACATGTTTTGATTGGGATAACCACCCACATACCTACTTGGGATTGGGATAAACATCTAGGTACCCTCCATTTTTTCTCTGGTTGACCACCTATATACCCTAATCCTTGGGTTTGGGATGACCACCCTTGTACCCTCATCTTTGGGCCTGGGGATGACCACCCACGTACCCTGATCTTTGGGCTTGGGATGACCATCCATGTACCCTCATATTTTGGAATGGCCTGACCACATGTTCCCCCTAATTTTTGGGCTTGGAATAATAATTCATGTACCCATTTATATTATAAAATATTTGTCATTACCCGATTGATTGGAGCACAATCTAGAGACACCCATCATGTAAGAAACAATTGGCTCACCTAATGCTATATAGGATTCCCCATAAAATATTTTATAATGGTATTTCCCAATTTTATTTGGGCCAGATCATAATATACAAAATTCCTAAGATCCAAAACATGAATAAAGTTCAAATGTATTTAATATCATTTTGAAAACTCATAAAACAAATCATTTTTCATTTATAACTCGATTCACCCACATAAATTAAATGAGTTTCATAGTACTATATTTTAAAATGATTAACTCATGGTAATGAAATAGTTTTCCTAAAAATATATTTGAAAATTTATTGACCAGTGGAAAAGAAAGGAGTTCCATAAAAATAATTCCATAAAACCTATTCATATAAACAATATGAATGGTATCTTTGGATCATATCCCCAATAAGTCATAAGTTACACAAAAAAATTCATCTTAGATGGATTATTATTTGAAAAGATCATTTTAAAATATCTTGATGAAAATATTAATTCCCCTTTGAAAAAATATTTATTTTAAAACCCCCTTTTTAAAACCTTATTCTTTGAAAATGTCATTGAAATATTATAAATTAATCTTTCAAAATCATTTAAAACACTTGTTAAACATTAATCATTTTTGAAATCCTTTTCAATGAAAATAACATTTGATACTTATAAAGGATGCTTTGAAAATAATTCAAAAAACTTCTATAATTATAAATACATTTTAAATACATTTTCAGAGAAAATAAGATTAAATTATCATTAATAAAATTTAAACAATTTTATAAAACCAAGTTTTTAAAAAAAAACTATATCCAAAGAGAGAAATAAAGTCAGATTTTTTTAAATACAAATTATTAATTTTATTAAGTACCAATGATTTGAAAAATGGTACTATTATATGAACATGTCATGAATTAATATAGGAGAATAAAAATATTGATATGTTTTGAGAGATGTATCAATGAATTTTATCATTAGAAAGATAATCCTAAACAATACCGATAAATGGAGATATTGTAAGATAATGTCATTAGAACATTAGTAAAATTGAATTGTGAGCCCCTTGAATTAATAAAAAAAATGGATCTCAAAATTTATTTAGGATAAATAAATTAAATATATTAAAATTTAAATGGTATATATATACACTTCATGAATGAATATAGGTTCATATCATAACCTACATCTCAATTAAGTAAAATTGACACAAAAATATGTTATCACTTTGGTATATTTTGAAAATAAAACATAATGAAATAGATTTATTTATATGGACATGTAAATACTAATAAGTTTTTGGATAATCATAATAAAATAAATTAATGTTAATTATATACCCCATATAAAATATATAGGTGGTGAATATGACATGTGTCTCATAGAAGTAAAAAATTGAAACTGAAGTCCCATACCTTAAGTCTTGACATCCATTGTACTCGTTTAACCCTCATCAAAAATAAATATAATGTTACTCTGCATGTATTACATAATAATACTTATATATAGATATGAAAATATATCATATCATATATGATTTTCTTATGAGCTTTTATTACCCTTTTATTCAAAAATGCATGTTAAAGTTAAATTTTGGATAATAACCAATTTATTTTTTGTATATGTTTTGAATTGTTATTTCCTTCCCTATTACATAGATCATGTTTTCAGAATTTAAATAATTTAAACTACAATATTTATATCATATAAATTCATTATATTTTTATTTAGATAAATCTATTCAATTTAGTGATATGAAATAAAATACATAGTTCAAGAAGACAGTAGGTATGCGTACACATAAATTTTTTATTTATTTTCTAATCTTATTAAAAGGAAGGAAATAATTGATATATATATATATATAATATCATTTAAGTTCAATTTTTATTTCAAATATATCACAAATGTTTATATAACCCTTCCTCGATACATTCCATTTAAAAGGTGAATGAATCACATCTCTTTGAGAGGTGACAGCCCACCGTGCACACGAATGATGTTTTTATATTTAAGAAATTGGAAAGAATAAAGGTATATGTGATATTATAATTAAAATATCATAAAAATGTCATAAAAATAAAATATATCATATAAAAACTCTAATACCATCATTATGTCCAACTGTGAGAGGTGGTATTGTAAAAATGAACGATGTCGGTTTGTGAGGCAATAGTCTGTTGTACACACGAATGATGATTTCATAAACCATTTGATGGAAGTGTGTGTAGTTTTAGGTCATAAATCTAACATAAAACCATATTAATATATGTTTTACAGTAAGGAAAATTTATAATTGTGATTTTAAAATAATTAAAGAATGTGGATAAAAAAATAAAATGAAATCACTCATTGAAGAACATTACCTCTTCTTGAGGTATCCTCTATCGGTTTTCACAAAAGTCATACTATATTGGATTTACGAAACAAATATGGCTTATAGGATGAGAGGATATAATTTTTGAAGTTATATTTATCAAATCATTGTCTATAAAAATGGATTGATAGGTGTGAATAATGGGGGAGAGTGAGTTCCCTTTTATTGTTGAAGAGTGAAATCTTAGTAAATACTCAAAACTAATCTCTATTAAGAGATATCCCTTTCCTAATATGGATAAAAATATAATAATAATAGAAGTGAGGGTTTATTTGGTTAATATAAACCACCACCACACAAAAAAATCATTTTAATAATTTTATTAATTAACAGATATGTTTCCATATTTTTACCAATTTGGGTTTTCATTGCGGTAACAAATTTTATAACCTAGGTAATTTATAAATTAAGACTAAATTAAATTGGTAATTATTAAACAATTTATACCAGAAAATTATATATTTTATATATTTAATTTATAAAATATAAAACCTATGTTTGGTGGAAATTAATTATAATAGAATCATGTGTAATATTCAAAAAAAATACTTTAACACTAACCACAAAAATGTTTTTCCCTAATTAAGGGTCAATATTTTCATTATAAAAGATCATTTGGTACATTAATTAACCATAGAAAATATTTATTAATATTGAAAGAACACTAGATTTATTATATAAGTTTTTTTGTAATTATATTTTTTTAATAAAATATAATTTATTATATAATAACATTGATTTCCATTTGTAAATTATTTATTCAATTTGAATTTAAAAACGTTAATAAAATAATTTATTTTGAATATATTAATGTCAAACAACTGTTACGTGAAATATTCAGCTAAATAATTAATTTAATAAATTAATTCATCCAATTTACTTAACTTTTAATATTTTTAAAATCATTTCTTTTTGTTAATTATTATTCAAAAAATTATTTCATTGGAGTTTGATAATAATTTTATGTAATTATTTAATATAAAAATATTAAATTAAATTATAATTATTCAAAAAATTACATTCAAAAATAATATTTATAACTGATTATATGATATTTTTTCATACCCCAAATCTATTTACATATTAAAGGCAAAGAGGGTATTTTTTTTATTTTTTACTTAACTTACAAAATGGTTAAATTTCATGGGATAATATCACAATTAATCATAAAGATATATAATTATGTCCTAAAGGATAAAATATTTCCACTTAATGGGTTTTGGAAACACTGGTAGGTCATTTCACACATTATATTCTAAGTTTAACCACCAAGTAAACTTGTTTTAACCTTAATAACTATAATTAATTTTAACTATTTTCACTAGTATAATTTTATAAAAAACTATGATGGATTTTTGGACATTATGAAGTATTATTATTTAAAATATGGAATCCATCTTTACAAATTCAATCCACATAAGCAATAGAATTTAATTTAAAATTAATCTCAGAGACGTGATGAGAAACCATGTTTTTAAAGTGAAGAAGTTCAAAATTATTCAATGTCTTTATATTAAAAATCAATATAAAAAATATTAAAAATAACTAAATGGGATTAATAAATGTATAAATTCACTAGTTACACATTAAAACTAATTTAAAGTATACGTTTACTATATAAATAAATTTGGCAAAAAGTCTATTTTCAATTAAAATTAAGTATTTTCCATATTCATCAAAAAATGAACTTTTCAGAAAAATAACAAATACTCACTATAATGTAATTTTGTTATTTTAATTTCTAAAATTATGTTTCATTTATAAAATTCATTTATTAAAATTTGAAAAATTTTATTTATGAAATATACATGCCATAAAAATGCGACAAATTGTTTTTTAGAAAAATAAAGTTTTTAGTCATGAAATGTGATTTATTATTATGTATTGTATAAAAAGAAGATTAGATGAATTATAATATTTTTTTGTATATATAATGTTTAAATTTAAATAAAATTATTTAAATTATTTAATTCGAAAATATATTGATATAAAACTCACAATTGCAAAAAAATTATTTTTTTAGAGAAATATTTTTTTTATAATTGGATTTTTTTCATTTATAATTAACCAGTCACAAAATAATTAATTTTATGTACATGTGTAAAAAATATTTTAATAATTTAGTTAATACTATATATACCTACTATTCTGATGGCTAGGTGATACCAATCATTATAAATTATAATATTTTAATAGTTTAACAATTTTTTTTAAACTCGATGTTTTGTATAACACAAGTCGAACTTGGTATTTTTTTCCACACAAGTAAAAATTAGTGTTTTTGTAACATAAGCTAAACATAGTGTTTAGTATAGTGAAATCATAACATGGTGATGTGTATAAAGAAATATTTACTTCGTGTAGTATGAAATGCATGCTATAAAATAATTTTAAATAGTTTAAAAAAATTAATTTCAAAAAACATAGGATGTTACACCTTTCTCAGATTTATTACCCCTAAGTACATTTATTATATAACCAAATCCACACGAAGTTTCCATATAGTGATGTAATTACTCAGAACCGCTCTCTCTATACTTCACCATGGTTCTGTGATATTTTCTATACTTAGTCTTATCCTCATATTTATCCTTAGGGTTGTCCCTAACTTATTTTCATCATAGTTCCAATGGTTAATTAATCCCAATATCGGAAAACAACTATAGAGATCCAAGCCATGTACACGTATTATTACTTTTTTTTAAAATAAATATCCAATATGTAAAATCACAAAGATCATAAGGCCTAGTGTATTTATAGGACTAGGATTATAATACATAAAAGGGAACTAGAACTTATCATCCTTAATATTTTCCTTCATTAATGAGCTCCAAAAATTTCATATAATAAAAAAGTTAAACATAAATAAAATGGGTGATCTCAAAATCCTAATAATGCAATATTTGTGAAAATTAAAAATAATGTGTGAGTCAAAGATATATCATGATACCATAAAAGAGAGGTAACAAAAGTAATTACATAGAAGAATAACATAAATAACATTATATAATTAGATCATGGTAGCATAAGAAATGTTATATAAAATTATATCAAAACATGAAAATTAGTTAGTGATAACATCCAAGATAATATCACATGGTGGAAAAGGTCCCATAAGGTATTATATTTACTCCCTAAGCCTATATGTGATGCCTCATGAGACTCAGTCATTACCCAATTCATTTGAGTTCTATATTGACCTTCCCATAATAGCATGTTCATGATATTTGTGAGATTCATATAAAAAAATAAATCTTAATTAATAATTTTATATTTACCCATAGATTGAAAATGTGTTTATTAGTCTTTCTTCATATCATATTCAAGGGAAATTTCATAATAAATGCATTTTATAAATTATCATAAGGTATGTATTACCCTGTATAAGAAGTTGAAATAATATAGGTATATATGTGAGAGAAAAATATACATAATTTAGAAATAATATATAACATCCATGGTTTTCTTCATTGATGAAAATACTTTAAAAAATTCTGGATGAAATAACCTTTTCACTTATAGTGACATCAAAGGATGTCATCTTTACAAGAAAATAATTTTGAAATATCAATTTGATCATCTTGAGGAAAATATCCCATCCAATTTAAAACAGCTTATTAAAAATATCCTTTAAAACTAAAAATTGAATATTAAAAAATTTAATTTTAATGATGGTGGAACAGTTCCTTTTTTGCTGAATATGATATAAAAATAAAGATTCATTTCACATTTTTGTGTGAAATGAAAAAATGTTCCTTGTTCAATAAATTATAGGAATATTACATTTTAATTTTCAAAAATTATCATTTAGGGTAATAATGACTTTAAAAAATCATAGATTACATTTAAGAAAATATTTTTTGAAAAAATGGATTTGGAAGAATTTGGATTTTTGATGAAAGAGATAATTGAATTCATATTTTCTGAAGAATATTTTCTCACTAATTTTTACTTCCAAAGTTATGGAAGGCTATTTTTAGTATAAAAATTAATGAATATCTATATAAGAATAAAATTAATGGGGTTTATTATATAATTATCAAATAACATCATTTAATGGAAATTCAATCATAAGAACGCCCGATTAAAATAAGATTCAAACATAATCCCTTACTACTTTGGTAAATTTTTAATAACAACATACCATGAATGAAGTAGGTAAATTTTAACATAAAATATAGTTATGTTGGAATTATTTATTATATATTATTTAGTTGGACATAATATACCCCATTTAAATTAAATAAGGATTATACAAGAACATGTGTCTCAAGGAAGGAAGTTTGAGAAGAAACCCTTGCAAGGTTTGTATCATTGTGGTAAGAGTTAAGAAATATGAAGATTAGATGTGAAAAATCATCTTCTACCCAAAATAAAATTACTAATACAAAATAAATAAATAAAATATAATTTCACACAAAATGTTGGTATAATATAATCAATAATCAATGATGCTGTCATATAACCCAATAAATGGAAATTGAGTTAAGTCATCACTTACATCATAATACCCTTTAGTAGATTGTAATTAATCACCAAGTTTATTGGTTTCAAAAAATTTATTAAATTATAATAGGACTATAATAATATTTATAATATCATTTATTATCCTTTTATAACATCTTATTATCTATTTATTAATAATCTTTCATTATAACTATTGTTTCGTGTGTTAATGGCCTTGTATACTTAGGAATGTTTTTTCATGAAAGTTCCAAACATTAAATATATGATACAGTTCCATCATATTAATAATTATATTAATGTTATAAATATTATTTTTCCTCATTATATTATTCTTTGTAATCATTATTAAATTTTGTTTATGGATTATGAATGACATCACTTCTTCGAGATGATAGGCCTTAAGTACGCTTAAGCGATGTTATCATTTCCTCAACATGTAAAATGTTAAGTTAGTGTATCATATTTTAATTTTATAGAATAAATAATATATCATATATATATTTATAAAACATATATTTATCAAATATATCATTTATTCCCTTTCATATAATGTGTGGGTGAAAAATGAATCACATCGGTTTGGGTGGTGGTAGTCAATCATACATACGAGTGAAAATATAATTTATTTAATGGATGGTATGGTAAGAAATTATATGATATATTACATATAAATAATTATTAATAACTAATTAATATAATATATCAATATAATATTAATCCTTATTACCTTCCATGAAAATAATTTTTTAAAATAAAATGACATCGCTTCACGAGGATGTAGTCCTCCAAACACATGAGATGTATTTTCGTATTCGATAAGGATTGAAAATTAAGATGGTATATATAACATTATAATACCAAAAGTTTAATTAGATAATAATTATCATATATAAATATTATATATTTTTTATATACATCCATGAGTTGTGGGATTGAAAACAAATTATGTCGATTCGGGATGCGGTAGTTCGTCGTACACATGATCAATGGTTTCTCTTTCCATTTGTGGTAGGTGGAAATGGTTTTAGGTCATGAAAATAACATAAAAAAAATTAAGTATACGGAATATAAAATATTTATCATATCATTATGGTTTAACAATATTTTAATTAGGTGGAAGAAGAAATAAAATAAAACACTCGGTTGAGGAAGTTTACTCTTATTCTAACAACTTCTTTTGGTTTGAAAAAAATACATCATAGGTTATATTTATGATCAAACCAGGTATTATAAGATGATTTTAGTGAAGTATTTTATTGATTTTGGTCAGTATTCTCTGAACCAATGTTTTTTATACATCTTTAAAAGCGATGATAGTGGGTGATTTTTTATAAATGTGGGAGATGACACATGTTGAAATTTGGAAAATAATGAATTATACTGATGTTTTTCTAATTAAAAAAATGTTCAAAATGGGAAATTTCAGAAACTTATAATATATATGGTTAAAATAAGAGAATATAATTGGAACTATATATGTTTAAGGTCATTTTAAAATCATAATATTTTAGTTTAACCCAGTAAAGTCATTTTTACATTAACTGTTGTAAATACTTTTTACTTATTTCCCAATTAATTATGAAAGAAAATTAATTTTAAATTATTTGATAATAAACATAATTTTTATTCAAAATATGGAAACCATTTTTATAAATTTATCTCTAAAAATAGTAATAATTTAATTTAAAATTAAATCTCCCATATATGTAAAACAAATATTTTTCCAAAAAAAACATTGATAACATCTAAATGATTTTAAATATAAATTAAATACAAAATTGATTCAAATAAACTAATTTGGATTAGAAAATAAAAAGTTGAACTAATTTAACACTTAAAACTAAATTAAAATAAAGCTAGCCTCGTAGATTATTTAAATTTATCGATATTTTTTAATTAAAATTTGAATTTCTAACAATTCATAAAAAATTGAACTCTTTAAAAATAATTCCAAAATTTTACCCATAGATAATTTTAATATGATAAATTAAAAAATTAATTTATTTTTCTAAAATAAATTTTATAAATGTGTTAAAAATTAATTTTTAAAATTTTGGTGTCAGGCATGATGAAATCACTTCTTAGAAAAATAAATCTTTTCCCAAAACATTTTTTACATATATTTTATTTTATTTAAAATATAAAGATAATAATTTAATTTAAATTTTACATGTTCAAACCCTATAATTTTAATTTCTAAATCTGTCATATTCATATCCACTAATTTAATTTCAAGGTTATCATGATATACTATATTACTACTTTTTTAGATTTGGGGTAGTGTGTTCCGCAAGAAAATGAGGAGATTGAATTTATTTAAAAATAAATATTCCATAATGTCTTAGGGAGTTAAATTATCTTATATTATTGGTTATTCATTTCATATATTCTATCAAACATGATTTTACTCTTTTATAATCTTATGGTGTTGCAAAATAAGTGACTTTGATATCTTATATACCAAAGAGATCATAAAATTTCTCAAAGGGTGATATCTTATGTTAGAAAAAAAGAATTTTACACATGAGAAAAATATATTATGTGTCACATGGAATAAGAATATATAAAAATTGTCCTATATTACACAATATATTATATTTTGAAAATATCTCTAAAAAATGAGAATTAAATTTTTTATAATTTGAAATTTCTTACATATCAGACATTGTTTCATACATATCAGCTTATAGGTTTCAAATGATATAACCATACTTGTTAAAAATATATGAAGAAATATGGAATCCAGACACCAGGATTTACCATTCTAAATAAATAAAATCATCTATAAACTATAAATGAAGGAAATGTGATTTGTAATATACATGTTTGATTGTAAAAATAATAATAATTATCTATACTTGATGAAGATCATAATAATAGTAGCTTAATAACATACCACCTCTAGTGGTATACATGGGAAATGCTTAATTACTCTTCATACGAGTAGGATTATTCTTCTCAATATGGTGTTCAAGTGCCTCATTAGGTAATGGTGGAAAATAATAGAGCTTCAAGATGAGTTATTTTTATCAATGAGTTAATGTGGAAGATATCACACTACAATTACATGGATGTAGTCTCATTTATAAAGAACTAAAGGAAACTCCCCAAGTGAAATTACATTTACTCATTAATTACAACATATGATTAAATTCTATCCATTAATTAATGCATTCATCACATGAATAAATCATCTTCCCCAATGTCTCATCTCATGAAACTATTATTAATGATAACCAATGTGTAATAAAATCAAAAATAATATCTATTATCATTCAACTACTTGTTAATCATAATAGCATAATGTATCATACCACATGATATTAGTACTATTTGATATAACAAAATTCAAATTATTATTAGTGATATGTATAATAATTATAACATGATTTACAATATACCCTGTCATATAATTTGACAAAACCAAATTCATCACCAATATAATAGATTTAGGTAATATCTACATCAATATCATACTTTAATAAAAATATATAAGACTTACATTCCATTACACTTTACATCAAACCATATATAATAAATTTTGAGTCATTATTCATAAATACTTTTTCATATCATCTAAATATACTGTAGAAATATATCAGATGATTCAAAATTTATCACTTAATATTAAACACACAATGAATAACAACAAAAAACTCTTTTTGGGGAACTCTAAAAACATTTAAAGAAATTATCATACTTATAATAATTGCTCATTAATTTATCTGAAATGTGTGACTGTGCATCCCATTGTAACATTAAAAAAATATAAATCACTAGATATATACAATAAATCAAATAGTGGACTCTAGAAAATAATCAACACTACTTGATCTACAACGGGTTATGGGGTGGTATTTATCAAACACATTTATCACTATACATTTTTCCACTAATGTCAATACATACTAAATCAAATTATCTTATTATTAATTTTTCAGATAATTTATGTGGAAGTGATACCTATATTATTAATGTACCAGATATATTAATCATATGTTCTTGATTCTTTGAGTTTAAATTGGATAGTTAAACTGAAAACATAAATGGTAATTCAACATTATGGATGAACACATAAAATTTCTCACACCTAAATGGATAAAAATATCATATCTACTCTCTATGTTCTACCACACAATCTTACGCCTATCTCAATTAAGGGTCTAGATGTTATAGTCATCATTTGAGAGTAAAACCCCATCTTAATTTAGCTTTAACCAAGGACATGATTAGCAACATACCCAACCACCCCATTATTATGTATAACTATAGGATTTAGTGAGAAAGGTATGTATTTATGAAGGTTATAATTCTTGGGATCTCAATAAACATAGGAAGTGGGGATTCAAAATATAATCTATAAAACCCTACTATACCAAAATACAAAGTGTATGGAACTATATGTGGTGTACATCATTGGTCATCCAAAAAAAAATATCATGTTTTGTTCCTCATGATCGTACTATAAATCTCCCTATAGTAATATTATATATGATAACCTTAAATCCACAACATAACCTATAATACTGTATGATGAACAATAATTAGGGATAAATCAAATTCATACTATGATACGTCAATTATCTTTTCACTTCATGAAATTTACATCAATATATACAAACATCTAGAAAATGTAATGGAATGATAAAGAATATATTACCTTTTATATGTTCCATTTTATTTTCCTAAATTCTTTTAAGATTACTTTCAAAAATCCTAGATACACACCTTTATATCAAATAAACATTTAAAGATTTTTCAAACTAGCGATATGTTTTTTTTAGTTTTAATTTTTTTTGTTACTCACTATATCTATATATAATTCATCCCACATCACTATGTGACCATAATAAAATACCGACACACTAATATATTCATTGAGTGACATGTATAAAGAAAAAAGGTTTTAATATCGGTGAAATATAGGAATCACATTCTGAACATTTACCTCCTTGAATATGCTAAAACATCTTAACTCCAAAAAATCAAACATTATGAAGTTAATAACTTTTTTTATCTATTTAAAGCCCTTTTTATATTTTACATCATCAACCATGGAACTGCTTAAATTATAATTTTCATTGAAATATTTTTGAAAATAATGCAAAATTTTTTATTATTATTTATCAACACATTGTAATATTCATTAGGATAATGTGATATAATTTTTTATGGTAAAAGAATATATCATTTTAAATTTTTCATTATCATTATACCTTAATTTCTTCTTGGACATTAATTTATAATCAATTTCTCCTGGTAAATAAATATAATAATTTACATTTCCCTTTATTGTAAGATATATTAAAATCTTTTGGATATCAAGGGATACTAAACATGATTTTTTAATGGAATAGTCATTTATTTTATAAATTTTGATTTCCTTATGTTCAAAAATACTCCCTATAGAATATTTGTCACTATATTCAGTAATGAATAAAAAGATATTATATAAAAACACATATGTGTTTAAGAAATAACTCTTATTTCATAATTATAGGAATATTTATCAACTAAAATATTATTTCTATATCTTATAAGGTATTCTATATTTTTTAGACTTTTTCTCTAAAAATGACATTATTATTTTAAAAATACCCCTAATTGATTAGGGAACATACTACTGCATATTTTAATTAACCAATAGATATGAAATTTTGTCTTGGGTAAATATTTATATCCTTGAATCATTTTAAAAACAATTTATAGAATTTGATCAATCATAAAACATGTGTATTGAATTCAATATCTCATACTCTTCATCAAAAATCATTATTAATAAAAAAACATCTTATTATATATGATAGATGATATTACTATACACATCATTTATTTAGATCCATTTGATATTGATAATCTTATTTTCATTATAATATAGAATGTAATAACACTTTTCCTTACTAATTAAAAGAAAAATATAATATTTTTCAACTATTCCATTTATTTTAAAATCTAGGATATTTATAAAAATTTTAAATCATATATTTGATATTATATAAACATCAAAAATGAATAACTAATTTCTATAACATTCAAATGTGACATGGAAATTACATGGAGTTTTAAAATCTGCTCTACGTATCCCAAATATTCTATCTTATTGAATCATTACACATTTTGGATAACACTATGCATCAAGGACATTGTATGGATATATGAGGATTCATTAATGGAATTTACAACTAATTGTTTTCTTCTTATTTGAAATTCTACCCACTTGGACTATTGACAAAACACAAGAACCATGACATCACAAACAACATTTATATTTTCTCAAAAAATTTAAAAATTCGAATAAAGATTTCATAAATTCATTCATATTGTCATATATTTCAATAGATGACTATATGTTTAAACTCTTAACTAGATTAATCCTTAAGGAAACCTCTATCCGCAACAAGTAATTTACAAACCCAATAATATTGAGTATATGATTTGATACTAAAATTAATTATTTCATATGTCATAAAATGTCATTGAAACATCAAGTGAAACATTCCATGATTCCATAACATATAGATTCATTTGTTGAACTACTTCAATACATGGTCACCTGAGAAGGAGTTTCTCCAACCATATAATTTTATGTTACTTAAAAAAATTCTTATGTTACCTGTCTATGAGTTACATGCATTGACATCAATCTGTCTATAAGGTTGATCACAATGTCATTTTGGAGGTTGATGATTTTGATTATCAATAACTTAATATTTTATTGGATAATTATAATGGATTATAATAATTTATTGAATACTATTATAAAATTGAATCCATCCAAAATAATTTTATCTTTAAAACTCATCATTTTCATTTGTGGAACAATATCTATTTTTCGTAGTGAAATGGGTCCACTTTAGAATTAGTCTAACCAGTTAGATATTTTGGTAAAGCATCATGTCAATCATATCATGTATATCACATGGATAGTTTGGTATAAAACATTTAATCTAACCTATCATACAGATAAAAGCAACTCTATTCCAATGGTATCCCCACTATTAATGTTTCCTAGATAAAAATAACCGAATGAGAACACCGTGAATGAGGAAATGAACAATTAAGATCACCTCATTACATACTTGCCTTTCATAAGATAATTCACGATCACCTTGAATTGGTGTGAACATACTCTGTTAGAAGATATAAGTCTTAAAAAGTTCCACACTATAAGGAATCTAATACTGAATTTTATGAAGTGAATTTAATCTCACCATCTATATATTATCTAAACATTTATGTACAAATTATTTTTTTTATTTTTTTTGAAAATATATTTCATTCCCCAAACCAATATTTTTAAATCATTTTAATGTGTGACTATTTACAAAACTCAAATTTTTTTATTACTTACCTTCAAATAGAATAATATAATATTTACTCACATCCAAATGCATCTTCTTTATAGGGTTCGTGAAAATTTCTTATTAAGTTTTAGAGTTACACTAAATTGTTAATCTACTCATGAGGAAACCAAGATCCATATATTATCAACCCCCATATTTCTAGAACAAGGAATAAGACTACATGTGTATAGGAAGTTTGACCCAAAACCCCTCAAACTAGGGATACATTACTCATGATATATTTTAATTCATTATAACACAAAAAACTAATCAGTACAAACTATATTCAATAAATAAATTCAAACTAAATACTTTAATTAAAAAAATTCATGGTAAATAGAAAATGAATCTAATATCATACCTAGCTTGAAACTCCCTATATTTATAAATCGAGATATCTAAAAGTATTTTAAAAATCCGAACAAAAGAATACACATATTAATGTAATAAAAAATTTATATTATTCAATAATAAATAAGGGAATAAATTTTAAATATATGAATAATTAACATATTTAAACATGAGATAACCATTTTAGAATAATTAATAATTTAAAATCCTATTATTAACACTTTACAAAATTATCTATTTTTATGTTCATTCCACAATCTTGATTTTAAAAACTATATATTCATTCCATGACATTAACACCTTCATATTCTTCATCATATGTATTTTTCCTTTAATGATATGATATTTTTAGAAATATATATATATAAATATATATTATCTTAATCTCTATTAAGTAATTAATTTTCAAAATATAAATATCACAGACTTAAAAGTATTTATACCTTGACCAATTGTGTGAAAATTTGTTAATATGGTCTAAAAAATATTCCAAATATGACTGTTAAATCGAATAATTGAAATTAATTATATTTAACATTTTATAATTTCAAAATATATATAATTTATATTCATCATTATTTTGTAATTTATAAACACCTTATAAATCACCCTTACGAATTCAAAATAAAATTTATTCTTAGTTATAAGTAATTTAATACAATTTGGTAAAATGTTTTTCAATATGAACACATAATATTAAAGATTATTTATTAGAATTTTTTTTAAATGTTTATTTAGTTAATTTAATGTATGTTATAATTAATTTATAATAATATTTTAAATTAAAAAATAACCCAAATATATTTTATTATAATTTAAATATATTTATAAATTATATATAATTATATTCCTAATTTAATTTAATGAAATTATTTTATCTTTTAATAATATTTAATGAATTATAATTAATCATATGATACGATTGATAAGAATATAGTTATTATATGGTTTATGTTCTAAAAGTAAAATTAGATAATTGATAGCCCAATCGTATTTGACGATATGATACATAATCATATACTCATGTGTATCATATAAATTTTATTGACATTAATTGATATCATAATTTTACTATGATGATATTATTTTAAAACCATAATACGACCATCGTTTTAAATAATATATGGGAGTCATATAATATGACTAATATAAATATTAGGAATTTATACTTAGTCTTTGTTTATGATATCATATCACTTAGGATGTTAGTCAACCGTGCTAAACTAAATTAACTGAAGTATTTTACAATTTGAAATTTTCTAGGGATGTGACTTTAAAAACAATCATCTTACCAAAATATTTTAGGATTCCAATGGACATATAGGATTTGATACGATAGCTCGGTTTTGAGGGTATAATAACACAAGTTAAAGACTACAAAAGAAATAAGAAAACCCAAAAATAAGATCTACCATTTCTGATAAACTAAATAATTTGAAAAATATAAATATATGAACTATTAAATATAAGATACATTGTTTATTGTATGATAAAAAATATTTTTCCATTCTTGACGAAGATCATAGCATAAGAAGTCAATGAAATCCCTCCTCAGGACGTATCCATGAGCCTGACCAAATCATTGGTCATATGAATTGGATTCTTATTCTCACCACTACATGACATCACCTTGTAAGGTAAACATGGAAGAATAAGAGATCATTTTGGTGATGATGTTTTGTCCAAGAATTCATGAGAGAGGTATCACATTAGGGTGGAGGGTGGAAAATGCCTTAGAGTGTTGTGTCTCCACCCAACACCATGGATAGGGTTACTTCTTCATGATTTCCTCCTCCCCTACTACAGAGTGACCTTGATTTGTGATATCATCCTCATTAAGATCTTGGCATAGTTCTTTTTATCTCGGGAATCTCGCTCGGTTGTGGTGCCTTTGGCTTTAGTGTTTTGGATCTTGGTTAAATCGGGTGTGGAGTGTCGCTGCTAACTCCAGTTTAATGCATCACCTCCAGCTTCAGGTGTTTGAGGCCTCGGGTGGCCTGGGGGTGGACCACCATCGCTGGCCTCGGTGTCTGGTGGTGTCTCTAGCTATGGGAGTTCTGGACCTTGGGTGGCCCATGGGTGAATTTCCAGCACAGCTCTCAGTTGGATTTGGGCAGGATCTCAGCACATATCTCAGATGGATCTTGACAAAGGGTTGTCATCTTATGGCGTCTCTGATTTCGGAATTTCTGATTCTTGGATGTCCTAGGGTTGTAATAGCTCGGCGATGTCCTCAACGTCTTCTAGGGTGGTTCTACATCTTCTATGGTAAGGCTCGGAGGTGAAAGGTATGATGGTTCAGTTTTTTTGTGATGTTTTTTATTTCGGATTTATTCACTTTGGCTTCTGGTACGTGATGCTTGGTTATCGGTTGCGTGTGATTGATATCGTGGTGTCAATGTCACCTATATTGCACTGCTATCGGTTCATAATTCTTCCCCTATCCCCTGATTTCCTTAGTTCATTGGACTCAACATCTGGTGTGGGTTCTTCCTTAGTCCAGACTTACCTAGTTTCAGCCTAGAGAGACGCTTCTCGTTTAGGTCGTCTTGGTTCCCCTCCCCGGTGGAACTCCACTGGTGTGTTTGCGGGGTTATCTAGCCCTTGGTGGTGCTGGAATGAAATTTCACATCCTACATCACCTACCCCATCATGATTCTTGATGATAAATAGAATAAGGGTGGCTAGTGGGATCATTGTAGTGGGGCACTTTCTGGTGTTTTTAGGAATCCCAGATGCAATCCCCAATGATGATTTGTTTTCTGATGGTGATTATGGGATAATAGTGAATGGTTTTATAATGATCCATGGATGGAGAATTTTAGTTCAAGGATGGTATTTTTGTGGCTTGTGCTTTGTGGTTTGAGAGTCAGTACAACTATTCTTTTATAGGAATGACTTTATATGGGGTTTAGAGTAGAGGTTTTCTCCAGGTTTCACTACTAAAAAAACATTTTCTACGTCTTCATTTTTTTACGTCGGTTATTTATAACCGATGTGAAAAGTCGTATAATTGATTTATAATGTCGGTTATAATATAACCAATGTTAAAAATGCATTATGTAGATTTATCACGTTGGTTATTTTATAACTAACATGATAAATCAAATATATCACTATATCACGTTGGTTATTTTATAACCGACGTGATAAATCCATTATCATTCTTTATCACATGGGTTATAAAACAACCGATGTGATAAATCCAATTTTTTACACCGGTTATATAATAACCGACATAATAAATGATTTTATCACGTCGGTTTTAAAAAAACCGACGTGAAAGTTAAAATTTGGAATCACGCCAATAATGAGATCAATTTTTTTACAACGTGGCATTGAAATTTTCAATTTCTGCCTAATACTTCGCATATTGTGAATTTATTCTCAAGAGATTTTTGTTGATTTTCCACGTCGGTTATTATATAACTGACGTGAAAAATAATTTCTTATGACCTTTTCACGTCTGTTATATAAGAACCGATGTTAAAAATACATTTTTGTGACATTTTCACGTCGGTTATTAAATAACCAACGTGAAAAATTGATAAAAAACATGTATTTAGTTTCCTAATCTTCTATTTGATAGGTCTCGGAGCTCAAATGGAGTTCTGGATCAAAATTTATAGCCATCAAAATTAGATCACCTCTAAACGAAGTCTTAAAAAATGTCAACTTTGGATGACCATAACTTCTGATCCGTAACTCTGTTTTTGCTCTTCCACCAATAAAAACGAAGCTTGGAAAATTATCTACATGTTTTTAAACGTTTTTCACGTTTTTTTTAAAAAACCCGACGTGAAAGATGACTTTTAACTTTGGTTATTTAATAACGGACGTGAAAAATCAAATGAAAGTTGATTTTTCAAGTCGGTTATTAAATAACCGATGTTCAATGACATTTTTCACGTCGGTTATTAAATAAACTACGTGAAAAATGTATACAAACATGTAGATAATTTTCCAAGCTTCGTTTTGAGTGGTCACAGAGCTCAAACGGAGTTACGGATAAAATGTTATGGCCATCGAAAGTTGACATTCTTTAAGACTTTGTTTAAAGGTGATCAAATTTTGATGGCTATAACTCATGATCTGTAACTCCATTTGAGCTCTAGTACCAGTGAACTAGAAGATTAGGAAATTAACAGCATTTTCATTATTGATTTTTCATGTCTGTTATTTAATAACCGATGAGAAAAAGTCATAAAAATGTATTTTTCACGTCGGTTCTTATATAACCGACGTGAAAAAGTCATAAGAATTTATGTTTCACGTCGTTTATTTAATAACCGATGTAAAAAATCAGTGAAAATATCTTGATGATAAATTAGAAATACACGAAATATTAGGCGGCAATTGAAAATTTCAATGCCGCGTTGTAAAAAAATTGGAAATATTAGGTGGTAATTGAAAATTTCAATGCCGCGATGTAAACAAATTGATCTCATTATTTGCGCGATTTGAAATTTTAACTTTCAAATTGGATTTTTTTATAACCGACGTTAATGATATCTTTTTTATCTAGACAACACGGAATTTTAATTTTTTACAGCGCAAAATCGAAATATTTGATTGCCGCCTAAAACATTTAATACCACGTTTTCTTTTACCATATCATTTACATGTTTTCATTATGCACATATTGTTAACATTTTTTTTTGATCATTTATTTCAACCATCACCATCCAACCGATTCGACTCATTTTATCTTCATCACAAATCCATTATTTCTTCTTTTTGCGATCTTTTCATGGTATTTGTTTTTATTTTTCCATGATTTATGTTTTTTATGATTATTTTTCTTAATTTTTATACCATTTAATGGTTTTTATTTTATTACAATGAATAATAATGCTTCATATCATTGTAAAACTTCAATTCATCTTTCAGATTCAAAAAAAATTAAGATGAAGTTCTTCACTCCGCGATCTCATCAAGGCATTCGTTATTATTTTCCCATGATTTATGTTTTTTATGATTAGTTTTCTTAATTATTATACAATTTAATGATTATTATTTTATTATATTGAATAAAAATGTTTCTTATTTGGGTAAAAGTACAAATCCTCCTTCGGATTGAAAAAATCCTTTGAAGACGAAGCTTTCGTTGGCTCATTCGATGTTTCCTCAGAAAAAAAAATGAATCTTCTGATAGTCATAACTTTTAAACCGTAACTCCGTTTCAGCTCTACGACCTATCAAATCAAAGCTCGTGAAATTATCTACAATATCATTAAGATTTTTGCACATCATTTATTAAATAGTTAACGTAAAAATTCCTTTTAACGAAGGCTGTTTAAAAACCGACGTGAAAAATAGAGTTCTGTCATCATTTTTTTAAAACGAATGGTCTTTCACGTCGGTTTTTAAATAACTGACGTGAAAAATCAACAAAGAAAAGTTCACGTTGGTTATTAAAAAACCTATGTCAAAAAAAATTCCCTGATTTTCACGTCGGTTATTTAAAACCCGACTTGAAACATTGAGTTTCAACGTCATTTTATTTTTGAAAAATAAATGTTCTTTCATGTCGATTTTTAACTAACCAGCATGAAAAATCATGAAAAAAATATTTATAATTTCGGTTAATAAATAACCAACGTTAAAAATAATATTTTTAATGTCTCACGCAAACACGTCAGTTCAAAACTGACGTGAAAAAGCAAAAATAACCGACGTAAAAAACTGTTTTTGTACTAGTGTTTTTTTATTTCGGATTTGAATGTTTGATAGGGTATGTGTTTACCATTGATTCGATGCTGGTGTAGTCATGTAGGAGACTCCTTACCGTGAAGTGATGTGTAGGAGAAATTTATTTAATTTTTATGATGTTGGGTAGGAGCACTTCTATGTAGGCTTGAATGAGTTGTTTGATATTTATTTTTTGTATCATGGTTCCTTAAATGTCTTTTAGTTTGTGAAGTCATGTATGGTTTCTCACTTTTTCTTCAAAAGATATTGAATAATAAAAAATAAATTTTTCATTTTGGTATCACACTACAATCTAATCACAGTAGGCTCCTTCAGAAATCCATGAAGGATTCTCCTCAAGTGATCTTTTATTTTCTCATGTGTTACAAACCAGAGTATGTTGAATTTAGTCAACAATTAATTATTCATATGAGTGTATTCACTTCCCCAATGATTTATCTCATGAAATTATTATCAATGATAAACAACTTTTAATACCTTCTCATGTAATAAATATAAACATTTAACTACCGATTAAGCAAAGTGTTAGAGTGTATTATACTATATGATCAGAATACCAAATGACATAACCAATTATACCTTACAATTTCCCAAATATAGAAACCTGATAGAATACTTTATGATATCCCTATTCAAATAATAATATATAGCCAAATATTATTCATGCATAATAGAGTAATAAATATCAACTTCAACAGCTTCAAAATTTATCATGTATCTGCTAGTATTTTTTACATATTACCACAGATTTATTAATCACTATATCAATATCATATATATTCTAGCAGGACCATATGTAAGGTTTTTTTCATTATGTAGAAACAAATAGTACACTTTATGTCAGTGTATTCTTTTATTAAAAATAATCCAAAAATAAATAAATCAATTAAATAACTAGAATTTAGACCGTTTCAAATTTAATTCTAAATTTGACTAAAGTATTAAAAAATAATAATTACCTTGGTTTTTTATTTATATGGGGTTAATAATCACTAAAAATAGTAATAAAATTTAGAAAAATTATTTCATATCACTCCCACACTGAAATAATTGAATTCATCAGAAATGACAAGAAACTCAAGGAATAAAATTAATCCAAACAAGCATGAAACCATAAACTATATAATAAAGAAACAACTAACTAATTAATCATTGAATTTATCATTATTTATATATAATTTCATATCACATTTCCACTTACCTTTATCATTTATATAGTATTTAAATCCTTTATAACAATTAATAACATACCAAACCTATAATTTTACTCTCTTTAATCATTAAAAAATTAAACTAGTGTTTTTATAATTCACATAGTACATGTAATTTAATATATGATTACAACTACCCTATGTTCTCTAATAATAGTGAAAACTTTGATACTGAAAATAATTTATAATAGTATATTCTAATGTCAGTGGATAATAGAATTTAATGTGAAAAAATAGAGGTAGAAGTTGAATTTTTTATCCTTTAGGCACATTTCATGTAAACCAATTTCTAATATAAAATGTAAATGTTCCTCAACTAAACCCCTTATAAAATGTCCCAATACAAGCCCTAATTTTCTCCTTTTATCCTCTTGAATTGTTGAGTCCCAATCATATAATTAATAGTAGTGAAACTCATTCTCTTTTATCTATTGTTTCGGAATATTTATTTATTTTATTCCATTTTTTTATTCTAAAAATGTTTCCAGTTTTTAAATGTATAAAATACATTTTTTTTCATATATAGGTTTTCTAATTATTCAGAGAATAGTAGGGGAAGAAGTAAATTTTTTAAAAATTTATCTTAGAAACCACTACCCAAAATAATTTAAAAATAAACCCTTCACTCAAACAAAAAACTATCAACTTCATCCCTAGTTAAAATAATAAAACACCCTACCCCACAATAAATTGAATATATAACATGAAATGTATAAAATATATCAGTAGGAATATATTAAATAATGTTATAATATTGACTACCTAATAGTTAGTTCATGGTTTATCTGATTTAAACGGGGTTAATTTTCCAGATTTCTAAAAAAATTGTTTTTAATAAGGATTTTTAAAATTAATTATATCCTTCGTCACACATAACACAATCTGATCCTATTATATCAAAAAATAACAAAGAAAATTTCAAGATTCACTTGTGACCTAAGTCTATTGAGAAAGGGGTTATAAGGATGAAATTTATAATCAGTCATTGAATATCTCTCAGTTTGGGGAAATAAAAATATATAATATCAATCATGTAATGAGTATTCTTTTACAACTAATTTATATAAGTTCAATTACAATAAAATAACAATAAAATCACATTAGAATTCATGTAAACAAAAAAAATACCAAATGAGTAAAATCCTTATAACTAAAAAGAAATTTTTTCTATGAAGGCTATCATTTAATGACTAAAAATATTTAAAAAAGAATAACTTGAATATTCCTTTATAATCTTGGATCATATCCCAAATGGGTGATGTATTTGTAACAACATATAGTCTGTCATTCCCTTTTGATAAAGACTTATTGTTGGTCATTTTTTATTTCTTCTATGGATTCAACCACACTTGTTTTCACTCAATATTCGAATATTCAAAAAGTGTGTGGAGAGAACTATAGGAAAAGTAAAATAACCCACCAATAAAATTAAATTATATTTATAAATTTATTAGGATAAATATATAAAAAAGTTTCCTCCCATTCATTTGTTTTTTATCCTTCCTTATAGTAATATTTTTCTTATTAAAGGAGTAATAGCTTATCCATAGGTCCAAATTCCATTTATTCTTCTTTATAAACCTTTATAATATTATATTTTTATTATTTACCATATTTTAGTTGTGTTTTCCTCTCTGTCTAGGGATGTTTAAACATGTACCAAATTTTCTTGTACAAAATGGGGAAAATTGGTAAGGAAATATTAGTAATTTTTTTTTTACTCATATGAATTAATGTATTATTTTGACCAATTCTGGAAGTTTTTTTCTTATGTATAACAACTATAAATTATTATTTTTTTAATTATACTAACTCTTTATCTTTTATAGTTTCTTCTTTCATGTTCGTATTCACAGTCTAGGGATTTTTATAGGTCGAATAGACCAAAAAATTGAGATAAATAGGAGGTAGAATGTGATTCTAGTAAAAAATAAAAAAAATCTGAAAAGGATCACATCCCTTTGAAATTTCTACCATAAAATATTTCTCTTGGGTTTATTCCCCCAGATGGATCACATAACTATATAGGAGTGAATGATGATCCAAGTATTCTTCACAACCCTTAATTTCATTTAAAAAAATAATATTATAATATATTCCAACCCATATTCTTTATATTTTTTTCCATTTCTATATAAATTCTTAGAGAGTGGTTACCATCAATGGTAAACATTTCCTTAAATTTTCTAATTTTAATATGTTTATCCTTGAGTGTTTTTTTGGGAAGAAAATAACATCCAATAACCACTAGAATCTATTTTGGAGATGGTTTATCATTATGGTGATTGTGTGGGGGTATTTTAATTTTATATAAGTTGGGCACAATTTTTTAGTTTATTTCATCCTCTTATCCATTGGTATTCACTAATGGGTTCTCACTATATAAAATTAGAATTTGTTCTATGTACTCTTGTGGAAAAAGAGATTTGTTAGTTTGAAATATTTTAGAAATTTGCAAAACCTTCACCAAGGTAGTGATTATAAAAATATATATATTTTGTTCATAAATGTTGAAATTCATTATTGAATAATGGTAATAAATTTATACTAAAACTACATATAGAAAAGGTGAGAGAAAAGTCAAAAATATATAATGGAAAATAAAATACACTAATAAAAGAAATTATTTTTGGGGTCTAAAAATATAAGAGTGGTCCACTAGATTCCCAAAGTTAGTTATAGTGTTTTGATTTTGTAATGTGCCTAGAAACAAAAATATATATATTTTTAACTCATTCTAGTCACACTGACCATGGTTATCTCATGAAGAGTGGATCTGATAATCTCTCCGTTATTTTAGACTGATTTGTATTTTATCTTGATTTTAAATTATTTGAAAAGAAAAATTGTGTGGGGGGGTAATGTGAATAAATATAGGACATAAAATATCAGGCAATTAAAGTGTATATTGAACTAAATTATAGATAAAATAAAACATCTTTTGTTAGTATTATTGAATTCCCTTCACTTCCATTTATATTAGCCTAATTATCAACCAATCTTCACACTCGAATTTATTCATGGGCACCCCCATAGGTATTAATTATATGTTAATTCATAGGTTACCCAATAAACCCATCATTCAAAAGGTATCCACCTCCTTCCAAGTGGTAAAATTCAACACTCCACAATCGAGAAAGAACCCGAATCACTCCCCTGGGAAAATCCTGTTTAATATTCTCCAATTTAACCATTTATCCCACTATACATCAGTGAATGAAATGGAAGAAAAAAATTATATTTTGGGAAAAGATATGAAATAGGGATGATAATATCTATCACCAACCCCTTATCCCAAAAAATCCATGAATCTTTAATGATCAAACAAGATAGTAAAACATGAATGTGCAGTAGATCTAGTGAATTTTACAAAACCATACACCTAAACACCCTTAGGATAGCCCTACAAAAATTATTGTGTTAAAGATTTAAATTAAGATAAATGAAAGAGAATAATGGGAGTTACCAAAATAGTTTAATTGAATGAATTATTTTACTATAATATAGAAATAATGTAAAATAACAAACCTATCTAAATTAATCCATCATCAAAGGCTAGGGTCTCAAAAAATTTCCATATGGGAGAGAGGAAATTATTTATTAGATTAAATGGCCACCATTCTGCGCCATTATATTTTTTGTATCAAGTTTTCCTATGGATGAACTCTATGTTTAATATACTTGGGGTGAGACTCCTCTATACATACATCATCTCAAATCCACATATCATAGAAATCCTTCACATGATCACTACATTATGAAATATATGGATGTTTTTCAAGTGGGATATCACCTAATGCTTTCTCTAATTGGAAAAAAAATTTATAATTCATATAAATGGATAATCAGTAATATAATTTATGGAAATTTATTTTAATCCTATGTAGAAACCAGTTTGAATTGAATCCCACTTATGGGGGGGTTATTGTTTTAGGGGTGATGATTATTGTGTGTTTGATTCAGTTACTTTGATGCAATTAACTTCTTATATTTGGAGGGTCAATTCATGTTATCTTACATATGAAGGAATTTGTTATAGTTTTTATCCTAGTGCTTTTAATGTCTTATAGAGACCATAGATCATTATTTTTTCCAAAAGGGAATATATTTTGTAAAGAAACTTTTAATTATGAAAGGTAAAAATATATTATATATAATGTTTAATTTTCATAGATAACCCCTATAATAACTATTCAAATATATACATTTAAGTCATATCACTCTAGTGACAATGGAATTTATCTTATTTATGTAGAAAAATTTCTTACATTTCCTCCATAGTTATATAATAATCAACTAAATAATTCATTATTTATTATCTTATATTTCATATATAAAACTGGGATTTCTTATGTATGAGTTAAAAATATTACATATCCTAATTGAAACATATTTTAGGTTTTTTATTTTATAATAAAATCATTTAATCACTCTAAATATGTGAAGGATTATTTCCCAAATAATCCAAAAATAAATTAACGAATTAAAAATATCATTTAAGTCTCCCAAAAGATAATTAAAAATTAAACGAAATTATCATAAATGATAAAATTTCATAGGTTTTGAATTATGTATAAGGTTAATAATTTTTTAAAAATTAGAATAAAATTTATTAAAATTACTTCACATCATCTATGGGTCCAGATATTTATGAAATATCTTCTGAACTTGGTGATTATTTTATATGTAATCTTTTATTGATCTTATAATTTAGATTTTCAATATAAAAATTTCATTTTTTTTATCCCCATAGAAAAAAAGTAAACATTATTGGGACTTTAATTCATGTTTTGTCAATACACGGGGTCAATATAATATTCTTGAACCATAATTATTTCGAGGTGGTAAAATATCAAAGGATTTTTGGGCTACAAAATTTTTACATAATCTTACTCCAATTGTGAGGGAGGTCTCTGTTTAAAAAAATAAGCTTTCAAATTGACTAGTACCACTAAAATAGAGTTAAGAATTATGAAGTGCCGTCGTATGATTTGATCCTTATCATTTAATTCCATGTTTATCAACACTACAATACCATTATATTCTAGTGATATTGTATATATATTATCAAATATAATATATTTTTCCTAATAGAACCTCTGTAATTTCTTACCACCACATTTTACACCCTAATTGTTCCTTAGATACATAATATTATTTTTGATATACTTTTCACCTTGGACCTCCCATTAAAAAATACGAAAAACACCTCAAATTTTATATTAAACAAGTAAACCCATACATTACCTACATAACCATTGAATAATAAAAGTATATACAACAATCCTTCATGAGAATTAACTGGTTCATTCTCTAAAACATTTATATGTATGATCTCTAACATCGAAGACTAAAGTTTTATTAAAATTGTGATAAATTAAGCTTGTAATTTCCTTCCATGTATAAAACTCAAAAAATATTTGAAATCCAGATGACCATGCTTTAATAACCCTTTTTCCACAATGAATCACATGTTCATCTTACATAGGTACCAAATGTATCGATGAAAAAACAAGGGACATTCAATATTTTTCATACTTATAATTGATTCCCCACTAGATATTCATTTTAGATATAATTTAATATCTTGGACATATATCAAATCAATCATGTAATATTGTGTTATTTCAATACTCAAACTTCAAATATTGTTGCGAAACCTTATTTTTCTATAATTCCCAATGAAATTAGACTATTTTATAAGACTGGTATGTTTTAATCTCCTTAAAACAATAATAAGGTTATATTTTAAATTTATACATTCATGTCTCCCTTCCCCATGATCCCAAGAGCTTCATAATTAGATAGATGAACCATATATGACCTTTTAGAAACATAATTCACCATAAATCCCATATCTACCATAAAAAGGAATACGGACCCACAAACAATGATCCATGAATACAATGTAACATTAAATTTCAATCGTAAACTTCTCTCATATTCATCTATAGTGTTTGTAAAATATAGAATTTTTGGAATACCCCCTTCAACAATTTATCATACAATCTATGTAATTTTATGTTAGGTTCCGCTTATTCCTATAATACCAAAATATGGGATTGATCCCGGACAATTTACTTCAATTTCTCTCCCTTGATTTACATTTATGTTTTATTAGATCATTAAATTTAATTAAATGCACACTTCTTTTCACATTGAGTGTATATTTAATAGATACCTACACTTTCTTCCACCATAGGTTTTTATATAGACTGATATCATAGACATCATAAAATAACATGTATTTTTTCAAGAAATTATTATTAAAGTCACCATTGTGCCCTAAAATTATGTAACTAATTACAATACCATAAAATCTACCATAATAAAACTTATATATCTAAAAGAAAACCTCAAAATATTTAAATGTGGAAAAAAGAAAAAATGAATCAAAAAAATAGTAGAAACCATTAACATAATTTATCTTCACTAAGAAGGAAAAACTTCACTCCATTTATGAACTATGACACCACCCTCACACACTCAATAAAACAAAACATGGATGAAAAAAAAAAGTAAAAAAGTAAAAAACGAAGGGGGACAAGAGATTTAGATGGTTCAAACATTAGTCCTACATACAGGGGGCATTGAAAAAACAAATTCCATTAATTTTTATGGATCCACTACATTAAATGAAATGATATTTTCATAATAGATAACCCTTAATTTAACTCTTCATGAAACCAAATTACATTACCTAAAACCAGTATATATAGATATTTCTTCTTCCAACACCATTCCTTTCAAAAAATTAGAACTCTCACTGGAATGTAAATTAAAAGTGACATGAATTTTAACAGATGATTCGTTTTTGTGCTTAAAAATCGATGATTAATCATTGGCTCTGATAAAATTTTTTGGGATTTAGAACCACTATGTCTGGAAGAAAACATCAAAAACATAAACTACGATGAAAAATAAGAAATTCAAAAATATTGATAAATAATTTTAATCCAATGTTTTGAAAATGTAATGGAAAAATAAACCATAATTAATGTATTATATTTATTTCCTAAAACACATTTAAAACCAATAATCCTTTCAATAAAGTTTTTATGAGAAACTCAGACACACATTAAGAAGGTAAATAATTATTTTATATGGTTTGAAATTTAGTACGAAATCTGTGGGAGAGAACTGATGCATCACTTTATACTCAAAATTTTTGAAAGGATTAATTTCAAAATGTATTATGTTATTTGATTTTATATCACAAAAAGATAGATAGAATAGTGATCCATCCTCAACTATTTATAGTGGATCCTGTCATATCAATTAGTTTCACTACTTTCTAAAATTAATGGAGGCCTCAATGTTGGTATTGATCACCTTTGATTTCCCATAAGTTTCATTACCTCAACCAAAATATTGTAACGAGAAGTTCTTATTCAATAATTCATGAATATTCATCCTTTAGAAATCTTATAGTTACTCTGACACAACCACATAACACAACTTTAATGTATTTTCTTGCACACATCCATCATAAGGACATGGAAAACCAAACTCATGTTTCCAAAACAATATTTTCATACCTTCAATCCTCCTACCTGTCTCATGCTTCCATGATGCTCCATTAGCCAAAGTATCTAGTTATTGAGTCACTCCTTCCATATTTATGAAAAACTAATTAAATTAATATTTAATGATTCATAATATAATGATCAATCCAGGAATAATTGTCTATATAATAATAAATAATAATTATTAGAGCTTCCATAGATTCGCATAACTAGAATTTATATTAAAATTTTATTTCTAAAATATAGATGAGATACATTCAATATTCAATAGGATTATCATACCATATCACAATATTTTTAAAGATATATTCATGCCACAAATGGATTCTCAGACCATAGTATACTCATGTATTATTAAACATATTGAATTCTATATGATTAATTAAATTTAAGTATGTAAGATTTAGTAGTGAAGGTATATGTCACACTAGTTTTTTAAAAAAAATTAATAGGATTAAGATGTAATGAATGGATTGTTCCTTCATTAAAGTGAATACACCAAAATTATTAAACTATTAAGAAAAAAGGTGTGATGTTGAATTTTTTTCTAGGATCTTTGAAAAAAACATGGTTACACTATGAAGTTGTCATGAACCTTCCTCTGGGGATCATGCTTTGACTACCCTAATCCCACCTTCCATAGGCGAGGGGTTTATGACTAGCACCAAAAAGGAATATCCATATATCGAGAAGGCATTAACTTTGAACCTGTACAAACACACAATCCAAGAACACAACAAGAAGAAACCATGAAGTAAAATTCTATAGTAAAAAAGGGTACTGAAAGTAAAGAGGCTAGAATACAAGCCCAACTGAAAAGTACAAGTAAAATTGAAAAAAGACAAATTGCTCCTAGATCGTCCACTGAGGATCCTACCAGATGGGTAAGTACAGATCATTTCCATAGCACTCCACATCAACCTGTCTCCTCTGCATATCGTCTGGTCCTAGATCCCTCAAACCTCTGCCCACCTGCTCGTCGTCTGCACAAGACACAACAATGTGCGGGCAAAGCCCTTGCAGGGGTGAGTATAAAAATACTCAGTAGGGACCCCAGGACCCCCAAAGGTCTCACATAATTCCACAAAGGAAAACTAAAAAGCATGATATCAATCAAAAATAACAAAGAAATAGACACAGCTCAACCAGGTATAAGTAAAGCACAAAAGTATAGATGATTACTCGCGAAGCTAGATCATCTTATCCTATCAAGAGGCACTGCTACTGATCATACATAGTCTTACCCACATAGGATCGATAGGTACTAACCTCCGCTGACCCACACAGGATCTGATCCGACCAGGATCGATAGGTACTAACCCCCACTAACCTTTACAAGCTCTGATCCAGCAACTATCGATTGGCACTAACCCACGAAAGACCCACACATGATCTGACCCACACAGGATTGGTATGTTTCTGATCTATAGTGGGTCTCTCTAAGGCTGGTCCTCATCAGGTGGCGTACTGTTGATATTCACATGGTCATTAGAATGTTGATCCAAACCGGGTCGCTGGGTGTTGATCCACACATGATCGCTTAGTTTTGATCCACACAGGATCGCTATGTGTTGATTCACACATGATCAATAGATGAAAACCCACATAGTATTTCTTGGTACTAACCTCTGTGTGATCTGTCTCCAACCACTCCCTTACTGTCAGCCACTAGATTTCTGCTCATAGCACACTTGATTCTAGGAGAAATGATCCTCAAGACATCAGTCATATTTCAATTAGCATGAAGTCCCATGAAGTAGTATACTAATTATTTGTCATGTCATAAGGGTCCCAATTCAAAAGACAGCGTGTCAACTGGACGCTTGGTCTGTAATATATTGGCATTTTAGTGGGGAGGGACTAATTGGATTTGGAGTTGATCCAACCCAACTGTACTCAAACATTATCCAAAACTCTCATGGATTATTTTAAAGGGGCCACCTTGTCATTAGGGTCCTAATTCCACAGACGGTTCATTAATAAAATTCATGGTCTATAAGTTTCATCCATTTCCGTGAAACGGGGGGGTGATCACACCTCTGTCTGGACCGGCTTAGTTGGGCCACTAGAATATTCCAAAGGGACCTCTTCTCTAATGGGATCCCAAATCCACTAACGACTTGTCAAACGGACACCTCGTTTATCAGTTACGAGCGTTTATTTATTCGTTGGACGATTAGGTCTGGGACCAGTCTGACTTGGTCAGACTGGCCCTACACAATGGGTCCTAGGGTCTATTTGACCCCGCTGAGGTCTGTATCGTTAAGGGTCAGCCTGTTTCACTGGGTCTGGCTCGGTACAGTTTGTAGGCTCACGTTATGGTTGGTTCGGCCCGCCGAGAGGGGCTCAACCCACTCACACTGGCTCGCTAGGCCCCGGGTCTGGCTCGGCCTGCATTAGCTCAGTCTTCCAAAAGGAATATTGTTGCATCCTGCCAGCCCCGCACTTTTGGGGCCATTCACCTGTCTGTGGTCCACTGCCCCACCACATTTAATTGTCAGTCATTTGGCCGACCGTGATTCACCAACGCGGCACGGTGCAGGTAGCACCCCACACTCCCGCAGCCTCCTGCTGGCCACAGTGGCTTCTGCCGATGGCACCTAAGGGCACCACCTTTGTCCCACGCGGCTCGCTTAGGCCAGCCGCCTTCAGCCACCATGGTGCACCGTCACTAGCCTCCTTCCACCCCGAGTGCCCGGTTGTTGTGGGTCTTCTCCGGCCATCGCTAGCCGCCACCTACATGGAATGCCCAAGGTTTCCTCTATGGGAAACTATACGTGCTTTAGTGTCTGTTCTTGGTGCCATCTACACCTACGGCTCTCCGGCGCTGCCGCCGTCATAACATGACCCTCTATTTTACATTGCCATCAATTTGAGGAAACTATCCCCGAAGAACAGAGTTTGAGAAAAGAGACAAAGGGTCCATGCCTTGTTCATTTGGCCCGCTCCCTCTGCATTATTGTGATAGAAAGCGAGATAGATTTTAATTCATCAAATGCATCCTCAAAATAAACCCCTTACATGGAAGAGACATTCGTTGATGATGATCGATGAAACTCCCTTTCTTTGTTGTCATTGGTTCATGATTCAGTGGTGCTTATAACTGCTCACTAAAACCAATTTCATCTTCTATGTGGTTGGAATTGTGGTACTTCTCAATCCTTCTTCACTTTGTGAATTCCTTCCAACACTCCACCAAGATCTCTATTTAAATAGGAGAGGTAGTGGGTGATTAACGCATGTAGAATCAATGGGGTTCATATAATTAAGGAATATTCATAATTCCAATGGTGCTGTTACAAGAACAAATTGGTGTCAATCCATTTAATGGCTTGATGTTCCATTGGTCCCACCACCGCCACGCATCCGCTTGAGAAAAAGAAAATAAATAAAATTACACAACATGTTATTTTATTAATCTTTCAAAAGTCTGAAAAAAATAACTTTTTCACCTGACCTATTGTGGTCAAAGTGAAGACTCCCTTAAGAGAATCCCAGTGCTACATATTCAATAGTTCCATCATGTTTTTAATCCAAGAACTGGTTCAAAATATAGAAAATTCCGCCCATGTGTTTACTGAACGTACCTTAAAAAAAGTTCATAAATTATTTTCATGCACACCAGGCTTCAGAATCACACGCCGTCAATTTTCGTAGACTCATAAAAAAACCATATAATTAAAAATAATTACATGGAAATCTGGGTCTTTACATTCATCCCACTTTAGGTCTTTTTATCCCCGAAATCCACAACATAGACTAAGGAAACAAATAGAGGTGCTAAGAACGAATATGAGCATCTCGCACCCATCTCCTCTCCATGAGGTCCTCATACTGCCAGCGAACGTGCACTAGAGGTATCGATCATCCAAGATGTTCCTGCTCCTATCGATCCTTAATCTCCACTGGAAACTCCGTAAAAGTCTCCCCATCATCAATTTCTTGCTCACCCCAGTCAATAAGGTGTGACGGATCATGCACATAGTGCCTTATTTATGACACATTGAAAACATCATGTACCCGATGCATATGTGGGGAATGATATAGGTGATACACCACCTCACCAACTCTGGTATGAACCTGAAATGGTTTGATGAACCTCACAGATATCTTTCAGCCCTTGACAAATCTCCACAAACCTCATCTAGGTGAGTCCCATAAGAAGATATGGTCTCCCTCCTCGAACTCCCAAGGTTTCCATCTTCTATCAGTGCAAGACATCTATCTTCTATGTGCATTATTCATCCACTCCTAGATAATCTGCACCATCTTAATGGTATACCATACCAACTCTGGACCCATTAGTACTGACTCCACTGTGTATGTCCAGCAAAGAGGTGATCTTCATGGTCGACCATACAAGGCCTCAAATGGTGCCATACCTATGGTGGATTAATAGATGTTGTTTTATGAAAACTACACCGTGGGAAATTGATCCACCCAACTACTACCAAAATCTAGGACCGAAGCACGAAGAATGTCCTCTAGTGTCTGAGTGGTCTGCTCCATCTGATCATCCGTCTGTGGATGAAATGTGGTGATTAAACGTAGTTGGGTCCTGAATCCCTCCTATAATCCCTTCAAAAACCAGGATGTAAAATGTGCCTCATGGTCAGATAAAATCTTCAATTTCACCCCATGAATCAATACAGTCAATTTTATGTAGAGGCATCCCAAGCCCTCTACTGATCCCATCTCTCAGAAGGGTGGGAATTGGCCGACTTGGTGAGTCGGTCAATGATCACCCAGATGGAATCATGTCCCCTGGATGTCCATGGTGTCCCTGTCACAAAGCCCAGGGAGATACCATCCCACATCCAATCTGATACCACTAGTAGCTATGCTAAGCCTTCTAGAACATGATGCTTGGCCTTCACGTGTTGACAAATGAGGAATCATGAAACAAACTCTGCCATTGCCTTCTTCATCCCATGCCACCAGTACTGATGTCGGAAGTCTTGGAACATCTTTGCCACACAAGTATGTACCACCAGAGAAGATGTATCAAACTCCATCAACACTTCCTCCCATAGAACCACTAGTACCATGGTTTTTCCTCTGAAGGGGACAACGTTCTCCCCACCTTCAAAAAATCTATCAGGTTCTTGTCCTGTGGATATCTGAGCACATTGTGCCTCGTAGTGAATGTCCCCACATTGTATCTCCCAAACTTTCTGAAGAAATGGTAGATTGATAGTCATAGACTAGAGGTAAGCTACTACATCCTTATCCACAAAGTATATCTATATCGTGGCTAGCTACTCTGTAGCCTCACTCTGCAATTGTACACCAGACCTCCTACTGAGTGTGTCTGCTACTACATTCATCTTTCTAAGAGTATAGAATATTTCAAAGTCATAGTGTTGGAGAAAATATATCCATCGTCGCTTTCTTAGGTTCATGTCCTTCTATGAGAAGATATACATGAGACACTTGTGATCATAGTAGATTATAAAACATTCGCGCATCAATTTGTTTTGTTGCATCTTCATGGAGAAGACCATTGCTTCTAACTCTTGGACTTGGGTAGCTTAGTTCTTCTCATGTTGTCTCTGATGTTGTGAACCATAAGCAATCTCTACTCGCTCCTACATCAGGACAAATCCATGTCCAGTCCCTGACACATCACGGTAGACTACATAACCAACGCCCTCTTCTGGTAGCTTCAAGATGGGGGCACTCATTAGTCTCTGCCTCGTCTCCTAAAAACTCTGCTCGCATTATTCATCCATATGAAGGGTTTTCCCCTATTTTTCAATGATAAAAAGGGTCACACAACTCTTGAAAAGTTAAGTTCAAATATTTGGTAGTACTCACCCAACCCCAGGAAACTCTGCACCTTGGTCACACTTCTGGGTGGCTCCAAAGAAATCATAACCTCTATCTTTGCCGGATCCACTACAAATGTAGTCTCTAAGATAACATGTCCTAGAAAGTGGACCACCCCTATTAAAAACTGGCACATAGAGATTTTAACATTAATTTTGTGCTCTCTGAGTGTATCCATTACTATCTATAGATGATAGGCATGCTCCTCCTCCATCGCTGAGTACACCAACTTGTCATTAATGAAGACCACCACAAAGTGATTGAGGTATGGCTATAAGATCATATTCATGAGTCCCACGAACAATGTTGGGGTGTTGTTCATGCCAAATGGCATAACTAAGAACTCATAGAGGCCATACTGACATCTGATGGTCATCTTCTACACATCCTCATCTTGTACCCGAAGCTGATGATAGCCTGATATGAGGTCTATCTTTAAAAACCAATGAGCTCCCTTCAGCTGATCTAAAGGATCATCAATCCTCATAATTGGATACTTGTTCTTCACGGTCACCTAGTTCAGGTGCTGATAATCCACAGAGAGCCTCAAACTCCCATCTTCCTTCTTGGAAAAAAATCGGGGCTGCCCAAGGAGAAACACTGGGCCTTATGAACCCCTTCCTCTGTAAGTCCTCTAGTTGTACCGGTAACTTACGAAGCTCCACAGGATCCATCCGATATGCTGGATTAGATATTGCCATAATAACGAGGTACATGTCGATTTATAAGTCCACCTCTCTACGTGGAGGTAGTCCGGAAACAACATCAAAGAAGACATCGGCATACTGCTCCACCCCTACATGATATCTTGGATTATCAACATCAACTTCTCTGAGGGTAAGGCTATCCAAATGATGTGTGATCAACTACACCCTCCTCCGGGTATGTCTATCTTGTGTTGCACAGGTTCCCTTCTCACCGATGAAGGGAAACCTGGTCCCATCCTCACAGACACACCACAATTTTCGCCTAATATAGTCAATTTGAGCAACGCCTATGGATAACAAGTCCATACCCAAGATGATGTCAAAAGGACTCGATACCGCTACTAGAAGATCCCAGTTGAATCTCTTGCCTCCAAGAGTAAGCTCATACTGTCATAACTACAGTGTAATCATCAGATCTTCTCCCGTTTGAGTCTCTAATTGTAATGATCGAGCCAATGGCTCCACCGGAATCTACGATCTTCAAACGAGAGCCATGGAAATGAAAGATTGACTGGAACCTATGTCTAAAAGTACTAAAGATAATGTGGAGTTGTCAAAGGTTGTACCTAGAATCATCTCTGGATCGTCGTGGTCATAGGCCTCAGCTACATGGAGCTGATCTCGTCCCTATTCTCCAGTTTCCTATGGTTGGGGTGGACCACCTTGAGGTTGTGGCAGTAGAACCTTGAACCATCATCCACCTCCTACTGCACGACTACTCCTCTGCCACATTTGTCTCCCTACAAATCTCATTGCTCGAATCGCTTCTTCTTCCTTGGCGGTCCCCCGACCATCAGCTGATCGTCGGTATGATGGGTCAGGCAGTCACGAGCCATGTGGCCCTACCCACCGCACGTGAAGCAGACCCTACCTCCCAGCTGACCTCCACTCCCTTGCGCGCTCCACAATGCTAACCATGTATCCCGAGGTCGTCCACTAGAAGGTCTTGTCTACTTAGACCTTTGTTTCATCTATCTACTACCAGCCGTAGAGGAATATGCTACATGTCTCTTGGTGGTGGTTCTTGTTGTCGGTGGATGCTCTGCAAGGAATCTCTCTGCCATGTGTTCTCTCTATAGCACAACAGTATGCGTTGGGATGCTAAGAGATACCATCAAAGATCTAATATCTTGTCGGAGTCCCTTCTTGAAGGTCTATACCCTGGATAAAGGGTCTCTCACAAATTAATTAGAGTAGCGTGAGAGGTTGATGAACCTCTCTGAGTACTGGTCCATGGTTAGGCTACCCTGATGTAAGTGTAGGAGCTCCTAAATACACATATAGTGAAGAGTCGTTGGGACGAACTCTGCCCTGAAGAGGCCCTTGAAATATGCCCAAGTGAGGGTTGCCTTATCGTGCATCTAGAGCGTTAGGCTACACCATATCCCTACTTCTTCCTGGAAAGTATTGTAATCTAGGATCACCATCATGTCGACTTGTGTCCCAAAAAGGCAAAAAACTCAGGCCACAACCTCCAGCCAGTCCTCAGCCGCTTGCGGATCAGTCTAACCTCGGAACCTCGGAGGCCTCTACTGCTAAAACTCGTGCAACGCGCTCAGTCGGCGTGCATCTTCTACGAGTGGGGCTAGAGTCAATGGCTTCCCAATGGGTAGTGGTGTTGTGGGTACACCACCTGATGGTTCTAACACCATAAGATGGCCTTGCACTGAGGAATCATCGCTCGGTGTGCCATCATCATGTACTCTCTTGGTAATCCTGGTCGGCTGTTTATGTGGCGACATACAGAAATAAAACAGGTGCACCACTATCAAAAAGTTATACCTGGTGAGGTGAATCAAAGATATCATATGTAAAACACTTCCAAAACACAGGCAATCAGTGTTTTTGTGCACTCGGTCAGAAATCAGGAATCAGGATCCTAGTGTACGGATACGTCTACCGCCACACCAACACTGGATTCCCCAAACTGAAAACCACACTCAAAACACTTAACACTATTGCTCCATTAAAAAGATCAGAGTCCTAGTTATTCAGTAGAATAGACTACTCTAATACCACTTTATCATGACCTATCCTCCAGGGTCCATGTCGTGACTACCCCAAGCCCACTTTCCATCGGCCAAGGGTTGGAGACTAGCACAAAATATGTGTATCCCTATATCGGGAAGGAATTTCCTTAAAGACTGTACAAACACACAATAAAAGAACACAACAAGAAGAAACCACGAAGTAAAATGTTGTAGTAAAAAAGGGTACTGAAAGTAAAGGGGCCGAAATATAATCCAAACTAAAAAGTACAAGTAAAACAGAAAAGAAAAAACAACTCCTAGATCATCCACTGACTATCCTACCTGAAGGGTAGATACAAAATATTTCCACATCACACCACGTCATCTTATCTCTTTCGCATACTTTCTGGTCCTGGATCCCTCAAACCTTAGCCCAACTGCTTGTTATCTGCACAATACACAACAAGGTGTGGGTGAATCCCGTGAAGGGGTGAGTATAACAAAAATTAGTAGAAACCCCGAGACCCCAGAAGGTCTCACATAATTCCACAAAGGCAAACCACAAACCATGTTCCCAATCACAATGTAGAATGAAATAAACACAACTCAACCAGGTATAAGTAAATCAAAAAAGTACAGATGATTAGTCATGAAGCTAGATAATATTATCCTATCGAGAGGAACTACTGCCGACCATACTAAGTCTAACCCGCACATGAACAATAGGTACTAACCCTCGCTAACCCACACATGATCTGATCCGCCCAGGATCAATAGGTACTAACCCCCGCTGACCCACAAAGGATCTGATCCGCCTAGGATCGATAGGTAATAATGTCACGACCCGTCTTCGGGGCCCATGTTTTGACTACCCCAAGCCCAACTTCCATAGCCCATGGGCTGGCGACTAGCACCAAAGGCGTAGATACCAATAAAAGGGAAGGAATTTTCCTTTATATAAGAAAGTAAAAACAATAGATTACACAAGTGAAAGTAAACACTAAGTAAACTGAGAACAAAACTAAGTGCGGGAAAGTAAATGGGCCAGATTACAAACCCAACTGAAAGTACAGTACAACAGAAAAGAAAGAACAGATGCAGTAAAGTAAACCAGCAACCATTGAGTCAACCTCCGGATATCCCACCTAAATGGTGGGTAAAAATGATATCCTCAGCTCCTCGGGTCCGGTCGTCGGCTCCGAGTACGTTCCGCCAAGTGGTCCACCTCCAGGTACCGTCCCGCTCCACAAGACTCCACCTCGATCAGTGTTGTCTGTCGTCTACATCCAACACAACATAGTGCGGGCATAGCCCGTGCAGGGGTGAGTATACGATACTCAGTAGGGACATCGAGACCCCCGAAGGTCTCCCAGAATCCACAAAGGAAAAACCACAAAGGAAATTTACAAACACAAAGTATCAACCAACTTTACTTTAGTATATGCCAATATATATACCTAAGTAATCAATTCCAGTTCGGCTCCAACTCATGAGCCCATGTTCAACCCATTCCACACAGGAAAGCACAACCCAGTCCACACAGCAAATCAAGTCAATCACATCGATGATAATGACTGAAAGTCAAAACTCATCTCACACAGGTATACTACTTATGTAGAGGGGTGGAGATGATCAGATGTAGCCTCTGAATCATCTTCTTTGCCGAACCCACGTAGGTTCCAAGTATAGAAGCCATCGCTGCCGAACCAACATAGGATCCAAGTACCATAACCTTCACTACCGAACCCACGTAGGATCCAAGTATAGTCTTCCTTGCTACCGAACCCATGTAGGATCCAAGTACAGTCGCCATCGTCTTCGAACCCATGGAGGATCCTAGTATGGTATTCGTCGCAGTCACAGCCAGCTCTAGGGTTCCCGCACATAGCTCGCTCGATTTTCGGAGGGTCCGCTCCTCGAGTCAAAGATCGATACATCAAATGTCACAAAGTACAGAGTTGATGTATCCCGTAGTTTCGTTCCTTTCCACAGGGGGAAAACTAAGAAAAACGTGCCCAAGTCACGGAGAACAAGACAACCAAGCCATTTCTCTAAAGTACACGGCGTGTAGGTAAGCGATACACGCTTTCTCATCAGACACCGAGTACCGCCCATGTGAAACGGCATGTATCGTAGGGCTGGTCGTGTAGATAAGAAGTACATGGCATGTGGTATGGTTACACATCGTGTCCAAACCTCTAGGGTCGGTTCCATGTGCGCTGGCCACGCCTAGCCGTGTGGTGGAGTACATGCCGGTGTAATCCACCCAGTGTCCGTGTATTCCCATAATACACGTTGAGTCCTCACGAAGCCGCTTCTACCTTGGTGAAGGTAGTACATTCCATGCCTCTTGGCTGTGTGGTTCTACTTGTGTCCATGTATCTCCCAGACTACACGCCGAGCCTTGCGAAACTTCTTCTGCCTTTCAATGAATAGAATACACGCCTTGTTATTGGGTCGTGTATTTCTGTCTGTGTCCGTGTATTTTCCCTGAATACACGCCATATCCATCGAAGTCTCCTATGACAAATAGTGTGGAGAGTACACGCCAAGTGTCTAGAGTCACACGTCGTGTACTACTTTTCTAACGTCTGAAATGGAAGCCATAGTATGCTTGTGCTACACGGCATGTGCTCCTGGAGTACACGCCGTGTATTTTGTAATTTTCCAGAAACGATGCCTCTGGCCAGCATGCCTCCCGAGGTGTCCGTTCATCGTTCCGATGATCCGATTTCTATGAAACATCTGCTTCTAGGTCGCCTCGACGCTCTGAGGTCATTTACGATGTTTTCGGGCCTCCGATTGGCTCCGAAAACATAGCTTGATTCACCGCTCAAGAATGGCTGAAGAACTCCCCAAATTCACAAGAACGGCAGAGGAATCAGACCGTGTTAGTTTGGTCTGGTCCCTTCCGCATTAGTCTGATAACAAGCGGTTTAAGAGGAACAACAACATGGAAGGAAAACCAATTATTACTCAATCCAAACACACCACTACCTCAACAAAAGATATTTAATGTCGGGCGTCGATCTTGAAGGCATCGCGAGGTGCGTAGACATCGACGTAGAGCGTCTGAGGAGGAAGCGGTGTCTCCCCTTTTTATCACGGAGAGAAGAAAACAAAGCATGACGTCGTTGGCGAGTTCCGGCATCGGTGTCTCCTCCCTTGTCACTGAGGAAGAAGAGGATGGTGAATCCGAGGTCGCCGAGTCGATGCTCTTCGTCAGAGAGTTGGCGTTCTTCAACAAAGGATATGAAGCGTTCTTCGAAAAACAAGAATTCTCTCCCCCAAAATCTCAACACAACAGGCCAACCAAAAAATAATATAAGGTTTCTCTTTATTTTATTTAATCATTCCATCCATTTCAAAATTTAAATTTCAAAACACTTAATTAATTAATTGAAGTGGTTCAATTAATTGTTTAAAGTGTGTTGGCAAGAGTTATGAGGGAGAGAGAGAGAGAAGGTGGAAAGGTTTCACAATATTAAGAAGGGGTTTTAGGAGTTTTAGAGAATATGAAGGGTTGGGGCTCTTGTGGGCCCCACCTCACATTTATACTCACATGGGTAGTTAGGATGCTAGTGGGTCCTACCCTAACTCCCCCATGTTGGATAAAACCGCCTTAGATATAAAAATAAAATTGTAGGACAATTTTATTCACTTCTCATTTAATCCACAAAAATTTAACTTCTTCTCCCGTGCAAACGCATATATGGTAAAAGTCCTCCTAAAAAATTACCGGCGCTGCGAGTTCATCGGTGCCCTCATATTTCAATTCCGATCACTGGTTTAAAAGATAGAAAAAACATGCTCGTTCGTTTACTGAACATACCCAAGATAAACTTCGAAAATTGATTCCAGGCACACCGGGCCTCGTAATCAAGTCCCATCAGAAGCCACATACTCATGAAATTCCAAAGTATTTAAGAAAAAAATTTATTTGAAATTTCTGGGTCTTTACATTACTCCCACCTCATAGCTTTACGTCCCCGTAGAGCTACATCATAAACTATGGAAACAAATGCGGGTACTATGCACGCATCTGAGTCTCCCGCTCCCATGTGCTCTCCTGGAGGTTCTCGTGATTCCAACGAATGCGCACCAAAGGAATCGACCGTTCACATAGGACCCACTCCTGTCGATCCTTGATATCCACCGTAACCTCTGTGAATGTAGCCCTGTCATCGATGTCCATCTCCACGTGATCAATGATATGTGTCGGGTCGTTCATGTATCTCCTCAACTGAGATACGTGGAAGACGTCATGCACCCGGTGCAACTGAGGTGGAAGGGCCAGGTGATAATCCACCTTGCTTACCCTACTGAGGACCTGGAATGGTCTGATGAAGCACGGAGATAACTTGTTGCCCTGGCCAAATCTCCATAATCCCCGTCGAGGTGAGACCCGTAAGAAAACGTGGTCGCCATCCTCGAACTCCAGTGGTCTCTGTATCCTATCAGCAAAGGACTTTTGTCTGCTCTGTGCAGTCCTCATCCGCTCATGGATGATCTCCACCTTCTCAGTCGTAGCCTGGACCATATTTGGTCCTACAAGTGATGACTCCCTAGGGTCAGTCCAGCACAAAGGTGATCTACAAGGTCGGTCGTATAGTGCCCCGTATGGTGCCATCCCGATGGTGGAGTGGTAGCTGTTGTTGTATGCAAACTCCACCAAGGTTCTATGGCCCTCCCAGCTGCGACCCAAGTCGAGGAAACATGGCCGGAGCATGTCCTCGAGTGTTTGAATGTTCCTCTCCGTCTGGCCATCCGTCTGAGGATGAAAGGCAGTGCTTAGGCATAGCTGCGTCCCAAATGCCTCCTGCAACCCCTTCCAAAGCCGGGAAGTAATGTGAGCATCCAGATCGGAGATGATAGATGATGGAACACCATGAAGCTATACGATTTCCAGAATGTAGAGGTGTCCCAATATCTCCACTGAGCCCTGCTCTATGATAGGTTGGATGCGGGCTGACGTGGTGAGTCGGTCGACAATCACCCAGATGGAGTCGTGTCCTCTGGAAGTATGTGGAAGTCCCGTCATGAAATCCATGGATATTTTGTCCCACATCCACTCTGGAACCTCTAGGGGTTGTACCAAACCTGTCGGTACTTGGTGCTCCACCTTCACCTGCTGGAAGGTGAGGCATCGTGAAAAGAACTCTGCCACAGCCTTCTTCATACTCGACCACCAGTGCTATCATCTCAGATCCTGGTACATCTTCGCTACTCCTAGATGTACTGCCAAAGGGGAATTGTAAAACTCCCTTAGCACCTCCTCCTGTAATGAAACCGGTACCATGGTACGTCCCCTGAAGAGGATGACATGCTCTTTTCATACAGAAAATGCATCAGGTGCCTGTCATGTGGATATCTACGCACGTCACGTCTCACAGTCAACATCCCCATGCTATGTCTCTCTGACCCACTGAAGTATTGGAGGAGTGAATGTGAGTGACTGTAGAAAGGCTTCTCCATCTCTATCCATGAAAGATATCTCCAATGCGGCTAGATGCTCCGTTGCCTCTCCAAGTAGTTGAATTCGTGATCTTCTGCTGAGATCATCAGCTACTATGTTCCCCTTCTTAGGAGTATAGACTATCTCAAAGTCATAGTCCTGGAGGAACTCAAGCCATCGCTGCTATCTCAGGTTCAGGAACTTCTGTGAGAAGATATACCTGAGACTCTGGTGGTCAGAGTAGACTGTAAAGTGCTCGCCCTTAAGATAGTGCTGCCACATCTTCAAGGCGAAGACCACTGCTGTTAACTCCAGGTCATGGGTAGCGTAGTTCGGATCGTGCTTCCTCAACTGTTTTGAACCATAAGTGATCACTGCCCGCTCATGCATCATTACACACCCAAGTCTGGTCCCTGATGCATATCAGTAAACTACGTACCCTATGCCCTCCTCCGATAGCCTAAAGATGAGTGCACTGGTCAATCACTGCCTCAGCTCCTGGAAGCTCTGCTGACATCTATATGTCCACACGAAGGGTTTTCCCTTCTTTGTCAAAGATGAAAGCGGTGATGAATCTCCGGAGAAGTCTGGAACAAATCTCTGATAGTACCCATCCAGACATAGGAAACTCCTCATCTCTGTCACGCTTTTGGGTGGCTCAAAGCTAGTACTTCCTCGATCTTCGCCGGATCCACCGCAACTCCTGCCTCAAAGATGACATGCCCCAAGAAGTGGACCTCTTGAATCCAGAACTGACACTTCGAGAGCTTACCATAAAGCTGGTGCTCTCAGAGTTTTTCCAGTACAACCTGCAAGTGGTTGGCGTGCTCCTCCCTAATAGTCGAGTAAATTAGTATTTAATCGATGAAGACTACAAAAAAACGATCTAGGTAAGGCTAGAAGATCATGTTCATGAGACTCATGAACACTGCTGGTGCGTTGGTTATTCCGAATGGCATAACCAAGAACTCATAGTGGCCATACCGACACCTGAAGGCCGTCTTCTGCACATCCTCGTCTCAAACTCTGAGCTGATGATAGCCTGACCTATTGTCTATCTTCGAGAACCATCGTGCTCCCTTGAGTTGTTCAAAGAGTTCGTCAATCCTATGAAGTGGATACTTGTTCTTTATGATCACCTGATTCAGGCAATGGTAGTTGACACATAGTCGTAAGCTCCCATCCACCTTCTTGGCGAATAAAATTGGAGAATCCCAGGGTGAAAGACTGGGTCGGATGAATCCCTTTCCCTGCAAGTCCTCCAGCTGTACCTGCAGCTCACGAAGCTCAGCGGGAGCCATCCATTACGCTGGAGGAGAAATAGGGGCTATCCTGAGGTACAAATCAATGTATAAGTCTACCTATCTACGATGAGGTAGTCCTGGAACGTCATCAGGGAAAACTTCCACATACTGATCCACCACAATAGGCAAACATGGACTCTGCACATCAACTGCTCTAAGGATGAGACTAGCCAACTGATGTGTGATTAGCCTCCCTCTCCTCTGCATAAGTCCATCATGTGCTGCCAAGGTTCACTTCTCTCCAGTGAAGGTGAACCTGCTCCCATCTGTGCGGACACACCACACTTTTCGCCTAATACAGTCGATCTGAGCATGGACTGTAAATAACCAATGCAGTCCCATGATGATGTCGTAAGGTCTCGATGCCGCTACAAGAAGATCCAGCCAAAGCTCTCACCTCCTAGAGTAATCTTACACTGCTGGCACTGGTGCGTAATCGTCGAGTATACTCCCATAGGAGTCTCTATCCATAAGGATCGAGCCAACAACTCTGTCGGAATCTCCGAGATTCGAACAAGGGAAGCAGCAATGAAATAATGACTCACTCATGTGTCAATAAGAACAGCAGAAAGGATGTAACAGACATAGAAAGTACCTCGAATCATCTCAGGTGGGTCGTGGTCATAGGCCTTGACTGCCTGGAGCTGAGCCTTCCCTTGTCTGCTAGCTCCCTGTGGTCGGGGTGGTCCTCCTGGTGGTGGTGGTTGTAGAGCCTCGAAGCGTCGTCCACCACCAGCTGCTCGGCCAGCTCCTCTGCCTCTTCTGCCATCTCCCTGCGGACCGCCACGGTCGAACATATTCCTCTTCTTGGGTGGTCCCTCAACCATTTTTTTCTCCTCTGCATGGCGGGTCGGGCAGTCACGAGCCATGTGGACCAACCCTCCCCATGCATAGCACTGCCTGCCTCTCATATGACTGGCTCTACTGCGTGTGCCCTGCACCTCCAAACCATTATCCTGAGGTTTCCCACCTGATGGCCTGGTCCGTTTGGACCTCTGGTACATCTGTCTACTACCGACTGCAAAATACTCTGCTATGTGTTTCCATGCGGTAGGCCTCGATGTTGGCGTAGTCTCAGTAAGGAAGCTCCCCACAAGAAGGGCTCGCTCCAGTACTCCTACCTGCATCGGAATGCTGAGGGAGATCATCGAATCCCTGATCTCATGCCTCAGTCCCTGCTCGAAGGTCTGGGCCGGGAAGAATGGTTCTCGTACCATGTCCGTGGAGTAGTGAGAGAGGTTGGTAAACCTCACCGAGTATTGGGATACTGTCATGTTTCCCTGCCACAGCTGTAGTAACTCATGGATGCGCACCGCATGGAGGGTGGCTGGAATGAACTCCGAGCGGAAGAGGATCTCGAAGTCCGTCCAAAGTAGAGATGCCTCATCATGAACCTGTAGAATCAAGCTCCACCATCTACCTACTTTTCTGTGCAGGAGACTCGCCGCAAGGATCACCATAAGGTCAGCCGGTGTCCCTACTAATCTGAAGACTCGTACGATAGCCTCCAGCCAATCATCGGCTGCTTGAGGGTCTGTCTCTTCGTGGAACCTAGGAAGCCTCTGTCGCTGAAGCTCGTGCAGTGCACTCAGGCGGCGTTCACTCTCCACTGCTAGGGCTGGTGGTATCGGTGGCCCAGCGGGTAGAGGTACCGCTGGTGCCTCCGCTGTAATGGGGCCCTGCACCGAGGCCTCATCACTCGGTGGGCTGCCATCTCACACAAAGCTCGGAACCCTAGCTGGCTGCCTTCAAGGGGCCATCCTAAAAAGTAACAGGTTCTCCATGGTTAATACAGTATACCTGGTGAGTTGAATCTATGTAATCACAAAGAAAATTTTTGAAACACACATGAAATCAGTGTTTTCGAGCACTGAGTCGGAAATCAGAAGTCATGGTCCTGGTGTATGGATACGTCGGCCGTCGCACCAACACTGGACTCCCTGGACTAAAAATCACACTCAATACTCTTAACATTATTTCTTCATAGAAGAAATTATCAGAGTCCTGAGTTTTATGGTAGAACTGACTCCTCTGATACCAATTTGTAACGACCCATCTTCGGGGCCCATGTCGTGACTACCCCAAGCTCGCTTTCCATATGCCAGTGGCTAGAGACTAGAACCAAAGGCGTAGATCCCGATAAAAGGGAAGGCATTGCCTTTATATAAGTAAAGAAACACAATAGAGTACGCAAGATGAAGTAAACACTAAGTAAACTGAGAACAAAATTAAGTGCTAGAATGTAAATGGGCCAGAATACAAACCCAACTGAAAGTAAAGTACAATATAAAAGAAAGAACAACTGTAGTAAAGTAAACCAGAAACCACTGAGTCGTCCTCCAGATATCCCACCTGAAGGGTGGGTACAAATGATCTCCTCAGCTCCTCAGGTCTGGTCGTCCGCTCCGAGTACGTCAACCCAAGTGGTCCACCTCTAGGTATTGTCCCACTCCACAAGACTCCACCTCAATCAGTTTTGTTTGTCGTCTACATCCAACACAACATAGTGCGGGAATATCCCATGTAGGGGTGAGTATACGATACTCAGTAGGGACCCTGATACCCCCGAAGGTCTCCCAGAATCCACAAAGGATAAACCACAAAGGAAAGATACAAACACAAATTATCAACCAACATTACATAGGTATATTCCCATACATATACCTAAGTCATCAATTCTAGTTTGGCTTTAACTCACGAGCCCAAGTTCTACCCAGTCCACATAGTAAAGCACAACCCAATCCACAAAGGAAAGCAAGTAAATCACATTGATGATAATGACTGAAATTCAAGACTCAGATCACACATGTATACTACTTACGAAGAGGGGTGAAGATGATTAGATGTAGCCTCTGAATCATCTCCTCTGTCGAACCCACATAGGATCCAAGTACAGAAGTCATCGCTGTTGTACCCACGTAGGATCCAAGTAGAGTAACCTTCGCTGTCGAACCCACGTAGGATCCAAGTACAGTCGTCCTCACTGCTGAACCCACGTAGGATCCAAGTACAATCACCATCGTTGTCGAACCCACAGAGGACCCCAGTACAGTATTCGTCGCAGTCGTAGCTAGCTCTAGGGTTCCCGCACACAGCTCGCTCGATTTCCAGAGGGTTCGCTCCTCGAGTCAAAGATCGATTCATCAACTATCATGAAGTCTAGAGTTGATATATCCCGTATTTTTGTTCCTCTTCATAGTGGAAAAACTAAGCAAAACGTGCCCAACTCATGGAGAACAAGATGACCAAGCCATTTCCCTAAAGTACACAGCGTGTAGTTAAGCGATACATGTCGTGTCCAAACCTCTAGGGTCGGTTCCATGTGCACTGGCCTTGCCTGACCGTGTGGTGGAGTACATTCCCATGTACTCCACCCTGTGTCCATGTATTCCCGGAATACACGCCGAATCATCAAGAAGCTGCTTCTGCCATGGTGAAGGTAGTACACGTTGTGCCTCTTGGCCGTGTGGTTCTGCCCGTGTCCTTGTATCTCCCAGATTACATGCCGAGCCTCGCAAATCCTCTTATGCCTTTATATAAAGATAATACACGCCATGTTACATGGCCGTGTATTTCTATCCGTGTCTGTGTATTTTCCCTAAATACACACCATGTCCATCGAATTATCCTCTCACAAACAGTGTGGAGAGTAGACGCCATGTGTCTAGAGTCACACGTTGTGTACTACTTTTCTAAAGTCCGAAACGGAAGCCACAATTTGCTTGTACTATACGGCGTGTGCTCTTAGAGGACACACCATGTATTCTGGAATTTTCCAAAAATGACGCCTCTGGCCAGCACGCCTCCCAAGGTGTCCGTTCTTCATTCCGATGATTTTATTTCTATTAAACACTCGCTTCTAGGTCACCCCAATGCTCTGAGGCTCTTTAAGATGTTTTCGGGCCTCCGATTGGCTCCGAAAACATAGCTTGATTCATCGCACAAGAATGGCTGCAGAACTCCACATATTCACAAGAACAGCGAAGGAATCGGACCATGTTAGTTTGGTCCAGTCCCTTCCGCATTAGTCCGATAACATGCGGTTTAAGAGGAACAACAACATTGAAGGAAAACAAATCATTACTCAATCCAAACACACCCCTACCTCAACAAAATATATCGAACGTTGGGAATCATTCTTGACGACGTCGCGATGTGCATAGACATTGATGGAGAGCATCCATGGAGGAAGTAGTGTCTCCCCTTTTTATCACGGAGAGAAGAAAACAAGGCATGACGTCGTTGGAGAGTTCCTGCATCAGTGTCTCCTCCCTTGTCCCGGGGGAGGAAGAGTATGGTGAATCCGGGGTCGCCGAGTCGATGCTCTTCGTCAGAGATTTGGCGTTTATCAACAAAGGAGATGATGCATTCTTCGAAAAACAAGATCTCTCTCCCCCCTAATCTCAACACAACAAGCCAACCAAAAAATAAAATAAGGCTTTTCCTTATTTTATTTAATAATGCCATCCATTTCAAAAATTTAAATTTCGAAACACTTAATTAATTAATTGAAGTGGTTCAATTAATTGTTTAAAGTGTGTTGGCAAGAGTTATGAGGGAGAGAGAGAGAGAGAAGTTTGAAAGGTTTCACAGTATTAAGAGGGGTTTTAAGGAGTTTTAGAGAATGTGAAGGGTTGGGGATTGTGTGGGCCCCACCTCCCATTTATCCTCACATGGGTAGTTAGGATGCTAGTGGGTCCCACCCTAACTCCCCCATGTAGGATAAAACCACATTTGATATAAAAATAAAATTGTACCACAATTTTATTCAATTCTCATTTAATCCACAAAAATTTAACATCTTCTCCCGTGCAAATGCATCTACGGTAAAAGTCTTCCTAGGAAATTATCGGCGCTGCGATTTCATCGGTGCCCTCGGATTTCATTTCCGATAACTGGTTCAAAAGATAGAAAAAACCCACTCATTCGTTTACTAAACGTACCCAAGATAAACTTTGGAAATTGATTCTGGGAAAACCGGGCCTCGGAATCATGTTCTGTCCGAAGCCACAGACTCGTAAAATTCCAAAGTATTTACGAAAAAAATTCTTTGAAATTTAAGGGTCTTTAAAAATAACCCCCAATTACCCACATAGGATCTGATCCACCCTAGAAGAACAAGAACTAACCCCCTCAAGACTCACACAGTGTCTGACCTTTACATGATAGGTATTTCGCTGATCCACGATGGGTCACTCTAATGTTGGTCCTCTTCGGGATGCGTACTACTAATCTAAACAGGGTTTCTAGGATGCTGAGCCACACAGGGTCTGTAGGTGCTGATCCACAAAGGATCTTTCAGTGCAAATCCACATAGTATTGCTAGGTGATTATCCACATAGGATCGCTAGGTGCTAACCCAAACAAGATCACTTGGTACTAACCTCAGCATGATCTGTCACCAACCTCTGCCACACTTCCCTCTACTGGATTCCCGTTCATAGAACACTTGATTTTGGGAGAACCGCTCCTTGATCCATCGGTCATATTTAAACCAGCACATAGTCCCACAAATGAAGTAACCCTATGATCTGTCACATCATAAGGTTCCTAATGCAAAAGACGGAGCGTCAACCGGATGTACTGTCTATAAGTTATTGGCATTTTAGTGTCGAGGCCTCGGTTGAATTTTGAGTCGATCCAACCTCACCGTACTCCAAATTTCTCCTAAACTCTCATGGAGTGTTTCAAAATTACTACCTTATCACTAGGGTCCTTATTCCATAAACGACACATCAATAGAACTTATGGTCTGTTAGTTACATCTCTTTTTGTGAATGGGGGGGGGGGGGTGGGGTGATCGTACCTCAGCCTAGCCCAGCTCGGTCGGGCCCGCAGGAATATGAAAAAGCGACCGCTTCTCAGTAGGGATCTGAACGCCACTGATGGAATGTAAAATTGACACCAAGTTTGTCATTTATGGGCATTTATTGACCTGGGGGCCAGTTGGGTATCAGCCCGGTCCGACTCTGTTAGACCTGCCTGACACTACGGGTCTAGGGGTCTATCTGACCCCACCCAGGTCCTACCGATTAATGGTCGACCCAGTTCACTGGGTCTAGCCCATCGGGGTCAGCCCAGTCTGATGCATAGGCCCGTGTTGTGGATGACCCCACCCGCCGGGTGGGGCTCAGCCCACCCGCACTGGCCCGCTGGGCCACGAGTCCGTCTCGGCCCGTAGGGCCACTGGTCCGGCCCTGCCTACATCGGCTCTATTTTCTCGAAGGAAGACTGTTTCATTCTTCTATACCAACACTTACGGGGACATTCTCTAGCCGGTGGGGTGATTCCCCACTACATTTAACGTTTGGCCATTCAGCGAACCGGTTTTCGCCAATGTGGCGTAGTGCGGGCCATGAAGGCTTTTGTCGGAGGTGCCTATGGGTGCCACCCATGTCTCACACGGTAGGCTCAACCTGACCACCTTTGTCCACCATGGTGTGCTGTCATGTGTCGTCTTCCACCACCAGTGGCTATTTTCCATGGGTCTCCTCTGGCCACGACTGACCGCCGCCAACATAGTGCACCGGCTGTTTCTTCCCCAGTTCACCAGACATGCTCTAATGTTCGTTCTTGGTGTCTTTCGTGCCTATGTCTCTCTTGTTCGGCCACTATCATAGCGTGAAATGCTATTTCGTGTTTCCTTCAATCTGAGTAAACTTTCCACAAAGAAAGGATCATGAGTGAAGTGACGGAGGGTATGTTCCATATTTGTTTGGCCCGTGCACTCCACATTAAGGTGATAGAAAGAAATAGAGGATATAATTCATCAAAGAAAACATGAAAATAAACCCCCTACCAGGAAGATACATTCAGTAACAATGATCAAAGAAACCCCCCCCCCCCCTTATTCATTGTCATTGGTTCGTGATTCAGTGATGTTAGTCACCGCTAACGGAAACCAGTTTCGTCTTCCAAGTAGTTGGTGTTGTGGTACTCTACTAGAGCTTTGTCACTTGGTGAAGCCATGAAAACACTCCACCCCAAGATCCATGTAAATAGGAGAGGGGTAGGGTGAGTAACGTATGTGGAATTATTGGGGTTCATTTAATTAAGTAACCTTTTTAATTCCAATGGCGCAGTTACAAGAATAATGGGGAGTCAATACATTTAATGGAAATATGTGCCATTGGTCCCACCACAACCGCTCATCCGCTGGAGAAAAAGAAAATAAATAAAATAAAATAACATGTTATTTTATTAATCTTTCAAAAGTCTGAAAAAATTAACGTTTTCACCCGACCTACTGCGGTTGAAGTGAAGCCTCCCTTAATCGAATCTCAGCGCTTCGGATTCAAAGGTGCCCTTGTATTTTTAATCCGAGCATGAGTTCAAATGATCGAAAATTACACCCACATGTTTAGTAAATGTACCTTAAAAAAAGTTTTGAAATTCATTCCGGGTACACCGGGTCTCGGAATCAGATGTCGTCAATTGTTTAAGACTCTTAATAATTCCATATAATTAAAAAAATAAAATTGAAAATCCCGGTCTCTATAGATGTATCAAATCAAACCTCAATGAATATGATACATTGATATAACTAGTGGATAAACCAACTAGTTTTTCCATAGTCAAAGTCACCATTTCTGGAATATTTCAAAAATATAGGTTTTCAAATACAATTAATGGATTATCATTGGGAAAAGGTCATGGGGTTTTTTGGAAGAACCTAAAATTTTTAAGTATTCATTACTGGTAAAGATTTACCTGAAAGCAGTCTATGGAATGACTCCTTTAGAAATATATGGTTCTTGGAAGTTGGTATATTTTTAATTTAAATTATAATTACAAATTCATCATTTTGGGATAGAAATATTCTTTTGTGTAATAATAAAAGAAAAGATAGTTAAATGAAGAATAACTGTAAAGAAAAGAACAACCTAGGAAATCATTGATTATAAGGAATTTAAGAGTGATTTATGTCCATTTTTAATTCCATTGAATATAAATCTAGGATGTGACGCATCACTATAATTACTTCTTAATATCATGTCTGTAATATTAGTTCTTCTAGGAGAACACCTTTTATGTTTAGTTTTATTTCATATATCATTATTATTAGGAGATAAACTTATGTGTGGAATATATATCATAGGGTTACCCTCTTCGAAAGAAGTGAGTGGAAAATAAAAAGAGGTAATGTAAATTGAAAGAGTGGTGATATTTTATTTCATATTTTAATCACAAACCAGTCGAGTAATGATTATTTTCTATGTCAACACGTCACTGATAAGTACTTCAGGGATGTGCAGGTGAACCATGTAAAATAATGGTTTCTATGTTCATTAATTTATCATATTTATTTGTATTCATTTGATCAATATGATAGATTTATAGTTTATTTGGAATCCTGAGGACCATATCCCTTTTATTTTGAGATAATAAGATTTTTATGAACACCTTAATTTACCACATCTTTGGGTATATTATGAGACCTTAGGTTAAAATAGTAATTCTATAACCAATTCACTAGAGGCATATATAATTCTGGGACACTAGTTATATAATTATATATATATACATATTTGGGACACATAAAGAAAAAAAATTACATGTCTATCAAAATTCATAGAATGATTAACCTATGAAAATAAAATGGGTTACATACAATTTTCGAAATATTTTAAAATAATAAATAGAAATAATGTAGATGATATAATTAATTAATATCCTTATAGAAAGAGAGAATATATATCATAAGGGATATTAAAAGGGTGTGATATTAAATACTAATGAGAGAACTGGAAAATCCTTAGAGCAAATGAATAATTTATATGTAAAATTAAATGGAATATCCATTAGATTATAATGTTTTTATAAACAAAAAAATATAAATTAATAGTTTCAAAAGGATATATGAACTAAATGAAATTTATTTAAATAAAATTAAATAAATATAACTTATATAGTAATCTACATAATAAATGTATTATAAAAAGGTAAGAGAAAGATAATAATTGAGAAACATAAAAGAAGACTAAAAATGATTCCCTTTCTAAATTTATTAGTATGACACAATCAATTAAAAGGGACATTAAATATCTATATAAAAAAGGGAATAAATTTGGATATATCCAAGAAATTAGGTATATATTAAGCATAAAGAACATTGATATAGAATATAAATATATAACTGAAAATATTAGTAAAGAGAAGTTCCCCTTAACTGAACTTTTGACTTTCTCAAACATGCCCTTTCTCCATGTATAAATAAAGTATACAAATTATTTATTTGGGAGAATTATTATTTTATTTTATTTAATAATATTAAAAATTTCATTTACTACTTATTTATGAATCATTCATAGTTTATATCTATCATCATAATTTTTTGTTTCCAATCATTCCATACTTATTTAGATACACTAATCTCGATCACTGTTTCTTGTTACTCAGTTCATCATTTAGGGAATTTTAAAGGTACTATAATAATAATTTAATAATTATTTAGAAATTATAATGTTTATTATATAGATGTTAAAAATAAAATTATCATGTTATAATCATTAACTCATTTGTTGAAGATAAATTTATCAAACATTAAGAGTTAATTGATAAATAATATTTATTTCTATATTTTCAATACCGTAGCCTAAAAATAATATAAATTAATATTATATATCAAGTAAAAATTTTATTTTACATTATTTTATATATTAATTATTATAATTAACTATAAAATATGATAAAATTAATGCAGTTTATTGAATTAACCCAAACATTAATGTGATGTAAAGAAAAATTGTATGAAGCCATGCAGAATTCCAATTTTAGACCAATATTTAAGAATTATTATTGAATAATTAATATTTATTTAAACTTTATAATAATTAATATAATGGGTGGAAAATTTAATATAACAGAAATAGATTAGGAAGAATATGATGCTTACTTTGAAGAACAATATATTCTCTTAAGGAACTTCTTTATGATTAAAGACTTCAGACTCCATTTTGTAAATATAGGCCACAAAACAAAATGTTTTATTTAAGGAGTGCTAATTTGGGAATAATTTAAGGAGGAATCAACATTTTATGTGTGGATTTGGAATTATTCTAGTATGGTCCAATTTATAGATAAGATTAAGTGTCTTTTATACAAATACTCATTCCTTGATGGATATATTATGTTAGTTTTAGAGGAAAGTGGCGCCAAAATTGGGAAAACTAATTTGTTCTATTATTAAAAAAATTATTATGTTTTTATTTTGTTTTTTTAATACACTATTTTAACCATGTATGATATTTACCTCATTTAGGGTTTATAGATGTATTACACTATTCATCAAGAAATTTATTTTTTACTCAAAATTGATGTTGAACCATTTACCTAATTTTTCTATCCTAATTCCAATTATGATACCATTTTATAACAAAAGATACTCTAAATATTATAAATTTATCATTTAAAAAAATATAATGAAAAAAATAATTTTTTTAATAAAAATTATTTCCTTCATAATGAATAATAATATTTTTATTTATAAAAGGTCATTAATTATTCTTTGGATTTTAATAATTCATTCACCATACATGAAAAAAATATTTTATTATTATGGTTTATTATGAATATTTTTTCATAACAATTATTTTGAATAAAAATATTTAAAAATAAATACATAACATATAATAATTATACATTGATAACATCATAACATCTTCTTACACAACTCCTTAAGAAATCATTATAAATCCAATGGGTGAAATAAAAAAAATTGTTTCTTAAGGTGGTCATCCAGATAGAATGTATCTTGTAGTGATCAATGCTACCATAACCTTATACTATATAAAATTAAACTTCTACTATACTTATTGATGTTGATTTTGGCCTTGGATAAGGGTAAATGATGTAATACCACATCTTTCATAATATCAAGTAAATGTGCCTTACATAAAAGATTTCACATACTTGATTCTTTTGTTTCAGCCTTTCATCATAAATTATACAATGATATATAAATTTAACTATACTCATAATATAAATAATGACCTTATAACAATCACATCTTTTTATTTCTTCATTTTAGTATCCAACACTCTTGAAGATTGAATACATTATCCCTTAGATCAAATTAACCCAATAAATATTTATAAAAAAATGATATAGATACAATTATTATTCCCATTGAGAATATATTCCCAGATACCATACAATAACTATATATAATAATCATAATAATTAATTATTTTATTCCCTAAATTTCTACTAACTTTTTAATATTTTTATTATTTCTGTAATCATACTTATTTGTTTGATTTTTAGGGAATACTGTGTTGTCTAATATTTCAATATTTTAATATTTTTAATTACAAATATTTAATATTTATTAATGTTTTTTTAAATTATCTTATTGATTTTTTAAATTATAATAATATCCTTCAATATTTCTTTAATATTATACCTTATCTAAAAAATGAATTTTATATCTACATTATGTGTGGAAAAATTTATTTGACCATGAAAGAGATGGATATTTTAGAGGGAAAATTCATAATGATATATTGGGCATAAAATCCTCTACTAATAAATTACTCTATAAAAATCAAATTACACTGATTAAAATATTTATGGGTGATTTTAATTCATTTCATATTTAGGTTACCATGTTACTTCCTCAAACATAAGATTTCCCCAAAAAAATTGACAAGGTGAGTGATATTCTTTCATTATATTTTATCTGTAGAATCCATTATCTACATAAAACATTCCACATAGGAGAGATCATATTATAATTATAAAAATTAAATTTTTAGTACATGTGATATATATTTTATATAATTCCTCATATATGGTGCATCTAACACGTTGTTCACTTTTTTAAGGTTTGGTGGAAGTGATAATCCAAAAGCTTGAATCTATACATGATCAAAAATATTAAAGGGACAATTTTATTTAAGTATTAACATTCCTTTATTCATAAATCCCATGATCCTATTCAATTGTGATATTCAATGGAATATTTTTTTCTCAACATCTTACTCAGAATATCACCATTTATTATCAGTATAGCTCTTTTATAAACAATGTGTTACATTAATATAACATAAAATAGTTCGGATATTCTCATCAATTTATATAGAAAGATAAAATAAGAATAGATTACTCTCCATGAATTCATCATAACATGTTAGTGATTTTAATATCTCCACATATAGTGCCTTATCCAGTTCCATTTTAATAACTTAATAGAAACAACTTCTTTATGGGAACTTGATCCATAGATGATATTGAAACAAGCCTTATTTGAAATCCATTAATCAAGTTCTTAGTATGTCTTCTAGAATATGAATGGTACATTAAAATTTACTATCAATTTGAATATGATAATTACTATTAATGTTAATTTTTCTATTCAATTTTTATTAAATACTTATCCAGTACTCTAAGGTTATCCATGGATCTAAATTAGATACAATTATAATTGATACACCCTGAAACCTTATAACCTATTTTTTATATATCCTGGAAACATTGTCGAGTGAGTAATTAAAAGTAAAAATATGATATACATTTATGTGATTATTTACCACACCCCAAATGACATTTTTATCTTTACATATCACATTAATACTTATAACAAAATCCATAGTAATATTCTAAAATTTTCATAATGGTATAGGAAATGGTTAATCCCCCTCTTAGAAATTCAACATTTTCACTTAACATATTGGAAATCAAAAAAAATGTAATGTATAGCTGACGAACACTATCTTTATGTTATTTTACTATAAATTATCTTTTATGTATCTATATTTTTTTTAATTCTTATATAACTAATCAATCATGATATTTGTGCATTTTTTTTTACAACTCCTTATTAAATCCAAGCATGGATGGGACACATATTCATATTCTAAAACTTCTAAATAGATCTTTTTAATGGTTGAATTATTAATATTTCCTACATAATCATGCATCAAAATAACATATTTCTATTCGAAATAGATCTTAACATGAATAAATAATATTGAAATAATTAATTTATGATAGTGATCCATCCCATCCCTTATGATTTCCATGTTCTTTATTTGCATATCCATGAAGATTAGGAAACATTAAATACATCTATTGGATAAGGTAGTGTGATACTCTATACCAAGAGCATAAAAAAATTTATTTTCTTCCCCTATAATGGATTGTATTATATAGTCATATTCCCTGATCAAATATAACTATATTGTCAGTGAATGTTCAAAATTTATATTAAGAAAACATATGTAAACATCAAGAGGGGAAGTGAATTAATATCTAAAAAAACAACTGATTATTTTATAAAAATCAAAAATACAAACCAATCAATCATTAGTTAGATGTAAAATATTATTAATAATCAATAAATACAATAATAAATTAAAAATATGAAAATTATGAAAAAAACATGGAGTATTTGATAAAAAATTCAAATACTCCTTGAAATAATATTATATTACAAACTATTACTATAAGGGAATCTCTGAAATTTTATACCAAACTATTAAGAGGTTTGTTAACTAAATCCAAGGTATAAATGCACCCATCAATTTTTTTACTCAATATATTAGTAGGTACATGTTTTGTAATGGGTTCTTCTTTAAAAATCGATCGACATCAGGCTGCTCTATCCCTGAGCTCCTCACTGATCAATATCATAGAAGAAAGTCTGAAAACAGACATTATGTGACATAATAATTCATAAGTAAATTATTACATACCTGGAATATAATTTTCATTTAAGATAACAAGTAGAATAATTAAAAATTAAAAATACATTTTAAAATAATTCCTCCCACACTTAAACTCTTCTCAAAACAGAAAATAAAATATGTCATTCACAAGAACTAAAATTATCATTTTGATGAAAAACTCATTATATTATTATATTTTAGAGAATTTTAATAGCTATATCACATACATTTTTCCTTGAACTCCTCCATAATATTTATAAGAATCTATCTCACTAAATGAAATAATAATATCTCAAAAAATACTCGTTCTGTTATAATAATATTATAATCATTAATGTATTTTGATGAAATAAATTTAGTTCCACTTCATAAAAAAGATAGAGGATTCAAATTATCATAAAATTAAATTTATTTTCCAATTAACAAGAATTTAAATAATTAAGAGTTAGAAAATTCAAAACACAATAATAAACAAACAATAATAAGTTAGTTAAAATTCAATAAATAGTATTCTGATTTTAAAAAAAAGTGTATAAAATTGGTCATTTAACAAAACAATCCCCCTTTTTAACTATTATAATACACAAATGAAATTCTATATTTGAAAAAATAAATTAAAAGAAAAATCCTTGTAATGTTCGATAAATCGTCCCATTTTTATAACATCCAATAAATTTCAATCACCTTCTTAAGAAACAGATAGACTTAATAAAACAAAATCATACTCAATAACAATAACTCATCCCAAAAATTCCCCCATTATAAATAAAAAACTAATGTAACTCAAATTTCTTTCCATTTTTCATTTAAAAAAACAAAGGAGGGATATGTAATGTTAAGTAATAATATGAAATATAGATGTTTAAATAGGAATGAAAAAAACTCTTATCAATTTTGAATACCATAATTCCTTTTTATATATGAATTGAATATATAATATTATAATTAAAATAATTTGATATAGAAACCTAATATTGACATACATGGATATTACACCATTTTAGATGAATATTTATTAAATTACAAAAATACATGCCCGAGGACCATAATAGTTTAGAGTCTTTGGAAACATGGAAACGAAATCTTCTATCCTAGTGAAAGATCTTCAACATATCCCATAAATATCTATGCCTTTATTACATCTAAATAATAAATTTCTTCAGAACATGGGGATGGAAACATTAAAATAGGGTGAGATCAAATTCTCAGTAAAGGGTAAATAATGGAAATACCAAAGCATAACATGATAAAAAGGGTATGAAACTTGATCATAACATTTTGAGATTATACCCTTCATATTATAGATCATAATAAAGATTGGCAGTTCATGATACATTGATCATAAGATAATTAAGAGCATAATTTATGAAATAATATGATATAAATAGTTTGTGGAATTTATGGAATGTACATTTTTTATAAATTTTTGAATGTGTATAAGTTGAAACAAGTTCACTAATTAAGTTAAGGACATGAAATCATTCCCCCCAAATCAACTTATAGGAATGAAAATTGGTCCATAAATGACATTGTGAACATGTAATCAGGTTCATTAATGACTTTATGGACAAGAAACCAGGTCCATGAATAATAGTATAAACTTGTAATCAGGTTCATGCATAACATTTTAAACCTGTAATCTGGTTCACACATAAACTTATGGACATGAAACCAATTCCACGCATAATATTGTGAACACTTAATAAGTTTAACTCATAAAACTGTGGACTTGTAATCATGTATACACATAAGATTATAGACATGAAACTCTGTAAATTCATAATAATTTTAACATGCTATTTAGTTCACCCAAAACATTTATACTCATGGTCTATCCATTGTTATCCAATTCATTAGAGGGAGATATAGGTCCCACCCATCTCATAAATAAATAGTACATATATGTGCCAAAAAATCATAAATAATATTATGATAACCCATATAATGAAATGGGTATCCTAAATATGTAATCATATCATAACGTATGAAAAAATATATAATTTTCATAATAATTTTATCAAAATCATAACCCATGAAAGAGAAATAGATTTCATAAGCATATAACCCATGAAAGAGAAACATGTTTCATGAATATATAATCTTCAAAAGAGAAACATGTTTTAAAAAGAACATGAAATTAAACATAAACCATTCATAGAAAGAATTTGAGTGGAACCTTCAGATCAATTTCTAGAAGGAAATTATTAACATCAACTAATGTCATATTATATAGAAAATAATCTTGATATATATTTCAAAAACAAATCTAGAGAAAAATAAACATTTATCTTGGAAAAAATAATTTTAAAACATAGAACCATTTGAAAATAATTTAACTAAAAAATACCATGATAACACATAAATAATAAATGAGTTCATTTTGAAAACATTTTACTGGAAAACATATGAAAAAACATGAATTTTTCTTGAAAACCATTTCTTCTAAAATACATTAAAAAATTATAAATAAGGCTTGAAATGATTTTTAAAACAATTTTCCTTGAAAACTTATAAAATAAGCTTGAAAGTAAAATTTATAACATTTTACATGGAAAATTAATTTTGAAAAGTATTTTCTTAAAAATTAACCCTTAAAAAATGCAGAGGAAGCTTCAAAAGAATGATGGTGTTTAAATTCATACATGTTATATGAGGTAAAATGAACATTCCTTTTGCATTGAAAGAAGGTTTGAAAAATTAATTATTCAGAAAGTGAAAATAATATTTCATTGAAGAGATTGGTAAAAGCCAAAAATGGAAAAAATATCTTTCAAATATTATAGGATAATGGTACAATAGTTTTGGAAACTCATTTTAAAAACATATATTTCCTTATGAAGAGAGGGTAAAGTTGGGCTTTCTGGGTAACACTTTCTTAATTATATTATGTATAGAGGAGTACAAAATATGGAACCCATACATGAATATATCTTGAGTAAATATATTTTAATAAAATTCAATATTGTTATTGAGAAATGGGTTATAGAATCCCACCTTTTTATAACATAAACTTTCATTACATTACACAACATTGAGGATCTTTAAGGTTTAGTGTCTTGGAAACCAGGAACATAATACATGAAAACAATATAAAACATTCTTCTTAAACTCTTGAAAGTATTCTCCTTAAGTTAATACTAGGTTCATTACTGCATCTCATAACCTGGGGACATACATCAAAAGAAGGGGTGAGCAGAAGGCCCAGTAAGGGAAACAAGAGAAACATTTTACATGTGAACTTGAGATACTTCAATAAGGTCAAGAAAAGAACTTTAAGGCATGAGAAAGGAATAATGAGGCATTTCATAATAAAAATAACATTTTTCATAACTTTAAGATGTGGCTACATCATTTAACATAGACAATCATGAACATATCACCAAGGTCCATCCCTAAGGTGTCATTTGAAAATTACCAAGGTTAATCACCAAGGTATCGTGAAAATTGTAATCTCTAGTGATTACATCATTACCCAGTGCATTGGAGCGCTATTAGGGAGAACCCTTAAATTTTCCTTTATTATCATGTGAGCCACATATATCATCATCAAACATTTTATAAGTAACCCATATATCGTAAAATAAATGGGTTTCATTTCATAATCATAATGTTTTAAAAACTGCTTTAAAGACATGATCTTAATGTCACTTTAAACCCACAGAAAGGGAAAGTGGGTCTCATGTATGTAAATACCAGAATTTAAAATAGAACATTTTGATATATATGTAAATACCCTTGTAGAAATAAGAGATTTGAGTGTTCACTTTATAACATAAAATAATTTTGAGAAAAGAGAGAGGCATTTTGAGATGAAAATTCTTCAGCATAACGGCTATGTTACAAGGTTTTAGAAAACATTTAAAAGAGAGGGGACATGGGTCACCCACTCATAAATGATTCATAAAACAGTAGGGGGCCAGAATATAAGTGATTTAAGAACATGGTAATGAAATTTGAAAGATATACCATATGAAATGAAAAACATGGAAGTGAGACAAAAATAAGATTTCTCTTATGAAAATTCGGCAGCCTAACAGCGTCACTTAAAATTCAATAAAAATGATTTGACAAGATGAAATAGGGTCTCTCATAATATGGTCATAAGAGATCAGTATGATAGATATAGATATCATACCCCAACATAATAAAAAGGAACTTGAAAGACTTGACATGAAAATCGAACTTGAAAAATGAGAAGGGTGAAAGAATCCCTTAAAAATTCGGCAGCCTAACGGTGTCACTTAAACTTTCATAAAACGAAATTATGAGAGTAAGAGGGGATCTCTCATCATATAAACATGAAAAGGGAAGTAAGAGGAATATAAAATAACATCCTCTCACATAATAACATGGAGCATAAAAGGAATGACATAAAAGAGATTACATGAAAAGAAAGAGAGAGGTCGGATCCCTTGCCTTAAAATGTAACTCTTAAAACTCAAAGGTTTGGATCTTGAGGGCTTGGGGGCACCTTGGGAGGACTCCTTGGGAGGTAAGGAGACCAGAACTTCGTTGGGGGAGATTTGGGAGTGAAAACTAAAGGAGGAAAGGGTGGGTATTTATAGGGAAAGTGAAGGGACAAGGCATTAATGGCCAAGGGACACCTCACAAGTGCTTTTCTCAAAACCATGTGCTCTCCCATGGCATTTATCATGGAGTTAAGCCACATGGGGCCCCAAAACAATAATTCATCACCTTTGGCCGGCCAACCCTTAAAATATCTCATGACATCATCCTGACACAGTTATGATGTCATTAAACATACCGAAACCCTAAAACTGCATTTTTACTATTCACTGAAAAATTCATCTTTCTCAGAAAAATCCCAAAATTTCACCTTAACCAAATATCGATGCTCTAATTACATTTATGAACTCCATTTTATAAAAATAATTTTCTAAATATTTTTAATTTAATTTTTAAATAAAAACACTATTTTTCGAGAATTCATTTTTTTCAGAAAAATCCCCAAAAATTACCATAACATAATATCGATGCTCTGAGTTCAAAAATAAAGTCCTTTTTATAAAAATAATTTTCTAATTATTTTTAATTAAATTTTTAATTAAAAAACACTATTCACCCGAAAAAACTAATACTTGACTAATAATTTATGAAATCGTTATTTACCCACTTTATTGAATCACATTACTTAATCTAGGTGTCTAAATTATATTAAAATTTTCTTTGGGTGAAATTACTAATCTATTTGGTCACATTACTAATCCTAAGCGTAAAATCACTATTCATAATTCACTATTCATCAAAAATTATGTTGATCTTATTAGACTCCAAATTCCTTACTGAACACTTTTGTAGAAGACCATTTTTTGAAAATCATTACACATCATTAATTATTTATGGTTTACATAAATATTTTAAAATATCCTTTTTTCAAAATTCATCAATAAAATACATCCTAAAATTATCCAGACATTTGAAATTTCACAAACATCACTAAAGAAAGAAATCTCAATTCATTCATCCCAAAGGATTACACAAAGAAGCTAGGGTCTCATCACATAGCCCCTTATAACACCAGCATATGACCTAAGTGTAAGGTGTGCTATGGTGAGAGAATCTGAGGGAGGCTCAGATAACATTGCCCTAGTAGTAATCTCTACTAACTTGAACTTCTCCCATAGGTGTTTCCGTTCAAGTTTGACACGCTGGAGTTCGGCTTGGGCTTGGTCCAAAGAGAAGCCCAAAGATGCCACCTCCTTCCCAAGCTCTGATAAGTGGGCTTCATAAGGTTCGAGTCTACTGGATGAAGCCATTGACTCCTCTTTCTGCATTAACCATTAACATCTCTATTAAATCATTAAGAGTAAGTTAATATACTATTTAAAAAGTTTGGGTCGTTACATTCTTCCCCCCTTAAGAAATTTCATCCCCGAAATTTTATACTTGAGGCCTAGTCGAAAAGGTGAGGGTACTTTTGCTTCATCGTTTCCTTAGGCTCCCAAGTCGCTTCTTTATATTTATTATTCTTCTACAACACTTTCACAAGGTGGGTAGTCTTGTTTCGTAGAACCTTGTCTCTACGGTCCAAGATCTCCCCTGGCTGATCCTCATAAGAGAGGTCATGTTCCAGTTGTACCTCCTCTGGGTTCAGTACATGCGAAGGGTCAGGTATGTACTTCCTCAAGAGAGATACATGGAAGACATCATGAACTTAAGCTAGGTTCGATGGAAGTGCTAGACGATAGGCCACTTCTCCTATGCGATCAAGGATTTCATAGGGGCCAATGTACCTAGGGTTAATCTTCCCTTTCTTCCCAAACCGCATGATTCTCTTCCATGGAGAAATTTGAAGGAAGACTTTGTCGCCAACACCAAACTCCAAGTCCCTTTAACGGTTGTCAGCATAACTCTTTTGCCGACTCTGAGCAGCCTTTATGTGTTGTTGGATGGCATAAACCTGTTCTATCATCTCTTGCACAAGATCAGGCCTAAGAAGCTTTCTCTCACTAGCTTCATCCCAACAAGTAGGAGTTCTACATCGCTTTCCATATAAAGCTTCATAGGGTGCCATCTGAATACTCGAATGGAAGCTGTTGTTATAGGAGAACTCAACTAATGGGAGGTGTTGATCCCATCTACCTTTAAATTCCATTGAGCATAATCTCATCATGTCTTCGAGTGTCTGAATAGTCCTTTCAGATCGGCCATCAGTTTGAGGATGATAGGCCGTACTAAAATTCAATTCAGTATTCAGAGCATGTTGAAGACTTATCTAGAATTTTGTTGTGAATCTTGGATCACGATCAGACATGATGGATAGTGGTACCCCATGCAGCCTTACCACTTCCTTCACGTATATCTTGGCAAGTTGATCTAGAGAGAAATCTTCCCGAATAGAGATAAAATGGGCGGTCTTGGTGAGACGGTCCACAATAACCCATATCGCATTATTTCCTTTGGATGTTTTCATGAGACCAGTTACAAAGTCCATGGTGATATTATCCCACTTCCATACTGGTATGGGTAGCGGTTGTAATACCCCCTTGGGAAGTTGTCGTTCTGCCTTTACTTGCTGACACACCAGGCACCTTGTAGTGAAATCAGCAATCTCCCTCTTCATGTTATCCAACCAATAATGATCACGAAGGTCTCTATACATTTTAGTACTTCCCGAATGTATAGAGAAGGTAGATCTATGAGATTCATCCATCAATTCTTTCTTTATCTCTGGAATAGATGGAACACATAGTCTTGTACGAAATTTCAATACACCTTCTTGATCAATATTGAAATCAGGGAACTTCCCATCCTTTACAGCCTCAAACTTCTCCTGCAGCAAAGGATCTTCTTTTTGAGCCTTCTTGATCTTCTCTAGTAATGAAGGTTGAGAAATAATTTGGGATAAGGTTAATGATGTCCCTTCCCTTACAATTCCCATGTCCAGTTTTACTAGATCTTTAATCAAGGGATCTCCTAGGATCCTCATTGTTTCCAGAACAACAGGATCTTTCCTACTTAACGCATCCGCGACTTTGTTTGCTCTTCCAGGGTGATAATGAATTGAACAATCATAGTCTTTAATAATCTCCAACCATCTCCTTTATCTCATGTTCAATTCTTTCTGGGTGAAAATATACTTTAAACTTTGGTGGTCAGTGTATATATCACATTTCTCCCCATAAAGATAGTGCCTTCATATATTTAGAGAAAAAACAACTACATCTATCTCTAGATCATGCGTAGGATAATTCTTCTCATGAATCTTCAACTGTCGAGATGCATAAGCAATTACCTTGTAATTTTTCATAAGGACGCACCCAAGCCCTTTCAGATATGCATCGCTAAAAATAAAGAATCCTTCTCCGATAGAGGGTAGTGTTAACATAGGTGCAGTAACCAATCTCTTCTTCAGCTCTTATAAACTTTCCTCGCATTCCTTTGTCCAGATGAACTTAACCCCTTTTCGAGTCAACTTGGTTAGTGGATTAGAAAGCTGTGAAAAGTTTTTCACAAACCTCCTATAATATCCTGCTAAACCAAGGAAACTATGAATCTCAGTTACTGTTGTGGGTTGAGACCACTCCTCCACAACCATTTTCTTTGTAGTGTCAACTGAGATTCCTTCATTGGTTACGATGTTCCCCAAGAAATCCACTTGTTGTAACCAAAACTCACACTTGATGAACTTTCCAAAGAGCCTCTCCTTCCGCAGAGTTTTCAAAATTACCCTCAGATGATCTTCATGCTCCTCACGACTTCTTGAATATATCAAAATATCATCAATAAAAACTACCACAAAGTTATCAAGGTAGTCCTTAAAGACTCTATTCATCAAATCCATGAAAATAGCAGGAGCATTAGTCAAGACGAAGGGCATAACAGTAAACTCATAATGCCCATATCTTGATTGGAAGGCAGTCTTTGGAATATCTTCCTTCTTCACCCTCAGTTGATGATAACCAGATCGAAGGTCAATCTTGGAGAAGAATTGAGCCCCACGAAGTTGGTCAAATAAATCATCAATTCTTGGAAGAAGTTATTTGTTCTTCACTGTGATCCCATTCAGTTCTCTATAATCAATGCATAGCCGCATTGATCCATCCTTCTTCTTCACAAAGAGAACTGGTGCTCCCCAAGGAGACACACTCGGACATATAAAACCCTTCTCCAACAAGTCTTGGAGTTGTTTCTTCAACTCTTCTATCTCCACATTTTCCATTCTATACAGAGTCTTTGATATCGGTTGAGACCCAGGTACAAGTTCAATGGAGAACTCTACCTCTCTTTCTGGGGAAGGTACAGGTAACTCCTCATGAAATACATCCATGTATTCCTGAACAATCGGAACATCTTCTATTTGTATGCTCCCTTTTCCTTCTTCATCATCACAGATTAACTCCATAAAGAAAGCTATAGAAGGTGCTTCTATATAGGGATCAGTTCAGGATATCTCTCCTTGGAAGATAACTGTAGGTCGTTCGTTCAACACTACTGAGATTTTCTTACTTCTGCATTTGATCTTAGCATTATACTTTGAGAGCCAGTCCATCCCTAGTATAATGTCGAATTCCATCATGGGAATGACTACTAGATTTGCGATAAGATTGTGCTCACCAATGTAAACACTAGAGTCTCTAAATACTATTGATGCAAGGATAATCCCACTTGGAGTATTGACTGACAACTCTACCTATAGAAGTTCGAGGATTGATTCTATATTCCTTAAAAACTTGGAGGAAATAAAGGAATGTGTAGAACCAGAATCAAACAAAGTAGTTTCTAGTTTTGAGAGGACAACAAGAGTAACTGCTACCACGTAATTCGGAGCTTCGACTTCAGTTGTTATGATAGAAAAAGCACGACCTTTCTCCCCTGGCCTTTTCTGAGGTTGATGGTGATTCCCCTCCACTGCCCTTGGATTTGGACATAGATTAGCATAGTGCCCAAGCTGTCCACACTTGAAGCAATGGACTTTGGGTAATGCCAGAACCATCTTTCCTATGTCATTAGTGTTGGGGAGTTGAGGCTTCACCTCACTACGACAATTCCGAGCAATATGGCCTCCTTTTCCACACTTGTAGCACTTGCCACTTCCGACCAAGAAGTTCCCTGGATGCTTCTTCCCACATTTATTTCATGTGGTAAGTTGCATTTTCTTTCCACCTCTTCCCTGGTCAAAACTTCTTCCCAGGCTTGGTTCTAGAGTTCTCTTCTTCTCATTAGATTTGTGAGACCACTGTTTCTCCCCAAACTCTAGTTCAACTTTCATAGCACTTCAAACTATTTCTTCATAGCTATCATAGTCCCTGTTGGCTAGATTCTTCCGCAGATGAGGTCGTAGTCCACCAAAGAATATATCAACCTTCCCAATAGGGACCATGATGAAGCTTGAGGTATAACGGGAAAGCCTTGTGAAGTTCATCTCATAGGTTCCAACTGATTCATTCTCCTTTTTCTTCAGCTTGAGAAATTCTTTCTCCATTCTCGTTCTCATCGAACGATGGAAATACTTATTAAAGAATATTCCCCGGAACTCGTCCCACTCCATAGCTTCCATCTCTCCTCGTGGCTTCGTGTTTTTGATCAGTGACCACCACTGATCAGCTTCTCCCTCTAGGCGGTAAACAGAAAGGGTGACTTTTTCTTGTTCCGAACAATGAAGTACAGAAAATATCTTTTCATTGGAGCTTATCCATTGTTCCTCAACCAATGGGTCAGTAGATCCACTGAATTTTGGTGGTCGTTGACGCATGAAGGACTCAACAGAATGTTGTTCCCTTCGTGGTGAGATCGGCCTCTCAGCTTGATTCAAGTTATTACTCATAACTTGAGTCAGTTGGTTCATCATTCGCATGAATGTTTCCATTTCGGCTTCCATCGGAGGGCCATCAGCACATGGTGCATTGCGGTCACCATCTGCATGGTTCCTCCTATTGCCCGCAATTTTCTAAAAGAATAAAACCATAGTGAGAAACTTATTTAATTTATGAATCTTTTAACTAAGACTTCATGCTTAGAAAATTACACTTCTCTATAATTCCTTCATAATGATTCATAAAAAGCTTGTGATTAACCAAACATATCCCCCGGGAGTGTCGTAACCAAGAGTGCAGCAAGGCCCATTATCATGCACCAGTCCCCATTCGAGTCTAGCTCAAAGCGGTGTTTTTGGGTTTTACCCCTATGTACATCTGTGCCAGAGCCGCCTCTACCTGCTCATATCCAGACAGGGATGTATTTGTTTGATAAACCACTTACTCAGTACTTACCAAAATACCAAGAAGTTTTCCTATATTTAAACTTTTCTATAGGTTTCTTCCTAAAGTTTTTATATCCTAATTTCCACAAATAACTAAACCATCCTTTGATACCTACTATAGCATCCCTCCTTTTTATAACATAAACTTTCATTACATTACACAACACTGAGGATCTTTAAGGTTTAGTGTCATGGAAACCAGGAACATAATACATGAAAACAACATAAAAAATTATTCTTAAACACTTGAAAGGATTCTCCTTAAGTTCATCCTAGGTTCATTACTGCATCTCATAACCTGGGGACATTCATCAAAAGAAGGGGTGAGCAGAAGGCCCAGTAAGGGAAACAAGAGAAACATTTTACATGTGAACTTGAGATACTTCAATAAGGTCAAGAAAAGAACTTTAAGGCATGAGAAAGGAATCATGAGGCATTTCATAATAAAAATAACATTTTTCATAACTTTAAGATGTGGCTACATCATTTAACATAGAAAATAATGAACATATCACCAATGTCCATCCCCAAGGTTTCATTTCAAAATTACCATGATTATTCACAAAGGTATCGTGAAAATTGTAATCTCTAGTGGTTACATCATTACCCAATGCATTGGAGCGCTATCAGGGCGCACCCTTAAATTTGACTTTATTATCATGTGAGCCACATATATCATCATCAAAAATTTCATAAGTAACCCATATAGCATAATATAAATGTGTTTCATTTCATAATCATAATGTTTTAAAAACTGATTTAAAGACATGATCTTAATGTCACTTTAATCCCACAGAAAGGGAAAGCGGGTCTCATGTATGTAAATCCCAGAATTTAAAATAGAACATTTTGATATATATGTGAATACCCTTGTAGAAATAAGAGCTTTGAGTATTAACTTTATAACATAAAATAATTTTGAGAAAATAGAGAGGCATTTTGAGACGAAAATTCTGCAGCATAACGACTATGTTACAAGGTTTTAGAAAACATTGAAAAGAGAGGGGACATGGGTAACCCACTCATAAATAATCCATAAAACAGTAGGGGACAGAATATAAGGGATTTAAGAACATGGTAATGAAATTTGAAAGATATACCATATTAAATGAAAAACATGGAAGTGAGACAAAAATAAGATTTCTCTTATGAAAATTCGGCAGCCTAACGGCGTTACTTAAACATAAATAAAAATGATTTGACAAGATCAAATAGGGTCTCTCATCATATGATCATAAGAGATCAGTATGATAGATATAGAGATCATACCCAAACATAATAAAAAGTAACTTGAAAGACTTGACATGAAAAACAAACTTGAAAAATGAGATGGGTGAAAGAATCCCTTAAAAATTCGGCAGCCTAACGGTGTCACTTAAACATTAATAAAACAAAATGATGAGAGTAAGAGGGGATATCTCATCATATAAACATGAAAAGGGCAGTAAGAGGAATATAAAAGAACATCCTCTAACATAAGAACATGGATCATAAAAGGAATGACATAAAAGAGATTACATGAAAAGAAAGAGAGAGGTCGGATCCCTTACCTTAAAACGTAACTCTTAAAACTCAAAGGCTTGGACCTTGAGGGCTTGGGGGAACCTTGGGAGGACTCCTTGGGAGTTAAGGAGACCAGAAATTCGTTGGGGGAGAGTTGGGAGTGAACACTAAAGGAGGAAAGGTTGGGTATTTATAGGGAAAGTGAGGAGACAAGGCACTAATGGCCAAGGGACACCTCACAAGTGCTTTTCTCAAAACCATGTGCTCTCCCATGGAATTTATCATGGAGTTAGGACACATGGGGCCCCCAAAACAATAATTCATCACCTTTGGCCGGCCAACCCTTAAAATATCTCATGACATCATCATGACATAGTTATGATGTCATTAAACATACCGAAACCCTAAAACTGCATTTTTACTATTCACTGAAAAATTCATCTTTCTCAGAAAAATCCCAAAATTTCACCGTAACCAAATATTGATGCTCTAATTAAATTTATGAACTTCATTTTATAAAAATAATTTTCTAAATATTTTTAATTTAATTTTTAAATAAAAACACTATTCATCGAGAATTCATTTTTTTCAGAAAAATCCCCAAAAATTACCATAACATAATATCGATGCTCTGAGTTCAAAAATAAAGTCCTTTTTATAAAAATAATTTTATAATTATTTTTAATTAAATTTTTAATTAAAAACACTATTCACCCGAAAAAACTAATACTTGACTAATAATTTATGAAACCGTTATTTACCCATTTTATTGAATCACATTACTTAATCTAGGTGTATAAATTATATTAAAACTTTCTTTGAGTGAAATTACTAATCCATTTGGTCACATTACTAATCCTAAGCGTAAAATCACTATTCATAATTCACTATTCATCAAAAATTAAGTTGATCTTATTAGACTCCAAATTCCTTACTGAACACTTTTGTAGAAGACCATTTTTTGAAAATCATTACACATCATTATTTATTTATGGTTTACATAAATATTTTAAAATATCCTTTTTTCAAAATTCATCAATAAAATACTTCCTAAAATTATCCGGACATTTGAAATTTCACAAACATCACTAAAGGAATAAATCTCAATTCATTCATCCCAAAGGATTACACGAAGAAGCTAGGGTCTCATCACATAGTCCCTTATAACACCGGCATATGACCTAAGTGTAAGGTGTGCTATGGTGAGAGAATCTGAGGGAGGCTCAGATAACATTGCCTTAGTTGTAATCTCTACTAACTTGAACTTCTCCCGTAGGAATTTCCGTTCAAGTTTGACACGCTGGAGTTTGGCTTGGGCTTGGTCCAAAGTGAAGCCCAAAGATGCCACCTCCTTCCCAAGCTCTGATAAGTGGGCTTCATAAGGTTCGAGTCTACTGGATGAAGCCATCGACTCCTCTTTCTGCATTAACCATTAACATCTCTATTAAATCGTTAAGAGTAAGTTAATATACTATTTAAAAAGTTTGGGTCGTTACATGGGTTATAATATTTCATAAAAGGATGTATAAACATAAACAATATTGGAAAGCGATGAGATTGTTTCATTAAATTCTTATCACTTGGTAACATGGGATCATACTCTCTATGAAAGAAAAAGAAATTAAATGAATCATATAATATCATGAAAATATTGATATCCATGATATATTATATATAATGGATGTGTATACACCTCGATAATAATTTAGGTTCACAATAAAACATGAGTCTCAAAATGGAAAATCGAGAAAAACTATTTTTACCGATTTAGTAATTTTTGAAAATTAAACCCCATAAAAGAAAGAACATAAAATCAATATGTGAATACCGATATTTTTTTTATAATTTAAATTTAATACATACATGGTATGTACATATTCCACATAAAAGTAATGTGTGGTGAATAAAACATGTATATCATGATAATAAAAAGTTAGATGAAATCCCCTTAACTTGTGCCTTCAATCTCCTCGTACTCATTATAACTACCTGTATAATAAAAATAAATTTATTATAAATATATAAAATAACCATATTAATACTTATAATCCTATATAGGGTTTTATTATGGATTTATATTACCTATTTTTTAATTATTCTAGGTTAAGGTTTCCCTTCGGGTAATGTCCACTTTTTTCATATATGTCTTAATTTGTTTTACCATTGGTCCTTATACGTATAGAATTATTTCTAGAATGTAAATAATTATTTAAATATAATTCATATTCTATATATTTGTATTATAATAATCCATATAATAAATATATATGAAAAAAATACATTGTTCTTGGAGATGATAATTCGCACGTATGCATGAAGGTTATTTCCATTTAATTACCATGTTGAGAAGAGGAAATTAAAATAAATAAATGTATATATATGATTAATAAATTATATTTAATATATCATATATATTCACTAAAAAAAATTTAAAATATTACATATTGTGTATGAAGGAATCATATCACATTGAGGGGGCGATAGTCCCCATTTCTTCAAATGAAATTATCGTATTAGCCCAAAATGGAAAGTAAATATATATGAGTTGTAAAAAGGAATAAATATGCTTAAATATATAAAAAATATAATATATTAAACATAGAAATATAGTGTCTACCATAATGTCCACAATGAGAGGTGGTAAATGGAAAATGAACAGTCATCATTTAGTGAGGCGGTAATTCACTGTACACATACAATGTATGTTCATTACCCATTAGATGGAGATGTGAGTAAGTGTAGGTTAAAAATTCAGAATAATAACATCCTATTATAATTAGGATAATTTTTATTATACAATAATCTAACAGGAGTAGTTAAGGGGTGGAGAACGAAAATAAAAGAATGGATCTTGGTAGAAGACTTTACCACTTAACCGGGTAACTCATTTTTTTGTTATAAATGGATTCAATGGATAGATTCCTCCCCAAGGGGGTGGTTCCAGGAGGAAGGGAGGGATGTTTTGAAGTGTATTGTGATGATAATGTCCAGACCTATGTTGTTTTAGAGGTTTGGATAAGAGGGAGAGGTTGTGACCTTTTATAGGGAAGGGGAATGACACACATGGGGGTTTTGAAAACAAGTTAGGTGTATCCACGTTTTAACTTAAAATTGTCATAAAAAACCAGAAAACTCAATAATGGAAGCTTAATTGACTAATAAAGGCCATAAAATGGTTTTGGGAAAATTTTCATTGTTTCTTTGGGTCTTAAAATATTATGATTATTCCTTAGTTAAGCTTAATTTTACCATAAACGATATAATTAATTTTTATTATTTTCACTAATAATTTTGGTGGAAAACCAATTTTACCTTATTAGACATTATAAATTATTATGATTCTATGTGTGGAATATATTTTTAAAAATTCCAATAAGAAGAGTGGTATAAATTAATTTAATATTAATCATGCTAACGTGGCGAGACTATGGATTTTTAAATTAAAAAATGATCAAAAGTTTGCTAAGTTTTTATATCCAATTTAAAAGTGAAACTCATTACAATGACCTAAATAGGATTAATATATAAAAATATTGTCTAATTAAAATTTTAAACCAATTTATAAAATAATTTTACCTTAGAAATAAATTAGATGAAAAACTAGTTTTGAATTAAAATCTAGTATTTTTAACTATACATTAAAAATGATACTTTATAGAGAAATACCAAAAAATTATCCAAAACTAATTTTTATGTTTCCGGAAAAATATGATGTATATTTTGACATTTTAAATATATTAATGCTTGAAAAAATGAATTTGAAATCAGTTCACCATTAAAAAGAAGTTAAATTACCTTTATTAAAAATATAGGGTTTTATCATAATAGTTGGTATGATATTATCTTATATATATCTAATATATTTGATGAATATCAAAATAAATTATTGAATATATAACATATATATTAAATTTATAATACTCACTAACTTAAATTAATATAACTAATTAGGTTGAAATAACTTTATGACCATAAAAACAATAATATTTACTTTTATATTAAATCAGTTATCATATTCATTTGTAATTAGTTTGGAACCTATGAATTCATCATATATTTGCATAAACCATAAATTTTTATAAAGTAGTTAATACAATTCATAACTGATAAATTAACGGCTAGGTTATATACTATTATTTTAAATATAAAAAAATATTGATATTTTATTGTTTAGTAAAAATTGGCCATGCATGTTATGCAAGCCATCGAGGAAATTCATTGTTATGTGTAACACAAGTGAACCTTGGTGATCCATGTAGATCATGATAAAATTTATGTTTTGTTTAGTGAAAATTTTACTTCGTGTTTTGTATAATGAAATCAAAACATAGTACTTTAATATGAAATAAACTATTTTCAGCATCGTCTGAAATGAAAAATATCAAAAAGATTAAATTAATTCGAAAAAATAATTCACAAAATTTCAGGGTGTTACTTTATACCGCTGTTAAAAATAAATTCTCACTTGAAATTATTATGGGATGTCAAAGGATTGATAATTTAAATTTTAACTCATATAAGCACACATTGTAAAAATGAATAATAAAACATCCCTTAAAAAGGAATGATGGAACTATATCAGTTACCCAAAGTAAAATATAACTATGTTTCCTTATAGGAGAACATAGGTCAGAAGAAAAGATTGTACATGGAGGAAAAGAGTAAATATTTTTAGGGTCTGATTTCAGTCATTAATCACAAAAAAATAGAATGATTAAATAAAATTTAAGGTCCTCAAAGTCATTATTCTCTGATGATTTATAAGTCCACCAGTTCAACTAAAATAATTATATTAGGAAAAAAATAATTATTATCCCTTCATTGAGTAATTATTTTTATTAGACAAGAATATAATAAATATAATTGATATTATTCTATTTTTTATGAAAAATCCCAGCATTGGTTTAGTACATGAGAGATTTTCGCTTCATCTCTTACCCTTTGAAATGAAAGAGAATTAATTTTTTTATTCCTGAATTACTAAAAGGTCTTGAGATCCATGATATGTCAACCCACCTATCTTCAGTTAACATCAACACCAATAGGCTATTCAATACACATAATTCTTAAAGTGTTAAGTTAATACATTAATCACAAAAACATTATTTGAATATCGACCTGAAATTTCCATAAATGGTTAACTTTATAACCCATCCAAAATATAATTAACCCTTTCTTCCTTAATATGATCTTATATAATGCCAAAAAAATATTTTATACATGGGTACATCCTTGTATTAATAGAAAATTTAATGCAATTTTATTATTCCAAAATTCATATCGAGAGAAATAAAATCATGAAACCTTACTAAAAGATTAAAAATCAAGATTATCATAGGGATTGTTCAAGGAAAACCTGAAATTCCAAAATAAGGTGGGAAAGGACAAGTTTTCACCTAATATTCACTAAAATCTTCTCCATTGTGATTGAATAAGCCTTCCATTTTTCTTTTTTCTTTATAGGTTGTTGTGTTTTATCCTCCATGTTAGCCTTGGTATTGGGTCATTGATTTACATAATGGACAAACTCCATGCACTTCTAAAATTGAACTGTGGGTGGTTCATTTTATTTAGATTCCCCCCAAATTATTTCATTGATTTTTTTCTTCTAATAACTTCTCTATTATTTTTATTAGTGGCCAAGATTCTCACACATGAAATAGGTTCTTATTCGTTTCAGGAAATCCCCTATGTTCTCTTTACCACATTTTTGGAAATTATGAGTTAAAAACTATTTCATCTCTCCATGTTTTTTAGATTCCTTTTTAAACTCCATATTCCCCTTCTTGTTAAAAACATGATATTTATTTGTAACTTGAACCTCCATTTCAAATTTGATATTAAAATGAAAAATCTCTTGATAGATACTAATGTATCTTATCGACATCACCATTATGCAAATTTTCTTTAAGCCAATGAAGAAACTATCAACATTATGTTTGGTATGGATGATAATACCAAAAGCATACCTCACAAGTATAGTGAAATTATCCTCATAGGTACTGACAAATTCATTATTATTTTGCTTCAACTCAAGGAACTCTTTTTTCATATTCATTCGAAGGACACTAGTAAAGTACATATTGAAGAATAATTTGTTGATCTCATCCCAATACATAGATTCAATTTCAACTTACACTCTAGTATTATATATTAGAGTCCACCAATGATCTAACACAACTTATTAGCGATAAAGAACCAATATTATTTTATCATGATATGAACACATGAGAACAATGAATATCATTTCAGTGGTACTAATCTAGTGGTCAATATCATGTGGATCAGAAGACCAAATGGAATAATGTGGATGATGCCTCATAAAGGAGTCAATAGAACATTGTTCCTTCCTTTTCTATTTTGGAAACTCATCATGATTCAAAGTTTAATAATGAAATGAGAGTATAAAAATGATATTTTGTATTCTAGTCCCTATAGAATTCGAATCTTCTGGAGGAAATTCATTTCATTTTCCATCAAAATTACCATTAATGTGATTCTTTCGGGTCCCATCCATTGAGTAAAGCAAAAATTACAGATTAAGAAATAGTTATCGTAATGAGGAACCACATAACCCTGAAATTTCACTTATTGTATGTCTACAATACAAAAACATCTGTAATCTATGACACCTTAGGTTTATCTAAGCTTATTCAAAGCCAAATTCTATTTGAATAATTCATGATGGTTCATGATGAGTTTGTGAATTCCCAAATCATATCCCCTAAGATTGTCAAACATGGTGTGCAATAAGGCCTGTTATCACGTACCATATTACCTAGAGTCAGGCCCAGGTCATTTTGTAGGTGTTTTTACCCTTATGTACATCTGTTCCAGAGCCTCATTCACTTGTAGTATCAAGACTTGGATGTATTTCTAAGAAACCAATCATTCTATCCTTTACCAAATTTCCAGAATATTTTTCCAAAACAATAACTCATCATTATACATATCATTAGAGACATACCTAGACATTTCTATCATAATATATCTAGAGATATCACTAAAGTTTTTTCATCCTAGTTTCCAAAGGTTGACTAAAAAATTCCTATGATAACAACTATTGTGACCGAGTCTTAATATACCTAGATATTACATTATTTTAGATTAATATTCTATACACTACATAAACACATTATTGAGGACTGTAATAGATTAGTGTCCCTAGAATCATGGAAACAATGTCGTTTATCATAGAGAACGATCTACAACATCTCCCATAATAATCTCTATTTTTAGTATATCTACCTAAAACAATTCTTCAGAACCCGGGGATGGAATCCTAAGAAAGGGGTGATCCCAGATGCTCAAAAAATGGAAAATAAAGGAAATGATTAAGAATAACATGAGCAAAAGGGTATGGAACATGACCATAACATTTAATGTTCATACCCTACATATTAGAGATCACAATAATGATTTGTAGTTCATTCGAAATAGATCATAAGACATTTAATATCATAAGTTATGAAAGAATAACATCAAAATAAGACATGGAATTTGGGTCAAGAACATTGGTTTATATTTTTGTGAACATGTATAGGTAGAAACGATTTCACTCATTAAGTAAAGGAAAAGAAATCAGGTCCTTGCATCATCTTATCGAAATAAATCCCAGTCCATTCATACCATTGTGAATGTATAATCAGGTTCACCCATAACCTTGTGGACATGAATATTGGCACATGCATAACTTTGTGAACATGTATTAAGGTTCACACATGACATTATGAACACATAATTTGGTTCATGAATAAACTTATGGACACACAACTAGGTCCATTTATAATATTGTTAACCCATAATAAGGTTTACTCATAAAATTGTGAACATGTAATCAGGTTTTCTCATAATATTATAGACATGAAACCTTGTCCATGCATAAAATTGTGAAAATGTAATCAGGTTCATGCATAAAATTTATAATGATGACTCAACCATCATTACCCAGTGCAATGGAGTGAGATATATTTCCCACCCATATCATTATAAAATGATAAATACATGTTCTAAAAAATCATAAACAAGAATATCATAACCAATTCAATGAAATGGGTATAATAAATATGTAAACATATCATAACCTGTAGAAAAAGATACATGTTTCATAATAATTTCATCAAAATCATAACCCATGAAAGATAAAACTATTTCAAAAACATATAACCCATGAATGAAAAATGGGTTTCATAAAAATATAACTCATGAAAAGTACATTTCTTTTGCACAATAAGAAGGTTAAGAAAATGCACTATTTGGAAAGAGACAAAAATATTCCATTGAAGAGTTTGTTAAAAGGAAAAAAGGGTAAAAATATCATTCAAATATTATATTATAATGGTACAATATTCTTGGAAACCCTTTTTAGAAAACATAGATTTCCTTCTGAAGAGAGGGTAAAGTCGAGCTTTCTTAAAAACACTTTCTTAACTTTATTAAGAACCAAAGAGTAAAAAAAATAGAACCAATAAATGAATATATCATTAATAAATAAATTATAATATAATTAATGAATTTTATTGATATATGGGTTATAATAATATATCAAAGGAATCATAAACATAAACAATATTGAAGAGGAAATATATTGTTACATTAAACACTTATCACTTCATAACATAGAATCATACTCTCCAAGAAATAGATATAAATAAAATGAATATTAAAATATCATAAATATATTAATATCAATGATATATCACATAATATTTATTTATATACCCTTTAAAAATAATTTTGGTTCTTAACAAAACATTTTTCTGAAAAAGGAAAATTGAGACAAAACTATTTTTACCTATTTGGTAACATTTGATACTTACACTCTATGAAATAATGATCATAAAATAAATATGTTAAAAACCAAAAAATTAATTATAATATATATAGATTACACTCGTGGTTAGTACATGAACCACACAAAAGGAATTGGTGGTGAATGATATATGTATCTCAGAAAAATAAAAATTGAGATGAAATCCACTAAACTTGTGTCTTGACCTTGTTTTTAATTATTCAAAACACTTGCATAATAAATATAAATTTATTATAAATATTTAACATAACCACATTATTACTTCTAATACTATATATAATTTTATTACAAATTTATATTACCCACTGTGAACAATTCTATGTTAAGGTTTCACTTCACGAAATATCAACTTGGTTTTTACTATATGTCTTAATTTGTTAAATCTATGGTCTTGATACTAATATTACGATTTCTGGAATTTAAAACATGATTTAAATATAATTTATATTTTGAATATTTTTATTATAATAATACATAGAATATATATGTATGAAGTGGAATATATTGTACCAGGATACAGTAAGTCATACGTACACTGGAATGTTATTTCCATTTAATTATCGTGTTGAAAAAAAGAAATTAAAAGACATATATCTATATATATATTGTTAATTTATATTTAACAAATCATATATATCATATAAATTCAATAAAAAAACTTTAATACAGTCCATGTAGTGTATGAATGAATGACATCACGTTGAGGGAGAGGTAGTCCACATGTCTTCAAATGAAATTATCGTATTAACAAAATTTGGAATATAAAAATATATGTGTTATAAAATGGAATATAGAATCTATAATACATAATAAATATAACATATGAAATATATATAAAAATTCAGAAAAATTTCCACTATGAGAGGTTTTAAATGAAAAATTATCAATCATGCTTTAGTGGGGTGGTAGTTCACGGTACACATAAACAATATGTCTGTTACCCATTAGATAGAGGTGTATGTAACTGTAGGTCAAAAACATAACATAAGAACATCCAAGTATATTTAGGACAATTTTTTTTTATAAAATAATATAATAAGGATTTATGGGGGGTGTAGAATGAAAATAAAAATAAAAGATCAAGGGAGAAGACGTTACCTCTTAACTAGGTAACACCTTTTGGTTTGTTCCAAAAGGCTTCATTGGATAACATTATACCCAAGGGGATGATTATTGGAGTAATTTTGGGATTATTGTAAGTGTATTGGGTAGATATTTTCTAGAACTATATGGATTTAGATGTGTGAAGAAGAGGGATAGGGGGTGACTTTTTATAGATAAGGGAACGGGCACACTTGGAATTTTAAAAAACAAGATAGGTCTACCCCCATTTTTACCTAAAAATAGTCATACAAATCCACAAAAATCAATAATTGAATCTGAGTGGCCTAATAATGTCCATAAAATGAGTTCTTGTAAGTTTCTAGGTTATTTTGGGTCTTAAAGTTAAGGTTTATTCCTTAGTTAAGCTTCATTTTACCTTAACCGATTTAATTAATTTTGATTATTTTCAATAATTATTTTTGTAAAAAAACCAAATTGACGTTATTATACATTATAAATTATTATGATTCCAAATATGGAGTCAATATTTTTAAATTCAAACCACATGAATGGAATAACTTAATTTTAAATTAATCCCATTGACGAGACGACACTGCATGTTTTTAAAGTAAAAAAGGGCCAAAAGATTGCAAAATTTTTATATCAAATTTTAATGTGAAATTATAAAAAATTACATAAATTGTATTATTTTATATAAATATTATATAAGTAATATTTTAAATAATTTTTAAGCATAAATTAACCTTAAAAATAAATTATTTGAAAAAGTAGTTTTAAGTTATAATCCATTATTTTTAACTATACATTAAAAATGAATCCTTACAAACAAATAATAAAAATTTATCATAGCCTAATTTTTAAGTTTTTATTCTAAATATTTAGTTTAATTTTACATATTTAATATATAACAGTTCCATAAATTGTATTTTAAATTTTTTCTCCATTAAAAGGTGGTAAAAATATTATTATAAGAAATATTGGTTTTTAAGCACAAAATTGGAGTTACTCTTACGTTATGTCTATAAAATATGTTAGCTGAATATAAAAAATATTTTATTAAATATAAAAAATATATTTTACATTAATATTGATCACTAATTTTAATTAATTTAATTTATTATGTTAAAACATCTTTCTGACAATAAAAATAAAAATATTTTTCTTTATATTCAATTGGTTATCATATTCATTTCTAATTAATTGGTTACCTATGAATTTGTCATATATTTGTGTAAAACCTGAATTTTGATAAATTAGTTAATACTATTCATAGACACTAATTTAATGGCTAAGTTATATCTTATTGTTTTAAATAATTTAATTTTAATGATATACTATTGTTTATTAAAAAACAGTCACACGTTTTATGCAAGCCATTGAGGAAAGTCATTATTGCATGTAACAGAATCTAAACTCAGTGTTCTGTTTAGAGAAAGATAATATTTATGTGGAATTTAGGGAAATAATTACTTGGTGTTGTGTATAATGAAAGCTGAACACAGTTCTTTAATATAAAACAAACAATTTTCAGTGTCGCCTGAAATGAAAAATATCAAAAAAATAAATTAATTCTAAAAAAATTCACAGAATATTGCAGTGTTACTTTCTATTGCCCAAAAATAAATTTCCCCTATAAATTATTTAGTTTAATCAATGGTTTAATACTTGAATGTTTCATTCATATAAACCTACATCATAAAAATGAATACTAAAACTTCTTGTAAAAAGAAATGTTGGAAGTATAACAGTTTCCCAAAGTAATATATAAATATGATTCCTCATTAGAGAACATAGGTTGTAGGGAAGATTGGGCATGGAGGAAAATAATAAATTTTTATACAATGTGATTGAGTTCCTAAATAAAAAACAAAATTATGATCAAATAAAAGTTTAGGGCCTCAAATTCATAAATTTGGGATGATTTAAAAGGCTATCAGTTCAACAAAAATTAAGATATCTGGATAACACAATTTTTTTAATCATTATTGCATTATTGAGTAATTCATTTTGTTGAACATGTATATAATGAAAAATAATTACTTGATTTTATTTTATTTCTTATGAAAAATCCCAAATTTTGGTTTTTCCTTGATATATTTCCACTTCATCTCTTTCCCTATGAAATGAATGAGAATTCATTTTTTATTCCCAAATCACTAATAGTTCCGGAGATCCATGATAAGTCAACCCACCTATCTTCGGTTAGCATAAAAAATAGGTTATTCAATAGACATAAGTCCTTAATAGGTGAGATAATACATTAATCTCAAAAATATTATTTTATTATTGACTTAAACATTATATAAATGGTCAAACTTATAATCCTTCCAAAATATAGTTCACCCTTTCTTCCTTGAATATACTCTAATATGATACAAAATATTATTTTATTGAATACTTAGGTTCATCCCTATACCAATATAACATTAAATCTGATTTTATTATTCCAAAATAAATATATAGGGATATAATCTTAGGAAACCTCACTAAAGTATGAAAAATAAGATTATCATAGGTATTATTCATAGAAATTAAAATATGAACTTCTAAACTAAGGGGGAAAAGAAAAGTTTTCCCATAACTGTAATTAATCACTTCATCTAATGTGATTTGATAAGACTTCCATTTATACTTGTTAATTAGTGTTTTTTGTGTCTTATCATCCGTATTAGCCCTTGGATTGGTGCATTGGTTCATAGAATGCCCAAACACCATGCACTTGAAACACTAATATGTGGGTGGTTCAATATATTAATATTTCTCTCCACAAATTTCATTTAAATTCATTTATCATAACTTGTACATTCATTTTATTAGTTTCTAGGATTCCCACACTTTAAACACCTTCTTATTCCTATGAGGAACTCTCCTAAATTCTCTTTCCCATAGTTTTGGTAGGTTGGAGTTTGAGACTTTTTCTTCTCTTGATGGTTTTTAGATTCCTATTGTAACTCCAACTTCCTCTTCTTGTTAAAACCATGAGGATGATATGTAACTCCAACATCCATTTCAACATTTGTTTCAAATCACGCAATCTCTTCATAGATACTAATGTATATTATTTCCAATTATATTCGGAGACTTGGATTTAAGACACTGAAGAACCTATCAACTATAATTTCAGGTTGTATTATTCCACTAAAAGTGTACCTCACATGCCTTGTGAAATTAGCATCAGAGGTACCAACAGATTCATCATACTCTTTCTTCAACTCAAAGAAATCATTTTTCATATTTCTATGAAGAACACAAGGAATTTTATTCTTGAAGAATAAGTTCTTGAACACATCACAATCTATGGATTCAATTTAATATTGTTTCTTAGTATTATTATTAATATTCAACCACTGGTTTATCCTTAACTTCTAACTAATAAACAGCCATAATGTATTTCTCATTTTCCAAACACTTGATAATGGGTAATATCTTATCAGTTGTATTGATATATTGTTCAGAAAAAAGTGGATCAGATGACCTCCATAAAAAAGGTGGATTTTTTATCATAAAGGAATCAACATAACGTTGTTCCCTCCTTTTCTCATTTGGAAACTAATCAATCATTTCTTGAGAATTTTATGGGAGTATAACACTGAGTTTTTATATTCCAGCCCCCATATCATTCAAATATTTAGGGGGAAATTTGTTTCATTGTCTATCAAAATCATAATTCCCTCAGTTCCTTCGAGTTCTAGCTATTGACTAAAACCAAAAGCATAGTGTAAGAAATAGTTATCACAATGAGGAACCACATAATCATGAAATGTAACTTATATTATGTCTACAGCATGAAACCTTAAATAATATATGAAACCTTAGGTTTATCTTAGGTTATTCATAAGCATCTTCTATTTTAATCCTTCATGATGTTTAATGAATAGTTTGTGAATTCCCAAAGCATATTCCCAAAGAGTGTCAAACGAGGTGTGCAATAAGGAATGTTGTCATGTACCCGATTTCCATGAGTCAGGCCTAGAAAATATTGTCGGATTTGTTACCCATAGTTAAAACTATGCCAGATCCACATCGACTTGTAGTATCTTAGTATGGATGTATTTCTTGGAAACCACTTGCTCTAGTGTTTACCAAAATTCTAGGACATTATTCTTAAATGATAACTCATCCTTATACTTTTCCTTACAGACATCCCCATATATATCTATAGGAATATACCTAGGTATCTCACTAATGTTTTCTCATCCTAGTATCCAAATGTTGAATAAAACTTTCCTTTTATACCAAATATAGTGTCCCAGGCTTAACATACACAAATATTACTTAATTTTATATTTATATTCTATACATTACAAAAAATCATGCTTGAGGACCCTAATAATTTAGTATCTTTGAATACATGGAAACAAAATATTCAATCATCGTGAATGATATTCAATGTCTCCAATAAAGATATCAACCTTTATTAAATCAACCTAAAGCCTTTCTTCATAACCTTGAGAAGAAAACATAAGAAAGGGGTGGAATCAGATGCTCATTAAAGGGTTATATTGTCCCAGTTCTGGAAGTCACCCAGAGGAGCCTCGTACCTGGTTGGTCACATGGCCTCAAGCGCATTTCCCCAAATGCCAGAAGATACCGACTAGCAGCGAGGGCCTTGGGTTTGATAGTGGGTAAACTGTACCCTCATTGTTAGAGTACACAGTGGAAGTAAACACGCATATAATAGCAGAAGATGTAAATATCCAACCATAATAAATTGTGGAAAACTAAAACAATAAACAATTGGTGCACATGTGTATATATGAAATGATGCACGATACATATGTCTAGGAAAACAGCCAAACATGTCACAATGCTAAATACATTACTAAACCAAAGTATAAAAGAAATACAAATAACCAACTCCTCAACATTGCAAAGCTCAGCTTAGTCTTATGCTCTCCTGCTCCAAAGCAATCAAGTACCATAAGTCAAAGGGTGCTTTCCGTTGTCTATACTTATAACAACATAGTCCGTTTAGGCCCAAAAACATGACCCAAACAGGGTGTGAGACTAATCCCAGTAGGTAACCAACTGAATATCTGTGTCTTACAGTCAGTGAGTATATGGAAGGTAATAGTACAGTAAGCAGTAAACAATAACAGTAAACACCAAGCAGTAAATAGTATGTAGTAGCAGGATGATATACAACAGTAATCAATCCACATACCAACAAGCAGTAGAGAAGAAATCAGCTAACAGCAATAGGAACCTGATAAAACACTATTTTATTGAATATTTTATTGATAATAAATGAAATAATTTCCTCACATTGTGTTAAATATGTTTATTTATAAAATATTTGGGATTTGATCATTCATTTGAAAATTTGGTGAAAATTCCAGTTTTACCCTTAATAGTGCATTGTAGTATTTCGACGATAAATATTTTTATATTTATTATTTAAATTTGAAATTTTGTAACAGTGTTCCTAAATTCATTTTATACAACTTTCATTCAGGACACTAGAGTTAAAGAGTGCCTTTGGATGGAGTAAATGATCAATTAATCCAATGGTGGGCTGGACTCGGCAGAATAGACACGGGCTCTGTATGTGGGCCATATCGTCTACATACGGGCTTGGATTGAGCCCAAATTTTGAGGAAAGCTCGGGGACATGATTTGGCACAAATCATCCTTCTGGAAGGCCGGTCAATTCACGCGTTTTGGAGGTAAAATGGGCGGTGGAAGTTGGAATAAAATATTTGCCCGAGTTTTTCATTTCACACTTAAAAAGTTATGTATCCCTAGCCCTCACAAACTCTATTTAAAGGGGGTTTTAACTCTTTGAGAGGGCTGTTCGAGGCTTTGGGAAGGTGTGGCCGAAAGGGTGTCTCTTGGGAGCCCCTCACAACTCTTGGAATAAGTAAGCCTTTGTGCAAACCTCTCTTCCAAAAAGGCTCTCCTCTCTCACCTCTTCTTTGTATTTCTTTTCTTTCATGTTTGTTTCTTGAATTTTTCTTCAAATAATATTCTGTTTTCATCCCTCTTCTTCTTATCTTAATCTTCTTAATTGGGTTGGAATCATGAGTGGAGAAAATATTGGGTTCTACCCTTTCAATCTGTTGCTTATGCAAAACGTCTCCACGATGACTACACCACCCATGGAAGAGTAGTTCTTTTTAGTAATCGATCGACATCTATCCTTCTTCATTAATTTATTTTGAATCAATGAGATACTGTAATTCACATATTATGATCTATTAATTGATTTTTTAATTTAAATGAAACTAAGCAAGTAATTTAATAGTTAACACAAAACACGCGAGGTCGGGAATTGTGTGAACTGTGAGAGCGCAACCTTAACCGGTAATTCAAAACCACACGGGATCAATTTGTAGAGTTCAAATATAATCCCTAAACTCAATTAATCCTCATTTCCAGAGTGGTTATGTGCCTTAATTTACCACTGACCATAAGCTAATTTTAGAACATCAATCAAAGCAGGGTGTTGCGATTGCATGTTCCGAAGTTAGCCTAAGGTTAAATTCACTTCAATCTTCGTGGTAAAGTTAATTATCGTAGGGTTCGGGATTTAACAAATTAAGGGATCATAATTAAGTGAATATTAATTTAAATGATAATGATTAATAAATGATTGAAGAGGTAGAGTTAGATCGATTACGTCTTTTAAATATTGTCTAAATAAACATCTTTCTGTTGTGTCATTTTAATCAAACTTCATTTCAAAACTAAAAACAAAAAAAATGCAATCTTCTTCCAGCAAACTTCTTCTACGTTCATAAACTATAAAAAAACCACCCCCATCCTTTCAAGTAGTTATTTTATTCTCTTTTATTTTATTTTTAGAATACCTCTAATAAGTAGTTAAATTCACTTCCTCCTTTGAGAGACGACCTTGGTCAGCCACTCTGCTGCACCTAAGTACCCCAAAATCATACTAATCATTTGAGGGCACCCACGACAGCGCTCTTTCAAATTGGCGCCGTTGCCGGGGAGGCAAGTAATTATTTCAACCAATTAGAGGTATTTATTTTATTTTACATTTTAATTATCTTCCTCTCTTCTTTCTTCCGTCTTTACCCAATCTGATTTTTTTTCTTCTTCTTCTTTTATCTCTTTCTACTTCTTTTTGGACCATCAACTCAAACTTCTAATTTTTTTTACTATGAGACACATTCCTTCTTTTCATCTTTCATTGATTGATGACACGAACTAATCCCGAAGATCTCTTAGATCTTGACCCTGAGATTGAACGTAGCCTTAGGGCACAAATCAGACATTCTCAGTCTACGGGAAGTTTCAACATTCAACCAGTTAGAAAATTACTCCAATATCAGAACATTGAAATTGGAAGAAATTCAAATTCAACCATAAAACAAGAACCAATGGATGGAAACAATGGAAATGAACTTAATAGAACCATTCGAGAATTGGTTGCACCTGATATTAACTATCAACCAAATTGTATTGCATACCGAAATCTCGAATCGGACTTCGAACTGAAATCTGGGTTAATTCACTTACTTCCAAAGTTTCATGGCCTCTCTGGTGAGGATCCCAATAAACATTTGAAAGAATTTAATGTGGTTTTCTCAACCCTAAAACCTAGAAATGTCTCTGAAGATCAAATCAAACTAAGAGCATTCCCATTCTCACTTGATGGAGCTGCAAAAGATTGGATGTATTATTTGCAACCTGAAGATGTAACATGTTGGAATGATTTGAAATTTCTTTTCTTGCAAAGATTTTTTCCAGCATCAAGGACCAAATCCATTCGAAAATAGATATCAGGGATCAAGAAAGCACAAGGGGAGTCAATGTATGAGTACTGGGAGCGATTCAAGAAGTTGTGTGCAAGCTGCCCACATCACCAAATCAGTGAGCAACTCCTCATCCAATACTTCTACGAAGGACTCACACCCATGGAGAGGAGCATGGTGGATGCTGCAGTTGGAGGAGCAGTGGTGGACAAGACACCAGTAGCTGCACGAGCATTGATCGACAAAATGGCCCAAAACTCTCAACAATTCGGTGATAGAGGTACACCACATGTTCGAGGAGTACATCAAGTAAGTCCTTCGTCTCTTGAAAGTCATTTGATTGATACTAAGTTAGAAGAATTGACAACTATGGTGAGGCAGATTGCATTGGCTCAAAAGACATCCCAACCCCCTCCTTCAAGGCCATGTGGCATTTGCACTGAGACAAGCCACCCAACTGACTGTTGCCCACAACTACAAGAGACAGAAGATTGTGCAGCAGTGTTCCCAGGGAGACCATTTCAGCAGCAACAACAACCATATCCCCAAAATAAGTTTGATTCATTTGCTCCAACATACAACCAAGGGTGGAAAGATCAACCAGACATGAGGTATGGCTCTGGAAAACAACAAAGGCCCCCTTTTCAACAAAACTTCCAGCAGCCTCCGCCTTATCAGCAGGGTTTCCAACAACCCCAAAGGAGATTTGAAGCCCAATCATCAACAAGACAACAACAAGGGAATCCCCCACCAAAGGTAGATTCTAATACTGATGATCTATTGAAACAAATTTTTCTTAATCAACAGAATGAGCTGAAGAGTCAAAGTTCAGAGCTGAGGGAGTTAAAGACTCAAATGAGCCAGATTGCCACCACCCTCCATGAACTTATAAGTAAGAATTCTGGAAATCTACCTTCCCAACCCACTCCAAATCCAAAGGGGAATGTTAGTTCCATCACATTGAGAAGTGAGAAGAAAATGAACGATACATCTGTACCTACCATTCCACCGGGATTCACCTCAACTCCAGAGAATCTGAATTCCATACCAACTGATGAGCAATCCAAGGAGAAAGATAAAGGTAAGAAAAAGATTGATGATGTACCTCCTAAACCCCTTCCTTTTCCAAATAGGGTTGTTCAAACCAAGAATATGGCTGAAGAAGCAATGCAAAAGGAGGTTTTGGACACATTCAAGCGTGTGGAGATCAACATTCCTCTACTTGAAGCCATTAAGAAAATCCCAAGGTATGCCAAATTCTTAAAATAACTCTGCACCAATCGAAGAGGGCTCAATGGGAATGAGAGGATCAACCTTGGAAGGAATGTCTCGGCACTCATTACACCAACTCTAGCAATGCCAACAAAGTGCAAGGATCCTGGGACATTCACCATCCCATGTACCATAGGGGAGTTGCACTTCTCTGATGCTCTTTGTGATTTAGGAGATTCAATAAATGTGATGTCTCACTCTGTATTCTCTTCCTTCAGGTTGGTGAGTTGAAGCCAACAAGAGTAGTGGTGCAATTGGCGAATAGAGCTACGGCATATCCAGTGGGAGTTCTTGAGGATGTACTTGTTCGGGTAAGATACATGATCTTTCTAGCAGACTTCTATGTGCTTAACATGGAGGATGATCAGGTAAGTTCTCATGCCCCCATTATTTTAGGTAAACCCTTCCTCAAAACTGCAAAAACTATCATAAATGTCAATGAGGGTACACTTTCCATGGAGTTTGGAGATGAAGTTGTGATATTTAATGTTATGGATTCCATGAAGTACCCCTCAGAGGACCATTCTGCTTTTGTTATCTCCCATTTTGAACCACCAAGTAAAAACATCATGGAATTGGATTGTCCTATGCTTAGGGAGATTATGAGTATTGGTTCTAGTTTGATGTCTAAGAATACTTCTACACCCATTTTTAAGGAACAAGACTCTCTAAGATTTGATTTTGAAATGGAATCATATTCTGATTTTGATCATGTGAACTCTGATTATGACATGGCTATTGAGTATGCTGATGGATTTGGTGCTTTATTCTCTGATTGTGATGATTTTTATTCTGATACTGATGTTCATTGTGCAGATATGTCTGTTGCATCAATTTCTCCATCCATACATCACCCACCTACATTGGAACTCAAGCCATTGCCCCCAAATCTCAAATATGCATACTTGCTCAGTGGTGATAGATTACCTGTCATAATTGCTAACAATCTCTCTTTTGAACATGAAGAAAAACTTTTGAATCTTTTGAGAGATAACATTAGGGCAATTGGTTGGACATTGGCAGACATATCAGGTATTAGCCCCTCCATTTGCATGCATAGGATTCTCTTGGAGGATGGGGCTAAACCGGTGAGACAGCCACAAAGGAGACTTAATCCCACCCTCCTAGAAGTTGTTAACAAAGAAGTCGAAAAATTACTTGAGGCGGGTATCATTTACCCTATTTCTGACTCACAATGGGTTAGCCCTGTTCAGGTTGTACCAAAGAAAACTCGTTTCACTGTTATAAAAAATGAAAATGATGAGTTAGTTCCTGTGAGAGTACAAAACAGTTGGCGAGTGTGTATCGATTATAGGAAACTAAATCAATCCACTCGTAAGGACCATTTCCCACTTCCATTCATTGACCATATGCTTGAGAGACTAGCTGGGAAGACACACTATTGTTTCTTGGATGGATTTTCTGGCTATTTTCAGGTTCCCATTGCAGCAGAGGACCAGGAGAAGACAACATTCACCTGCCCATTCGGTACCTTTGCTTACCGGAGGATGCCATTTGGACTTTGCAACGCCCCAGGTACCTTCCAGAGATGCATGGTGAGTATTTTCTCAGATTTCATTGAGACCTGCATGGAGGTATTTATGGATGATTTTACAGTTTATGGGTCCTCATTTGATGAATTTCTCTCTAGTTTGGGTGATGTGTTGCATCGTTGTATTGAGAAGAATCTGGTCTTAAATTTTGAAAAATGTCATTTCATGGTCGAAAAGGGAATTGTCTTAGGTCATATAGTCTCAGAACATGGAATTGAAGTTGATAAATCTAAGGTAGACATTATTTCATCCCTCCCATATCCTACATGTGTGCGTGATGTTCGATCATTCCTTGGGCATACTGGATTTTATCGACGCTTCATCAGAGATTTTAGTAAGACCGCTCTACCCTTATCTCGATTGCTTCAAAAAGATATTGACTTCAATTTTGATGATTCATGCAGGGTATCATTTGACGAGCTGAAGAAGTGTCTGACCACTCCACCAATCATACAGCCCCCACGGTGGGACCTTCCATTTGAGCTTATGTGTGACGCCTCCAACTTCGCGGTTGGAGCTGTCTTATCTCAGAGGGTGGAGGGACGTTCACATGTGATCGCCTATGCATTGAGGACGCTAGATTCATCCCAATCAAACTACACTACCACAGAAAAGGAGTTTCTTGCTGTCATATTTGCTTTAGATAAATTCAGTTCATATTTATTGGGCTCTAAAGTAGTTGTTTTTTCTGACCATGCAGCTTTGAGGTACCTCCTAAAGAAGCCATATGCAAAGCCACGACTTATCCGTTGGATGCTCCTTCTTCAAGAGTTTGACCTTGAGATAAAGGACAAGAAGGGGTCAGAGAATTTGGTGGCAGACCACATGAGTAGGCTTACTCACACACTAGAGGGTGACACCTTGGACCAGGTACCACTTCGGGACACTTTCCCTGATGAGCATCTCTATACCATCTCAGGTAAGCATCCTTGGTACGCTGATTTAGTTAATTACATTGTTGGATCTGAAATCCCAGTAAATTTGAAGAAGCATCAAGTCCAAAAATTAAAAAGTGAGTCTAGGTTTTATGTGTGGGATGATCCTTACCTCTGACGCATGTGTAGTGACCAAGTTATTAGGAGGTGTATTCCTGATCATGAGTTTGAGTCTGTTTTGCAATTCTGTCATACACTTGCATGTGGTGGACACTTTGGACCCCAACGGACAGCTAGGAAAGTTTTGGACTCTGGATTATATTGGCCTAGTCTATTCCATGATGCCCATGTGTTTTGTAAGTCAAGCACCCGTTGCCAACACACTGGGAACATTTCTAAGAGACATGAGATGCCCCAACAACCCATACTATTCTGTGAGATTTTTGATGTATGGGGCATCGACTTTATGGGTCCTTTTCCTAGTTCATTTGGATTTTTGTATATTTTGGTTGCTGTTGATTATGTGAGTAAATGGGTGGAGGCCAAGGCCACTAGGACTGAGGATTCTCATGTTGTTGTGGACTTTTTCATAGCACAGATTTTTTGCAGGTTTGGAGTACCAAAGGCCATCATCAGTGACCAAGGGACACACTTTTGCAATAGGAATTTTTCTTCCCTCCTTCGAAAGTATGGGGTGACACACAAAACATCAACACCATACCACCCCCAAACAAATGGCCAGGCTGAGGTTTCAAATCGTGAGTTGAAACAAATCTTGGAGAAAACCGTGCAGCCAAATAGGAAGGATTGGAGCAAGCGATTGGATGATGCATTGTGGGCTTATAGGACAGCATACAAGACCCCCATTGGTATGTCCCCATTTCGGATTGTTTTTGGGAAAGTGTGTCATCTCCCCGTGGAAGTCGAGCATCGGGCATATTGGGCTATAAAGAAATGTAACATGGATTTGGCCCAAGCTGGAATTCAAAGGAAGTTGAAAATTCAAGAGCTTGAGGAGATTCGACTATCATCATATGAGAACTCAAGGCTCTACAAGGAAAGATCAAAAGCAGCTCATGACAAAATTATCCAACAAAGGGAGTTTTATGTTGGAGAGAAAGTCATTCTCTATAGTTCACGACTGAAGTTGATGCCTGGTAAGTTGCGTTCCAGATGGTTAGGTCCTTATATTGTGTCTAATGTTTTTCCTTATGGTGCAGTGGGGATCACACAAGAGGACACTGGAAGGAGCTTTACAGTAAATGGGCAACGTTTGAAGAGATACATTGAGTGACATCCTACTGATGCTGTGGATTTTATCACACTGCATGACCCCATCATCACTTGATCACATCAGGCTGTTCCTAACCCTTTCACTTTTATATTATTTGTCCTATTTAAAAATTCTGCATTTCATGTGCATATATCATCTCATAGGTTCACATTGAGGACAATACAATATTTTAAGTGTGGGGGAGGGAACCTTTTAGTTTAGTAATTTTAATTGCTTTCCTGTTCAAAAAAAAAATTGTATGTTTTTCAAAATTTGTGTGTTTATTTTACAATTTTCTGTGTGTTTTTGAAACTTTTGAGCTGAAATGATTCTCATCACCATTTTTAAATCCATATCAATAAGTGAAACAATTTTCCCCTTGAAACTAAGCTTAAATGAATGCTGAAATGACATTGTTTCAAGTTCAAATATTTAGTAATTTCATGAAAAGTACGCTGAATTTTGAATCCCATTCCAATCTCACTGTCTTTATATTTGAAATAACTTTCATGTGAGGCTTCTAAACCATTATTTTCATATTCTTTACAATCACCTCACTTCTTGAGAGAACCAAACCATGCTTGATTTAACCAGAATTTGATCTATTCCTGTCAAAACTTGAGGGTTTGAGGTACTTGTGTTTAAATGATTGAGGCATTTGTTTGGTATTAAAACCCCTATTTCAAAGAATCCTTTTTTATAATGGCCTACCTTGAATATTTAATCCTTGTAGCCCTTAGAATCCATGCACAACCTGTTAGGTTAAGCCACATTACAAGCCAATTTTCCCTATCCAACCAACTCTTAAAGTGAAATTGCATAATCTAGTTGAGCTTAAGTGTGGGGGAAGCTGTCTTGTGTTGTGCCACCACATTATGTGATACTTTGGGTGGAAAATTAAATTCTGAAGAGATGTGTTTGCTGCTAAAGAAAGTCATTATATTGAAAGCTGTTCCTTTTCTGGAGCTTTCATGACAAGTGAAGTTGTGCCTTTTCTGGAGATTCTAATTGAGGTGGAAAGCTGTGCCCATCTGGAGCTTTCAAGAAAATCATGTTTGAGAAGATTGACATTTTTTATGCTGAAATGATGAATGGTGTAAACCTTTCATGACTTTTCATGATTATGGAGCTGAATTGATACTATGGGGATTGAAGAGAAGACCATATTTAAGTGAAAATTAGATTAATGCAATTTTGCTTCAAAAGAGTCAAGCCCTCCTCATTCAGCCTCAGAGTTTTTCACATCTTAATCCTACCAACCGAAAGCCACAGAACAACCCTGAAAAGTCCTAATGATAAACATATGTCCTTGACTCATATCGGGTAGCGATGTAGGAATCTATCAAGCCTATGGTGACCCTTGTATGAGTTTGGATGAGAAAGACATTGCAAAAAAAATTGATATTTGAGTGATGAGAGAAATTCAAGCGAGGTAAGTGTTTTGTGCATGGGTGGATAAATGAAGTGGAAATATATTGAATGATATAAATGGAGAACTTGAAATAAGGTTTTTTATGAGGCATGATATCTTTTGATTCTTGGTGTGAAATTGATTGATATTAAGGATATGTGTTTTAAAATTGGTTTTGATTTGATATTGATGTTTACTTGATATGAGGTTTTGCCCAGGTGTGCAAAAGGGTAAGTGTGGGGGAGTTGATAAAACACTATTTTATTTAATATTTTATTGATAATAAATGAAATAATTTCCTCACATTGTGTTAAATATGTTTATTTATAAAATATTTGGGATTCGATCATTCATTTGAAAATTTGGTGAAAATTCCAGTTTTACCCTTAATAGTGCATTGTAGTATTTCAAAGATAAATATTTTTATATTTATTATTTGAATTTTAAATTTTGTAACAGTGTTACTAACGTCATTTTATACAACTTTCATTCAGGACACTAGAGTTAAAGAGTGCCTTTGGATGGAGTAAATGATCAATTAATCCAATGGTGGGCTGGACTCGGCAGAATAGACATGGGCTCTGTATTTGGGCCATATCGTCTACATAAGGGCTTGGATTGAGCCCAAAATTTGAGGAAAGCTCTGGGACATGATTTGGCACAAATCATCCTTCTGGAAGGCCGGTCAAGTCACGCTTTTTGGAGGTCAAATGGGCGGTGCAAGTTGGAATAAAATATTTGGACGAGTTTTTCATTTCACACTTAAAAAGTTATGTATCCCTAGCCCTCACAAACTCTATTTAAAGGGGGTTTTAACTCTTTGAGAGGTCTGTTCGAGGCTTTGGAAAGGTGTGGCAGAAAGGGTGTCTCTTGGGAGCCCCTCACAACTCTTGGAAGAAGTAAGCCTTTGTGCAAACCTCTCTTCCAAAAAGGCTCTCCTCTCTCACCTTTTCTTTGTATTTCTTTTCTTTCATGTTTGTTTCTTGAATTTTTATTCAAATAATATTCTGTGTTCATCCCTATTCTTTTTATATTAATCTTCTTAATTGGGTTGGAATCATGAGTGGAGACAAGATTGGGTTCTACCCTTTCAATCCGTTGCTTATGCAAAACGTATCCACGATGACTACACCACCCATGGAAGAGTAGTTCTTTTTAGTAATCGATCGACCTCTATCCTTCTTCATTCATTTATTTTGAATCAATGAGATACTGTAATTCAAATATTATGATCTATTAATTGAGTTTTTAATTTAAATGAAACTAAGCAAGCAATTGAATAGTTAACACAAAACACACGAGGTCGGGAATTATGTGAACTGTGAGGGCGCAACCTTAACCGGTAATTCAAAACCACACGGGATCAATTTGTAGAGTTCAAATATAATCCCTAAACACAATTAATCCTCATTTCCAGAGTGGTTATGTGCCTTAATTTACCACTGACCATAAGCTAATTTTAGAACATCAATCAAAGCAGGGTATTGCGATTGCATGTTCCGAAGTTAGCCTAAGGTTAAATTCACTTCAATCTTCGTGGTAAAGTTAATTCTCGTAGGGTTCGGGATTTAACAAATTAAGGGATCATAATTAATTGAATATTAATTTAAATGATAATGATTAATAAATGATTGAAGAGGTAGAGTTAGATCGATTACGTCTTTTAAATATTGTCTAAACAAACATCTTTCTGTTGTGTCATTTTAATCAAACTTCATTTCAAAACTAAAAACAAAAAAAATGCAATCTTCTTCCAGCAAACTTCTTCTAGGTTCATAAACTATAAAAAAAACCACCCCCATCCTTTCAAGTAGTTATTTTATTCTCTTTTATTTTATTTTTAGAATACCTCTAATAAGTAGTTAAATTCACTTCCTCCTTTGAGAGACGACCTTGGTCAGCCACTCTGCTGCACCTAAGTACCCCAAAATCATACTAATCATTTGAGGGCGCCCATGAAAACGCTCTTTAAAATTGGCGCTGTTGCCGGGGAGACAAGTAATTATTTCAACCAATTAGAGGTATTTATTTTATTTTACATTTTAATTCTCTTCCTCTCTTCTTTCTTCCGTCTTTACCCAATCTGATTTTTTTTCTTCTTCTTCTTTTATCTCTTTCTACTTCTTTTTGGACCATCAACTCAAACTTCTAATTTTTTTTTTACTATGAGCCACATTCCTTCTTTTCATCTTTCATTGATTGATGACACGAACTAATCCCGAATATCTCTTAGATCTTGACCCTGAGATTGAACGTAGCCTTAGGGCACGAATCAGACATTCTCAGTCTACGGGAAGTTTCAACATTCAACCAGTTGGAGAATTACTCCAATATCAGAACATTGAAATTGGAAGCAATTCAAATTCAACCATAAAACAAGAACCAATGGCTGGAAACAATGGAAATGAACTTAATAGAACCATTCGAGAATTGGTTGCACCTGATATTAACTATCAACCAAATTGTATTGCATACCCAAATCTCGAATCGGACTTCGAACTGAAATCTGGGTTAATTCACTTACTTCCAAAGTTTCATGGCCTCTCTGGTGAGTATCCCAATAAACATTTGAAAGAATTTAATGTGGTTTTCTCAACCCTAAAACCTAGAAATGTCTCTGAAGATCAAATCAAACTAAGAGCATTCCCATTCTCACTTGATGGAGCTGCAAAAGATTGGATGTATTATTTGCAACCTGAAGATGTAACATGTTGGAATGATTTGAAACATCTTTTCTTGCAAAGATTTTTTCCAGCATCAAGGACCACATCCATTCGAAAGGAGATATCAGGGATCAAGCAAGCACAAGGGGAGTCAATGTATGAGTACTGGGAGCGATTCAAGAAGTTTTGTGCAAGCTGCCCACATCACCAAATCAGTGAGCAACTCCTCATCCAATACTTCTACGAAGGACTCACACCCATGGAGAGGAGCATGGTGGATGCTGCAGCTGGAGGAACAGTGGTGGACAAGACACCAGTAGCTGCACGAGCATTGATCGACAAAATGGCCCAAAACTCTCAACAATTCGGTGATAGAGGTACACCACATGTTCGAGGAGTACATCAAGTAAGTCCTTCTTCTCTTGAAAGTCATTTGATTGATACTAAGTTAGAAGAATTGACAACTATGGTGAGGCAGATTGCATTGGCTCAAAAGACATCCCAACCCCCTCCTTCAAGGCCATGTGGCATTTGCACTGAGACAAGCCACCCAACTGACTGTTTCCCACAACTACAAGAGACAGAAGATTGTGCAGCAGTGTTCCCAGGGAGACCATTTCAGCAGCAACAACAACCATATCCCCAAAGGAAGTTTGATTCATTTGCTCCAACATACAACCAAGGGTGGAAAGATCAACTGGACATGAGGTATGGCTCTGGACAACAACAAAGGCCCCCTTTTCAACAAAACTTCCAGCAGTCTCCGCCTTATCAGCAGGGTTTCCAACAACCCCAAAGGAGATTTGAAGCCCAAGCATCAACAAGCCAACAACAAGGTAATCCCCCACCAATGGTAGATTCTAATACTGATGATCTTTTGAAGCAAATTTTTCTTAATCAACAGAATGAGCTGAAGAGTCAAAGTTCAGAGCTGAGGGAGTTAAAGACTCAAATGAGCCAGATTGCCACCACCCTCCATGAACTTGTAAGTAAGAATTCCGGAAATCTACCTTCCCAACCCACTCCAAATCCAAAGGGGAATGTTAGTTCCATCACATTGAGAAGTGGGAAGAAAATGAACGATACATCTGTACCTACCATTCCACCGGGATTCACCTCAACTCCAGAGAATCCGCATTCCATACCAACTGATGAGCAATCCAAGGAGAAAGATAAAGGTAAGAAAAAGATTGATGATGTACCTCCTAAACCCCTTCCTTTTCCAAATAGGGTTTTTCAAACCAAGAAGATGGCTGAAGAAGCAATGCAAAAGGAGGTTTTGGACACATTCAAGCGTGTGGAGATCAACATTCCTCTACTTAAAGCCATTAAGCAAATCCCAAGGTATGCCAAATTCTTAAAAGAACTCTGCACCAATCGAAGAGGGCTCAAGGGTAATGAGAGGATCAACCATGGAAGGAATGTCTCGGCACTCATTACACCAACTCTAGCAATGCCAACAAAGTGCAAGGATCCTGGGACATTCACCATCCCATGTACCATAGGGGAGTTGCACTTCTCTGATGCTCTTTGTGATTTAGGAGCTTCAATAAATGTGATGTCTCACTCTGTATTCTCTTCCTTACAGGTTGGTGAGTTGAAGCCAACAAGAGTAGTGGTGCAATTGGCGAATAGAGCTACGGCATATCCAGTGGGAGTTCTTGAGGATGTACTTGTTCGGGTAAGAGACATGATCTTTCCAGCAGACTTCTATGTGCTTAACATGGAGGATGATCAGGTAAGTTCTCATGCCCCCATTATCTTAGGTAGACCCTTCCTCAAAACTGCAAAAACTATCATAAATGTCAATGAGGGTACACTTTCCATGGAGTTTGGAGATGAAGTTGTGATATTTAATGTTATGGATTCCATGAAGTACCCCTCAGAGGACCATTCTGCTTTTGTTATCTCCCATTTTGAACCACCAAGTAAAAACATCATGGAATTGGATTGTCCTATGCTTAGGGAGATTATGAGTATTGGTTCTAGTTTGATGTCTAAGAATACTTCTACACCCATTTTTAAGGAACAAGACTCTCTAAGATTTGATTTTGAAATGGAATCATATTCTGATTTTGATCATGTGAACTCTGATTATGACATGGCTATTGAGTATGCTGATGGATTTGGTGCTTTATTCTCTGATTGTGATGATTTTTATTCTGATACTGATGTTCATTGTGCAGATATGTCTGTTGCATCAATTTCTCCATCCATACATCACCCACCTACATTGGAACTCAAGCCATTGCCCCCAAATCTCAAATATGTATACTTGCTCAGTGGTGATAGATTACCTGTCATAATTGCTAACAATCTCTATTTTGAACATGAAGAAAAACTTTTGAATCTTTTGAGAGATAACATTAGGGCAATTGGTTGGACATTGGAAGACATATCAAGTATTAGACCCTCCATTTGCATGCATAGGATTCTCTTGGAGGATGGGGCTAAACCGGTGAGACAGCCAGAAAGGAGACTTAATCCCACCCTCCTAGAAGTTGTTAAGAAAGAAGTCGAAAAATTACTTGAGGCGGGTATCATTTACCCTATTTCTGAATCACAATGGGTTAGCCCTGTTCAGGTTGTACCAAAGAAAACTGGTTTCACTGTTATAAAAAATGAAAATGATGAGTTAGTTCCTGTGAGAGTACAAAACAGTTGGCGAGTGTGTATCGATTATAGGAAACTAAATCAATCCACTCGTAAGGACCATTTCCCACTTCCATTCATTGACCATATGCTTGAGAGACTAGCTGGGAAGACACACTATTGTTTCTTGGATGGATTTTCTGGCTATTTTCAAGTTCCCATTGCAGCAGAGGACCATGAGAAGACAACATTCACCTGCCCATTCGGTACCTTTGCTTACCGGAGGATGCCATTTGGACTTTGCAATGCCCCAGGTACCTTCCAGAGATGCATGTTGAGTATTTTCTCAGATTTCATTGAGACCTGCATGGAGGTATTTATGGATGATTTTACAGTTTATGGGTCCTCATTTGATGAATGTCTCTCTAGTTTGGGTGATGTGTTGCATCGTTGTATTGAGAAGAATCTGGTCTTAAATTTTGAAAAATGTCATTTCATGGTTGAAAAGGGAATTGTCTTAGGTCATATAGTATCACAACATGGAATTGAAGTTGATAAATCTAAGGTAGACATTATTTCATCCCTCCCATATCCTACATGTGTGCGTGATGTTCGATCATTCCTTGGGCATACTGGATTTTATCGACGCTTCATCAGAGATTTTAGTAAGATCGCTCTACCCTTATCTCGATTGCTTCAAAAAGATATTGACTTCAATTTTGATGATTCATGCAGGGTATCATTTGACGAGCTGAAGAAGTGTCTGACCACTCCACCAATCATACAGCCCCCACAGTGGGACCTTCCATTTGAGCTTATGTGTGACGCCTCCAACTTCGCGGTTAGAGCTGTCTTATCTCAGAGGGTGGAGGGACGTTCACATGTGATCGCCTATGCATCGAGGATGCTAGATTCAGCCCAATCAAACTACACTACCATAGAAAAGGAGTTTCTTTCTGTCATATTTGCTTTAGACAAATTCCGTTCATATTTATTGGGCTCTAAAGTAGTTGTTTTTTCTGACCATGCAGCTTTGAGGTACCTCCTAAAGAAGCCAGATGCAAAGCCACGACTTATCCATTGGATGCTCCTTCTTCAAGAGTTTGACCTTGAGATAAAGGACAAGAAGGGGTCAGAGAATTTGGTGGAAGACCGCATGAGTAGGCTTACTCACACACTAGAGGGTGACACCTTGGACCAGGTACCACTTCGGGACACTTTCCCCGATGAGCATCTCTATACCATCTCAGGTAAGCATCCTTGGTATGCTGATTTAGTTAATTACATTGTTGGCTCTGAAATCCCAGTAAATTTGAAGAAGCATCAAGTCCAAAAATTAAAAAGTGAGTCTAGGTTTTATGTGTGGGATGATCCTTACCTCTGGCGCATGTGTAGTGACCAAGTTATTAGGAGGTGTATTCCTGATCATGAGTTTGAGTCTGTTTTGCAATTCTATCATACACTTGCATGTGGTGGACACTTTGGACCCCAACGGACAGCTAGGAAAGTTTTGGACTCTGGATTATATTGGCCTAGTCTATTCCATGATGCCCATGTGTTTTCTAAGTCATGCACTCGTTGCCAACACACTGGGAACATTTCTAAGAGACATGAGATGCCCCAACAACCCATACTATTCTATGAGATTTTTGATGTATGGGGCATCGACTTTATGGGTCCTTTTCCTAGTTCATTTGGATTTTTGTATATTTTGGTTGCTGTTGATTATGTGAGTAAATGGGTGGAGGCCAAGGCCACTAGGACTGACGATTCTCATGTTGTTGTGGACTTTGTCAAAGCACAAATTTTTTGCAGGTTTGGAGTACCAAAGGCCATCATCAGTGACCAAGGGACACACTTTTGCAATAGGAATTTTTCTTCCCTCCTTTGAAAGTATGGGGTGACACACAAAACATCAACACCATACCACCCCCAAACAAATGGCCAGGCTGAGGTTTCAAATCGTGAGTTGAAAGAAATCTTGGAGAAAACCGTGCAGCCAAATAGGAAGGATTGGAGCAAGCGCTTGGATGGTGCATTGTGGGCTTATAGGACAGCATACAAGACCCCCATTGGTATGTCCCCATTTCGGATTGTTTTTGGGAAAGTGTGTCATCTCCCCGTGGAAGTCGAGCATCAGGCATATTGGGCTATAAAGAAATGTAACATGGATTTGGCCCAAGTTGGAATTCAAAGGAAGTTGCAAATTCAAGAGCTTGAGGAGATTCGACTATCATCATATGAGAACTCAAGGCTCTACAAGGAAAGATCAAAAGCAGCTCATGACAAAATGATCCAACAAAGGGAGTTTTATGTTGGAGAGAAAGTCCTTCTCTATAGTTCACGACGGAAGTTGATGCCTGGTAAGTTGCGTTCCAGATGGTTAGGTCCTTATATTGTGTCTAATGTTTTTCCTTATGGTGCAGTGGGGATCACACAAGAGGGCACTGGAAGGAGCTTTACAGTAAATGGGAAACGTTTGAAGAGATACATTGAGGGACATCCTACTGATGCAGTGCATTTTATCACACTGCATGACCCCATCATCACTTGATCACATCAGGCTGTTCCTAACCCTTTCACTTTTATATTATTTGTCCTATTTAAAAATTCTGAATTTCATGTGCATATATCATCTCATAGGTTCACATTGAGGACAATGCAATATTTTAAGTGTGGGGGAGGGAACCTTTTAGTTTAGTAATTTTAATTGCTTTCCTGTTCAAAAAAAAATTGTATGTTTTTCAAAATTTGTGTGTTTATTTTACAATTTTCTGTGTGTTTTTGAAACTTTTGAGCTGAAATGATTCTCATAACCATTTTTAAATCCATATCAATAAGTGAAACAATTTTCCCCTTGAAACTAAGCTTAAATAAATGCTGAAATGACTTTGTTTCAAGTTCAAATATTTAGTAATTTCATGAAAAGTATGCTGAATTTTGAATCCCATTCCAATCTCACTGTCTTTATATTTGAAATCACTTTCCTGTGAGGCTTCTAAACCATTATTTTCATATTCTTTACATTCACCTCAGTTCTTGAGAGAACCAAACCATGCTTGATTTAACCAGAATTTGATCTATTCCTGTCAAAACTTGAGGGTTTGAGGTACTTGTGTTTAAATGATTGAGGCATTTGTTTGGTATTAAAACCCCTATTTCAAAGAATCCTTTTTTATAATGGCCTACCTTGAATATTTAATCCTTGTAGCCCTTAGAATCCATGCACAACCTGTTAGGTTAAGCCACATTACAAGCCAATTTTCCCTATCCAACCAACTCTTGAAGTGAAATTGCATAATCTAGTTGAGCTTAAGTGTGGGGGAAGCTGTCTTGTGTTGTGCCACCACATTATGTGATACTTTGGGTGGAAAATTAAATTCTGAAGAGATGTGTTTGCTGCTAAAGAAAGTCATTATATTGAAAGCTGTGCCTTTTCTGGAGCTTTCATGACAAGTGAAGCTGTGCCTTTTCTGGAGCTTCTAATTGAGGTGGAAAGCTGTGCCCATCTGGAGCTTTCAAGAAAATCATGTTTGAGAAGATTGACATTTTTTATGATGAAATGATGAATGGTGTAAACCTTTCATGACTTTTCATGATGATGGAGCTGAATTGATACTATGGGGATTTAAGAGAAGACCATATTTAAGTGAAAATTAGATTAATGCAATTTTGCTTCAAAAGAGTCAAGCCCTCCTCATTCAGCCTCAGAGTTTTTCACATCTTAATCCTACCAACCGAAAGCCACAGAACAACCCTGAAAAGTCCTCATGATAAACATATGTCCTTGACTCACATCGTGTAGCTATGTAGGAATCTATCAAGCCTATGGTGACCCTTGTATGAGTTTGGATGAGAAAGACATTGCAAAAAAAATGATATTTGAGTGATGAGAGAAATTCAAGCGAGGTAAGTGTTTTGTGCATGGGTGGATAAATGAAGTGGAAATATATTGAATGATATAAATGGAGAACTTGAAATAAGGTTTTTTATGAGGCATGATATCTTTTGATTCTTGGTGTGAAATTGATTGATATTAAGGATATGTGTTTTAAAATTGGTTTTGATTTGATATTGATGTTTACTTGATATGAGGTTTTGCCCAGGTGTGCAAAAGGGTAAGTGTGGGGGAGTTGATAAAACACTATTTTATTGAATATTTTATTGATAATAAATTAAATAATTTCCTCGCATTGTGTTAAATATGTTTATTTATAAAATATTTGGGATTTGATCATTCATTTGAAAATTTGGTGAAAATTCCAGTTTTACCCTTAATAGTGCATTGTAGTATTTCGAAGATAAATATTTTTATATTTATTATTTGAATTTGAAATTTTGTAACAGTGTTTCTAACTTCATTGTATACAACTTTCATTCAGGACACTAGAGATAAAGAGTGCATTTGGATGGAGTAAATGATCAATTAATCCAATGGTGGGCTGGACTCGGTAGAATAGACATGGGCTCTGTATTTGGGCCATATCGTCTACATACGGGCTTGTATTGAGCCCAAATTTTGAGGAACGCTCGGGGACATGATTTGGAACAAATCATCCCTCTGGAAGGCCGGTCAATTCACGCGTTTTGGAGGTCCAATGGGCGGTTCAAGTTGGAATAAAATATTTGGCCGAGTTTTTCATTTCACACTTAAAAAGTTATGTATCCCTAGCCCTCACAAACTCTATTTAAAGGGGGTTTTAACTCTTTGAGAGGGCTGGTCGAGGCTTTGGGAAGGTGTGGCCGAAAGGGTGTCTCTTGGGAGCCCCTCACAACTCTTGGAAGAAGTAAGCCTTTGTGCAAACCTCTCTTCCAAAAAGGCTCTCCTCTCTCACCTCTTCTTTGTATTTCTTTTCTTTCAGGTTTGTTTCTTGAATTTTTCTTCAAATAATATTCTGTGTTCATCCCTCTTCTTCTTATCTTAATCTTCTTAATTGGGTTGGAATCAATAGTGGAGACAAGATTGGGTTCTACCCTTTCAATCCGTTGCTTATGCAAAACGTCTCCACGATGACTACACCACCCATGGAAGAGTAGTTCTTTTTAGTAATCGATCGACCTCTATCCTTCTTCATTCATTTATTTTGAATCAATGAGATATTGTAATTCACATATTATGATCTATTAATTGAGTTTTTAATTTAAATGAAACTAAGCAAGCAATTGAATAGTTAACACAAAACACGCGAGGTCGGGAATTGTGTGAACTGTGAGAGCGCAACCTTAACCGGTAATTCAAAACCACACGGGATCAATTTGTAGAGTTCAAATATAATCCCTAAACTCAATTAATCCTCATTTACAGAGTGGTTATGTGCCTTAATTTACCACTGACCATAATCTAATTTTATAACATCAATCAAAGCACGGTGTTGCGATTGCATGTTCCGAAGTTAGCCTAAGGTTAAATTCACTTCAATCTTCGTGGTAAAGTTAATTCTCGTAGGGTTCGGGATTTAACAAATTAAGGGATCATAATTAAGTGAATATTAATTTAAATGATAATGATTAATAAATGATTGAAGAGGTAGAGTTAGATCGATTACGTCTTTTAAATATTGTCTAAACAAACATCTTTCTGTTGTGTCATTTTAATCAAACTTCATTTCAAAACTAAAAACAAAAAAAATGCAATCTTCTTCCAGCAAACTTCTTCTAGGATCATAAACTATAAAAAACCCACCCCCATCCTTTCAAGTAGTTATTTTATTCTCTTTTATTTTATTTTTAGAATACCTCTAATAAGTAGTTAAATTCACTTCCTCCTTTGATAGATGACCTTGGTCAGCCACTCTGCTGCACCTAAGTACCCCAAAATCATACTAATCATTTGAGGGCGCCCACGACAGCGCTCTTTCAGAACCCCTCTGGGAAGTACTCGCAGCCAACCTATTTGGCCCTATCCAAGAAAAATACCTACAACTCTCTGGGCAGTGCACTCATCCTAACCCCTCTGGTTTGGTCATACAAAAATTATAAGACTCTCTGGGGAAGCTCGCTCGGTCAATTCCCCTTATAGTTTAAGGTAGTCAAGGACTCTCTAAAGAAGATCACGCTGTCTAACCCTCTTATAGCCCCATGGTCTAGAAACGCTCTAAGGAAGCTCGCTCAGTCAATTCCTCCTATAGTCTCAGGTCTATCACAGAATCACTAAGGAATCTCACTCAGTCAATTCCATCTCTAGCCTGGAAAGGTTTTAAATAGATTCGAACAAAGTAAAGACTCTCTAAGGAAGCTCACTTGTTCTACACTCCTGTAGTCTATAACATCCAAGACTCTCTGGGAATCTCACTCGGTCTATCCCTTGTAGTCTATAATGTCCAAGACTTTCTGAGGAAGCACACTCGGTCTACCCTCCTGTAGTCTATAATATCCAAGACTCTCTGGGAAGCTCACTTGGTCAATCCCTTATAGTCTATAGCACCAGGTTCTCACGGTCTCATGCCAGCCAGTGCATGATAATGCTATAAGGCCAAAGTAAACCTATATAGCTACTTGGATAATCAGTCTACAACATAACAAGAATGTCAATAATATCATTTCATCCTACGGTCACAAGGCATGGAAAACAGGTATAACGGCCAAAGGCTAACCAGACCCGAAGGTTTTAACAAGAACAAGGCATGGAAAAAACATACAAAACAAAATTATCCACCAACATGATCAAATTACCTCTACAAAAGCATACAAGCATGACAAGAAAACAACAGGGGAAAAACGGTAAACACGCAATACCCCGTTCACGGGAATTGGTGGAATTTTCACATAAAACTCAAAGACTTCTAAAGGTAAGGCACAAACCACCTACCTTGATGCTAGGAGATCAATATACTTTGACTACGAGGCTTGATTCTCTTTATAACGGCGTAGATCTACGATAATGCACAAAACATTCAACCCACGATATTTTGAGAAAGAGGGAGAATCATGGAATGAAACTCAAGAAGAAGTAAGAGCTCACCACTGCAGTTCCAACGCAATCGAGGACGGTCGATTCGGAAAATAGATGGAGGCTGAGGGGCTCTGCGGATGTTTGCGTCCGTACGGGTCGCTCTCGGTCGAGGAACCTGTGGAAGAAGGTGTTTTCGTCGATTTGGCGTGACCCCGGTCCGTTTAATGAAAAAAATATACTAAATGGCGTGTAATTCTAGAGTACATGGTGTGTACTTGGCCTTTCCATACACCACTTTAAGCGACCTCCACATCGCCCCTACCCACCGTTTGTATAGCCCGGACACGGCCAGCACACGGCCTAGCACTGCATCAATGTACACGGCGTGTACTTCGAAAATTTCCATATTTTTCTCTTTTTCTCAAAAACGACCAGAAAAGGATAATCATACCTGAAACGAAGATCCAGGTTCTTACAAGGGTAAATAAAGGAAATGCGCAAGCATAACCTAAACAAATGTGTATGGAATATGATCATAACATTTAAATATCATACCTTGTGTATTAGAGATCAAGATAAATATTTTTATTTCGTGAGACATAGATCATAAGTGAATTAATATCATAGGTTATGAAAGCATAACAAAGAAATATGACCTGGAATTCGGGGCATGAATTTTTTTTAAATTTTTTGAACATGTATAAGTAGAAACAGGTTCACTCATTAAGTAATAGACATGAAATCAAGCCCCCACATCAACTTTTGGTAATTCAACCAAGTATGTGCATAACATTATGAATATATAATCAGTTCACAACCTTATGGCCATGAAACAAGACCCATGCATAACATTATAAACATGTAATATGGTTTATGCATAACATTTTGAATGTGTAATCAGGTTGACACATAATGTTATGTACATGAATCCAGGACCATGCATAATATTGTGAAAACATAAAAAGGATCAGTCATAACATTGTGAACATATATTTAGATTCAAACATAAACATATGGACATGAAACCAGGACCATGTATAACTTTGTGAACATGTAATCAGGTACACACATGACATTTATAGTCTTGAGTCATCCATCATTACCCAATTCATTTGGGGGAGACCTAGGTCCTACCCATATACTAATGAAATCATACACACATATGGCACAAAATAATAAAAAATCATATCATAACCCATGAAATGAAATGGGCATCATAAACATGTAAACATATCATAGCCTATAGAAAAAGATATTGGTTTCATAATCATTGCATCAAAATCATAACCTGTGAAATAGGAACATATTTCATAAACATATAACCCATGAAAGAGAAAGGTGATTCATAAACATATAACCCATGAAGGAGAAACGGGTTTCATAAAATCCATGACATTAAAAAAATCCCATTCATAGAATGAATATGAATGAAACATTTAGATCATTTTTAACAAGGAAATCTGTTTTATTAATGGATCTCATCTTAGTTGAAAAATAATTTAGATATATATGGAAAAAATGATTCCGGAAGAAAATATATTTTATTCTTTGAGAAATTATTTTTAAAAAATAAAAAATTTGAAAATTATGTAGATAGAAAATACCTTGAAAACATATAAATAACTCCTAAAATAATTTTGAAAATATTTTACTTGAAAGAATATAAAATAATATTGAATTTTTTATGAAAACCATTTCTTTTAAAATACTTTGAAAAATTATAAATAATCCTGGAAAATATTTTTGAGAAAACATTTACCTAAATATTTATGAATAAATCATGAATTTTTTTGAAAAAATTATAAAATAAATTATTTGATACTTATATTTTAAAAAAAACCATAAAATTTTACCTTTTAAAAATGAAAAGGAATCATCAAAGGAATAATGGTTGGAAAATCCGTACATGTTGTATGAGGTAAAAAGAACATTCCATTTTCCTGATAAATATGTCAGAAAATGAGTTTTTGGAAATATAACATAATATTATTTTTAATATATTGGTAAAAGAAAAAAGGGTAAAAATATATTTTAATGATTATAGGAGAATGGTACAATATTCAGGAAAACCATTTTTATAAAACATAGATTTCTGTTTGAAAGGGGAGAAAAGTTATGATTTCTTTAAAACACATTATTAACTATATTATGTACCCATGATTTGAAAAAATATATCCAATACATGAATTTATCATAAATAAATTGAATATAGGAAGATTCATGTATGTTCTTGAGAGATGGGTTATAAGATTTCATCATAGTAAGCTAAAACAAAATCAATCTTGAAAAGCGATGAGATTTTTTTAAACTCTTTCTTATTGGTAACTTGGGGTCATAGCCTAATTTTAAGAAAAATAAATTAAATTTAGATTATAATTTCATAAAAATATGATATTCCTTAGGTATCATATTAAATTAATTTATATACACCTCAAAAAAATTAGGTATATAACAAAACATGAGTCTTAAAGAAGGCTAATTGAGACAAAAATATTCTTAGAAATATTCTAACTGTTGAAGCTTAAAACCCATGAAATAAATTTCATAAAATCTTTATGATAATAACCATAATTTATTTATAAGATACATATAATTCATTTATGGTCAGTATATACACCAAAAAAAAGAATGGTTGGTGAATAAAATATGTATCTCACAAAAATAAAATGTGAGATTAAATCCCATTACCTTGTGTCTTGACTGTCGTCATAGTAATTAAATAAAACCTATTTAATAAATATAAATTTGTCATAAATCTATCATAGAACTATATTGTTAATTATAATACCATATATGGTTTTATTGTGGTTTTATATTACCCGTTTATTAACAATTCTATGATAAGGTTTCACTTTGGGTAATATCTTCTCTGTTTTTTATATTTAGCTTAATTTGTTATACCTTTAGTCCTTATACTTATATCATGATTTAAAGAACGTAAAAATTGACTTAAATATAATTTATATTGAGTATATTTTTATTATAATAATCCCTAAAATATGTAATTATGAAACGGAATACACCGTTCATGGAGATGGTAAGCCACACGTACGTATGAACACTATTTCCATTTAATTGTTGTGTTGAAAATAAGAATGGAAATTAATTATATGTATATATATATAACTTTAAAGTATATTTATGATATCTTATATATCATATATATCCACTAAAACCATTGTTATTACATTCCACATGGTGTATGAATGAATCATATTGCGTTGAGGGGGAGTAAGTCCACAGTTCCTCAAACGAAATTATCGTATTAACAAAAAATGTAAATTAACAAAGATGTGTGTTGTAAAAAGGAATAGATATTATTAAATAAGTGTTAAATATAACATATGACATATATAAATATAGTTTCCATTATAATTTTCACCATGATAAGTGGTAGAGGAAAAATGAACAATCGTCATTTGGTGGGGAGGTTGTTTGCTTTACACATAAACAATAGATTTGTTGCCAATTAGAAGGAGGTGAGTGTAAGTGTAGGTAAAACCATTAGAATAAGAACATAATATTTTTTAGGATACTTTTTTTGTTTTAAAATATTTGAAAAAATAGATTGTAGGGGTGGAGAAAAATAATAAAATAAAGGATCTTGGGAGAAGACATGACCTCTTAATCAGGTAACTCCATTTGGTTTGAACCAACAAAATTATCTGGATATATTTATTCCCCATGGGATGATTGTAGGAGTAATGTATGGATATTGGGAAGGTTAGTTATTACATAATGGAGAAACCTAATTGGTTTGAGAGGTGTGGAGAAGAGGGATAGGTGGCAGTCTTTTATAGCGAAAGGAAAGGACACACTTGGAATTTTTGAAAACAAGTTAGGTGTACCCACATTTTTACCAAACTAAAATCATAAAAATAAAAAAACATAATTGAAGGTTAATGGACTAATAATTTCTATCCAATTGGTTATGGAAAATTTTAATGGCTGTTTTGGTTCTTAAATTTATGGTTTAGTCCTTACTTATGCTTAATTTTACCTTAACAGATGCAATTAATTTTAATTAATTTCACTAATCATTTTGGTAAGAAAATAATTATATGTGATTAGAAATTATAAAAATAGTCATACAAATCCACAAAAATCAATAATTGAATCTGAGTGGCCTAATAATATCCATAAAATGAGTTATTGTTAGTTTCTAGGTTATTTTGGGTCTTAAAGATAAGGTTTATTCTTTAGTTAAGATTAATTTTACCTTAACCGATTTAATTAATTTTGATTATTTTCAATAATCATTTTTGTAAAAAAACCCAATTGACCTTATTATACATTATAAATTATTATGATTCCAAATATGGAGTCAATATTTTTAAATTCAAACCACATGAGTGGAATAACTTAATTTTAAATTAATCCCATTGACGAGACGACACTGCATGTTTTTAAAGTAAAAAACGGCCAAAAGATTGCAAAATTTTTATATCAAATTTTAATGTGAAATTATAAAAAATTACATAAATTTTATTATTTTATATAAATATTATATAAGTAGTATTTTAAATAATTTTTAAGCATAAATTAACCTTAAAAATAAATTATTTGAAAAAGTAGTTTTAAGTTATAATCCATTATTTTTAACTATACATTAAAAATGAATCCTTACAAACAAATAATAAAAATTTATCCTAGCCTAATTTTTATGTTTTTATTCTAAATATTTAGTTTAATTTTATATATTTAATATATAATAGTTCCATAAATTGTATTTTAAATGTTTTCTCCATTAAAAGGTGGTAAAAATATTATTATAAGAAATATTGGGTTTTAAGCATAAAATTGGAGTTACTCTTACGTTTTGTCTATAAAATATATTAGATGAATATAAAAAATATTTTATTAAATATGAAAAATATATTTTACATTAATATTGATCACTAATTTTAATTAATTTAATTTATTAAGTTAAAACAGCTTTGTGACGATAAAAAAATATTTTTCTTTATATTCAATTGGTTATCATATTCATTTCTAATTAATTTGTTACCTATGAATTTGTCATATATTTGTGTAAACCATGAATTTTGATAAATTAGTTAATATTATGCATAGACACTAATTTAATGGCTAATTTATATCTTATTATTTTAAATAATTTAATTTTAATGATATACTATTGTTTATTAAAAACGGTCACACGTGTTATGCAAGCCATTGAGGAAAGTCATTATTGCATGTAACAGAATCTAAACATAGTGTTCTGTTTAGAGAAAGATAATATTTATGTGGAATTTAGGGAAACAATGACTTGGTGTTGTGTATAATGAAATCTAAACATAGTTATTTAATATAAAACAAATTATTTTCAGTGTCGCCTGAAATGAAAAATATCAAAAAATAAATTAATTCTAAAAAAATTTACAAAATATTTTAGTGTTACTTTCTATCGCCCAAAAATAAATTTCCCCCTATAAATTATTCAGGTTAATCAATGGATTAATACTTGAATGATTCATTCATATAAACCAACATCGTAAAAATGAATACTAAAACTTATCGTAAAAAAAATGTTGGAAGTATAACAGTTTCCCAAAGTAATATATAAATATGATTCCTCATTCGAGAACATAGGTTGTAGGGAAGATTGGGCGTGGAGGAAAATAATAAATTTTTATACAATGTGATTGAGTTCCTAAATCAAAAAAAATAACGATCAAATAAAAGTTTAGGGCCTCAAAATCATAAATTTGGGATGATTTAAAAGGCCATCAGTTCAACAAAAATTAAGATATATGGGTAACACAATTTTTTTAATCATTATTCCATCATTGAGTAATTCATTTTGTTGAACATGTATATAATGAAATATAAATACTTTATTTTATTTTATTTCTTATGAAAAATACCAAATTTTGATTTTTTCTTGATATATTTCCACTTCATCTCTTGCCCTAAGAAAAGAATGAGAATTCATTTTTTATTACCAAATCACTAATAGTTCCTGAGATCCATGATAAGTCAACCCACCTATCTTCAGTTAGCATAAAAAATAGGTTATTCAATAGACCTAAGTCCTTAATAGGTGAGATAATACATTAATCTCAAAAATATTATTTTATTATTGACTTAAACATTATATAAATGGTTAAACTTATAAGCCTTCCATAATATAGTTCACCCATTCTTCCTTGAATATACTCTAATATGATACAAAATATTATTTTATTGAATACTTGGGTTCATCCCTATACCAATATAACATTAAATCTGATTTTATTATTCCAAAATAAATATATAGGGATATAATCTTAGGAAACCTCACAAAAGGATGAAAAATAAGATTATCATTGGTATTATTCATAGAAATTGAAACATGAACTTCTTAACTAAGGGGGAAAAGAAATGTTTTCCCATAACTGTAATTAATCACTTCATCTAATGTGATTTGAAAGACTTCCCTTTATAATTGTTAATTAGTTTTTTTTGTGTCTTATCATCCATATTATCCCTTGGATTGGTGCATTGGTTCATAGAATTCCCAAACACCATGCACTTGAAACCCTAATATGTGGGTGGTTCAATCTATTAATATTTCTCTCCACTGATTTCATTTAAATTCATTTATCATAACTTTTACATTCATTTTATTAGTTCCTTGGATTCCCACACTTTAAGCACCTTCTTATTCCTATGAGGAACTCTCCTAAATTCTCTTTCCAATAGTTTTGGTAGGTTGGAGTTTGAGACTTTTTCTTCTCTTGATGGTGATTATATTCCTATTGGAACTCCAACTTCCTCTTCTTGTTAAAACCATGAGGATGATATGTAACTCCAACATCCATTTCAACATTTGTTTCAAATCGTGCAATCTCTTCATAGATACTAGTGTATATTATTTCCAATTCTATTCGGAGACTTGGATTTAAGACACTGAAGAACCTATCAACTATAATTTCAGGTTGGATTATGCCACTAAAAGTGTACCTCACATGTCTTGTGAAATTAGCATCAGAGGTACCAACAGATTCTTCATACGCTTTCTTCAACTCAAAGAAATCATTTTTCATATTTCTATGAAGAACACAAGGAATTTTATTCTTGAAGAATAAGTTCTTGAACACATCACAATCTATGGATTCAATTTAATATTGTTTCTTAGTATTATTAATAATAGTCCACCACTGGTTTATCCTTAACTTCTAACTTATAAACAGTCATAATGTATTTCTCATTTTCCAAACACATGAGAATGGGTAATATCTTATCAGTTGTATTGATATATTGTTCAGAAAAAAGTGGATCAGATGACCTCCATAAAAAAGGTGGATTTTTCTCATAAAGGAATCAACATAATGTTGTTCCCTCCTTTTCTCATTTGGAAACTAATCAATCATTTCTTGAGAATTTTATGGGAGTATAACACAGAGTTTTCATATTCCAGCCCTCATATCATTCAAATATTTAGGGGGAAATTTGTTTCATTGTCTGTCAAAATAATAATTCCCTCAGTTCCTTCGATTTCTAGCTATTGACTAAAACCAAAAGCATAGTGCAAGAAACTGTTATCACAATGAGGAACCACATAATCATGAAATGTAACTTATATTATGTCTACAGCATGAAACTTTAATTAATATATGAAACCTTAGGTTTACCTTAGGTTATTCATAACCATCTTCTATTTTAATCATTCATGATGTTTAATGAATAGTTTGTTAATTCCCAAAGCATATCCCCAAAGTGTGTCAAATGAGGTGTGCAATAAGGAATGTTTCCATGTACCCGATTTCCATGAGTCAGGCCTAGAAAATATTATCGGATTTGTTACCCGTAGTTAAAACTATGCAAGAGCCACATAGACTTGTAGTATCTTGGTATGGATGTATTTCTTGGAAACCACCTGCTCTAGTGTTTACCAAAATTCTAGGACATTATTCTTAAATGCTAACTCATCCTTATACTTATCCTTATAGACATCCCCATATATATCCATAGGAATATACCTAGGTATCTCACTAATGTTTTCTCATCCTAGTATCCAAATGTTGAATAAAACTTTCCTTTTATACCAAATAGAGTTTCCCAGGATTAACATACATAAATATTACTTACTTTTAGCTTTATATTCTATACATTACAAAAAATCATGCTTGAGGACCCTAATAATTTAGTATCTTTGAAAACATGGAAACAAAATATTCAATCATCGGAAATGATATTCAATTTCTCCAATAAATATATCAACCTTTATTAAATCAACCTAAATCCTTTCTTCATAACCTTGAGAATAAAACATAAGAAAGGGGTGGGATCAGATGCTCAGTAAAGGGTTATAACGTCCCAGTTCCGGAAGCCACCCAGAGGAGCCTCGTACCCGGTTGGTCACATGGCCTCAAGCACATTTTCCCAAATGCCAGAGGAGACCGACTAGCAGCGAGGGCCTTGGGTGTGATAGTGGGTAAACTAAACCCTCATTGTTAGAGTACACAGTGGAAGTAAACAAGCATATAATAGTGGAAGACGTAAATATCCAACCACAATAAACAGCGGAAGACTAAAACAATAAACAATTGGTTCACATATGTATATATGAATTTATTCACAATACATATGTCTAGGAAAACAGCCAAACATGTCACAATGCTAAATACAATACTAAACCAAATTATAAAAGAAATACAAATAACCAACTCCTCAACATCACAAACCTTGGCTTAGTCCTATGCTCTCCTTCTCCAAAGCAATCAAGTACCATAAGTCGAAGGGTGCTTCCCTTTGTCTATACCTACAACAACATAGTCCGTTTGGGCCCAAAAACATGACCCAAATAGGGTGTGAGACTAATCCCAGTAGGCAACCAACTGAATATCTGGGCCTTACAGTCAGTGAGTATATGGAAGGTAATAGTACAGTAAGTAGTAAACAATAACAGTAAACACCGATCAGTAAATAGTATGCAGTAGCAGGATGATATACAACAGTAATCAATCCACATACCAACAAGCAGCAGAGAAGCAATCAGCTAACAACAAATGGAACCCCTTTGGGAAGTACTCGCAGCAAACATGTTTGGTCCTATCTAAGAAAAATACTTACAACTCTCTAGGTAGTGCACTCATCCTAACCCATCTGGTTTGGTCATACGAAAATTATAAGACTCTCTGGGGAAGCTCGCTCGGGCAATTCCCCTTATAGTTTAAGGTAGTCGAGGACTCTCTGAGGAAGATCACGCTGTCTAACCCTCTTATATCCCCAAGGTCTAGAAACTCTCTATGGAAGCTCGCTCAGTCAATTCATCCTATAGTCTCTGGTCTATCACAGAATCACTAAGGAATCTCACACTGTCAATTCCATCTCTATCCTGGAAAGGTTTTAAAGAGATTCGAACAAAGTAAAGACTCTCTGAGGAAGCCCACTTGTTCTACACTCCTATAGTCTATAATATCCAAGAATCTCTGGGAATCTCACTCGGTCTATCCCCTGTAGTCTATAATGTCCAAGACTTTCTGAGGAAGCACACTCGGTCTACCCTCCTGTAGTCTATAATATCCAAGACTCTCTGGGAAGCTCACTTGTTCAATCCCTTATAGTCTATAGCACCAGGTTCTCACGGTCTCATGCCAGCCAGTGCATGATAATGATATAAGGCCAAAGTAAACCTATATAGCTACTTGGATAATCTGTCTACAGCATAACAAGAATGTCAAGAATATCATTCCATCCTACGGTCACAAGGCATGGAAAACAGGTATAACGACTAAAGGCTAACCAGACCTGAAGGTTTTAACAAGAAAAAGGCATGGAAAAAACATACAAAACAAAATTATCCACCAACATGATCAAAATACCTTTACAAAAGCATACAAGAATGACAAGAAAACAACAGGGGAAAAACGGTAAACACGTAATACCCCGTTCACGGGAATTGGTGGAATTTTCACATAAAACTCAAAGACTTCTAAAGGTAAGGCACAAACCACCTACCTTGATGCTAGGAGATCAATATACATTGACCACGAGGCTTGATTCTCCTTATAAAGGCGTAGATCTACGATAATTCACAAAACGTTCAACCCACGATATCTTGAGAAAGAGGGAGAATCATGGAATGAAACTCAAAAAGATGTAAGAGCTCACCACTGTAGTTCCAACGCAATTGAGGACAGTCGATTCGGAAAATAGATGGTGGCTGAGGGGATCTATGGATGTTCACAGCTGTACGGTTCGTTCTCGGTTGAGGAACCTGGAGAAGAAGGTGTTTTCGTCGATTAGGCGTGATCCCGGTCCGTTTAATGAAAAAAAGAAACTAAATGGCGTGTACATGTAGAGTACACGGTGTGTACTTGGCCTTTCCATACACCACTTTAAGCGACCTCCACATCGCCCCTACCCACCGTTTGTATGGCCCGGACACGGCCAGCACACGGCCTGGCGCTGCATCAATGTACATGGCTTGTACTTCGAAAATTTCCATATTTTCCTCCTTTTCTCAAAAACGACTAGAAAAGGATAATAATACCTGAAACGAAGATCCAGGTTCTTACAAGGGTAAATAAAGTAAATGCCCAAGCATAACCTAAAAAAATGTGTATGGAATATGATCATAACATTTAAATATCATACCTTGTGTATTAGAGATCAAGATAAATATTTTTATTTTGTGAGACATAGATCATAAGTGAATTAATATCATAGGTTATGAAAGCATAACAAAGAAATATGACCTGGAATTTGGGGCATGATTTTTTTTTTAAAAATGTTGTGAACATGTATAAGTAGAAATAGGTTCACTCATTAAGTAATAGACATGAAATCAAGCCCCCACATCAACTTTTGGTAATTCAACCAAGTATGTGCATCACATTATGAATTTATAATCAGTTCACAACCTTATGGCCATGAAACAATACCCATGCATAACATTATAATCATGTAATTTGGTTTATGCATAACATTGTGAACGTGTTATCAGGTTGACACATAATGTTATGTACATGAATCCAGGACCATGCGTAATATTGTGAAAACATAAAGAGGTTCATTCATAACATTGTGAACAAATATTTAGATTCACACATAAACATATGGACATGAAACCAGGACCATGTATAACTTTGTGAACACGTAATGAGGTACACACATGACATTTATAGGCTTGAGGCATCCATCATTACCCAATTCATTTGAGGGAGACCTAGGTCCTACCCATATACTAATGAAATCATACACACATATGGCACACAATAATAAAAAAGCATATCATAACCCATGAAATGAAATGGGTATCATAAACATGTAAACATATCATAACCTATAGAAAAGATATTGGTTTCATAATCATTGCATCAAAATCATAACCTGTTAAATAGGAACATATTTCATAAACATATAACCCATGAAAGGGAAAGGTAATTCATAACCATATAACCCATGAAGGAGAAATGGGTTTCATAAAATCCATGAGATTAAACAAATCCCATTCATAGAATGAATATGAATGAAACATTTAGATCATTTTTGACAAGGAAATCTATTTTATTAATGGATCTCATCTTAGTTGAAAAATAATTTAGATATATATGGAAAAAATGAATCCGGAAGAAAATATATTTTATTCTTTGAGAATTTATTTTTAAAACATAATAATTTTGAAAATTATGTAAATAGAAAATACCTTGAAAACATATAAATAACTCCTAAAATAATTTTGAAAACATTTTACTTGAAAGAATATAAAATAATATTGAATTTTTTATGAAAACCATTTCTTTGAAAATACTTCGAAAAATTATAAGTAATCCTTGAAAATATTTTTGAGAAAACATTTACCAAAAAATTTATTAATAAATCATGAATTTGTTTGAAAAAATTATAAAAAAAATTAATTGATAATTATATTTTAAAAAAAACATAAAATTTACCTTTTAAAAATGAAAAGGAATCATCAAAGGAATAATGGTCGTAAAATCCGTACATGTTGTATGAGGTAAAAAGAACATTCCATTTTCCTGATAAATATGTTAGAAAATGAGCCTTTGGAAATATAATATAATATTCTTTTTAATGTATTGGTAAAAGAAAAAAAGGGTAAAAATATATTTTTAATGATTATAGGAGAATGGTACAATATTCATGAAAACCATTTTTATAAAACATAGATTTCTGTTTGAAAGGGGAGAAAAGTTATGATTTCATTAAAACACATTATTAACTATCTTAGGTACCCATGATTTGAAAAAATATATCCGATACATGAATTTATCATAAATAAATTGAATATAGGAATATTCATGTATGTTCTTGAGAGATGGGTTATAAGATTTCATCATAGGAAGCATAAACAAAATCAATCTTGAAAAGCGTTGAGATTTTTTAAAACTCTTTCTTATTGGTAACTTGGGGTCATACCCTAATTTTAAGAAAAATAAATTATATTTAGATTATAATTTCATGAAAATATGATATTCCTTAGGTATCATATTAAATTAATTTATATACACCTCAAAACAATTAGGTGCATAACAAAACACGAGTCTTAAAGAAGGCTAATTGAGACAAAAATATTCTTAGAAATATTCTAACTGTTGAAGCTTAAAACCCATGAAATAAATTTCATAAAATCTTTATGATAATACCCATAATTTATTTCAAGATACATATAATTCATTCATGGTCAGTATATACACTACAAAAAAGAATGGTTGGTGAATAAAATATGTATCTCACAAAAATAAAATGTGAGATTAAATCTCATTACCTTGTGTCTTGATTGTCGTCATAGTAGTTAAATAAAACCTATTTAATAAATATAAATTTGTTATAAATCTATCATAGAACTATATTGTTAATTATAATACCATATATGGCTTTATTGTGGTTTTATATTACCCGTTTGATAACAATTCTATGATAAGGTTTCACTTTGGGTAATATCTTCTCTGTTTTTTGTATTTATCTTAATTTGTTATACCTTTAGTCCTTATACTTATATCATGATTTAAAGAATGTAAAAATTTACTTAAATATAATTAATATTGAGTATATTTTTATTATAATAATCCCTAAAATATGTAATTATGAAACGGAATACACCGTTCATGGAGATGGTAATCCACACGTACGTATGAACACTATTTCCATTTAATTGTTGTGTTGAAAATAATAATGGAAATTAATTATATGTATACATATATATAACTTTAAAGTATATTTATGATATCTTATATATCATATATATCCACTAAAACCATTGTTATTACATTCCACATGGTGTATGAATGAATTATATTGCGTTGAGGGGGAGAAAGTCCACAGTTCCTCAAACAAAATTATCATATTAAGAAAAATTGTAAATTAACAATGATATGTGTTTTAAAAAGAAATAGATATTATTAAATAAGTGTTAAGTATAACATATGACATATATAAATATAGTTTCCATTATAATTTTCACCATGATAGGTGGTAGAGGAAAACTGAACAATCGTCATTTGGTTGGAGGTTGTTTGCTTTACACATAAACAATAGGTTTGTTACCAATTAGAAGGAGGTGAGTGTAAGTGTAGGTAAAACCATTAGAATAAGAATATAATATTTTTTAGGATACTTTTTTTTAAATATTTGAAAAAATAGAGTGGAGGGGTGGAGAAAAATAATAAAATAAAGGTTCTTGGGAGAAGACATGACCTCTTAATCAGGTAACTCTATTTGGTTTGAACCAAAAAAAATATCTGGATATATTTATTCCCCATGGGATGATTGTAGGAGTAATGTATAGATATTGGGAAGGATAGTTTTTAGATAATGGAGAATCCTAATTGGTTTGAGAGGTGTGAAGAAGAGGGATAGGTGGCAGTCTTTTATAGCGAAAGGAAAGGGCACACTTGGAATTTCTGAAAACAAGTTAGGTATACCCACATTTTTACCAAACTAAAATCATAAAAATAAAAAAACATAATTGAAGGTTAATGGACTAATAATTTCTATCCAATTGGTTATGGAAAATTTTAATGGTCGTTTTGGTTCTTAAATTTATGGTTTAGTCCTTAATTATGCTTAATTTTACCTTAACCGATGCAATTAATTTTAATTACTTTCACTAATAATTTTGGTAAGAAAATAATTATATGTGATTAGAAATTATAAAATCTTATGATTCCAAATATGGAATTAATTTTTCCTAATTCCATTCACTAAATTTTCACAAATTAATTGAAAATTAATCCTATTGACTGGACGACACTACAGGTTTTTGAAGTAAAAAAATCAAAAGTTTGCTATATTTTTATATCCAATTTCAATGTGAAATTTTTTAGAATGACATAAATGAGACTAATGGATAAAAATATTATATTATTAAAATTTTAAACCAATTTAAAAAATAATTTAATCTTATAAAAAATTGTATGAAAAAACAGTTTTGAATTAAAATATAGTATTTTTAACGATTCATTAAAAAAATAGAACCTTACAGAAAACTAAAAAAAATAATCTTAAACTAATTTTTTGTTTATATTCAAAATATGAAGTTTATTGTTTCATATTAACTCTATAATTTTTCTGAAAATTCTATTTAAAATGGGTTCTCGATTAATAGTTGGTATAAAAACCATTACAAAAAATATTTTCTTCTAAGCATAAAATTGTGTTTGTTATGATATTATGTATATATAATATATTGGATAGAAAGAAAAAACATTTAATGGAATATATATAATATACATTACATTAATATATGTCAATAATTGTAATTAATTTAATTTATTAGGTTAAAATTTCACTGTGGCGAAAAAATAATAATATTTTTCTTCATATTAAATCTGTTTTCATCTTGGTTTCCAATTAATTTATAACCTTGGAAGTCATCATATTTTTGTGTAAAGCATAAATTTTCATAAATTAGATAATATTATTCATTACTAATAATTTAGTGGCTATGTTATATATTTTTATTTTAAATAACACCATTTTAATGATATACTATTGTGTGTGTTACGCAAGAGAGTTTACGAGGATGGCATCTTTCGCGATGAACGTGCCGCACGCTCCCTTGGATTTTCAAAATTTTCTGACCGTTGGCTCCTCGTCGGCCGCAGGCTCCTCTTCGATCGTCCCGGCATCTTCTCCAGCCCACCCGACCTTCGATCCAGAGCCAGCGCCACCGACTGTCGGGCCTTCTCCTTGGTTTTAGTCCTCTTCCCGGGGTTCTCATCGTTCCTTCGAAGAGGCGTTATGTGGCTCGCCGAACTTGCGGCCGTGTTCTCCGGCGTCCCGGCCAGTGTCTACGGCGGTGATCCGGGAGGGTTCTTTCGTCTCATTGGAGGTTCCTTTCTCGGACTTCTCGATGGCTGTGGAGGACCTAAAATGGACACTTGTGGACCATTTTGGATCTACTCTCCCGCCCCTGGCGGTGTTCAGGAGATTCGTGGAGTCTTGGGGTATTCATTTGCCGGCCCGTATCTCCCACCTGCATCGGAACTCTTTCTACCTTAGTCTGGGCTCGGAAGCAGATTTCGTCTTAGCCTGGTGCATGTAATTCAGGATTATTTCAGAGGTGGGAACCTACCTTAAATTGCGTGAGCCACCAAGCTGGTGTTTCTCCCTAAAGTAAGTAACCCCCAATGCATCGACAATTGTCGTCCAATTCGTATGTGCAACTTTCCCTATAAAGTCCTTACAAGTATCATCAATATGAGGTTGGCAATGCACATGGATTCTTGGTTAGCCCCTGAACAACATGGCTTTATCAAAGGCCGGTCCATTCAGGGGGCGATTGGCATTGCACATGAAATGGTTAGTGACATCAATCTTAAAACATTGAGGGGAAACATGATTCTCAAGCTGGATATGAATAAGGCGTATGATCATAAGGAATGAGAATTCACCCTCAGGGTGTTGGATTTCATGGGGTTATCTCACTGGACCAGGGATCTTCTATTTCGCTGCTTTAGTTCAGCCTGGATCTCATCTTATTTCATGGGAAAACCGTTGGGATTCTTCAAGGTGTGTCGGGGCCTCAGGAAAGTTGACCCCCTTTCTCCCACCATTTTTATTATCTTGCAAAATGCTCTCAGTTGTTCTATCAATAGGGGTATCTGAATAGGAAGAATCACCCCTTTTAAGAACCACTACAATTATCTGAGTATTTCGCACTTGATGTTTGTTGACGACTCTATTTTGTTCTGCAATGGTAGTAGGAGATCAGTGCATGGTGTTTGTGGTATTCTTGAGGAATATTGTAAGTGGAGCGGGCAGTTGCTAAACACAGAAAAATGTCTTTAGTTGGCCTCCACTATGACCTCTGAGAGAAGGGTACGAAGTCTGGATGTTAGTTTGAGTATGTGAAGAGGGCGATTTCCCATCGAGTATCTTTGGGCTCCGATCAGTCCTTACTCACCTAGAGTCCATCATTTTGATAAAATAGTTAGCAGGATCGTAGGGCGGATCTTTAACTGTAATAATCACCTTCTCTCTTTTGGAGGCCGCATCAAGCTTGTGAATAAATTCTTAGTTTCCATTCCATTGCATGTTCTTTCTACATTGAAGGTACCTAAAGCCGTTATCATCAATTTGGAAAGGATTATGATTTCTTTTATCTGGGATGGGAAAATGGAATGAAGGTATCATTGGGAATCCCGTCAGTGCTTGTCAAGGCCGATCCAGGAAGGTGGCATCAACTTGAGGAGCATCCATGATACGATGCAGGGGCTTCCTGCCAAACTCGCATGGGGGGCTTTGGAGGGCCGCACGTTATGGGGCAGGTCCATGCAAGGCAGATACGGCCAGGACATGGGATTGCAGAGACCTCATCCTTCCATGTCATGGAAGCTGATCCATCCCCACATCAATATGCTGAGACATCATTCGAAGTGGATGGTGGGCAGGGGTGACCTGAATTTCTGGCTTCATGATTGGGGTGCTGGTTGTCTCTGGTTTTCAGGCTATCCAGCTCCTTCCATGTCTATTCGTGAGGCAAACCAGCATCCCAGTTTTCTCCACGCGACTCTGGATGAGAACCAGCAGGAGGACTTCAGTGATATTGTGGCCAGTGAGGAGCTGGATGCTCTGATCTTCACGACCTCTTCTTCATGTGCGCTTTCTGCTAAGGAGTATCGGTGGGTGAGGATGACAAATAACAGGAGCGACCAATGGGGGGAAATGCTGTGGTGTAAGGATTTGCCCACAAAATTTAACCTCATGCTTTGGTGTGTGCGGCAGAATGCCCTTCCCACAGACGATAGGGTCAAATGTCTCGGCATCAGTATGGCCTCAAGGTGCTGGTGCTGCTCCCATACTCAACAGGAATCGATCAGCCATCTGTTTATGGGCAGCGACTGGGCTCGAAGGATTTGGCATTCTTCAAGTTTTCCACTTGGAGAGGGGCATAGTGACATTGTGCTGGAGGACTCCCTTTCAACTTGGCTCATGGGGCCAGGTGTTCAAGGGGCAGAATGGTGTGGTTGGGTACTGATTATTCTGGCTGGTTGCTAGACACTTTGGAAGGCTATGAATGAGGCTCGCCACGACAACACCCCATGCACAATCATGAGCATCAATTTCAAGATGAGGAACACTCTTCTGGATCTGGTTGGTTTGTGCAAGGGATGCTTGGGTGCACCCTCAATCAGAAGGTCCAGTTCAGCTCCTGGGTCTCTTTTACAGGGAGGAGGGTGAGGGAAGGGGAATTGGGTGTGGTGGCATGCTCCAAGGGAGGGTTTTATGCTCAATACGAATGGATGTCTTCTAAATGGAATTATGTGAGGAGGAGGAGTTGTTCGGGATCGAAGGGGGTCTATAATTGCAGCCTTCTCGGCCAGTTTTGGTGTGGGCGATGCTTTAAAGGTGGAGACATTGGTGATGGTCACCGGGTTGGATCTCTATAAGGAGAGATGTATCAGTCTTGAAGAGGAGGATACCAACTCCCTCACTCTTTTTAATGCCCTCTTTAAGAAGTCCAAGTGTCCATGGAACATCACTTACTACATCAGGAAGTGACACCTTCTTTTGGGAAACAGGACAGGTATCTCTCACATGTGGTGGGAGGAGAATATGGTGGCAGACTTCTTGGCCTCTAAGGCTCCCTCGAACAGTAGCATATCCTACTTCCTAAGCTTGGGCTCCTTTTCCCTTGAGGGGTCCAATTTGTGGTTAATGATGCCCTAGGTCTCCATTACTTTAGACCGTCTTAATTCTTTGTCTTGTTTGGACCTGTCCTTGTATGTTTTGTAATCAATAAAAATTGTTGTTTTCAGGTCAGGTGTTACGCAAGACATTGAGGAAAGTAATTATTGCGTGTAAAAAAATATAACCTTTGTGTTATGTGTAGATATAGATTAAATTTATTTTTCATTTAGTGAATATTTAACATGGGGTTTCATATAACATAATACAAACATAGTACATTAATAAAAAATATATTTTCTTTGTTGCGTGAAATAAAATATATAAACTAGATTAAATTAATTCAAAAATATAATTAAAAAAAATCTTGGGGTTTACACTTGACCCATTGAGGTCCTACTTGAGCTGGTGGCTATCCGAGTGAGCCACCTAGAACATACCTATAATATTACAGAGTATGTGGACTTGAACAATTTTAGTATGTCATACAATATAGAAGGAATTAGTCTAAATTACCCATCAATAAGAAAATATATCAAATTCAAAAAATAAAAAACATTATCAAATATGTGTGTGTGTGTGTGTGTGTGTGTGTATCTGCACCATATATACTATTTTCATGATCCTTCAAATGGTCGTCTTAATTGTTAATACTCTTCAAATGATCTATGGCCAAATCAGTCACCACTATCATCATGAACCAACATTCCCCATCATGTATCTCCAAGAATCACCATGTATCTGATATGTGAAATTAGCACCAAATACATTCCCACCAAGATCATATCTAAACATTTTCACCTAAACAAACAATGTTTTTTTTAATAAGGCCATTCATGGGTGAGTATAATTAAACTCAATAGGATTTTCTGAAACAACAATGGAAAGAAAATAAACAAATTGATATCAAAACTCATAGTTTGATTTAGTAAAAAAATGGAACTCAATGGAAGTTATAGATATATAAAATATATAGAAGTATCATGGACATAGATAATTCCCAATAATCTCATGTATAATCCTTATATGTCACACCTCATGCGAAACAGAGGGCAATTAAGTCACCAGAATCCATCCATAGCTTGGCATGAAAATGAAAACCACACATCACATTTTTAAAGAAAAAGGGTCTTTAAGAGTTATATGTATTTATGTATCCAATATTCTAATAATATAATTTATAATTATACTAGAAACCACTAAGAGGAATCCAATAATCATTTATGTTCTCATACCATTCTATGGAGTACTGCATTACACTATTTTATGTCTCTATTCGTCTATTCCAGAAGCATACAATGGGGCCTTAACCATGGACAAGGGTATAAGTTGATCATAGGGTTACCATTCCATATAATCATATGTACCTAGATATGAGTTATCCCATGTCACCAGAGGAGAAATATAGTCTAGGGATGAAACCTCATAAATTAGTACAAATCAGAAAAGGGAGTATTGACACCATTGGTAGAGGTTCCCTACCCCATGTATATAACGCAGTACCAAACTCTATTATTAGTGTTTAAGGGATCCAAACCATTTTGTGTTGAGGAAGTACTATCCCCATGCTATTCATGAGGACCCACTTCCCAAGTATGTTGTGGAATACCAAATTCCAAGATTAAAAAAAGGACCCACGCATTATCATAAATACATTGGAAGGGGGAACTAACCTCATGAATGTTGTGATCATCAAACTCGATCACCATCATCATCCCTATAGAGATAAATAAAAAAACTATGCATCTCAACTCACATGTATTTTTTAACGGAAGAACAAACCACACTATCATCATCTATTAAAAAATTATTAGGATTGAATATCTATTTTTTCAAATCTATCACCTGACGAATAAACTATAAAAAAACCAAACACAGGTGGTGTATGACACATGGTATCCCACTTGAATGATAATTAGAACATTAAGGATAGTTGGGAATGACATTGTACTCAGATAATTCTCTAAAAACACCACACGTTTGACACTTCCCCTAATGTTAGGGTTAGGTGGACTTGACTAGGGCTAATTGCCTACTCAAACAAATGGATGAGACCCCTGGTTGCTGATCTAACATGTTTGGGATGGCCTGAATAGTTAGGATATTTCACCAATCATCTTAATGGCTATATTACATCCTAGAACACTTTTAATCTAATACTTCCATCATGTTACATCCTTCATTCCATGTTGAAACCGAGCTTCTATTTGATTGTATAGGATTAGATGGTTGGGAATAGTGACCCAGACTCACCTCATATTTTCTCCATAATACACTATAACCACTTTTTTAGATACCTTGACCGTAATATATCACCCATTATTTCAGACTCCCTAATTTCCAATCCCCCAGCACCAATACCTTTTATTTTCCGTTTCCCCATCCACCCTGCATAGATCACCTCTCACTCAATCTAGTCATCACCACATAAGTGTCCTCTCTTATCTATCCACCCACACAATATCCACCCTTTCTCAAGATACGTAAACCTTCCTATGTCACATCATATTAAAACTATCCACCTCATGTCATGATCCACCATCAATATCATATGGTAAAAATGGAGAGATATGGAGATATAAAAGTGTGGGCGGGGGGATAAGAACCACCCATTACACATCAATACACCCTCAAAATCATTTATCCACAAAGAAAAAGGTTTGGGAATAAATTATAAACCTAAAAATCAATGAAAGGATAATTGGGGTTTAGGAAAAAATAGTGGCTTAAATTAAAAAATTGAATATGAAATATTGAATAATGGGAAACTAAAATAACAATTCCCTACCAATATACAAGAGACAAGATAAAACAATAATGATTAATCATGACAACACATTCATTAACCAAATATCACAATGGATAAAAGATAAACTAAAAGAAATACTAACCCTGGTATTAGATTATTCGTTAAAGAAGAATGCATCCACATTATGTGCCATTTGTGATTTACATTATGAATTCCTTTCTTTGGTCTCATATATTCTCTAGATCTATAATATATATATATCACTCTATAGACCACTCTTTCTCAAATTGGGGTGTATAGTTAATATAACCCTGTTTTTAGGGAAAATATGATTAAATAGAAAAAAACTTGTTTTTTAATTATGTTACTAAAAATATAGATACCCATGTTGGGTATAGAATTTTTTTAAGCATGCTTATTATATATAACTCTTAGGGTAAACCCACAATTATGGACTTAATGGAGGCTAATTATTTCCATTAATAATCTTCTATTTTGGAATGAAAATCATTATTACCATGAATAAACATAAATGGGATAAATATAATATATGTTATATAACATATTATTATTGAGGTTCCCCAACATTGGAAACTCTATGCCATCTAAGAATAACGATGAACACCTCACCTCGAGACCAACACAACAATTACAATTTTTGGGCGGGGTTATTCGCAAGAGAAAATTTATTATTTTATGATTTGGGATGTCTAAGGTCTCATAAACTCAACATTAATATATTTCTAAATTATGAAAATTCTAGGTCGCCATATCTTCTCTACCATTAACCCTTTTTATGTTTATAATGTAAGAAAATGTGTTTCCTCAAAATTGATGTTAAAAATAGCCTTTTAAAGAAAAAACTCACATTAACCAAAACATCTTTCATCATTGATGGTCTTTGCTCTAAGAGAACATGGAATACAACCTCTTAAGAAGTGAACACTAAACCTCATCACTATTGATATTAGATCTAGCTCACCTAAAATAAAGTCATAAATGGAAACATGCATCCCCAATTATATTTTCACACTTAGAATCTAGTAAAAAAAATCTAAATCAATGTTCATCTATAAAATGGTATGAAATAAATCAATAAATCCTAGAAATTAATCTCAAAATTATCTAGTTGAAATGTTATAGCTGGTGTGATCACTTATTTACCCACCATTTAAGATAATTATTGATGTATTTTATGTGAGCAAAACCTATCTATATTCTACACTGCTACTTAAATCATCATAAATGTTCTGAAAATGACACCTGAATAGTTTCAAGGTAGTTTCCACCTCTATACTGATGTCATTTTTATGCCATTTCCTACTCATATGGTATATCAATAAAATTTGTTAGCTCGTTGTTTGATAGATACACAGGGCTTCCTCCTTAGCATCTTCATAACATTTTAGTTAATCCTCCATCTAAATATTGTCCTATAATAGGATTTCAACCACTATTCATGATATCATAGTTATGTTGTCATTTATATTTTATGAAATCTATCAATAGGAGTATCAGGACAACACTATAATAATTAATATTATCAATACCACACCATTTCATATTGTTCCTAAATCCACTACAGTCTGAATCAGATGGTCTTAAAAATTAAAATGATGCTTCTTTGTTAGCCCCATACTCTAGGTTAACACTTTCCAAAAATTAAGCGACCGAGAACCAATAATACAATAGAAAATAACATTATACACTATAAATAAAGAGTTTCTTTGTAATGGGTACACCCACAAAATTATTCTAGATATACCATAGTAAGGGTCATGTATTAGTAGGATGATCGACTCTTAGAATTTCAAAATTAGTAGATTTAAAAACACCAATAGAAATCACTATCCACATCTGGAAGTGAGTGAAATGTTGTACAACGAACCCTTATTTTCATACACAACTATTCTATATATGTAGACGAACATTGAATACATAAAAATAGAAACCTTTATAGAACCATTATGTTTTAGAGTATTTTTGGATTATATATACCATATTCAAATTTTATGAAAGATCTTTAACATAACCCATATAGGTATTCTCAAAAAGTACTCCTTTGAGACATGCCCAACCTAAAACATTATTAATCATGTGGGGAAGGAAACATAGGAAGCGGTGAACTTAGATGCTCAATAATGATAAAAATAAGATATATAAATCAATAATCATATGATATTATGATATTATAATAAGTTTTTGTGATCATGAACACAACTTATGAAGTTCATACATAACCTTTCATAAATTATAAACAAGATTAATGACATAAACATTTATATTTCTGAAAACATGGACCATGAGAGTGAGAAAACATTATAAATCAATCATGATCTATAATCTCGTGTCATAAAAGTTTGGAACCAATATAATGTATAAAATACTTTTATATGTAATGGTTAAATACCAAGACTAACAATAATATTGACAATGACACAAATGTTTCCCATAGTTGATCAGGAAGCACCTATGTACCATAATGGACCAAACCCATTAAATTGTTTCCCATTTCTATATCATTATATAAAAATATTAACCCAACTTTTTAGAGGGATATATAGGTCCCACCAATTACATAAAGAAAACTGTAAATATGTGTTCCACAAGAACATAAATCTTTCATCATATCATAACCCATGAAAAGTAATGTGCTACATAAAAATTCCATCATATATTTACTCATGGAAATGAAATGGGTTTCATAAATATCATACCATCATAAAAATAAATCAACCATAAAATAAATAAGGGTAGTATCCTTGAAATATATCCCCATTAAATAATAAGTAAAATAAAAAATGTAATGTTATATGGAATGTGATTTTTAAATATCACTAAAATGTTTTCTTGAACATAACATTTCCATTTTTAAATTTTTTATTTTTAAAGATATATGTAATTATAAAGGAATACATTTTATTTGAAAAGACTTTTTTCGGAATTTAAATGATATATGAATGTAATATTACATCATGATAGCTAAAAAATATTCTAAATCCATATAAGGTAAAAAAAGAATTCCTTCTGTATTTTTTCCTGATAAGTCACAACGTACATCATTTCGAAAATCAAAAAAAGAATCCTTTCAAACTGTTTTATAAAAACTAAAACATGAGTAAAAATTTAATTAAAAATCATAATAGAATAGTAAAAATGTTTTTGGAAACTATTTTATAAAACATATATATGGATAAAAATATATTTTTAAGGGAAATTTTAAAAATATAATTTTTAAAAGAAAGTCCCTTATAAATATCATATCCTTGAAGCGAGCATTAATAAAATAAATCAATTATGTGTATTAGATGTAAATAAAAATAAAATATATGGAAATAAAATATAAGATAATAAAAATTCATCTCACACATAATATTAACATGGGATAATCATTAAAGTTGACGTTTATCCTATTGAATAGAAATTGAGTTAAGAAATAACTAACCACTTTTTAATTAGTCAAATCATATGAACCATAGGAGTTATAATTACCAAATAATTCATTAAATAAATTGAATTTAAATACATGTGTGATATTATATATCAAAGGGTAGGATATACTCTACAAAAAAATAAATTAGTGGTGAATAAGGTATATATCTCACAAAAGTAAAAGTGAGACGAGAAACCCTAACCTCACACTTCAATTTAGATTTACGTACTTTAAACTCTTGTATAAAGGTTTAAATAGTGTTATTAATTAATTATATAACATTAATAATATTTATAATACCTTATTTAAACAGTTTTACAACATCTACCCCACATTAATTTATAAAATTTCATTATTTAAATTATTTTGGGTGTGTTTGTTACATGGTTTTCATAGATGACTGATTTGTGAAAATTGTGTATTTTTTTAAAATGAAAATAAAAATCCATAAGTGAAAATAAAGTGTAATAATTCAATTTTAGAAGTTTAAATTATCTCACATATCATTTTTTCATTCTTAAATCCGGATGATTCGTATGATAAAATGTTGATGATAAATGTTTTGTTTATTTTTGTGGTTTTTTCAACCATTATTAAGTAGTTCCATTTAACTTATTATTATGCACATATATTATTTATTGAATATCAAACAAGTTACAATATTCAATTTAAAATACTTTTTAACCATAATAACACTTTTATAAATATCATTGATGGAGTTAATGGAAAAAACATCATCGTTGGAGATAGTCAACATCCATAATTTAGGAAATGGTTTCATCTATATAAATAAGTGGATATGAGAAAAGGGGTGTATTTAATATATTCCATTATAAATATAAAGTTTCCATATATACAATATACTTGATTTATTATTCTTTTATTTATTAATTTATAGAAAATAATGTAGAAAAAGGAAAGATTTTAAAAGATGTTATTTGAAAATGTTATCTCTTAAACATCACCTCCTTGAAGGACTCCTCAAGGAATGAGAAATTGGTCATTGGGTGAGACCTGAAGAACATGTACAAGTGGATTTTTGGGAGGAGGGGATTTTTTAGTTATTTTAATAGCTTCAAGGCTTATGAGTAGAAAGGGGTTGGTGAGGGGTGGTATTTATACTCAAGGAGGGGTGGTTTTAAGTGATTTAATAATAATTATTTTACATTTAAAGCCGACCACATTTGGGTGGAATTAATTAAAAAACATTGGATGGTAATTAATGTTTCAATTGATGTTTACGCTCTATAAACACATCAACCACCCAATTAAGGCTTTATTTTTTTTACATACTATAATATTTTATCTTTTATCTTTTCCTCACTACATTAGTTTACCTATACTACGGTAAATAAATTTTTACCATGTGGTGTTTTTATGCCTAAAAATAAAAATAAACTTATAGGCTGGTTTAGAAAATCTTATTTTTAATATTTAATCCATTTTTTAAAAAATAAAAAAAAAATATGATTCAAAATTATATTTAAAATTAAACAGTCAAAACACAATGAAAAATAGTTTTTTTAAAGAAATTTTATTTTAAGCCAAAAATATACTTATACCAAAATAAAGTATAAATATTGTTTAAATGTAATTTATTAAATTATATATAAATTTTTTCCAGTATTAAATTTGGAACAAATGAATATCATGAAATTACATTTAATTATTACAAAAATTTGGGTTTTACAAAAATTTGTTTTTGTTTTAATATTTATTGAAAAATTAAACTTTTCAAAAAAGTATCAAAAATTCATCCAAAGGTAATTTTGACATGTTGAATCCAATTTTTTTTTTCATTTTAGGAAATTAATTTTCTAAATGTTTAAAAAATTAATTATAAAAATAACTAAAAACTATTTATTTGGAGAAAACACATAATTTTAGAAAGAAATAGATTTACTAAAAAGTATCTGAATTTTCAAAAAGAATTAATTAATACATTAAAAATTATTCTGAAAATTATATATTTCAAAATATAGATAATAATATTAATTCCCACCAAATTAACATCTAGATTATAATTGTCGTGTTAAAATAACATTATTTTGGAGTTTGTTAACCTCGGTGTTCTGTGAAAAGTAAGCTATCGAAGATATTAAATTTATTTAAAATGAGACATACAATAAAATCATGGTGTGTTACATTATACCACCTTTAAAATTAATTTCACCCTCAAAATTCATCACTCAAATAAAAATAGATGATGATGCCTCTACCTTATCACTTCCATAGGTTCCACATAGCTTCCTCAAATTGGTGGTTTCACGAAAACTCATTAACCAGGTGAGTGGACTTATTTCATAAAACATTATCCATATGATCAAGAATCTATACTGGTTATTCCTCATAAGAATGATATTTCTCGAACTCGTAAGACCTCTTACTTAAGTACATATGAAGACCAGGTATATACTTCCTCATCAGAGATACATAGAATGCATCATGAACATGAGAGGGATTCAGCAGAAGAACCATTTGATAAGATAATCTCTCAATATGATCAAGTTTTTTAGAGTGACAGATATACCTATGTGTTATCTTTCCCTTATTTCATCAGTTAATAAATTCATGGAAATACCTTCTCACCAACATCAAATTGTATATCACATCGATGATTATCAACATAACATTTATTTGGAATTTATTTTTCCTTTATGTGTTTTTGAATGACTCTATCCTTATTTTACATCCCATTATCATGCCTAGGTCCCAATATATTTCATTCTATAACTTCTCTCTAGTATGATGGAGTTCTACACTTCATTCAATAAATAGTTTCACAAGTATTCATCTTAGTTATCTAGTAAAATATATTACTCCAATAATAATTAACTAGAGGGAGGTGTTTATACTAATAACCATTAAAACACAGAAAATGAAATTTTAAAATATCATTTAGTGTTTGAACTCTTCTCTCAGACTGACCATCTTCCTAAAGATGATACATAGTCCTAAAACTCAAATCTATATCACGATATAGCTGAGGAGTTCTCCCAAATCTCGAGGTAATCCTTAGATTCTAATTAGATAAAATTGAATAATTGTAATCCATGAAATATTACCACTTACTTAATATATATTTTTCAAATAATATCAACAAAGAAATCATCTATGAATGAAGTGTTATAACATCATATGGTGATTAAATACAAGCGATAAATACCTCAATATGAAAAATAATATAAACCCTAATGTTTAGAAATAATTTTAATCATATTTCCATAATGTGTAAAGGCATTATTTCATGAATATATTTTCCAAATATACAAAACCAATAGGTTTTTTAGTAAATGTGTCTTAATCATGATAAAATCCCATCATGTAAAATCCTAAAAAGAGTATCATCATATAAACCCATTATAATATCCATAACTCTTATGTTAATCTTACTTGGATACATATACAATTCCAAAAGTAAATTCACCATTTATTCTTTATACAAGTTCTTATCCTATAAAAAATATTTGTATTGGAATATTAGGTTCATACATTAACCAATAAAATAAAAAATATTATTTTATTATTCCATAATCTATGTAAAATGAGACACACACAAGAAATTCATCTCAAGGATGAACACTAAGATATTTATACCATATGATTTATACAAGTTTTCATGTGAATATGACTTTATTTTCTTATAAATACCAAGGAAATGGTAGGAATATCAAATTTATATTTCTACTTTGAGGGCACATAAAATTATTTCTTGGATGATAAAAAATTCTCTTATTGTTAATTCCCTTTAGAGACATAGTTTTTTCCAACAACGAATGGATAAATTTTACAATCAGGGATGATAAATAAACAAATGGAATTCATTATAATCCTTATAAATTTTTTCTCATATGTACCTATGGATTCATCATCATTTTACTTCATCTCATGAAATTACTTCCCTTTATTTGTACATATAATCAGAGGAAAGTACATAATGAAGAATAACCCCTTTAACTCATCCTATTCCATGGATTAATTATCTTCTAATTGACTCATATTCTTGATAAGATTACAAAATTTAACTAATTCTCCTTATAAATGATAAAAATTTAGGGAAACTTTATCATGTTATAAGCATTGATGAATAAAAAATATTTGGTCAATAGTGCTGATCCAATGCTCAGCCACTAGTGAATCATATGACCCACAAAAAGAAGGTGTATGTTGCCTCATGAAATATTCAAAAATACATTTTTTACATAATTTGATAATTTGTAAATACAATATAATTCATAGCTTAATAAAGTTGTGTGAGCATAGCTTTAGGATTATGCATTATAGTTTCCATAACTCTTGGTTGATCTAGAAAACAATCATTTCATTTTCCATCACACTCAGCATTAATACAGTACCTTCTAGTTTTATCCATTCACTAAAAACCTAAAAACATAAGTTATAGAGTGAGAAACACCAATCATAGTGGATACTCACATAATTATGAAAAATCATTTTTATAAGGTCTAAATAATTATACAATCTTCTATAACACCTACGGTTTAACCTATGTCATTCATGATCATTATAAAAACATTATTATTTTAAAATATACTTAGTCCTATACCTATAGTTTTTATAATTTTTTTAACCCTAATCTCAAAATATTTTTTAAACCCTGCTCTCATATCAACTATAATGACCCATTCTTTTCATACAGAAATTATAAATCTATTTACATGAATAATCAATACATAAAATTTTTACCAAATTAATAAATCTAAAGGATTTGATTCTTTGGAGATTAGATAAAAAATTTTATTATTAATTTAAATATCATAAGAATATTTCAAAATGATCCTCTCACATATTACTCTTATTTTGAATACCATTCCTAAAACATTTTTCATCACATGGAGAAGAAAATATAAGAAAGGGTGATCTCAGATGCTCCACAAGGATAACCATGAGAGATATAAATATATGACAATATGAACTAATAAGATAATAATATTTTTATGTAATCATGAACATAACTTACTATGTTCATACCCAAAATTTCATAGATGATAAACATGATTTATTGAATAAACATTTTAATTTCCGGAAAAATGGACCATAATAGTGAGAAATCACCATAAATGATTCATGATCCATAATTTCATGTCATAAAAGTGTGGAAACATAATAAATATATGTAATTTTTTATTTCAAGGTTAGCTTCCAAGAACATGAACATAGTGGATCAGGATGCACATGTTTTCCATAGTAGACCACAATGCGCTTTTTCCCATTGGGGATCAAGCCAATTTACTAGTTTCCCTTATTATATCTTGATATATAAAGATTTACCCAATTAATTGAATAGAGATCTAGGTCCCACCCATCACATAATGAAAACCATACATCTGTGTTCCATATGAATATAATTCAATCATCATATGAGAACCCATAAAAAGAAATGTATTTCATAAACATTTAGTCATATTAAAACCCATGAAAAAGAAATGGTTTTCATTAATATATTTCCATCATAAAAAAACAAACCACAAAAAGAACAAGGATTGTATTATTGAATAATATCCTTATTAAATAATAATTAAAATCAAATAATGTTATCTTAGATAGAAAATAAGTTTAAACGATCAGTTTAAATTATTATTGAAAATAACATTTTAAATTTTAATTAATTTATTTTTAAGGACCCAAGAAATTATAAAGGAAAAAATTTTATTTTAAGTTAAAATTGTATCCTTTTAAAGAAAACATGAAATCATTACAAAATCATGATGATGATAAATGTTTCTCATGATGAATAAGTTAAAAATATTTCCTTTTCAATTTTTTTTCCAGATAACTCAAAAAGAACATAGTTTTGAAAATGATAAAATGAATCCTTTAAAATAATTTTAAATATTTTAAAACTAAATTATAAAAATTATAGTAGAGAAATATTTTTTAAAACAATTATATAAAACATGGACATGGATGAGAAATATAGTTTAAAGGGAAATACTCAAAATATAATTTTTAAAAGTCCCCCATAATTATCATATCATTGAAGTGAGATTTAATAAATTGAATGATTTATTTATATTAGATAAAATTACACATAATTGTTTTGGAAATAAAACATTGTATAATCAAAATTCATCTCACACATAATCTTAATATGGAATAATCAATAAAGTACATGTTTGACCCAATGAATGAAAATTGAGTTAAGGAATATCTTACCACTTTATAATTAGTTGAATCATATTCCCCATTAATGTATTAATTATAAAATGAAAAATTAAATAAAATGAATATACTGAGTTCCATGAGATGATATATCAAAGGGAAATATATACACCATATAAAAGAAATAAGTGGTGAATAATGAATATATATCAGAGAAGTAAAATTGAGATTAAAATCCTTACCTCACACTTCCCTTAGTTATAAATATTTTAATACACAATAAAAAGGATTAACGAATGTTATTAATTAATTATATAACTATAATCATATTTATAATAATACATATGACAATTTTATAACATCTTACCACATATCCACAAATAATTTTTCATTATTTTTATTTCTTTGAGTGCACTAATTTCATGGTTTTTATGGTCGGTTTATTTGTGTATAATTATGTATTTTCACGTAAAATGGAAATAAAAATCTATAATTTAAATGAAATATAATTCACACACTTCTAATAGTTTTAATTTTCTCATATTTTTTATATTTATACAATGAGGATGATTTATTTGATAATACAGTAGTGATAAATGTTTTTGTTTAATTTAGCGGGTTTTTCAACCACCATGATCTAGTTTTATTTCACATGATATATATATATATTTATATTAGTTTTATATCATGAAATAAGTTATTATATTTCTATGAATATAATAGTTAACCAGAATTACACTTTTATGATCAGCCTAGAAGTTGGTTATGGAAAATGAAAAATCTTTTTCCACAAAGATGGTTAACTACCACAATTTTGTGCATGGATTCATTTATTTGAATAAGAGTATATGAGAAAAGGGTTGGATAAAATATATTAAATTATAAATATAAAATTTTATAATATAAATTATACTATATTTATTATTAATTCATGGATGAAGGAGGTGATGAGGAGGTAGAAAAAGAAAAGAAATTAAGTGTAGTTTTTTGAGAAAGTTACATCTTGAATATTACCCCCTTTAAGAAACCCTTAAAGAATATTGATTTAGTATTTGGGAGATATAAGATGCACATGCACATGGGGATTGTGCAGAGGAGAGTTTTTTTAAAATATATGAATAACATCATTGATTTTGATGTGAACGTGGATGGGGATGGTTGACATTTATACATGATGATGGGGTTTTTTTAAGTGATTAATTAATGATTATTTAAAATTTAAATCCTGCCACATTTGGGCATTATTAATTATAAAAAATTTGGATGACAATTAATTTCATAAATAATTCTTAAGGTTGATAAAAACAACAACCACCCATTTAATTCTATATTTTAAATTTATTTTATGATTTTACCTTTTAAAATTAACACACTACATTAGTAATCATATACTGCAGTAAATCATTTTTTCACTGTGATATGTTTTTATGCCGAAAAATGAAAATGTCCTTATAGAGTAATTTATATATATTGTTTCTAAATATAGAATTCATTTTTAATATTTTGAAACAAATAAGTTGAAAAGTTTCATTTAAAATTATACAGTCAATACTCATTGATTTTTTTTGGAAAAATATGTTTTTAAGCCTAAAAATATAATTATACACAAATAAGGTATAACGTTTTTGTAGTTGTAATTAATTTGATTATATACAACCAAAAATTAATTAAATTACTTTGAGATCAATTTAAAATAATGAAATGAATTTTTAATATAAAGAAAATACGACTTTTATAAAAATCAGAATTTTATACTATTCACAGAAAAATTGATCTTTTCTGAAATTTTTTAAAAGTTCCTCCTAAGATAATTTATACATGAGGAATCAAAAAATTATTTTAATTTTATTAAATAAATTTTCAAAATTGGTTTAATATTATTTGTATTTTTATCATTTAACCAATAAACTGTTTTTTGAAGAAAACATATATTTGAAGAATAAATCACTTTACTAAAAGTTACATGCATTTAAAAAAACAATAATTATTAAATTAAAAATGAGTACTATAATTAGATATCATATAATGTTGTTAATACAATTCGTTTCTATATATTGAATGACTAGGTTGTAATGGTCTTGTTAAAATAATAATATTTTGGAGATTGTTAATGCTCAGTGTTGTGTGAAAAGTAATCTATAAAAGAGATAAAATTTGTTTAAAAATCAGAATAACATAAAATATTAGGGTATTTCATGATTCACAGCATTAGAAAACCCTTCAGGTATTTGATATGTAAAAAAGATATACCGTTGTTTTAAAATTCACCAGAGTCATTAGATGTGATATACAAGAGATTTATATCATAGATTACAATGTATTTATATATTTTATAAAATTTGAATTATTCAATTTTAAACCATCATATATTAAGATAAGTTTTAAAATATTGTTTTTATGAGATGTGAGTATTGACCACGTTTTCCGACATAGTTTTATTTAATTATGAATGAATTTGATTGATTTATTTATCACCTTATAAGTGATCTAAAACATTTCAGTGATACAAAACCAATTAAAATTAACATAACGGAGTACCATGATATAGATGCCTATGCTATAATTTCAATTCACTATTCATTAAATAATTATATTTTATAAAATGTAATGAAATCCCTACCATTTGTGAAAATCTTTTCCATGAAAGAAATGGTGTAAACTCTTTTATCCTTATTCTTCTTTCATTCTCATAAAACAAGGTGTTAGAAACCCTTTTTATTGATCAACATCCTCTAGTTATGAATTTTGATAGTTCTTCCTATATATAACTTATTGGGGAAGGAGGAAATTAGTTTCCTCTTTTTTCATATCCATAAAACATGAATTTGGGTGTCAAGATAAAGGTTGTGACTATACAAGTATGATTCTAAAGTTACTCATTATTAGATATGTTGTGTCTACTAAAGATTTATCAGGAATATAAAGTGTTTTTTACATTATGTTTGTCCATTAAATGATCTCCCTAAAAAATTAGTGGTATAATAAGATCTATCATCATTAAATTAATGTGTGACTTGATATTTTGTTAGAAGAACATTCCTTTTATAATGTGTGTATACCAATATCATAATGCATGATATAAATAAATTATTATTTCCTAGTTATTCATAGCATAAGATAGTCGTATATCATAATTTATGACATTCCAGAAACCCAAGGATTTCAAATATGTCATGATATAAGATTTATGATATCATAAATTATTATTGAATACCAAAAAACCAAAATAGTGAGTATGGGGTCTTATTGAAAATATATGAAATATTTCCAAATATGATAAGAGAATTATGAAGAAACCAATCATAATTGGTGATATCAATCTCTAATAGTTATTGGTTATATATATACATATCATAATATAATATTTAGATGTCACATTTTTTATAATATAAGTTAGATTTCATAATGATAATTCCTATTATCATTCGTAAAATATGAAATTGGTAAATTTTATAATTTTTTAAATATTTTATTATAGATAATACATTTTTTATAAATTATATGTTCTTTTTCATGTAATATAATAAATTTAATTCATAAATAAAATTTTAAAATTTTATATTTATATATCATGTTTTGGGAAATCCTTAAAGGTTCATTCTTTTATTTTTTAAGAGATTATTCCTTGGCCCAAAAATACCAAAGCAGAATTATTATATAATGGGGGTGGGATTAAAAGAGTCTAAAATATGGAATCATAATAAAATATTTTTTATATAAGGGAATAAGATGAGTAGGGAGGTCTTCGAACCAAGTAATGTTTTGGTTTAATCTCGGGTTGGTCAGGCCATCTGCAACCGTGTTCGCTTCCTGATCAACATGCATGAAAATTTTAAATTCATTCATTGATAAGTTTATTCTTTTTTAATATTAATAATTATAATAGGTTTATAAATTAGGTATAGTGAACATAATTAATTAATATTGGAAATTTATTCTTATTAAATTTTATTCCCTTCATTTTATGATAGGTATGAAAACATAAGACTTATTTTTCATAAATAATGACCATAGTTTGTAATTGATGTTATTGTCTTGAATTTATTTACTAAATCATGTTGTTGAATTTTTGGTATTATAGTTATCATTAATTATATTCTCCCATTATTAATGTTTTAATTTCTACATGACTCTCCACTATGCTAGAGGATTATTAATTTTATGATGCATGATTGATGAACATTTACCAAAATAGAGTTAGAAAATATCTAAAATATAAGTGGTATTTTGGTGGAATTGAAAAAATAGTAGAAATCGTAAACAATTGAAGTTCAAATGATAGAGTTATAAGATCATATAACCCTTGAATGGATATGGGATCATATAACCCAAACAATTCACACAATGCCTCAATAACTAGTGATGGGGATATCCATGACGGGGTTTACATAGGATAACATACCACCAGATTGTTCATGTGATGTCCTAGATACACATTAATTCCTACCCCTAATGGATTAGGTGACCGAAGATGATTGAGGTGGGTGATTATTATACTTTTTTTTTAATTACAATGAATCCCTTTAGGTCATACAATCACTCAATAATAGAATAATCATACAATTCATCTAAGTGAATCTGTTCTGGGGGTATATCGCATGGTTTCTATTCTTCATGTCATGTACCAAGGGAATTCACTGATGACATGTGACCAAATGTCATGTTGCATATGAGCCCATGCTAACATACATGAAAAATCTTAAACCACCTTAATCCTGGGTTTGTGGTTCTCCCACTCTTTTAAGAGGCATGTATATATGCAGAGTGAATGCTATAAAATCTTCTAGATACCTAATGGAAAGAGGATATATACAATGAGATATTATAATATGATGGTCAAGAGAAATTTTTAATGATAATAAATCACATATTTGTAGGTGTGTAATCCTTAAAAATTATTCAAGTGACATAGGAAGAAAAAAAGGTGATCTTTTCTTGTGACAATCAACATGATAGATGATCATGTAACCCCTCTCAATCACAAAATTACCTAATGAATTCTTGTTAATGTTATCATGTTATTGAATCTTGATCATGTGGTCAGGCATTGTGATCACCCAATCATATATCTATTAAGCGATCACACAACCCTCAGGCACTTTCAAACTCAGGAAACCCCATTGGTTTCACATAAAGAAAATGACCCATCCTTCTACATACAGAGTGAATGACCCCATTTCCTTCACACATAGTGCATGAAACCATTAAACTTATGTGATTGTTTTAATCCCAAAAGTTATACTCAAATTTTTCAAACACATTATTCTCCTATAAATTATACCCCTTAATATCTTAAAACACTACCTATGTCATGGGGAAATAATCAATATGTGTTTGTTGACACTGCTTTCCGTCACAGAGTCTAACGACTGAAAAAGGGGAATACCTTAGCATAAATATATTTATCCTTTGAAGAAACATCAAAAATTGACAAAGGCATGAACAAAGATTTGTTTAAGAATTGGCCGCGCATGTTTCATCATGGTCGTGCAAGTATACTTGCGTGCCAAATATTGGTTGCGCAGGTGACTTGCGCGCCCTATTTTATTTTCGCCCAAGGTCTTCAATAGCCTATAAATACCCCTTGTGGGCCCCCCATTTAGAGGATGAAGAATTCCAAAAGTCAAATTTAATCTCTCAGTGCCCTATTCTCTACTTGAAGTCTTCCGAACACTTATAAGGTAATTTCATACCTAGAATGGAAGATCTAAAGAGGGGGGACAAGGCCTATGTGTTGAAATTCATCAACACTTGCGTGCCTAAGTGTATAGCCATTAAGGGAAATGAAGACACTTGTGTGCCACCTTATCCCTTCAAAAAAATATGCGCGCCACACTTTTGGAAGCCTTTAGGGATAATACTAAGGGCTTGAGCCAAGTCTTGCCCAAGTATTACCCTATGGGTTAACCATCGCGTAAGTACACTTGCATGACCAGTACTTGCGCACCCCAACAGGACTTGCACGCCTACCTCTTTTTGGGTGCCCCTCCTGCTTATTAAACTCTTTTATTCAAATCCTCCTATCCTCTTAAAGATTTATCATTCAAAACCCTCTTCAAATCCATTTTTGGCATGGTTTCTTTGTTGGATTCCTTATCTGAAAGGAATTCTATGGAACATCTCTCAAAAACTAGTGATTTACATATTTTTATGTCATTAAGGTTAGAGATTTAATTCATTCAAATTCATCCTTTAAGATGAGAAGATCTTTAATCTGGACCTCCTTTTTAGTAGTAAGCCCCAGTCCAAGTTCCCTTAATATGGGGATCCTCCTCAGGAGTAAGCCCCAATGTAAAATTCCCTTAATATGGGCATCCTCCTCAGGAGTAATCCCCATGTTTCCCAATTTGGGCCTCCTTCTCAAGAGTAATCCCCAAAGTCTCAAGTCCTCTTATCCTGTGCCTCTTTTTCAGGAGTAATCCTCGGTCATAATTCCCCTTAACCAGGGCCTCCTCTTTAGGAGTAATCCCCAGTCTTAATTTCTCTTGATCTTGGCTTCCTTCTCAGGAATAAAACACAGTCATAAGTCCCCTATAATTTGGGCATCCTCTTCAGGATTAAGTCCTAAGTTAAATATCTAAATCTCCATAAAGCACACATACCTTTATGGACCTTGTTCTCGAGCTTGTTCTCCGAAGTAAGTCCTGATCTTTATCTATCCGGGTAGTCATACATACATAAGCGCCACATCATTTGTTATAATTTCATTTTTCATGGAACAATCATCAGGTTTTACTAATACCTCTTCTTTCTCACACCGAGCATGACTCACGTGATCTTAGAGTGTAAAAGTAATTATGACAACTTTCTTTGAGCCAAAAATCATGCATAAACATCATACTTCTTTACCCGAACTACATGGTTTCAGATTCTTTTTCTAAACCAGGATACGTAGGTAGCTCATCTGCAGGTACGATCCCAACTCTAAAATAATCCATGTCCTTCTGAAAGACAATAAACTTCAAGTGCCCCACTGAGTGGCTTTAAAACCAGTATGGTTACCATAATGACCAAGATATTTCTATATAATGAGTTAAAGGATACCATTGAATAAGAATCTCTACCAAATAAAGATGATTCTCTATCAATGAAGAACCTCAAATACATATAAAAGATTCTCTAAATCTCATACATATCAATAAATGATTGTCATATCTTAAGGAAAGCACATTTTCATACTTGGTAATTTAATAAAGATTCACAAACATAACACAAATCTATAAAGAGAGTCCCGAAGTAGACAATAATTCCCCCCAAAAAGGTGTGATGAGTCTGACCTCCCATCCTCTCAACCAATGAAAATTCTTAAGCCTCATCGGTCCACAACTAATGAACACCTACCTTTGGAACGTAGGTCCAAATGGATATAGAATCATTGGATGTTTCCAGTTCTACGAACAAACCTGTTAGAAACCAATTGGAATGGTTGATCCTTAAACAAACAATTTCATCCTCATTTCCAAAGGAAACAAAAAATGGTGAACCCGATGTGATTCCTTAACCATGTTAAAATGATATTTTACTTATTTGTGAGTTCATTGTTTAAACTCAATGAGAGGGCCAACAAAACAATCAAAAACATATGTTCTCATTCAAAATATGTAGTGGCCAAAATTATCTTGATTATGTCTGTTATATCAAACAGGAACTCATTTCCAAGATCTCTCTACGTTATAGAAATGGCTACAATAATGTTCACACCTTTGAATGCATCTGCCGCTACTCCTACTGGATCTTCGTCCGCTCTGAGGATGACATCACCTACTCAGCATCTTCAATACTGGGTATCAAATGAACTGGTTAAGTAATACCATAAATACGGTACCATTCCCACTCTGGAGGCCGCTCGACAATCCCTCCAAGTCAATAATTCCCCCTGGTTGTCTGGACAGTGACGACCATCGATCATGAAGTAGGTGGGGAAAACCACTATATCCAACCGTTTTGGGTCGTTATCCTTGTAACACGATCACAAGTCCCTCTCATATTATGGGGAGTTGAATGAGAACGTCACTCAAGGATTTAATTCAAGGATACAAGATTCCTTCCCGAGGGCTCCCATCAAAAATATCCACTAGACTCGTACTGCAGTGCGCCCTCAACATGATGAGGGTTCCGCCTTTAGGGGTTCAGCTCAAGTTCCTCAGACCCAAGCATGAAAGACGAACCACCAAAGAATAAATTTGGTTAATATGGAGTAGGTTCTTACTTCATCCCCCTCCAGAGAAGTCCATCAAGCCAACTTGATGGTAAGAAATGAACGGGCATATACACCCGTTCGTCCTGATGTTACTACCCATCGGACTCGTCTAGCAGTAACATGCCAATCCTGTCAGGTAGTTCCGGAAGAGTATTATAGGCAGGCATATAAACCAGTTTATAACTTATTAGCTAGTCAGCAGTCTCATCTAACTACAACCAACAATGCTCGCCAATCTAAAATGGTGGCAGCTGATAAGCAGGAACATACACATGTTTACCATCAACAATTCTATCAGTAGTATCGTCTTCCGGTAATGAAAAAAATTCATCAAGAATACTTGATGAAGAATAGAAATCAGACACATACAACTGCCAATATTCATCAAGCCTTCCAACAGTCTCGTTTGGTAGCATCAAGAGAAGTCAGCCAGAAAGCCCCGACGAAAAATTTGGAACAGACTCAACTCTCTGCCCCCACTCATGAGTACTATCAGAATTCACTAACAATAAAAGGAGGACATGAGAAAGAATAAACACCTACTCCATACACGGAATGGATGTATATTACCGTTCTGATAGGTGAATTCACCTTGCACATTATGAGGATGGTGAAAGAGCAGAAGAAAATCCTTTCTCATATTCTAGATGCCTGTCAGAATATTATAACAGCTTCAGTAGCATCACAGGAAAAGAAATGAAAATATGTCCCTACAAGTGGAGTGACACATCAACATATCACTCTGGAACAGATACGCACCTCTGTTCCATTACAAGAGGGTTTTGAGGCATACTCCCCCATGTCATACAGACAATCAAGTCAGGCACGTACACCTAATTTGAATGGAGATAATCATCCTAACCCGACCATTTCTCCTGAGCAGGCACATACACCTGCCCATAATAACCAATTTTGTCAACTAGTGGTTCCGAAAATGAGTATGAAGGCATCTAAGAATAAAATCCATTCAACACAGTCACAAAATCAAGAACCTATCTATAATAAGGCCTTGCTCGATGCTGGAGTTCTTGAAGCCATCAGAAAATTATCTGTTGGAACTCGAGATTCTACTCTCTCATTTCCCAATAGTGGGAACATTAATTCTGAAGTTCTTTATCAAACACTTCCTAATTAAGGCTTTCTTCATGACAGTTTGGTCGATCTGGAGTATCATCTTCAGATGAGAGTCACGATAACCCTCCGCGTGGCTAGAATATCAAGGAGAAAAAGGTTTCATCTTTTGATGTAACCCACCATGGTGGTCCTCCCCATGATGATGAATTTAACTGCGAAAGTACTCTATGTAGTAGTAATTCTCATTGATTGGAAAATTATTCAAAGGAAAATGCAGTAACGATAAATCCCTCTTATCTTGAGGCACTTCCAAATGTGAAGCCAGTCATGTCTTATGCTTTACCGTTAGAAAGTGATATACTTTCTCAATCAAAAGATATCCCGGGGTGTAGGTCATTTTCCGAACCACCCCTGGGTCATTCATCTTCTAGTTTGATAAATGAATTCTCTACCAATATTTTTGAATCTGATGAAGCAACAAAGAAGCACCAGCTTTGGTCTAATATGGTAGAAGAATATTCATCAAATGATAAAGAGGAAGTGTTGAATATGAGAAAAAAACTGGCGAAAGGTGAAGTACCTGTCATGTTTTGGCCTTTGGCTGACTCTTAGTATGATATCCCAGAAATGTTGACGGAATATTGTATTCATGATATTAATCTCAATATGTGGAAAAATCCTTATCAATTGAAAAAGAAAATATTATCTTATGAGGAATAAGAAAATCATGTGAAGATAATAAAAGGGTTACAATGCCAAATTGATTTGGTATCTCACTCGGTTTCTCAATATATGAAGGCTGAAAAGTAGCAGAGAGACCTTCAGCGTTCATGCCTTGGTGAGATAAAAAGGTTGCGCCAGTTAATTTCCAATGCCCCATATGGTATTTATATTAGGGGATGGGGTGTTCATCGAGCACTGAATTTCACTGTACTCTCTAGTCAACAAAGCCCGCCAAAAATGGTCTCATGCAATGTTATTGCCCATAGCCAACCACAACCAATTGGTTTTGTTTGTAAACAAAGGCTTACTCAGGAACACGCCTCAACTAGTTCTTCCTAAAGTCAGACATACAAATAAAAAGTTGTCAAATTACTCTCACATCAGGAAAATGAGAATATCGAATAGGCTTCTCATTTTGAGCAGGTGCTTCATCAGGTGAAAAAAGTGTCAGAAATCATCTAGCGGTAATTTGAGCCACGTGATTTGAGTAGATGTATGTTGATGCATCCAGCTAATTTCCGGGCTAAAGTCTGCAAGATCAGGAGAGATTTTAAGAAAGTATTAGATGTAACAACTCATGAACCACCCCGGCTTCCTAGACTGGGGACTCTTTTAACCCAACCCTCAAAATCAACAAATAGGATTTGAGGAGTTGAGCAGGAACAGCAAGAACAGCGCCAGTCTACTGGACTGGGGACTTTTTCAAATCCCCAATCTCTTCCTCAGTGAAAGTCTGTCTTCTCTCAATTTGGGAAGAAGCCACAAGAGGAAAGAAGCGTATAATTATCAGGATATTCCCTCCAAATTATGGTTCGTTAAGAAGTTCCTGAGGGATCAACTCAACAAAAGGCAATGTCTCATCATGGACATGAGAGAAGACAATATCACAGAAATTCCAATAGAAGAGATGAAATGTGTTATGCATTAATAAATGTCATCAATGTCATTGTTTCTGATCCTCCAAAACATGAGTCTCACTTAGAGGGATCATATGAAGAAGTTCCTAGTCAAGAGGTTGTGCACACAAAGGAAAATGAAAAAGGTGTACGTACATGAAATCGAAGGCTTACCCAGAATCTAGGTATTCCTTCAAATAACCAACTTCCCCCTCTCCAAAAGGCGTCCAACAAGGGGAAAGGAAAGAATAATGTTACATCCCACCCTTCATCTAGAGAAGTACAATCACTCTCACTAGAGCAATGGTTTTCACAACAAGAGGATGAAATGAAGGAATTAAGGAGGTTGAATGTTGAACTACTTCAAGGTAGCCTTCCTCCTAAGCAAGCTAGAGTAAGTCTGTCAAGAGAATTTGTTATAGATACTGAGATGGATCAAGAATATCCCCCTTTACCAGTACACCCTCACAGGTCTAATCCTATGGGTCATGTGCAACAACAATCGGTGGTGCTAACATCAGTTGCAGTATGAGCCACCTTACCTATCCAAGCTCTAGTTATTGCACCTACTCAGGTCCAAGATCAACCAGATGTTTCTCAAAAGTTAATGAATAACATTGAGTCATTAATAGCTAGTTTGGAAGCTATGGAGGGAAAATATGCACAAATTCAACCAGAAAAGAGAGCTTACCCTGAATGGGTGGATGCAATTCCTCCCCCATCAAATTTTGCAAGTACCGAATTCCCTATTTCAAATGGATCAGGAGATATAGAGAAACACTTAACACATTTTGTTTCTCGTTGTGATACTATGATGAGAACTCCTCAACAACAAGAAGCAGTTATGCTCAGGTGTTTTGTGCAGTCATTACAAGGGCCTACCTTTGTCTGGTATACAAGCCTGCAATCTAGGTTAATTACCGGGTGGGAAGATCTTCGTCAATGATTCCTTCTTCAATTCAGCTCAACATTTCCAAAGACAACAGTTTTTGATCTTGTAAATTATAAGAAAAGGGAGAATAAAAGAGTTTATGATTTCATTGCTCGCTGGAAGGGATTAACATATTCCTTAAGCTTAGAACTCCCTCAAGAAGAATTGTTGCTAATCAATGTGACAAATTTGTGTGATTAATTATGCACACTGTTGATCCTTGTGAAATACACAGGAGGTTTTCGAGGCCTTACTTCAATATCTCAATAGATTGAAGACTCTCTTACAAAAACTAAGGATAAAACTCATGTAATTCCATCAATTCCAGGAAGGAGAATGGGTAAAGCAGATACTTCTACAGTCACACTTAAATAGGCACCCTTATCTGCTTCTACTTCAAAACCTTCATCTTTTCGAAGGGCTCCACCTATTGAGCATCAAAAAAAGAGGCTGTTTCGTCAAGATGATCAAAGAGATCAAAGATGGAGACAATTTGAGTAGTTAAAGAGCACAGTTTATTCTTTGTTAAATGAACAAGTTCCTGGTTACATCATTTTGGCTCTGGAAAATAATTTGGTTCAATTTCTAATGCCTAAAAGGCCGAACAAGGAGGGAGATGAAGACCATATCAACTATTTTCCATTTAATCAGATGTTGGGATATCCCATTCAAGAGTGTATTGTCTTTAAAGACCTCCTGCAAAAGATGGTGGACTCGGGACATGTAAAACTTAAAAGTTCTTCAGCCCAGGTAGCATGTGTTACTACTACAGATCCAGAGGAAGAAGTCTAGTGTCAAGAAGTCAAAAGCAAAAATGCAAAAAAATATGATCATTGGATGGTCAAGAAAATTGATCAACCGAACTCATGCCATTTTACGAATGCAATTGAAGAAACCAATTGTGTCTTCTGCTATGAATACCACCGGAAAACCCTCTTCATCAGAGGTAAAATCCTCGAATAAGTGGCATAATTCAAAGAAATAAGAGTAGTTAGATGAAGATGAGATCGTGTCAAATCCCAAGTTGTCTTTGACTCTGGAATATTTTATGCCATCTACTTCAAATCCACAGGCACCACCCCACCAAATGGCACAACCAAAATTGACTAATCAGACAAAATCTTCATCAGATGAAGATTTGATCTTTGGTTTTGTTAACATGATTCACGTAACATATCCTTATGCCAGTCACAATTTCGATCATGATGATCCTGATTTCCCTGTATCAAATAGAGGAATTATAGGGGGTTCCAGAGGTCTAGGATACAGAGGAAGACTTGGATATCCCAGAATCCACTATTTCAATCCTACCCCTGCAAGAACTGTATATGCAGTAGAAACTCGTGGAAAAGCCCTTCAGCAGGCTCAACAAGAACAAGACGGTTCTTCCACACATGGAAGATTCAGTCCTAGAACAGTTATTTTGGAAGATCAGTTAGAAGTTACACTTTCTTCGTCTCATCAAATAAATAGACCTAGTTGGTATAATCTTCCAAATCCATGAGTATTTCCAAATCCTACCCTGATACAAGATGCATCTACTTCCAAAACATCAACTTCTAAGGCACCAGCGAAACCACATGTTCCTGTTGGGAAACGCAGACCTTTGGACCAAAAGTATGATGTACTGAAACATTTGGCCCAAGTACCGACCAAGTTATCAATCCTGGATGCCTTAAATCTATCAAAGGATCTTTGGGAGGAACTCATTGAGGCTTTTTCAAGTCCTCATGAATTTGAAACTGAAATTGCTACAACTGAAGTCTATCATGTAGAGAATGATCCTGGAGAACGACATGCAATGATATCTTTTATAGATGAAGATGAAGATGATTTTGTTCATGGACATATTAGACCTTTATATTTATCTGGAATGGTCAATGATATAGACATCCGATGAGTTTTTATTGATAATGGTTCGAGAGTCAACCTCATACCTATTCGTACAATTCGTCGATTGGGCCTCACCGAATCTGATTTATCTCATTCTACTTTGATGTTGCAAGGATATCAAAAAAATGAACAAGAACCTCTGGGAAAGATCACACTCAGAACTCAGTTTCAAGATCTTGTATCCAATTCATATTTCATGGCTGTTCGTCATGACACAGCATTCAACATTTTTCTTGGAAGACCTTGGCTAAATCAACATGCGGCTATCCCTTCATCATACCACCAATGTCTCAAATATTGTTTCAATTGTCAAATTGGTACATTTTATGGTGATAAATCCCCATTCAAAACATGTGAATCTCAATAAATTGTTGAAGAATTCTATCACATGGTGGGAAAGAGGTATCTAAGACAAGGGAGGTTACCAAAGTTAGTGCTCTATATGGTTAGGAAAAGATTCCAGCAAACCCATTCATACATGTGATTACAGATTATGTGTTGCCTATCAATCAAATTGACAGGATAGACCCAAATCCAAATACTCTTATAGAAACTTCCATAATGTCAATTTAGACAATCAAGCCAGACAGCATGGGAGAAATTTGTGATTCACCAAGCAATGATGAAAGCTCAAATGGAGATGTCTTCATTTCATCCACCGAAAATATAGAAATTCTATACTTCATCAACCAGGCCAGAAGAAGTTATATCAATGTCATAGATGAACGATGATGTCGATTCTCACGACATCATATTTTCTTTATTACCCAAGGAAGACCCTTCATCATCAATAGGGTCACATATGGTAGCTTCTTCTTCAATATGTTCAAATTTTAATATCTCTCCTGATTAGGGAAATTCTGATTCATCATCTACTATGAAAGTAGAAGCATAAGAGATAACACGTTTTGAAGAAGAAGAGGAAGATCTCAAAGATGCTCCTCCAGCATTTGAAGATGTTATCTCTACCACTGTGGATGAACTTAGAGAAATTAATATGGGTACAAAAGAAGATCCACACCCCACTTTAATTAGTGTGGCCATGACTCGTGAAGAGCAGGAAATGTATATTTCATTTTTAAATAAAAATCAAGATATATTTTCATTGAACTATACAGAAATGCAAGGGCTTGATCCTAATGTTTATACTCATTGTTTGGGTTTTCTAGAAGAACATCGAGGATTTAAGCAAGCCGCAAGAAGAACACACCCAACTTATGCTTCTAAAATTGATGTTAAAGTGGATAAGCTTATCAAAGCTAACATTGTCAGAGAAGTTCAATATCCCAAATGTTTGGCTAATGTTGTCCCTAAGAAAAAGATGAATGGACAAATTATAGTTTTCATTGATTTTAGAGATCTTAATCTTCATTGTCCCAAGGATGATTTTCCAGTTCCAATCATAGAACTATTAATTGACAAAATGGATGGATATGAAGTACTTTCCTTCATGGTTGGATATTCTGGATATAATAAAATCCGAATGGCTCCGGAAGATGAAGAATCTATAGCCTTTAGAGCCCCTCAGGGTGTGTTTTGCTATTGGGTAATGCCCTTTGGCCTAAATAATGCAGGCGCAACATTTCAACATGCCATGCACCGTATCATCAAACCCTTTTTAGGGAAGTTTGTTGAATGTTATGTGGACAATTTGGTGGTTAAATTCAGACAATGTTCTAATCACTTGGCTGATTTTGAAATCATATTCCACAAACTTTGAAAATACAATTTGAAGATGAACTCCTTAAAATGTGCTTTTAGGGTAACCTCAGAAAAATTTCTCGACTTTGTGGTATGCCACCGTGGTATCAAAGTTGATCCTGAGAAGACAAAGTCAATCCTTGGTATGTCACCTCCTCGAAATTTGAAACAATTGAGAGGACATCAAGGACACTTGGCCTATATTTGGAATTTCATCGCCAATCTGGAAGGAAAAAGTTTACCCTTCACCAAATTGATGAAGAAGGAAGTCACTTACCAGTGGACCAAACATTGCCAAAAAGCATTTGATATTCTCAAGAAATATATCTTGAGTCCACCAGTATTAATTCCACCTGTTAAAGGAATACTACTTATTCTTTATGTGACAGCTTTAGAGTGATCATTGGGTGCCTTCCTTGACCAAAAGAATGATGCTGTGAATGAAAACAACCTTTACTATCTCAGTCAGACTATGCTTGAAGCAGAAACCCGATATTCAAGTATTGAAAAGTGATGCCTAGAATTAATCTTTTCAGTTAAAAAATTTATACACTACCTGAAACATCCTGAGGTCCAATTGGTATCTCGCAATAACCCACTCAAATTCATCCTTAGTCGTCCAATGCTTACCGGACATCTGGAAAGGTGGGCAGCTATTTTGAAGCAATTTGATATCTAGTATGTGTCTCAAAAGGAAATTAAAGGCAAATCTCTGGCTGATTTCCTTGATGAACATCATTCAATAGAAGATACATCTTTATATATTGAACTTCCTGATGAGGAAGTCTTTTCTATTAAATATAATCTTCAAACATGGGAAATGTACTTTGATGGTGCTTCCAGGAGTCCAACATGGAATAAAATGGAGGATCCCGAATTCAACAAAGTTGGGTAAGGAATTGTTCTCATTTCCCAGGAAAAGGCAGTACTACCCTATTCTTTCTTATTGTGGGAATGCGGTACAAATAATGAAGCAGAATATCAAGCTCCCATCACATGATTGGAGTTGGCGCTTTAGGCACAAGTGAATCACTTAAAGGTGAAAGGTGATTCAGACCTGGTAATAAAACAACTCAATGGGTTTTATTCCATCAGAAAAGAAGATATAATAACTTTGTATGATTATTTCAGAGAGTTAATGGTGGAATTTCCTTCAGAACTGAAATTTTCTTATATCCTGGGATCACAAAATGCCCAAGATGATGAACTGGCTAATATAGCCACAGCTCGGGCAAATCCATATCGGGATGAGACAATCATCAGTATTGCCCACCGTCGTAAAATTTCACCTTATGTTCGAACCAGAACAGAGGAAATCAATGAAATTAGTCCCATTTCTGAACCATATGGTCATACTATAGGTGGATGACACCTATCAGGGAATACGTTCAAAACGGAACACTCTCACTTCATATAGCCGGGAAAGAACAATTTCGGCGACGTGTGGTAAATTTTACTCATTATGATAGCCCTGATCATATAGAAAAAATTCTCTACAAAATAGGTTTTGATGGAATTCTCTTCAGATTCATTGATGGTGAAGAGACAATGGATTTCATGAAAGAAGTACATGCAGGAGTCTGTGGTTCCCACCAATCTGGACATAGACTGTCTGATCAAATTCGAAGGCTTGGATATTTTTGGCCTTCAATGATACAAGATTGTGTGGATTTTACTAAGAAGTTTCATTCTTGACAAGTATGTTCCAAATTCAATCATCAACCCCCAGATTTGCTTCATACAGCTAAATACTCATTGCCATTTTCCACATGGGGAACGAATGTAGTACGACCTTACCCTTTGGCTACATCCAAGCAGTTTAAGTATATTCTTAATGCTAGTAACTTTTTTTCCAAATGGGCAGTGGCAATACCTCTAAATGAATTTAGTTCTAAAAGCATTGTTAGCTTCATCAAGTCTAAAATCATTACCAAATATTGGTGTTCCTCATACTATATTAACAGACAATGGCACTAACTTATGTTCATCCAAGGTAAGGAAGTTGTATCAAGAATACAACATCAAATACAACCATTCCTCTTGATATCATGCAGCGGCCAATGGCCAAATAGAAGCTTTAAACAAAACTCTTTCAAACATACGACAAAAGATGGTGGATAAAGATAAGAAATCATGGCCTGATTAACATTTTCATGCTTTATGGGCTTATCAGACCACCACCTGCACTGCTACGCGGTCAACTCCATATTCATCGATATATGGAAGATAAGCAGTCTTTCCTGTTGAGGTTAAATTACCTTCGCTCAGAGTATCCGTTTTTCATCATTCATCTACAGATGAAAAATTTGAAAAGTGATTGGATGAATTGGAATGGTTAGATGAAAAAATATTGTGCACCCTGCACCACTAGGAAGTCTATCAGAATTGAATAGCATGGTCTTTCAACAAAAAAGTTCTTATTCGTTCATTCATTCAAGGAGAATTGGTATTGGTTCTCAGAACTCCAATGATATCAGGAAAGAAGCCTCCAAAGTTTGAGCCAATGTGGGAAGGGACTTACTCAATACATAAGGTCCACTCCAATGGATCTTATTCTTTAATCTCAATTGTAACGCCCCGACCCCAGCTACCCAGAGTCGGTGCATTAATTACATAACATTGGCATGATCATGAGAAAGATCAAGTCTTGAAAGACCGATTAGTTTAGTAGCCTTGGAATAACTAGATACATCCATAAATTTTTACATTATATCATAAAAAAAACATCTTGTCTTCATATCCCCTCATACTATCCCTGCAGGTCATTCATAAATTACTTCTTCATAATCCTGGAAAAAAAAATAAAACATTGAAAGGGGTGAGCTCGGATGCTCAGTAAGGATAACATTATAGCAGAAGCTTTCATAAATAAGCATAAACACTTAAGGCAATTTATAACTAAAACAAAAGCCTTTTAAACTTGAACTTCAGCATAAAATGGCAAAGGTAAAATGAAATAATGCCATTTACTTACTCACATGGATATTCTACTAGTCGAATGATCACATGCAATATCAATAACCACTTTCATAATGATGGAATGCATAATGCCAGACTATCGTAACCACATAGCCAAGGCCTCGTGCCAAGACTACAAATAAGATTTTGCCAAGGCCTTGTGCCAAGGCACTAGTTTGTCTCATGAGACCTACCGATGCATCGAGGAGCTATAGCGGGCTCCACCCGTCACTTATTAAGTCCAATGCATTCCCATATGAAAAGGCTTAAACATAACGTAAACATTCGTATTAAACTAGCATACGAAATGTCAATACTTTCACCACAAACCATGAATGGTATAAAAATAGGACATCCACAGTCAAACATAATTCATTCGATACAATATGAAAGATTGCATTGTATCACATTAACCTCAATCAATAATAATGAAGGATGTTGACATAGATGAAAATAATCATCAAAACTATTTGAGAGAAATATCCCCCTTTTCTTGAAAACATTTAAAAGTCACACTATTTGTCAAGAAGCCGTTTAAAAGTATATTTTTGAATCAAAGTGTCCCATACAACTTTGAAACTTTTAAAAGGAGTTTTAATTTTAAAACTTTAATGTCCATATAAATAAATCCTTAAAACCATTTTTAAAATATGGACATTAATGAGCATGATTTAGAAGAATAATTCTTTAAAACATTTTAAAATGGTATTTTGGTTAGAGTTTCTAACCAAAAGAGAGACACTTGAATACAAATAATTGAGGTAATCAAAACATTTTAATATCATGAGAATAAAGGAATTCATGATATACTATGTCAAAGTACATTATATACACCACATAAAATTGATTTGGTGTATATCATCAAAGAAGTCTCAATGGAATGTAAATTGAGATGAAATTTCTAAAAAAGGTTGTATCCTTAGGTTAAGGATAAATCAATGACATAATTATGTGTGACAAATATAAATAGACTAAATATGATTGGATATTCAGTGTAAAACAATCAAATGACATTCACACATATTCTTGTAAAAACAATACCAACGAATTGGATGTTTAACTCAACAAATGGAGAATGAGTTAAAATTACTCTTATCAAATTCATATCAATGACTTGAGAATTACCAATGGAGTGATTATGTGTACCAAACTTCTATCCACAGGAAGGGGAGTGTAAATTATGACATAATCAAATGAATAGTGATTCCACACATAATCTTGGGGTAATATAATCAATGAAATATGTGTAAAGCCAAATGAGTGGAAATTGAAATCTCAAATTCCCTTATCGATTAGGTAACTTACGAAACATACACCCATGAAAGAAGTATCATACCATGATGATGTAAATACCCATAAATTAAAGTATATTACACAATGAATATGATCATGGGTAGTACACATACACCACATGCAATAATTAAGTGGTGATCAATGGAATTCTCACGGAATTAAAAGTGAGATACGAAAACCCTTACATTGTACTTTTTCCTTGGTCGATGGTAGGTTTACCTCCTGTATAATGGTGAAATAATTGTTATTGAATAATAAAAGAATCATTTACTTTAATATGATATCATATATGATCTTTTATCATTGATTTGTTAATAATATTTTAGAATTATCGTCATTTCGGGTGTTAACGGGTTCATTTTACTTTATATTCTTTGTTATGTGAGACATATTCGTTATTAATGGGATGTATATTATTCATATCCAGAATGGTATCAAGTTCTTAAACATCATTTTTAAATCATCAAATGATAATTATACTTGAATGGATACGATGGAGAATGAATCTCATCGCGTTCGTGGAGACGGTAGTCCGTACGTACGCACGAACGCTACTTCCATTTAATTTTTATTTTAAAAGAATAGAATCCAAATTATACATAGGTATATTACTATTCCAGTATAATATAATATTTTATATATGTTACTTAAGTTCATTTACACCATCCTTTATACGTTCCATGTGTGGTATGAACGAGTCATATCATTTTAAGGGGGCGGTAGTCCGCACTTCCTCAAATGAAATTATCGTATGTATATACAACATGAAACGAATAATGGTATGAAATAAAATGGAATTACAGAAGCTTATATATAAAATATATATCATTAATATCAAATTTAATTACAGTTCCATCCTAATGGCCACCATGAGAGGCGGTAAGATGTATTTGAACAATCATCGTTTCGTGAGGCGTTAGTTTGCCATCCACAGAAACATTATGTTCATCATCCATTAGATGGAGTTGTGTGAATGTGTAGTTTGAATACTTCTTATAACAACATCCTAGTATATTGAGGATACTGGTGTTGTTACAAAAGAAAGGAAATAAAAAGATTCTGGGGGTTGGAGAAGCAAAATAAATGAAAATAATTTAAGAGAAATCGTTACCTTTAATTTAGGTAACTCACTTTGGTTAGAACCAAAGGACTTGTTGAAATGCTTTCTGCCTAAGGGGAAGCTTCAAGGAGGAGGAGAGGGATGTGGGGAGCTTAGTTGGGCAGAGTTTGGACGAGCCAAGTGGCTTGAGAGGTGTGAGGAAGGAGTAGAAGTGGTCTCCTTTTATAAGGGAGAGGAGGGGCTCTTTAGGAAAGTGTGAAAGTATTACTTTATAATATATTTGTATTCGGTTTATAATGGTCCAAAAATCATTGAGGTCGAAGATAAGATGACTCATATTCTAAATAACATCAACCAATAAGAATTGGACAGGTTTTAGATAATATTTTAATCATTATAATCTTATTTATTTAAATGATTTATTAATGAGGTAAACATTGCATCATTATTGTGTCATTAATAATTTTAATTATTTGATGTCTAAAAATTATAAATAAAATATCATTATGTAGGAAATCTTTTTATCTTTCTAATGAATATTTATAATCTAAAATCAAACTTATATAACCCTATGTAAAAATTGTTTTGCTAAAAGATATATGCTTGTGTCATTTTTGTATTCATTTTAACTTAATTAAAATAAAGTGTCATTATCACTTACAAGTGGATCAATGAGGTCCCAAAATTGACCCAAAGATGCCCATGGTCGACCATATATCAACCAATAGGGTTAAGACACGTTTTAGGGTAATTTAGTATTATTATAATATTATTTTTTAACCCTTATTTACCGGATTTACCCTTAACCATGGTAAATAAAATATTTACCGCAGTAATTATTCAAAATGTCTAAAAATAAAAGTTAACTATTTACACAATTTGAACATCCTGATTCCAAATATGGAATCCATTTTTCTAAATTCATAACACAGAAGTGGCAGAAATTAATTTAAAATTAATTCCCGCTGTCAAAACAAAAAGCGTGTTTTTAAGAGATAATAACTATCAAAAGATTGACACTTGTTTATGTTCGGTTTAATTGTAAAATTTTGTCTAATGACCAAAATTATATTAAATTGTAAAAATATATTCTAAATATACTTTAAAACCACTCAAATTCATAATTTATCACTATTAATTATTTTGATTAAAAAAGTTGTTTTTAATTAAAATTTAGTAATTTTTACTATTCATCAAAATATGAAAGTTATCCGAAAAGTACCAAAATTTCACCTTAGGCTAAATTTGATATTCCGAATCCAAAAATGAAGTCCATTTTGAAATATAAAATATATATAATTTCAAAAATTAAGTATTACTATTCATAACGGCTAGTTTGATCGGTTGTGGTGTGTGTTAAAACTCGAAGTTGCGTACAACACACGCTACTGTTTTATTCAAAGGAAAGCGTACCGTGGAAGCTTGGAATGTTTTATTTTAAATTTTTTGATGTCCCCATTTAGTCAAAAGGTTTAAAATATTGTATCTAAAAAGGGTTCACTATTAAAATTTGGTAAAAGTGCAATATTGAAAATGAATTTGTTCTTACATTATGTCTAAGAAACTCATAATATGGATTCTAAAATTATAAGGATTATATAAAGTTTAAAATTTAGTTAACACTATTCATAACCTCTTTTGAACAGCCTGTTTGGTAAGTCATGGTGCGATTGAACTTGGTGTTGCGTGTAGTGAAAGTTATTGAATTATTTTGAAGAAATAACACACTATAAAATCTTGGGGTGTTACATTCTCCCCTCCTTCAATAAATTGCGTCCTCGCAATTTGAAATTGTTCTTCAAAAATAAAAGGTTGAAAATAGAAAATATATTTGTGGGAAAACCCACATCGGAAATTGGTTTACTAAAATTTAGTCTTAATATGAGGAAAAGAGAAATGAAAGGGTCACCACCAAATTATGATCTCGATTAGGAGAACATTGGTGGCAATTAGAGACATATAATTGGAGGAAAAACGTAAATATTTATAGGTAGTGGTTGAGGTCATCAATCACAAACAAGTATAAAATTGAGGTCCTTAAACTCATCAATCTATGATGATTTGAAGTACCATCGGTTCAACAAAATATAGGGTATTGGGATCACACATTTTTGACATTTCAAAATATCTTAGTTGAAATCCCACATCGAAAAATGAATTAATGAGGCCTCTATTTAAAATAAAGAGTGGAAAGTATGAAGATTACCGAAATTAACACATACTAGGGTTCCATGTAGGAAAATATGGATATGGAGGAGAAATCTAACCATCAATTATCTGATGGAGAGTGGTAGAGAACATGGCTATGAATAGGCCAACAATCCCAAAGCCATAAATTAGTGATGATTTAAGGTACCATCTAGGACAACATTTTTTTTAAAGTTACATTATATAAGGAAGAGGAATTCATTTATGATATTGACTAAGAACATTATGAGATATACTTAAATTTTAAGAAGATTTTCATTCTTTAATAAATTTCCACCACTAACTCAATTTTTTTTTAAATGATGAGTATTCAAGAAGACTTGGTCACACTGGGAGAGCTAGAATAAACTTCTATAGAATCACATGATCCATGCAGGATAAACCATATATTTACATTGTCTTTGAAGATTAATCAAAACCAAAATGGTTAGTGAATGATCTAATGATCCCCCAAAAGGATATTCATTGATATAAATATGCACAAATCTTAATTTCTAAAATTAAACCAACAATACCCCAAAGTTAAATAGATACCATTCAATAACCAATTGTCCTTAAAATCCTTTAATATAATCCAAACTAATATTGAAACCCAAAACATAGAAGAATTTGATTATGTAGTCTCCCATGTTACATTGTATCTCCAAATTACATCAAATACTCTTAAAGTCACATACTTAAATGTAATCAACATCATCACATATTCTCTGTTATAGGTTAATCATTTCCATAAATAACCCAAATCACTATAAATCAACAATAAAAATGTAGATAAAAATCCACCATTACTCTACAAATGAAACCTCATTGTATTCTATTTTCCTTGGGCATATAGTGTTCCTAACAAAATGAACATCTTCCAAAATAACATTTATCACTTAATCACCAAATCATTTTCCTATACCAAGGGTATTCATTTGATAAGACATAAGAACCCAAATCATCTTATTATTGATCAATAAAATCATTTAACAAAAAAATAGTCATACTAACCAGGGACTTCACGTAGTCCAGTGGTAGGCGATAAATCCCAATCGCACTTTGGTTGTGGGTTCGATTCCCACAGCTTTGTCCGACGCGACGGTTTGTCACACGGTCTACGTGTTGTCCTTTTTCAAAACTATATTTTATAATATTACCAAAATGAGATAAATTCCTAAAAATAACATAATTTAACCACAAATGTTATATCATACTTTGCATTTTCATCCCAAATTATAATAACTTATCATTTTCTCAAACCCCAATGATCATATAAAACCAAATGGTTATTTATACCTATTTCCACAAGAGAAGAGACAATTCTTCCTCAAATATCATTCTCACATGGCAAACTGCGGGGTTACAAATACAAGAGAAAATTATTCCAATGTAAACCCATCAACAAGTAGTGATAATTTTTCTCCAACCATTTATTTCCACATTGCTTCTTCTTTGACCAAGAAAATATCCTATAGAATAGGACATTCACTCAGGTAATGGCCAGGTCCCCTACATTTACGACAAATGACTGTAAATGGACTCTTGGGACCATTTTTATCTTCTTCCATAGTACTCTTCATTTTTCTTCGGCAATTCTTCACTTTATGTCCTTCCTTCCCGCACGTAAAACATTTCGTTGTCCCATTGAGACACTTTCCTAGGTGTCTCTTTCCACAATTCCTGCATGATGAAAATTGAGGTTTCTTTTCTCCATGGTCTCCATTGCTGGAGATCTTATCATTTATCACCTTTCTCTTCCTTGTTGAGTCTGGGAGTTGGTTAATATATATGTTGTTGATCATATTTTTGGAAAACTGATTTGGCATAAAGACGATATCTTTTACGCCTATCAACATTCCATTTTGTTGCTCATTGCCACCACTGTTCCCAACTTGTACATCATTCTCAAAGTCACTATGACTTCCTTGGAATCCAGCCATTGACTAAAACCAGAACGCATTGTGTGAGTAATAGTAGTCGTAAAATCATTTAGAGATTAAAATGTCACCATATTCTCAATTTGAAACATATTAGGATTAACCAAGGTCATTTACTCTCATCTTATGTATATATTACTTAAATCGGTTTGTAAAGAAAATGTAAATTATCCTAAGCATATCCCCCGGGAGTGTCGTAACCAAGAGTGCAGCAAGGCCCGTTGTCGTGCACCAGTTCCCGTTCGAGTCTAGCTCAAAGCGGTGTTTTCGGGTTTTACCCCTAGGTACATCTGTGCCAGAGCCGCCTCTACCTGCTCGTATCCAGACAGGGATGTATTGCTCGGAAAACTCACAAAATCTCTACAATACCAAAATTCTAGGAAGTTCTTTTATACTAATCCTCAAAGTTCATCTTAGGTCTACGTGCTCTAATCAGAGTTTATCTAAATCTAGCTACCAAGGTTTGTACTAAACTTCCTCTGATACCAACTGTAACGCCCCGACCCCAGCTACCCAGAGTCGGTGCATTAATTACATAACATTGGCATGATCATGAGAAAGATCAAGTCTCGAAAGACCGATTAGTTTAGTAGCCTTGGAATAACTAGATACATCCATAAATTTTTACATTATATCATAAAAAAAACATCTTGTCTTCATATCCCTTCGTACTATCCCTGCAGGTCATTCATAAATTACTTCTTCATAATCCTGGAAAAAAAAAATAAAACATTGAAAGGGGTGAGCTCGGATGCTCAGTAAGGATAACATTATAGCAGAAGCTTTCATAAATAAGCATAAACACTTAAGGCAATTTATAACTAAAACAAAAGCCTTTTAAACTTGAACTTCAGCATAAAATGGCAAAGGTAAAATGAAATAATGCCATTTACTTACTCACATGGATATTCTACTAGTCTAATGATCACATGCAATATCAATAACCACTTTCATAATGATGGAATGCATAATGCCAGACTATCGTAACCACATAGCCAAGGCCTCGTGCCAAGACTACAAATAAGATTTTGCCAAGGCCTTGTGCCAAGGCACTAGTTTGTCTCATGAGACCTACCGATGCATCGAGGAGCTATAGCGGGCTCCACCCATCACTTATTAAGTCCAATGCATTCCCATATGAAAAGGCTTAAACATAACGTAAACATTCGTATTAAACTAGCATACGAAATGTCAATACTTTCACCACAAACCATGAATGGTATAAAAATAGGACATCCACAGTCAAACATAATTCATTCGATACAATATGGAAGATTGTATTGTATCACATTAACCTCAATCAATAATAATGAAGGATGTTGACATAGATGAAAATAATCATCAAAACTATTTGAGAGAAATATCCCCCTTTTCTTGAAAACATTTAAAAGTCACACTATTTGTCAAGAAGCCGTTTAAAAGTATATTTTTGAATCAAAGTGTCCCATACCACTTTGAAACTTTTAAAAGGAGTTTTAATTTTAAAACTTTAATGTCCATATAAATAAATCCTTAAAACCATTTTTAAAATATGGACATTAATGAGCATGATTTAGAAGAATAATTCTTTAAAACATTTTAAAATGGTATTTTGGTTAGAGTTTCTAACCAAAAGAGAGACACTTGAATACAAATAATTGAGGTAATCAAAACATTTTAATATCATGAGAATAAAGGAATTCATGATATACTATGTCAAAGTACATTATATACACCACATAAATGTGATTTGGTGTATATCATCAAAGAAGTCTCAATGGAATGTAAATTGAGATGAAATTTCTCAAAAAGGTTGTATCCTTAGGTTAAGGATAAATCAATGACATAATTATGTGTGACAAATATAAATACACTAAATATGATTGGATATTCAGTGTAAAACAATCAAAGGACATTCACACATATTCTTGTAAAAACAATACCAACGAATTGGATGTTTAACTCAACAAATGGAGAATGAGTTAAAATTACTCTTATCAAATTCATATCAATGACTTGAGAATTACCAATGGAGTGATTATGTGTACCAAACTTCTATCCACAGGAAGGGGAGTGGAAATTATGACATAATCAAATGAATAGTGATTCCACACATAATCTTGGGGTAATATAATCAATGAAATATGTGTAAAGCCAAATGAGTGGAAATTGAAATCTCAAATTCCCTTATCGATTAGGTAACTTACGAAACATACACCCATGAAAGAAGTATCATACCATGATGATGTAAATACCCATAAATTAAAGTATATTACACAATGAATACGATCATGGGTAGTACACATACACCACATGCAATAATTAAGTGGTGATCAATGGAATTCTCACGGAATTAAAAGTGAGATACGAAAACCCTTACATTGTACTTTTTCCTTGGTCGATGGTAGGTTTACCTCCTGTATAATGGTGAAATAATTGTTATTGAATAATAAAAGAATCATTTACTTTAATATGATATCATATATGATCTTTTATCATTGATTTGTTAATAATATTTTAGAATTATCGTCATTTCGGGTGTTAACGGGTTCATTTTACTTTATATTCTTTGTTATGTGAGACATATTCGTTATTAATGGGATGTATATTATTCATATCCAGAATGGTATCAAGTTCTTAAACATCATTTTTAAATCATCAAATGATAATTATACTTGAATGGATATGATGGAGAATGAATCTCATCGCGTTCGTGGAGACGGTAGTCCGTACGTACGCACGAACGCTACTTCCATTTAATTTTTATTTTAAAAGAATAGAATCCAAATTATACATAGGTATATTAATATTCCAGTATAATATAATATTTTATATATGTTACTTAAGTTCATTTACACCATCCTTTATACGTTCCATGTGTGGTATGAACGAGTCATATCATTTTAAGGGGGCGGTAGTCCGCACTTCCTCAAATGAAATTATCGTATGTATATACAACATGAAACGAATAATGGTATGAAATAAAATGGAATTACAGAAGCTTATATATAAAATATATATCATTAATATCATATTTAATTACAGTTCCATCCTAATGGCCACCATGAGAGGCGGTAAGATGTATTTGAACAATCATCGTTTCGTGAGGCGTTAGTTTGCCATCCACAGAAACATTATGTTCATCATCCATTAGATGGAGTTGTGTGAATGTGTAGTTTGAATCCTTCTTATAACAACATCCTAGTATATTGAGGATACTGGTGTTGTTACAAAAGAAAGGAAATAAAAAGATTTTGGGGGTTGGAGAAGCAAAATAAATGAAAATAATTTAAGAGAAATCGTTACCTTTAATTTAGGTAACTCACTTTGGTTAGAACCAAAGGACTTCTTGAAATGCTTTATGCCTAAGGGGAAGCTTCAAGGAGGAGGAGAGGGATGTGGGGAGATTAGTTGGGCAGAGTTTGGACGAGCCAAGTGGCTTGAGAGGTGTGGGGAATGAGTAGAAGTGGTCTCCTTTTATAAGGGAGAGGAGGGGCTCTTTAGGAAAGTGTGAAAGTATTAATTTATAATATATTTTTATTCGGTTTATAATGGTCCAAAAATCATTGCGGTCGAAGATAAGATGACTCATATTCTAAATAACATCAACCAATAAGAATTGGACAGGTTTTAGATAATATTTTAATCATTATAATCTTATTTATTTAAATGATTTATTAATGAGGTAAACATTGCATCATTATTGTGTCATTAATAATTTTAATTATTTGATGTCTAAAAATTATAAATAAAATATCATTATGTAGGAAATCTTTTTAGCTTTCTAATTAATATTTATAATCTAAAATCCAACTTATATAACCCTATGTAAAAATTGTTTTGCTAAAAGATATATGCTTGTGTCATTTTTGTATTCATTTTAACTTAATTAAAATAAAGTGTCATTATCACTTACAAGTGGATCAATGGGGTCCCAAAATTGACCCAAAGATGCCCATGGTCGACCATATATCAACCAATAGGGTTAAGACACGTTTTAGGGTAATTTAGTATTATTATAATATTATTTTTTAACCCTTATTTACCGGATTTACCCTTAACCATGGTAAATAAAATATTTACCGCAGTAATTATTCAAAATGTCTAAAAATAAAAGTTAACTATTTACACAATTTGAACATCCTAATTCCAAATATGGAATCCATTTTTCTAAATTCATAACATAGAAGTGGCAGAGATTAATTTAAAATTAATTCCCGCTGTCAAAACAAAAAGCGTGTTTTTAAGAGATAATAACTATCAAAAGATTGACACTTGTTTATGTTCGGTTTAATTGTAAAATTTTGTCTAATGACCAACATTATATTAAATTGTAAAAATATATTCTAAATATACTTTAAAACCACTCAAATTCATAATTTATCACTATTAATTATTTTGATTAAAAAAGTTGTTTTTAATTAAAATTTAGTAATTTTTACTATTCATCAAAATATGAAAGTTATCCGAAAAGTACCAAAATTTCACCTTAGGCTAAATTTGATATTCCGAATCCAAAAATGAAGTCCATTTTGAAATATAAAATATATATAATTTCAAAAATTAAGTATTACTATTCATAACGGCTAGTTTGATCGGTTGTGGTGTGTGTTAAAACTCGAAGTTGCGTACAACACACGCTACTGTTTTATTCAAAGGAAAGCGTACCGTGGAAGCTTGGAATGTTTTATTTTAAATTTTTTGATGTCCCCATTTAGTCAAAAGGTTTAAAATATTGTATCTAAAAAGGGTTCACTATTAAAATTTGGTAAAAGTGCAATATTGAAAATGAATTTGTTCTTACATTATGTCTAAGAAACTCATAATATGGATTCTAAAATTATAAGGATTATATAAAGTTTAAAATTTAGTTAACACTATTCATAACCTCTTTTGAACAGCCTGTTTGGTAAGTCATGGTGCGATTGAACTTGGTGTTGCGTGTAGTGAAAGTTATTGAATTATTTTGAAGAAATAACACACTATAAAATCTTGGGGTGTTACATTCTCCCCTCCTTCAATAAATTGCGTCCTCGCAATTTGAAATTGTTCTTCAAAAATAAAAGGTTGAAAATAGAAAATATATTTGTGGGAAAACCCACATCGGAAATTGGTTTACTAAAATTTAGTCTTAATATGAGGAAAAGAGAAATGAAAGGGTCACCACCAAATTATGATCTCGATTAGGAGAACATTGGTGGCAATTAGAGACATATAATTGGAGGAAAAACGTAAATATTTATAGGTAGTGGTTGAAGTCATCAATCACAAACAAGTATAAAATTGAGGTCCTTAAACTCATCAATCTATGATGATTTGAAGTACCATCGGTTCAACAAAATATAGGGTATTGGGATCACACATTTTTGACATTTCAAAATATCTTAGTTGAAATCCCACATCGAAAAATGAATTAATGAGGCCTCTATTTAAAATAAAGAGTGGAAAGTATGAAGATTACCGAAATTAACACATACTAGGGTTCCATGTAGGAAAATATGGATATGGAGGAGAAATCTAACCATCAATTATCTGATGGAGAGTGGTAGAGAACATGGCTATGAATAGGCCAACAATCCCAAAGCCATAAATTAGTGATGATTTAAGGTACCATCTAGGACAACATTTTTTTTAAAGTTACATTATATAAGGAAGAGGAATTCATTTATGATATTGACTAAGAACATTATGAGATATACTTAAATTTTAAGTAGATTTTCATTCTTTAATAAATTTCCACCACTAACTCAATTTTTTTTTAAACGATGAGTATTCAAGAAGACTTGGTCACACTGGGAGAGCTAGAATAAACTTCTATAGAATCACATGATCCATGCAGGATAAACCATATATTTACATTGTCTTTGAAGATTAATCAAAACCAAAATGGTTAGTGAATGATCTAATGATCCCCCAAAAGGATATTCATTGATATAAATATGCACTAATCTTAATTTCTAAAATTAAACCAACAATACCCCAAAGTTAAATAGATACCATTCAATAACCAATTGTCCTTAAAATCCTTTAATATAATCCAAACTAATATTGAAACCCAAAACATAGAAGAATTTGATTATGTAGTCTCCCATGTTATATTGTATCTCCAAATTACATCAAATACTCTTAAAGTCACATACTTAAATGTAATCAACATCATCACATATTCTCTGTTATAGGTTAATCATTTCCATAAATAACCCAAATCACTATAAATCAACAATAAAAATGTAGATAAAAATCCACCATTACTCTACAAATGAAACCTCATTGTATTCTATTTTCCTTGGGCATATAGTGTTCCTAACAAAATGAACATCTTCCAAAATAACATTTATCGCTTAATCACCAAATCATTTTCCTATACCAAGGGTATTCATTTGATAAGACATAAGAACCCAAATCATCTTATTATTGATCAATAAAATCATTTAACAAAAAAATAGTCATACTAACCAGGGACTTCACGTAGTCCAGTGGTAGGCGATAAATCCCAATCGCACTTTGGTTGTGGGTTCGATTCCCACAGCTTTGTCCGACGCGACGGGTTGTCACACGGTCTACGTGTTGTCCTTTTTCAAAACTATATTTTATAATATTACCAAAATGAGATAAATTCCTAAAAATAACATAATTTAACCACAAATGTTATATCATACTTTGCATTTTCATCCCAAATTATAATAACTTATCATTTTCTCAAACCCCAATGATCATATAAAACCAAATGGTTATTTATACCTATATCCACAAGAGAAGAGACAATTCTTCCTCAAATATCATTCTCACATGGCAAACTGCGGGGTTACAAATACAAGAGAAAATTATTCCAATGTAAACCCATCAACAAGTAGTGATAATTTTTCTCCAACCATTTATTTCCACATAGCTTCTTCTTTGACCAAGAAAATATCCTATAGAATAGGACATTCACTCGGGTAATGGCCAGGTCCCCTACATTTACGACAAATGACTGTAAATGGACTCTTGGGACCATTTTTATCTTCTTCCATAGTACTCTTCATTTTTCTTCGGCAATTCTTCACTTTATGTCCTTCCTTCCCGCACGTAAAACATTTCGTTGTCCCATTGAGACACTTTCCTAGGTGTCTCTTTCCACAATTCCTGCATGATGAAAATTGAGGTTTCTTTTCTCCATGGTCTCCATTGCTGGAGATCTTATCATTCATCACCTTTCTCTTCCTTGTTGAGTCTGGGAGTTGGTTAATATATATGTTGTTGATCATATTTTTGGAAAACTGATTTGGCATAAAGACGATATCTTTTACGCCTATCAACATTCCATTTTGTTGCTCATTGCCACCACTGTTCCCAACTTGTACATCATTCTCAAAGTCACTATGACTTCCTTGGAATCCAGCCATTGAATAAAACCAGAACGCATTGTGTGAGTAATAGTAGTCGTAAAATCATTTCGAGATTAAAATGTCACCATATTCTCAATTTGAAACATATTAGGATTAACCAAGGTCATTTACTCTCATCTTATGTATATATTACTTAAATCGGTTTGTAAAGAAAATGTAAATTATCCTAAGCATATCCCCCGGGAGTGTCGTAACCAAGTGTGCAGCAAGGCCCGTTGTCGTGCACCAGTTCCCGTTCGAGTCTAGCTCAAAGCGGTGTTTTCGGGTTTTACCCCTAGGTACATCTGTGCCAGAGCCGCCTCTACCTGCTTGTATCCAGACAGGGATGTATTGCTCGGAAAACTCACAAAATCTCTACAATACCAAAATTCTAGGAAGTTCTTTTATACTAATCCTCAAAGTTCATCTTAGGTCTACGTGCTCTAATCAGAGTTTATCTAAATCTAGCTACCAAGGTTTGTACTAAACTTCCTCTGATACCAACTGTAACGCCCCGACCCCAGCTACCCAGAGTCGGTGCATTAATTACATAACATTGGCATGATCATGAGAAAGATCAAGTCTCGAAAGACCGATTAGTTTAGTAGCCTTGGAATAACTAGATACATCCATAAATTTTTACATTATATCATAAAAAAACATCTTGTCTTCATATCCCCTCATACTATCCCTGCAGGTCATTCATAAATTACTTCTTCATAATCCTGGAAAAAAAAATAAAACATTGAAAGGGGTGAGCTCGGATGCTCAGTAAGGATAAAATTATAGCAGAAGCTTTCATAAATAAGCATAAACACTTAAGGCAATTTATAACTAAAACAAAAGCCTTTTAAACTTGAACTTCAGCATAAAATGGCAAAGGTAAAATGAAATAATGCCATTTACTTACTCACATGGATATTCTACTAGTCCAATGATCACATGCAATATCAATAACCACTTTCATAATGATGGAATGCATAATGCCAGACTATCGTAACCACATAGCCAAGGCCTCGTGCCAAGACTACAAATAAGATTTTGCCTAGGCCTTGTGCCAAGGCACTAGTTTGTCTTATGAGACCTACCGATGCATCGAGGAGCTATAGCGGGCTCCACCCGTCACTTATTAAGTCCAATGCATTCCCATATGAAAAGGCTTAAACATAACGTAAACATTCGTATTAAACTAGCATACGAAATGTCAATACTTTCACCACAAACCATGAATGGTATAAAAATAGGACATCCACAGTCAAACATAATTCATTCGATACAATATGGAAGATTGTATTGTATCACATTAACCTCAATCAATAATAATGAAGGATGTTGACATAGATGAAAATAATCATCAAAACTATTTGAGAGAAATATCCCCCTTTTCTTGAAAACATTTAAAAGTCACAGTATTTGTCAAGAAGCCGTTTAAAAGTATATTTTTGAATCAAAGTGTCCCATACCACTTTGAAACATTTAAAAGGAGTTTTAATTTTAAAACTTTAATGTCCATATAAATAAATCCTTAAAACCATTTTTAAAATATGGACATTAATGAGCATGATTTAGAAGAATAATTCTTTAAAACATTTTAAAATGGTATTTTGGTTATAGTTTCTAACCAAAAGAGAGACACTTGAATACAAATAATTGAGGTAATCAAAACATTTTAATATCATGAGAATAAAGGAATTCGTGATATACTATGTCAAAGTACATTATATACACCACATAAAAGTGATTTGGTGTATATCATCAAAGAAGTCTCAATGGAATGTAAATTGAGATGAAATTTCTCAAAAAGGTTGTATCCTTAGGTTAAGGATAAATCAATGACATAATTATGTGTGAAAAATATAAATACACTAAATATGATTGGATATTCAGTGTAAAACAATCAAAGTACATTCACACATATTCTTGTAAAAACAAGACCAACGAATTGGATGTTTAACTCAACAAATGGAGAATGAGTTAAAATTACTCTTATCAAATTCATATCAATGACTTGAGAATTACCAATGGAGTGATTATGTGTACCAAACTTCTATCCACAGGAAGGGGAGTGGAAATTATGTAATAATCAAATGAATAGTGATTCCACACATAATCTTGGGGTAATATAATCAATGAAATATGTGTAAAGCCAAATGAGTGGAAATTGAAATCTCAAATTCCCTTATCGATTAGGTAACTTACGAAACATACACCCATGAACGAAGTATCATACCATGATGATGTAAATACCCATAAATTAAAGTATATTACACAATGAATACGATCATGGGTAGTACACATACACCACATGCAATAATTAAGTGGTGATCAGTGGAATTCTCACGGAATTAAAAGTGAGATACGAAAAACCTTACATTGTACTTTTTCCTTGGTCGATGGTAGGTTTACCTCCTGTATAATGGTGAAATAATTGTTATTTAATAATAAAAGAATCATTTACTTTAATATGATATCATATATGATCTTTTATCATTGATTTGTTAATAATATTTTAGAATTATCGTCATTTCGGGTGTTAACGGGTTCATTTTACTTTATATTCTTTGTTATGTGAGACATATTCGTTATTAATGGGATGTATATTATTCATATCCAGAATGGTATCAAGTTCTTAAACATCATTTTTAAATCATCAAATGATAATTATACTTGAATGGATACGATGGAGAATGAATCTCATTGCGTTCGTGGAGACGGTAGTCCGTACGTACGCACGAACGCTACTTCCATTTAATTTTTATTTTAAAAGAATAGAATCCAAATTATACATAGGTATATTACTATTCCAGTATAATATAATATTTTATATATGTTACTTAAGTTCATTTACACCATCCTTTATACGTTCCATGTGTGGTATGAACGAGTCATATCATTTTAAGGGGGCGGTAGTCCGCACTTCCATGTGTGGTATGAACAATTGGTTATTGAATGGTATCTATTTAACTTTGGGGTATTGTTGGTTTAATTTTAGAAATTAAGATTAGTGCATATTTATATCAATGAATATCCTTTTGGGGGATCATTAGATCATTCACTAACCATTTTGGTTTTGATTAATCTTCAAAGACAATGTAAATATATGGTTTATCCTGCATGGATCATGTGATTCTATAGAAGTTTATTCTAGCTCTCCCAGTGTGACCAAGTCTTCTTGAATACTCATCGTTTAAAAAAAAATTGAGTTAGTGGTGGAAATTTATTAAAGAATGAAAATCTACTTAAAATTTAAGTATATCTCATAATGTTCTTAGTCAATATCATAAATGAATTCCTCTTCCTTATATAATGTAACTTTAAAAAAAATGTTGTCCTAGATGGTACCTTAAATCATCACTAATTTATGGCTTTGGGATTGTTGGCCTATTCATAGCCATGTTCTCTACCACTCTCCATCAGATAATTGATGGTTAGATTTCTCCTCCATATCCATATTTTCCTACATGGAACCCTAGTATGTGTTAATTTCGGTAATCTTCATACTTTCCACTCTTTATTTTAAATAGAGGCCTCATTAATTCATTTTTCGATGTGGGATTTCAACTAAGATATTTTGAAATGTCAAAAATGTGTGATCCCAATACCCTATATTTTGTTGAACCGATGGTACTTCAAATCATCATAGATTGATGAGTTTAAGGACCTCAATTTTATACTTGTTTGTGATTGATGACCTCAACCACTACCTATAAAATATATATAATTTCAAAAATTAAGTATTACTATTCATAACGGCTAGTTTGATCGGTTGTGGTGTGTGTTAAAACTCGAAGTTGCGTACAACACACGCTACTCTTTTATTCAAAGGAAAGCGTACCGTGGAAGCTTGGAATGTTTTATTTTAAATTTTTTGATGTCCCCATTTAGTCAAAAGGTTTAAAATATTGTATCTAAAAAGGGTTCACTATTAAAATTTGGTAAAAGTGAAATATTGAAAATGAATTTGTTCTTACATTATGTCTAAGAAACTCATAATATGGATTCTAAAATTATAAGGATTATATAAAGTTTAAAATTTAGTTAACACTATTCATAACCTCTTTTGAACAGCCTGTTTGGTAAGTCATGGTGCGATTGAACTTGGTGTTGCGTGTAGTGAAAGTTATTGAATTATTTTGAAGAAATAACACACTATAAAATCTTGGGGTGTTACATCAATGGATGGAGAATTCATCACGACTCTAACCAATGCAAGATTTTTGAGAAGTATTTTGTGTAATACAAATACTCTAATATCTAACATGATGTTAAACTATAACGTCCTAGATACATGACGTTAAACTGTACAACACTCTTACATCCAACATGATGTTAATCTGTAACGTCCTAGCTACATGACGTTAAACTGTACATCACTCTTATGTCCAACATGACATTAAACTGTAACATCCTAGCTACATGACGTTAAACTTTACATCATTCTTACATCCAACATGAAGTTAAACTATAACGTCCTAGCTATATGACTTTAAACTATACATCACTCTTACATACAACATGAAGCTAAACCGTAACGTCCTAGCTACATGATGTTAAACTGTACAACACTCTTACATCCAACATGACGTTAAACTGTAACGTCCTAGCTACATGATGTTAAACTGTACCGCACTAATACATCCCACATGACATTAAACTGTATTTAGTCCTCACTGCAAGACTTTAAACTACACAGTCTCCCATAGTCCTTGCTGCAAGACTTTAAACTGCATGGCCCCTCTTACGTCCTAGCTACATGACGTTAAACTGTACAACACTCTTATGTCCAACATGACGTTAAACTGTAATGTCCTAGATACATAAAGTTAACCTGTAAAACACTCTTACATTCAACAGGACATTAAACTGTAACATCCTATATAAATGATGTTAAATTGTACAACACTCTTTCATCCTATATGACATAAAACTGTAAAAGTCCCTATTTTGTCCAAGATGATGTAAAACTGTAAATGTCCCTTTGTACATCCCACATGATGTTAAACTGTACATATTTTCTTCTTACATAACATTAGACTAATGAAAAAAATCCTCAATTACATCATAACTACATGATGCTAAACTGTGTAGCACTTGTCCTTACTACATGACATTAAACTGCATAGTCCCCTCTCATTTCCAGCAAGACGTTAAACTGCATAACCATCGTCCTAGATATACGACATTAAACTGTGAACCTCTTCATCCAAAATGACGTTAAACTGTGAAAAATTTCATAATACATCCCACACGACATTAAAATGTATTTAGTCCTCACTGCAAGACTTTAAATTTCACAGTCCCCCATAGTTCTTACTGCAAGACTTTAAACTGCATGGCCCCTCTTTCGTCCAACATGACGTTAAATTGTGTCATGTATCTTATGTCCTATATGACATTAAATTGTGCATCGCTAGGGTTGTTTCTACCTATTGTTTCTCACATCGAGTATGACTCACATGAGATTAGAGTAAACTTCAACAATAACACCCTCTCTGGGCTGCTAACCATGTGTAAGTCCCAACACCATTTTTTAGGTCGTTGTCCTCAAGAAAAACTTTATCACCAATTCATTCTTTAATTCAACTACGCGTTCTTTGAACCTTTCCTTCTAGGAAAGGTACATAGAAAACCTCCCATGGTTCAATCCCAAAACCAATCTCTTCACATTGGTTCACCTCCGTCTCATTTGATGTTGACCTGTGAAGCACCCCCAAGAACCAATATTTTTACCTTGGTTCACCACGGTCCATGCATATGACCTTAAATAATTCACTTTTTTCATGTATGAAAATAAACTAAAACATTATCTTTCCCTCTCCTGAGAGGGGATCATTATTGACATTGATCTCCAATCATATCATATTCCAAAGACTACATGCATACATGGAAATTCCCTAACCTTAATCTTGGGTCAAACCATCATTGCACTAAATTCCCCTTTCACTCTTCACTTGTATGAACCAAATCTGTACAAAGGGTATTTTAAGAACTACATGTGTCTTGATTCCCATCCTTATGGGATACGTAGGAATGTTCGAGCGTCCCTTGAATCCAGCCCCAAGTCTTTGGGCCTAACCCCAAATTCCACTTTCAGTCCCTGGGCTGAAAAGTCCCCCTAGGAAAACATGAATGTGGTATGAAAACCCTGGTCTTCATTCACATAAGATTTATAAAACACACAATGTGTATTATTTATTATGGTCCGAGCTCTATGAAACTAAACTAAGATCTCTTATACTCTCGTCCCACATGACGTTAAACTGTATTTCAAGAACTACGAATGGATTGATTCCCATCCTTATGGGGTATGTAGTGAAGTCCAGTACCTAAATTCAGGACCCAGCCACAACATGATTATGTTTAACATTAGTCTGTGTATCTCTTAAATGCATCAAGAAATACCCATTTTCATGTGTCATACTCCTAACCTTAAATACTTCCAGATCCCTATATCCCTTTTCTTGACTTCTGGTCACAAAATGTCTGATACCCGAGAGTTCTTTTTCCTGACCATGCAGCACGTGCCCTTAGGCGGCCTTGGATAAATAGTCTACATAATGGACCGATCAGCCGAAAGATGTTATTGTTTGACTATGCAGCCAATGCCCTTAGGTGTCCCTGTATAATTTGGCCCCCTAATGGGTTTGTCAAATAGTGGTAACTTCATTATCGGGAGGAAAACCTCTTTTTTCCTTATTTGTGTTAATGAAAATATTTTGGGATCCGCAAAAATATCCATCCTTAACATATTTGTCCCATACTCTTTTTCATGATTTGAAAGTATTCAAGTCTATGGTTTACATTTCCCTTCCCTACGTTTGGGTTAGACCATCGCAGGAGTGACATACATCCAATTCTTTGACAATCTTGATTGGGAATATCCTCTCCATATTCAAGTACCTCTCTCTATACAACATACTATATGCTTTAGAAAATTTTAATCTCCACAAACTTTCACCGGCTTTTGTAGAAGTAGAAAAGTAAAATTTCTGAGAGTTCTTTTGCCTGACTATGCAGTACGTGCCCTTAGAAGGCTTTGCATAAGTAGTCTACATAACGGACCTGTCAGCCAAAATATGTTGTTATTTGACTATACAGCCAATTCCCTTAGGTGGCCTTGTATTATTCAAACCCCTAACGGGTTTGTTAAATAATGGTAACTTCACTCTTAGTAAATACTTCTTCTAATTCCTTTTAGCCCTTTTTTTCATATCATTCCTCATATTCAAAATTTCTTAAGTCATAGTTTACATTTTTCCCCATTACATGAATATTGTAATATGTTTTTAGATAAATTATCAAGGAATTGAGTCAAGTTTTAATCTATTCGGTCAAATCTATTTCGACCGTTAACATTATACTTTTTTTTTCCGACATGCATGACTTTAAACTGCCCACAAAAGACAAGGGAACTCTGAACAAAAGTCAAATCCCAGCTCACTAAACATACATTTTGTATGATTTAGGTAATATTGAGAAATAAAAAGATTCAAAGTTTGTAGGGTTATTTTTACAATCCTAGCAAAAAAATCAAACTATGCTTTCTAGGCCCATTGGCTTAGGTAAAAATTTAAAGCAGGTAGAAAAAGAATGAATGAACCAAATAATTGAAGATGAAAGTATTTTTCATTGATGCACAACAGTTTGAAGGACATCCCCAGACTGGAGTCTCTTCTCTTTTTCAAGAATTACAAGAGGATTTCAACATAACTCTTCATTTTATTTATAGCATCCCGAGCTTCATTAGCAGCCACCTTGAATTCAATCTTTCAACTGGATAAAATAAGAGATGCAATGATACCAGCTCTTCTTGGAACAATTTTAAAAGAATGTTCTTGAGTGCGGTTAGAGAAAATTTTCTACTGATCAAACAGTGATTCTATTTCTGTCCAAGAGTCTTGGAAGATGTATACATGGATTTGAGAATGGAGCGTTGGAAGTAAAGAGCCATTTAGAGAGAATACTCTTTTCAAATGTGGTTCTAATGCCATGATAGTCTTCTCTCCACCAACCAGTAGCAAAAAACATATAAGCCCATGGGTTTTCCATTTTCATATCTGTAAGGAAATGGCATGGAGGAAAAATTTGAAAGTTCACACCATTGTTGCTGCTATTAATGCACAACATAACCGAAATAGAGTAGTAGACGTGTGGATGCATCTCGGGCATATAATTATTTGCATCTGGAACAGTGACTTCTTGCAGATGACCAAGCCCATATAGAGGCAGGTAGATGCTCTGTGGGAAATTAACATGATATTTCTTCAAGTCTATGGCCAAATCTGGGAGAGTGATTTCACAGATACTATAGTAATCATGGACAATTATGTTCATCATGTCATCAATATTCTTTCTAGCTAGCTCATTATCCGTTCTGATTCTTCTAGGAGCCATTGAATCTGCACAAAGGTCGAATAATTAACTCTTAAGTAAGTTGATTTTTTATAAAATTTGTGAAGAAAAGTGACAAAATGGATAAGGCATTAAGGCGCGCAAATACCATGTTTTCATGGAAGTGTAATTATGTTGCGCAAGTTTGGGCACACAGGTATCACCGTGCAAGTCAAAGTACCTCTGCAGAAGCGCGACACGAACAGAAGCAATGAACTGCAGAAAATCAAGACACTTGCGCGACGAGAGAAACCTGCACGGCTGGAGCAGGAAGGTTTGAAATTAGGTTTCTTTGCATGAGAATGGCCGCATATTTATAGGCTAAGGCTGTACCCAGTACATCGTACTCTACGCGGATCTCACCTGCACGCCTCCACTTGCGTGTTCAAAACTTGCGCGCCACAGTTCCTTGTTTTCTTCTCCTTTACCTCAGAGTCAAATCCTCCTTTGTTTTGGATCCGACTCTGAGGGGGGACTTTTTTTGACGCTCCTTTCTATCACAGAGTCTAATGACTGAAAAAGGGGAATACCATAGCATAAATAGATTCATCCATTGAGGAAACATAAAAATTTAACAAAGTCATGAACATGGATTTGTTTAAGTATTGTCCGCACAAGTTTCCTCATGGCCGTGCAAGTATACTTGCGTGCCATATATTGGCCGCGTAGGTGACTTGCGTGCCCTATTTTATTTTTGACTAAGGTCTTAAATAGCCTATAAATACCCCTTGTGGGCCCCCCATTAAGAGGATGAAAAATTACAAAATTTAGCTTTAATCTTTCGGCACCCTAGTCTCTACTTGAAGTCTTCCAAACAATTTTAAGGTAATTTCCTACTTAGAATGGAAGATCTAAAGAGGGGGAACAAGGCCTAAGTGTTGAAATTCATCAACAGTTGTACGCCTAAGTGTCTAACCCTTAAGGGAAATAAAGACACTTGCATTTCTACTTATCCCTTCAACAAAACTTGTGCTCCACACTTTTGGAAGCCTTTAGGGATAATACTAAGGTCTTGAGGAAATCTCACCCAAGTATTACCCCTATCAGGTTAACCATCGCGCAAGTACACATGTGTCGCACAAGTATACTTGCACGACCATTACTTGAATTCCCCAACAGGACTTGCGTTCCTACCTCTATTTGGGTTCCCCTACTACTTATTCAACTCTTTTCTTCAAATCCACCTCTCCTCTTCAAGATTTATCCTTCAAAACCCTCTTCAAATCCATTTTTTGGCCTGGTTCCTTTGTTGGATTCATTATCTGAAAGGAATTCTGTCGAACATCTCTCAAAAACTAGTGATTTAAATATTTTTATGTCACTAAGGTTAGTGATTTCATTCATTCAACCACATCCTTTAAGATGATAAGATCTTTAATCTGGGCCTCCTTTTCAAGAGTAAGCCAGAGTCCAAGTTCCCTTAATATGGAATCCTCCTCAGGAGTAATCCCTAATCTCAAATTCCCTTAATATGGGAATCCTATTTAGGAGTAAGCCCCATGTTCCCAAATTTGGGCCTCCTTCTCAGGAGTAAGCCCCAAAGTCTCAAGTCCTCTTAACCTGGGCCTCTTTTTTAGGAGTAAGCCCCAGTCATAATTCCCTTTAACCTGTGCCTCCTCTTTTGGAGTAAGCCCCAGTCTTAATTTCTCTTGATTTGGGATTCCTTCTCAGGAATAAACCCAATCATAAGTCTCCTCTAATTTGGGAATCCTCCTCAGGATTAATTCCTATGTTAAGTATCCATATCTCCCTAAAGAACACATACCTTTATGGATCTTGTTCCCGGGCTTATTCTCTAAATTAAGTCCCGATCATTATCTTTCTGGGTAGTCATACATACATAAGCCCCACATCATTTCTTATAATTTCATATTTCATGGCACAATCTTCAGGTTTTACTGATACCTCTTGTTTCTCACACATAACATGACTGACGTGAGCATAGAGCGTAAATGTAACCATGACATCTTTCTTTGAGCCATCAATCATGAATAAACCTCATACTTCTTTACTCTAACTATGTGGGTTCTGATTCCTTTTAAAAAAAGGATATGTAGGTAGCCCATCTGCAGGTACGATCCCAACTCTGAAATAATCCATTTCCTTCTGAACGAAAATAAACTTCAAGTTACCCACTGAGTGGCTTTAAAACCAGTATTGTTGTCATAATGACCGAGATATTTCTATATAATGTGTTGGAGGATACCATTGACTAAGAATCTCTAACAAATATAGATGATTCTATATCAATGAAGAACCTCAAATACATATAAAATATTCTCAAAATCTCATACATATCAATCATGGATTGTCAGATCTAAAGGAAAACTCATTTTCATACTTGATAATTTAATAAGGATTGACGAACATAACTCAAATCTATAAAGAGAGTACCGGAGTAGACAATAATTCCCCCCAAAAAGGTGTGATGAGTCCGACCTCCCATCCTTTCAACCAATGCAAATTCTTAAGCCTCACCGGTCCACAACTAATGAACACCTACCTTTGGAATGTAGGTCCAAATGGATATAGAATCATTGGATGTTTCCGGTTCTACGAACAAACCCGTTAGAAACCGATTGGAAATTTCGAACCTTAAACAAACAAGGTCATCCCCATTTCCAGAGGAAACAAAGTTAAATCCAGTTATATTTCATATCCAGGGATAATAAACTTACGATCTTTATAAAATAAGATTCTTATTATAATAATCATATGTATGATACCTTCTTAATATGAAATATCGATATTTACCTCTCATTATTTGTCTAATATTTTCATATATCTTGATTATCCTTGAGAGAATGATTCAGGAAGGCTTAATTATTTTTAAAAATTATGCTATCAACATAGAAATAATAACTATTTGAACTATTAGGACTCCAATTCCAATTATAATTAGGATATATAGGACACATTTTCTTAAAGACTGATCTCCATATCCAATATATTTCATCAATCATTCCATGAGGATATATTAACTTTGATGACCAGAATACCCTCATTTATGGATATTTTTAATTTTAATATTCTTTGTGGAGGCTTATAATTATTATCTCATGGATCTGAATTTCCTGCTATACTCATAATCATAACCCTCTTAAGACGGCCTCAGTGCGTAGGCCCCATACCAAAATATTCTCATTATGGGAATCCTCTATATGTGAAATCCCTAACATTATTTCCTTTCCATCAAAGAGACATAGTCCTAATGAATAATCAACGGTTGGGGGTATATACTCCCAATGAAATATTTCAGGGATGCCTCAATAGGTAATTACTATAAAAATTAATTATTCTGTTCATATACGATGTGTTTGGTCTACCACTATCTCTTGATTTTCACACCATGAAATATTCAATTTGTTATAAAGAACTAAAATGATCATGCCATTATAATGTTATAAAATCCTCTGATATGGTCCTCCTCTACTTCTGTAAGTCTGGACTATATTCTCATTTCATTCAAAGGTTCATACTACAGAGAAATTATCAAAAAGACTCCTCATATAAAAAAGTTCAACAAAAACATTAAAACCACAAGAACTCTGATTCCCACAATTATAGAATACATAATAATCCTCTATGATCCTTGATCCCACATATCTCCTCCTCCAATTTATTTATTTTTATTTAAACAAAGAGATCACTTTGAAGTGTTAAATTAGAAACCTCACAAAATTACACCGAAAAACAAAACCTTTTTATCATTCTGCAACCAAATAATCAAAAAACACCCCACACAACATAACCACCAATCATCAAACATCATAAGAGATCAAAAAACCTTTAAAATATAATTTAATCCTATTAGATACCTTATCTATTGTTAATTTCTTGTGGTGGGTTTGTACCGTTGTTTCGATATCATCCATGATGAGGTCTTCAAAGTGTTAGGCCATCTTACCCCACATATGAATAAAATTATCCATAATTGTTTTTCATTTTTTTGAAACATCCTGTCCAAATACATACTTATTTTTTGAACCATTCACACTTCTCTTCATTTGTGTATACTTGTAAAAATCCTTGAATGATCTGGTTTGCGTCCTCTTGGTAAGCCTTTATTATTAAGGCCTCCTCAAAAAATTATTCCCCATATTTTACAATATAATAACATGTATTTCCATTATTTTTTGACTCATATTCCCTTTGGTTGAGACTATTCTTTTTAGAAGGAATTATATCCATTGTTCTAGGAAAATGAGAATAATCCTTTCGACCCTTATATTTTATCCCATTGATTAGAATACAACTACATGAATCTTGGTTTCCTTTCTCCCCTTTTTTCCTTCATGGGAGATGAATTTCTCTATATGTATTCCCTCTATACTATCTTCTACTAAATAGCTCACACATACATCATCTTTCTATTCCACATAGGTTCTTTTCTCATTATAATACTCCTCTTGGGATAAAGATATTTTCTCTTATTTTTTCCCTCAATTTATAGCCCTTAAAAGTAGTTACTTAGTTTAATAGTGTTCATGGTCCTTATATGACTTTACCTTCCAACTGAATTTATTGTAGACCCCTGATCAGCTAAAGAAATCATCATTTGACCCTTATTATAGCTTCTTGGACCACCCACACTGGTTTCCGGGACCATAGTCTCCAGAGTATGATCTCATTGTTGTGTAATATCCATTATATATGAGGAAGAAGTAATGATGGGGATTGAGAGAACACCTTCATGCACCCTATCAGTCCCCCGTGAACGAGCCTGAACCTACCTTGTCGAATTTTGGTCACTCAAGTCGTGCCTCATACAGTCATAAATGTCTTCTATCTTTGGCTCTGGACTCATGGTTCATTACTCTCTCTAAAGTTTAATAGAATTACCCTTCTCATTAGTACCCAACATGTCTACCTTGAGATCATTCCAAGTATCTGTTCCCATCACCTTCAGATAATGTACTCCATGTCGATTCCAACATCCACGCTAATAGGATATAGCTAGGAGGACAAGGACACTGAAAGAAAAATAAAAATTGGTCTAGTATTAAAAAATGGAAAGTGTATTGAAAAAACATCATTTTCCCACTGTTATCCACACCCACACCATTGGAGCCTTAGAGACATCAAGATCCACAAAAATATAGGGAAAATCATATGGCTAAAATAATTTGTACTGATATCAGTACATAAGAATATCACTACCATATTTCCAAGCATATGTATAATATAGCGGGTTAGAAAGTGTAGAGAGAGTTCTCCTAAAAATACCCAAATTAATAAGGTAGGGGAATCACATTTCATATGGAACTCATAAGACCTCCATAGTTGAAAACAATGACACCAATTACATTTTTAAGGAGCCCTTGACCATATTATAATCAAATAATCAATTGAAGAAAACATGAACATGATATTCCACTTTCCATGAATACCCACTATCCCACATTCCTGTAATCCCTAGAAACTAAAGGTGAAGTGATCAAAAGCATCAACCGATGGATAATGATATTATAATGAGGAAACTCATGTTCAATTTATGAAAAATAAAGGGTCATTAAACTTAGATAGTGAGATTGAAATTTGTGGAGAACCTTTGAATAGATCTGGTACATTAGGGCTTAAGGAATTTTTTGGAAACTTTGATGAACATTAGGATTTAAGGAAAAGTATGAAGGAGCATGGTATGGATTGATGGGATACATAGGATGAAATTTATAGGTCCAAACCTGACATCATTTACCATTAATTTTCAATGTCATCAGGCTATATTACTTAATATATAATCTACACCTCTCCATCAACTGAGCATACTCCTATTAGTATGTAAATCTTATCCATAAAGATTATTCCTCATAGAAAATTTTCCCTCAGGGCTATATTCTTCATAGACCATTTTCCATTAGGGGAACCCCCATAGAAAATTTACTCGTATGAAATATTCCTGATAGCATCCTCACCATCCCTAGAGGGACATATCTCATCTACATCCCAATATTTTGTACTCATTGGTCCATATTTCTGATGGGGATCATCTTCACTGTGCTATATTCCTTGTGATACCAAATCAACCTCAAAGGTGCATATTCTCTTCTAGGATAATAAATATGTGGCCACTCATTTTTAAGTCATAAATAAATAATTTCTAGTAATATTTTTCCCAATTTTTCATTCTTCATGACATTATACCACATTGATACGTCCTTTCAGATGACTTTAAAGGGTATGTCATGTCTTATTAATCATCACAGAACAACATGGGTTACAATTACTTTCAAAAGTATATATTTTAATCCACCTTTATATTCTAGACCCACATACCATAAGCACAAATCTTCATCCTAAAAGACAATAAACATGAAAGATACAAATTATATATTTTTAGAAACTACCACCCATAATCCATCATTTCCTAGTAAAAACGGTAACAAAATGGAGAACCAATGATACATACATATGGTCATGTCAAAAAGATTATTCTATTCTGTAAGGATACCCACATTAGTGGTCATGAGAAAACCTAAAATTTCAAGGTAACCAGTTCCATATCTAGGATTAGGAAATATTTCCAAAAATATCTTAAATATATGAGAGAGTTTTAGAGTATGTAATAATTCCCCCATCTAGATCGGATAAGACCAACATACCATCCACTCAAAAATCCATGTTCTAATTTTTTGTTGGTATAGAATCCCGACAACCACCTTTATATTGAATGTAGGAAAGAATCATGTTATGAATATTGAAGCTATTAGTTTTTCCTAGTTTCATGAATGAAACCCATTAGAAAACATATGAGATACAAACTCTATCACTATTCAAAACATAAATGGATTAATTTCCCAAATCCCATTTGTCAATTTGTGCACTGTATAATGTCCTGAAAAGGATTGTAAAAAAATAGTGAAAATAATTGGAATATTTGAGTAAAAGAACCATTATTTTACACCATTTCATTCAATTTTGATTAGCTCATCATATAAGAGCAAAAAATGGTGAACCCAACATGAACAATTCATTAACAAGGATAAAAAGATGTGTTAACCATCCATATCTAATGAATCATGTTTCTTAATTGAAATATTTCACAAATTAGTGTCCATGTTTCCTATTTTCCTCATGAATATAAATTCATTTATCTATAAAATCCATTCCTTTTCCATAAACTAGAACTATCATCGAGAAAAACCCTAAAACTAAAACTTCTATGAGATCCACTGCCTCTATAAATAGAAAGATGACATTCTCTACTCAATGCATCTAATATAAGGTGAAAAACATGAGATTCATGGAATTCCACATGCATAAAACCATCACCACACTATAGGTTATATGTAAGGGTCTTCAAGAACTAAACATTGTATCCAACCTCACCAGATGATAGCTATGAAAAATCTAGTGGGGAATGTCCCCATCACTAACTATTTTAGGATTTTATCCCCTTAGAATTAAAATGAATAAATCTTTATATTTGGAATGTAGAAAAAGTATTTGACTAATAATACATACTAGATTTGGTTTTTTATAGGAGGGATCCTATCAACTTCCACCATTGAAATCATCCCAAAAATTTCCCTTATTCACATACCGGGGAAGCGTCCCAATAGGTAACCTCCTGAGACACTCAAATTGAATCACCAAGAAGATATAACTAAGAATAGAATGTTTCAAACCACAAGGAGATTCCCTATATTCCATCTTATACTAATGAATCTTGTAACCAATGATCATGCTCAAAATATTTCTTGCTCATATCATGGAAACCAACATATTCTACAAATAAACTTAGAGAATGCATATATTACTACCCATAAAACAATAATCCCATCTATATTCCCTATGGAAAATGAATTACCAGGGTTGAAATATATCCCCTATTTCATCAAGGATGTCTAAAAGCATATTTTGGAAACAAATAATGTACAAGCCTATATTATATCATGTACCCACCTGATGTTCCACTATATTTGGGCACTGATAGAGGATCATCAGTATCATATTAAATTGTTGATATTTGGATATTCACATATTCCCGTCATGACATCTAGATTAGTGTAAGAGAATTTACAACATGGCTTTGTAACTACTCTTGAGTAAGAACATATTCATGCCCCCACCTGAGATAATTTACAATATATTATGGTAAAGGATAATGAACATGACAAGGTTCATGTCCCTCTTAGGACTAGAATTTTTAAAATAGTTTTTTGATTACCTAAGGATAGATGGATATTGAAATAGAATAAAGTCTATGACATATTCCTATAGGAAACCAAGAACATGACCACTTTGTACTCTAGCTAATATTCATAAGCATATTTAGACAGTCAACTCTAGGTAGGCTCATATCACTATCAATAGAGTTACGGAGTATATTACTATACCTTATAGGATCTAGTAACATATTATTTCTTCATATATTTTGTTAATACACTATAATATTTAAGAGGACATATAATAGGAATAAATTTTTTCTTCTCCCATTCCATATGTCCGCTGGCATATTCTGGTGGTGAATTTACATATGAATCAGGATCATATTCAGGTTTTAACATGTGTTGAATGGAAAATTTCAACAGACACCTATAGTATTTCTCATAGTCCTAATAGAATTTATACTCTCACTAGAATACTCTAATAGCTTCCCAGTATGGGGAATAAATTCATACAGTAGCAGCCATTAGATGACATACTCTGGCAATCACCATTAATCATTCTCATAATCTAGCTCAACCACCAGCGGTGGGTCACCATATTCCTTCCTCAAAATAGGATGATGTTTATATTCATATATTTCCTTGGTTAAAAATATTTGAGTCCATATGGTTCATATCTGAAGTGTCTTGATGATTGAATGAATCTTTATCAAAATTAGAAGGTGATACATACCATGAAAGTCCTATTTATGGTAGTATAGTGATGGTTTATGGGGGTCTCACATTTGAAAAATATAACTGAAAAACTCTATGTGGGGATATCTCCAATAGGAAAGGACCTCCCCTTTTTAGGTAACATTCTTATGAATAGGTTCTCAAAACACCAAATTGAAAAGAAAATAATGCCCCTTCAACTTCCAAATATAACTCACCTTGGATACAAGGTGATCCATAGTGGTTACGATTTTCATTGACTTTTAAAGTTTGAGAGTATTTTTCAATAGAAAACTAGTTCCTATTATCTAACTAGGTAGAGTAATAAACCTCCAATTAGGATGAATATGATATGTTCATTTTTAATTAATTATCCAAGAAAAATCTCTCAATTATTTTTGGTCCCATTTCCACTTCCATCTATGATATACCAAATTTTTTAATGGAGGAGTGTATGGCTTTTTTGATGTAGGGACTTGTGGGAAACCTTCCAATGACTGAAGGAAATGAACTACAATTATTAATGATATGATGAACATTTTAAGGTAGTGAACATATTTTGATACCAAATCCACCTCTCCACTCTCTTCATAGATTGATACCCATGAATAGAAAAGAATAACATGATCTTATTACATGCTTGTATCTATATAATAGATTCTCTTTGAGAATTGACTTTTGAATCCTCATCAAATGTATCTATCTTAGGTTGGGGTGAATATAAATCACTACGCTTCAACTATCCCCTAGGTTATGGAATATCCTCATATATGACATCTTATTATATCAATTTTATATTAGAGGTCATGGGACCAAAAACATTTTAGTCAGTTAGAGGATATTGAAAAACTCAACATTTTGAATACATGGAAACACTATGAGTGAAAGGAGTATGTTATTCAAAGGATCTTGATCTACGTATCTTGAAATTTTTTCTACAAGGATGATCGTGTAAGACATCTTTTTTTGAACTTTATAAATTTATAATGGAATTTAAATATTTCTTTTGGTGGATGGGTCAATAATTAATTTAGGACTCAAAATTAAAATACAAACATTAATACATAAACTTATTTTCTATAGGTGTGGTTAATGTCCAGATATTATTCTTATATGTTTTATTATGTTTTGGAAGTGTCGAGTTCCAAAATCATTGATTTTAAGAGAAATAGAACAAGGTTCATGCTTGGTGCATGGTTAGTTTAACCATGTGGATCAACCATAAAACCCCTTTTATTAAGGGGAACTACTATTTTAAACTATGAAACCACATTGTATGAACCATGTGACATTTTTTATGTGAGAAGGGTCACCCAAATGGGAAGCACATGGTTTTCCCAAATTGGTCACCTAGCCAAACCCTTAGTGACACTTTACCATTATATATGCATGGTGGGGCATAGTGTTTGTCAAACCATGTATCCAGACCTTGTGAGGTGCTTGTAGATTTGATAGTAGCACCACAATATTAACATACGGTTTACCTGACCATGTTACGAAACCATGTGGCTCTTAAAAGTGGGTAAAATGATGATTTTACCCTTCTTATTTTAAAGCTTCTCCACCTCCTTTCCCCACCCATCCACACACAGTATCCCCTCCAACTATGGGATATCCTTCTATCCTCTACAATGAATAGATAAATATCCGTCACTCTATGTTGTAATTTCATTCTTTCATTCTCATTGGATAAATACCGAATAGATCTTACTTCATCTTTCCACATTTTTCAGTTGTATATACATCTCACGTTCAATGTTTATGCAAGATAATTAACCCTATTTTCTTGGTGTTTTTTAGTTTATTTATTCCTATCGAACTATGTCAAATAAAATATTGATACTCGATTATTTTAACTTCCTTAGTTTGAGGCTGGTGGCCAATTTATTTTACAAAAATATCATGGTGTTTTCTTGATTTACACTATAGATCCACTAATTGGGTTTTTTGTGCGATATCTCTTACATGTGAAATTAAATATATAAATCCAAATTCCATAAACTAAATATGTGTAACCATTTAATTACATTATTTTATGTTTCTTTTCTAAATGTAGTCCACCCATAGGTTGTTTTCATAAATTGAATTATGAATTAAATAATTATTTTCTCATAAAACCACATTGTGAGATGTGATATCTAATAAAATGGGAATGGTTTAATCAATTGGAATTAATTATAATGTGTAAGGCTATGGGAATCCACTAATTTAGACCCTAGTGACCAAACCATGTCATAAATAGTTGTGTCGTAGTTTTTCACTGATGAATATTTTAATTAAATATTGATTGAATAGTAATGTCATTTCACCTTGCCCATATGTGATTATGAATTTTTGTTATGGGAAAATAAATGAACTTGAAAACATATGTATGGAATGAATTCTAGCTGGGATAATCATTCCTTTTAATTTATGGTGTTATATATTATGGATATTTCACACGACCTTATCACATTTATTTAATGCTTTGAATAACTTGTTAATGAAACTCTAAATGAAATGGGCTTTCCCATGTCCCTATTATTTCTTAAAATGAAATAGACCAAGATGTGTGAATGAATTGTAATGTGGAATTCACATGTACATGGGATATTGGTTAATTAAATTAATTAGTTAGATGATTTTTATCATACCCTAAGTGATACTCTTGTTACATATTATGGATTTCCTTGGAAGGGCTTATAGGATTTTAGGGACTACATGTATTGTGAGCGATACTAAGGTTCCTTACATGTAAAGCCTTGGGAGGGAATTATGGTTACATTAATTATGTGATTCCTTAAGAGAAACTTGGGATTTATATATTATGGAATGACTTGGATAGGATCATAGTCATGATGAATTTTCCATTTGAATGGAACAATACATGGGTTTCCCCTTTACGGAATTCCATGGATGAGCTTATAGGGAGGTTGGTTCCTATGAGAAATACATGGGTTTCCTCCATATGTAATTCAATGGATGGGCTCCTAAATAATTGTAATTACAAGAATCCTTAGAGATATGTGGGTCCCTTATTATAGTACACCTTGGACATGCACATAGGATGTGCGAATTATATCATGAAACTTTATTTATTACATATAGTTAGTGATATATTTCTGTGATAGTTTTATGATAGGACACATTGGCTATGCACTATGGGTATTAGAGAAGCTAATGTTCCTTTGTTTAGTTTTATGTGACTAATTGGAATTGCTCTATGGTTTGAGAGACTCTCCTTCACGGAATCTCGAGTTACACCTAATGTCATAATTATTACTACCTATCTATATATGTTAATACATACATAGTATATATATACACACAAAAATCCATTCATATTTTATATATATATATATATATATATATATGACTATATTCATATGTTGAATTTGGTTTTGGGATATTTTCTCATAGGCTAAAGCGGGTATTGTTGGCCAAGTGTCCTTATGAACCCTTTCTTAACTTGTTTATTTTAATTTATTTTATACTTTTCCTATCATATCTCCACACTGTTTCATTTTATATTCATACACTAGAATACTAATTATAAACCATTAGTGGTGGCATACTGATTATCTCTCACAACTTTTCAATGTCCCCACTAAATTGGGGTACCTGTATTTACATTATGGTTGTAGAAAAATGTGTATGGATTATGTGTGTGATGTTACTCTTGTATATGAGAGCTTAAGAGAACATGGCTGAGCCTGATCTCAGGATGATTGTAGAGATTTATTTAAATAAATTTTACTTTTTTATCATTTATATATTACTTAATTTATTTAAAAATCAGTATATATCAAGCCTCATCTGGATGTAAACATATAGTTGTACATTTGGCGTTGACCGCATTATTTTATTATTGTTATTCATTCACTAATCTATCATTTATTCGTACTCCTTCCACTATCTGTTGATATATATCTGATATATTGCTATGTTACTCCAATTATAGGGGTATAGTCTCCCCATCATACCATTATTCGTGTTTCACTACTAGTCGACAACATCTGGTGTGTGGGGAGGCATTCTTGAAGTGATGTGACCGACATGATTGAGGAACCCTTTTAGGGGCTTTATGACTAGGACATTACAATGTGTCCTCAAATGAGTTTTTGTTCCTTTTTCCTACTATTTTTTAATAGTGGGAAAGATGAAATGAATTTTACGATTCAGGATAAATATTCATGCATGGGAGTGATCACCCCATGCATAGGGAAAATCCCAAGTGACAAGGATGATATTTTAGTTCATTCTGTTTGTTATTATAGTTTATTATGAGTTCACCTTGGTTTGTTGTTGTACATTATAATCCTTACATATTTATGACATTTATAGTATTTTACCCTTGTACTAGTATGGATATTAAAAATAATTACATTCATCATTATGATCACATGAGATTTAAATTCTATGCATATTATATCCATTTTATTTTCCATTATACTTTTGATATATTCCTTGAGTGTTATTCTATGATTTTATGATTTATTTAGCATGATTATTAGTATTTCATGAATTTGTGATTATATGACCTGCTCCCTGATCATTAATTTTTTTTAATATACCATGCTTCATTGTTTTTTTGTTTATTTAATGACTTATAATTATTATCGAACATTTTCCGGTATTTTTCTCATGTATAAGATGCATGGTTATAATTTGGAAATATATTGGTTATTAATGTGTCAAAATCAATGTAAATGATTTTTCCAAAATAGATTGATTGAAGAACCTTAAATAACAAATCATGTATTGTTTTATCCATGAACCATTGATTTTAGGGGCTGAAACATATTTTTTTGAGATCAAATGGGAGTGAATTTTCAATCTAAAAAGTGTATGGGCAAAATAAAAAATAGAATATGATAACCCATGTAATAAAACCATTGTATATGAGATTGGTATGTCTAGAGATCATTGTATAAATATAAAATCTAGTATATTTTGATATTTACAAGAATTGGATGACTTCATAAGGGTTATTATCTTTAATATTGGAAATGATAACTCATACGATTAATTTTTCATAAATGCACCACTGGACATAATGAAGAAAGTTGTGTCATGTTTCATATCGGATGAATCCAATAAGGGTCATTCATAATTTTAATTTAAAAATGATTTTATTTTCATTTATATGAACCCATAATGGTTTAATCGGACCCTCATAGATCACCTTATCTCATAATCCTTAGTTCTTATCCCTATGGGGGATGTGTACATTATATAGGGATAATTATTTTAAATTTATGTAGCCTCTTATATAAGTTCACATATTGGAATATAGTGGAATCATATTTTAATAGTGTTGTATTTAATTTATGATTGATCTATTATCTTCTTTTTCATAGTACATTTTTGAGGTGTTAGTTAATTAAAATAGAAATTACAACCTAAAGGTTGTTTTCCTATGTGGATTAGAATATTATTTTTCCATAACATGGCCTTCTTTGAATTATTATGAATAGATTAATGTTGTTTAAAATAGAAATTTATAAAATAAACTTCTTAAATATCATAAGATATTAGATAAATATTAAATTTTCAAATGAATCTTGATACGAATTGCCTGTGTGACTAATGGCGTTACCTAAATTAAGTACCAAGTACTTTTATCATATTACAGGTTCATTATATTTTAAAACCAAGCCTTGAAATGTTTTTAGATACTAATGTGAATTTAATATAATGGAATAAAATGAAACTCATATATATTTTTATAGTTATAAATACCTTGTAAGGGTTAGCCTTACCTTGCTCCCTATAGGACATTTGGGATAGTAATGTGGATGTATCCCCTTGAACCAAGATTATTTTAATACATTTCATTGAACCTAAGAGATACAGACTTGGAACCAGTAAATATTTCAAGAATGAACTATTTATATAGATGAAGTATCTTATTTGAGTAAGGGGTTAGCCTTGGGTAGGTAGTGACCTTATGAATTAGAACCATTCTAAATGGTTGGGAAATTATTCAGACATGTGGTGTTGTTTGGTTTCTATTTTTATTGATTAGGAATATTGGTTTCTAAAATAACACCCAGGTTAGATAGTTGATCATCTTGTAATGTGACCCTTGTTATGGGTGTGAGATTAATTTAATGCTCCTATTTAGTGGGTTAGACAAACCTAGGGCATGGTCGACTGCTCAGTATGTCTTGTGATCCCTCTTCACATTTTTCCGTGATGGGTGTCTTGGGATGTCATATGTTGAATTAATAGTCATATGGTATAATAAAACTTTGGGATATAACTTTTGTATGATTTATCTAATACTATAATTCATAATTATAAAATCCTACATGTAGTAAAAGAATGTTCCGTTGTGTGAATTGAAACTTTAGATGACGTTCTAAAGAGGATCAGGTCTTTTGACATGTTGTTTATTTTGTTTTGAATTTTATGCATAATTTGATGATGTTATTGACCATAACATTGGAGAATTTTAATTAATAAATATATAGTAATTTGATCAGGTTGGATTTTAAGTGACTATTTGTCTTGTCTTTTTTGAATTTTTTCATGGTAAAATCATGTTGGCCACATCCAATACCCACGGTCAGTGGTCGATAAAGCACATGCACTGGGGTGAGTTCAGTTATTAGTAAATGATGAACATGAAACTAATAATATAGGTATTATCATGTAAAACAATATTTAACGTTTTCTCTATATAGAGGGAGAAAAACCATGAAAGGACCATTTTGGAAAGGGTTGACTGTGCTCTAAATGCCCGTGTAGATGGTATATTCAGAAACACATCAATGATTTATAGTTAGCATGATGAGGAAATGTTTTGTGATGTACATAAACATTAAAACATCAGTAGTCATGGATGTAAATTTCTAGTTATTCTTGAGTGATCATGAGATGCCTCTGGGGTAAAGGAATCATAGTCAGGTTGTGATGATGTGTTGGTAGGTGCAGTCGAGATTCCTCAAAAATACTTGACCATATATGGTTCATATGTTCCTATCATGAGTAGTTTGATATGGTTAGATTGGAACCAAGCCTAGAAATTTTAGTTTTATCATAGAAGTGTTTCATGAATATTATTAGTCATTTGTATCCTTATGGTATACTTTTGGTATAGTTACAATCATTCCCCTTATCTTGACATCATACAAGGTAAAATAAGAGGTAATTTTTTATACACCAATCTTGTCAAATATATAAGTAATGTCCAAAATTGATTGATAATTAGACTATGTTAATTTTTCTAAGGTTTGGTTTTTTTCAATGTGATTCTTTGGTTTTCATGTAGGGATTCCTTAGATATACTTCTGGGAACAAATCATTGTTTTGGTTCGATCACCTGGAAAAATGCTGCTATTTTGTTCATTGAAGGATATTAATACATGAAAATTTCAAATATGTACCAACATTTCATTAGAAAACTCTAGAGAGTGGTAGAGATTATTGGACTCCAATGGATGATTCACTGATACCTGAGACTTTAGTTGGGATTAGATAGTATATATAAAGGGAAATGATCCATGTGTTCTAGATCAGGTATACATTCATTTTCATGCCATGTAAAGACAAAATAAATGGATTATTTGGAGATATATGTCACTAGAATATGTTTATGGGATTCAGTGAAAATTCTTGGAGAAACCTCAAGGTATCATCATTTTAAAGTAAGAGGTGAATGTTTCTAAAATACCTCAATCATCTAAACTGAGTGTTTTTTAAAATAATCGGATTGAAGTGACTCGACGTGTTTTAATCTAACTTTTTTTTGCATGTGGTTAGTAAGGAACCTGATTTGGTATGTTATTGGGGTCAAGCGAGTGCAGTGTGAGTTAGATGAGGATTTTCATGAAAATTCAACTAGCCTAATCCCTTTGGGTGTTGAATGTGAGTCGACCATTCGAATAAGTATAGAAATCATATAGGGAGCATCATTTTATTTCTAAGAGAACACAAAGATATACAATTTAAATGGTGGATGCACTATAGAATAGAATTGGATAATCAACAATTGAACTAATGGTGGAGAGATCTATAAGATGGATGATTAATGAGATGCAAGTGTTACCATGTATCAAGAATTAGGGGTTAAGTTCAGTTTCATATAGATATTTTAGTTTTGATTTTGAGATTTGACTCTATTTTATTATTTAAGTACTGTAAACATAATGTGATGCTTGTAGGTGCATTGGACAATTGTAAATGAAACATTCTTGTTTAACAGAAACTTATTGATCCGAGTTGGTTTGGCATTGTTTTTTTTCCATGAGGATTCTCAGGTATGAGAAGTTCGATGGCGGGTAAGTTGTAAGGTAATGTGTATTTGAACTATGGAATAATTTTAAGGAATTTGAATTTTTTCCTTTTAAAGGATGGGAAATTCTTAATTTAATTTAATAATAAAAATATGATCCTTTTAGAACATACAAATGTTGTTTTAAGACATGGTTAAGGGATTGATGGGTGTCTTAGGTGTTTGGTTGTTTCTGAATCATCATGTTCTAAAAGTAGTGGTTTTTTAAAAAACAAAATGAGATGCACAATAGTACCGCGATTAGTTTAAGCATACATATAAAACACGATACCACTTTTATTAAGGGGAAATGTTTTCATACGATTAAACATATTAGGAACAACTCTACTACATAGTAATGGTGTGTAGGGGTGACCCACATGGGCTAGGTAATGTTTTCCCTAACTATGTGCCTAACCGACACTTAGTTACACTTAACCTATAGATACACATGGTTTTTCAAAACATTAGGCCAGACCATGTGAGGTGAATGTCAACTGGATAATATCACCACACGAATGGTTCTCAGTTTCATAAACAATGAATCCAAACCCCATTTCTACTAAAAGAGGTAAAATTATGATTTTCCCTTCCACTATTAAAGATTCTCTAACACATTTATTATACCATCTGCATGTAGTAGATCATGAAAAAATGAGAGATCCCCCTCTCCCATATAAATCATATAGTTATCTCACTCAACTAATTTCGGTATATCTTGTCACTTGTATCATTTGATTCATATCAGTAAGATCTTGAATCCCCTTTTTTCCTTTCATCACTTGTCTCATCATCATAAGTTATATCTTCATGGAACCTAATTCACCATGTTTTGTAGGAATTTTTATGTTTCCTCTATTTATCTCAAAAAACGTTCAAATAAAAATTCGATATTGAATAGTTTATTTTCTTATGTATAATGTCGGTTGTCTATGATTTTTTCTCAAAGTCTTTGCATTTTATGATTTATTCCATTGTTCTTCTCTTTGGATTTTCAGTGTGATGCCTATTAAATGGGAAATAAAATATTAAAATCCTAATTTCTTGAACTAAATATACATTTCCATAAAATTTTATCACTGGAGGTTTCTAACATCAACAAAGACCATCCCTAGGATGTGTTATTAAAATGAATAACAATTTTTTTTCAAAAACCACATATTGAGTGGCATTATCTTATTAAATTTGAATGGTTTAATAAAATTGAATTAATTAGAATGTTTTAGGGTGTATAATTATACTAATTTACCCCCCCCAATGAAAATACCCTCGCCTAAGTGGTTGTGGCCCATTTCTCTTTCAATGGATCATTTAATTAAATGTAGAGTGAATGGTAATGCGAGTTCATGTGAAACTTATGTCACTATGAATTGGTGACATGAGTTAAATTAGTGAACATGATAACTTAGGTATGAAATACATTAAATAATTTCCTATATTGCATTTTCATCCGTGGTTTTAACTATTATGGAAAACTAACATAGCCTTATCACAATTATTAAATACTCGGTATAACATGTTAATGAAACTGTAAATGGCATGGAATTTCCCATGGACCTATTATTTTTTATAATAAAATGAACTATGTGGCATGTGGGAATTGTAATGTCGAATTTGTCTAGAATTTTCCTCTTGGTTACTTATATTTAAATAGGTATATAATTTTTATCATTCGATGAGTGATAATTTGGTTATTTTTTATGGGATGCTTCGGATTGAATCTTAGTATGATTGAGACTACAGGTACAATGAGAGATACTAGGGATCCTTATGTGTAATACCTTGGATGGGACTAGATGTTATTGGAATTATATTATATTTTAAGTGATACATAGGTATCGAGTTATATAATTCCTTGGACATAGTCATAGGCAAGATGGTTTTCCAGAGGCATTGAGCGGTACTTGGGTTTCCTATTTATGAAACACCATGGGTGATCTCATAGAGTGATTGGATGTTACTTGTAGTACGTGGGGTTATGCTTATGGAAAACTATGGATGGGATCATATGTTAAAAACATTAAATGAATCTTTGGGTGATACATGGGTCCCTCGTTATGTTAGTCCTTGGATGGGTTCAAAGTATGTATAAATTATATTATTCATGTTTATTTATTAAATATATTTAGTGATATCTCATTTTGGTAGATTTTATACTAGGAATCCTTGGATATTAACTGTGGTTCCTTGACCATCTAATGGACCTATGTTTAATTTCAAGTGATGACCTTGAATTGTTTTGTGGTTTTGGAGACTCCCTTTTGTGAATGCATGAGTTATGCCTCAGGTGCTATCTAGTACTACTTATTGATATATGTTATTAATTTCGTAGTACATATATAAACACACACATACATGATTATATAGAATTATATATATATATATGCATATATTTACATGGAGAATTCTGTTCGTGAATATTTCATCTTAGGTTGAAGTAGGTATTGTTGGCCAGTTTTCCTCGAGGAATGTGATCACGACATGTTTAATACTATTTATTTACTACACTACCTGCCACACATGAGCAATAATATATTTTATATTAATAAAAAAATTTATTCTTTATACACCATTGGAGGTTTCCTATTGATTATATCCCGAAAACTATTTAGTCCCATATTTCAATGGAGTACTCAAATAGACCTCAGGGTTGCAGGACCATGTTTAAGGATTATGCCTATGCTATTACTCTTGTGCAAGGGTTCTTAGGAGCACAAGACTGAGAAAGATCTCAAGAGGTTCATGGAAATAGATGAAGAGTCTCTTGTATTTATTTTTGTACCGTTTAAGTTATACCTACTTTATGTATACTTATTTACATTTTGTAGCCTCATCTTGATAGGAATTCATAGTTATAAATATTGTGTTTCTTACTTTAGTAGTTTACTATTATTATTCTGTTTTTACATTATTTATTTACACTCCTTCCACTATATGTTGATTTATATCTAATATACTACTATTATTATGTGATTATTGGGGTATAGTCTCCACATTGTACCATCATTAGACCCTCACCACTATTCCACATTATTCGGTGTATGAAAAGGCGCACTTGAGGCATGATGACTTACTTTCTAGGGATCCATTATAGTGTCTCCCGAGTTGGGATATTACAATTACCTAAGAAGATCATTTCTATTTCTATGTAGGTTCTACACTAAGTTTATTTTGAATAAAATTTACTAAATTCAGAATATTGCATTGGAAGCCACCATGGAATCCATTTTGGTGAAACCCTAGAAAATAGGGATGTGATAATTTTTACAACCACATTCACCCCTTGAGTCATAAAATCCTAGGTGGGCCAAAAAATAAGTCAGTAGTGGATCAAAATTAAACTCAAAAATAGGATTGGGTGAATTATTACAAGGGATACAACCTCAGATACAATCAAATCCCCAAAATGTTCAAGATGTACCCAGGTTCATGGGTTGTGAGCCAAAATGGACCATTAATAGAGAGTTTTAGGATAACGAACTTGAGGAAATAGGTGGTGTAGTGTCACTTTATTACTAGGTTAATATAGAGATCATTCTTGCTGCCTGTTATGCCTATTTGAATGTTTTCTCTATTAATATAGATGATATAAACCTGGAAATACTCTCTAAGGAACACTTTGTAGAAATGATAACCCAAAAGGTGGGTTGTACAGATTCACAAGTCGAGTCGATACATACCATGAATTAGAGGATGATCCAGGATTTTCCACAGCCAAATTACAAGTTACCTACCCATCGATGCTATTCCACCATATATTAAGGGAATGATGTATATATATCCTACATTACACTAAGAAAATTCCAATCCCATATTTATTAGAGAGGATGGAAGAATATAATAATGAGATACATAACCCTAGATGTCATAATGAATAATTTCACAGGGTAATATATTCCCCTCTTGTATCACATCCAAACTGAGGTGACCACTACACCTACCCCCCATATGGTTAGAGTTAATTTGACCATCAAAGATGAAACTAAAAATTAAAATATAACTATATTGATACATCCAGTCTATCTAAATATGGATACCTAGGAAGACCAAAATTTTCATCTATTTTGGTAACAACCTCTCCCATATCAAGATAATTTTATGGTACTTGTGGGAAGTAGAAATCAACACCCATTGAATGTTGGGTGACTACATCAGTAATCACCCATTTCTTATGCTTATAAATTTTTTCACATAGGAGTAATCTCATAACTCTTTAACACCATCATGTCACCTGCTGCTCAAATAGAATCCATGAAAGAGAGAAACTCACCAGTATAAATAAAGGGTAATCCTTATTCTGAATTGGTGGATGGAACTATGCCCTTTAAAAACATCAAGAATATGGTTTTATTTCTATTTGATATAATGAGAGATCTGTAGCATCATCACTCACAATTTATGTACCAAGGTTGTTCCATGATGTTCCTATGGATCCAACAAGAGGAAATAAAGATAAAATGTTTTTTGAAGAAACAAAAACCTCCATATTTAATTTGGAATTATATTATCTTATAATGTCCTACGTCATGTTGGGAAGTCCTTAATCATGAATTCATTAATCAATTCATCTCTACATTGAGGAAACTGACAATAGAAAACCACGTGATCTAAAAAAAGTGTGAAAATTAAATAGTCGCCTACTTATTATACCTATGTAAAATCCTTACATACCAGCTTTTTTTTTCACTCCAACCTAAGATGTTATTGGAACTACGTTTTTAAAAATAACTATAAAGGATTGTAGATGCTTCTAATCCTCTTAAAATATCTTTTTGGTTTCTAGTAGTTTATAAAAATAGCACATCATCTAGAGAAATCCTTTCATCAAACCAAGTCATAATATTTGGTAATTACCATTGAACAAGATAAAACGTTTTGAAATGTAATAGATACCACCATTACCAAAAAACCATTTATAGTTCCTGATTGAGCACCCAATAATGCCTCACATCACCCAGTGGCTCTCACTGAGCGACAATAATAGAATTTTTTTTTACTAAAAATGCGGGAAAAGAGATTAGGGTTTCCCATAGTTCGTAAAATGAAACTAAAACATATACTCTATTAGAAATGATTAAATATTTAGTTATATACTCATAACTATTACAAATAATCTCCTAAATCTCTCTGAACTTGGGAAACCCTACGAGGCCAGCCTTAACGATCATGTTGACTATTTATCTTTCCATAGGAGGTTGGGCTATGCTATCAATTAATTCATTGTCTATACTTAAATAATATATGGACTGGTTGATTCTAAATATGCGATACTAAGAAATATTTGGTTCATATGGCCCATGATTTTTCTACCCAAGGAGAAGAATAAGGAGTCTGGAAATAAGATTATTCCATAAATAAAATATTGTTGATAACTAGATAGACTAAATGATAGTAAATCATACTCATGTTGTTGTCAGATAGATGCTTCATCAACAAATCATGGATCTATCACCTTTCACTTAATCCAAAATAATTTTTTTAGACTCATCCTTTGTAGGTAGACATAGAGATAGTTTCAAGAACATAAATTAGATCCATACCCAACACGTAAATTAACTATGACTCTCACTAATGTATTTTACTCATAACACATATAATGATAACTACCCCCATTAAATAGAACCACCATAATTTATATAGTAATATTTTATTCTTGTTAACATCATTCACATTGGATACCCCTTATTTGATGGTAAATTTACATTTGTATCTGAGTTTCCTATATCTAACTAAGGAGATGATGGTAGAGGATGAGGGAACAAAGGATGGAGTATTCATGGATGAACACAATATTTTGGAAATATCCATGATAAATACATAAACCCTACTAATATCTGTGGTAATTTACATCAGTGATCCCAACATGAGTGTTTAGACACATGAAATCCCACCAAGAGTCACCCTAATATAGTAATTTTATACGACTGTCCGGTTGGTGTGAAACTATCTAATCATTATAGACATGTGGGTAGATGAGCTCAACCCACTTCATCGGTAATAAATATATTTTCAACTTCTACCAATGTACATGATATATTAAAATCAAGTGGCATAGCCCCTAAAGAAAATTCATTAGAGTAACCTTGTTTTGGGAAGCTCAGACCTATGGTGCATAAGTATAGAAATTATAAATAGTTAACAACCATCATGACCATTTTATAAATCATGGATGGTTTGTATCTATCAAATTCACTCAGGGTTGTTCTTATTAATTCCATATATAGTCCTCTGATGATTGAAATGGAATTTTTTCCTGACAACTTATTATCAAGTAGAAACCACATATGTTGAATGCCAATTCCCCTATGTCATTTACTAATCATAATTCGGAAAAATCTATTCAGAGACATATTAGACAACTTTATATTTTAGGGAATATGAGAAAAATAAAAAAATGACGAGATTTAGTTTAAAATGGATCCTAGTTTAATCTCATACTATTTTAAACCCTATAAAATTTTGGGTATAATGTGGATGATTTGTTGCCAATGTATGTGACCGTTCAAGGGAATTGTAAGAGAAAATAGATTCCCCTAATAAAGATCATGCTCATATCCTAATTTCATTTAACTATTTATATTGAATAGTGTAAAGTTATTTCATAGGAAATGAAATAAAATATCATACATAGTAGAATATAGCTTTATAGATTCTTGGTAGTGCCATCATCATTCCATCCATACATTAAATACCCCCATCATTGAGAATTTAGGAATGTAGTGTGGTGATACTTCCCCTTGTGAATATTTTGAATCCTAGTAAAATGGGGAATATTTATATAATATTGAAGGAAATTTAGAAATTCCATTGTGCGACATGTAGGTTGAAACTCCGAACATCTTGGGAACACCCAAACTATTATGTGTGGATTTCATAGTAATAACTATGTACTACTTATTAACCCAATCAATGTAATAATACGAACATAAGAGAGTCATATCAATGTTTCACTAGGATGAAAAAATGTATATGTTCAATAAATTAAAATTAAAAACACGCCATGATATATCATACCTCTTGGGACATCCATACTCTTGGTCCCAAAAATTTCACAGTGGAAAAACAAATACATATTGATCGTGGTTAATAATCCTATAAAATGGAACTCTAAGGTACGAGGATAGGATTATAATCCATTTATAGGAAAAAGATGATCCCAGATTACCTATCAGTCTTAAGGAAATTTTTTGAAATAGAGAGATATGAAAATAGGATGACATCAAAGATTCGCCTCCAGTATTTGAAAAGGGAATCTCTTACACCATTAATGAGTTTAATTAAATATGGGAATATAGGAGGACCCAAGACAGATATTTATTTTTTCTTCCATGCCACATAAAAAAAATATATTTATGACTCATTAAATAAACATAAATTATTTCTGTTCATCTATATTTATTGAAGAGTTCCTAGACATGACCCTTATATGGCCATCAATAACATGGTATTGCTAGGCGATCACCTAGATTTCCAGATATAAGGTTGGATAATGAAAAATTATCAGGATTCTCATGTGGAATTCAATCTTGATAACCACTTAAATACAACTTAAATTGAGAGGTAAAATACTTAAAATATTTAGGAAATATCATCCATGTTATGAAAAATAATGGGTAGATTATGTTTTCTCGGGATTTTAGTTGTCTAAACTAATACTGTCCAATAGATGATTTCATAATACCCAACATAGAACTCCTAATTGACACAATCTTATGGTTTTAATACCTTTCCTTTATATATGGATACTCAGAGTAAAAATATATCATGATATACCCTAAAGACTAGGAATCCACCACCTTCATATCACCTCAAGTAATTTTATGCAATTAGGTAATACCATTTTTTTATGAAATACTAGTACAACATAACATTGATCTATTAATCACATCTCCAAACCCCAAATAATAAAATTCATGGAATTATAAATGTTGTTATGGTGGTTAATTCCCTACAATGTATTGACCGTCTCACAAACCATCAAATAATATTCAATATGTTATGGTTGCACAAATTGTAGATGAACCATTTGTGAAGTAAATTTTGGGTAACATTAAGAAAATTCATTATCTTTATAGTACAACCCAATGACATTTATTTTTTCATGGAGAATACTAGTGTGATCTTCATAATTCTTCTTCTTAAAAAGCTAAAATAATTGAGAGAAATTCAAGGATGAATCACATAAATGTGGAATTTTATAGCTATCTTGGTTGGTAAATGGTGACCCATTACTAAGATGATGAAGATGTTAGTATTTTATCAATGGTAAGAAGGTTTTAATGAAGAATCCAAGAACACAATGTAATATCTGATGTAACAACCGATCTTGGTTCCACTAGTTGAAGGGAATCCGATAATCATATCTGTGTCTTCAATTCAGAGATCAATCTGGTCCCATATTCTATTGAAGAATGATATAAGAAACATAAATAGTAACTTATATATAAACCAAATCATTATAGATATTTAGATATGATATTATAATAAGAATAAAAAAATCATTCACTCATATTTATAGTGAAAAAGATGAGGTACAACTTGTAGTACAAAGACATTCAATTTTCCTCTCATATTAACCCGCTCAAGTATATGTTTGGACAAACATTTTTGATTGGGTGTTTCTCCTAATTTTATTTCATCATACAATAATATTAAATCCAATTAATATCTCACAATGTTAATAAAGGGAAGAATTTATCCAATTTCCTTATAATAAATTCTTCCTCAGAAAGCATGCCTGTAAACAATGAGCTCTTAGATATAGTTGTTTTCCATACCCATGACACAACCCAATAAAAGGAGATTTATTTTTGATGAGTCCTCTATAAGGATGATAGGAAAATAAATATTAAAGCCAAAGATGAATAAAATCGTTCTAAGGATTTTATTTATTTCCCCAGCTAAGTAAATTTAACCCTGCATCCTCAAACTACCATAAAGATATACTTATAATGAGGTGGAATACCAAGAACATATTATTGGAATAGAAGTATAATTATAGTTTTAGATATATAATTTTATTATTAAAGGAAACTTAGTGATATCATTCAATAACATAAAACATTAATAATCTACCATTAAGGAAGAATTGACCCCTATCAATCGCTATGTTAGGAGATTTATAATGGAATTACCATTTAAACCAAAAATTAATCATATCCTATATTTTCAAAATGATTGTATTAATAAATTGGTTAATAAAATAATAAAATTGGACAATCCTTACAAAAAATACATAATTTTTGACATCACAGAGGGGAGGATGGATTCACACATCCTTAATTGTGATGTAGAGGATATTAATTAGATCTGCATTACCTAGAGGCATGATAGGATGAAATCCATTATAGTATGGATAATTCCCATAAAATACAACCCCAAAATAGGTCCCTCATAGTGTATTGATTAAAAAAGGAACTTATTTTACATTCAAAAGTGAACTTCACCCTTCATGATGGTATAAATAAGAAAAATCCATCTATAAATGATCTTTGATGAAGTTATCCTTAGATGCATTGTATAAGGAGAGACCAACACGAATATTTATAAAGTCAATGTGGGATCTGGTGACACTCATTAGTTATCAACCTATCCATCCCACAAAATAAGTAGGTTATTTTAATTGTGGAAAAAAATTACTTGAGATTGCTTTGAATTCACCTAGATGGGTTGTGTTTGTCAAGAGCATGAAAATATTACCCATCATTCCCTAGAGTGGCTTCATACCACCAAATATTCTTAGTCATTTAAAATTTTGGTAATGGATGTAATGGGGTTATATCCCTAATATATCATAGTTGTTCAACTACATATTGACTTATTCTCTAAATGGTTTTAGGCTACACCCCCAATCCATTTAGGATTAGGATGATTATCAACATCCTAATGTCCAATATCACACCCAAATTGGTGTCCCTCATATAATGCTCACAAACAGAGCCATAAATGTCTAATATTATCAGTTTAGAATTTTATATTAGATTTGAATCACCCATTCCAACCATTCATCTTGCCATCATTCAAAATCAAATGCGAAGATGTAATATTTCAGTAAGACCTTATCAAATATACAATATAAAATGGTGGACATTTATAAAAAATATTGGCATGAATAGTTTATGTACACCTTGTGGTCCTATCATTCCAAAAACTACACCACCCCCAAAGAGACCCAAAATTTTCTTATATATGGAACAAATTTCATCCAATCCATTAATGTATATTTTCCCTCACTCTAAATTGTAATTTGTGGTCAACTCTCAAAATACGATCAATCATAGTTGATCCTTTATGTGATAAAAAGAATCAATGAGATGGGGTGGCATAAATTTTACATTATTGAAGTCTATCAACTCCAGATTACAAAATAATTCAATAAAAAGTTCTTATTTCAATCATTCATATAAGAGGGGATTATATTGGTTCTTAGAACTCCATTGATTATAGTGAAGAATCCTCAAAATTATAGTACTAAATTTAGAAGAACATTATGTTATACATGAGTTCTATTCAAATAAATCATACTGAATAGATTCTATGGATGGGGAACCCATCACATCATTCACTAATTCAAGGTATATTAAGTGAAATTTTTCATAATTCACACATAAATTATATGTCCTGACATCAGGAATTTAACTTCACCACATACAAGGTCCTCATCTTGTGTCTCTAAACTAATGAACACCACGTCTTCATTGCTCAACACTAAATACATTAAAACATTCTATTTAAATGATATTAAAATAAACATCAACATATCTATTTCATGACATTAAACTTCGTGATACTTTTCAAGTCACAAAATGTTAAACTACACAACAACATACTTGTCAGATGATGTTAAATTTCGAAAAAATTGTCAATCATGTAGGACCTTTAACTATTTATCATAGGCCATATGATGAATTCCATTAAGTATATGAGAAATAGTTCCATGTAAGGTTATGTGACATATTACCATATACATAAATCTGTGATAGGGATGGATGTATCCATATATCTTATTAAATAATGGAAAGTCCCCTCTTCTATGTGAGATCTTGATCTATAAAGGATATCCTTAGGTAACTATAATGTTATGTTTCATTTATACAATCATAAAATATATTCTACCTACATATGAGCTATATCTATACACAATGTAGGACTTGATTCCAAGGCCCATATTCCCTTTCAATCAATAAATAATTACTCTATATTTGAACATAATAAATTTTTGGATGGATACAATACAAATAACTATTTATGTATTGATTTCATTTCTTATGGTAAATTTAGTAACATGTAGTTATTTTACCCGAGACCCTATGGAAAAATTATTGAATCATAAGTTACCCCCTCATCATAATATTATTTCAAAATTCCCCCAACTTTCTTTAGTATTTGAAACATCATTCATGGACATAGAGTGTCTCCTCAACTGTACATCGAGACAAGGTTATTTATTTTATCATTTGGGTTAAAAACATGTAAAACTATTAACAAGTCCTGAAATTAATACTTAAAACAACACAACACCCATATTAATATTCACATAAACCATAAATATAAAACACTGACATAATTTCTACAAGATGTTAAAGTGCATTCCAACATCGTAATCTCATTATTTCAAATTTCATGACAACCTCTACATCCCAATACGTTAAACTGGAAATATTTAGTAAACCCAACATGACATTAAACTAATAAAAGTGGCATATTCATTTCATCCACATTCTCTTCTACATTATATATAGGTAGATTTTGAAGTCTTCAGCTCATTATTGGCTTATGCCTTATAAAATTAAGGTCTTTAATAAGTACACACAATCTAGAACTATGTAAAGAATAATCCTTTTTATGAACTATTTAAAGGCTCGATTCCCACCCTCAAATTGTACGTAGTGATGTTTGGGTACTATATAATGGAACTAAAAACCTTTCCCATAAAAAAATGAGAACATGTACCCATCCTACATATGAGTTATGTTTTTGTGGAGGTCTTGGAAATGTTATCTCTTTTATGGGTAATAGTTCTGAATAAAATCCAAGAAAAATGTGTGGTTTTATTGCTATTAATTCATGATAATTATTAATATCAAAATAGTACATCCTAGGATTTTCTGTTTTTTCCATGATAATAGATCCTCTATTTTCATTCTCCTAAATTGGATAAAGATCATTGTAGGGGACCATTTCCTTTTTAAGAACTACATGTGACTTGATTACTTCCCACACATGATACATAGGGACACCAAAACTCCCTATTGTGTACCCTTTAATAATGTCAAAAAACATATATATAATTACATATCCCTACAAATGATCTATATCTAGGCATCAAAATAATTCTATGAGAACAATATTTTTTTTAAATTCATGACCTATTTGTATATATAGTGGATGGTTTCTCTATTAAGGATTATCATTACCCATTCTCTTACATATGTTTCAAAAATGTGCATGGAATATTTTCACTAATAACTATGTTTACAATTATTCTAGTCTATATAGGATACATAGTGATGTTATGATTTTGTAACAAGGTCCAAATCCCTATCATTAAAAAAATGATAAGATTTTTTACTCCCCTGAATATATTATAGGTCTATGCAGGGGAAGGTGTCTCAATTTTTATAATAGATTTATCTTTATAAAAAAATATCTTATGATATTTTCCCATTTCACCTTGGACATGTTTTCCTCCACCACATCATTTAATTTCAACCCACAGGATGAAAATCCATTTATCTCTCCTGTAAATGACCTAAATATGTGTGGTGGATGTTTCTCTTCAAGAACTAACCATAAAATGATTCACATTGTTAAGGGATATGTAGTGTTTCTTTGATCTCTTATCCCTAGCCCAACCAAAAATCTCTAAAACATCTTCCACATACCTTAGTGTTTGAACATTTTTCCCAGTAATCCATTTCCCTGATGAACATTACCAAATGTATGTATAATGTTTTTCCCTATACATGAACCAGTTCTTTTTTAGAGTCTTTAACATGGGTTTTATCGTACTTAAACCTATAAAATAATATTATTTACCCTATGTTTATGGTTCTCCAACTTCATTCACACTTAGTGGATATAGAAAGAATTATTCTCCCCAAAATATTATTTCTCAAAATGACCATAACTCAGACTATCTTAGAGGTTTCGTATGATTACCTCATGGCTAATGTCATGAATATATTTGGGATATGTCAAATTTCTACAATTCATGGACATAGAAAAATTATAATTCATCATGTCATAGAGGCCTAAATTTATTATATAAGTGTCAAATATAAGTAAGGTTTATTTTTACATGAGTTAGATCTAATCATAGGGTTAATAGAATATGGTTATTTACCAACAATTTTATATCTGAATTAAAATTTACTTGGTATTCAAGTTCATGCTGACCAATGAATGATATCATTAAAGATACATCACATACTTTTCATGTCATCTCAAAATGTTTTGATTAGATGATTTTAATATATAAAATTTTGTGCTAATTATGTTTTGATAAACTAAATAGAATAAGGTCTTGATTTCATGAAATTAAACAACAAAACCCCAGTTTCATTGTCTTATGACCTTAAGCTATATGGTAGTTTCATCATCATTACAAGGTGAAAACTCATACATACCATCATCCATTATCAATACTTATTAAATAACCATAATATCTTTACCATGGACAACAAAGATTCAGGGTGGTACCATCATATTTATGGGAACCAAGATCAATAAACTACAAATAATTTCATGAGTTTCATGGAATATTGAAATTCTCCCATTTCTATTGGGAATGAATGTTTCTATCTCTATGGTACCCTCTACTAAAATACTAATACAAGCCATTGATAGTGGCATATGATCTAGTGGAATATTATTTAGATTACTCATTTCATTTAAAAGGTTCTACTAATCCTACTGATCCCTGAATTTTTTAATAAAGTTCATCACCTTAATTTGATTTACAACCATTCCTTGCATACATGTCTGATACCATTAATCATGATATGATAATATTCATCCATGACTTATAGTGTTTTTCATGCACTATTTAAAAGGATATTGGAGTGTTCTCAGCCTCAGGATCCTTGATTATATTTTCCTTTCACACATATACCTCATAATATCTCAATTTTCTCTAACCATAAAATTTGTGAACTTTTTTTCAAATATGTAAATCTTAAATTCCTTCCCCTAATGAAAAAAATGTATGACCCATGATAGCTGGTGAAAATAACACTAGACATTTCATAATAAAAAAAATGAAAATGGATATCTTGGTAATACTCATGTATTAACTCACTAATATATTCATCTTTTAAGCTTAGGAAAAAAGTTAGATAAAAAATAAAATATTAATAAATCTCATAGGGTTTTCCCCATTACCCTAAAAAAATTCATATCCATTCCCACTACACACTTCTATTATAGCATAAAGTTCTAACACCAACTTATTACATTGCATCACGTTGATAACTTGTTTAGTAAAACATGAAGACAAAACTTTATGGGAGATATAACCCTCCTCGAGAATTATTCTCTTCATAATGTACTCCATTACTTAAGTGTTTGAACCACCGTAGAAGTTTCATGGCACCTGTAATGGAGTGTATTCATTTTCAATGAACCCCTTTCATGAGTATTCATGCCTTCCCATGGTTGCGACATATGATCCCTAGCCCTATCAACCTGATGTGTACATTCTATGAACACAGTTCCTCCAATCTATCTGAGCCATAAAAATAATTCAACGGATCTTTTTATCTCAGAGTGATTCATGAGTACCCATGAATATTTTACGTCATATAAATATCCTTAGTTAAAACTCTTTGAGTTGTGATTTACTCAATCTATGATCCAAATATTAATGTGGATTTTATATCCTCAATGTTATTTCCACATATACCATATAAATTAATAATGAAATGATATGGTACCTCATTCTTGGACCTTTTGTTGGTCCTTATCAGCTAACCCAAAACCGCATGATATATTGGTCTAGGCTTTAGAAACATAAACTAAACACCCACTTTTTTGAGGTATCCTTTTCCAACAATTGGCCCATCACACATCAATAGTTTTTCCTGACATTTTCTGTATGAACTATCTCCCAAGGATCCATAACCGTCCTTATATAGACTTCTATCTATAAAATACATTATTTATTAAGTGTTTGAATTCCTTTTAAATATTCTATATCACCTAGTAAAGAGTGTACCTGTCTTTAATAGAATCCCCATTTTTTTATTTTTTCCTAATGGAATATGCATACGATCTGATAAAATATAATCTAGACAATAGTTTTCTTTTTAAAACGACCCTTTGATCCCTATGATCCCTAAAAAATTACAATGGAACTCATAACCCTTGTGGGACTAAAAATCATCCATGAAATTATGTTCCGATTTCATAACCCTAATTATATCTTAATAATAAGTGAAGTTAATCATTCATAAAAAAATACATTTCTTACAAAATATTGTCTAAGATATTTGTCTTTAATCTACATTAGTATATGGGTTAAGAAATAAGACCATCAAATAAAATTATATATTGGACCATACAATATGATGACAAAATATAATAATAGATGATATGAGAATATTGAAGATAAAATAGAAAACAGAAGTTCTAAGCTATATGATATTAAATTATAGTAGCATATTGGTCCAATATATATGAAAATAAACTATAGAAATTGAAGGCCCAAAAAATATGACCCTAAACTACAAAAACATAAGGTCCATGATATATGAACATAAAATATAGTAGTAAGATCTCCATGTTATTTGAACTTAAAACTATATTAGTTTTAGGGTAAAGATATTTGACCACAAACATTAGATATATTGGCATGACATGGATGGCCCTAAACTATCTTTTTAATGTTATAAAATACAAATTAAACTGATAACATATAATGTTCAGTATGGGAAATATTCATGTATATACTCTCTAGACATTCATATTGTGTGATCATAGAAAAATACACTGTATTGAAGAAAAAAGATACTAAAAAATCATTGGTAGAAAACCTATAAATGCATAGAAAATCAAAATTCAAGTATATTATTCATAATCCTTCTTTATCGGATGCTCTTGAAAAAGTAATGGATATAAAAAAAGGGGCATGAAACTTATTCTATAGAAAACAAAAAAAAATTGTAGTCTATGAAAAAGCCAAGTCCCTGCCTTCTAAGACTTTATTATTGAAGCATTATAAAAGGTAAGTGTAAAAAATATTATACATAAAACATGATAGGTTTAAAACTTAGAATGGTTGGAATAAGAAAAATTAATATATATTCCAACTAAGCCTTCCATATGAGACTCTTAGGAAAAATTAATGGAAATAAATAAAGACACAAAAATATTTTTGAGCCAACCATATATCCATGGAAACAATCATGATTTGATATATATACCCCTAGAATAGAAAAAAGGTAAAATACTATTTTTATATGAAATTTTAACTAGAGTAATCCCTTTGAACTAGATGAATCCTAATGGAATGAGCCTAATATAAAGAAAATGGAATTTATACCATTGTTCATCTGTGATCCATTATATAAAGGAATCCATTACTACTAAAGAATTTGAGTTTAGAATTAGTTTCAAATAATATTGTGGAAAATCATGAAAATTTTGAAATATATACAATACAAAGTCATCAGGAAATCATTAATATGGTGAAAAAGTTATAGAAATAAAAAATCATATAATAAAAAGGATCCAAGTACAAAAAATTATAAAAGGTTTGAGGAATCTCTACAACATAAATTCTCTCCAATAATTCCCAAAAAAAGTTGCACCCAAAAATTGGAGATCACATGGAGAATAAAACACACACAAATTGATCATAGAAAATTTTTTATGCAATGTTTTTCAGATTATTAGGGCCTGATTAGAGATATAAAATAGATGATGTCACGACCCATCCTAGTGGGGCTGCATCGTGACTCCCCAAGCCACCCTCCAAAAGTCCAGGGGTTGGTGACTAGCACCGAGTAGGCATATTACTACATGGGAGGCATTTCCTAAGAACTTGTACACACGCACACATCTCCAAGGCCACAAATTCTAAAATGTAAAAAAACAATAAGGAACAAAAATGCATGCATACAACTAAACTCAACCAACTGAGTGCGACAGAAATTAAGTACTGAATGTAGACTGGCCAGAATACAAACTAAAAAAAAACAAGAGTCTGAAAAACTAAAAAGTACAACTTGTAAGCACAAGAGGTACTAGGACTGTTTCTCATAGCCAAAGTAACACCTCGCCTTGAAGGGAACTCAGAAATCTCGGTCCTATCCTGGTCTGCCTTGGACTGTGTCAAAAGGCTGCTTGTCTGCACAAGACATGACACGTGTGGGCAAAGCCCGTGCAGGGGTGAGTATAAAAATACTCAGCAGAGGACCCTGAGAAACACATAGAAAGTACACAAAGGAAAGTCATAGTTATCTATACATAGTATATGTCTATTGAACATATAATAAGAGATCAAAATCTAGATATACTCAAAACCTAGACCAGTGGTATAGAGGAAAGTCACACAACCGCATACCCTGCTGTCAGTTCGAAGATTTCCACGAACTACTCATTACGGGTGGACACACTCCACGAGTCCGGTAGCTCTGACGATGTCCGTTGGAGAGTACTATTCATTCAGAAACATCACGAGAGATAGATACACTCATTATGGGAGACACACTCCAGAGTGGAAAGATCACGGTAGATAGAAGCACTCATTACAGGAGACACACTCTTTAGTGGGAAAGATCACGATACACCGATGAGGATCACTGGTAGGGCCGTAGAAGATACTGTGACTCATCCAGATTCACCAGCTAGGTGATTCATCAGCTAGGTAGAGGATTAACGCCTGGTACAGTTGGTCACATTGATGCCTAACTCTACCTAGGGTCAGGAATGGATAGAGGATCTTGTTTAGGGCCTCTTAGAGGGATTCCGACTCTATCATAGAAAGTCCCGCTGAAGGAATCACACTCCTGTAGAAGGAAATGATGTCTGACCTGTAACTTCTTGGTTTCGGAAGCCAACCAGAGGCGCCCGATACCCGGTTGGTCACGTGGCCTCAAGCGTATTTCCCAGAATTCCAGAGGCTGGCGACTAGCAGCGAGGGCCTTGGGTGTGATCGTGGGGAAACTATGCCCTCATTGGCAGAGTACACAGCGGAAGCAAATAAACATGCAATAACGAAAGCAGTAAATAACAAACAATAATTAACAGCGGAAGACTAAATCAGAAAACCACTGGAGCACATATGTATATATATGAAATTATGCATGATACATATCTAGGAAAGCAGCCAAACAAGTCACAATGCTAAAAAATACAATAGTACCAAAACAAGTACAAAAGAAAGTAAACAACCCCTCAACATCGCAAGCCAAAGCTTGGTCCCATGATCTCATGCTCCAAAGCATTCAAGTACCAAAAGTCGAAGGGAAATTCTCCTTGTCTATACCTGCAACAAAATAGTCTGTTTGGGCCCAAAAGCATGACCCAAATAGGGTGTGAGACTAAATCCTAGTAGAAAACCACCCAAAGATCTTTGCCTAATAGTCAGTGAGTATATGGAAGGTAATAGTACAATAAGCAGTAAATAGTAGCAGCAACAACAGGCAGTAATCAGTACAAAGTAAACATGATGATATACAACAGTGCTCAATCCATAGAACAATGAGGAGTAGTGAAGAAACATCTAACACAAATAGGAAACCCTCTGGGAAGTACTCACATCCATCCCCTCTAGTCCTATCAAAGAAGTACCACAACCCTCTAGGCAGTACACTCAGCCTAACCCCTCTAGTTTGGTCATATGAGTTTATAAGACTCTACGGGGAAACTCCATTGGTCAATTCCCTTTATAGTCTAGGGTAGTCAGGGACTCTCTAAGGAAGATCACGTGGTCTAAACCTATTGGACCCAAGGTCTAGAGACTCTCTGAGGAAGCACACTCGGTCAGTCCTCCTATAGCCTCAGGTATAACCTAGACTCTCTAAGGAAGCTCACTCGGTCAATTCCTCCTCTAGTATGGGAAGGTTTTAAAGACATTAAAACACGGTAAAGAATCTTTGAGGAATCTCACTCAGTCTACCCTCTTGTAGTCTATAATAACTAAGAATATCTGGGAAGTTCACTCGGTATATCCCTTGTAGTCTATAATGTCCAAGACTCTCTGAGGAAGCTTACTCGGTCTATCCCCGTATAGTCTATAATGTCCAAGACTCTATGGAAAACTCACTCGGTCTATCCCTGATAGTATATAGCACTGGGATCTCACGGTCCCATGCCATTCAGTGTATATTAATGCTATAAAGCTAGAGTACACCTATAGAGCTACTTGGCTAACCAAAGTACACCTATAGATCTACTTGGCTAAACAGTCTACAAAGCAACATGCATGTTAACAACATCATTCCATCCTTCAATCACAAGGCATGGAAACAGGTACAACGTCCAAAGGCTTAAGAAACCCAACTGATGCAACAAGAACATAGCATGGGAAAAACATCCAAGCATGACAATTATCCACAAAAACGATCAATTTACCTCTACACAAGCATGCAAGCAAGGCCGAAATAACCACAAGCGCAAAAAGGTAAACACACAATACCTCGTTCACTGGTACTGGTGGAATTTGCACATAAAACTCAAAGACATCGAAAGGTAAGGCACAAACCACCTACCTCAATCCTAGGAGATCAATATACTTGAAACAAGAGGCTTGATTCTCTTTAGAACAACATAGATCTATGAAAACACACAAAACATTCAACCCACGATAACTAAAGAAAGAGGAGGAATTGGCAAACAAGGCCCTAGGAGAAGGAAGAACACACCGCTGCGGTTCCAACTCAATCGACGACGGTCGCTTCAGAGAACGGATGGAGGAACGGGGGATCGGAGATGTTCCATGGCCGTACGAGTTCTCTCGGATGAAAAACCTGAAGAAAAAGCAAGATCTGTCCGTCAGGCGTTACCCCGGTCTGTTAAATGAAAAAAGAAATTACACGGTGTGAACTTATTGAGTACACGACGTGTTCTCTACTATTCCGTACTCCACATTAAGCGGACTCCACTTCACCCCTACACACTGTGTGTGTGGCCCGGACAAGGCCAGTACACAGACTGCCGTGGCAAGGGAGTACACGACGTTTACTCATAAAGTAGATGGCATGTACTTCAAAAATTTCCAGAAACTCATCTTTTCTCAAAAACGACCAGAAAAGAAAAAACATACATGAAAAGAAGATACGGATTCTTAAAAAATTCCCCCCTTAAAAAAATTATTTCATGAATTTCCCTAGCGAGGCATAGAAGAAGAATCCCTGAACAGCTCCAGCCACTGCGATCATACATCAGCCTCCCTCTCCCAAGTCTCGTCCTGCACTTGCCCGTGATGCCATAACACCCGCACTAGAGGAATAGACTAGCCATAGAGAACCTTCGTACTGTGATCAAAAATCTGGATGGGATGATCCTCAAACGATGAATCTGCTTCAAGATCAACCTCCTCAGTTTGAAAGACATGAGCCAGGTCTGAAAAATAACATCGGAGCTGAGAAATGTGGAAGACGTCGGGCATAGCCCGGTACCTCTAAGGTAACTGCAACTGATAGGCTACCGACCCAACTCTCTCCAACACCGCAAACGGACCGACGTACCGTGGTGAAATATTACCCTATCTCCAGATCCTCTCGCATCCCAACCTCGGTGCAACATGCAGGAAAACCTGATCCTCGACCTCGAACTCTATAGGTCATCTCCGCTGATCATCATAAGACTTTTGCCGAGACTATGCTGTAACCATCCTCTTCTGAATAAAATCTATCTTCTCTAAGGTCTCCTGAACAAGACGAGGTCCCGGCAAAGCTGCCTCTCCTGCCTCCAGCCAGCATAAAGGTGATCGACATGGCCTACCGTACAAATCCTCGTAAGGTTCCATCATTGCCTGAATACTATTATTACAGGAAAACTTCACAAGAGGTATATGCCTCTCCCTAGAACCGCCAAAGTCCAAAAATGAAAGCTCGTAGAATATCCTCAAGCACCTGGATTGTACGCTCGGACTGGCCATCAGTCTGGGGATGGTATATTGTACTCAAAATTACCTATATACCCAAAGCCTTTAGAAGTCTCTCCCAAAACTGAGAAGTAAAGCATGAATCCCTATCTGAAACAATGGAGTGTGGAACTCCATGTCAACGTACAATCTCTCGAATGTACAAACATCTCAGCTCATTAACACTGAAGGTCTCCTTGATTGGAAAGAAGTGAGAAACCTTTGTAAGCCTGTCAACGACAACCCAAACAGCATCACTCCCTTGAGGTGACCTCAAAAACCCGGTCATGAAGTCCATCGCTACATTTTTCCACTTCCACTCGGGAATGGGTAACTGCTGTAAAATCCCTGATGGTCGCTGATGCTCCACTTTCACCTGCTGACAAGTAGAACATCTCATGACAAAACCCGAAACATCTCTCTTCATACCTGGCCACCAGTACTGGTGGTGTAGATCACAATAAATCTTGGTGACGCCAGGATGAACTACCTAAACTGAGGAATGAAAACCCCGCATCAGCTCCTCATGTATGTCTGCTGGCACCCATACGCGTCCCTGGAAATGAAATATCTTATCCTATACCCTTTTCTATCCGCGAAGAGGGTCCTCTCCTGACACACTCTCCCGCAGAACTAAGCCTTCTGAGTCTGACAACTTCCTCATCCATACCCGATCAAGAAGAGTAGAGGTAATAGCTACAGAGGATAGAAAAGTATGTCCCTGTCTATTGTGCACCTCCAAGTGCATCTCAGAGAATAGACCCATAAGCTTATACTCACTGCTGGCCTCTTGAACTGCCTGAATCTATGTTCTCCTTCTCAACGCATCAGCCACTGCATTGCCCTTTCCCGATGTATAGGCATGCTCAAAGTCGAAGGACTAAAGATACTCGTCCCACCTACGCTGTCTCGGATTCAGATCTTGCTGAGTGACGATTTACTTGAGACTCTTGTGGTCAGTGAAAACCAAAAAGTGCTCCCCCAGAAGGTAGTGTCTCCAACAACGTAAGGAATGAACAATAGATCCCAACTCCAGATCGCGCGTCGGGTAGTTCCTCTCATGTGGCCTCAACTGCCGAGACCTGTATGCAACGACTCCATCTCCCTGCATAAGCAAAACTCCCAATCTGATACCTGAATCATCACAATAGACAGTGTAGATCTTGAATGGCTCTGGAAATACTAGTATCTGTTCTAAAGTCAACCTCCCCTTCATCTCCTGAAAGGATGACTCATAAGATTCTAACCATAAAAACTTTTCCCCTCTCTTGGTCAGACCTGTCAGTGGTGCTACAAGGCATGAAATGTCCTATATGAAATGCATGTAGTATCTAGCCAGCCCTAGAAAACTCCATACCTCAAGGACATTCGTCAGCTGCTCCTAGGAAACTACAGTTTTCACTTTCTCTGGGTCCACTGATACTCTTGTCTCTGAGATAACATGACACAGAAAGTGAATCTGATCGATCCAAAATTGGCATTTCGAGAGCATATCATATAATTGATTCTCGATCAATGCACTCACAATGATCTCAAGATGGGTAGCATAATCATTTCGAGTGTGAGAGTACACCAAGATATCGTCCACGAAGACCACCATGAATGAGTCCAAGTACGGATGGAACACTCGGTTTATCAGTGCCAAAACAACTGCTGGCACATTCGTGAGACCGAATGGCATGAACGTATACTCGTATAGACCATACCTTCTCTTGAATACTATAAGAGTTATATCTGATGGTCTAACACGCAACTGATGATAACCGGAACTCAAATCAAACTTCGAGAACACCCGAGCTCTTTGAAGCTGGTCAAAAAGGTCATCAATCCTCAGCAAGGGATATTGGTTCTTGACCGTCAACTGGTTCAGCTTCCGATAATCCACACAAAGCCGATGCGTGTCGTTTTCTTTCTTCGCAAACAGGATAGGAGAACCCCAAGGGGAAGTACTGGGTCAGATGAAACCCCTTTCTTGCAACTCCTCCACCTGCTTCTTAAGCTCCTATAACTCAGGTGTAGCCATCCTATAAGGAGGAATGGACATTGGTGACCCTCCAGGCATGAGGTCAATAAAGAATAATAACTCATGCTCTGGAGGCAAACCAGAAAAGTACTCTGGGAAGACATCCCTGAAACGATCCACCATTGGAGGAAAATATAACTATGAGGTAACCTGGTCATCCAGATAAATACTGGAAATCTGGGCTGAAAATCCCCCTATCCCATGATGCTCTAGTCCAAATCTACCCGCCTGGACATCCCACTCACCTCTATAAAGAAAAGACCTGCCCTCTGGTGATACAAAACTCACCCTATAGTGATAGCAATCGACGACTGCCTGGAAGGGAACTAACCAGTCCATACCGAGAATAATTTCATAGCCCGTCATCTCTAGGACATAGAGGTCCCATAAGAAAAGAAATCATGAAACCTCAATAGGGAACTCTCTGCACTGGTGTACACTAGATTTCCTCATTCCCAATGGCGTGTCCAGAGTCAACACGTCGGCAGACGAAAATATACAGAGCACAAGGCTCTCCACAACAGTAACAGAGATAAAACTATGCGAAGCAACAGTATCGAAAAGGGCTAAAGATAAAACTGAGGCTACTAAAATCGTACCTCGAACTGTAGAAGGTCCAGGTTCCTGCTTCTAATGGGTCTGCTCCGCATCAGAGGTCTGGCCTGTACCACAGCCCTGCACCCTTGGCTGACCACTCTGAGCTGATCCACTCTGTTGTCACTGGTAACCTCGTGACTGGCCACCACGACCACTACCTCCACCTCGGCCCAAACATCCATAAGAACTCTAGTTCCCAGACTGGTGAGAAACTGGTGAAGCATCTCCTAAACGTGGGGTCATAGAAGAACCCCTACCACCAGCTAAAGGTGAGTAGATCTGACAAAAGCGCTGAAGATGTCCCATCTTTCCGCAAGATCGGCACTCCATCAGATCTCTCTTACACTTTGGCCTAGTATGACCACTCCTACCACACTGGTAGCATAAAGCCTGGCTTCCAGAAGATACATCCCGCCTGCTCTGATCTCCTCGAGAAGACTCTCTGTAGTGATTCCTACTATCCATTAGAGGAATACCAGCTCTGGATTTTGAACTGCCCCGGCTCACTACTCTAGAATCTCTCAGGTTGCGCTCAATGATCAATGCCTGGTTGATGATAGAGGATATCAATGTAAACCTGAATATATTCACCTGGGAACGGATATCTTGCCTAAGAACGTCCTCGAACTTCCTAGCAAGGAACAACTCATCACCTTCTGGGATCGGTGTGAAGCGCTGCAGCTCGGTAAAGCAAGACGTGTACTCCATGACAGAAAGAGTACCCTGCTGCAGACTCATAAACTCCCGGGCTCGATTGGCCCTCAAGGTCTCTGGGTAAAAGTAGGAATAGAAGGTGCGGAGAAATTCCTCCCAAGACATACTCTGCAGGCGCCCTAACTGCGAGATCACCTCCCAACACCTTTTGGCAGTGTCTCGGAGAAGATAAGTATCCAGCTTTACCCTTTTCTTTGGGGGTATCTCCAAATTCTCAAAGATCTTCAGTGTGGCCTTTAACCACGACTCTACAGCCTAGGGTCCTCCATCCCCTGAGAAAGTAGGAGGATGCTGCTGCTGAAAGACCCGCATCAATTCGGCCATCGACGGGGTAGGAGGGGCGCTCCTGGAAAATTCTACATCATCCTCAGGAAATCATCCCTGAACTATGATTCGGTGCCTGCGATGGGTATGACTGCTGGTGCGAAGGCTGGAATAGCAGGAAGATCTACAGGAGGTCCCTGATCAGCCATATCCAGTGTCTAGTCACCATCTGGCAACTGACGTACAACTGGAGGACTTCTCGGCGGCATAGCTCTGAAAAGATCAAAGCACACCTTAGATCAGGATTATCAACGACTAAGAACACAAGAGTACGAAACGGAAACTAGAGAAGGAAACATTCAAGTTTACAAAACATGACTACACGGCGTGTATAAAAACTACACGGCGTGTTCACTAAAACCAAAGACATGGGCGTGTACTCCTTCCACATCTGGTTGTGTAACACCCCAACTACATGGCGTGTTATCCCCACACACGGTGTGTACTTGAACTCTATTACCATTTCAGAGTCTCTTTACACGGCTAACCCACATGGTCCTCTTAACCCTAGACTACACGGCGTGTTCTCTAAGAACATGGAATGTACTAGACAAGGTATCGACAACCCGTGTTGTTAGTTACATGGTCGGCTACATGGCTAACCCTTACATAGTGTGTTCCGAAAAAACATGGCGTGTATATGAAAAGATAACACCGACCCGTGTTGTTCGTGACATGACCGGGTACCTGGAACAATACTACATGGTGTGTTCCTTATCAACATGGCGTGTTCTACTCGAACTTCCCTGGCCCATGTTGTTAGTGACATGGCCGGGTACATGGCCCTATACTACAAGGCGTGCAACTACCGTACACGGCATGTTCCTAAAGAAATTTCCTCAACACCGTGTTCCTGCTCACACAGTCAATGACACCATCTGAAACTACACGGTGTGTAGTCATAAAGTACACGCCGTGTATTTTGAGTTTTTCTGGGTAGTAGCTCAAGAAACTGCACTGAAGCCCATAAAGATATAAAACAAAGCATGAAGGTGACAAATTCTAATCCGTGAGGGCCCATACTCCCCACGAACCAAAGCTTGGTATCCAATACAGTCATATATAAGGAAAAACAGGTCAATGATTCACCAATTTCCGATTCAAGAGGGCCAATAACACCTGAAGAACCAAAAGATGGTGTTCATTTAAGAAAATCACAATAAAAATAGTCCTCTATAAAACAACATAGATTCTATCAAAGTATCTATCCCAATAGTATGCATAATCTACACAAATTCAATCGTAACGACATGAAATCGCTAATGCACCCTAGATGGCATGACAAGAATGCATGGCATATGGTTTCTAACAAGTTCCTATAAGATGCATGAGATGACATACCCTCATATCATCGGGTTGCGATAGAAATAGAACCATTACAGCAACAACAATAACAACACAACTCATGTGAAACACTTTAGGTGAAATCATATCAACCGTAAAATCAAAAAACCAGAAAACTACAATAAACGAGGTAGTATAGATTTTCTCTATAAATGGGTTAGCTACTCCTGGGAATAGCTTATTACCAATTACCGAATCCATCCTATCCCTGGCTAAAGGCTTCAAACAGAAAATAAATAGAAAATAAATCCTCTGATACCACTTTGTAACATCCCAGTTTCGGATGCCACCCAAAGGCTCCCCATACCCGGTTGGTCACATGGACTCAAGCACATTTCCTCAAACATCAGAGGCTATCAACTAGCAGTGAGGGCCTTGGGTGTGATAGTGGGGAAACTATGCCCTCATTGGCAGAGTACACAACAGAAGCAAATAAATAGGCAATACCAGAAGCAGTAAATAACCAACAATTATAAACAGTGGAAGACTAAATCATCATAAAACTGGAGCACATATGTATATATATGAAATGATGCATGATAAATATCTGGGAAATCATCCAAACAAGTCACTATGCTGAAAAATACAATAGTACCAATAAAAGTACACCAGAAAGTAAACAACTCCTCAGCATTGCAAGCCAAATCTCTATCCAATGCTCTCCTGCTCCAAAGCAATCAAGTACCAGAAGTCGAAGGGCACTTTTCCTTGTCTATACCTACAACAACATAGTCCGTTTGGGCCCAAAATCATGACCCAAATAGGGTGTGAGACTGAATCACAGTAGGCAACCACACGAAGATCTGTGCCTAACAGTCAGTGAGTATATGGCAGGTAATAGTACAATAAGTAGTAAAAAGTAGCAGCAACAACATGCAGTAATCGTTAATAAGTAAACAAAATGATATAAAACAGTGATCAATCTATAGAACAATGAGCAGTGGTGAATAAATAACTAACAAAAATAGGAAACCCTCTGGGAAGTACTCACAGCCATCACATTTGGTCCTATCCAAGAAGTACCACAACCCTCTGGGCAGTACACTCAGCCTAACCCCTCTGGTTTGGTCATACGAATTTACATGAATCTCTGGGAAAGCTCACTCAGTAAATCCCCCTTATAGTCTAGGGTAGTCAGGGAATATCTGGGGAAGATCACATGGTCTAACCCTCTTGGAACCAAGGTCTAGAGACTATCTGAGGAAGCTCACTTGGCCAATTCCTCCTCTAGTCTATGATGGTTTTAAAGACATTCAAACAAGGTAAAGACTCTCTGAGGAAGCTCACTCGGTCTACCTTATGGTAGTATATAATAACTATGAATCTCTGGGAAGCTCACTCAGTCTGTCCCCTATAGTCTATAATGTCCAAGACTCTCTGAGGAAGCTCACTCGGTCTATCCCGATATAGTCTATAATGTCCAAGACTCTCTGGGAAGCTCACTTGGTCTATACCTTATAGTCTATAGCACTGGGTTCTCACGGTCTCGTGCCATTCAGTGCATATTAATGCTATAAGGTTAGAGTACACCTATAGAGATACTTGGCTAACCAAAGTACACCAATAGAGCTACTTGGCTAAACTGTCTATAGAGCAACATTCATGTTAACAACATCATTCCATCCTACAATAACAAGGTATGGAAACAGGTACAACGTCCAAAGACTTAAAAACCCAATGGATGCAACAAGAACAAATCATGGGGAAAACATCCAAGAATGACAATTATCCAAAAACATGATCAATTTACCTCTACACAAGCATGCAAGAAAGGAAGGAATAACCACAAGGGGAAAAAGGTAAACACACTATACCCCATTCACTGGTATTGGTGGAATTTGCACCTAAAACTCAAAGACATCGAAAGGTAAGGCACAAACCACCTACCTCGATCCTAGGAGATCGATATACTTGAGCCAAGAGGATTGATTCTCCTAATAATGATGTAGATCTATGAAAATGTACAAAACATTCAACCCACGATAACTTAAGAAAGAGGAGGAATTGGAAAACAAGGCTCTAGGAGGAGGAAGAATTCACTTCTGCGGTTCCAATGCAATCTACGGTGGTCGATTTAGAGAACGTACGGAGGAACGGGGGCTCGGAGAAGTTTCGTGGCCGTATGAGTTCTCTCGGATGAAAAACCTGAAGAAGAAGCAAGTTTTGTCTCTCAGGCGCGACCCTGGTCCATTAAATGAAAAAAAAGAAATTACACGGCATGTAATTCCTGAGTACACGGCGTGTACTCTACTTTTCCGCACTCCGCTTTAAGTGTCCTCTACTTCCCCCCTAAACATTGTGTGTGTGGCCCAGACACGACCAGCACACGACCTAGTGCAGTAAGGGAGTACACGGTGTGTACTCATAAAGTACACACCGTGCACTTCAAAAATTTCCAGAAACTCCACTTTTCTCAAAAATGACCAGAAAAGGAAAAACATACCTGAAACGAAGATCCTAGTTCTTACATTACATTCAGGGGAACGGGAAGAAGGGTCACTAACCCAAACAAAATATTTCCAAGATATGTTGAACAAGAGGACCATGCCATTTTCCAAAAAGTACACGACATGTAGAAAAGTTACATGCCATGTTGTCTGACCCCGTGTACTGCCTGTGTACAACAGCCCGTGTCGTAAGGATGATCATGTAGAAAAGTCAGTACATTTCATTTATTACGGTGTATTTTTCATGTCCAAGTGATTGGGGTTGGCTCCGTGAATACTCGCCATGTGCCCGTACACGGTCATCAACCCGTGTACTCCAACCCATGTAATCGGTACACAGGGTGACCCACATTACTGCCCTCGCCTGGCCATGTGATGGAGTACATTCCGTTTAGTCCATCCCGTGTCTGTGTATCCCCTGGATAAATTTCGAGTCCCACGTAGTTTCCTCTTCCATGCTGCGTAGAGAGTACACGTCGTGTTGTTTGAAGCTGTTTAGTCCATCCTGTGTCCATGTACTTCCCAAAATACATGTCGAGCTTCGGGGAAAGTCCAACATGTCGTGTGAACAGGGTCACACGCCGTGTGATTCCTCTCTGACCCCCAAAACCCTAGCCACCACTTCCAGTACTACACGTTGTGATATTCGTAAGTACACGCCGTGTATTCTGGAAATTTCCAAAAATGCGAACCTCTGCCGTCGCGCCTCCGGTGGTGCCTCATTCGTCGATCCGGTCATTTGATCACCATGGAAAACCCATGTTTTGGTTGCCCCGATGCCACAAAGCTTCTTCTGGTGTTTTCAATCCTCTAATCAGCTCCAAAAACATGTTTTGATCCACCCGCATGAAGAACACTCGAACAACAACCTCTTCCAATCCAAGCCGATTCATCTATCGTCATGGTCATCACACCTCTTTAGAGTCGTTGAAATGTTGGATCTTAAGTTTTGGATCATTGTGTTGCGAGACTGGTGTGCAACGATCTGCTGTTCGTCCCCCCATGAAGAATGCGAAGAACGCGCGAGAAGGAAAGGGGGAATGAAAAGAATCCAGTAAAACCAAATTGAGGAACGAAACTCCACCGTTGTTCATCACGGAATTTATACGATCATGTTAGTAGGATTAAATGAAGTAGAAATCAACAACAATAACCATGGATTAATTCCCCGAAATCATCCCCTCAAAACCCCTCCATCAAAAACGTAGGAATCCACAGATCATCATGTTCGTGGTTGATCTGGGTCCGTCGTTTAATTTCAAAAATGGGGAAAGAAGAATAAAAAATAACAACCCCTAACTTTTAACAAAGGACCAGACGTTGACGAAAGGGTCACGCTACCATCTTCATCGAGATCCTTTGACTTTGTTGGTGCATCGATTCATAGCCTTGATTCATCGTCATTCGTCACCGAGAGTTTTCTCCCAGACTCCATGGAATCTCTAGAGTTTTCTCCCAATCCTTGAAAATGAGGAACATCCCAAAAAAGGGGACACATGTTTGGAATTCCACTACGCTGCGGCATTAATGGGTCAGTGTTGATTTTTTTGAGTCATTATGATATGCCATTTAATATTGAAACAACTCCCCTATCGCTACACTGCAGTAGATGTTTCCACAAAATAAAATAAAATAACTTGGTGAATTTATTTTATTTTTATTTTACTAAAAACATCCGAAAATTAACATTTTCCCTCGACCTGCGTCGGTCGAGGTTAGACCTCATTCTTAGGTAAATTCGCTATCCCGAACGCAACAGTGCCCTCAAATTTTTAATCCGGGCATCCGTTTGGAAACTACCACAACTGTGCAAAATTGCCGACTCACATAACTTAAAAAACATTCAAACAACAATTCTGGGATCACTAGGCCTCAGAATGATGTACCGTCTCTTCTCTTGGTCTCATAATAATTTTATATAATATTTAAAAACAATACATTGAAAATATGAGACATTACATTCTCCCACCTTGGGGCTTTCCATCCTCGAAAAGCCAAAACACGACTACTCAAAAAGATGTGGGTACTGGGCACAGATTTGAGCCTCCCTCTCCCACATTCTCTCTTGATGATTCACGTTCTACCACTGAACATGCACCAAGGGAATTGATTGCCCATGAAGGATCCTCTCATGCTGATCCTCGATCTCTACTAGGTACTCAGCAAAGGTCACTCTGTCATCTGTCAGCATAAGACTTCTCCCGGCTCTGTGCAGTCTTCATCCACTCCCGGATGATCTGCACCTTCTCGGTGGTAACTCAATCCAACTCTGGACCCATGAGAACTGACTCTCTGGGGTCGGTCCAGTAAAGATGTGACTGGCCGGGTCGTCCATACAAATCCTCTAACGGTTCCATACCAATGGTGGAGTGGTAGCTGTTATTGTATGCAAACTCCATCAGTGGTAGGTGGTACTCCCAACTACGACCAAAGTCCAACATACAAGCTCATAACATATCCTCCAGAACTTGAATGATCCCCTCCGTCTTACCATCAGTCTGGGGATGGAACATCGTGGTCAAGTGTAGCTGAGTACCAAAGGCCTCTTGTAATCCCTTCAACAACTAGGATGTAAAGTGGACGTCTCGGTCTGAGATTATCGTCGAAGGGACACCATGAAGCAGAACTATATCCTGCACATAGAGGCGTCCCAAGCTCTCTACGTAACTCTGCTCCCAAATAGCTAAGAAGTGGTCCGACATGGTGAGTCGGTCAATGATCACCCAAATGGAATCATGCTCGTTTTGCATCCATGGTAAGTCTGTCACGAATTCCATTGATATTCCATCCCACTTCCACTCTGGAAATTTCAGGGGGTGAGCTAATCCCGGTGGAACCTGGTGCTCAGCCTTCACCTGCTGGCATGTAAGTCATTGAGAAATGAACTCTGCTACTACCTTCTTCATGCCTGACCACTAGAACTGTCATCGGAGATCCTGGTACATCTTTGCCACTCCAAGATGTACCGCCAAGGGGGATGCATGAAACTCCCTCAAGACCTACTCATGCAACACTACTGGTATAATAGTGTATCCTATGAAAAGATGTATGTGCTTCCCACCTTGAGAATATTCATCAGGAGCTGGTATTAGAGATAATTGAGCACGTAAATCCACACAGTCGACATCTCCTAGCTGCACCTCCCTAACCCGCTGTAAGAGTGGTGGGGCGAAAACCATCGATTGTAGGTAAGCTGTATCCTCTCTGTCTATGAGGGATAACTGCAACGCATCTAACTGCTCTATCACCTCACTCAAAAGCTACAATCTCGACCTTATGCTAATAGCATCCTCCACCGTGTTCCCCTTCCCAAGAGTATAGATGCTCTTGAAGTCATAGTCCTAGAAGAACTCTAGCCAATGCCTCTGCCTCAGATTCAGATCCTTCTTGAAATATATGTACTTGAGGTTCTTGTGGTCAGAGTAGATGATAAACCGCTCACCCATAAGGTAGGGTCACCAAATCTTCAATGTGAAGACTACCAGAACCAACTCGAGATCATGGGTCGCATAGTTCTGCTCATGTGGCCTAAGCTGGCATGAACCATAAGAAATCACTGCCTGTCTCTGCATAAGGATGAAGCAAAGCCCAATCCCATATGTGTTGCAGAAAACTACGTCCTCGACACCCTCCTCCGATAATCTCAGGATTGGGGTGCTCTTCATACTCTGTCTCAGCTGCTCGAAAGCCTGCTGGAACTTCTCCATCCACATGAAGGGTTTCCATTTCCTATTCAAGGATACCATCAGTGCTGAAATTTGGGAGAAATCAGGGATGAATCTCCAGTAATACCCTTCCAACCCAAGGAAGCTTCACACCTCTGTCATGATCTAAGGAGGCTCCTATGCTAACACTACCTCCACCTAGGCTGGGTCCCTGGCTACTCCATCTACTAAGATGACATGTCCCAAAAAGTGGACCTCAGGAATCCAGAACAGGCACTTTGAGAGCTTCCTAGAAATCTGGCGCTCTTGGAGTACATCTAAAACTATCTGCAGGTGCCTCACGTGCTCCTCCTTCGATGCCGAGTACACAAGGATTCCATCGATGAAGACCACCCTGAACCGGTCCAGGTATGGATGGAAGATCCACTTCATCAGTCCCATGAACATTGCAGTGGCGTTTGTCATGCCAAAAGGCATCACCAAGTACTCATAGTGGCCGTAGCGTCATCTGAAGGCCATCATCAGTATATCCTTGTCACGTACTCAGAACTGGGGATAACCTGATCTAAGGTCAACCTTATAGAACCATCATGCCCCTCTCAGCTGATCTAAGAGGTTGTCGATTCTCGATAGTGGATACTTATTCTTCACCGTCACCTAATTCAGGAGCCGTTAATAAACGCACAACCTCAAACTCCCATCTGCCTTCTTGGCATACAAGACTGGGTCCACCCAGGGTAAAATTATGGGTCTTACAAAACCCTTTCTCTGCAAATCGTCCAACTACACCCTCAACTCATGAAGCTCTACAGGGTCCAACCGATATGATAATGAGGAAATCGGTGTCGTCTCAGGGTGTAAGTCGATACAGAAGTCAATTTTCCGGCTGGGAGGTAATCCTAGAACATATTCGAGATATAATTCCTCATACTCCACCACTACTGCTGGGAACTGATAGCTCACAACATCTACTGCTCCATGGGTAAGGATATCCATCTAAGGAGTGATCTTCTACACCCTTCAATGCATGAGCCCATTCTATGCTGGTTGGTTATCCTTTTCTCCATCAAAGGAAAACCTCATTCCATCACGACGAACACACCACACTATTCGCCTAAGATAGTAAATATGGGAATGGACTGAAGATAACCAATCCATACCGAGAATGACTTCATAAGGCCTTGACGCTACCACCAAGAGGTTCCAACTGAAACTCTCGCCTCCAAGGGTAAAATCACACTATCTGCAAAGGTGTGTGATCGCAGAGTCTCCTCTCACAGGTGTCTCTATGAATAAGGATCGATTCAATGGTTCTACTGGAATCTCAAGGTTTCGCACAAGACATGTGGTGATGAAGGAATGACTAGAACCTATGTCTATAAGTATGGCGACTAAGGTTGAGAAGATTCATGTCATTCCTCGTATCATCCATGGAGCCCCTGGGTCGTACACCTCGACCGCATGCAGCTGTCCCCTCCCTTGTCCCCCAGCTCCCTGAGCCTATTGTGGACCTCCAGGGGTGGTGGTGGAAGTAGATGGAAGAGTCTTCCACCACCTGTAGCTCTCCCTACTCCTCTTCCACGTCCGCCGCCTGGCGGGTCTGACTGCTCAATTCTCTGCCTCTGCCTCAGTGGTCGATCCACGGCTTCCCTATCAGCAGCTCGACGGGTCAAACAATCTCTAGAGAGATGTCCCCTACAGTTGCATGTGTAGCATCGCTTCTCCCTAGGCTGACTGGATCCAGCCTTAGATCCCTGGACCGTCGAGCCTCTGTCTTGGGTCCTCCTATGACGTGTCTCACATCCTGACCCCTACGTCCAATGTCAGTTCCCTACTCCAGAGGTCTCTGCACCTGTCTACCTACTACTGACTGTCGTCGGCTGCCTCTGCTCCACCAAGAAGCTCTCGATCACCGAGGCCCACTCAAGCACTCTAGCATAGGTTGGAATACATAGAGGCATGACAGTAGCTCGGATGTCTCGTCGCAGACCTCACTCGAAGGTCCGAGCTCTGATGTACTGATCCATGACCATATCCATCTAGTACCTAGCGAGGTTGGTGAACCTCGATGAATAGTCATCTACCGTCAAACTGCCATGCTGGAGCTGAAGAAGCTCCTGGATGTATAAGACTCTTAGTGTAATCAGAGATAAATATTCCACGAAGAGTCGCTCAAACTCTGTCCATGAAAGATTCTCCACGTCGTGATTCTGTGTGGTCAGACTCCACCATTGTCCCACCGCACCCTGAAGAAGGCTCACCCCTAGGATCACCATTTGGTCTGCTAGTGTCCTCACTAGACTAAAAACTCTGGTCACTGCCTTGAGCTAGTCCTCAGCCGTCTGAGGGTAAGACTCACCTTAGAACCTGAGGGACTCTATCTCTGGAACTCATAGAGCGCGCTCAGCCTATGCTCCTCGTCGGTCAGCACTGCAGGTTCCACAGGCTGCTCCACTTGTGGTGGTATAACAGGTCTACCACCTGGTGGCAATTCTTGGGTAACTGGTCCCTTTATCGAAGCCTTGTCACTGAGGGGGTCATCCTCGTGATCGTGCTGCTACATTCTAGCAGGTATGCATCGCAGAGGCATCCTGTAAGGAGACAAGATATACCATGGTCAACGAGTATATCTGGATGGATGACACAAAGGACATGGAAAACACAACCCATTTCTATATGGTGCATATACCTTTCTTTTATGTCCCCACAACCAGTGTTTTCATGTACCGAGTCAACAATAAGTTATCAGAGTCCTGTTGTTTGGATACATCGGTCGTGGACCCAACACTAGAGTCTCTGGCCTTAATGTCGAGCTTGGAACACTGAAAACTATTGCCCCAACAAATCTCACAAACTCGTGGTCTTATGGTATAACCGACCACCTTTGATACCACTCTGTCACGACCCGTCTCAGTGGGGCCCATGTCGTGACTCCCCAAGCCCCTGGCCTATTGGAGGTGGGCTTGGGGAGTCACGGAGCGGGCCCCATTGGGAGGGGTCATGGATGATGATATAGTCTATATCCTTGTATTTCCTATACCATTTTTAGTGGATGAAAATCCTCGATTGAATAGGATAAGTCATGAATATCTTTTTGAGTGGCCTCAAGTAATAGAAAATATCTCTAAAAGATGGAATTTCATGGTAGTTTCGTGCTGGAATTGGGAATGACATTGTTTGTTTAATGTTTAAACATTCCATTCGGTTTCTAACGGGTTTTTTCGTAGAACCGGAAACATCCAATGATTCTATATCTATTTGGACCTACTTTCCAAAGGTAGGTGCTCATTAGTTGTGAACCGATGAGGCTTAAGAATTTGCATTGGCTGTGAGGATGGGAGGTCGGACTCATCACACCTTTTTGGGGGGAATTATTGTCTACTCCGAGACTCTCCTTAAAGATTTAAATTATGTTCATGTATCCTTATTAAATTACCAAGTATGAAAATAATGTTTTCCTTTAGATCTAACAATCAATGATTGATATGTATGAGATTTAGAGAGTCTTTTATATGTATTTGAGGTTCTTCATCGATAGAGAATCATCTATATTTGTTAGAGATTCTTATTCAATTGTATCCTTCAATACATTTTATAGAGATCTCTTGGTCATTATGATAACCAAACTGGTTTTAAATCCACTCAGTGAGGCACATGATGTTTATTATCGTTCAGAAGGACATGGATGATTTCAGAGTTGGGATCGTACCCACAGATGGTCTACCTACATATCCTTATTTATAAAAAGGAAATAGAAACCACGTTGTTCGAGTAAAGAAGTATGAAGTTTATGCATGATTTATGGTTCAAAGAAAGATGTCATAATTACTTTTACACTCTAAAATCACGTGAGTCATGCTCGGTGTGAGAAACTAGAGGTATGGGTAAAACCAGACAATTGTGCCATGAAAGATGTAATCATAAGAAATAATGTGGGGATTATGTATGTATGACTGCCCAAGTAGACAAGGATTGGGATTTATATCAGAGATGAAACCCGATAATAAGGCCCATAATGGTATATGTGATTTATGGAGATTTGGATACTTAACTTAGGAATTACTTCTGACAAGGATGCCATGATTAGAGGGGAATTATGATTGGGTTTTACTCTTGATAAGGAATCCCTAATCATAAGAAATTAAGAATGGTTAATAGAAATTCGGACTGGGGCTTATTCCTAAGAAGGAGGCCCAGGTTAAAGGACTTGGAATTTGGGGCTTACTCCTGAGAAGGAGGCCCAAATTTGGGAACTTGATGATTGAGGATTATTACTGAGAAGGAGGCCCAGGTGAAAGGGACTTGAGAACTGAGGCTTATTCTTGAGGAGGACGCCCAGGTTAAGGGGAATTATGACTGTGTCATACTCCTGAGAAGGAGGCCCAGTTTTAGGGAATTTGGAACTTGGGGATTACTCCTAAGGAGGATACCCATATTTGGGAACTTGGTGCTTACTCATAAAAAGGATACCCAAAAATTAAGGGAATTTGAAGACTAGGGCTTACTCCTGAAAAGGAGGCCCAGGTTAGGGGACTTGGGGATTACTCCTAAGAAAGATGCCCAAATTAAAGAAATTAAGACTGAGTCTTACTCCTGAGAAGGAGGCCCATATTAAAGATCCTCTCATCTTAAAATTATGAGGTTGAATGAGTGAAATCTCTATCCTTAGTGACTTAAAGATATGTAAATCACTAGGTTTTAAGAGATTTTCCACAGAATTCCTTTCAAATAAGCAAGCCAACAAAGGAACTACATGAAAAATGGATTTGAAGAGGGTTTTGAAGGCTAAGTCTTGAAGAGGAGAGGTGTATTTGAAGAAGAAAGTTGAATAGGTAGGAGGGGAACCCAAAAAGAAGTAGGCGCGTAGGTCCTATTGGGGTGCGCAGGTATTGGTCGCGTAGGTATACTTGTGATATACATAGGTACCTGTGCGATGGTCAACCCATAGGGTAATACTTGGTCGAGGCTTGGCTCAAGCCCTTAGTATTATCCCTAAAGAATTTTAAATGAGGGGCGCGTAGGTTATATTGAAGGGATAAGGCAACACGCAAGTATCTTCATTTACCTGAAGGGTTAGACACTTAGGTGCGCAGGTGTTGGTGAATTACGACACTTAGGTCTTGTTCCCCCTCTTTAGATCTTCTATTCTAGGTAAGAAATTACCTTAGAAGTGTTTGGAAGGCTTTGAGAAGAGACTAGGGCGCCGAGATATCAAATATGAGTTTCTGGAATTTTAGTTCTAGAAATGGGGGGCCCACAAGGGGTATTTATAGGCTCTGGAAGAACTTGGGCGAAAAGAAAATAGGGCGCGCAGGTCACCTGCGTGCCCATGATGAAACCTGCGCGACCCATCCATAACCAAATCCTTCTTCATTCCTTTGTCAATTTTTTATGTTTCTTCAAAGGATGAATCTCTTTATGATAAGGTATTCTCTTTTTTCAGTCGTTAGACTCTTTGACGGAAAGGAGCGTCAAAAAAATTCCCCCCTCAGAGTTGGATCCGAAAGGAATACATAGGATTTGACTCTGAGGTAAAGAAGAAACAAGAAATTCAGCAGTTTAAAGTCATGCATGTCGGACTATAAAAAGGATAATCTATAAGGTCGAAATAGCTTTGACTGAATGGATTAAAATTGACTCAATTCCTTAATTATTTATCTGAAAACATATTACCATATTCAAGTATGATGGAAAAAATGTAAACTATGACTGGAGAAATTTTGAATTTGAGGAACGATATGAAAAAATGGATAAAAGGCATTTGAAGAAGTATTTCCCATGAATGAAGTTACCACTATTTAACAAACCCGTTAGGGGGTTGAATTATGTAGGGCCGCTTAAGGGCATTAGCTGTAAAGTAAAATAATAGCATCTTTTGGCTGACAGGTCTATTATGTAGACTACTTATGCAAGGCCACCTAAGGGAACGTGCTACATAGTCAGGCAAAAAACTCTCAGAAATTTACATTTCTACTGCTAAAAATCTGGTGAATGTTTGTGGAGATTCAAATTTTCCAAAGCATAGAGTTTGCTGTATGGAGAGAGGTACTTGAATATGGAGAGGATATTTCCAATCAAGATTTTATAAGAATTGGATGAATGTCACTCCTACGAAGGTCTGACCCAAACGTAGGGAAGGGAAGTATAAACCATATACTTGAATGATTTCAGATCATGAAAAAGAGTATGGGAAAAATATGTTAAGGATGGCTATTTTCTACGGGTCCCTACATATTGTCGTTAAGAAAACTAAGGAAAAATATATTTTCTTCCCAATAATGAAGTTACCATTATTTTGAAACCCTTTAGGGGGATGAATTATGTAGGTCCACCTAAGGGTATTGGCTGCATAGTCAAATAATAACATCTTTTGGCTGACAGGTCTGTTATGTAGACTACTTATGCAAGGCCGCCTAAGGGCACGTGCTACATAGTCAAGAAAAAGAATTCTTAGGTATCAGACATTTTGTGATTAGAAGTAAAGAAAATGGTTATAGATATCTTGAAGTATTTAAGGTTAGGAGTATGACATATGAAAATGAGTATTTCCCAATGCATTAGGGAGATACACAGACCATTTCTAACCATTCATGTTGTGGCTGGGTCCTGAATTGAGATGTTGGACTTCACTACATATCTCATTAGAGTGAGAATCAAGAAAAATGTAGTTCTTGAAATACAATATAACTTCATGTGGGATGGAAGTATAGGAAATATTAGTTTAAGGTCATAAATCTCGGACCAAGGGGGACTTTTCACCCAAGGGAATGAAAGTGGAATTTGGGGTTAGGCCCAAAGAAATGGGGCTGGATTCGAGGGATGCTTGAACATTCCTACATATCCCATAAGGATGGGAATCAAGCCACATGTAGTTCATGAAATACCCTTTGTATATATTTGGTTCGTACAAGTGAAGGGTGAAAGGGGATTTTAGTGCAATGATGGTTTGACCCAATATAAAAGGTTCAGGCATTTCCATGTATGCACGTAGTCTTTGGAATATAACATGATTGGAGATCAATATAAATAATTATTACCTCCCAGGTGAGGGTGTCAAAGAATGTTGTAGTTTATTGTTATACAAGAAAAAAGTGTGAATGGTTTAACATCATATAGCAAGGACGACAGAGAACCAATGTAAAAAATATTAGTTCTAGGGGTAGTTTCCCGAATCAACATCGTATGAGATGGGGGTGAACCAATGTGAAGAGATTAGTTTTGGGCTTGAACCTCAAGAGGTTTCCTACATACCCATCCTAGAAGATGAGGATCAAAGTCCGCGTAGTTCGATTGAAGAATGAATTGGTGATCAAGTTGTTTTTGAGAACAAAGACCTAACTTTTTTTTCGTACTTACGCATGGTTAGCGGCACAGAGAAGATGTTATGGTTGAAGTTTACTCTAAGCTCATGTGAGTCATACTCGGTGTGAGAAACAAGATGTATCAACAACCCTAACGATGCACAGTTTAAAATCATTTTCTACAATGGGGGACTATTCAGTTTTGTTAGGGCCAATAGGGGCCTATATACCTTGAGAGGGGGGGTGAATCAGGGTATGGATATTCTTTTTCAATGTTCTTCCTGCCCCACTGTATCTTGACCCCTTTATTACAAGGGTCACTTTTTTTGCTCTTATGTGTTTATGATGATCATTACTCTTTATCTATATCTGATAATGATGCTTTAAATGCAATGCAGGGAAGTACGCAGGCAGACACAAAGTTTTTTACTTGGTTCACCCTCACTGGGCTACGTCCAAGGCGCATACACAAAGAAGTTTCCGGTCGTACCAAATTCCATCAAACTTTACTAGCTGTGGATATAATGTTCGGGAAACAGTCACTCTGTCATAGGATCACTACCTTTACATGGTTTAGGGTCGGCTCACTACTTTCCCAAGGGTCACCTCATGTTTCTCTCTCTCTGGCTCACTGCTTTTGGAGAGGATCACCTACTTCCTCTTCCTTTACTAACTGCACTAGGAATGGATCCACTCACAGTTTATAAACATATAGGTCTCTTCATTTGCATAAATAAATGCATCCTCAGCTGTTGATATATGATCTGTTGAAGTCCAACTTTCATCCACTGATTAATACCCCTTTGCCTCTTAATCACTGGGCAATTCCTTTGAAAACAACTTTGCAAAGCACCCTACTTCGCGAGGCTCCCAATTTCATGAAGCTCAAACAAGCCTTCGCGAAGCTCCTTCCTTTTCGCGAAGCTCACAATTTCACGGAGCTCGGACCGTCGCAAAGCTCAAGCCTTCGCAATGCTTAGTCCGTCGTGGATCTCAAGTCGTCACAAAGTGACTTCCCTCGTGAAGCTCACTAAGCCAACACGGAGCAAACGACTTTCAGAGAGCTAGAATAGCTACCACGAAGCTCTTCTTTCGCTAAGCATGCTTCCTTCGTTAACTACCTTCGCGAACCGAGAGAAAAATATTTTCTCTGAAAATTCTCCCTACTTCTCTCGAGGGGTTCAGCCTCTATTTATAGGCAATTCCACCGACCCTCGACCCTTCCATGCAAAGTCAACGCCACGTCATCTCAAATCGTGAAGCTCCAAAGTTCCCACTGAAATTCTCTCAAAATCTCGAAGCACCACAGCAATTTTCCGATCACGGTGCTCATCATAATCGCGGAGCATCACCGTCAACATTCCTTCGCACCTTCGCCGTGAAGCTCCCTCACAAAGCCTTTCACCGCCGCGATGCGCTTCAACTCTGCCATTCGCGAAGCTTTGACGTAATCGCGAAGAATCACCTCCATCATTCTTCTAGTATTCGTGAAATCAAAACAATGAATCCTCTCTTCGCGAAATTCATTCCATTTCCATATTTAATTATGATCTTCAAGGAAATCCTATTTTCGCGATGCTCATCAACCTCCAAATTTTGGACCCCAAAAATTTGGAAAACACTGGAAAACGACACCACCTTGTACTGATCTTTTGTACCGCCTCCAGATCGTCCTTTCCTTTGTCATCATTCTCTGTTAACATGGATTGTCAACAACTTATCTGGAACTCGACAATTCTCCATGGAAACCTACTTTATAAACAAACACAATCAACCCAAAAATACTGCAATGTTACCTTGAGGGATTTTTTCCCAACAAGTTTAATGTCTTAAAGTGAGGACAATGGGGACACAATTTAACTTCATGTTGGACGTATTGGGGACTTTTTCACAGTTTAACGTCATGTTGGACGTAGGGGTGTATAGTTTAATATCATATATCTAGGACGATGGTTATACAGTTTAATGTCTTGCTGGACATAAGGGACTTCTGTACAGTTTAGCGTCATATAGCCAGGACTTCATATTTTAACTTCATGTTGGACTATGGCACAGTTTAACATCATGTTGGATGAAAAAGGACAATACAGTTTAACATCATGTTGGACTATGGAACAGTTTAACGTCTTGTAGGACGATGGTGTGAATAGTTTAATGTCATATGCATAGACCGTAATGATGTATTTGTGTTATACAAAATACTTCTTCAGAAATATGGTATTGGTTGGAGTCATGATGAGTTCTCCATCCATTGATATTAAAGAATATTCTCTATTAGAGTATACCTTTTGTATTGAGTAAGGCCCTTCCCATTTTGTCTCAAGATTTGGAGGTTTCTTTCCTGGTATCATTGGATTTATGAGAACTAATACCAATTCTCCCTGAATGAATGAACGAAGACGAACTTTTTTTGTTGAAATCTTGTGTTATTCGATTGTGATAGACTTCCAAATGGTGCAGGGTGCACAACCTTTTATCATCTAATCATTCTAATTCATCCAATCATTATTGAGATTGTTCATCTGTAGATGACTGATAACAAATGACTACTCTGAGTGAGGGTAATTGAACCTCAATGGGAAAGACTACTTCTGTTCCATATACCAATGAATATGGAGTTGACGGCATAGCAGTGTGGGTGGTGGTTCGATAAGAACATAAAGCATGAAAGAGTTTATCAAGACATGAATTTTTTTCTTTATCAACCATCTTTTGCAGTATATTTGAAAGAGTCTTATTAAAGGATTCTATCTGGCCATTGGCCGCTGCATGATACCGAGATGAATGGATGGATTTGATGATTTATTCTTGATACATCCTCTTTACCTTGGATGAACAGAAGTTGGTGCCATTTTCCATCAATATGGTATGAGGGAACCAAATAGGGTAATGGTTTTAGGATATGACTTATGGCTTCTGTTTCCTCTCATGAGAACGCGCCTCACATGCCCCATTTTTTTTGAATCTCTTTCGACCGTTTCCCGCCCAGTGTCTCTCTCCGCGGTGGTGGTATAGCCTCCAGTGTCGTTCGACCCTAGCCCAGATCAACCGACCGCGCTTCCCGAAACGGGGGCAGGTGCTTGGGATTTCCTCCTGAGGATGGTCGAAAGTTCTTTTCCTTCAAGGATTTGCTTTGCAGGAGGAAATCAGGATCAGGTCTGTGTTTCTTGGTGATATCCCCTTTTTCTCACTCGGTCATGAGAGAGGGTTCTCGGATCTTGTTGGCTGCCCCTATTTCGGCATAAAATGAGGTGGTTTCAAGTCTTAAGTGGACTCTCGTGGCGTGATTCGGCTCGAAGAAACCTTCTCTCTCGGCCTTAAAGAGCATCGTGGCTTCCTGGGGACTGCGGGATGAGGTTAGGGTCTCGGTGCTTCATAGAGTCTATTTTTGTATCATGTTGTAGTCGGAGGAGGACTTCGGGAAGGCTTGGTGTGTGGCCCCTAGTGTCTTGGGCCACTGGTGTTTTTGTCTATCCCGTTGGTCGATGGAAGCTCACTAGGGTAAGGAAGGGTCCCGAGCGGCGGTTTGGGAGGGTTTCCCCAGTCTCCCCCTACCGTTTCAGAACCATGCCTTTCTTAAGGCTATGAGGGATTTGTTGGGTGGTTTAATATGCTCGGATGCGCGTACCTGTAGTGGCGAAGAGGCCATGGAACCTCAGATTTGCGTTGAGTTGGACTTATCATCTTCTATCCCGGAATCTATTTCTGTGTAGGTGTCGGAATCTGTGTCTTGGAAACAGGACTTAGTGTTCCCGGTGTTCCCCAGGTATTTCTTGTCCTGCCTCCTCCAAGGGCACTCAGACCATATCTGTAGGCGTGGATGCCAAAGGGTACGTTCAAAATCTGAATGGCTTTCCAACATTAGAGGTTATCTGGATAGTCATATCGGGAGTTCGTATATCCCTCGTCCCTCCCATGTAGCTTCAGAGGAGGTTGCTAGGTGTGGGGTTTCTGGGGGTTCCAGACCGGAATCATCTTGCATGTTTTTGGATACCATTTTTGTAACCTCTCCTTTAGGATCAGGAAGGGAGTTGGTCCCTGCTTCTTCAAGACCCAGGGGCCGCTTTGGGAAGGGAAATTCATTTATCTTCACCCCTGGGGCCTTCAAAGACTTGCTGTATGTTTTCATGTCTTCTCTGCTGAAACGGGTGGTGTTTGATGTTTAGGACCTCTCCCTGCTACCAGGCACTATGGATGAGGGGCTGGTTAAGGAGAGGGAGGCTCTGATGGACAATCCCTTGGGGCCATCTTTTATCTCTATGGCTCAAGGAGGAGAATTGGGTCTCGGGGAGAAAAGGGTCAAGGAAACTTCGGGTCCATCCCCTTTGTCCCCTTGCAGGGGATTGAAAGGGAAATATAGTATTCTCAGTTTGGATGGTACTCCAGTTGCACCAGTGAAAAACCCGAGGGTCACCATGTGGGTACAGAAGAGGAATCGTAGGGAGGATTCCAATCCTATCATTAAGGGGACCAAGATGCCTGGGGCCAAAACCGGGCCATGTGTTTTTTTAATGTCGTCCATTCTCATTTAGAATGCCTATGGATTGGGGCCCGGGTGAAGTCAGACTTTATTGATTCAGATGTCAGCAAAAACAATATCTGTTTTGTTGCGATTCTTGAGCACAAACAGAGGAGTGATAAAATCAGCACTTTGGCATGCACAATTCTCATGCATGGGTCCATACATGCTGATCCGGTTAATAAGAACATATGGATTTTTTGGAACAGTGAGTTCTCGGTGGATTTGGTTGATGCAGGAGATCAGTTCATCACTTCGAAAGTAAGGAGGGGGACAAAATGTTTCTTCTTATCATGCGTGAATGGGAGCTATAATCCTCAAGAACATAAAACTAGGTGGCAAGGTCTCGGGGCCTTTAATCCAGTGGACACACCCTGGATTGTTGCGGGGGATTTTAACTCCATTTTGGAACCCCATGAGAAGAAGGGTAGAGGTGCGTTCCCTCAGAGGGATAGCATGGACTTTGCTCAGTTCCTGGAGGATAAAGGTTTACTCGACCTTGGCTACTCGGGGGATAGTTTCACATGGTGAAATAACCAAATAGGTAGGAGAAGATGCTGGAGCAAGATTGATCGGTGCTTGGCTGACAACAACACTATCTACATGTTTCCGGATACAAAGGTTAAACACTTAGTCCGAGGGTTTTCTGATCACTCGCCGATTCTGGTTTCTCTAGTTCCCAGGCAGAATCGCCAGGAGTCATTTCGCTTCAACCCTCGGTGGGCTCAATGGAATAGCTATCTTCGGTTTTTGGAGGATTCATGGGGGGAACTGGTTCAAGGGAACACGTGGGTGGCAATCCATAACAAGCTCAGGCATTTGAAACAGGGGCTGCTGTCTTGGGCTAGGGAGCTTCCTTCTTTTGATCATAGCCTGGAAAATCCTAAACATAGTATCGAAGGCTTGGAGGATAGCTTTAAGGAGGATTAGGATGGGTTGGTTTTTGACGACCTCATGGCTAAAAAGGAGTGCTGGGCTGTGGAGCTTCTCAAACAGGAAAGGTTGGCTCGGGACCAATCTTGGGTGAGGTGGCTTCAAGAGGGGGACCGTAACTTGGCTTACTTCCATGCCTGCATCAGAGAGAGAAAGTGCCAATCCATTCCCAACCTGCGGTTGGATGACAGTTCTTATTCAAATGGTAGGGATACAGTGGGTGGTTTGGCGGTTTCATTCTTTAAAGATCTTCTTGTTGGACCTAAGATGGGGATGGACTAAGGGTATCCTAGTGGCCAGAGCATTCTGTGGGAGGCAATTCTGAAGTGTGTCTCCCAAGCGGATAATGTGGTCCTTGAGGCTACACCAGATGAGGAAGAGATCTTTGCGGCCATGCACCATCTCTACCCAGATAGCACCCTCGGATCTCACAGCTTCCCAGGATCCTTCTACAGGGGGGAATTGGGAGTTGTTAAGGAGGATATCATTGTTGTGGTTCAAGATTTTTTTCAGGGGGGAAGTATTCCCAGGGTGGCTAGTGCAACCACTATGGTGCTTATACACAAGGTTAGTAATCCTTCTTCTTTGTATCATTATAGGCCTGTGAGTTTATGCAATTTCCCATATAAGATTCTGGAGACTATCATTAATCAGAGGCTGGCAAAGTTTCTTCCTGTTTGGATTTGACCTGAACAACATGGTTTTGTGAAAGGGCGCTCTATCCAGCGAGAGATAGCGCATGCTCAAGAGATGTTAAGGGAGATTGATTTGAAAACTCATGGCTCAAGCTTTTCAATCAAGGTGGATATGAACAAGGCTTTTGACATTCTTGAATGGAGATTCATTAATAGAGTTCTTTCATGTATTGGCTTATCGGACAAGGTGGTGGGTTTCCTATTCAGGTGTTTCAGCTCTTCATGGTTGGTGGTGGCTATTAAGGGGAAGGTTCGTGGTTTCTTCAAGTCTACCGGAGGTCTCTGACAAAAATATCCTCTGTCTCTCGGCATCTTCATCCTGGCGCAAGACTCCCTTAGCAGGCTCATTAACAGAAGTTTAACCCAAGGGAGAATAGTTCCTTTCAGGAGGAGGATGAAGGTTTCCTCGATTTATCGTCTTATGTTCGCGGATGATACCATCATCTTCATTAACAGAGGGAGGGATTCAGTGATAGGAATCATGAAAATCCTTACAAATTATTGTTACTGGAGTGGATAGAGCACCAGATCTTCCAAGATCAATTTATTTTTCCCGAAGTAGTGCACTGATAGTCGAGTTGCTTCCTTATGTAGACGGCTGGACATGCAGCGAGGGGAGTTACCTCTAGAGTACCTGGGCACCCCGATTTCCTCAGGGAGACTTCGGGTATGTGACTTTGATCCTATTGTGTGTAGGATATCAAATATAATCTTGAACAGGAAAAACAAATTTCTTTCGTTTGGTGGCCGGATAGCTCTGGTTAACAGTGTCCTATCCACCATTCCCATGCACACGATGGATGATTCCAATGTACTTCACGGTGTGGTCAAAGATGTTGATAGGATTTTTTGTAACTTTTTTTTTGATGCCAAGTCTTAGGGTAAGAGGCACTGGGTCTCATGGGGTAAAATGGTGAGTCCAGTTGTGGAGGGAGGGATTGGTGTTGGGAGCCTTCATAACTCGATCAACTACATGCACACAAAGTTGGCTTGGGATGTTCTGGAGGAGGGTAATTTATGGGGGAGATCCATGTCAATGATCGGTGGGGAATTAAAAACAAGAGCTCATGGTTGCAGTTCTTCTCTGTTGGTGAAGATTTTCCCCCTGGTTCAGCTTATTCTTCCGTACACTCGTTGGATTGTCAGTGCAGGGGATCTGTTTTTTTGGCATACTAACTGGGCTGGTTCATCGCTTGCCTTCCCGGGTTTCCCTTCCCCTTTGATCACGGTGAAGGAGGAGATTCTTCATCCCAGGTTTAATAAGGCGGTGCTGAGATCGGATCTGCAGGATCTTCATGCGTCCATTGAGTTAACTTCAGGACCGGATCTGTGTGTGTTTTCTCCTGCGGCCTCGGGTGTTTTTTTTCTATCAAAGTGTATCGAAGGATGGATTCGAAGCAGAGTCATCAGGATGAGTGGAATGGTGTGGTGTGGTGTCACTTTATTCCTGAAAAATACAAATTTATTCTTTGGCACATCAAGAGGAGGGAAGTGGCCACGAATGAGAACATTAGGAAACTTGGCTAGAATTTACCATCAGCATGCCATTGCTGTAGGAGCAGGAAGTAGGAGAGTGTGAGTCATTTATTCTTTGAAGGGGAATGGGCCTCAGTGGTGTGGAAGTACTTCAGAGGCCATGTTTTTAACATGTCACCACAGTGGTATGTTTCATCGTTCATGAGGGAATGGTTTCAGGGCTCTAATGACCTGGTGAAGGAACGCATGGCTCGGTCGGGGATTCTGAACGCGTGGTGTTGGTGTTTGTGGAAATACAGGAACTAGGCGCGTCTTGAAGATGCAGAGTCTTCGGCTAGATACATTATAGCAAGGACGAGGTTCTTGATTCTAGACTAGATCTCTCTTCACAAGGATTGGAGGGATGCTTCCTCATTTGGCAGCGTTTAGGTCAGAGGCCTCCAATCCTTCTCATCTAATGCCGAGGTGCGAGGGAGATGTGTGTCTTGGAATCCACCTGCTTCTGGTTACAAATTGAACACAGATGGGTCTTTTTTTGGGTGTTATGAATGGAGGAGGAGTGGTTCAAGACTCTCTGAGATATGTTAGGTTGGCCTTCTCTACTCATTTTGGCATGGGAAACCCTCTTATAGCGGAGACCATGGCTATGCTCACGGGGCTCTTATTATGCATTCAGGAGGGTGTGGTTTTATCTCTGGCCGAGACAGACTCCCTTATTCTTCATGCTTCTTTACTAGGTAAGGGTGGTGTCCCGTGGTCCATATCATATCCAGTTAGGAAGTGTAGATCAATGATTCAGGATTCCATATATGTCTCAAACACATGGAGGGAGGGCAACAAGGTGGCCAATCACTTGGCTTCCTTAGCTGAGTAGACGGCAGGGCAAGTGTGCCACATTCATCCTAACAGTTCGAAACCGGATTCGATCACTACTGGAAATGGGGTCTATCCCCACGCACCTATTCCCACGGTTCATTAAACCGTGGGGATAGTATGTTTTTTTGCTGTTTATACCCACGGTTTTATTAAAACCGTGGGTATTAATTTTTTTTTCGAGCCCTTGTATCGGGCTCCTCCTCAATCTCTCCTCAAATCCGCGACGCATCGCTCTACCCTACCTCCCCAAGCCGCGACGCCGCTCCCCGACCACTGACTCCCGACCCTCCCCTCTCCTCTCCGACTCCCCTCCCCGGCCTCCGACTCCCCTCCCCGGCCTCCAACCCCGGGCTCCGACTCCCGGCTCCGCCTCCCGGCTCCCGACTCGCGGCTCCCGACTCGCGGCTCCCGACTCGCAGCTCCCGATTCGCGGCTCCCGGCTCCCGACTCCTGGCTCCCGACTCCCGGCTCGGCCTCCCGGCTCACGACCTGGACCTCCCGGCCTTCTCAGTAGTGATTTTTTTTATGCTGGAGTCCCAGATTTCCTGGTAATTTCTTAGTCTTGGTTGATTTCCCATAATTTAATCATATTACCTCTTGATAATCAATTAGTGTTGTAGTCAAAGGTAGCAGTTGATGCATTCATAGGTTAATGGAGTGGTTTGATTCTAAATTTTTTTAAGCAATTTCATTTTTTTATGATGGAATACTAAAAGATGAATGATATAAATATCCTGATTATCAAACCCAGTGAGAATATTTCCCCAAATTAATTTAGCATTGATAATCCTAAGATGCACTATTTTGGCCTTAAAATAGTATATATGAAGGTATGTACATACACATGTTGAGCAGTTCCGGGTGGTTGTTTATAAATCTATCAAGTTTCAGGTGTTGGCTTGGTTCCTCTTTGAGGAAGGGTACCCTTCCAATTCCTCAAATTTATTAATGCATTAATTAGTTTCTTACCACACTTTTTCTTAGTTTTTAGTTAATGCAGTGAATACATTAGATTAAATTTCTCTTAATCTTGAATTTAGTATGTTTCATGATTTAAGAGTTAAAGGTAATAAATGATTGTTTCATAAGAAATATCATGTTTATATATTAAAACCCCTCCAACGGAGGTGCGCTGTCTTCAAGTTAAAAAACAATTATTAGACTTTTAGGATTTATTGTCTTGTTGTACTGATATTTCTTTATGAATTGATGTTATGTTTGAATTATGTCATATATGACCCCTAATGGAATTAAAAAAACTAAGTTTTCCTTTTTAAATGATTAAATAACCAAGGAACCGTTTAAGTTCTTTGACCGGTTTTTATATTGGAATTACCCATGTAGAATTGTTTCCCATAATTTTCATTTTAGTATGTTGACATGTTTGAGCCACCATTCGGTGAGCCTTAGATTTAAATTTCTAAGGGTATGATTTTTAATATTAAATGGCTTGAATTATCTTTTGAATTTCAGAATGGAAATTACCCTGTATGCACAGCATTTAACCCGCCTAATGTAAGTGCTTCAATGTAATAATTAAATGTGAAATAGAAATTGTAAAGTATACTAAGTACATGAATTAGCCGTATTAGATGTAATTGAAAAATATGTTGCGTATTCATAGAACCCCTTACCATGTTAATGGAAGGTACCAGAGTGAACCTCGATTATTGAAAATGCCTTAAATGGATTAAATGAGTGGTTTCAAGCTACATGGCCTTGTCACACTAATGAAAGGCTAGGGTTGAACAAAATTGACTTATTGATTAATTATTACTTGATTAAAGGGTTTCATGCTACTTGGACTTGTCACACTAATCAAAGGAAAGGCTTGAACCAAATGGAATATTATATGAATTCAATATCAAAGTAGGTGTGGCCTGACTCAAGCTCACCTTGGATACTTGAGAGAAAGCCTTGAGCACTCAAGGACCCTATTCCGAATTCAAGGATACAACTTTCTTAGGTTGAGACCTACATAGAACCTGATCCTTGTCTAACTTTAGATGCCTGGTATGACACCATATAATCCCTCATGTATTACAACAAGATTCCTTAGATACACTCCTTGGTTCCAGAATTGACAAGTAGGTGCCATGGTTAAATCCTAGCCCAATCTTTTCTTAGACCCATTTTACCTTGGATGAACTTCTTAGACTAGATAGTCCTCTTATTGTGGAATTAGTTGGACTGTTATCCTTGGATTACACTCTTACCCCATGTGAGGCTATAGTTATTACTAAGTTGTTGACACTTGAGGTCTATGTTTCCTTGGTTATAACCTTGGAACTTCATTATTAAATATAATTACATGTTTTCTTCTCACATCTTAGAACCTCAATATCTTTCTCATATAAATTATATTTAAACTGGATAAAATTGATTAATGAAATGGTTACACATTCTGACACCAGTCAAAGGCTAAAGAAGGTATAACTGCTATGTGTCCCATAGGAACCTGTACGGGTGATGTTTATTTATCTCTCTATTATTATTCTATATACCAGTGAACTATATATTTTATACTGCACTATCTAGATTGGGCTGGACATCAGTGGTTCCATCCTATTATTATTTATATCTCACACCCTACTCAGGCCGCTATTACATTGGGATACTCGAGTATACTTTCATTTTCTCAGGACCTTGGACCTTGCTTTTCAATGTATGCTTGTAACTAGAGTTAGGAGAAAAGGACTGAGTTGGATCTCGGGATGCTCAAGGAGATCGCCCATGGGGTTTTGATGTGACTTTATTATTTTTTTATTTTATTGAAAATAATGATGTAATGTTTACTACTTTTAGATATGTATCATTACCATGTCATGCATTCATCTGTTGTTTAAACTACCATTGACCACTTTAATTCAGTTATAATAATATTTATCTTATGCTGCTTTGTCATTTATTTACTACCTCTTTCATTGTTGATTGTTATTTATTCAATTTTACCACTGTGTATATGTGATAAGAGGGTATAGTCCCCACTATCACCTCTCGAGACCCTCACTACAAGTCAAAAACCTCTAACATATGGGGAGACTCACCAGCCCCCCTGCCCTACACAACCTCTCCCCCTCCCTCTACTGCACCAGTCCCTCCCCCTCCCCCTTCCCTTGCACCAGCCCCTCCCTTAACCCCCTGCTGCAACATCCCCTCCCCCTGCACCAGCCCCCCCCCTCCCCCCTCTTGCACCAACCCCTCCCCCTACCATGCACCAGCCCATCCCCCCCACCAGCCCCCCACCCCCACTACACCAGCCAGCCCCTACCCCTCCCCCCTTCCCTTACATCAGCCCCTCCCCCCCCACACTGCACCCCCACCAGCCCCTTACCCCATGCTTCCCCAGCCCCACCACCAGCCCCTCCCCCTCCCACTTTCCCTGCTGCACTGGCCCCTCCCCCTTTCCCTGTTGCACCAACCAACCCTCTCCCTCCCCCCTGCACTACTTTCCATGTGGAGTGTCTTTTTTAACTTTTTTCTTTAGTTTACATCTCAAGGAAGACCTTTTTCTCTCTTTCCCTACTTATTCAATCATGAACTCCTCTTGTCATTAAATACTTGTCATTAAATATGTTTTTCTAGCTACTAATATGCTTTGATTGATTTAATAATAAAATTGATTGTAATGATTTTTTTAAATATGATTTACATTGTTGATTGAATGATAATTTTTTTTCTTGTTATAGAATGGATAGAAGCTGGATGTATCGTACCGATCGGATTTCAACCGAGTTTCAAAATAATTTGGAGAATTTTTTAGATTTTGCATTTAGCAATGCGTCAGATGGAGGTTGTATACAGTGTCCCTGCTATAATTGTGTTGGAAGACCATGGTTAAGACGAGAAGAAGTTAGTTACCATTTAACGAAATTTGGATTTCAAGCAAACTATAATGTTTGGTTTCACCATGGAGAGACGAGTCAATCTTCGACTATTCATAAACGAAATGAACGAAGTGACATGGAGAATTTGATATTTGATCGGTTTCCATATGTGCATCATTCCGAGAGAGATAGCATGCCGGTGCAAGAAGACAGTGATATCAGTACACATGAGGAAAATGCTGAAAATGATGATGTTGACATAGTGAAAAATTTATTGGATGATGCCAGAACTCCAGTATATCCAGAATGTACTAGAATGACCAAGTTGGAATTTTTAATGCGGTTATATCATGGGAAAACTATGTATGGGATTTCTAATACTGCCATTGATTATATTCTTACATTTTTGAAGGACTTGCTTCCTAATGGTGCAGATATTCCCTCAAATCATTACATGGCATGGAAGTTAATTAAGCAGCTTGGATTTGCTACTAATAAAGTCCATGCTTGTCCGAAAGATTGCAGTTTATTTTTGGAGGAAACAGCTGACCGTAATGACTGTAAAGACTGTGGTACATCTCGATGGAAGACAAATGCAGATGGAACACCGTCTCGTGTGCCACAGAAAGTCATGTGGCACTTTCTATTGATTCCCAGACTTCAAAATCTATTCATGTCTCCAGAAATCTCAGCCAATATGCGATGGCACGATGTTGAGAGAATTAAAGGAAATGATGAGCTGGTCCATCCAGCAGATGGATTAGCATGGCGGACATTTGACGCACAACATCCTGATTTTGCAGCTGAGGTGCGTAATGTCAGATTGGGCCTATCATGTGATGGTTTTAATCCGTTTGGTCAGATGCTTACTGCTCATAGCACGTGGCCGGTTTTTATTCATGTTTATAATCTTCCTCCGTGGATGTGTATGAAAAAAACATTCACTTTCTTGAGTATACTGATATCTGGACCTTCGGATCCTGGTAATGACATAGATGTATACTTGCAGCCTTTAATAAAAGAGTTGAAACAACTTTGGGATTTAGGTGTGCAGACATTTGATGCTTCTTCAAAGAATACGTTTCAGATGCGTGCTGCCCTTCTATGGACCATAAATGATTTCCCTGCCTATGCAATGATGTCTGGGTGGAGCACGAAGGGAAAACTTTCATGTCCCGTTTGTATGAAGAATACACGATCGAGAAGGCTTAAATATCGTCGTAGTTTCAGTTTCATGGGGCATCGCCGATTCTTGCCAATGGATCATCAATACAGGAAGAATCGTCAGAGGTTTGATAATAATGTTGACACTGAAGAACCACCTCAACGTATGTCAGGAAGTGATGTGCTTGATGAATTGAAAGATTTCAGCTTTTCATTAGGAAAAGGTCATTTGACATCTCGAAAGAGGAAGAATGCTGATACTGAAGTCATTTACAATTGGAAAAAGAGAAGTATTTTTTTTGTGTTGCCATATTGGTCTACTAATTTGTTACGTCATTGTTTAGACGTAATGCATATTGAGAAAAATATATGTGAAATGTTGCTTGCAATTCTTTTGAATATTAAGGGGAAGACCAAAGATGACTTCCGATCTCGTCGGGATTTATTGGATTGGGGTATTCGACCAGAACTACATCCTGTTTGTATCGGTGAAAACAAATTGAAAGTTCCCTGTGCTTCTTATGTGATGACACAGGCAGAGAAAGATCAATTTCTGGCAGTATTGGAGGATATTAAGGTTCCAGACGGCTATTCCAGCAACATATCTAAACGAGTCAACAGAAGACATTTGAAATTGAAATCCCTAAAAACTCATGATTACCACATCCTTCTTCATGAATTGATTCCAATAGCAATTCGACATTTGCTATCCAATAATGTAAGGGTGGCAGTGATTCGGTTGTGTCATTTTTTTAGAGACCTTTGTGCTAAAAGGTTATCCAAATCATTGTTGATAAAAATGCAGCAAGAGGCACCATTAATTCTGTGTGAGTTGGAAAAAAATTTTCCTCCATCCTTTTTCACTTGCATGCTGCATTTAACAGTTCATCTTCCAACTGAGACACTTCTTGGGGGACCAGTTGCTTTTCGGTGGATGTATCCCACTGAAAGAAATATGTGCACAATGAAATCATATGTCCAAAATAAGAATTATCCTGAAGGTTCCATTGTGAGGAGTTATCTGGCCCAAGAATGTATGGATTTTTGTTCAATGTATTTGTCTGATGTGAGCACAAGACATAATCGACCAATGAGAAATGAAGATGAGCAGTATGAGGAAATTCAACCCTTGTTTCCATCTCTTCCCCAAATAGGTGGAATTGTCGGGTCATATACATTGGTTACATTGAGCTCTGAAGAGCGGAATATGGCACATCGTACAGTCTTGTTTAATTGTGGTTTGTTCGATGCCTATATCAAGTAAGTAATTTGAATATATATATGTTATCTCATATGATATCATATCACATATACCTTATACTTTTATTGTCATTTTATGTAGAGAACATAAACAAATTATAAGTAGAGTTCATCGGTCTTTGCCGTTGAGAAGGAGAGAGGCTATGCATAGCCAAGAGTTCCCAGCTTGGTTGAAATCAAAGGTATGACCATTACATTAAATACCTTAAAATATAGATATATATTTAATTATATTACTCATGTATTCCAGGTATTGAGTTTACCTGCTGACTTCATTTCTCAAGAATTAAGAGCGTTGGATTTTGGTCCCAATTCTTTGGTTCGTGACTGCAAATCATTAATAATCAATGGATACAAATTTGTTACAACTGATAAAGCGGTGAAAATGAGAACACAGCATGATGGCGTTATGTTAATTGCTAGAACGGATTGTTATGCCAGTGCATCTGATAGTCGACCTCGATATGAAGATGTGTATTATTATGGACTGGTTGAGAAAATATTGTTATTGGATTACTACTCTCGAGGTCGAGTCACTATGATGCAATGTAAATGGTTTGATTCAATGACGCGCCATGGTACATTTATTGATGATTGCGGATTTAGAGTTATTGACATGAGTCGATTCCTGCATACCGATGAACCATACATTTTGGCATCAATGGCAAAACAAGTGTTTTATGTGAAAGATCATCTGAACCCTGATTACGGTGTCATTAATGAAGTAATCCCAAGACATATTTTTCATGATGCTGGGGATGAAATTGTCACCATTGATGCCCCCATCGGTGTTAGCCAAAATATTGCATTTGATGACACAAATTGTCCCATTGTGAGGGATGATGTTGAACCTGAGGTAGTGGAGGGTAATATATAAAAGCAACCATATATATTCAGAGTTCATTCAGTTTACCTTGACGTGAGTTTCTCAGGTTGGTAATAATTTAATTACTTTAATTTACTTTTAGTTTGAAATGATATGTCTGTTTTAGTAATGTTTGGTTTCGTTTCATTTAATTCTATTTCTTTCAATTCAGAAATGTGGTTTTAAAATGTGGTTTTAAAAATTGTATAACTTGGTTGTAAATTATCATTACTGAAAGATGTTATGACATTTTTTAAGTAGTATCTATGATTTGTAAAAATTGTTGCTAAAAAATATTTATTTCATTCTTATGCAGATTATGAAGAAAACTACAGAAGCTCGCAAGAAGAGATTATTTGATGCTGATCCTGTTAGACGTGAGCGCGAGTTGTCTTCAGTGAGTATATTAATTTAAATATTTATCTTCTGCATTACAAATAATATCAAGTTCATATTTTTGATCCAATTTTTTTAGGGACATGTAACTCCAGAGAATCCTCTTCCCAGTATGGGACCGAGTAGGGATCCTCCTAGACCTAGGCGGAGCTCCTGTCTTACCACTCCCCACACTGACCCATTAGTGGACATCCCATCTACCACACATGTCCGCCCTCCGCTTGAGACCCCTGGGATGTTCCCATACATGCCGCCATCATCATCCCGTTTACCCTCTTTTTCCCATTCCATGTCCACGCCGACTCGACCGATGTTCTCACCTGCACAGTTTTCATATCCATTCATGTATCCCCAGACCTACTATGCATATTCTGACATGTCTACGCCACATCCTTTTCCTACCATCCATCCTACACATATTGAGTCTGTTCCTTCAGTTTCCACTCCTGTTCATGAAGATCAGCCGGAGCATGCTGTGGAACAGATACTTCCTTCGGAGGATGCTGATCCAGCACAGTCTACGGATGCCTCACAGCCTATTCAGGAGCCTGCATCAGGTTTTTTTATTATAAATGTTTCAAATTATAGCATTTCACTTTTTTTCTATTGTATTGTCACCTAACTCTTCTCTTTTCACCTCTTATCTTATTTAGTGGGATCTTCTAGTAGGCGACGTGGGCGCACTCGAATGCGGGATGCTTGGAATCGTGAAACTCAGATTATGGTGGATTACAATTCTCAAAATCAAATGGTAGGTAAAAATGCTAAGGAGTGTAGAAGTTTCATGGCTACTTTAGCCAAATATCATGATATCTTTCCGGTGGAACCTGTCTCAGGGAGACATATCAGTGCCGACATCAAGGATAGGGAATGGGCGCAGATATGGGTACGAAAATTTTATAAATTTATATTGATATTAGTAATGTATTTATATGACTTAACATGTTTGTTGCAGAGTCGATTTAACTTTCCTAACGGTGAAGCTGCCAAAGCTGCTAGGTTGAGTGATCTTGGAGAGTATTGGCGGTCATACAAGTATGAGTTACATATTGGTTGGAGGAGCAGAGTGGGTACTGAGTTAGAGGGTGTACCCACAAACCCTGACTGTCCAAAAAGTCAATATCAAAAAATGACCGCACATTGGAATACTGAACAGTATAAGGTACTACCCATCTTTACTGTTTTTTATATAAAATTTAATTTTTATTACTTGTATTGTTTTTTTGTTTCTTAGGAAGTGTCAGTGAAAAACAAAAAAAACAAAGATGAAATGACATATCTACACACATTGGGGCGCACTACAATGCCCGATAAAGAGAAGCGGCTGGTACGTTCATCTGAATTAAAATAATTTCTTTATTTATAACATGTCATCATAACTTATTCATGCTTTCCCTTGGTTAGTCCATGTATTTACCTTAATGTTTGTGGGTCTTTGTTGCAACTCACTTCAATCCAATATTTTGCATTTATCATATATGGTTGTAATTCAAATTTGTGCACTTGTTATATGCAGCAAGCTGAATTTGGCATTGAAGGTCCTGTACCTCGTGCCAAATTATTCTGCTTCAGTAGGAAAAAAAAGGATGGAACTGCAGTTAATTCACAAACACAAGATAAAATTGTAAGTTTGTTTATTTATATTTCAAACATTTATACGAAATTCATAATTTAATATGTTTATAATTTCAACAGTCTGCCTTGGAGGCCATGGATGAGAAGGAAGCTGACAACTTAGGGCCAAATGATCATTTCAGTCAGGTGTTAGGTGTGGAGCATCCAGGAAGAGTCCGTTGTAGACCAGGCAAAAACATTGTCCCCTCAAGGTATTGGTCATCATCAGACTCCTCTAAGGCCTCTGAGTTGGAAAGTGCGCGTGCTGAATTAGCTGCGACAAAGAAAATAGTATTAGAGGAGCGTGAAAAAAGTAAGCTGATGAATGAACATTTCATGA